>BSBM01000602.1:16605000-17922500 GCA_027924585.1 Larix kaempferi
TAAGGCATACAATTCTTATGTTCAATTCTACTAACCTGGATGAAGTGTGTGTTAAATCCACCCATATCAAATCTAAGGGGAAGAGTACTTCTGATAAATTTTCCAAGAAGCCTTTCAATCTATGTGGAAACAAGTTCAAAGGTAAAGGGAAAGGAAAGCATAAAACTACCATGAAGAAGGGCGGTGAAAAGCTTATATGCTCGCATTGTTAGAAAAAGGGGCACAATGCATTCAAATGTTGGAAGCTTCATCTAGAACTCAAGCCAAAGAAGTCTTGGAACAGAAAAAGAAGACAAGAATATTACCACCACTATTCAACATGATTTGGGATCAGACTCTAGAGATGAGACAAAAATTTCAGCCATGGGATTAGAAGGTAAATCTCCTTCTGATTATGTTTCAAAAGTTGAATATGTTCATGATGAGAAGAAAAGGAATGATTTATTTCACATAAGGGTAATTTCTAAACATACCAAAATTGATACTTTATTTGATAGTGGATCACAAGCTAAAATTATTTAAGAAAATATAGCTAAAAAGATGGGTTTGGAATAGTCACACCCCAAACCATATCCACTTGGTAAGGTATGTGAAAATGCACAGTTACAAGTTACTAAGAAGTGCAAGCTCATAATTACTATCACTTCTGGATTTATGGAGGAAGTTGATTTGGATGTGGTTCCACTAGATATCTTTGGTATTGTATTAGGTATCCCTTATCTTATGACAAGAAAGCAATCTTTTACAGAGAAGATAACAAGTACCAGCTTACCAAGGATGGGGTTCAATATATTGTTCGAGTTCACCGTATGAAAACTAATCTATCTTTCATTTCTACAAGTCAAATGAAGAGATTATTGAATTCTAGTAAAAAATTTATTCTAATGATTATTAAAGCTAAAGATGTTGATACGATTAATGCTTTTAAAGGTTATGATCTTAAACTTAAAGATGAATTGGTTAAGGTTGTTAGTAAGTATGATGCAGTATTCTAGGAACCTAAACGATTACCTCCTAAAAGGTAAATCCAACATGAGATACATTTGCAGCAAGATGCTCCTCTTCCAAATATTTATATGTATCGATCTTCAGTGATCGAAAATGCAGAAATCAAGAAGTAGGTTGCAGATTTGCTCGAGAGAAAGAACATTCGACCAAGTTCATCTCCCCATGGTTCACGAATGTTTTAGTACCAAAAAAATATGGTACACGATAGATGTGCGTGGACTACAGAGATTTGAACATAATCACGGTTAAGAATCAATATCATCTCCCCCATATGGATGATATTTTGGATCAGTTAAAGAATTTAATTTATTTCACTAATTAGACTTAAGAAATGGTTATCATCAAATCATAATCCATGAAGATGATATTTGGAAAACTTCCGTCAAAACTAAATAGGGTTTGTATGAATGGATGGTTATGCCTTTTGGTCTTTGTAACACTCCTACTACCTTCATGTGGGTTATGAATTATGTATTTAGGCCATTCATAGATGAATTTGTAATAGTCTACTTAGATGACATTCTTATATTCAGTCGAACTTGGGAGGATCATGTCAAACATGGTAAGCAAGTCCTAGATGTTTTAGCAAAGGAGAATTTGTATTTGGAGATGTCCAATGTGAGTTAGGAAAGACATATTTTGTTTATTTAGGTCACATTGTAGGGGGTGGTGAACTGAAGATTGATCCCTCTAAAGTTGAGGTCATTCAGAATTGGCCCAAGCCTAATAATGTAACAGAAGTTAGAAGCTTACTAGGAGAAACCCAATACTGGTGGAATTTTATTGATAACTTCTCATTTATTGCTTCTTCTTTACATGCTTTGAAAAGTGTGAAACAAGTCTTTTAGTGGGAGGAAAAGATTAGAAAGCCTTCACACATTGAAAGAGAAGAGCAGTACAACACCAGTGCTTTCATTTCCAGATCTACAACAGTCATTTAGGATTGAAACCAATGCTAGTGGTTATGACATGGGGGGAAATCTTAACACAACATAAGAAACCAATCTGCTATCGTTCCGAAAATATTCTCTAAAGCAGTAAATAACGATCCCACATATGATAAAGAGTTGTATGCATTAGTACAAAGTGTGAAGAAGTGGAAAAATTATCTAATGGGTAAAGAAACAATCCTACATATTGATCATCAACCATTACAATATCTTCAATCACAAACTAAGCTACAACAATCAAGGCACTTCAGATGGATGGGATTCTTATAGAAAATTCACTTAGACATTAAATATAAAAAGGGAATTCAGAATAAAGTTGTAGACATGTTATCAAGGACTTTCAATAAATGCATCTATCATTTTGAAAAATAGTCTATTGGCTCATGAAATCTATATTGAACAATATGCTAAGGACAAAGACTTCAAAAATGTGTATGAATATTTAATGCATGGCACACAAACTGAAGAATTGGACTATCATATTCATGATAAGTTATTATATCATCTCGGAATTTTTTTTATTCCATAGAGTGAAAGAGTTCATGTAATTAGAGAAGCTCATACTTCTCTTATATTTGGTCACTTTGGTGTAGTCAAGATAATATCTCAGCTTCAGAGGTATTGTTATTAGCCTCGGATGAAAGAAACTATATCCCAATATGTAAAGGGATGCGTTATGTGTGCTACAAGTAAGCCAAGTAATAGAAAATTGGGCTTGTACACTCCACTCCATGTACCTTCTCATCTGTGGGAAAGTGCGTCTATGGATTTTGTGGGAGGGTTTCCTATGTATAGGAAAGGTAATGATTACTTGTATGTGGTTTTGGAAAGGTTTAGTAAAATGTGCATCCTAATTCCTTATAAAAAGCAGGGTGACAATAGAGTTGTCTAGTTTGCTCAATTATTCTTTCATAATGTTTGGGTTCATTTTGGGTTTCCCACAACTATGGTTGTGTATCTTCATTGGGATTCTTAAAGAAGAGCACTCATTTTCATCCACAAACTGATGGTTAGACTGAAGTAATCAACCACATAGTGGTACATATACTCTGAGGGTATTGTGCTAAACATCCTAAGCTTTGTGATGAACAATTACACTATGTACAACATGTCTGCAATCGTTCCGTACACTCTTCTACACAATGGTCTCCATTCGAGACATGTTTTGGTTGCTTTCCAAAGTCTCCTTTAGCTTTGTTTATGGGAAATATTCTATGGAAGATGGACAAGTTGATGCAAACAAGGCCTTGAAATTCATCCAACAAATCCAATTGGTACACCATGCAGTACATGAACAATTGTAAAATAGTCAAGCCAAGTACAAGACATAGCATGACAAGCATCGAGCGGATCATAATTTTCAATTTCGTGATCAAGTTTGGATTCACATCAACAAAGACCGACTTAAAGGTGAAGGTACAAATCTTAAGCCACTCAGGTATGGACCCTTCACAATTTTGGACAAAGCTAGTAACAATGCTTTCCAGTTAGATTTTACTCCATATATGCAAATGTATTCCGTTGTAAATGTGGAGAACTTGAATTTGTATGAGCCTACAAAGATCATTGATCAAGAGGAGAATGTTCATGTTCCTTATGTTGATCAATTTTCTCGCGAATATCTTGAGGAGTTGCAGGAAGATACCATTCTTAACAAAAGGGTAAGGACTTCACGAAGAGGAGATGTGGAATATCTTTGTGTGAGTCCTAAAGAAATGCATCCAAGCAAAGCATGATGGATAGAGACCAGAAAGGTGAGGGAGTTGTACCCTCACCTGTTTGTTGAATAATTCCAAGCTTTTGGTGGTCCAAAAGCTTCCAGTGGGGATTTTTTATCCAAAAGGATCCTCCCAAATGAAGAAAAATCAAAGTCTTCAAATGTTGAATAGAATCATTCCATTTAGAAGAGCTCACCGAGAGCTTTCCGACCATGCTCGTTTTGGCCAAAACAAACTCCGGACCTAAAATATATCTCGTTCTGAAATTTTATGTAAATATGCAAATATGTAAAGGGGATGCCACATGACACATATACAGGATGCCATGTGGGATGTACAGGTGGACAGTACTGCCTATGTGGAATCCCCAAGATATGCCATCTGGCAAATTCTAGGTTGACATGGTAGGTTAGTTGTAAGTTGGTACACTTGGCCCACTCATTGTCTGACACATGGCAGGTTCATCGTATAGTTGGCACTGACATGGACCAACCGAAGGCTGCCACGTGGTATTCCATTTATTCACCTTATGGTTTTGTTCACCAAAAAGTATGGTGTTTGGAGGATTGAACCCTAAACCACCCGCCAACAATCTTGCACCCCTACCACTATGATGTTATGTTACTTGTTATGGATAGGATAGAATGTTCTATTTTGAAGTTGAATGGTGTGTAATTTTGAAAAAAAGAGTGGGTCGTGGGATAAGCCCTCGATCCCATAATATATGTCCACATCCAACGACATGGCTAACCAGTGGACCATGAACTACACCAACCATATATTATATATATATATATGGTAAACAATGTATTTTTTCCACCAAAAAATGGATCCCATGGGGTTTGACACTAAGATAACACCTTCGGGCTTAGCATATATCCTAGCGGATCTATTTTAAGTTTGAAGTAGGATTACAAGCCCCAAATGAATACGCTACCCGCGACCCTCCAAACTGTCGTTGCCAAGTTATTTAACCACGGTTTTGGAGTGCGGTCTGGTATAGTTTGGAGTGGACAGTACATGAATGAATTCCAATGCAACATAGAACCTGAGGTGGGCCATATGACATTCGTACGACGCAGGAGGTCTAGTTCTCATACTGCATGTCAGCGGAGGTCTCTGGAAAGACATAGAGTGTTTATACTCAAATTTCTCGATTTTTCGAAACGGTCGCATTGGTGAAGTCTATTTTTGCAACTAATAGATAGAATTCAAAAGTGTCTACAGAGTTGATGTATTTGCAACATTTGAAGAATTAATAAAAACGCTCTCACTGTAGGTGGACCCAAAGACATAGTCCTTCATGGACGAACTTTGTTAACAATTGTTATCTTCTTCAGAATTGTAGTTTGCATCTTTGTTGTTTGAACTCTTTTTTTTAATCTATTTAAAGCTAACTGATCAAATATTTTCACATGCAATTCATGGTTGAAAAAATCAGATCCATCATTTTCAATCATCCAAGGCGATAAAAAAATTGACAAGAATAGTGCAAAGTATTAGGCAGCATTGGTAATGCTTCACAAGCTCGAGAAACGGGCCTTGTTCTTTATAAAACAATGATCATTTATTTGGTAACTCTAATGGGTATTCTGACTCACTTCCGGTTTCAAGAGTGTTAATCAAGCTACTGGTTGAAAATGGGTCAACAACACTAACAATTATTTATTTATTATTGAACCCTAACTACTCTAAAGCGATTTGTCAAGTTAAACTTGATAAAAGTGTTTTTTCAATCCTTGAAATGAAGTGTATAAATCAGAAATGCTCAGCTTGTAATCTTAGTTATCTTGTTTATGGCAATGAGTGCAAATTTCCTCTGAACTGGCTTACTAGAGGATACCAGAAAGCGTTTACATATTCCTTCTATCAATTGTCATCTCCTTGGAAGATCGCCTAAAAGGAGAAAACATATAACAATGAAATATTTCAATGTTTATTTGGCATGGCTTGGAAGTCTTGTAAAATTGTAAAAGTCATCATTATAAGGTTGAGCCTGCAACGACTATATATCCTTTTATTAGGAGAAATGTAGATTTAGCATTGCAAATATGAAAAATATTTTCCAAAAAGCATGTTTCTCTTTGATGCAAGCTAAGCTATATATGTTATACAAGTAGTCTATGTTTTATGAGCAATCATTAATTAAATTACACTAGAAATGCACTACCTTGATTTATTCAAATCTTTTTCTACTACCTTTTGGAATAGATCAGCATATGCTTTTAAGAAGTTTTTAAACATGGGGATGGTAACGAACGAATATTTTTAATGGAAGTTTTGAAGTTTTGAGTCCATTCTAAGTAATACCAATTTCATTTCCATTTAACTCGGCAGGACTCTTTGGTATCCTTAAGAACGATAATTTTTTTCCTTTGGTGTATTTTATTTGAATGATTGTTTAACCAATACTTGGTTATTTGTCACGAAAATTCAACTGGGTCAGTGGAAGCAGGGTGTTGTTATAGCTCCGCAGAGGTTTGATTCCTAAAAAACATGCGAGTGTGATCCCGTAAGGGGACTATTGTTCAACGGTTGCAATGTCAAATGCAATTTTTGTTGATAAGCAAGGCCAATCATCAAAAGTGGGAATTATTTTAAAGATCACTAAAACGTTAGTGTTGGCATTTTAATTGAAAACCATCAAAAGATTGAAAACCACATCGAATAATATCCATAAGGATATGGAAGGTACTTTGAAATATGTAAATTGATTTCCTACTAAATTTGTCATGAATTTGTTAAATTTCATTGCTTTATATGCAGCCAATTTATATTTGTCATGGTGGTTAGCGTTGGTGACATTGCCACTAACGAGTTTACTAATCATGGCTAGAATGCTTTATAATTTCACAACAAGAAGAGAAGAAAAGGCCATGGCCAATTTTTCATTTGCTCTTGATGCAATAGTAAAATTTAGAATTAAACAAGGGCTCTCAAAAGGGACTGTCATATTGGTATAGACTTCTTATGTACATGATGTTTTAATTGTCAGAGCACGTGGTAGCACGGGGACGTAGTAAATAACACTTCGTGTTTGTTCAAATTTTAGTTTTATATTTTTTTTAAAATTTTGATAATTAAATATTCTACTTATGCAGGGATTTACATCCCATCAGAATTGTCCTTAACCAATAACAAAATCAAATTAATGTATTTAAAAAATCTTGAATTTATTTTAATTTTTTAGAATATATTAAGTTTAATACTAAAATTATGCAAAACATTATCAAACCTTGTAAAAAATTGCGTTTTAAAAGCCAAACTAATACAAGTCAACAAAGATTGACTTCTCAACTAAAAGTATATCCCTGCCAACAGGGATAATAACCATGATATGCTATCCCTTCATGGATAGAAGCCAATAAAGACTAGCCATACATATTACATATTGACACATGAATTAGGTTTTTTCCATCTTTGAAATATCTATATCTATATCTATAGAGTCTCAAAACTATTTTTGTTGGGTTTTTTCATTCTTATAAGAACAAGTGTGAATATTAATATTAACATTTAAATGTTTGGTTTATTCTTTTAAGTATTTGACTAAGTTAAGATGAAGATAGATACCTAATCAAGATGGAACTATATATATCTTTGATTATATATATGTGTGTGTGTGTGTGTGTGTGTGTGTGTGTATGGTAGCTCAACCAAAATTCATGATGGTGGTAATAACTCCAAAGATTTAAATTGAATTTCAAAATGAGACCTATAGTCTTCTTATGGATGAACAAAATAGTTTAATCAATTGAGATGACTAACCCTGTGTGTGTGTGTAATCACCGAAGAACCTAGGAAGTAGGATGCAAAAAACGCTGGATTGGTCCTAGTTGGTGTGTCTTTTGCAATAATCATGAAGAAACTTCCTCACAAATTTTCCTTGACTTTGTGTATGCAATTCAGTTTTTCATGATTGTTCAGAATGATCTAAAGCCATCATCATCATGGTATAATTTTGGATTAGAGGAATTCCTTACATATAGGTTGGAAGATAAGGCAGTGAAGAGGTTTCCAGGAACCAATCTTTTTAGTTTCCAGCATATAGTGGGCTAGGAATTCCAGCATCTTCAAAGAAAAAAATATTCCTCCAGAAGTCACATAAGGGATAATTCTGAACTTTTCAAAATAATTCATGACTAAGCTAAAGATGAAGGACCCAAGATGTCCATCCATGCAAATCCCAGACTTTTGAATTCCCTATGGATTCTTTGATGGAGCATGCCAAGGCCACCTTAGCATGTGTGGTGTCGAGGTTGTTATTTATCTTAAAAAAAACCATTATATTCATGTTCGTTATGCCTTGGGAAGGGGAACCAACAATAAATCATAATTTGGTGTCCCTGTGCACCCTTCTTGAGGTAGCCACAACAAAAGGTTCCACAAAGTTGGAAATAATGGGACATTCTAAGTCGGTAATAATTTGGGCTCTTTGTAAGGATACAATTACTAATACCAAGCTAGAACCTCCACTGCGAGACATCTATGGAGCCCTTCAATCCTTTGAATGGATTTCCTTCATCCGTATCTTCAGGGAACTAAACAAAAAATTTTATTCCTTATCCAAGGAGGATTTATCATACCTATGGGGGCCATTGGTTACTATGAGTTCCTTGATAATGAGGAAACTAAATTCTATGGAGTTTCGTCCCTAACAAAATTCTCATACCTGTTTTTTCGAATAGTTTTGGGTAATATGTACTTTTCTAATATGTTGAATCCTCATAGCCTTTCGAATAGTTTGTTAAAGATGTACTTGGCTAATATGCTTTGAACAATTTGTTGGTGTAGTATGAACAATTAAGAAAAAAATAAGTTGTATTTGGTCAGATGACAACAATATGCATTGAAGTAACAAAGTTCATGTTCATATGTATTGAAGCATCGGTCGAAGTCCTGTTCTTTTTTGGGACTAGGAACATATATATTCAACTCCAATGAATATAATGATTTTTTTTCTTCTAAAAAAAATCACCAAATATTAGTTCAAGGGGTTTGACTTATCATGGTGACTTTCCATACAAAGATTAGGTCAAGAGGTTTTAATTACCATGGTGACTTTACATATATTGATGATGACTTTGATGATGTTATTAATGTCCACTAGGACTAAATTTGTTCTATTAGACATTAAAATGTTATGAATCACTTGGTTTTCTTTACAATTTTATTTCTATACTTGAAAATATTTAAGAAAACAGTCCTAGATCACCATATTTATGATGAGTTAAAAGGTTAGGAAGGCCAAATATTGTAGTAAATATTTTGGAAATTGTGCTCTAATATGGGTGTATGCATGACATTTTTATGAGAAAGTGATTTTTGATATTCAACCCTCTTTGTATAACAAAGATGACAAATTCTTTCATCCCGTGGCATTTCAAAAATTGTCTAATGCCATGTTTGACTATGGAGCTTGTGAAAGATTCTTCTTATTTTAGAAATGCTAATTTTCTTATTTATGCTAGTAAAAATATAGAGATACTTTTGATCTTCTTGATTAGGGTTGATCACCTCCTTATAATATCTTACTTTTCTCTTATCCACTAATTCTTTATCACACTACAATTTCTCCTTAAATGTAGATGTAAAAATACTTTTAATATTATCACTATTTTGTAGAGAAACCTCTTCCTTGAATTCCCAATTATCTAGCCAAGACATGGCATCTTTATGCCAACCTTGCTTAAGTCGCACGGTGTTTTGGCTAGATGCATAAATAATAGGAAGTTGTTTGTCTCCCTTGTTGTTTATCTTGTTCTTGTACATTAGGTTAGTCATAGCTATGTTGTTAGTGGGGAAAAAGACTCAATTCTATGACGAGGATAACATACAATGTATTTCTTTAATTTATTTTTGAGACTATTAGTATACAAACTTTTGGATTCAGTCTATCCCTCTCCATGATTCTCTAGAGATTCTACAACACCAATCCTCACATCCATATAAGATAAAAGGAGTGGACGATATTCTCAAAGAGGAGTTTCTTCTTATCCCAAATACCAAAGGTCTACTAATTTATAATTGGTTACAAGTCCATATAAATAGGATTCCACCCTCAATTAATCCTTTTATCAATGGTATAGTTCTAGTTAACCTTGTGATGAAGATCGATTTCGATATATTTGTATGAAGTCACTTCCTCCATGTTGTTGTTGTCATGCATGAAATTAGCATAAGTGATCTTTTGGGATTTGATTATCATAACCTTTGTTTTGTCAATGTTATCATTCATACCCATATTAGAGAAAAAAATCCTTGAAAGTTTTTAGTTGGGCCATGCATGAAATTGAGCCCTCTTTTTTGGGCCACCACAATTTTTTAAAATGCATCCTCATTACTCAATTCCATAACGCATATGCATCTTTGTTGGCCAGTTTCATGCAAATATGAGGCTAACACCTAGTTGATTTTAGAGGTGCAAAATGCAAGTAAGATAAAATGCATATGCATTTTGTTGTTCATAAAAAAGGGAAAACATGTGACGTCCTATTCTCTCATTCAAAGGTGCACTTGGTGAGAACACACTTGAGCAAAAAATACATTTGCAATTTGGAAAATACCATCACCAACACAAACCTCCAATCAATCATAGAGCTCTAATGGGAAACATTGTTCGCGTATGTTTATTTTAATTCTTCCTTGGTTCATTTGATTTTTTTTGTTAACTTGGTTTTAAATTGATTGAGTTTAATGAATTATTTTTTGGGGTCATAATAGTGATATTAATTTTTTTTCCTTGGATCCCCAAAACCTAAACCTAGAAAATATTGATCCACCAAACCCCCAAAACACCAAAACCAATACCTGGGAAAATGTTGATCCTCAAAACTCGAATCCAAACTAAGAGGGACAAATGGAAAACTAAGAGGGTCAAAATACATACCCTCCTTATAATTATAATGTTGATATTTTGGTGGAACTGACAACTTAATCGATATTCCTAAGCTCTATATTTAGAGAGAGAGGTCAAATCCATCACTCTCTTAGGCAAGAACTTGATTCTATAACTGACACAATTGACAATGAAAAAGGAGCATTATATGACATTACGTATTATAGGAGGAGAAGAGGATTTTTTATGAAAATGGGCTTAGTTATCAAGATGACAAAAATAAAAATAACAAAAGACATTATCTATATCCTATTCGAGAACCTAGCACAAAATTGGCACCCCCAACTAGGTAGACCACATATAACCATCGATTGATGCATATAACCCCTCTATCAAGGATAATTGAATGTATCAATGGTACATGGTGTTTGATGAAGACCCTTGTAGCAATCGAGACATGTCATTGTACTTTCTTAGTAAGTTGTATGTCAAGGTTATCTTGCATATATGTGAACTATTTTGATATTTTATAGCTCCAATGTTTTGGACGAGGGATGCCCCATGATAGAGATAATGCTAGGGTTGATCCAAACCATGTGCATCACCCTCCTCTCTACCCAAATCCTCCCCATTTATATCGGCATGCACCCACCTTGCTTGGTAACAAAAAAGGTGCATTGTTACAGTTATCACCAAATTGGTCCACCATCATTAATAAACTTGGTCTTATAGACCCTTCGACACTTAAAACATTATTTCCCTGCAATTGAGGAACTAGTTCCCAAGTTTGATTCTCTTCAAAAAATCAATTTCAACACCCATAGCATTTTCCCATTCAGGAACTCCCTAAGCATCAACCTAAGTGTTTGGATCATAGGTTTCAAGAACATGTGCAATCAGTGTAACACTTCCATGTTGTTTCTAATTGTGGATTTGTCGACCAATACTAGCATCACCAGCATTCGATCTAGCAATTTCAATTGTTTTAGCATCCCACTGAGGTATACAATTTGACGATGATTCAGGTCGATGGCTGTTAGTCGAGTGAGTCGATGTGTCGACATCTTCCATTAGGTTGATCAACTAACATTTAATTCCTTGGTCCGTTCCAAAACTCTAAAGGGTACACTCAATCCAAATTATTCAAGAATATCAAACAAATCTCTGTTCAATTGACTAGAAGAGGAATTCAACAACTTGTTACTTGAAATATTCTCATCAAATATCACATTTATACTCAAAATTATATGTTGTTTGAAGGGTTGAAATAGCTGATAGGCTTTCAATTCATCATAATATCCCATCATGATGCAAGCATGAGTCTTTGCATCTAATTTATTCCTTCAATTATCACTAATTAAACACCCAAGCAGCACATCCAAAGGTTCTCACGTGACCGACAAAGGGTTTTTTCCATTCCACTTCTTGACTGGAGTAATGGAAGTGTATGCTCTAGTTAGAATAAGTTTCAAGAGATCATTTGAATAGTAAAATTATGCCCAAAATTTAGGTTGAAAGATATTTCGTCTGCAGTAGGAATCAGGCCAGTCGTTCGATTTTTTTTCTCTACGACTCCATTATGATGGAGGGTGTGAGGAAAATATCTCTGCCCAAGAAATACCATTTTGCAAGAGATACTTTTCAAACTGTCAACTCACATATCATCACCATTGTTGATCTCAAACATTTTATGGGTCGATCACATTGATTTCAACCAATGCCCTAAATTCCTTGAATATTTCAAAGACATGACTCTTATTATTCAAGAAATATTCCCATGCATATATAGAGAAATAAAAAATGAAGGTCAAAATATAATTCGCACATGCTAATGAAGGTTTGTTCATGCAACAAAAATCACTATGAAAAATTTCTAGTTGGGCTCTATGCATGCCATGCTTTCCTAGAATCAAAGGGTTCCTACTGATGCTTTCCATGCACACATCCTCTATAAACTCAAATAGATGGAATATCCTTTGGGAGAACAGTAACGATATTGTTAGTTCATATTCCCATGTCATTCATTCCATATCCGTATTCTATTGTCGTATGAGTAATGAGTCATCGGTCCAATTGGTTATATTAGCTAGGGAGAATCACAAAATTTGTAAAGTATATCTTCGGGATCTAAAAATCCTGAACTAACAGTCCCCCCCCCCAATCCTGAGATCCTTTACGATTAAAATGATATGACCACAACTCATTGGTCTTATTCGTCTGTGTAAGTTGATCAACTGACAACAAGTTAGTGCTCAAGCTAGGCACATGATAGACATGGGATAATTATACCATGCTATCATTCAACATCACGCTTCCCAACAACCATGATAGTGTAATCATCAGTGACATAAATCTTGTTTTCTCGAGCTCCACTCAAGGAAAAGAACAAAGACACATCTTATCCATTGATGAGTACAACTAGAATCAACTATCCAGTATATCTGAGTGGTATAGGAATGTAATGCTTGGGAAGTGATAACATAGAAGGGTAAAGTTTCATTAGGTTGGTTGATGGACTGGCCAGTCGATGATATTTCCTCAAGGTTATTGACTTTTTCCTCTAAGTCCTTCGTCTTCTTCCAATAGGTTTTCATAACATGTCCCACTTTTCCACAATAATGATAAGGTTTCTTCTTTCGATCCTTCTTCATTGATGATGAGTCTCCAGTCTTTTCCTTAGTAGGGGTGTTTGATACATTTTGTTTTATTGATCATATCGACCACATTCTTTATAATTTTTCTTGACCTTGATTTTTAGCAGTGAGCCTAGTGTTTGATACCAAGCTTCCACTATTCAAGCAATTTTTGTTGGCCTTCAATCAACAAATCACATAAGATATTAAAGGTAAAATCCTTACCATCTTGCTTGCATGACATCCAATTGGCATGAAAGGAGGAGGAGAAGAAATCATAATCTATCCTCAAATTCATTAAGACCAGTTCAATGAGTTTTCCATGCTTCCTTAGGAAAATCCTTACCACATTCACCCAATTTCAACTTATCTCCTTGATACAAGTTAAATAGTCCTCAATCCTATCAAAGGAAATAGGTTCCAGAGAGATCAACTCCTCTATTTGCAACACTTGAATTTCATTAACCTTGTTGAACAGTGACTTCATCTTACTCCAAACAACATGAGGGACGGTTGATCCCTCTCGTATGAAGAAAATATCCCTTGAAATGTAGGTTGTAATGATCCCAACAACCTCATCCTTCTTTCCTTTAATGAAACACTTCGCCTAGTCATCTGTTGGATCTGGAATAGAGACCTTCACATATTACCACGACCCCTTACTTTTGAACAAAGTATCCATATCTATCACCTAGATTTCATAAGTGTGTCCATTCAAAACAACAAGTTCTATCTTGGAAGTCATCTTTCTCATTAAACAGATCTGAACTAAGTTCAAGAAGAGCTATTAGTTGACATATCTTCAGCTCGGAGTCGATCAACCCTAGATCTCACTCAAAAATATTCATAGATAATAGGATAGGTCAAAACTAATAGCTTTGATACCATGTTGGGGAACCTCTTCATATGAACCATAGAACATAAAAGAAAATAGAAGAAGGCAACTTTATTAAAAGAAAAGAGGTGGTTTCTAAGGACACAGTTACAACACTTGAGCATAGTGCATTATGGTCAAAACATCACAATGCATTCTTCAAGTCTTGCAATCCAATATCAACACAACCCATAGGTTCGTTCTTTTAAAGTATCCAAATCTAACAAAATCCTTTCAAATGAGGAGGATCTAGCCCACAAATAGGGGGTGATTGGTTCTAAACCATTTCCACAAAATATGCAACATCCCATATTTTAATCGGTTGTTCTTGTCGAGTTGACCATGGCCTCATCAACAATTTAGGCAAGCATTTGGACTCTCCAAGTCGATCCACCAGTCAAATGCTTTGTCTAGTCGGTTGTTTTCTAGTGATTGATCGTCTCCAAAGATACATAGGTGTGATGAACCTACATAACCTTATGTTCCAACATAGGGAGCGAGGAAAATGGATTTGTTTTTTGTGTAGCCTGTTGCAGCTACAACCCCTTTCCTAAATTTTGTAAAAAATTAGGGGCCCCTCCTTTAGTTTAACTCAACCTTTAAATTGGTTTAACTCTTCTTATTTCTCTTTCATGAAAGAATCACTTGAAGATTGATTCTCCATAGAAAATTTGACACTTAGATTTTTTTTTGGACCGTTCGGCGACTTGCCACAACTATAGTGAAACATTAGAGTAACTTATAATTTCTCGCTGAAACGTTCGAATCAACATTTAGTTTTAACTTTGAAAAAGTCGGATTAACTTATAATTTATCGCCGAAGTTGTCAGAAAAGTTCCACATTTAACAACGATACAGTCGGAACATTTCACCCAAAACTTATCACTGGCTTGGAGTTTGCTTAGGCTCTCATTTAAACTTAGAGTTTTTGAGGTTGAAGTTTTGTTCTCACAAACTTATGAATTTTCATCCGAAGCCTGTCGCTTAACTTAGATTTTCTTCCGCAAAGCTTAGGTGTTTCACTGGGATTTCAGGTTGGGCTTGAACCACATCAGAGTCTTTCTGTTTTCGATCCAAAACGACGGCTTTAAATAATTTTACTCCTCGATTCCCGTCACATAGAAAATAAATTATGTGATCACCCTAGGAAGAGAAAATATCATTGGCATAAGATTGGTTCTGGCACCGAATACATCGATGTAGATTGGGTTTTGGTTGGCCGAATGCATCGGTGAAGATCGTGTTTGTACCTTTGAAACATATCGATGCACAATTGGTTGTATCTGTGAAAAACGTCCTATGCAAAAGTTGTTTATCCCCTTTTGTTTGTTTTTGGTCTTTGAACACTTTTTCTTTCTAAGTGTAAAGCCATTGATAACACACATTTCTTGTGAAAATCTTATACCCATGAAAACCTGTTGACTGAATCTGAGAAATTTTAGGGTTTGGGGTTGTTTATATTGGCAAAGAACCCCGTTACAAGATCGTCATTGTCTTCTTGAATGTTGTTACAATACTCAAGCCACCTGGATGGAGAACCCTTCCAGGTCGATCACCATCTCATCGGTGTGCCCATCGCAGGTCGAGGTAGTTAAACTTTGTCTTCATCTGGTACTTTTGTTACATTTGGATATATTTGATTGGCATCATGGAATATTGGAGGGAAGTTGGTTATGTCGTTACCCTAAGCCTTAGTTTTTATTCTTTCAAACCATATAGTCCCTAGATGGAATCATAGTGAGCGGAACACCGCAACCCTAGCCCATATTTGTCTTCCTTCACATAGTTTTGACACTAGGAGCTCGAGCTCAATTGCATATTGTTTTGGAGAACTGACTTCGAACCATAATTAGTTGACATTAGTTCGAATAGCACGATTAATGAATTTTCGAGGCCATATAATCTGTGCATCCTATTGACCACATGACTCTTTGATCGCTAATTTTTTACCATTCCAAATGTATTTATTGTACCCATTCTTAAATGAAGTTTGTTTTCTTAGTGCAAATATAAACCCTAGATGGCATGGTTTTCCTCAAACACGATTTCAAGAAGATATTTTCAATTAAAACCCCAGCCAGCCATCATTTTCCTTTGAGAGTGCTTCAAGTATTCTTGAATCCCATTTATTGTAAATGATTGGATTTTGGTGCTTAACCTCCATCTATTACCAAGAGGAGCTTTGCTAGACTAGAACCCTTCTTTTTGGTCTTCAATGTGGTCATCTACTTAATGAGGATGCTAAACCTAGTTCCTCAATTTTCTAACAAATACATGCATATTAGAATAGTTCTCTATGCTACAGTTTGCTTTATGACTGGTTCTTCATTGAGAATAGTGTTATGAATTTGTTGATAGTATGACCCTTTTGACTTGCATTTTAGTTCCCTTTGGTTGAACTGGTTGAAGAAGAATGAAAATGTTCTATTAGTAAATACCATGCTCAGTTTATTCTTTGAGTTCCTCATGTTAGTATTATTTTTAGTATAAATCTACCTAGTTATGTTATCAATGGATCCCATGCTACACAATGATGTTTCTCTTATGTCACAGGATCTAGAAATAGCCAAATGGAGTTCTAAGCAGAATATCAAGTTGGTGATATCTAATTCTGATGAAGAGGTGGTCCTAGAAACAACCATGGAAGCGGAGTTCAAAGATACGAAATATACCACGGGGATAGCTCCTCAATATAAGTGGGGTGAGCTTTATCATCTTATAAGAGATCAAAATATACTTGATGTAACGATAGAAGAAAACTTGATATACCAAAATATCAAGAAGTATGGTCTTCATAAAGCTTCCACATGCCCGAAACTATTTCCATGTTCAAAAATGATTGGATGGATTCTGCCATATGTAGATGTAAAATATAGAATCATTACAAGTGCAAATGGAAATGGTTTCACTTTTTTTCAGCCTACGCATATAAGCAAATCCTAAAAACTGCCAGTGCCTAAGGTTCTCTTTGTTGGAATCGATTTAATACTGAGAGGGGGGGGGGTGAATCAGTATTAGCACAGTTATCGGCAATTTTTACCTTCTTAAACATATTATCCTTTACTTAATTATTATCTTTTTTTATGCATCAATTAATAAACATCCACACAAATATGCACCAACATAAACAACACATAACACACTGAATTTTTACGTGGAAACCCAACCGGGAGAAAAGCATAGAATGCTTATTTATAATGAGAAAGAATACATTCAAGGAAGCACCAAATTCATGTATTTACCAACACTAACTGGAAGGAGGCACCAACCCCCTTGTTTTATAGGCTCCAACCCAAAGGAAGCTACAACTCCCTGTATTTCTCCAGCACCAGCTCGAAGGAGGCACCAACCCCCTATCTCCTTATTGTTTTACATGCACCAACCTGAAGGAAGCTCCAACTCTATGTCTCCTTTCCCCATCCGACCGCCTTGATGTCCAATGTATGATTATGTTAAAATTTAACCTTCCACATTATTCTAATATTCTGATAATAAGTCTGTTTTGCGCTACCTTTGTATGCAATCGATACTTTTTCATTGAACTGCATACATCACTTGACTTCTCATTCCTCTCAAATAAGACTTATGCTGATGACTTACTTCTTTTTCTGTTTGCTCGCTGATACTATAGTCGATGTCACTGATTATCTCTTTGTTCTGCTAATTGCGTGACTGAAATGACCAACTGATAATGTGCTTTCAATTGATAGTTTGTTGTTCTAAAATAAAACACTAGTAACAGATGGAACTACACACTTACTGATGGGTTCGTTTTGTTTAAGTGCTACAGTTTCTTAGACAAACTGCGATGTCCTATGCATCAAATTATTCATCTGTTCCATTTAATGCACTTGTACCAGGTCATTTGCATCATGATGTGCATCTTGGATACTGTTTTTTTCTTTAGTCGCGCATCAGATTGTCTTCTCAACTTCTCACACTTTCACTTCTGTTCATATGCATCAGCAACACATCTGCGCATTATCTAATAAACTTTGGTTCTATCTCTGTGCTTCTGTCTTTACAACATCTATGACTAATGGCGTGCTGACTGTAATGTTTCCCTTCGAAACATCAATCACTTGCGCATACTTTAGTATTTATTCCTTTCATTACTTGCACATTCGTCACAGATCTACAACATCTTTATGTGCACCATCAAAACTTCATTCTTCTGCATGTGCACATTTGGATCCTCGCTATATCATTATGTTTTTTCCTTGATCCCTTTGATGCCTCGAATATAAAACTTCAACAAACACTTGAATCTCTTATGCTCTTTCCATAAAGCTTACATCAAATCTCCAACTTGCATCTCTATTTATACATGTCTGCATAGATTATATGTCCACAAGTTGGTTGTGGCATCCCTTCTTCCATAATTCATGGATTGTACATATGCCACATGTCATCATTTGCGTTGTTGATATGTCATCCTTGGTTTTTCAAGCACCTTCTTGGTCCACAACTCAGTGGGACTTTACACCTTGGTGGTGTACCTATGTGCTCTTGATGTACTATTTCCTCTAGGTATGTGCACATACTTACTCTAGTTCATCGTTATGAGTCTATAACCTTAGATGTACCATCCCTTGTGGGTATTGCTCCCTTGAGGTATTGATGCTTCACGGAATCTATGCATACTCCAACTTCTACTTAATGGGATTATAACACTTTCCTTGTCATTTCGTGTGGGACATTTGCACCTGTTGTACCGTCAGCTGTGGAATTTGCTCATAGAATTGCTTCAACCGATATACCTCTCTATGAATATGTGCATGTTCCACTAACTAAAAGAATCTTCTGATTGGATAGACTTGCGTGCTTTTGGGACTGCCAAACCATTTGATGGCTCTTACTGCTTGTGCACTTCCAACCATTTGTTCAATCAACTCCTTGGATGCTTGTACACATGTACCACTAACCAACCAACTCCTTGATTTCTTTTGCACCTGTACCATTGTCCAACCAACTCCTTTATTGTTACCATGAGAGAGTATGACTTGGTGGACTTGATTTCTATGCATGGATCTGCATGACGTCTCTTCTTATGTGCTTCTTAAACTTCATCATGCATGATGTATCCTTGGATACACATCTTCATATTGGATGCACTTCTAGATATACTTCATCAAACTGCAATCCATATCTTTGACCTTCACCATCATGCACATATACTTATGGCATTCATGTTCTTCTTCATCTTGTGCATATGCTTCTTCAAAGTGGCTTTCATATACTTCTTCATACTTTTGTAGGAATGATGTATCCACTTTGACAGTCAGTTAATATCAATGACTCAAACTGAATCGATTGACATATTCTTTGCCATTAGTTGACATCAATGACAACCAAATTTCAACACTCTTAACTAATGATTGGGTCAAGAGTTTAAAGATTGAGCATTCAGATTGTGCAAGAAATATATTACTTCTAGGAAGTCAATTGCGACAAAGGAAAAGTGGGGAGTATGAGACCAAGAACATTAGAACTCCATTTAAGGTCTCTGCTATTCTTTTATGCAGAATGTACATAAGAGCTAATGCAAGCATTTACAAGCTTAGTTGGATTCCACTATTGTATCATGTCACAACACATGGCACCGTATTCAATTGGGAGGATATGATTTCAAAAAATAAGGTTCAAGCCATAAAGGAAGGAATAAAGCAATAGATGGTTGAATTTTACATGTCATCATATCTTATTGATTACATTCTTATTAAGAATCCTTTCCCAAAGCTCGGATGCAACTGGAATCCAAATGAAACTCCAATTTATGTAGCTTATCAGATTCTATGGGATCATAAACATGCAGGCTTCTACAAGTTGATTTGTGAAGAATTTGTGATGTCGTTATATAAATTGATTTTTAGTGAAGAACCAAATTGGATGTCGGATGCATCACTCGAGGTGATTAGTGAATACGAAGACTACTACTTCACTCCCAAGGGAACATATCTACGCATGTATAGAGGCATGAAGAGCCCCTCACTGATGCCCAAATATGTTACAAATTACATCATATTGAAGGAAATAGTAAGGCAAGCATTCGTTAATGGTGTTGGACATTTCCTAAATGAACACAAGAAATCCTCATGGCCACCAGTCCCACTTGTGGTTGGGGATTATAAATTTAACAAAGTCAAAGGGGCAGAAGAATACATGAAATAACTAGATGTTATCACTTTGGGGAAAATATTTTTGTTAGAAATGACAACCAACAGAAGGTGGATAAGCATTTCTTATCATGCAAGATTAATTTTGAGTATACTGATAATTTTTTGAAGGATGAATAGGTGCATACGAGATAAAATAATCTCATAGATTTAAATAAGAGATTCGGTAATAAAACAGAGGCAAGTTCTAGCAAAACGAAAGAAGACTTAGAAGAAGTAGCAAGAAAGAAAGCTAATGAACAAGCTCTGGCAGTAGAAAATGAAAAGAGATTGCAAGAAGAGGAGCTAGCTAAGAAGAAAGAAGAAGAAAGACAAAAACAAGAAAAATTTGAAGAGGTAAGAAGAAAAGAAAAGCAGGAAAAAGAAGACAAAGTGGTTGCAAAAGAAGAGTAAAAGATATTAGAAGCAGAAGCATTTAAGAAGAAAGCTAAAGAAGAAGAACGAGTCAAGAAAGCTGTGGAAGCCCATAATTTGCGGGAGGAGAGTGGGAAGCAATACATGGAAGTAAATAATCCTACTGATTCTAATACTGAGGTACCTCTTATAGGAGGTCATCTTTCTTTTGTTGATATAGGACTCACGCCATTTACACCATCGAAGCAACACTCAGTTGACAAGATTTAAACGATATTTTTTTATCTGAAAAGAAAAATCATCATGAAAAGAACGAAAAAGAGGTTGAAGGTGGCTCAAAAACCATTTATCATCACTGTACAAGAAGTCACAGTAAAGGAAGGCACAAATAAGGACCCTAAATTCACTGTATCAACGAATGTCGCTTCTGCACAAGCTAATGCAGATAACATCGACAAATTAATTGAGGATGTGGAAATTAGTAAAGCCAAAGTCATTACGCTAAAAGATAATTTGGTGCAGGCTTGAAGTCAATAAATTGAAATAAGAAGACAACGAGATGCTCTAGAGTTGGAGAAGGAGAAAAGAATGCAGACTGTTCAGAGTCTTGAGGATGAAAAGGACTCTTTGAATGTACAAGTAGTAATCATGGAAGGAGAGAATACCAAATTTCAGGCTCAAATAAGTGCATTAAAGGAAAAAGAGGACGATTTAGACCAACAAGTTGAGGCTCTTATGATAGAAAAGGGATCTTTGCAAGCACAGGTAGCAGATCTAACCAAAGAGAAGGAATCCTTGGTGGAGAAACTTAACTCTACTCAGGGACAAAAAAAGACCTAACATTGTTTTATGAGTGTGCTTATGTGTTGCAGGAACAATTGTTTCACTCCCAAGAATTGCTTACTCAGCAGACATATGAGTTGTAGGGAATGGTAACCATATTGAAGCAAATTTCTAAAGAGGATTCAACTACAAGGCAGGAGTTAACAAGAACTTATGATAAAATTAAGAAGTTAATTTCATGGAAGAAGAAATCTAAGGAAATTCCTCCGCATCTACCAAAAAGGACCACTGCTGAACTAAAATTAGACATAGATCTGTTGGATAATTTTCAAAAGGAAGAGAAGAAGCTTCAAAATGAAGTGTAAAATTCTATCACAAAGTGTGAAGCTTCAGAGCGGGTATTGTCTAAATTTGATCTCGGAAAAGGAATTTCTGTAGATGATCATTTGGAGAGTTTTTATCTGGATTTAAATTTGTTGGATGTAGAACATGAAGATGTGGTGTGTCATTTATTCCCTTGTACTTTTGAACCTAAAGCTTCATCATCATTTTTTAGTTTACAATCTGGTTTGATAACTGATTGGGAGAGTTTTGAAAAAAAATTATTAAGTAAATTTGGTGAACAACGAACCTTATCATCACTTATGAAAGAGTTATTGTCTCTTAATATCGATAAAAGAGAAAAGGTGCAGGATTTCAATCAAAGGTTTACCATTGTTTTGAATAACTTTAGTGCTACCACAAAACCCCTTGAAGAATATTTTGACAGAATATTATACTACAACATTACATCCATCCCTGGCTATATTTGTTAAGCATTCATGTAAGAATAATTTAACTGGAAAATTTGAAGAAGCTAATAAGGTCGAAACATATATGAATAGTATTGTAAAACTTGAAGTGGAAACTGAGTTTAAGCCTCTTCCTTCCAAGAAACCATTATTGTTGACAAAAACTATTGAAGAATAATCAAATGACTCAAAAAATGTAGTCAAATTGGTTCAAAAGTTGTCCAATAAGATAGTGGATTTGGAGAAAGAGAAGGGAGCTAGTTCATCCACAAGAAAACCTTTCAAACTTTTTTACAAGAAAAGAGAAGAAATTCCAAAGCCTCCAACAAATGAAGCATTTGTTCTTAATCTAAGTGAAGTCGGTATGGATCACTTTTGTACTTTCCACCAAGAAAATCATTCGAAAAAAACTTGTCCACAATGGATTAAGTCTATGAATTTTGTAATGAATCAACTATTGGAAAAACAACTCCTAGATAAAGAAGATACAAGTGACAAAATACAGTCAAACGAAACAAGAGAAGATAATGAAGAAACTACACTTGTTTTATGGGACTGGGCACCAAATCCTAATTTGGAAGATGAAGAAATAGAAGAAATCCAGAATGTACAAGTATCATCCATTGATTATGAAACTAGGAGTAAAGGAATAATAGAATATCAAAGTATATCAATCCCAAAAGCTAAGACAAACAGTGTTTCTCCCAAAGCACAAAACAAGAAAAATGTTGTAATTTAGCCACCACAAAAAATGACAAAGAAAATAACTATTAATCCATTGGAAGTTTCAAAAGGATCATCTTCTTTGACTCATCAAGAAACAACCCCTTCATCAAACAATCATGTTGTAGGAGGAAATATTGGAGGCAATCACAATATGGGGTATGATATCCTTGAAGAAATTAAAGAGACCAAGGATAATGCATCTTTATTTGAAATGTGCAATTTCCACAGTAGAGAAAAATATTATTGGAATCTTTTGAACTCAACACAATGTCAAGTAACTTTTCTAGTAAAGATAAGCAACAAATCATCATTGAATCAGATAGTAAGATTAACGAAGCTAGTATTGGTAGTAATCTAAATCTCATACCCTACCTTTTCTGCTCACTTTTGAGATATTTAATTATAATGTGCACAATTGTTTGGTGGACTTAGGTGATTCATCTAATATTATGCCATTATAAATATGTAAAAAAATTAATGGACAACCAATTACATCTCCCTCTAGGATCATCCAAATTGATATATCATATGTCAAGGTAGTGGGGCAAATGAAGAATGTTTTAATTAGATTGGTTGTTGATCCAAGAGTTTGTCAATTCATCGATATAGTTGTGGTTGATATACTCGAGGCTTATGGTTTAATATTAAGAAAATATTGGTTAAGTAAGATAAATGGTTACGTCACTACTGATTGGTCTCACTTGTGGCTACCTTATCAGAATAAGAAAAAACAGATTAAGATACTGAGAGAACCACATATGAAATTTAATGTGATTGATTTGGAAGGAAAAAATGAACCAGTGAATTTTTTGTACTCTCTATTGGGGAATTATTTTTTAGAAATGGAACCCAGATGCTACCAAGCTTAAACTACTTGTTATAACTCAGGCACATAGTCCAATCTCCTTCAATTTTCATTGACTGATGAAAATGAATCTAATATAGTAGAATTAGTTAATAACTTAGATGTAAATATTAAATCTGATAGAGTAGAAGTTGAATTTTGGATTTTATAGTTTGATGGCTCCAAGACACAAGAGGGAACATGAGTTGGTTGTGCTCTTGTGGATCCTCAAGGAAAACTATTATTTCTCCCATGTAGATTAGAATTTGAATGCACCAATAACACTGCTGAATATGAGGCCTTGATTCAGGGACTCAAAAAGTCTATTGACTTAAATGTTAAAAATTTAAAGTTTTTTGGTGATTATGAGATAATTGTAAGGCAAGTAAGAAATATTATTCATTGTTTATCTCCATGTTTAAAGGGATACCAAGCTCAGGTATAGAATTTGATTTCAATTTTTTATGCCTTTAATATTGATTCCTTTCCTTGACTACAAAATTCAACTGCTAATTTACTGGTAACTACTTCTTCTCATTTAGTTCCTCTTAATAATAAATTTTATATTGAATTACTTTTTAGAGCGTTTGTACTATATAATGTTACAAATTGGAGGGTGTTCGATGGTGATGATCAGATTATTGACTTCCTAACCGATGAAGATACATTCAAAGGATTGATTATTGATGAAGTTGAAATCAGTCAAATTTGGAAAATATGGATGAAGATTAGTCTAAGGGAAATCTTATGCCGAAAGGAGTACATACTCTAGAAAAATTATTTGATTTGCAACATAAGTTTAGAAATCCAGCAAATGTCAAAACCAACAATTCATCGATGCAATATGAATTGGTAAATTTGGGAACAGAAAATGAACCAAAGTATGTTAATCTGGGAACATGTTGTTCACCCGGTGAAATGTACAAGTTCATTAAACTTTTCTAACAATATAAGGATGTATTTTCTTGGACTTATGATGACTTGAAAACATATGACAATAGCATTATACAACATGTTATTCCTATCAAGCAAGGGGATAATCCTTTTCAGCAAAAACTTTGGAAAGTGCATCCCACTTTAGAGCCTCTTATTTAGAAGAATTAAAGAAGTTGCTAGATGCTAAGATCATTTTAAAGTTAGGAATTCTCAATGGGTGGAAAATATTGTGCCTGTACGCAAAAAATCTAGAGAAATAAGACTATGTGTGGATTTTCAGAACTTGAATAGAGCATCCAACAAGGACAATTATCCCGTCCCACCTATGGAGAAAATATTGGAACTTGTATCAAGTTCAAAAATGTTCTCCTTGTTAGATGGATTTTCAGTATATAATCAAGTGTTAGTGGCTGAAAAGGATCGTCTCAAGACAACTTTCTATACAAAATGGGGAACGTTTTCTTACATGAGAATGCCATTTGGCCTTATGAATGCTGGAGCCACATGCCAAAGGGCCATGGACATTGCTTTTCGGGGATTAATCAACCATAGTGTAATCGTATATTTGGATGATGTTACAGTTTTCTCCAAGAAGAGGGAAGACCATGCTTTTCATCTAAAACAAATTTTTGAATGATGTAGAAAATATGGTATTTCCCTTAACCCAAAGAAAAGTGTATTCGTTGTTTTACAAAGGAGATTACTAGGACACATCATCTCGAAAAAGGGAATCTCAATTGATCTCGAAAGGATACAAGCTATAATTTAGATTCCCTTGCCCCACAATAAAAAGGCCATGCAATCATTTATGGGCAATATAAATTTTGTTCGAAGGTTTGTACCATAGTTTGCACAAATTGTTAAACCTTTGCAACAAATGGTTAAACAGGACGTGCAATTTAAATGGACTGGAATAGAAAAGAATGCTTTTAAAGGTATCAAGACTGCAATTTCTCATGCATTATCATTAAGCAGTACATATTTTGAAAAGCACTTTATCATTTATACATTCGCGTCCGATCATTCCCTTGCAATAGTTCTCACTCAAAAAAGGAGAGCAGGGGGATGAATATCCAATATCCTTCATGAGCACTGGGTTACAAGGGGCTGAAATAAATTACCCAGACGTAGAAAAACAGGCTTATGCTTTGTTTAAAGTTGTGAAGCAGTTCGGACCCTACATTCCTAAGAACAAAACCAAAGTCATAGTACCTCATCTGGACATCTGATCATTATTTGTATAGAAAGAGTTGGGAGAAAGACGCGGGAATTGGGTAACTACATTACAAGAATATGATTTAGAATTTAAACCCTCCAACATTGTCAAAGTTGTTGAAATTCTACCTAGGAAGTGTTCTCCTAGTCATTTTATGTCTAAATAATTAATGAGGGAAAAGGGGACATGACCCTTGTATTAATTGCTTGAGATGAGCAATCAATTCACTTTATTATTATAAAGTGAATTTTCATGTATTTAAGTGGTAAATGAATAAATTTAATTTATGGAGATAATTATGAGCATTTATTCTCATTTATTGATCTAAACCAATGTGGTCCCTTAGATTAGATGATTCTCCGGTTACCCTTGAGAGGAAAACCAAGAGACAAGATTTTTGAATTAAATAAGCCTTCTCTCATTCATTTTCACAAATCCAAGAGAGTTGGAGCAAGAGAGAATTGCTTGAGAAAATCTTGAGAAGTCGAGTTCATAAGAGAGAGAGGAATTAGCTGAGATAGTTGGCATGACTTCCAAGGAAGTAAATAAGATAGATTCTGGAGCATACTTCAAGGACCGTACAACAGCTGAGAGGAGGCACATTTTTCTAGGTAGTTAGCTCAGAATTCGAGAAGAATTGGCGGCACGCATTCCTAGACTGGTTGCATGCATTCCTGGGTCACTGGCACAATATCTAAGGAGTTGTCTTAATAATTTAATGAGGTCGTACAGTACATTAATTTCAACTGTTTGTACAGTGTGAAACTACTATAGAGTTGACACGAATTTCTGTGCAGATATGGCACGACAATCCATAATTTTTACTGTTGTAAAAGTTGGCACATAACCCAAGGTGAAGACTATACAGTGCACAGACTTTGAGGAGAAATTATGGCACTATTTTTGAGGTAGAGCATCAGTCTTCTGGGTTGAGATAAGTTATTTAAATTGCTAAGATATTTTCTGCTATAAAATTTCTTCTTGAAAAAAGATAAATAAATAAAATTTCTCTCTCATAGGTTTTCCCTAGTTGGGGTTTTTCCTGGGCCATTTTGGCTAAAATATCTTAGTCTGAAATTTTTTTTGCATGGTTGTTATGTTAATTTTGTTCTCAATATTTTGGTAGAACTTTTCTTGTGCTTCAAGTTCAGATGTGTTTATGAGTGAAATCTTATTTTCAGCTGTCTATGGTTGAATGAGATGCTTTATTAAACATTTTTAATCTTAGTTAACTTGAAATCCCGTTAGAGAAGTGAAATCTCTACATGGTATCATATCCCTGTTGAGGGAAGATTGATTGACAATGTTTTTTAGACATCAGGGAAAAGTATGCATTGTTGGAAAAAGAGCAGAAGTGAATGATGGATTGCATCCGGTATGAATATTGGTTCAAATGGATTTCCAACTACTTGCAGTGGAAATCCCGGATGACATATGTTCTCAAGGAGACCAAGTTATGGACCTTCGTCAGTACTACAGTAGTTCCTCCCATAGCTAATCCTGTAGCCCTTGACATACATGAGGTGAAGGAGGAAAAAACGCAGAGACTACTTCTGGATGGTGTTTGAGATCATCTCATCCCACATTTGGCAGAGAAACATACTGCCAAGGAGATGTGGGATACTTTGAAAGGCTTGTATGAGAACAAGAATGGAAATCATAAAATGGCTTTAAAGGATAAGCTTCATGGCACAAAGATGGTGAGAGGTGAGACTGTAGCCGCTTACCTAACTAGACTTAGATAGGTAAAACATGAACTGAGTGTAGTTGGTGAGGTCATTCCTGATCTCGAGCTAGTGCGGATATCCCTGAAAGGCTTCACCAAGGAGTGGGATGTGTTCATGAAGTGTGTAGTTGGCAGAGATAACTTTCCCGCTTAGGAAAGACCATGGGATGATTTTACTCAGTAGGAGATCCGAGAAGGGTCTCAAGGGAATACTGAGCAAGATATTGATGATCAGAATGTTTCTTTATCAGCTAAAGGAAAGAATTCCAAGAAAGGCCCAAGAGGGGCTAAGCAGCAGAGAGGTGAGCAGAAGAAGGACCTGAGCAGAGTCAAGTTCTATGCATGCAATGATTTTGGTCATTATACTGGCCAATGTCCTGAGAAGAAGAAGGGAAAGAAGGAGAAAGAGGAGCAGGTTGTAGCTACAACAAAGATTGAGTGGTATGCTACACAGTTCGAGAAAGAGTGCTCTCTTGTCACTGTTGTTTTGAGTTGTGGTAGTAACAGACCAGTTGATACTGAGAAGTGGATTGTGGATAGTTCCTATTGCATTCACATGAATGGGAGGCAAGATTCCTTCCTCACTTTTGAGACTATTCCGGAGCAGCTCATATAGGATAGAGATAGGACAGTGCATGCAGTCAGAGGTTTGGGACGAGTACGGTTCTAGCTTGAGTTTGGAGAGATTCTGAAGATTACAGGAGTACGCTATATTCTAGGGCTGTAGGATAACAGGCTTTCAATTCCATCCTTAGAGGGAGAAGGATATGCAGGTTTTTTCAAGAGTGAACACATCCTCATTTATGTATTGGGAGTGGATCTGGTTGACCCAGTGCTTATAGGTTATCAGAGAGATGGAGAGTATGTAGTGTGTGGTCAACCTACAGTAGGAGGATCTGAGTGGATATCAAAGCCTGAGTCTGAGACAGACAGTGAGCGAGATGCTTTGAGGATTGATGTGGTGTCAAGTAGTCAGTCCACTGTTCAAAGGAGAGAGTGAGATGCTCTAGAGATTATTGTGGTACCGAGTAGTTCATCTTCTATTCATAGGAGTCAACGAGAGGCTACTTCCTCCAGTTCTGGAAAGAGGGTTAGCTAGTATGACTTGTCATTGGTGCATGAGCGAGATGAGATGTCTCGACATGGCATCAGTGCAGGATGCATGATAAATTCCAGAGACTGGGGGAGCTTCTACTACTGACAGTGTGAGACTGGAGAGAGGTTCTGGCGGAGGATATGTCAGAAGGTCTTCCCGCATGAAGTGGAAGCGCTGATCTTTGTAGCTGAGGATGAGATTTTTAGCTCAAGATGATGTCTTTCATGTGATGATGTCTAACATGAAGGGACACTTGATTTGACCTTTCTAGAGCAGAGTTTAGAAAGGGTGGGCATCTTCGATATTGTGTGAGAAGCACATGAGAAAACTTTGATATTTTGCAAGAAGTATATGAGCAGTTTACCAGCTTTGGTGGGGAAGCAGGTTATCTTCTTCAGAGATGAGTTGGTTTTTAGTGTGAACATCTTCCTTGGTAAGGGGGAGTGTTGAAATTCTACCTAGGAAGTGTTCTCCTAGTCATTTTACGTCTAAATAATTAATGAGGGAAAAGGGGACATGACCCTTGTATTAATTGCTTGAGATGAGAAATTAATATACTTTATTATTATAAAGTGATTTTTGGTGTATTTAATGGTAAATGAATGAATTTAATTTATGGAGAGAATTATGAGCATTTATTCTCATCCATTGATCTAAACCAATGTGGGCCCTTGGATTAGATGACTCTTCATTTAAACTTGAGAGGAAAACCAAGAGACAAGATTTTTGAATTAAATAATCCTTCCCTCATTCATTTGCACACATCCAAGAGAGTTGGAGCAAGAGAGAATTGCTTGAGAAAAGCTTGAGAAGTCGAGTTCATGAGAGAGAGGAGCTGGATGAGATAGTTGGCATGATTTCCAAGGAAGTAAAGCAGATATATTCTAGCACATAATTCAAGGACCATACAGCAGCTGAGAGGAGGCACTTTTTTCTAGGTAGCTGGCTCAGAATTCGAGAAGAATTGGCGGCCCGCATTCCTAGACTGGATGCATGCATTCCCAGGTCACTGGCACAATATCTAAGGAACTTTCTCAGCAATTTAATTAGGTTGTACAGTGCATTAATATTAGTAGTTTGTACAGTATGAAACTGCTACAGAGTTTACATGAATTTCTATGTAGAGATGGCACAAAATTCCAAAATTTTTACTGCTGTAAAAGTTGGCACATAACCCAAGGTGAAGCTCGTACAGTGCACATAATTTGAGGATTAATTCTAACACTTTTTTCGAGGCAGAGCATCAGTATTCTAGGTTGAGATAAGTTATTTAAATTGCTGAGATATTTGCTCCTGTAAAATTTCTTCCTGAAAAAAATAAATAAATAAAATTGATCTCTCACAGGTTTTCCCCAATTGGGGTTTTGCCTAGGCCATTTTGGCTAAAATATCCGAGTCTGAAATTTTTTGTGCATGGATGTTATGTTAATTTTGTTCTCAGTATTTTGGTAGAACTTGTCTTGTGCTTCCAATTCATATTTTCTTATGAGTGAAATTTCATTTTCAGTTGTCTATGGTTGAATGAGATGGTTTATGAAACATTGTTAATCTGAGTTCACTTGAAATCCTGTTAGAGAAGTGAAATTTCTACAAAATTTCAGGGACTTTGTAAATTCATCACTAAGAAACCTGCCAAAGAGGCCAATGGATGGGATAATGAGGATGAGATGAATTTGTTAGAATTTTGTTCCATTTACACTACTCCTGATTCTTGGTATCGAGATTTAGTACATTATCTACAGCATGGGTATACTCCGAAGCATTGGAATTCCAAGCAAAGAAGAGCTCTTCATTTGAAATCAACCACGTATCAAATAATCAATGGAGTACTCTTCCAGAAAAATATGATGGATTATTTCTTAGATGTTTGGAAAAGGAAGACACAGAGAAGGTGGTAAAGGAATTACATGATGGTCTTGTTGGAGGCCATTATTTTGGAGACACTACTACACAAAATATTTTAAGTGCATGATATTACTGGCCCACAATATTTAAATATGCAGTGCATATGCTCAAAAATGTGTTGTGTGCCAAAAGAGTGATGGGATATTAGCAAAACCAACAACACTATTACAGCCAATGATCATCTCTAAACCTTTTGAGCAATGGGGCTTAGGCATCATTGGTGAAATCAATCCCAACTCATCACTGCAACATCGATACATTCTCACAGATACCGATTATTTTACTCGTTGGACTAAAGATGTTCCTTTACGAAAATTCAATGAAGATGTTGTTATTAAATTTCTACAAGAGAACTTCATAACCAGGTTTGGGGTTCCAATTTCTTTAGTTTTTGACAATGCCTCCTATTTCTCTTTTCTGAAATTAAGTGAATTTGCGATTGAAAAGGGAATTAATTGCATTATTCTTCAAATTATTATCCACAAGGGAATGGGTTGGAAGATTCCACTAATAAGAATTTAATTAGGATTTTAAAGAAAATAGTCCTTGAAAATCAAAGAAATTGGCATGTTTCTCTTCCTAACGCTTTATGGGCTGATAGTGTCACCCCAAATAATTCTCTAGGAGTTTCTCTGTAGACCTTAGTTAATGGAAAAGAGGTTATACTCCTACCAAACACTCTTTTACCCTCACTACAGTTATCCCAAGCATTGATAGGATCCAGCAGTTGAGTCATGCAATCGAGAATTAATACCCTACTGAAACTTAAGGAAGAAAGAGAAAAGTCTAGGAATAAGTTTAACTCTCATCAATGAAATATTAAGAGATGGTTTGATAACTGTAAAGAAGGAAAAAAATAATTTTAGGTGGGTGACTTAGTTATAAAGTGGGAATAACCCCACAAGGAAAAGGGAAAGCACACCAAGTTTCAACATTTGTGGCTTGGCCCTTACACTATCACTAAGAAAATTGGCTCGGAACATATAGATTAAAAAATATGCAAGGGGAAGTGGGAACTCTTCGTATAAAAATGCAAGCTCTGAAGAAATACTTTTCTTAGTTTTAGGAAAGTCTTTGTACATAAATAAATCCTTATTTTATTGTTTTATTGCTTGTTTTAGCCTAGATGTTATTTCTTTAGAACCAAATGTTTTTTGTTTTGTTTTAAATCATTGAATAAGTTATCTCAATGGTCAAAGTGATGAATGGGAAGTTGTGATATAATATTATTCATGGAATATATCTTAGGTAAATATCTTGAATTTTAGAAGGCATGAGAATTGTTTCGAAATTTAAAATTTTCTTCTTGTTGTGAAGAGTCAATGGTGCGATTTCAAGTACTATTATTTTAAGGGTTTAAACATATCTTCATTTTCTTATTACTCCGCTTCTTGGAAAATTTATCACATGATCCATTTTAAAAACTAAAATGAACTAAATCCTGTATATATTGTAGGGAAAAATATTTCTAGGTTACTATATTGGGGCTCTGCTCACTCAAACATATAAATAACCTTGTCTTAAGTAGTATACTATGGTTGAACCATGAAAAGGAAGCAAAGTATTGCATATGTATGGAAATAAAAATGATCCCGTAGCAAAAATATCAAAGACAAAAGGCACAGACAAAGTCAGTTTTTCCCTAGTACGAATATCCACAAAAGTCAAAGCTGGATACTTGAATAATTAAACGACGACATGAACATGCAAAGTCATTTGATTCAAAGAAGACTAAGAGGATACTTCTAAATATCGCTCAAACAAGGCTCTTCTTCGTCCATGGGTATGATAAACCAAATGTGATATTCATTTCCCACACAAAAGGACACTATGGATGGAAGAGCTTAGGATACATCTCTGAAGAAAAAGGGAACTATATGTCAAAGAAACTCAAGCATCAAAGAAGGATAATGCATCAAAGGAATGCATCTGGTATAGGAATGAGGAACAAACGATTACGTCGGTCTGATTTTGTTACTAACCTATGGTGTCTTACCTAGTTGCTTCAAAAGACAAGTTTGGTAAATAAACTTCATACTTTGGAATCAGGAGAGTAGCTGTTAAGTCCTAACTAAGATGCCCTAACCCTAAACCACTAATGGTAATATTGGGTTAATGTGATACTTATTCCAACTTGAAATAAAAATATTTGAACTATAAGGCAGGTTAATAATGTATGAATCTTACAATAGGAAATTACTACTGAGTAGAAATGAATTCTAACCCTAACTAAAATCATCTTTCCTAAAGAGTATTCTCTGTTTGCAAAGATCTAAGCTCTCCCAACTAAACGCTAATTGTTACAGCTGCAACCCCTTTCCCCAATTTTGTACAAAATTAGGGACCCTTCTTTAGTTGAACTAAACCTTTAAATTGGTTTAACTCTTCTTGCTTTTCTCTTTCATGAAATAATTACATGAATATTGCTTCTCTAGAGAAAAGTTGACACTCAGAAAGAAAAAAAAATTTGACTGTTTCAGCAACTTGCCACAACTACAGCAAAACATTGGAGTAACTTCTAATTTCTCACCGAAACGATCGGATCAAATTTTAGTTGAAGTCCAAAACAGTCGGATCAACTTCTGATTTCTCGCCGAAGCTGTTGTAGGAGTTCCACATTTAACAACCATATAGTCAGAACGTTTCACCCGAAACTTATCATTGGATTTGAGTTTGCTTAGGCTCTCATTTAAACTTAGAGTTTTTGAGTTGAAGTTTTTATCTCACAAACTTATAAATTTTTCTCTGAAGCCTACCGCTTAACTTAGATTTTATTCTGCAAAGCTTAGGTGTTTCGTTGGGCTTCTGGTTTGGGCCCAAACCACATCAAAGTATTTTCTATTTTCGATCTAAAACGGTCGGATCTGAAGAAGTTTACTCCCCGATTCCCGTCATGTAGAAAATAAATTCAGTGACATCGCAGAGGTAGACCAAATCTCATCGGCATAAGATTGGTGATTAGTAAATAGCATGCTCAGTTTATTCTTTGAGTTCCTCATGTTATTATTCTTTTTAGTATAAATATACCGAGTTGTGTTATCAATGGATCCCATGCTACACAATGATGCTGCTCTTATGTCACAGGATATATAAATGGCCAAAAGGAGTTCTAAGTGTAATCTCAAGTTGGTGATATCGAAATCCGATGAAGAGGTGGTCCCAAAAACAACCATGGAAGCACAATGCGAAGATACCAAATATACCATGGGGATAGTTGTTGAGTATAAGTGGGGTAATCTTAATCATCTTATAAGAGATCAAAATATACATGATCAATGATAGAAGAAAACTTGATATACCAAAATATCAAGAAGTCTAGTCTTCATAAAGTTTCCACATGCCCAAAACTATTTCCATGTTCAGAAGTGATTGTATGGATTCTGCCATATGTAGATGTAAAATCTAGAATCATTACAAGTGAAAATGGAAAGGGTTTTGCTTCGTTTCATCCTGCACATATAAGCAAAGCCTAAAAAATGCCAGTTCCTAAGGTTCTCTTAACAGATGATTGGGTCAAGAGTTTAAATATTGAGCATTCGGATTGTGCAAGAAAGTTGTTAATTCTAGGAAAGCAATTGCGACAAAGGACAAGTGGGGAGTATGAGACCAAGAACCTTAGAAATCCATTTAAGGTCGTTTCTATGCTTCTATGGTGAATATACATAAGAGCTAATGCAAGCATTTACAAGCTTATATGTATTCCATTGTTGTATCATGCCACAACACATTGCACCGTATTCAATTAGGTGGTATTATTTCAGAAAATATGGTCCAAGCCATAAAAGATGCTCAGGAAGGAATAAAGCAAAAGAAGGTTGAGTTTTACATGTCATCGTATCCTATTGATTTCATTCTTATTAGGAATCCTTTCCCAAAGCTCGGATGCAACTGGAATCCAAATGAAACTCCAATTTATGTAGCTTATCATATTTTGTGGGCTCATAAACATGTAGGCTTCTACAAGTTGATTTGTGAAGAATTTATGATGTCGTTATATAAATTTATTTTTAATAAAGAACCAAATTGCATGTTAGATGTAGCACTCGAGGTGATCAGTGAATACAAAGACTACTACTTCACTCCCGAGGGCACATATCTATGCATGTACGAAGGCATGAAGATCCACTCACTGATGCCCATATATGTTACAGATTACATCATATTCAAGGAAATGGTAAGGCAAGTATTCGTTAATGGACACCACTCCCACTTGTGGTTGGGGCCCATAAATTCAACAAAGTCAAAAGGGAATAAGAATACAAGAAAGAACTGGATGCTTATCACTTTCGAGAAAATATTTTTGTTAGAAATGACAAGCAATAGAAGGTGGCTAAGCATTGCTTATCATGCAAGATTAATTTTGAGTACACCGATCATTTTTTTAAGAATGAAGAGGTGTATAGGAGAGAAAATAATATCATATATTTAAATAAGAGATTCATTACGAAAACAGAGGCAGGTTCCAACAAAGCGAAACAAGACTTAGAAGAAGTAGCAAGAAATAAATTTAATGAAGAAGCTCTGGAAGCAGAAAATTCAAAGAGGTTACAAGAAGAAGAGATAGCTAAGAAGAAAGAAGAAGAAATACAAAAAGAATAAAAAGATGAAGAGGCAAGAAGAAAAGCAGAGCAAGAAAGTGCAGAAAAATTGGTTGCAAAAGAAGAGGAAAAGAGATTAGAAGCAGAAGCATTTAAGAAGAAAACTAAAGAAGAAGAACCAGTCAAGAAAGCTATGGAAGCCCAAAATTTGTGGGACTAATACTGGTTCTAATACCGAGGTACCTCTTAAAGGAGTTCATCTTCCTTTGGCTAAGATAGGACTCAGGCCATTTACACCATCGAAGCAACACTTAGTTTCCAAGCTTGAAATGATATTTTTTTATCTGAAAAGAAAAACCATCATGAAAATAACAGAAAAGAGGTTGAAGGTGGCTCAAAAACCAGATATCATCATTGTCCAAGAAGTCAAAGTATTGGAAGGCACAAATAAGGACCCTAAATTCACCGCATCAGCGAATGTTGTTTCTACACAAGTCAATGTGGATAACATCAACAAATTAATTGAGGATGTGGAAAGAAGTAAATCCAAAGTGATTAAGCTAACAGATAATTTGGTGCAAGCTCGAAGTCAAGAAATTAAAATAAGAAGACAATGGGATGCTCTAGAGTTGGAGAATGATAAAATCATGCATACTATTCAGAGTCTTGAGGACAAAAAGGACTCTTTGAATGTACAAGTAGTAATCATGGAAGGAGAGAAGAGATACTTTCAGGCTCAAATAGGCCCATTTAGACCAACAAGTTGAGCTTCTTACGATAGAAAAGGGAGCTTTGCAAGCACATGCGAAAAAGCTAACTAGAGAGAAGGAATCATTGGTGGAGTAACTTAACTCTGCTCAGGAACAAAAGGAAGACCTAACACCATTTTATGAGTGTGCTTCTGAGTTGTAGGAACAATTGTTTCACTCCCAAGAATTGCTCAGTGAGAAAACATACGAGTTGCAGGAAATGGTAACCAGATTGAAGCAAATTTATGAAGAGGCTTCAACTATAAGGCAGGAGTTAACAGGAACTTATGATAAAATGAAGAAGTTAATTTCCTGGAAGAAGAAAGCTAAGGAATTTCTTTTGCATTTTCCAAAAAGTACCACTGCTGAAGTAAAATTAGACATAGCTCTCTTGGATAGTTGTCAAAAGGAAGAGAAGAAGTTGCAGAATGAAGTGTGAGATTCTATCAAAAGGTGTGAAGATATTCATTAAAACATTTATAGAGCATTTGAGAAGTTTCATCTACCGCCTCCCAATGCCATTGAGGAGCTAGTACCAAAGGAACAACGCTTAGAAGAATTGAGGACCATCATGAATGAAGACATTGCTTCCATTTAAAGTCTAGACACACTCAATGCAGAAGATCTCCAATAGTGCATTGGACAAGCCACCATGAACACATTTCACTTAGGAAATGGTCATAATGCAACAACAAAAGGGTTGAATGTTATGGTTAAAGAATTACATTTTCATGAAGTAGCATTGAAATTATTAGAGCCTCAAAAACTAAATGTAATATCTTATGAGTGTGATCTTTGGAATAATTACATCCAAAGTCAAGAAAATGCATCATCCAATTAATGAAATACTGTATTTTTATTTTTATTTTAGCTATTTATGTTACAACCAGAAAAGGACAAAATTGTGGAAAACAAAAGGGTTAAAGGGAATATGAAGTGATAAGTCACCTCAGAACTGGTTTTGCAAAGATAAATAGGGAGAACTAGGAGAGTGTATTGGAGAAAACTCACTATGGCTTGGGGTAGACCACTACAGATAGCTGACTACCAGAAATTAACTCAATTCTCAGTACTATGCTATATAAATGACAATGCTAAGATAGAATATAACCAACCTTGATCCAAACGTTTGATGTAGATCCGCGTTGGAGCTTTCAATCCGTGCACTTGAATCTGCAAATTAGTCTTGAAAACTAATATACAACAAGTACATATAATATATAAACAACATTAACATCATCAATAGCAATGGTCCATGATGTTATAAGTAAATGCAACCCAATGTAGAATAAACAACATTCACAACATTAATGGACGAGAATATGAGTATTTCTATTAATAAACAAGAAGAAGTACAATGTGATACGACCTCTTGCTGGCAACCAATCTGAACCAAGATCTGGATCAATCCACTTGTGCCTCCACCACTTCAATCCTCCATGAATCGCAAACTCAAACTATGGTAGGAGTTTGGAAGGTGAACATAAAGGGTTCACAACTACAAGGATCAATGAGTGTAGACTCAAGATAGGGCAAAAATCCATTAGAGTTCTCTTGCTCTTCTTTCTCCCCCCGTCCATAAGCCATATGTGCTTAATATATAGTCCTCTCAAAGGTAAGTGAAAGAACACATCGAGGCGTTTCTTCGACAGATGGAGGGTCAAAGGTCACCCAATAACCGCTTTTTGGGAGTAAAAAGTAATAAACTAGTTATTTTTACCATTTTACATGCTACCCGCGGGCTATAGTGATGCAACTCGCGGGTACGCCCACTGTAATGATGCATCTAGCGTACAAGGGAGAAAATAGGGAAAAATAATGTCTGAAGGATATAAAGTGGATCTGAGTCAGTGAAATGGATCTTGCAGGCCAAAGAATGCTGATACTCACAAGGTGGAAAATTACGTTGTAACAGATGCCCCCCAATGTGTGAGGTCAGAGAGACTGATGCTACGATGGCCGAAATACATTATAAATCTCAGAAGTGGAGTGATGGAGACAGAAGTGGAAGGAAAAACTCACTCGTCATAATACAATAGTATCCCTGAATACATGTCGGTATAGTACAACAATCTAATACAATGGCCATGAATAGGCAGTACATAATGAATAAATGTCATAAGTGATCATAGCCATGATCCTTCTATAGTAAGATATGGTCTCCTGCCGAAAAGGAAACAATTGGTGCAAACTAGAGGTACAAACTGTTGATATCTGAGAAGTGATATCTCAGATGTAAAGTCATAATCATAAGTAGCATACTGAATGCCACTATCGCCTAGGGTCTTCTACACAAGTCTTCAACGGTGCAAGTCCCATCAAGTGAATAAAGGAGTTGGGGTCGAAGTTGATGTGACATTGTCTGATTACTGGTCAATGATGTATACCGTTAACAGACGCGAGATAACCCACCAATAATGAAAATGGACATCAAGGCACAGAGCACAATCATCGAAGTGTGAATAGATGTGTTGAAGTCGAACACTAGGATGAATCCATCGATAAGGGGACATTGATATATTCCAAAAACTGTCGATGGCGAGAGAACCTTCAATTAATGACTGCAAGCCTCAAGGTACTCAACCGAACTCTAAGCCTCAAGTCCCGGAATAAATGGGTTGAAGTCGACAGAACGAGACTCGCTGGAAGGAAGGAATTAAGGCATCCCCCATCAACCAGCATGAGGTACCAGCTACGTTGAAAGATTTGGAAGAGCTCAGGTGAAATGGACTAACTCAATAAGGATGGCCGACATGCGATAGTCAAGAGATTTGAGGAGTGGCCGACTTTGGTTTTAGGAATTCCTTTGAACAAGAGCATGAGCAGATGGATAGAATTAGGCAGCATAGACTCGATATAGACTATGTGATGTAGGAGGCACCACAAAGGGCTCCGTAATGATTGGAAGCTTAACCAATCGATGGAGAAAAGTGAGAAACAAGAACAACTCCTAAGGTCCAACTATAGTCCCGACTCATAATGTATGGAGTGGAATGAATTCTCTGTTCAAAGGTGACACAACAGCTGCCAACAAGAAGTAGTCACCATAATCCCATTCGGATTTTTGGAATATTTGATTTTTTTGGTCTTTTTCATATTTGGGAAAAGCTTGAAAAAGAATAAAATTTCTTATAGTACAACAAGTGAGGGAACGAGTGTCAAATAGCGAGCAGACTAGTCCCAAGCAGTGGAACATACCTATGATCAATGCAAGGAAGCATGTGCAAGATGTGGACACTCGGGGGAATGTTCCCTTAGGGTAAAGGGTCATCAAGCTACGAAAGATAAATTAAGGCTTTGCTTGGCTCAGAAGGTAAAGTGCTCAGGAACATGGCTAATAAGTGAGTAAGCGGGAGCCGACACAAGGCTCAAGCGGCAAGCAGGATAATGCAATGCAATCACAACTCGACATAAAAGGGAATTCCTTTTTCGTAAAGTTAGTCTCCTCACCCAAAAAAGTGTAAAACAATGAGAGAAGAACTCTTCTAGTCACGTATGACTAGAGTATACCTTTTTCGTAATTAATCCACAAAGGTCCGGAAAAGGGTTAAACTTATAACTAAGTGAATGTTGCTTCAAATCCTTTAACGAGTCTGAAATGACAAGTATACTCAACAATCTTGTTTGATTTGAAAAAGTCTAACAAGGGCTTAAAAAAGACTTTATAAAAATCTTTTTTCGTAAGGGTTTAACGAGCCCGAAAAAGAAAACTCGTGACCTCCTTACTGTTTTTAACGAGCTCAAAGGAGAGATGGAAGAATGCTCATAATGAGAGCATACGAGTGTCAGGGACATGCGAGACTAGTTCCAAGTGCATGGGACAAAGATGTGCATAATGCAAGGAACATGAGCAAGATAAGGACACTCAGGGGGGGTGTCTGCGAATTCGGATAGTAATAGGTTCAAGTGCATCATAACAATGGGGAGGCCTAAACCTATATGCAAGGTTACAAATATTCCTACCATGACCGAAGCAAATGTCGAAAAGGACCAGTAAACAAGTATAAGTCCAGCTAAGAATCTTGTCTCCAAGAAACATAAGTACCAAGATCATCTTTAAAACGTACATAAAGAAAAATATGATACAGGTCACTGTGGTAGAAAAATTTTCAACTTCACTATTATCACCCTCAAACATAATGCAGGGAGAGCTACTGAAGGTGCCATAGTACCAACACCCGAGGGACCAAAATGATCAACTTCGGAATGAATATCAAAGCTGAAGGACGTAGAGGAATCTGCAGTGGCGAATTCATCATCACGGGAGTTGGAAATTCTAGAAGTAGAATCGAACTCATCAGGATCACTGATTTGCGGATCTATAGGAGAGTCTACAGACTCATCACTAGGGAGATCAGACTTTAATGTCAAACCGGGGCTAGACAAAACTATGCCTGGATCAAAATCCAAATGCATGGTAGGTTGTACTCGAGGCTCATCTCGTTCAATAAGATCAAGGGTAGGAAGGAAATAAAATTGATGATGAGAATCCTCCCAAGGATTGTTATTACCATTCATGGCCTCGATAAAAATTTCATCTGAAGGTAGAATATCATCGAGGAAATCATGTGAACAAGATGGGTCGACTGCACACGTGGGAAGCATAACGGGATCTTCTTCCCCTATCTGTGAAGAAGAGAGATACGACTCCGAAGTGGCTTGTTGATTATGTTGGTAAGTGAGCTCAGTTGCAGACAGTGGCATAGACATCCCGACGTGCGTAATATCTCCAGACGTGGATTTCATGGATGGTAAAGTCCATGGATCATTAAAATAGGAAGTCTGGAATGGCATATTATGCAAAGGAGTAGATGCATCGTCGGAAATGGTTCTGATAAAATTCATAGGTGCAGGAAAATCATAAGTTCCCATCAGTGAAGGGTACATACCAACACCCATGTTCCTAGTTGCCGGCTGAGAATCAGTAACCTGTGGGACTATGGATCCCGTGGATGTTGTGGAAGGGGGATGAACGAAATCCAACTAATCAATGGTCACAATCTTGCCTTCGTGATGAAAGAAGATAACTCTGAATACAGTAGATGCGACAACCTTCATAGCGTACATCCAATTTCGACCCAGTAAAAGGTTGTAGTCGATGGGTGCATCAACCACCTCGACTTCAATAGGCACAGATTTACCTCCCAAGCAGACAACAAGGGAAGGGATAATTCCCTGCGGCTTAAATGACTGACCATCGAATGCAGTGAGCATGGTTCTAGATGTGAGTAGAGGAGGAGATCCAAGAGATTTCCAATAAGTTAACGACATTACTGGCATGGAAGCACCTTCGTCAACCATCGTACGTTTGACAAAATTCTAAAGGCACACCACCTAGATTTGAAAAGCCACGTGGTAAGGCAAGCGAGGTTGAACATCAGTAGTGTCGAACTTGTTAACACTGAGACTTCCCCCATCCTGAACTCCTAATGCACTCAAAAGGGCATGCTTTTGAGAAGGACAGGCCTGCAAGACTTCAAGAGCCGACATGGCACATGGAGTTTGGCCCAAATCTTCCATAATTGAGTAGTTATGGGTGGCTCGAGCATTAGGATTATGCGTAGTGTGCTTAAGAACACCTTTCGGTATCCATGGCATATTAGAGGGCTTCTTGATATGCAAGGAATTGTCAGGAGGAGGGGGAGGATCACTCCCCATATTAGGTTGTGGTGCACCATAATTGCTTTGACAAGTGGCAACACTAACCTCCAATTGAACCATATTCACACATCCATAACCACTAGTATTGGAAGAAGACGTTGCCGTCTCAGTAGGTCCATAACCAGTGGTGGGAGCATGCGAAGCCATGTTTTGATGATGAGGAAGGGGATCCTTTAACACAGTTGGGCTCTGTGCCAAATGCTTTGATGCTTCTTCGATTTGAGGACATAAGTGAGTAAGATGGTCTTCCCCACAGAGCTTGTAAGGAAACTTCACCTTACACCTAGGTTTACAGTCCTCACCAGCATTTCTGCCTTCCCAAGGAGGGTTGGCATTCTCTTTACGAGGAGTATTGTGATTGCTATTATTGTTATTCCCATTGTTTCCACCATTGCTGTTGTTTCTCCCTTTTTTCTTACCATCGGGTTGCTAGTTACCTGATGGTTTCGTCAATTGCACATTGTGTACATCAGACGACAAGGTGGAAGTGGACAAGGTGTGAACCTGTCCGGGAGTAGATTGGTTTAGTGACAAATTTTGCATTTGAATAGCCACCAAATCTACAGGACGAGTGCTTGCGGATCCCATGATGCCATCGACATGCGGTCCAGGAACTGACTTGGGCTCATGGAGTGTTCTCGGTGCATCAGGAATAATGTCATATAAAATGCCAGACTGAGAGTATAGAAGGTCTAACTGCTGGACTTTCAAGATGGCTTGTTCCTCAGTCACAATTCCAGACATCAAAACATCCTTGGCAATATATGGGAGTAAGGACTTGAGGAACCATTTCAACAGAAATTCTGGAGGAATGTTGGCTTTCACTAATCTCTTCCGCTGACGCCACTCTTGAACGTGGTAAAAATTATGTGTGGCTTTATTTTGACGGAAGGTAGACAAAAGTTAAGTACTAGTATCATAGCGGACCGGCAACTGGAAATGGTCCAAGAAAACCAAAGCGATCTCATTGAATCCCCTATAAGTGTTCCCAAGAAACTCAACATACCACTTCGTAGCTGCCCCCGTGAGGGTGCATTGAAATATCGTAATCTAACAGAATCGTGATTCAACAAGTTGGAGGAACACCAAAGGTGAAACGTTGTGACATGATCACCCGGATCCTCACCACCTTTCCCCTCAAACTTAGGAATGTCCGAAGGGAGCTTGGTAGGGACTGGGGGCCAATTGGGGTCATGACACACTGGATCATTCGTGAGCTTCAAAAGATCCAGAAGATTCAAGCGTGCAAGGAACGGGAGCTGCTGTTGGAAAGCTTGATTATAAGTTCCCTTAAGAGGTTGGTTGATCGGAACCGAATTATAAGGTGGACTAAAATCTTGACCATGAGTATTAAACTGTTGAAAATGGGGACCTGGTGGACCATAAGCTTGACCATGGCCATAAGGTTGATAACCTCCCCTGACCTGACCCATATGAGAGTAAGCAGCTGTATAAGTATTTTTGGCACCGTATTAAGGTGGGTTGAACTGGTGGCCAGCACCGACTGTGTTGTAGTAAGGGATGCCACCATAAGTATGGGGCATATACATAATATTCGTAGAGGGAACCGAATTGTAATGACCATAATGGTGAGGTATGTTCCCACCCCCAGCATTAGGATTAGCATAAGCAGTCCTGTGGTGACCCAAAGTATGAGAAGTATTCCCAACCCCAATGTTGGTGTTACTAGTAGCAGGAATGGTGGCGTTATGACCATGAACATAAGATATATTCCCACCTCCTACATTAGTATTACTAATAGCGATGGTGGATGCAAAAGTGTGCAGTCTATGTCCACCCCCATCGTTAGGAGGAGCATTAAAATTCGTGAAAGTGGTCCTGGGTTGACGAGTAGCGATATGTGTGTTAGGTGGTGGATGGTGAGTCGTGTTTCGAACAATGTTCCTATTAGGTTGGGCAGTCCCAGGAGGCGGTCTTCTTCCAATATTAGCATTGTTAGGAGGATTATGACCAGTCCCCATATTATGTGTGTGAGTGGCAATGTGGTGCCCCCAGCGAGGGTGTTTCCCCCAGTGGGTGCAGTGTTTCTAGCACCATAACTAGTGCCAGCATGACTACCAAAAGCAGTGGGAGGATCAACTATGTTGAAACCAGGCATACTATATGAGAACGGGTTAACGTTGGTCACAGGATCTTCGTCGTCAGGTAAGGTTGGCATCCCATAAATATAATTATCCAGATTCGAAGGATCGAACAGATCGTTCTCGAGTGGATTCAGCCAAATCGAACCAGGTTGAGTCTCAGGTGGATCACCTCCCCATGCCTCACGAGGAGTAGGGGTGTCTAAAGTGTGCTCAACTCTACCTGATGGACTAGTAGGGATTTCTCCCGTGTTAGAGTGTGCAGCGGTCATGACATCTTCGACGTATGTCTCGTAAGAATCCGAAGACTCAAAGGGAGCCTGCCGGCGTCCCCAAGTAACACAACGTGAAAGTTCGACCGGTTCTAAACCAGCTAACCAACGGGATCGACGGAGAGTAGGACTCCATGCCACAATATCTCTGGAGAGAATATAAAATCACATCGTCTCCTAACGGCCAACTATCGATCAAAAACAGTAAATCAAAAGCACACACCTAAAGAAACTATAACCAAGAGCAGACAAACAGAGTGGCTAAATGAGCTCCCGACACTAGAGCCGGTATGTCTTGCCTAGGAGAGGCTTGAGACTCCCAAACTATAGCTGGAGGTAACAGAATCAGTTATAATGGCCCCCAGACTTCACTGCGTGCATAGGGTCAAGTCCACTGCACAAACACAACTGTGTTGTCCGACCGCTATCTGACTCAGGACACAAACAGCATAACCACTGTAAGTACCCTATGTGATACCTAGGTAAGGAAACTATGGTCACCGCAATATAACCAATGCTTAGGGGGACAATCGCAGGTGGGATCCATCGTATGGGCAGAGTAGCTGAGCCCAAAACTCAATGAGGGTCAAGTCTCCCAAGAGTCCCCAGATACGAAGAAATCCTGGAAGTATCTCCCATGTTCAGTTGGTATCAGAGGGATATCCCTTCAACCAACCTCCCGTGACCTCATGCTTAACTCTGGTTTGAGTAGAGCTTCCTGAGAACACCGATATATACCATGGATTCCTCCACTCCCTGGTCAGACACCTAATGTTTCGTCTAGTATTCTTGGATTGTTAACTCACAATGATCTATTCTAAGACTCTAAACCTATGCTAGTTGGTGTACCCTATAAATAAAATCGGTCTAATCAATTTTAAGATTAAGCGTTAATTTTAGTGGCTATGGTTACTCAAGGGATATGGTCATGAAACTAGTGATGTGTATGACTCAATAGTATGCAAAATCGTCAAATCCTAGACTCATCTATCCAATAAAACAATGTCACTAGCATGCAAAATCAACCCAACGGTTTCGAAATAAAAATGCAATCTTTTATATTTTCGATGCACAAGCAGAACCTAAATGAAGGCAGCAAGCACTCAATGCAAGATGAAGTACATGAAAGTAAATTTTTTTTTGTATTTTCTCTTATAAGCAAAAGGAAAATGCAAAACTATATGTATTTTTCAATATAAAGAAATAAAAAATGCAAGCAAAATTCTACTATCTAGTCACTGATATTCCAAGGAGATCACTAATACAACCCAACAGATACCAAACAGTAAGACTTAGCCAAATGAATGAGATCAAAAGGAAAAAACCAACAAGGCTAAATCCAAATATGGGTAAAAAACCAACAAGGCTCAACCAAGAGAAAAGAAGAGTTTTGGTCACAACCAAGGCATGGAACAGTCAAGAAACAGGCCAACAAAGACTCAGGATCATCCAAAGCCAACCCAGCAACAACCAAAAGTCATAAATCAACCAAAACCAGAGTTGTACGCTACTGTCGAAGGAAAACCTGCGGGTACCCGTGAGCAGTAGAGTAAATAGAGGTGGGTGTACGTGAGCAGAGCAAAGCTATCCCGCAAGTAAGGAGAGGAAAATGGGCAAATAAAGAGTCCAATGGCTAAAAAAAAACAAGTTTTCTATAGTGTATCTCAATAGCCAATAAGTGACATAGAGCTTCGACAAACAACAACTCTAATTAAGGAGAAATGCTCAAAAAATCCCCAAACATGGATGTTTTCCCCAGTGGAGTCGCCATTTCTATATTGGAGAAAACTCACTATGGATTGGGGTAGACCACTACAGACAACTGACTACCAAAAATTAACTCAATTATCAGTACTATGCTATATAAATGACAATGCTAAGATAGAATATAACCAACCTCGATCCAAACGTTTGATGTAGATCCCCGTTGGAGCTTTCAATCCGTGCACTTGTGTAATACCCCAATTTTGACCCTTATGGAATATTGGCTTCTAATGTAAATATTGTATACATGCGATGTATGTTTACCTAGCGTGGAGCTCAAGGCCAAGGCCCCGCTAGTATATGTTCGTATTTTATTTTAAATGGACAAACATTTGACATTTTGTTGCCCATGTGCTATTAAGCCATGGAATATTGTAAATTGATGTAAATATTTAATATTGCAATAAAATACCAAAAACTGGCTATGGAAGCAACGAATGAGAAGGGGCCATGTATATCCACGAGGGAGTGGTGAGGGGGTTGTGGGAATGAACCATATGCTGCCAAATGTCATTGTGAGAACCCATTTGAATTTCCTTGATGACATTTATTTCTGTTGTAAGGAAGTAGTTGAAGATTTCAGTCCATGGCTTCAATGGAGCATGGGCAACCCAGAAATTCGTATTTGCAGATATGGGCTCTGCTTTCTTGTACCACAAGTCAATCTTCCTCATGGGAGTTGCTTCTTCCTCATTCCAATTCCATTGTGGAGGTGACCAGCATTAGTTTCATCCAAAAACAAATTGCCAGCAGTGAGAAAAACCAGAAATCACAACTTTGAAAGAACCCACGTTTTGAAGAGCCAAAAACGCTCAGATTTGGTATTTAACAGTAAAATCCAATGGGAGATCCATAGATATGAACCTTGGGGTGAATTTGAGAGGATTAGATACCCCGAAATCCATTAGAAAACCCAGTTTTTATTGTCCAGAAAACCAGTGACGGGATTGAGTTATTTGATTAACAGAATTGTGAGAAATCCAATTGTGAATGACTGAGCAGAGGTGGGGTTTTCTTGATAAACCTAGTGAAGGCTAGAATCTCAAGGATTAGCGGTTGGACCTTTCGATGCCCACCCTGAAGAGCACTGGAGGGAAGGGACACCTGAGGGACTATGCAGCAGAGAAGGGGACCTTCCTTGTGTTGGGGTGGTAGGTAATGTGAGTGCCTTGACTGTTGAATTCATTTGAGATTCCTGTAGCTCTGTGGTTGAGCTCACTGGCTTAGTATTGCCCTCCTTTGTCTTCCATATGCTTGACAAACCCAACTGTGTGTTGGCTTAGCATAGTTGTTGAGTGAAACCATGGCTGTGAGTGAGCCCAGCTAGTTCCTCCTTAGTGGATACACAACCCAGTTCGGGGGTGATCTCTCAGCTGAAAGAATACAAGCTGGACAGAGATCTATGGTTGGGTGGAATGTTGCTCTCACATAGCCAGTTGTTTGGACAACTTCATCTTCAAGATAAGTGTTATCTGAGTTATAAAATGATATGCATTTTGTGTTCTGTAATGTGTTAATTCGGAATGGTAGTTATTCATGTTAATGGAATTGATATGAAGTATGTGCTTAGCCTGGGAATGAAATTGAAATCCCTAGGTGTTGAATCAACATATGCCTGTGTTAGATATGAGGAGTCATTACTGTTTGTGTTCTTGCTAGTATGTTTATTTCCGCTGTGTTTATTTGAAGTATGAGCCTGCACACATGAAGTTCTTATTTATTTTGAAATTTTGAGTCATGTATGGGGCTGAGTTTACCAATTAAGCCCGGTAAGTTTGGTTAACATTTCCTTCCTTGCATCGGATTGATGGAAGGGGATGCCACAAAGTGATATCATAGCCCAGCTTGCAGCACTGGGGCTGCTTGGGCCAAAATGTGAGTTATAGGCAAGTAACAGAATGTTTTAATGTGGTATTGGAGAAGTTTGGGGCGTCGTTTTGATGTGGAAAAATGATAGAGTTAGAGTTCTCAGATATGGAAGATGATCACACCATTGCATAGAGCTCTCCAACAGATTTCCAACGGTACTAGACTCGCCTCATTTGGCCAAGGGACGAGGGAGTTATGAACCCCGGAAGTTATAGGAAACGTAGGCGTTTTCGCAGTTTCGGGATGTCAAGTTTTGGGTTTCGTGAACACGAATTTTCAAAATTTGCGTTTGGATTTCCGAAATCCCAAACCCGCAATTTTCATCTTTCGGGATGTCGGGTTTCAGGTTTTGGGAACGCAAATTTTCAAAATTTGCGTTTGGATTTTTGAAATCCTGAACCCGCAATTTTCGGCTTTCGAGATGTCAGGTTTCGGGTTGCGGGATGGTTACATCCCCGCGACCGCAACTTGACCCCCCGAACCCGCAATTTCTGGTTTCGGGTTGCGGGTTGCGGGATGGTTACATCCCCGCAACCGCAACTTGACCCCCTGAACCCATAATTTCAGGTTTCAGGTTGCGGGTTGCGGGATGGTTACATCCCCGTGACCACAACTTGACCCCCCCCCCCCCGAACCTGCAATGTCGGGTTGCGGGTTGCGGCCTGTGTGTGGCAGGATAATTAAAAACAAAATGAGTATAGAGCCCGAAAATTGATTTTTGGGTAACAAGAGCATGCAAGGTCGGAATTTGATGAGCTCAGGGGCATTCTGAGGCCATTGATGGAGGCCATGAATGAAGCAGTGAAGATCCCGAGCCCATTACGCTCCGATTTGGTACAAAATTGGAATTAATGGATTTTACAAATCGTTGTCCCGACACTTGACAGAAGATCGGATTGGGCCGAAATTGATATGGGGAAGTCATGGAGCAGGCACGGTGTTAAGTTTGGAGTTTTGGAGCCAAACTCCAAAGGAGGTGTAGTCGGGGTGTGCAAGAAGGCCAAAATGCACTATTCCGGGCCATGTTTTGGGAATTTTGAAAAGCTTACAGTGGTTGAAAGTGACCCTATAATTCAGAATCAAGAAAATTATTGAACTCGGCATTTCATATTCTCAGTAAACTAGACATATTCCATTAGACAAAGATTTCCCAGAAATGCACCGTTTGGGAAATAGCCATTTTTGGTAAAAAATTTGGAATTTTGGAAAAATGTGAAAAGTGGAAAGTAGTCAAACCCAGAATTTCATAGAAGATGAATGGTGGGTTGAAACATAGATCCGCGAGTTGATGAACATTCCTTGTTATATAGACTAACTTCTCCCGGTGTAAAAATTTTCGTGATTCCTGATAGATTTTCTTCTACAGGTGACTGAAGTTGACATTCCAGACCAAAATACATGTAAAAATGTGCAGAATTGGGGTGAAAGTTGTCATTTTTGGAGTGATGTAGTTTCCACACCCGAGGTCGGAATGGAGCACGAGGATAGGCATTCGAAATATTGTCCAGCAGGGAATAATGGTGTATGACCGGAATTTGAATAGGGTTATCACACACCATGGATAATTAGAGCAGAAAAGTGCCAGTGACTGTTTTTGACATATTGTTGACAGTATGGGCAATTTCCAAAATTGCATGAATGGGCAAAAGAAATGAATGCCTAACAACTATGTGAATTATTCCATGAGTTTATTATATTAAATATTGATTGTTGTATATTTCTATATGCATTCTTATGATGTCTAACAAATATTTTCATAATGCACAGTGCTTGTAGCTCATAAAATTAATAATTGTAGCGGAGGTAGCATACAGGAAAAAAAAATGGTGACCATAAATGATGCTCAATATCCTTATGAGCATGAAGAAGACGTCCTAGGAGAAAATTTGCATGAAGAGAATGCTGAGACTGAATCCAATGGGAGAAGGGAGCAGGTGACTCCCCAGAATTTGGTTGAAACCATGGTGAGATTCAATGAAAGATTGATGAAGGCTCAAGAAGAACAACACCAACTCAATGCTGCTATCTTGCAAAGTCTCACTGATATGCAGCAAAGGATAAACCTTGGGTCCAACCCAAGCAATGTCGGTGAAGAAGAAAGAGAGGCAGAAAGTCACTCTAGAGGTCATTCAAAGAAGAGGACTCCAAGCCCAAGGAAGAGTTCGGTGAGCAAAAAGCATAGAACACCTTCCTCTAGATCTTCTTCCAGCAAATCATGTGAACCCAGAGGTTCTCAAAGAAGTCCAAGGCATGCACCGAAGAGATTTGATGGAAGAAAGAAGTTCAAAGGCATCCCACAAGGAGAATTCAGGAAGGCAAGACCTCCCACATTTGATGGAGAAGGCAAGACTGGCCAAGAGGCAGAGGCATGGCTTCTTGGAATGAAGAAATATTTTAGAATTCAAGACTACTCAGGAAATGAAAAAGCCAGAATTGCCATTTACAATCTAAATGGAAGAGCTTCAATTTGGTGGGACAATCTCTTGCAAGTGAAGGGAATCAGTGAGAGGAAGATCAGTTGGGAGAAATTCAAGAAGTACTTCAAGGAGAAATACCTTTCTTCTAGGTATTATGACAGTAAGAGAAAGGAGTTCAATGAAGTCAGGTTGGGACAAAAATCTATGGAAGAGCATGTTCATAAGTTTTTGGAATTATTGAGGTATGTGGACTACATTAAAGATGAGAGAATAAAAATCCAATGTTTCCTTGGGAGTCTACCTCAAAGTTCAGAGACAGGATTGAGTTTGTTAATCCACCAAGTCTTGATGAAGCCATTAGAATGGCAATGCATTGCTATGAGCAGAATAAAGGAAAAACAGAGGTTAACCAATCATGGAAAGGAAAACCAAGAGGGAGGTTCGATCAAAAGAAGAGTGGCTTCAAGCCACCATTCAAAGGTCAGCTTAGAACCTTTCCACATGGGCAGTAAGCAAGGAGTGGATTCAAACCAGCAGTAGCAGCAGACAAAGCATCAAAGGGACCACTTCAGTGTTGGGTATGTGGAGAAAACCACATGTTGAAGGACTTTCCACATCGGAAGGATAATCCTCGAAGGTTGCACAACTTAAAGGGAGCAGCTATAATGGAGGACATGGCAAGGGCAACGCCTCGAATTAATGTAGCATTGGACAATCATCAAGCAGACCATCAATCATCAGTGGTGGAAGTTGAAGGTAAGATTGCTAAGAAATCTATTTATGTTTTGATTGATCCAAGATCTACTCATAGTTATGTTTCTCCAAAAGTGGTTGAAGGTTGTTCTCTTATAAAAGTGAAGCACAATAAGTCTTGGCTTGTTCAATTAGCCACAGGGACCAAGAGAAAGGTTAGTGAAGTGGTGGTGGAGTGCCCCATAGAATTGAATGGACTCCACACACATGCAGATTTTAATGTACTACCATTGGGATCATATGATGCCTTAATTGGCATGGATTGGTTGGAAAAACATAGAGCCAAATTGGACTGTTATGAGAAAGCACTTGAATGCATTGACGAAGAAGGAAAACCAAGATTGGTAAGAGGAATTCCCAAGCAAGTTTCAGTAAGACAAATTTCAGCCTTGCAGTTGAAAAAGTTCTATAAGAAAGGTTGTAAATTGTATGTAGTCCATATGTCAGATTCATCAGAGGACAAAGGACCAAGGATTGAAGACTTTCCAATGTTGCAAGAGTTCCAGGATGTATTTCCGGATGAAGTGCCGGGACTACCACCAAAGAGAGATATTGATTTTACCATCGATCTTGTTCCAGGGATAGCACCGAATTCCAAAGCTCCTTATAGAATGAGTACACCGGAGTTGGTAGAATTGAAGATGCAACTGCAAGAATTAATGGACAAAAGGTATATCAGGCCTAGTGTGTCTCCTTGGGGAGCACCGGTGTTATTTGTCAAGAAGAAAGATGGAACTTTAAGACTGTGTATTGATTACAAACAACTCAATAAAGTGACAGTCAAAAACAAGTATCTATTGCCAAGAATTGATGACTTCTTTGATCAAATGAAAGAAGCTAAAGTGTTTTCAAAGATTGATCTAAGGTTCGGCTACCATCAAGTGAGAATTAAAGAAGAAGACATTCACAAGACAACTTTCAGAACTAGATATGGTCATTATGAGTTCACTGTGGTTCCATTTGGTCTTACCAACGCACCTGCCACGTTCATGTGTCTCATGAATAGTGTCTTCAGCAAATATTTGATAAGTTTGTGATTGTGTTCTTGGATGACATTCTTGTCTATTCAAGGAATGAAGAAGAACATGAAGAACATCTAAGGATGGTGTTGCAAGTCCTTAGAGAACATCAGTTGTATGCCAAGTTAAGCAAGTGTGAGTTTTACCAAAAGAGGATTCAATATTTGGGTCATGTCATTTCTGAAGAAGGAATTGCAGTGGATCCGGAGAAGATTAATTCTATCATGGATTGGTCTACTCCAAAGAATGTTTCAGATGTTAGATCTTTCATTGGTCTTGTTGGTTACTACAGAAGGTTCATTGAAGGATTCTCCAAGATAGCTCACCTAGTTACTTCATTGCAGAGGAAAAATATCAAGTTTGTATGGTCTGAAAAGTGTGAGAAAAGCTTCCAACAGTTAAAGGAGCTACTTACCAGCGCTCCTATTTTGAAGATAGTAAATCCGAAGAAGGATTTCGTGGTGTGCACAGATGCTTGCATTGAGGGGCTAGGTGGAGTGCTCATGCAAGAAGTAGTTGTGATTTTCTATGAGCCAATGAAGTTAAAAGAACATGAAAATAATTATGCCACACATGATTTAGAATTAGCAGCCATAGTACATGCTCTTAAGACGTGGAGACATTATTTGATGGGAAGAAGATTCGAGCTTAGAACAGACCACATGAGCTTGAAGAACTTGTTTGACCAGCCAAACCTGAATGTCAGGCAAGCTAGGTGGATGGAATTCCTTTGTGAGTTTGATTTTGAAATTAAGCATGTAAAAGGGAAGGAGAATAAGGTTGCAGATACTCTTAGCAGAAAATTTCATGTTGCAGCAGTAAGCGTATGCAAATCAGATTTGAAGACAAGAGTTCTTGAAGTCCAAAACAGTGATGAAATTTGCCTTCAAATTAAAGAGAAGTTGCACCAGGGTAATGTGGATGAAAAGTGTGCGGGATATCGGCTTGGTGAGGACAATATCCTCATATACAAGGATAAATTGTACATTCCAAATAGTGCAGAATTGAAGAAGTTAGTGATGGATGAAATTCATCAAATGCCATACTCTGGACATCCAAGATATCAGAAGACTATAACAGCAGTAAGAAATCAATACTTTTTTCATGGTATGAAGAAGGACATAGCTGAGTATATTGCTAGGTGTTACTAGTACCCGCAGGTCAAGGCAGAGCACCAACATCCAGCAGTATTGTTGCAGCCCTTACCCATTCCAGAATGGAAGTGGGAAGTGATCTCTATGGATTTTATAACAAGTCTGCCCATGACAGTGAAGAAGCATGATTCAATCATGGTTGTGGTCGAAAAGCTATCAAAGGTAGCTCACTTTATTCCAGTCAAGTCCACTCACAAGGCTAGTGACATTGAAAATATATTCATGAGAGAGATATTCAAGTTGCATGGATTGCCTAAGGCAATAATTTCTGATCATGATACAAAGTTCACTTCCAATTTTTGGAAAGGATTATTTCAGTAATTGGGAACTAAATTGAATTTCAGTACAGCATATCATCCTCAAACAGATGGCCAAACTGAGAGGGTGAATCAGGTTCTTGAAGACATGCCGAGAATGTATGTGATGGATAAACCATCCAAGTGGGAAGATTTCCTACACTTAGTAGAATTTGCATACAATAATGGACATCATGCATCCTTGGGAATCAGTCCATTTGAAGCATTGTATGGCAAGGGGTGCAGGACTCCAGTGAATTGGGATAGCCCAGTGAAAAGGGTAGTACTTGGGCCAGAGATGATCAAGGAAATGGAACAGGAAGTTGCTAAGATCAGACAGAATCTAAGGCAGCTCAGGACAGGCAGAAGAGTTATGCAGATTTGAAAAGAGTGCATAAGGAATTTCAAATTAGGGATCATGTTTATTTGAGAGTGAAACCAAGGAAGAGTTCCCTCAAGTTGGGGAGCTGTGCCAAGTTGTCACCAAGATATTGTGGGCCATTTGATGTCCTCAATAGGATAGGGCCAGTTGCATATAGAGTTGCATTTCCTGCTAACATAAGAGCTCATAATGTTTTCCATGTATCTTTGCTTAAGAAGTATGTACATGATCCTAATCATATGATTAATTGGAATGTGATACAGGTGGAACCCGAGGGAGAGTTCCAAGTAGAGCCTATGCGCATCCTCGACAAGAAGGTCACTTTGCTCCGGAACAGAGCCATCGGGTAGGTAAAGGTCCAGTGGGAGCACCTTAGTCCTGATGAGGCTACATGGGAGCTGGAGGATGCCATGAGGGAGGCATTCCCATTTTTGTTCAGTTTTGAGAACACCGAGGATGGTGTTATTCTAAGGGGGAGGGAAATGTAATACCCCAATTTTGACCCTTATGGAATATTGGCTTCTAATGTAAATATTGTATACATGCGATGTATGTTTCCCTAGCGTGGAGCTCAAGGCCAAGGCCCCGTTAGTATATGTTCATATTTTATTTTAAATGGACAAGCATTTGACATTTTGTTGTCCATGTGCTATTAAGCCATAGAATATTGCAAATTGATGTAAATATTTAATATTGCAATAAAATACCAAAAACTGGCTATGGAAGCAACGAATGAGAAGGGGCCATGTGTATCCACTAGGGAGTGGTGAGGGGTTTCTAGGGATGAACCATATGCTTCCAAATGTCATTGTGAGAACCCATTTGACTTTTCTTGATGACATTTATTTATGTTGTAAGGAAGTACTTGAAGATTTCAGTCTATGGCTTCAATGGAGCATGGGCAGCCCAGAAATTCGTATTTGCAGGTATGGGCTCTGTTTTCTTGTACCACAAGCCACTCTACCTAATGGGAGTTGCTTCTTCCTTATTCCCATTCCATTGTGGAGGTGACCAACATCAGTTTTCATCCAAAAACGAATTGCCAGCAGTGAGAAAAACCAGAAATCACAAATTTGAAAGAACCCACGTTTTGAAGAGCCAAAAACGCCCATATTTGGTATTTAACAGTAAAATCCAATGGGGGATCCATAGATATGAACCTTGGGGTGAATTTGAGAGGATTAGATACCTCGAAATCCATTGGAAAACCCAGTTTTTATAGCCCAGAAAACCAATGACGGGATTGAGTTATTTGATGAACAGAATTGTGAGAAATCCAATTGTGAATGACTGAGCAGAGGCAGGGTTTGCTTGATAAACCCAGTGAAAGCTAGAATCTCAAGGATTAGCAGCTGGACCTTTTTATGCCCACCCTGAAGAGCACTGGAGGGAAGGGACACCTGAGGGACTGTGCAACAGAGAAGGGGACCTTCCTTATGTTGGGTGTGGTAGGTAATGTGGGTGCCTTGACTGTTGAATTCATTTGAGATGCCCGTAGCTCTGTGGTTGAACTCACTGGCTTAGCATTGCCCTCCTTTGTCTTTCATATGTTTGACAAACCCAACTGTGTGTTGGCTTAGCATAGTTGTTGAGTGAAACCATGGCTATGAGTGAGCCCAGCTAGTTCCTCCTTAGTAGATACACAACCCAGCTCAAGGGTGATCTCTCAGCTGAAAGAATACAAGTCAAACAGAGATCTATGGTTGGGTGGAACATTGCTCTCACATAGCCAGTTGTTTAGACAGCTTCATCTTCAAGATAAGTGTTATCTGTGTTATAAAATTATATGCATTTTGTGTTCTGTAATGTGTTAATTCGGAATGGTAGTTATTCATGTTTATGGAATTGATATGAAGTCTATGCTTAGCCTGGGAATGGAATTGAAATCTCTGGGTGTTGAATCATCATATGCCTATGTTAGATATGAGGAGGCATTAATGTTTGTGTGCTTGCTAGTATGTTTATTTCCGCTATGTTTATTTGAAGTATGAGCCTGCACACATGAAGTTCTTATTTATTTTGAAATTTTGAGTCATGTATGGGGCTGAGTTTACCAATTAAGCCCGATAAGTTTGGTTAACATTTCCTTCCTTGCATCGGATTGATGGAAGGGGACACCACAACTTGAATCTGAAAATTAGTCTTGACAGCCAATATACAACAAGTACATATAATATATAAACGACATTAACATCATCAATAGCAATGGTCCATGATATTATAAGTAAATGCAACCCAATGTAGAATAAACAACATTCACAACATTAATCGACGAGAATATGAGTATTTCTATTAATAAACAAGAAGAAGTACAATGTGATATGACCTCTTGCCAGCAACCAATCTGAACCAAGATCTGGATCAATCCACTTGTGCCTCCACCACTTCAATCCTCCATGAATGGAAAACTCAAACTATGGTAGGAGTTTGGAAGGTGAACATAAGGGGTTCACAACTACAAGGATCAATGAGTGTAGACTCAAGATAAGGCAAACATCCACTAGTGTTCTCTTGCTCTTCTTTCTCCCCCCGCCCATAAGCCATATGTGCTCAATATATAGTCCTCTCAAAGGTAAGTGAAAGGACACATCGAGGCATTTCTTGGGCAGATGGAGGGTCAAAGGTCACCCAATAACCACTTTTTGGGAGTAAAAAGTAATAAACTAGTGATTTTTACCATTTTACTTGCTACCCGCGGGCTATAGTGATGCAACTCGCAGGTACGCCTACTGTAATGATGCAGCTAGCGTACAAGGAAAAAAATAGGGAAAAATAGTGTCTGAAGGATATAAAGTGGATCTGAGTCAGTGAAATGGATCTTGCAGGCCAAAGAATGATGATACTCACAAGGTGGAAAATTACGTTGTAACAGAGAGAAAGGGGCTTTTAGCCTGTGAAATATTGGACTAGTATCATATTGTAAGAAACTATTTTCTGCTTAATGAGAAAAAGGAAATTTTGTTGGGTTAAGGCATACATGGAATGTTGCATGCGAATATGTGAATGAATAAGCAAAAATATTTCTTCCGTTTTTCTCACCAATATGTAGTTATTTCCTTTTTGCTCTTGGATTATTCTAATGGTTTGTGAAATATCTCAGTGTTTATGAATATGAAATGTAATTTTCTGTGTATTTATGAGTAATGAATGAAATGAATGACATCATCAAATTTATCTTTGTGTTAATCGTATTCTGTGACTGTTAATATTTTTCTTTCAGCAGCTAACTCCTGAAGTTGTATTAGGAAGTTACAGTCATTACTCTCTTTTAATTTAGCTCCTTGGAAGGATGGGTTAGATTAGAAAGATTAAAATTATTCATTCTGGTAGGATATTCTTGGTTGATTGGTAAGTTAGGGATGGTAAGACGAGAGGTAAGGACCTGCACATCACCTTGTGAGGCCTTTGTATACCTTTCAAACAAGTGTAGGTAGGACCATACACATTTAGAATTAGGACTTTGCATTTGCATACATAATAATAAAACTTAAGCGGTGGATAATTCCATAACCAATAAACTTACAACAACAACATATCCTGCGTTAGTCAGACTATAAATTGGACGTGTTCCCTATTCCAAACAATGAATCGTCTAATTGGGATTTTTCATATGGGAGAACCCCTACTATCAACGTAAGGATTTTTCTAGGCGTCAACACAGCCCAAACCAACAGGTTCATCATCCTAAAGCTAAAACAAAACCAGACAAGTCATCCAACACGTTGATGAATAGATGCAATCCCACCATTTTTTTGAATTCAAAGGAACATGCTCATGTTAATAATGTGTGCACACTAACAACATGCACATGCTAATAATGTGCACATGATAAGAATGCACACACATTCCTTTTTTTCATTTACATATTACATTTTACCATCCAAACTCATGTTTGGTGGTCGTAAAACATGTGTTCTTGGTTCTTCATCCTATAGGAAACCTTAAGGATGTTGTATCTTTCCACCAACCTATGTTGAGGAACTTAGGGTGTTTTTTCCTTTCCATGACTATGTGGCTTAGCCTTCACATAGTGACAAGATCCCTTAGTAAATGCACCTACAAGTTAGAAGGTTTTCAGGTGACTGTGTTGAAGGAGCCTCAAAATAGGCTCTATTTTAAGAGGTATTACACATAGGTAGCAATTCCAGGGTAATGCCTTGGGACTTGTTGTATAATAAGTAGTTAGTTGCTTTGATTTTATTTTCCTAAATTTTAATTTATTTTCAGTCATCACTCATTGTGCTTTGTGCTTGATTCATATATGCAAAAAAAAAACTATTGAGTAAAGTTGTCATTGATGTCAATAGGGTCAAGTATGTGTCATGAGCTTATAATATTGTTGAGTGATGTTTTCATTGATGTCACTGTCTCAATGATGATGATGATGACGATGGCGTGACAATGATGATTATGATGTGGCAATGGTAATTATGGTGAGAAAAATGAATAAGCCTCTAAAGTGGTGATGACGTGCCCACATGACCATGTGAAGTGTAAATAAGCCCCTAAGGATATGATGATGTGTCCACAATACCATGATGACGAGAAGTGTTAAGAATCCCCTAAAGTGATGATGATGTGCCCACATGACCATGTGAAGAGTAAATAAGCCCCTAAATAGATGATGATGTGTCCACAAGGTGACCATGAAGATAAGAAGTGTGAAGAATCCCCTAAAGTGATGATGATGTGCCCACATGACCATGTGAAGAGTAAATAAGCCCCTAAATAGATGATGATGTGTCCACAAGGTGACCATGATGATGAGAAGTCTAAAGAATCCCCTAAAGTTATGATGATTATTAACGTCTAAATTTCGCAAACATGCGACATTTCAGTGATTCATCCAGTAAAGTATCATCAACACAAATAATGCATCTCACCTCAGGCATCCTCAACATATTCAAAAGATAGCAGGAGTCCAACAGTGCCAAAACCGGTCAAAAGAATGGATAGCGCGGGTATCACACAGTTGAACCGTGTTATAGCGTCGGTTACCAGAACAATTCCCATGCTACATTTGCGCAACTATTCCTTCGATAGTCGTGCTACTATAAAAACAATGGGACCACTAACTCCTTGCGGTGCATTGAAGGCTCAATCATGTCCAAGGATTTGAATTTGTCTCCTCACACACTTGGTGGCATTAATTAGCCCCCCTTTTGTACCTTGGAACTAGTTCATGGAGAAGATGATTTCACATTTTGATCTAGTTGTTTGTTGACCACCTCTTGGCCTATGAAAGGAATCCATTAGCATGCATTTTGAAGAGATAAATTAAGAGAAAGGTTATGCTACTGGATCTAAGTTGGAGCTTCCTCATAGCCCACCTTTTCCTATCATTGTGATCATTCCGAAGCTCCCTTGCCACCTTCCTTCAAGGGGAAAGTGTTTCTCTCCATTGTTCTACCATCTAATTAGCATTTATTTTGGACAAGAAAATCCTCCCTAAGGTAGATTGTTGGCTTTCATTGAAACCCACACCTCCTATGTGTTGTACATCTATACCATTGGGAAATACAAGAGTGGTTTAGCATATCTGTTATTGAAGTTTGCAATCTTCCCCCATCTCTTTTATTTTGTTTTTTATCCATATTTCTTTGTTTAAATGTGAATTACACTAACAATATATCGCAAGATTACTTGGAGGAATACCAACCAACCAACACAATGACTCCAAGGACTAAGGCATTTCTGCAACCTATAAGGCTTAACCCCTTACCAAGTGGAAGAGTGCACTCATGCAATTTTTTCCACAACATTTCTAATGGCGACCATACTTATATTTGTTCATTTCTCATTAAAATAGGTTGTTTTATGCTAAGTAACTAATTTTGGGTATTTGTCACTTGGAGGAGAACAAGTATTCCACCTCTTCCTTCCAGAATTTGGCCCCAATACAACCTCAATTCTTTTTTACACAGTAGCATGGATCCTGGCCTCTCGACCGCGCTGTCAGCACATAAACAACTCACACGAACCATGCAAGTTATCAGTTCTCGACCCGTGCTATCCTACCAGGGTCATCCATGAGGCAATTTAGTGTATCAACTATGTTGTTCAACATGTCTGTTTTGAAATGGCCCACACAGTCTGTGAGGAATAAGGTGGTTTAGCCGCAATATGATTATTTAATTTTCTTTTTACCTGCATATTTTAATTTGGCAGTCCAAATACTGCTTACTAGTGAACTTAAATTAAGGCTAATTCACATAATTACTTAATTTTTTAGTAATTAATTCGCCTAGACCAATATTAGGAAGTAAATATTTCATCTCTCTTGAAACTTACCTAGGAAACAACTTTGAGGCTTTCAACGGGCCCCATTGTTGTCACTAGTATTCAATACAATTTATTGTTTATGTACAATTGACATGTTTTTAGTATCAATGCTAGTGTAGAATACACTTTTTGCACACAATCAAGGACCTAAAGACTCTTGTCTCCCGAAGTTTGCTCTTCACCTCGCACTTCATGTGAGCTTGGTGAATCAGAAAAGGGGGAGAAGTGTGAAATACCTCCATTGCACACTTGTCTATTAGTTAGCATTCTTGATTTTGCAAAGCAACATGAGCATCTCTTAGAGTGAAAAGCACATATTACTTGATATACTCTTCTAGTTAATTTACCGATAATCAATTTGTTTTCATCACATTTGTTTTCACTACTATCACACACTAAGAGACCTAAAGACTCTCCCAATCCTAGTATGCTCCTCACCTCACACTTCATGTGAGCTTAGTGAATCAAAAAGGTAGGGATTGTGAAATACCTCTCTTACACTCCATAAGTGAACACTCAAACCCCTTAAAATCAACATTGTAATTGTCTAAACGAATTAAAATACTCCACCGGAGGTCAAAAAACAATATTTTAGTTAGGTAGGATTGATTGGGCTAGGCATCCATTAATTCCCACCAATCTAGTTTCATTAGCAATATTTTGAAACATAGCATTATTGTTTCATAGGGTACTTACAAAATCCTACTATAAGCAAGTGTTCAAAGAAAACCGATATAAGAAGTGTCTCATGACTGAGGTGAAATCTGAGGTATAGTTTCCTTGCTCTCCCCTGCAAACCATGCACCTTGTTGTAGGGAGACGAAAATATACCGTGGAAGCCGAACCACTGATCCACACTTGACGCAAGGTATCTTAGTGGCCCAAATTAGGATATCACCAAGGAGCAATTGTGCATGCAATTGACTCCTGAAGTTAGCTATTGCCTTTGGTAGGTGTTGCCAAGTCTTATTGATTGGAACATTGGCCCCATTGCCGATAGAACTAGCTCTTTGTTACCTCCACTAGTCGGTTGGTGCATGGAGACCATTATCACCATCAATTGTGGTTTTGGGAGGCCCAATTACATTTGAGAGGAAGGAAGTTAGGTCATTTTAGGGAATTTACATTTATTTTCCTTTTTAACTACAAGTTCACTAAACTTGTAATAAAAAGGACCTACATGTGGGAACTCATGCACTAAAAACGACTTTCCACATATCACTCACTTATTGCACCATTTTGCATCTGTTGTGGTTGGCATATTTTTGCATTTGTTCAATTGTGTTTATTCCACTATCACTCTCATATTGACACAAAGCCTTTACCATTGAGGAAAAAATAACATCCTAAGATAGTATCGTAGACTACAAGGCCTATCCCCTCTCTCGATGGGTGTCTTTACACCTTCCCCCCATGGTACATGTGAAAGGTACTGCAGCTAGTGACGCTCCCAAGCCACATTGATAAGATCATCTGGTTGAGTTGAATCCTTGCTAGGTGCACTTTCTCCTCTCTAATAAACTATTAATTACACCACTTCTTCCCCCATGAGAGGAGGTACTCCACTGGCTTCTCCCCTTGGATATCCCTCGGTTCCCTTTCATCCATCCTCTCTTGTAGGAGGACAAACGTTGTTTACAACACCACCTACATATCCCCCTCATGGAAATCACATCCCACACATGATGTGAAGACTAGTGGTCCCTACCTTACCATTCATGGCTAGTTTAAATCTACCTAATTTGGCCAAAATGATCAATGATCCCATAGCTCATGATCCCACATGGCCGACTATTCCAGATAAAATTCCCTCTGATATCCCCAAATTCAAAGGAAAGCAGGGGATGATCCCACCAACAATGTCATGTCTTTCCACTTATGGTGTTGATATAACAACTAGTGGACAATCCTTTGAGGCTTCACCTTTTTCAGCGTACTCTCACAGGCATGACAGTTGAATGGTATGTCAACCTAGCAAGCGCAACCCATGCCACATTTTCAACATTGGCCACTACGTTTCTTAGTTACTTCCAACTCCCGATTCAACATGAACGTGGACTCGAAATTATCACATAGTTTCGACAAACACATCTACCCACATCGTGGACCACATCCATGAGTGGCATAGGCGTCGCACATTGTGCAAGATCGATATACAACCTCCCTTTTTGTTGGATTGGTTTATCAAATATCTCCAACCTGCCATAGCCAAAGATGTCGCCACCTCCAAGCCGCAAAGCGAGGAAGAGGATATTTTTAAAGCACAACATTTCCATCTCATATAAGCACAATCCATCTACCTTTATACTATCCTCCCTGGTGCCCCTCGACATTGGTCATTAGATCCTACACCTTTGGGATCATCACATTTGACGGATGGGATTATTGGATCTGTTTCCCATTTAGTAAAGGTTCCTCCTACCATGCCAGTTCCATTCAACATGCTTCCCCACTACCCATCCATGCCACCTGTGTCGGTACCCCCTACACCAGTACAAACCCCACCAGCTGGTCAATTACAGTATGGATCATATAGTCCTACATACCCAATCGTCATCCAATTGACTACGGTTCCTACATCTCCAATTGTACAAGACGTTCCTACTTCCACCTCTTATGGATCGCAAACCACATTTATCCCACCCTCGGGGTATAATCCTTATGATCCTTTTCCATGCCCAACTGGACAACAACCTTCCTCCCATATGAGGGTTAACTTAGTTCAACCTTCTTACATTCAACAACCTCAACAATTTGAGCAATTTAACACCATCAACCCCCAAAATCCACAAGATCATGGGAAGAAGAAAGGTAAGATCAAATTGAATCAGGAGTCGGGGAAAGGGGGAAACACCCCTCCCCAACAAAACTAGAACACGAGTAACCAAAATGAAGGGACTAACAATCCCCCCAAACGAGGGAAGAATCCGACCCTGGGGACTAATTATTGATGCTCCATTTGCGGCGATTATGGCCATTACACACACCATTTTTCTCTTATCCTCGACTTCCAACAATTAGTCGAGGCAAAAAAGAATACAGTGACAAAACCTCCTCAGGAAGCAAATCCTCCCCAACCCCAAACCATCATGTTACAAAAAACCTTTGTGAATCAAGGGATAGTTACACAACAAAAAGACCCTCTCCCACCCGATGATGGCTCTTTTCAAAATATCTATACATAGGATGTAAACCTTCATGCAATAGCTAGAGGTTATGATGGTCCTTCCACCCCCCAAGTGGAAGATGTTCCTATCCCCTTAGGGGGCCCTCTACAGATACCATGCTCGAATAACGAAAATATCCCATGGATTCTGAAAGTTCCACTTCGACGTACCCCTAATAACCCTCACATGAAAGACACCCACAATTATAGTATTGTGGATGACTTGGCTCAATCACCTGCATCCATGTCCACATTAGAAATGTTATAGTCTTGACCAACACATAGAAAGGCATTACTCAATGCACTCGATGTCGTCGATCACTCTGAGTCGCACCTTATGACCTTTAATCTCGATAAAGGGGATCCACGACTACAATCGTCTGTCGCATTCCAAGTTCTAGTCACTGTGAAGAGCATTATGATCCATCATTGTATCATCGATGAAGGCTCATCCACTTGTGTTATGTCTGCAAAATTTTGGAAACGATTAGGAACCCCTGATATGGTACCCTCATCTATTTATTTTTGTGCATATGATGGGAGACCATCCCAACCAATATGATTGTACCAAAATGTCCCCATAGAGCTAGGGGCAAGATGGTTATGATCAATATCGAAGTATTCGACATTGAACTCAACTACAACATCCTCTTGGGGTGTAGTTATATGTATGCCATGAAGCCAGTCGCCACCTCGGTCTTCTGTATCATGATGTTTCCATTAAATAGGAAGGTAGTTACCCTCGACCAACTTAACTACCATGACCCCAACACCACAATAAATACCAAGAATTTCCTACCGACTGTACTAGGAGATGAAAAACTGTATGTTGACATTTCCTCCGTCATGTACAAGGACTCCAATTTGTTAGGAGTGTATTTGGAACCACCACCCAAAATCCCTACATCAACTAATGGCCTAATGTGCACAATTTTCACTGCTGAAAATTGAGCCACCTCCACCTCAAAACCATCATCAACACCATTACTAAGCCATGGCTTTGAACAAATGTTGATTTCATCAATCCCACCAATCTTCCAAATTCCATTCTTGTATCCTCCAACAAGGGTACAAGGGACGTCAATTATGGCTCAGTTAAATCTACCTGGGCTCACTTTGGGCATACCGGTATGGTAGCTTACACCACCCTAGTACCCAGAAATGGCTTGCAAACCTAACGCTCACTATGAGTTTGTCCCTGTTTCAGTTGCTATGCCTTCGAGGCCTGTAACCCCATCAGTTACGACAACCAAACCTATGACATCTCCGACTAAACCACAACCAGGCGCCACAAATTCTAACAATGGGGGAACCAAAAAACCAAGGTTGAAAGGTCCCCTACTACCCAATCCTACATCCAAATCATCAGAAACTACTAATCCTAAATCATAGGGAATAAACCACCAAGAGTTAAAATCCCACTCAACGGATCACACCACCGTGTTCTCTTTGTGGACATCAAGGCCACACAACCAACCTATTTCCTACTTTGTCAGATATAAGGAATTTTTCCACACCCCCGTTAGTATCACTCACACTACACCGACAATAAAAGGGGTCACATCTCCCTCTCCCACATCTAAGTCCAATACATTGTGTACAAATCATGCATGTTCCATATGCACTCAGTATGGGCACTATACGCATCATTTCCATGACCTCCCTCATTATCGAGAGGCTTTGACAACCATTCGCCTCAACCAACCCTTAGAAGATACCTCACCTCCCTCATCACCAGAGTAGACTCCTATCCCCACGGGTACTATGGTGACCCTAATGAATCCTTCCCCATGGTAAGATGACTCCATACCCGATGAAAAGTCACTACAGTATCCATAAAGGCCGACCATTGTCTTAAATCATACTAATGCCACTCGACCATGTCATTCATGCAACATAATGTCTCACCATTCATTCCAATGTCCTCTCGTCACCGCATTTTTCACTTTGAGCGCAACCCAAAGTCGAATAAATGATAACCTCACCCCTTGCAGAACCACCCTTCCTATAGTAATTGAGCAGGAAACCAAACCAATACAGTACAATGTTTACAACAACATATCACATCCATTAGATACCTCGCAAGATCTTGATCCCCCATTACCGATTTCCCGTGAAGCGTTGGATCCCTTAATATTCCCTCAAGACGATATTCTATCACCCACCCCAATTACTACCTCTGAATACCTCGACATCCTGCATCTCGATTCAATCCCTCTTGCTTCCGAGAATGAAGACCCCGATACCTCAGACGAAGACATGCTAGAAGAGTACATCTTCACCATAAATGAAGAGATAATCGAGGCCATGAACACTTCCAAACCTCCATGGGAATCCTTTCATCATAGGTCCTCAACGGCTAATAGGAAGGAAACAAACACACTACCCACTAAACAACAATATACAATCAAGTCAAAAGACTTTCTACCCCCTAGTCATATCGATTGGCTAAAAAACCTATTCCTACCACAAATGCATTTGAAGATAGTAATCTTCCAATATATCCCCTACCATACAGTCGATATATCCATTACACCAAGATTCATCTAAAACAACTCTGTCGAGGCTTCCTGCTCACCACAGGAAATTACTGATTTCACTTCTCTCGTCAAATAATTTTGCGACATATTCGCATGGTCCTACGAAGAAATCTCAGGTCTCTACCCAAAAATTTTCGAAAACCACATTGATACTTGGCCCAATGCCATCCCCATCCAACAAAAACAACACCTGGTCCACCCTTCTAATGATCCCACAATCAAATCAGAGATCAAGAAACTCTTGCAAGCCGGATTTATTTTTCCCATTGCTTACACATCATGGATGTCTAACCCCATGCCAGTTAAAAAAAAATAGGGAACTATCCGTGTTTGTACTAATTTTCGAGACCTCAAATTAGCCTTCCATAAGGATAAATTTCCCACGCTATTCATCGACCAAATCGTCAACTCATGTGTCGGTAGAGAAATGTTGTCCTTTATGGATGGGTTCTCTTGATACAACCAGATAAGCATCCATCCCCAAGATCAGTACAAAACTACATTTACTACACCACGGGGCACCTTTTCCTACAACATTATTCCCTTCAGTCTGAAGAACGTCAGAGCCACTTTCCAGTGAGCAATGGCATAAGTTTTTAATGACTTGGCTCACATCATCCTCACATTTTTAGATGACCTTACTACAAAGTTCAAAAGATTATGTGATCACTTCCAAGATCTTCATACCATTTTCACAAGATGTCACAAGTATAATATATGCTGAAACCCACTAAAGTGTGTGTTTTGGGTCACCGTTGGTCACCTATTAGGATTCATTTTCTCCAAATATGGCATCATTGTCGACCCTTCCAAGATTCAAGCCATATTGGAATTACCACCCCCAAGAACACGACGCCGGTTACAAAGTGTCCAAGGTAAGGCCAACTTTCTTTGTCGTTTCATTCCTAACTATGCCACTTAGGCACATGGATTTTTATGGCTCCTAAGGAAATACCTCCCATTTAAGTGGGATGACTACACCCAAACCACCTTCAATTCCCTACAACAAGCATTGTCTTCAGCCCCTCTCATCTCTCCTCCGGACTTTGGAAAAGATTTCATCTTATATATATCTGCTTCAGCTTCTGCTGTGGCCATCATATTAGTCCAACCTGCCGAGGACCACCAATAATATGTCATAAATTATGTCAGAAAAACCCTCCTCGAACCTGCACTCAACTACACCCATGATGAGAAGCTTGCGCTTGCATTCATCCTCTATGTACAAAAACTCCGCCACTATATTTTTCTCCTTAAAGCAACTACCCTCGTTGATTCCAACCCCATCCAATACATACTTAGTCGTAGGCTTCTCAATATTAAGTTTGCACGTTGGATTGTAATCTTACAAGAATTCGACCTTGAATTTGTTATTCCAAAAAGCAAGAAACCCATAGCCTTAGCTGAACTCATTACAAACCTTCCATATCCCACCACAAGCAAGTCTATCCAGGACCAATTACCATATGAGCACCTCTTTCTCATCATGACCAATGATCCTTAGTACGATGATGTTCTCCTTTATCTCCGCACCTAGAAATTTGCTCCCCGCTTATCCCACGATGATCACTGCAAAATCCATCACCAGGCACCGCGATACCTTCTCATCGGAGACGTCTTATACCATCATGGCATCGACACCATTTTTCAACGATGTCTCACGCATGAAGAAACCGAGCATGTTGTCAATGATTTCCATAGTAGTGTGTGTGGTGGCCACCTCTCCAGAATAGCCACCGCCCAAAAAATATTATGAGAAAGGTATTTTTGGCCCTCTGTATTCAAATATTGTGTCTACATCATCAAAAGGTGCGTGAATTGTCATGTCTTTTCCTGCAAAACACAGTCTCCCCTTGCACCGCTCTATCCAGTCATCACTTCCATCCCATTTTGAAAACGAGAAATTGACTTTATGGAATGCTTCCCAGCTTTGGCCCAAGTTCACCACCATATAATCGTTTCCGTCGATTATTTCACCAAATGGGTTGAAGCAATGCCCACATTTGATTGTAAAGCAGTGACCGCAACACGATTCTTCTTCAACTACATCATCTCCCACTTTGGTGTCCCCAAAAATCATGTGTTTTATAATGGAAGACACTTCCAAGATGAAATGCTCGAAGAAATATCGCGGTTGTTAGGATTTAAACATGAATTTTCAACCACTTAGTACCCTCAAGAAAATGGCCAAGTTGAAGTTGTTAACAAAATCTTGAAAACTATGCTCTAATGCACAATGCATAAAAATAAAACTAACTGGAACCACATTCTCTTTCCTACCCTTTGGGCTTACCACACGTTGGTCAAGACTGCCACAGGTTTTACCACATTTCACCATGTCCATGGTGTAGCAGTCGTCCTCCCAGTCGAGTGTCAAATCCCTACCCTACAATTTGACATTGAGTTGCTACCTGATACCCCTGCATTGGAGCAACACCTATTCACCTTGGAACACCTCAATGAAGAACGATGTGACTCTCTTCAACAAAATGAAGCCATGAAAGTTTGATCCAAGGCACACTACAATCGGTAGGTCCAACCCCGCTCACTCAACGAAGGCGAATTTGTTCTTTTATTCAACACCAAGAAAGACGGTAAACCAGGACCCGATAAATTTGTATCTAAATGGACAAGCCCTTACATCATTAAGCATTGTCTCCCCAAAGGAGCCTATATCTTAACCGAACATAAATCTATCACCCTCATCCACTTGGTTAATGGGTTGTACCTCAAACATTTCTATCCTTAATTCTATGATACCCCACAGGTACGCCTTTTTTTTGTGATTTATGCATTGTCAATACCTTGGTCATGTTCTTTACTACACTTGGGTATGTGTGCCGTATGTGTAGGATCTTAATTAGGACAGTGTGTATCCTCTTGTTTTTCCATTATAAGAATAATAATCCAAGCTCTAACAACAAGGTTCATGCACCCTACCACAGATATCATCCCAAAACTGGCATACAAAAATTATTTACCCTTTGTTTATAATGCATCTACCAGTATTCATGCTGATAACCATAGGGCCCTCATTCGTGCCCTTGATGTTCCATCATTACCATGAATAACATGTTCCTCCATGGGTGTACAAACCATTTCCATTCCACTTATCAATTGACACCCATGATGTCAACCCCCGACAAGTCCGAGGAATCTAACCCAGCTTGAAAAGACCCTCCCTTAGAGTATCATTTCACGAATGCACATTTACTCCACCAAGTAAGCACTCGTCAGATCCCTCGACACATCTTACAAGAATGATTCACAAATCCCCCACATGCCTCCATGAGCACTTTAACCTTCAAAATTCCCCCTCGTATCATCACCCTGGAAACGACACCTATGGGGCCCCCACTCTCAGAAGCAACCAGTTCTATTTAGTCATCTTGCATGTATAAACTGCATGGCATCATTTCATGGGGCACTTGTCTTTGTGTCTACAAGATAACCCTGACTTCATCATTGGAAAGTGTCCCTCAATCCACTCAAAACTATGGGGACTCCTCCCATCATCAAATTGGTCCCCCGATACACCCAAAACTGTGGGGACCCCACCAATATTCTTTATGTACAAACATGTTCCCTAATCATCTCACATTGCGGGAACACAATATTATTTTTGAAGCAACCCATGGTCGCCTTTGATCAATGTATTATGAGTCTCCATATGTTCAATAGTATTTATTTTTCTGGTTACCATCACTCATCATTTTTCATCTCCACCAAAACCCTTTCATTTGCAATTTGTCTCCATTTGTTTCAACTTGCTTCGTTCCTAAAGGAAATTTGTTGTCCCCACACCCCATCTTTAAATCGATCAAAGGAATTTATGGTCCCCACGCTTATCAACCAATATTTTGTCAAGTCTATCTGTCCACCATTCGGTTAAAATATGATCTTGGTTCCCAAGTTAAGACTCTCGTCTTATCATGTACTTCAGCTCTTGTTGACGTCAAGACACTATATTTCGAGAGTTGCAGCAGTTGCAGTTGTACCTTGGGATCCCTTTCAATCACTATAATGGATCACCTCAAACTTAGTATGGAGATTCATTAGTGCTCCCTAACTAAGTGGTTTCCCCTATGCTCGATGTCAACACATCATCGCATAAGGGGGAAACGTACTTTTGAAGGTAGTAGTGTTCACATTTGTAAATCATGGTAGCAGTCTATTTGGTATAGTGAAACTCTCATGAAGATTCACATACCAGTTTGGTCCCCCAACCTTGTGCGTTTATCATGGTCATTAGTAGTTCTGCTTCTTCAACAATCCATGACAGTTCCTCTGTCGTTTACTTAAACATGGATTGAATCTGACTTCATCCATGTCCTAGTAGTAGAGTAGAGTTGACCCCTTGGTCCTTTCTCATTGTAAACACTTTGACAACATTTCATTAGCATGGGTATGACCGCCTGGTTTGTATAAAAACTACTCTTTACTGTCACATCTCTTCTACGTGAATTTCTTTTTTTTTTTTAATAAAGACTCCAATAACTTCAAAAATACGGAAACCGCCAACTCTAGTTGTCGCTACAGCTAGCATAACTCTTCAGTAAAAGTTACCATACAAGGACAATTCAAACATCGACAATTATTTACATGCTACATCCTAAACACTTACAACCAACAAAGTGATAGGCAATAAATGGCATTAATAACTATATTAACATGTATAAATATGTCATTACACCCTAGCTAAATTTTCATAACATTAAGTGAATATCATTTTAGCTTGGCATAGTTATATGTTCCCAACATATAACCTATGCAGTTGTATTAATTATGCCTAAGCGGTACCTGCAACAATACTAGGCTACTGCCATAAAAGATTGGACCGTTCTTAAGGTATCTAAGTCCGTGCAATTATGATCTATTACTCAACTATGAATAATTATAACGATAATAGATGCAGCATTAGGCCTAAGCTAATCATTACTTGCATATATTAATTGCACCCAAAATGAACACATAATAAACATATGGTTATAAATCTTATATGGCATTTAATTCAGTGTAATGCACAAATAAAAGAAGGGCTTAGTAGCCCCAAGAGTTAGCTCGATCGGTTGGTTTCTCGGAAGTTAGGCCTCCCAGCATGCGAGGTCACGGGATCCATCCTCATAGACCCTCTTGGGGTTAGGCACGCAAGCGGCCGCAGGGCGGAAACCCCTTCGGGGCGGGTCCGTCGGAAATTATTTCGTGGATGTAGCGGTCGGCTAAGCCGATTAAAGTGAACCACATTGAAAAAAAAAGAAGGGCTTAGTTTTCCAAAAATATAAGCACATATATATTACAATATATAAACATATAGATTAACATATATATATATATATATATATATTCTAATTCCAAGTTGAACTATGGCTTAAGAGCCAATGTATTACAATACAAGAATTATATCACTTTGTAACTAAAATTTAAAACTTAATCATTTAAACTCTAATAATATAGATAGATAGATAGATAGATATAGATATATATATTACATAGATATATTTATATATTATTATATATGTTGGGTATCTTTACTGTCTTAAGGAATCACCAAATAATTAATTATCAACCAGGGTTGGTAATCTTAGAGTTGTGGCACAGTATATGTTGAGGTAGAATGGGACCTAAGGCTTTGGCTCGGCAGACCTTGGAAATGTTTAATAAAGAAAAGGTCGAAATATCTTTCAAAATGAAAAACCTATTCAAACTTCAAAAATACAACTACTGAAATGGTTAAACCTAACTAGACCAATAGATCAGAATAGTATCAATCTATACTACTCTATTCCATGGACATAACTAAAAAGATAAAAACAACGAATATTACTATAGAAACAAGACTCAATCAAAACAAAACTACTTTGATGAAAATGGAAACTACTGATTAATGATTTAAACTCTAGCCTAGGAATTAGAAAACAACTATATATAAGTTTAGAAACCTATCTTTAAAATGATTCGATTGAAACTAACTATGGAAACAAGAAACTATATTAACTTAAAGCAAAACTACAAACTACTTAATGAATTCAAAAACTATTCGTGCATTCAACTCAAGATCAAACTAAACTACCTAATTCCATTCTCCTTGGGGATTATGAGGAAATGTATCAAATGTAATAGGAACGAGAGAGAATGTATCAAAATGACTTTCAGATGTGACAAGGAAACAAAATGGAAGCAAATCTAGTTTAACCTCTACAAATAAATGAAAACTAAAGAGTGTTTAATTACAACTAACTTTAAACATTGTGGTCTATTCTTTATCCATAAGCAAATGACATGGAACAAATGTAATCTAGAAGCAAGTAGAAAACTTAATAAAGATATGTACTTGAAAATGAATTTGATTTAGAAGCAAGTAGAAAACTTGATAAAGATATTTACTTGAGAATGAATTTGATTTAGAAGCAAGTAGAAAAATTGATAAAGATATTTTATTTCCGAATCGGATCCTATTCTATGGACATATTTATTAACTATGTGAATGAGAGAAGCAAATCCTATGCTTGAACTAAGAAACTATAAAAAATAATGTGCTTGGGAGAATGAAATTACTATGTTCAATCCGAAATCAACGTTAACATGAATAAAGTAAACTAAACTAGGAATGAAACTGATAAATTCTAGAACAGAAAAATATTAATAAATCAGACATAAAAGACGTAATTTGAGAAGCAACTAAGCAAAGTTAAGAAAATGGAATGAAAAATAAGGATGAGTATGAAACTTAATTAAAACTCTATGTAGTGCAAAACAGGGTCATAATTACATATATGAATGTCAATTAAATACAAGAAATATTACAATTCAAAAACCTAAGAAACTGGATTCTAAAAAAGCATAAAAACAATGTAGAAAATATTAAAGTACGTATGACAATCCGGATGACAGTCCGGATGGAATAAAATGATAGAAACTAAGGAAAGAAGCAGATTAAATGATCTTAATGCTCGCTAGTTGATGCATATGAACCTACAGTGCAAGGAAAGCAGTAAATAGTCTATTTAAAAGATGAAATGACAAAAATCCATCTATACTAATCATTATCTAAGGAAACAAACTATATCTATTGCTTGATAAAACAAGGCTGAGATGTAAATAAAACTAATCTACAGCTATAGGAAAAATTAGCAGAATTGTATCTAACTATAAACTAAACTTTGAAACATTAACTAGTTAACTCTATCTAATTGCAAATGAAAAAATTGAAAGCAAACTTAAAGAACTATGCATTATCGGTCATTTTAACTTCTAAGAATGTAAATTAAATTAACAACAGGATATAAGTTACAGGAAATAAAACAGTGCCTACAGGAAACCAAATTAAACACATGTACTGAAAAATAAAATATCTATTTGCAGGAAAGAAATACAGAATATACAAAAAACCTCTGGTTGTTGAGGGGCCCTTCTCAGCAATCAGGGATTGAAGCTTAGCTCAAGTTATTCACCAACAACAGAACATCAACATCTAAAGTCGGGAACTTCCATTAATTGAGAAAAAGATTACACAGTGTCTCTATAAAAATTACTGCTATCGTCTATGTGTGCTACGATGCTGCATTTCTCCACAGGAAACATCTTTATATAGGTTTTTACAATAAGAGAGGAGGTCGACCCTTTAGTGGTCGAACTCTCTAAAAATAGAGATCTTAATGGATACAAAATGGCTGCATGACAGTTCATGACAGCGCACAGGCCGTCTTCCCGAGTCCATGGGCATTGATCTTCCTTGATGCGAGCAGCTGTGCGTTGGCTATCCTTGACGTGGGAAGGTGATGCGGAGTCGAGCCAAACGGACATGAGAGCGGATCTTCTAGAATGGACACTCACAAACCATGAGGGACACATCCCCAACAGAACCCACATCCCCGTTTTTGTCTTTAATCCCCCAAAATATCTCAACCAACGATTCTGCAGGTGTGAATGGAGGGCTGAACGACGGTTCGAATGCATTTGGGAGTCTTTGGCATGAACGCACGGCTAAATGAAGGTCCGAATTCAGCTGGGCATCTTCGACATGAATGCGTGGTTGAGTGAAGGTCCGAATGACAACCACAACCTGTAGATCAAAAACTAAATTCCAAGCACGTCTAGAAATGTGAGATAATTGTCAATAAACCATAAAAATGATGATATTCAAGCAAGATTCATGTGATATGCAAATATGTTCATACCTTGGCTTGATTGACGGTCTGAATGGCAAGGAGAATGACTTATTATATCAAAATAGTGAAAATACGCCAATCAGAGCATGTTTACTGATAAAAAATAGTGACAAAAATGGACACCAACAATTTATTAACTAATAACTAAGGCTTAATAAGCCTAGCATGAAATATAATCCAAACAAGCCATAAGGGTATGCGTTCGACCCAAGGCGACGACGATAACCAAAGTCATGCTATGACATTAATCCCGACATAAAATGTTTAACAAATGTCACTTCATGACATTTCTTTCTAACATAACTACGATATTAACAAGGTAATCATTAAGGTTTGAACCAACGACTTAAGGGTTTGGATGAAACAATAATGTTGTCACGCTGCATGGAAAGTACACGTAAGAGGCATAAAGGAAAGCTTGTTGGAACAGTATGATTCACGGGTGGCTTGAGTGGTTGATGTGGCGAAGCCACACAGGCTCAGCCTAACTCCTGCAACGTTTTGACCCCAATCAACTTGCCATTTGGAAGGTACGTGAAGGTCCTAACTCACATGGAATACTCGGCAGCTGCTTGCGGTTTGGTCCATGTGGGAAGTGGTTGGAAACCATTAATGTGACTCCTGCCTTTACACTCGCCCAACATGACGTGCTACCAACTTATCTCCTGTACTTCATACTCTACATGGCTCAATTAATTATCAACTCACTGAGCACCATCGATCTACACAGGGTTAGCTTATTGATCATCGTGATAACTTCATCGCCATTGATCCATACCTCTATGGTCTTCGCACTAGTGATCCATGGTGTACGCCATAAATCCTTGGAAATCGGGGTCAGTGGTGGCCATCACCTTCCGATCCGGGTACCAGCAACATTGTAAAAAGGATAGAGTTTCGATGGGGGTCATTGTTGATATAATAAGTTCCTACGCAGAGGGCCTTGTTCCTTGCGCAAAAGAACTTGTCCATTCTGAACCAGTGGAGATATATTTGATGCACTACTGAAGCCCAGAAGAACACCATGATGTCGGTGGTACCTACTGCAAGATTTCGTAGGTAAGACACAGCTCTCAATCATTTCGTTGTAATGTTTTCTTTACTGTGAAAACCATCCGACCGATACTTAACTTTGCGTTCAACGTTGTTTATGCAGTGAGTGGAGCATACTCTGGGTTTGCTTCACTTAACAAGTAATGAAAATTCCCTCCTCATTATACCATGGTAAAATAACATACGGTTGTGGTTTCACTTATTACTTTGTAATTGTTGATGGTTATGTTTTTAACCACTTGTAACCGTTTGCAAGTAAGCAGGTAGCGTGAAGGTGATGAAAGCTACAGCATGTGGTGTGCCTCCACAGCCGACGCTGAGCGTGGGGGACAGTGTGGCCCAACCTTCCAGGTAACTAACCACTTCTCGTAGCCTCGGAGGTCTCACCCCGTGGTTCAGGGATGAGTTACACATACGTTGAAGGGTTAAGTGTTGGGTTGTTGTTGCTTTTGCTGTTGTTAAAGAGTTGTGTCCCTTGTCCCCAAAATGCATAAGCGATAGCTTGCTGCTGGTGGAAGTTGGTCCTTGTGACCATGTGTTTGGCCACACAGAGCGTCATCGGTGGTTACCGACATGACTCGGGTTTGACCCTTGAAGGGTTAGAATGTGGGATGAAGAGAATTCGCTCTGGACTATCAATTTATGTTTGTAAATAATGCCATGCAGTTTGACAAGCAAATGTTTAACTCGTCGTTGGTTTTGATACTATAAAGGCATGCCCATGATGCTTACGACCTCTGTCTCTTTCTCTTATTAAATGCACTGTGTAGTTGTTGCAATTTATGGCATTCCAACTCGTAATATGAAATGTTAAACTTTATACAGTTGGGTATTACATGTATCATTTTCTCTTATGCTTACTGCGCCATAAAATGATGGTTTCACCATACTCAATACAATGTATATAATTGCATTTAACTTACTATTTAAAGTTCTGATGTCCATGAATTCGTAGGGTAATACGAAATGTACAGTGATTCAATGTTTAAGGTTACTGCTCTTAAGAGCATATATAAATATATACAGTGTTAACTAGATGCACGATCTAGAGTGGCCTTTATTTATATTTGTTGCAGCATGAGTTTGTTTCAGCATATGCTATATCAAAATCGTGGCAATTCGTAAGCTATTAGCCATAGAGAAAATATGTTTGCGCATTCAGTCTTTAATGCATGGCTAAGTCGACGATGTAGATCCTTGTCTTTAAGAACGACATTTAACTCTGTAATACATTATGATATATGGACTTCCATCCATGGACCACGATTCGATTCTTACAGGGAATCTCGTGTCCTTACTTAGCTCGCAATGAGGGAATATCCATTTAAATGATTCGCATTAATAAGACATACCATACCAAAGAAAAAATACCAGGCATTCCATCCTAGCATACATCTTAGGAATTAATAGCAGGTTTAAACATAACCTTAGGAAACCCTAAGTCCAAATACTACTGCACTTGGTAACATTTATGGACCACGAATCGACTCTAGCTATAGTATAACACAAAATGCATTATGTCTATTTAATACATGTATGCTATGTATTCATAAAGATACTCTAGAAATCGATTATGTTACCCCAACTGGAATGCAAATAATGTATAACATTTTTAAATGAATGTATGGTTAGATTCAGAATGAGCACTTCATCTAGAGCATTTAAGAAACTGTCTTGTCCATCCTGATCTATAACAATAGAAGAAAGATTTGTAAATATCTTAAGGATTGACATGTAAACCCTTAGGTTTACATGTCTACCTGAATTACACAATAAAATATATGTAACCCTAGTTTTGTCATTCACCTAGAAATGAATATACTCTGCACAAAATGCATGTATAAACACATAGGTTAGCATTTGCAGTAAAATCACTCTAGGATGCATCTCTTAGGCTTACAACCCTGATTCAAAAATGATTCTGTTCACATATCTTCATCAGAATTTACTTATTAATATAGTAACTTAACCATGAATACTTCTGGTATTTCACTCTAATTATGAAACTGAAATAGATGACAGAGATCTAAGAATTTCATGGCAGATCTATGCTCAGAAAATCATTGTACAATATACATATTAACATATCTGAAATAATAGACCATTTAGTAGTACTTCTAGGAATAAATAAAAACACATTCCAATACTCTCCATAACATAAACATATAGGTTCAGTAGATAACTTATCTGAGTTCAAATGACCAGTGGAACCAAGCACAAACCTACCAGCCTTTGACTAGCAAGTACTCCTTGCTTTCAGGTCACCCCCGAGCTGAGTTCACAGTCCCCTAGGTCAGAGTATAGTTTTTAAGTCACCCTTAGCTTGTTTAATCAAGTTATTTAGGATGTGACAGTGGCAGCAGGAAACCCAAAATCCAACTCAATACTCCTAAGCTCCAAGATGCTCCAAGGCCTTTTAAGCCTTAGCCATTAAGAGAATCAATGTAACACAACCTAATCAGGTAAATGCAGTACTCCTGCTAGCTTGGGGTAGTTCTCCTACCTGCACACAATTAAGTGGCCAAGCTCATACCAAGTTGTATGATTCCTCTTAATCTAGGCCAGTTTGGTCCTCCCAAATCTTCCCTCTTGATCTTGACCAGTTTGGTTCTCCCAAATATGTCCTCAATCACTTGGCTTCAGGACCAGTTTGGTTCTCCCAAATCTGTCCTCCCTCACTAGTCTTCATTTGTATCAGGTTCATGTGTTTTTCCATCTCTCTTTTGTGTTCAGCTCATGATATTGTGAATAATGAATGTGATAATTGATATGTGTTTCAATGAGTTTTCCCCTTTTATTCTCTTAGGTGTGGAATTTCTCATTTTATGAATTCTTTTAATTCATTAGTTTCTCAAATCTCTTCTTTATGGTTTTCCATTTCTCTCTAATAATAATTTCTTATTATTATTCTTAAGTGGCCTTTTTCCCTCCAAACATTAGCGGACTATGACTCCCATCTCATTAATGTGCTGGTCCACATGGTCATTAGAAATCAATTTATTAGATTTCTACAGTCACCTAAGTAAACTAAAATAATACTTAGCAGAAATATAATAGGGGTTCAAAGTCCAAAATTGGGGTATTACATTTCCCTTCCCCTTAAGTTTTCACCGTCCTTGGTGTTAACAGTTTTGCAAAACAACAAAATAGCATAAAAGCAAATTCAGTTTGTGTTATGTACTTCTTCGAATAGGAAAGGGTATGCTTCTCGCATTTCCTTTTCCATTTCCCAGGTAGCCTCTTCAGGCTTATAGTGCTCGCATTGCACTTTTAACTGAACGATGGTTTGATTCCGAAGTACCACCTCTTTTCGATCCAGTATGAATATAGGGTCTGTCTGGAAGTCTCCTTCTGATTCCACCTGAATCACATGCCAGTTTACAATATTCTTAGGATCATATATATATTTATTCATCAATGAAACATGAAGCGCATCATGCACTTTAAAATTTGTTGGTGAAGTTAACTGATAAGCAACAAGTCCTACTCTAGCAAGTATTTGGAAAGGACCACAGAATCTTGGTGCAAGTTTGGAAACCTTTCCCAAGCTCAGAGAACTTTTATTTTCTTTCACTCTTAGGAATACATGATCCCCAACTTCAAATTCTTTATGTTCTATATGCTGATTAGCATAGCTTTTATGCCTATCTTGGCCATTTTTTAAGTTTGTTTTTACTTTCTGCACAAGGTTTTCTAGTTCAGCTAGCATTTCGGGACCCATCACAATCTGATTTACCGGATCGTCCCAAGTCATAGGGGTTTTACACTTTCTTCCATAAAACACTTCGAATGGACTCATTCTTGTAGAAGTTTGGTAACCATTGTTATAGGAAAATTCTTATAAGTGTAGGTAGTTTTACCACTACTTCAAATTGTCCATGGCATATAAGCGAAGCATGTTCTCAAGGACTTGGTTCACCCTTTCAGTCTGCCCATCAGTTTATGGATGGTAGGCTGTACTAAAACTCAGTTTAGTCCCCAAACCTACAAACGGATCCTTCCAAAAGTGTGAGGTGAATTTGGTGTCCCGGTCGGATATAATCACCTTGGGAATTCCATGAAGTCAAAAGGCTTCCTTCATGAAAACCTCAGCAACATTTATTGCCTTGAAAGTGGATTTGACTTGTATGAAGTGTGTTGGCTTAGTCAATTTGTCCACCACAACCATGATAGCATCATGTTGTTTATTATTTTTAGGAAACCCGGTGATAAAATCCATAGAAATGGTCTCCCATTTCCATTCAGGTACAGGTATAGGCCGAAGCAACCCAGCCGGATGTTGATGTTTTATTTTCACTTGCTGACAATCCATACATTTTGCAATGTACTCAGCGATTTCTGATTTCAGTCTAGGCCAATAATGCTATTTTTAAACAGCTGTTAGCATTTTCTGATAGCCTGGATGACCAGAATAATGTCTCTTATGAAATTCGTCCATAATCAGTTGTTTTAATTCGGGTTGATCTGGTATGTACAACCTGTTTTAAACAGCAACAGTCCATCATTGGATATGTTGTAATCGGTTGCTTGCTGATCTGAATTTTTTGCAAGACAATTTTGTCTTAAGTTCGGATATTTTTGGTCTTTTTCAGCTGGTGTCCGGATCTGTGATATTAAATCAAACTGAAAATTGTTGACTGGTGCCATAGTTAGTAGGTGCATGCATCTACTAAGTGCGTCAGCAATTTTATTTTCTTTACCTTTAATGTGTTGAATTTCAAAATCGAACTCGCTTAAGAAATCCAACCACCTTACTTGCCTTCCGTTCAGGTTTGGCTGTTCAAAAAGATACTTCAGCCCAATGTGATCAGTTTTCAAGACAAACCTTTTTCCCAAGAAGGTAATGTCGCCACATTCTTAAAGCATGAATTATGGCAGCCAATTCTAAATCATGCATCGCATAGTTTACTTCATGTGTTTTCAACTTTCCAGATCCGTAGCCAATTACTGAACCGTCTTGCGTTAGCACGCCTCCCAAAACATCCTTGCACGCATCCGTGCATACAAAAAAATCTCCAAATGGATCATCCACTTTTAGAATAGGAGTGGAAGTGAGCAACTATTTCATCTTTGCGAAAGTTGCTTCACACTTGGTTGTCCAAATAAACTTAACTTCTTTTCTCTGCAAAGAGGTAATGGGATGGGCTACTTTGGAAAATCCTTCAATAAATTTTCAGTAATACCCAGCCAATCTAATGAAAGAGCAAACATCGCTTACATTCTGGGGAGTAGGCCAGCTCATAATGGCCTTAATCTTGTCGGGATCCACCGCAATTCCTCGTGCTGAGATAATGTGACCCAAGTATTGTATTTGGTCCTTCTAGAAGTCACACTTGGATAACTTTGCATAAGCTGATTTTCTCATAGAACTTGCAGCACCAACATTAGGTGTTCCTCATGCTCACTTTTGTTCTTCGGATATATGAGTATGTCATCAATAAACACTACCACAAATTTATCCAAGTACTTGCTGAAAACATTATTCATCAAGCACATAAACGTGGCTGGTGCATTCGTCAAACCAAATGGCATCACCACAAATTCATAATGTCCATAGCGAGTACGGAACATTGTTTTATGTACATCTTCCTCCTTGATTCTTATTTGATGATAACCCAATCTTAGATCAATTTTTGAAAATGCGGTAGCACCCCAATCTGATCGAACCGATCGTCTATCCTTGGAAAGGGATACCGATTCTTGATGGTTACCTTGTTCAGCTATCTGTAATCTATGCACAGCCAGAAAGTGCCATCTTTATTCCGTATGAAAATCACCGGTGCTCCCCATGGGGATACGCTTGGACGGATATAACCTTTTTCCAATAGCTCCTATAATTGTGCCTTCAACTCTATTAATTCAGGTGTACTCATCTGATACGGTGCCTTAGAATTTGGTACTATTCTCAGGAACAGGTCTATGGTAAAATCGAGTTCTCATCTAGGAGGTAACTCTGGAATCTCCTCGGGAAACACATCCTCAAATTCAGCCAAAACAAGATGTTTTGTAAAATCTGAAGTTTCATTTTGCTAATTTTCTGTCATGTGGACAACATAGAGTTTGCACCCTTTCCGTGCATTTCTTTTCAATTGAAGAGTGGAAATTTTCCTTAATTTCACTACTCTCAATATTCCTTGAATATTTTCAGGTTGTCCAACATCATTCATGAAAGTGACAGATTTTTGATAGCAGTCAATAACAACCCTATGATTTTCCAGCCAATCCATACGGATGAGCAAATCGTATGATCCTAATGGAAAAACATTTAAATCTGCACTGGTATAGGATTCATTCAGCTTCAAGGGACACTGATTAACTACTTCCGAAACTTTCCTTTTTGTCCCTGTTGCCATTTGTACTAGCCAAGGCTGCATGTATTTTTTTTTACTACGCTTGCATGATTCACACAGTTTTGGGTCTACATAACTTTTACATGCGCCAGAATCAATCAAGATAGACACGGGTGTCCCAAAAAGCATACCTTCAACCTCAATTATAGAGGATTGGTGTTCTGCTTTACGGTTGTTTAATGCAACATAGACTTTCAGAGTCCTTGCTATGTCTTGGACTGTGGAAGCCTCTTGAAGGTTTTGCACTGATCTGTTTTGATCTTTCTTGTGAGGAAAATCATGCCATCTATGATTTCCTCCGCAGCCCCAGCATGTGAGTGGTGGTTTAGCTGATGTATGTTCTAGTTTTCTAGTGCCTTCAGTGTTAAAATTCTTAATGGGAAGAACAAATTTGGATTGTGGCTTGCTTTCCTCAAACCTGTTGTTGAAAGGTGCCCTTGAAACTTGGTTTCTGAACTGGTTGGGCTTGTGTCCTTTCTGCATGTTTTCAGATTTGGTTTTCTTCTTTTCATTCCACCTTTTTGACACTTTAGCTTTGTTCTTCCCCTATTCATAGCACATTCTTGATTTCCTAAAAGCATCTTCTAGGATCTTAGGATCGTCAAACACTATCTGATCCTTGTACCCAAACGGAAAACAATTAAGAAAACGCTGAATTCTTACTTTCTCGTCTTGAATGTAAGGAACATACTTGAGCAAGTCAAGAAATTTACTGATTAATTCCTCCATGGTTTGTTGTCCCAGCTTAAGGTCATAGAATTCTTTTACCTTTTTATCAAAGTACCTTTCATACAGGTCCTTCTGTTTGAAGAATGTTGCGAATGTTTTCCACTTTACCTTCTTCTCTTTGATCGAGCGGGTCAGCTTGAGATCGTCCCACCAAGCCGAAGCTTTACCCTGTAGGTTGAAAACAACAATCCTAGACTTTATGATGTTGGAGTAATCAAACATGCATAAATATTTCTCCATGTCTCTCAGCCACCGTTCTGCTTCTTCTCCGGTTTTAACTTCTCCATTAAAAGTAGGAGGTTTGATTTTTCTCAATTCTGATTGTAGATGACTTACTTTTCCAGTCTTCTTTTTCTTTTTAGGAACGTACTCTTCAGAATATTCACCCTGTGACTCTTTGTCATTGACGTCCATATTACAGCTCACAGAAATTCTTGGACGTGTAGTCTTAAATTTTGAATTTCTTTTTGTGACTTATTTTTCTGCATGCTGCTCCTCTGGTGTTGGGAGGTGACTGTTTTCTTTCTCTGTCAACTTTTGCAACAGGATAGCATTAATTTCTTGCTGTTCTTCAAATTTTTTAATGTTATCTTCTTTAATGCTGATCAATTTATCTTTCAAACTTTTTACTGTTTCCAACATCTCGCTGGATGTTATCACTCCCTCGGGAGAGTTCTAGCTCCTCCCCTGCCTGCTGTCCATTTCTCCTCGCTGACTGGATGTTTCCACAGCCAGCCTTCCTTCTTGTTCCACAGAATTCACTTCTACCATTTTTACTGTTCAACCACCGTGTTATCTAAGTGCGGTCAACATCTGTTTGTTAGAAGTCAGCACAACAATATAATAATAAAAATTTCAAAACAGTATGCTACAGGAGAATTCATCTAACTTCCTTTAATTAAAAGCACAACACTCGCGCAAATGAGCCTAAGGTCCTAGTGTAGTGACCATGCTCTGATACCAATTTGTCACATCTCTTCTAGATGATTTTTTTTTTGAATAAAGACTCCAATCACTTCGAAAATGCGGAAACCGCCAACTCTAGCTATCGCTACAGCTGGTGTAACTCTCCAGTAAAAGTTACCATAAAAGGACAACTCAAACATTAGCAATTATTTACATGCTACATCCTAAACACTTACAACCAACAAAGTGATAGGCAATAAATGGCATTAATAACTATATTAACATGTATAAATATGTCATTACACCCCAGCATTAAGTGAATATCATTTTAGCTTGGCATAGTTATATGTTCCGAACATATAACCTATGCAGTTGTATTAATTACACCTAAGCGGTACATGCAACAATACTAGGCTACTCCCATAAAAGATTGGACCGTTCTTAAGGTATCTAAGTTTGTGCAATTATAATCTATTACTCAACTATGAATAATAACGGTAATAGATGCAACATTAGGCCTAACCTAATAATTACCTGCATATATTAATTGCACTCAGAATGAACACATAATAAACATATGGTTATAAATATTATATGGCATTTAATTCAGTGTAATGCACGAATAAAAGAAGGGCTTAGTTTTCCAAAAATATAAGCACATATATATTACAATATATAAATATATAGATTAACCTATATATATACATATTCTAATTCCAACTTGAACTATGGCTTAAGAGCCAATGTATTACAATACAAGAATTATATCACTTTGTAACTAAAATTCAAAACTTAATCATATAAACTCTAATAATCTATATATATATATATATATATATTACATAGATATATTTATATATTATTATATCTTAACTAATAACTAAGGCTTAATAATCCTAGCATGAAATATAATCCAAACGTGCCATAAGAGTATGAGTTCGACCCAAGGCGACGACGATAACCAAAGTCATGCTATGACATTAATCCCAACATAAAATGTTTAACAAATGTCACTTCGTGACATTTATTGCCAACATAACTACGAGATTAACAAGGTAATCATTAAGGTTTGAACCAACGACTTAAGGGTTTGGATGAAATGATATTGTTGTCATGCTACATGGACAGTACACGTAAGAGGCATAAAGGAAAGCTTGTCGGCATGGTATGATTCACAGGTGGCCTGAGTGGTTGATGTGGCGATGCCACACAGGCTCAACCTAACTCCTGCAATGTTTTGACCCGAATCAGCTTGCCATTTGGCAGGTACGTGAAGGTCCTAGCTCACATGGAATACTCGGCAACTGTTTAAGTAGGTAATGCGAAGGTGGTGAAAGCTACAACGTGTGGTGTGCCTCCATAGCTGACGCTGAGCGTGGGGGACAGTGTGCCCCAACCTTCCAGGTAACTTACCACTTCTAGTAGCCTCGGTGGTCTAACCCCATGGTTCAGGGATGAGTTACTCATACGTTGAAGGGTTAAGTGTTGGGTTGTTCTTGGTTTCGCTGTTGTTAAAGAGTTGTGGCCCTTGGCCCCAAAATGCAGAAGTGATAGCTTGTTGTTGGTGGAAGCAAGAACTTGCAACCGTGTGTTTGGCCACACAGAGCGTCATCAGTGGTTACTGACATGACTCGGGTTTGACCCTTGAAGGGTTAGGATGTGGGATGAAGAGCATTCGCTTTGGACTGTCAATTTAAGTTTGTAAATAATGAATGCAGTTTGACAAGCAAATGTTTAAGCCATTGCTGGTTTTGATACTATAAAGGAATGCCCATGATGCTTACGAACTCTGTCTTTTTCTCTTATTAAATGCACTGTGTAGTTGTTGCAATGTATGGTGTTCCAAATCGTAAGATGAAATGTTAAACTTTATACAGCTGAGTATTACATGTACCATTTTCGCTTATGCTTACTGTTCCATAAAATGATGGTTTATCCATACTTAATACAATGTATATAATTGAATTTTACTTACTGTTTCAAGTTCTGTTGTCCATGAATTCATACAGTAATACAAAATGTACAGCGAAGCAATGTTTAAGGTTACTGCTCTTAAGATGATATATAAATATATACAGTGTTAACTAGATGCACGATCTAGAGTTGCCTTTATTTATGTTTGTTGCAACATGAGTTTATTTCAACACATGCTATATCAAAATCGTGGCAATTTGTAAGCTATTAGTTGTAGAGAAAATATGTTTGCGCATTCAGTCTTTAATGCATGGCTAAGCGGTCGATGTAAATCCTTGTTTTTAAGAATGACATTTAACTCTGTAATGCATTATGATATATGGACTTCCAGCCATGGACCACGATTCGATTCTTACAACGAATCTCGTGTCCTTACTTAGCTCGCAATGAGGGCATATCCATTTAAATGATTCACATTAATAAGACATACCATACCAAAGCAAAAATACCAGGCACTCAATTGTAGCAAGCATCTCAGGAATTAATAGCAAGTTTAAACATAACCTTGGGAAACCCTAAGTCCAAATACTACTGCACTTAGTAACATTTATGCGCAGTCGGCCATTCAGGTGGGATCCAGACTATGGACCACGAATCAACTCTTGCTATAGTAATAACACAAAATGCATTATGTCCATTTAATACATGTATGCTATGTATTCATACAGGTAGTCTAGAAATCGATTATGTTACCCAAACTGGAATGCAAATAATGTATAACATTTTTAAATGAATGTATGGTTAGATTCAGAATGAGCACTTCATCTAGAACATTTAAGAAATTGTCCTGTTCATCCTGATCTATAACAATAGAAGAAATATTTGTAAATATCTTAAGGCTTGACATGTAAACCCTTAGGTTTACATGTTTGCTTGAATTACACAATAAAATATATGTAACCCTAGTTCTGTCATTCACCTAGAAATGAATATACTCTGCACAAAATGCATGTATAAACACATAGGTTAGCATTTGCAGTATAATCACTCTAGGATGCATCTCTCAGGCTTACAACCCTGATTCAACAATATTTCTGTTCACATATCCGTATCAGAATTTACTTATTAATACATCAACTTAACCATGAATACTTCAGGTATTTCACTCATATTATGAAACTGAAATAGATTATAGAGATATAAGAATTTCATGGCAGATCTATGCTCAGAAAATCAGTATACAATATACATATTAACAGATCTGAAATAATAGACCATTTAGCAGTACTTCCAGGAATAAATAAAAACACATTCCAATACTATCCATAACATAAACATATAGGTTCAGTAGATAACTTATTTGAGTTCACATGACCATTGGAACCAAGCACAAACCTCCCAGCCTTTGACCAACAAGTACTCCTTGCTTTCAGGTCACCCCTAAGCTGAGTTCACAGTCCCCCAGGTCAGAGTATAGTTTTTAAGTGAACCTTAGCTTGTTTATTCAAGTTATTTAGGATGTTACAATGGTAGCAGGAAACCCAACATCCAACTCAGTACTCCTGAGCTCCAGGATGCTCCAGGGCCTTTTAAGCCTTAGCCATTAAGAAAATCAATGTAACACAACCTATTCAAGTAAATGCAGTATTCCTGCTAGCTTGGGGTAGTTCTCCTACCTGCACACAATTAAGTGGCCAAGCTCGTACCAATCTGTATGATTCCTCTTAATCTAGGCCAGTTTGGTCCTCCCAAATATTCCTTCTTGATTTGGACCAGTTTGGTTCTCCCAAATCTATCCTCAATCACTTGGCTTTAGGACCAGTTTGGTTCTCCCAAATATGTCCTCCCTCACCAATCTTCATTTGTATCAGATTCATGTTTTTTACCATTTATCTTATGTGTTCAACTCATGGGATTGTGAATAATGAATGTGATAATTGATATGTGTTTCAATGATTTTTCCCCTTTTATTCTCTTAGGTTTGGAATTTCTCATTTTATGAATTCTTTTAATTCATTAGTTTCTCAAATCTCTTCTTTAGGGTTTTCCATTTCTCTCCAATAATAATTTCTTATTATTATTATTAAGTGGCCTTTTTCCCTACAAACCTTAGGGGATTGTGACTCCCATCTCATTAATGTGTTGGTCCACATGGTCATTAGAAATCAATTTATTAGATTTATAAAGTCACCTAAGTAAACTGAAATAATACTTAGCAGAAATATAATAAGGGTTCAAAGTCCAAAATTGGGGTATTACATTTACTACAGCTTCAACGATCATTACCAAGAACCTTCCCCCATGGAAGGTCCCTCATGTACACATATGATTCATCCTACATAGCATGAGAGAAACAAAAGAAAATATTATGCATTATCGTCTCTACAGTACCCTCTGAACCTCATACATTAGGGGGCATATGTTAACGCCAAAATTTCGCACACATGCGACATTTCGACGATTCATCTAGTAAAGTGTCATCAACACAAATAATTCATATCACCTCAAGCATCCTTAGTAGATTCAAAATACAACAGGATTCCAACAGTGCCAAAAAATAGTCAAAAGAAGGGATAGCATGGGTAATACACAATTTACCCACACTATAGCGCAAGTTACCAGAACAATGCCCGTGCTACAACCACATGGCTATTCATTCGATAGCCATGGTACTGTCAAAACGGCGGGACCATTAACTCCCAACGGTGCATTGAAGGCTCAATCCTATGCAATTATCCGAATTTGGCTCCTCACACACTTGGTGGCATTAATTAGGCCCCCTTGTGTACCTTGGAACTAGTTCATGGAGAAGATGATTTCAAATTTGGATCTAGTTCTTTTTTGGCTACCTCTTGGCCTATAAAAGGTATCCATTGGCATGCATTTTGAAGAGAGAAATCAACAACAAGGTTATGTTTCTATATTTGAGTTGGAGATTCCTCAAAGCCCACCATTTCCCATCATTGTGAGAATTCCCAAGCTCCCTTACCACCTTCCTTCAAGGGGAAAGTGTTTCTCTCCATTGTTCTACCATCTACTTACCATTTAGTTTGGACAAAAAAGGCCTCCCTTAGGGATATTGTTGGCTTCCCTTGAATCCCACACCTCCTAAGTGTTGTGCAACTATACCATTGGGAAATACAAGAGTAGTTTAGCATATCTGTGATTGTTATTGGAGTTTTCATTCTCCCCCCATCTTTTTTTTAATCCATATTTATTTGTTTGGATGTGAATTACACTAACAATCTATTGCAGGATCACTTGGAGGAATACCAACCAACCAACACAAGGGCTCCAAGGAATGAGGCCTTGCTGCAACCTACAAGGATTAGCCCCTTACCAAGTGGAAGAGTGCACTTGTGCAATTTTTTCTACAACAAAGATGTGTCCACATAACCATGTGAAGTGATAAAGAAGCCCCTTGATGAAGCCATGAAGTGGTCATTAACCCATTGAAGAAGCCCCTAAAATGTGGAAGGAAAAAACATTAATAAGTTAGGGCCGACCTACCCTAAATTGATTTAAAAAGTAACTTGGAAAGGTATAAATAAAATTTAGATCATTTTACTTTTATCATCCAATTTCTTATTATCACATGCACACTTTCAAGGAGTAGAGCGAAATTTAGAGGAGGATATTATGAAGAGTTTGAAGGATGATCCAGGTTTTTTCTCTTAATTATTTATCTTAACAAAAACTTGCATAACTTTCTCATACGGTATCAAAATCACAAACTTCTTAGCTAGTGGGAAAGATTGTTGTAAGGGCTATGTGATGACATGATCTAGGGTTTCTTTTGGTGAAGGAGATGGAACATGAATATAGTTTCTATCTTGTTTCTTTATCTTGTGATCTTGGCAAAAGGTATGGATCTTGCATATGTATTAAGGTTTCTCTCTTTGTGAATCATGGTGAATATCTTACATAGATTATGATGATGTTATTGCCATAGATTATGGTGATATTGGCATAGATTATGGTGATAATCTTGGCATAGATCATTGTGATATTTTCATAGATTATGGTGATATTAGCATAGATTATGGAAATATTAGCATAGATTATGGTGATGATCTTGGCATAGATCATGGTGATATTTGCATAGATTATGGTGATATTGGCATAGATTATGGTGATGACATTTGCATAGATCATGGTGATATTGACATAGATTATGGTGATGGAATAGAATATGGTGATGTTATTTCCTTAGATTATTGTGATGTTATTGTTCTGGACTATGGTTATGTTATTTTCATGATCTAGGGCTCCTCTCTTGGAATGAACTAGGGTTTGAAGATGATGATGATTGTAAGGGTTTGAAGAAGCAAACACATTAAGTATATGGATGATTGCTTCATGAAGGTTATATTGTGGATTTAGAGTATATGTTTTGGTCCTCTTCATGAAGGTTTTATTACAAATTTGGAAGACATGTTTTGGTATTATTCATGAAGGATTTAACTGTAGATTTGAAGGACACGTTTCAACCTTATTTATGAATATGTGGAAGACATATTTTGTCCTTGCAAAAGAGGGTTTTGTTGCATATTTGAATACTATCTTGGAAGAGTTGCTTGCATATTTGGAGGACATATTTGAGGCATGTATAGGTTGACATGTTCACAATGACAGTGACAGTGATAGTGGCAGTGATAGTGATAGTGACAATGACAATGTGAATACAATGAAAGGGGAAGTGACAAATATAGTGACAGTGATAGGGACAGTGACAGAGACAGTGGTAGTGACAGGATGATACTCTTATTCATATGAGGGTGGCAGGGTGGTGATAGGGAAGGTTGGTTCCTATGATCTCAAGGAGTTGGTGCTTCCTTCCAGTTGGTGATGGATAACCAGGGTGGTAGGATGGAGAAAGGATATGAGATCAAACTCTACTTCAGGTTGGCGCCTAAAAAGTGTGATTTGGTGCTCACAAAGGGGGTTGGTTCCTCCTTCTAGATGGTGATTTAAAAATCATGGGGTTAGTGCCTCCTTCCCATTGGTGGTGGTAAAGTTAGGGGGTTGTAGCCTCCTTCTAATGGATTCAAGAGAAATTAGGGAGTGGATGATTCCTTCCAGTTTGATCCGGTAAAACAATTGAATGTAATCTTGTTATTATATAAGAATGTCTTTTTACTTCTATAGAATTTAAGATTATTTTGTTGCAATATTAAAACATATGATAACAAAAAATGAACCTGATAGATTGACTATGGAGTCTTGAACTTTCATCCTAGGGAAAGGTGAATATTTTTATGAGAAGTATTATACTTTATTATACTTTACTATTTTTAGGGAAGACCCTAACTAATTTGTATTTGATTGATATTTTATCATCAATAGATATAATTACTATGAAAATTGGTCCATTTTCATTTATCGAAAGAAGAGAAATAAATGTATCTCTACTCCTTTCAAGTGTGCAATATCTTTTGTTATGAAGAGAATTTTCCACCTCATCAAAATAGCATGGTATTTTTATTCTTTTGAATTTAAGGAGGCTAAGAAATTTCAAGGATTTGACACCCAAGGGGTTTTCAAGACACATATGGTGGCAATGAAATACATAACATATTTTCCTATAATGTATGAATAGGTGGAAGAGGTTGGGGATAATGAGGACCTTTTCATGGATACAGAGGGAATAGTTGAAGCACATAATACCATTTTTAGTTATAGTGGAAAATAAAATATGATGAACCTCCTAGTTGGTGTCCATATATTGGCCAATTAAAATATGAGTTTGAAGAAGCAGGTCCCTATAGACAAATAAATTCATGATAATCATAATACTACTCCTCCCTAAAGAAGATAGAGAGGAATATTTACATTAGTGGAAAAGGGGTTCTTACACACTTTTCTAAGGATATGTCGAAATCCCCTAAAAGGGGTTCCTTCATCATGTCTGTGACAAATAACCAAAATAATATAGTTGTATATGGAATAGATGATGGTGATAGAAAGGATCTAGAAGGGAAATTCCACTTCCCCTATTCCCAAAAGAAAAGATTATGAAACTTTGATAAATGGGAGTAGGCCAATACATATGATGAGAATGTAAATAACATGGAAGTTGACAATGATTTTGGAAAATTCCTTGATTAGGAAATAATGCAATTAGAGAACAATAGGATGATTGTAAAATAATCATGCATCTAGAATTGCTACTTTTGATGATAGTTAGATTACTTTACATCATCCATATTTTGGACAATGAACCAAAAATATTCAAATTGCCAAGGTTAACATCAATAGGGAAAATATTTTGGAGGATGAAAAAAATTCACCAAATACAAAAAAATTGGGGAAAACTAGAGCTTAAAAATGCATACAACTATTGTGGATATGATTCAACACTCTATAAATGAGTAGCTTGTGGGCAATATTAAATTTAAGAGGGGATAGCTGAGTTGGAAGTATCATTGAATCGTGAGCCCTTATTTACACAACCATTGGTCATTAAAGTACTTGAATATCATATGGAAGAGACTTATACTAACTCTACTAATCCAAATAAAACCCAAGAATCAATGCATGGAGTTAGAAATACCGTGTCCAATAAAATTGAGGATAAGATGTCTTTATTTGAGTTCTAGGAGTTGGTAAATAAATCATTCATTCTTACTAGAAGGATTCTTTCTTTGAAATAATCTTTCAAACTTTTACTTCAAAGGATATGAATTTTAATGAGAATTATGTAGATATTTTTATTAGAAAATTAACTGATATGAATGATTATAAGAGGAAGAAAGAGAATATTCCCATGAACAATAGGTGCAAGCAAATCAAGTGTTGTTGGGGTATTGGAATTGATGTTATACAACAATCAATGGAAACATGAAAAGTGTTGAAGGATAAGAGGATACAAATATTTTTTAAATCAGTTGACTATATATAGACTTAGAGGGGCTTCCAATATGTAGAATGGAAAAGTATCACTAAGAAAGAGTTTGAAGTGAAGATCTCCTTGAGAGAAGAATTTGGTGGATTTACAAGATTCAATAAGGTAGAGATACATAGATGACTCATAAATTTTGTTATAGGCAAGGTGGAGAATAACACTATTGTTTGGAAGCAACAAGTTGAGTGATGGGCTCTTGTTTTTCCATTGCTGAACTTTGGTCTTGTCATTGTTGTCAAAGGAGTTGTTCAATGATGTCAAAGAGGTTGTTGGACTTGGTATCTATGTTCCAGTTTGAAGAAGTACATAAAATTAAGTGCACAAGTCCTTAATCCCACCTAGCCATGGTACTCCAGTGCGCAAGTCCCACTAAGCCAATGAGCTAGTGTGCACAAGACCCAAAAAGGAATGGTACCTGATTCACACAGGTTAATACAAGAGGCAAATGCTTGGGTAAGCTTGACCATAAAGAAAGGAAGAAGGTGTTACCATTTAGAGAAGCCCCAACTTGTGGACACATTGTTTGAGAAAATTGAGTATAAATAAGAGTGAATTTGATGAATGAGAAGTAAGCTTGGAAGAACAAATGAAGTAATATTCTGAATTTGCAATATTCAGTTAGATGAAATGCTTCGAGGAATAAAAAGAAATATGGTTTGAAGAAGTGCACGAGGTAACAAGAAATGCAGATACACAAGGAGTACTCACACAAAAAAAGTAGCATTTGTGATAAAGATGCAAGAAGCATGTGAATGTATATGTGCACGGAATCTATGTGTTGATGTATATGTAACTTCGGAATGTATTTCACATGTATATGTATATTGTATTCCTATAGAGATGGTATTATTCCTCTATAAAGAAGTGTCGTCATTTATATTGTAAGTGTCGTAACTTATACTTGATGGGTTATTAGACCACCTTGTTTGGGGTTGGCCCTGTATAAGTCATGTGGGTCGAAGGGTTATTAGACCACCCTATTGGGGGTCGGCCATGTGGGTCAAAGGGTTATTAGACCACCCTATTGGGGGTCGGCCCACTCAGCATTATGTTATGTGGTTAAGTTCGAGCCTACATGAGTTAGGTAAAAAGGCAAGTCAAGTCAAGTATAAATAGAGTGCGGGAGGCACTCTATTTACTCACTCACTTCTCACACATGCACTCAAGGAGGAGTGGCGCACTTATGGAGGAGGAGGATCTGCTGCTAGGTTATGTCTATCTCTCTTGATTGGTTGTATCATTGCTCTATCTATCTCTGAGGAAGTTATTGGGGTTTTTCACCTTTATGGTTTTCCCCAAGTAAATCTTTGTGTCTCTTGTGTGCTTGCATTATTGTCTCCATGATTGATATGCTGTAGATATGCTGTACATGTTGTTCTCTCAGTTAAGATCCTAGATCAGATTGAAGTAAATTCAGAAAATTAACACTATGTTGTAGAATGGAAATGTAGCAGAATACAATGTAAGAGAAACAATTATCAAAGTTGAACCAGCAAAGGTGTGCGCAATCGAAAGCAAAGCATAGAAGAGATTATAGTAAGAATATGTCATGTCCCCAAAATTTGTCTATGGAACAATCCATTGGAATAGGGAGATGCATTGGCCTAATTCACTTGGTAAAGTCATGATGTGGGTCAAATATTTGTATAGTTTGATGTCCAAATTGTGAAATGATGCAACATTAGAAAAAATTGGACAAGGAGGGTGCATAAGGAGGGTACATAAGGAGGTTGAGTTGGGTCCCACATGAGTTGTAACTCCCTCAAATTCAAATTCTAAGGTGGAAGGAGCCATCGTGAATGCACAAATTCGAATTTGTAACTCCCAAGAAGTCTCATGAAGAGGTATCTCATGAGTTGTAACTATTTGGGATAAAAATAGAAAATCTATGACAACTTATGACAAGAATCAGGTCATATGAAATATTATGACAAATCATGAAAGTATATGACATGTTTCAGGTCCTAAATTTAGCCAAGGATGGAGCTAGAGGTGAAGGTGGGCCCACATGAAGGTGTAACTTCGCCAAAAGATTGACTATGCATAGCTAATTCAAATTTCCATTTCAAGTAAAGTACTATTGGTTCAAATAACATTAGGAAAGGATGTAAATGTGTTATAAGAACCCATTCTCTCATTAAAATAACATTTATTAATATTTATCTAAATATTTTGTGAGGGATTTCTAGAATGAGGGGGAAAGGGCTTAATGGAATCTATAAAAAGGATGCATGCCTCTTGGGAAAGGGATTTTGGAAATTTTGATTTTGAATAGTATATCTCTTATGGATTTCATGGCTTGAGATATGAGTCCCTTTATTGTTGTGAGAAAATCTCCCTACAGATAGGTAGATATCCCCTTGGGATTAGAAAGGTCCCTGATTGCCTACCCAAGACAGAAATGAAACAAATAGACACTATAGACCTCCTAGATCTAGTTCACACATCAACTAACAAGCTATGGAAATACAAAGCAAGTAGATGGCATACCTTACTTTGATGGTTGTCTTGCTGCTCCTAAGTTGCTATAGCTCCAGCGTTTGATTATGGACTTATGAACCTATTCACAAAGGAAAGACAACACCTTCTCCAACGCAATATATGTATAAACAAAGATCTAACTATATAATAGAGACAATTTCATGCATTCATCATTAAAGACATGAAAATGAGAGAAATAGGCTAAGTTACATTAATGATAAGAAAGCCAAAAGAAGCTAATTACAATGTTATACCTTGATGTCCAAAGTAGTAGCACCTCCTTCCAAGCTCTCCAACATCACCCTTGCAAGACTCATAGGATTATAGGTTTAGTGTTTCCAAGATAACCCCCCTAAGCTCATGGATGGCTCTCTTTAAGTAGGATTTGGGAGGCCAACCACTAAGAGGAGATTATGGATCTAAGTGAATAATATGTGGATCAAAGATCAAAATCATGCCAAGGAGGGAAAGTGAGATGGGATTCGAAGGGGTACCTCATCCCAAGAAAATCTCCATGAGATCCAAGATCCAAAATAAAAGGGATAAGCCTAAACCAAGACTACCGCTCCCTTATAACTAAGCAAAGCGCGGTAGTACCGCTCCCCCATAGGCATGTAGAATGTGGTAGTTTGACACTACCACTCCCCCATAGGCATGCAGGACGCGGTAGTTCTAGAAGACTTAATTTTTGGAGGTGGTTAATGTGGGTTTTGACCCCTTGTTTGTTGGATTTTCTTCCAAGTGTGACTAGGGAAGGTACCAACATTAGAATGAAGGGTCCTAACACCCTTAAGAGGCATAAACATCATGTTTTTCATGGTGGTGAAACATGTATATTCTCACTTACACATGGTGTGGCAATTTGAGGTATAACAGATGCCCCCTAAAGTGTGAGGTCAGAAGAAATCTGATGGCCGAAACACTTTAAAAATAATAAGTCTGCAAGGATATCTGAAGGAGAGTTGGAGAAGAGCTGCAAGCAAATATCGACAATATGTCTAACGACCTCGAGGTGGGCATACCCATGCTCGGAACAACTGACTGAAAGCATGGCTGCCGACCAATACATTGCAGATCCATGATAATACTGACTTAACAATGACCGGAGACAAATCATGGCTACTAGACTACAAGCGTAGATCCATGAAAAGACAATGACATAGCCACGACCAATACAAGAGTGGATCTGTGTGATAGTACATCAATGAGGTCACCAACATAATATATATGTGGGAACCTACTCAAAAAATCTCCATTGCAACCTGGATGTGCTAAAAAGACTTCAGAACTATCCAGGGTCTTCTACTCGATCCCAAATCGATACGAATCTAACAATGTGATTACAAGGTGTTGAAGTCGAACATGGTAGAAACCACTTGATTACTGGTCAATGATTGAAACCGTTAACAAGTGCGAGGGAAATCACCAATGATGAAAATGACTCCCAAGGTATCATAGTACATCTCGACGAAATGTGAATAGATGAGTTGATGTCGAACATCCATGAGATCATTTGATCAGAGGTCAATGATGAAAACCTACTGTCGAATGCGAGGAAACCTGCCATTGAGGCATGCAGGTACCAAGGTACTAAGGTTGGTTTCTAAGACTAATTCCTGGATAATGAGTTGAAGTCGACAGGAATAGACTCGTCGAAGGAGGGCCATAATGGATCCCACATCATCGACACGAAACCGACATAGGAAAGTGATATGAAGTAACGAATCAGATGAGTATGGACTAACACAGGGATGTAAAGGATAACAATATTGCTGAGTACGACTAAGGTAAACTTCCCTTGAACATGAACGGCACGACAATAATGACTCGGCAGCATTGACTTAACGAGGCAGAGACCAAGACATAATGCAACGATGACTGAGGCATTCTTCAGATGATTTGAAGGAGCGGGACAACTCATAGAATTGGCATGACTCAGAGATAATTAGATTAACCAACTGTATGACGAGACGCAAAAGGTGCCATGTTCAAGGGCAACACAAGCTGCCATGAAGCTTTCTAAAAGAAACTTAACTTATTCCTCCCCAACCCCCATCATGTTTGATGAGTACCTCTTTGTTTTTTAGCGAAATTGAGGAGGATAACAGATGCCCGGTATAGCTCATCCTTTGGACGAGTCCAACCCCACATGTTTTACGAACCTGAGAAAGGAGGGGTTCGGTCCCAAAAGGGTCCTTCGATGTTTGATTTTACGAGTCCAAGGAAGGAAAACTTGACAGTTTTTCATATTTAGAGAGTCTGAAAAGAACTAAAGAAGACTCCAATGGTCCTTTTTCGTAAAGTTAGCCTCATCGCCCGAAAAAGGGTAAAACAATGCGGGAGAGGACTCTTCCAGTCATGATTGGCTGGAGTATACCTTTCTCGTAAATAGCCTAGACGGGCCGAAAAAGGGATAACTTATCACCGAATAGACGACCTTTCAAATACTTTTACAAGTGTGAAAGAGTCAAGATCACTTGGCAGTCTTTTCAATTTTAGGGAGTCTGAAAAGAGCTTAACTATGGACTCCATGTAAAACTTTGTCATGGTTGATGACCGAGTACGACAAAGGAAAAGTAAACTCGACACAGTTCCTTTTCCGTAAATAGTCTAGCGAGGCCGGATAAAGTGATAAACCTATACTCGTTAGACACACCTTTTTACTCCAATTGTTTAACGAGCACGATAATGGTATCAAAAGCACTCGGAATCTTTTTCATGTTTGGATCCAGAGCACGAAAAAGGAAAAAGTAAGCTCAAACCACTTTTCATGTTTTTAACCAGAGCACGAAAAAGTGAAAAGTAAGCTCAAACACCATCTTACTGTTTTTAACAAGCTTGAAGATAGGTTGGAAGAATGCTCATGATGTCTGCTTCATTTTTTAACGAGATCGTAACAGAAAATGAACTATGCTCGGGATAATTTTCATGGTTTAATGAGCTCGAAACCTAAAAAGGAAAGTATGCTCGAAAATGTTCCCAATGGTGAACTTCTTCCCGTCATGAAATCCAAAGGTTGGTACATGCCCCCCAGCATGATTGCTAGAAGTAAGTGACTTATCTCCAACGTGGTGTGGAGAGGCAATCAAGTTGACTTCAACGTAACTTCCAGAGGTTGAAGACATGCCCCCAAGCTTCATTTCATTCGCCTAAGGTATAGGCGGGTGAAAAGAAGGTTCAGGTATTAAGTCTACGAGGAGACTCGACTTAAAGGGAAAGTATGTGTTTCATTTTTTAACGAGCTTGACATAGGAGTAGAACTTTTCTCAGACTACTGGTTTCATTTTTTAATGAGCTTGAAGCCAAAAGTAAACTCTGCTCACGGTTAAGGCCCATTGATGGGTTCCCTCCCAACATGATGACCAGAGGTTGGTAAATGCCCCCAGCATGATTGCTAACGACTAAACGTGCCCCCCAAGCTTCGTTTCGTCTGACTACTCTTCTTCCTTACCCAAAAATCCTGGCTACTAATCCAAATTTGTTCACCAGGGGGGGTAAGGAGAACCAGGATCAAGTGACCCAGGAAGATGAAATGAAGGTTCAAATCCTAACTCTAGCGAGAGACTCGAACAAATGGAAGGGAGATCTATTTCATTTTTACACAAGCTTGAAATAGATAATAACAATGCTTGAAAGGGTCCTTTTTATTTTTTAATGAGCTTAAAACAGAAAGAAATTATGCTCAAAGGTAGTTTCATTTTTACACAAGCTTGAAACCGAACGTAAACTATGCTTGGGATTGGTTTCGTTTTTACACAAGCTCGAAACCAACGGTAAACTGTGCTTGAGGATCGGTTTCATTTTTTAACGAGCTTGAAACAAAGAATAAACTATGCTCGTGGGAACCTATTTCATTTTTTAACGAGCTTGACATAGAAAGGGAACTATGCTCATGGTGACCTGTTTCATTTTTTAATGAGCTTGACACAAAAAAGGGAACTCTGCTCAAAATGGTGGTTGGTTTTATTTTTGCACAAGCTTAAAACCAAAAGTAAACTATGCTTGAGATGATGGTTGGTTTCATTTTTACACAATCTTAAAACCAAAAGTAAACTATGCTTGAAGTGATGGTTGGTTTCATTTTTACACAAGCTTAAAACCAAAAGTAAACTATGCTTGAAGTGATGGTTTCATTTTTTAACGAGCTTGACACCAGAATAGAACTTTTCTCCAACATCCCCCCCTTAGGGGGAAGAAACCACTAAAACATGTGGAACATTTAGGGAAGTCTGGTGACTAGGAGTCATGCGATGAGTGGGCGTCACAAAGGAAAGTTGATCGATGGTCACAACATTCCCATGATGGGGAAAATACATCACTCGGAAGAGTGAGGACACTACAGCCTTCATGGCATGGACGTAATCGCGTCCAAGGAGTAGATTAAAATCTAAGGGACCTTGGATGACCATAACATCAATACAGACAGTTTTCCCTCCCAAAGTGATAGGTAACTGAGAAAGGGACCCTAAAGGTCCAGTAGACCTTCTATTGAAAGCCAGTATCTGGTCAGTGACGGGCACAATCCGAGGAGAACCTAAGGCTTTCCAAGCAGTTGAGGATAGAATACTAACAGAAGCTCCTTCATCAACTATCGTACGAAAAATTTCTTTATCGGAAACTCCTACAGATATTTGAAAAGGAACACTCGAAGGAAGACGAGATTCTGTTATACCATTCCAATCAAAGGAAATAACCTCAGTACTTGGAGGGGGTCTCGCGGAAACGGACAGGGTTTCCCCTTGCCGAGGACATTCTGAACTGATAAGGAAAACATCAACGGTTTCCAATTCACTCTCGCTTGGAAGATAAGAATGAGACAAAGATTGTGTCAAGGTGATTGCTTCAGTCCGGACTTTCTCCAATGAAAGAGGGGGATCGAGTGGGGATGACAGTGACTCAATCACTTCACTCTCGGGAGGGAGAGTGGGATCAATTGCAGATGAAACTGAATTGATCACTTGGTCAACCAGCGGGGGGTCGGGGGACAACTTACTATCGTTTGTTGGAAGCACCAGTTGAGAACTAGTAATATCTTCCAACCATCGCGAAGCTTCATCCATGCTTGGACAAAGGAAAGTACGGTGCATACCCTTGCATATCAAACAGGGATATAGGACTTTACCCTTTCGACTCTTCACCAAGGGGTCACCGGTTGAGGGGGTGTCATCGACATGATGGTCAGAGGTCGACGATACAATTGGTTTGGGGTTTTTAGACCACACTTCTGACACACGGGAAAGACCAGGGCAATCCTTGAGAAAGTGATCACCCTTGCAAAGTTTGCAGGGGAACTTGGGCTTACGAGGTGTTTTCGTAGAATGAGTGCCATTAGGGGCAACCGGTTTACGCTTGGTCTCTTCCTTATCCTTCTTCTTCTTAACTTTCTTTTTCTTCTTCTTCTTATCCACCTGATTACTAACACTATTGCTTTGATCAGGCGAGGAAGAAGGAATGGAAGAAGATTCACCCGACGAAGAAGGGGAAGGATTAGTTTGGGATTGACTCTCTCGTGGTGGAGAGTTAACATTCGAAACATTGGGCGCAATCGGAATTACCGGATTGAATAACCATACCGGTAATCCTATGGTTAATCCAGGAATATTTAACGTGGCAATAAGGGGAGGACCAATATCTCCAACTTGAGGAAAACTAAAAGGTACCACTTGAAAAGGGGTCTCCGGATTGGTAGTCCTAAAAGGAGCATGGGCACATGGAGGTGGATTCTCCATGGAACAAAACTAAGTGATGTGGACGAATTATTGTTAAGAAGAACTCAAAAACTCTAATGCAGCCGAGTGTGCAGAAGAGGAGCTAGAAAAAGCAAGGCTCGCAGGCCAAAAAGCAAGCTCAAAAAACTATACTGAGGCCGCTGCCACAGTAAGCGAGCTGTACAACAAAACGGCCAGAATGCCAACAAGCAGCCCTACAAAGAAAAAGACCCTCTACAAGATAGCAAGCAAACTCCTAACTATGAGCTGGAGACCTCAACAAGATGTATCCTTCGCAAGGTGATGAAATCTAAGTCAAACAATACAACGTGAGAGACCAATATGAGAAGGATATCCCTCTACCGAAAGGGATCCTGGGTAAAAGAGCCCTAGTAGAAAAGTCACTAAGCTGCCTCGTTCATGACACGTTGGAAAAGGTTTTGGTCGCTTCTGCCTTATCACCCTTGCATTACTATGAATTACAAGGAAGACAATGATCGATGTTGCCTTAGGGCTAAGTGGAGTGCGGCATTCCACAGAGTCCGTCCGGTTCTCAATCTCGCGGCCGTTTAACCCCTGAAAGTTAAAAACAGTCAGGAGGCCCCTCCAAAAACTGGCTGTGACCATGTCAATAAATACTAGAGGATTTTAGTTCCCTAAAGACAACGACTATGTTTCAGATGAAAAATGACAAGGGGGAATTATTTTGATGCCTATCCCCGGTGTCCTACCTAACTACCAAATTCTTTTGATTTCCTCAAGTGAGGTTAATATTGGTTTAGTTAGGGAGATTAATTTTAGAGGCTGTCTTACTCAATCGGGTAATGGAAGTGCAACTTGATGGTGTTTTGACGACTCAAACCATGCAAATGAAGATGAATCGAAATGAGCCTTTCTCTTCGATGAACACTAGCTAAAGTAAGGTAGAATTCTTTTCGTTCCCAATATGCACAACCCAATGCACATGCAATTTTATTTCTTTTCAAAATGATAGAAAGAAGTGAAATATGTACCCAAAACTAACCCAAAGCAATAAAAAAGTTATTTATATGAACACCAAACGTAATGATTCTAATCCATTTCCTATCTTTTCACACTTGAAAAAGACGCATCCAAGCTACGGAAAGAAAGATTCTACAAATGCTTCCAATCAAATGCATGACAAAGAGAAGAACCTAATAATATCGTCTAACTCAAATGCACATAAATATGAAACAAGCATTTTTTCTTCTCATGAATGTAATACCAAGAATGTCAAATGATTAAATTAAAGCAAGAAGAATACCTATGCATTTCAATTTAATGAATATGGTAAAGAACAACAAAATCAAGCTTCTCTTTGAACTAAAGCGGAAGCAAGGAATCAATCTTTTCAAACAATCATTAAATAGGATGTAAAGGAAATAAGATGCCAAGCAATCCAAACACACCAAACCAAAAAATGATCTCAAAACCTTTGGAATATTACACTAAAGATATTTCTAGAAAAAAATGAATCCAATCACAATCCGATGGCAAGAAGAAGTTTTAAAAACCAATGCAAGCTATTGGGGCTTGAAAAGAATGACAATTCTATCCAACAAGCAAACAAAGCACTAGTCTGACTCAAGAAACCAAACAAAGGCTTTGATCTTCCAAAAGATGCAAAGAGTTTCTAAAACAGGCTAAAAATGAATTGTATCAGTCCAAATTAGTCATGTAATGGTCACAGAATCACTGATCAAGAGACTCTAAATCAGAAAAATTGAAGACGTACACAAGGGATCAAGTTAACCCAAGGGGATTTCAACTTTCCAAGATAGAACCTAGTATTCCAAACAAAGAAAAAGGGGCACAAATCTTACCAAATGAGGTTTGGAAGGGTCCAAAGTTATGTTATAGAGATCCTAAAGTGACTGGGAAGGTACACTTGACTGCCAGAACTAAACAATGGCTCAGAGGACTCAAAATTGACCAAATGGCCTCAAAGATGCCAATGAAGGACTAGAGACAAAAATGTGAATGAAAAGGACTCAAAAGAGACTCAAATCTCTTCAAAAATGTGTAAAAAAGAAGCCAATGGACCATACGGAGGCACCCTAAGAGTTTGGAAGCAAAAAAACCAAGGGAACCCCTCCAAATAAGCTCAAAAATGACCAAAAAAAGACAGTGCCGCCCCCTAGAACACTGTGGGGGAGCGGTAGTCTCCTGTAGGATTAAAAAAATCAAAGTTTCGCCAAAATCCGAGCAAGGATAAGGTCCTGAGTTTAAAATGGTCCTCAATGATGATAAAAGAGGATCTAAGGTGATGAGAAACAACACTTAGAAGAGGATTTGATGATCTAAACAAGCAAGCAAAGGTGAAGTAAGGGAAAAAAGGGCTCCCCAGCGAAGTCGCCAGTTTCTGTTGTGAGAAAATCTCCCTACGGATAGGTAGATATCCCCTTGGGATTAGAAAAGGTCCCTGATTGCCTACCCAAGACAGAAATGAAACAAATAGACACTATAGACCTCCTAGATCTAGTTCACACATCAACTAACAAGCTATGGAAATACAAAGCAAGTAGATGGCATACCTTACTTTGATGGTTGTCCTATTGCTCCTAAGTTGCTACAGCTCCAGCCTTTGATTATGGACTTATGAACCTGTTCACAAAGGAAAGACAACACCTTCTCCAATGCAATATATGTATAAACAAAGATCTAACTATATAATAGAGACAATTTCATGCATTCATCATTAAAGACATGAAAATGAGAGGAATACGCTAAGTTATATTAATGATAAGAAAGCCAAAAGAAGTTGATTACAATGTTATACCTTGATGTCCAAAGTAGTAGCACCTCCTTCCAAGCTCTCCAACATCACCCTTGCAAGACTCATAGGATCATAGGTTTAGTGTTTCCAAGATCACCCCCCTAAGCTCATGGATGGCTCTCTTTAAGTAGGATTTGGGAGGCCAACCACTAAGAGGAGATTATGGATCTAAGTGAATAATATGTGGATCAAAGATCAAAATCATGCCAAGGAGGGAAAGTGAGATGGGATTCGAAGGGGTAGCTCATCCCAAGAAAATCTCCATGAGATCCAAGATCCAAAATAAAAGGGATAAGCCTAAACCAAGACTACCGCTCCCTTATAACTAAGCAAAGCGTGGTAGTACCGCTCCCCCATAGGCATGCAGAATGCGGTAGTTTGACACTACCGCTCCCCCATAGGCATGCAAGACGCGGTAGTTCTAGAAGACTTAATTTTTGGAGGTGGTTAATGTGGGTTTCGACCCCTTGTTTTTTGGATTTTCTTCCAAGTGTGACTAGGGAAGGTACCAACATTAGAATGAAGGGACCTAACACCCTTAGGAGGCATAAACATCATGTTTTTCATGGTGGTGAAACATGTATATTCTCACTTACACATGGTGTGGCAATTTGAGGTATAACATTTATATATAGGGATATGTACCCCTTTCAATTGTGAACTAGTTTCAGTGATGAAACATTTCACCCTAGCTAGTAGAGAGGAGGAGATCACCCTGATATTTTCATTGGGCTTCATTGTAGTTTATTATCGAGAGGAGAAGTCCCCTTCAGATTTATCTAAAGAGAATATTTCAAATATTTATTTTCATATACAGTAGTGGGGTCGAATTCATGTTGGTGTGTTTGAGTTCCAGTCAGTAGCAGTATGAATTTGTGGTGTTTCCGGAGTGCATTGTTTGTGGTGGTTTCTGCTTGAGGAGGGTGTACTTGTGGCTGTACAAATATTATGAGGACTATGTAATGGATGTATATCACTCTTATTTTATGGATGGCTCAATTTAGGTGTCATATATTAAATATGGGATTGAAATATTGCTTGTGGATGGTGCAATAGTGGAAGGAAATCACTCATTTGGATCAGACTCTCACCGTCTCTTCTCTATGGTTTTGTAGCAGCCAATTCTAATCTCTTTGCATCATATATTTATCTAGATTTAGATATGTTGTAGAATCCATTTATGTAATCTCTGATAATGATCCATTCATAATAAAAGTCACAGTTTGTTTGCCCATATGTTGTTCATTAGTCAAGCATGGGTTGTTCTATGAATAAATGATTAATCTATGAGTATATATGTTGTAATATGGTTGTGTAAACTTAATTTTATGGTATGAAACCTTAATAAGGGTACTTTTTTCTATTAATAATATATTTTCTTCGATTCATATGTGTTTGGAAGCATTTGGGATGTGTTTGGAAGTTCTATAGTGGTGGAGGTTCTGAATCTTGTGCCAATGTTAAGAGGGCCAAAAGTAACCTTCTGGTTCGACAATTTATTACTATTTCTATGTTGTGGGAACTATTCCATTGTATCGGTAGTGTTGGTTCCAGTAGGAATCACTTTTTATTTCATCTAAAAAGGTTTCCATATCCCCAAGTTATGATCATTTTACCGGTCGGTCAACATGTACAATTATGCTAACACACCCTCAATTATAAAGGTCCATGTAAAGTGTTCAAAGCTTCCATAAAAGTCCTATGAAATTCATTAGGGGTCATATTGGGGGTTTTTGGGTCCATATGAATATTTTTGGTTTAAATTTGAGCTTGTTAGGAGGTGTTGGGGAAGAGTTGGAAACCCAATGTTCTATGCAGGCAGTTTGGAACTAGTTTTCCTAGTTTTGATTCCAATGGTTCTTGGAGGTTCCAAATGCGATAGTAGATATGATTTTTTGGGTAGGAGATATTGCAGAGGTATTACAGATCTATATCAAACCTGTTTGAACACATCATAGTGGTTTGAAAATATACATTGTGGGTTTCACACCATCATCCATATTATTCATATTCAGGTGAACCATATAGAAGCCACAATTTGGGATCAATTTGGGGATCAATTTATCCTTTATTGGAAAGTTGAAGTTAATGTGCCTAAACTTTTAATTGGGTACATTATAGTGGTATCATAGAATGTTCCTCAATAGCTGTGGGAACTAAAGAAAACTTTTGAATAATGTTTGAATACAAGGATGTACCTAGTGATGACATGTTGGAACCAGATGCATGGGACTTTGAGGAGAGCTTAACATGTGAATAATTGTTTTATGAAGATGGGTTCATTTCATCGATGGAAGAAAACGTAGGATCTGAAATAATATATGGACACTTGCATAATCCATATGAGTTGGATTATTCATTTTGTGATAGCATATACAAAGTTGAAGAGGAGACACTTGAATGGGAAAGGTTAAGGAAAAGCCATGAGAGGTTACTAAAGAAACCAAAAAAGTTACAACATGATCTAGAGCATAATTTGAAGAAGTGTAAATCCTTGCTACCATAATGCTCTGCATCAAAAATTATGGAGAGGACGTTCGGTGTCTTTACCAATAGAGAATTCCATCATAGATTGACTACTTGAGAGGATGCAAACACAATACCAAGGTATGAAAAAAGTTTTGATTTTTGCACCAGTCCTATTTCCTTGCATCATCATGAGATAAAATCCATTTCGCATGAGGATAATGGTATTATAAAACATTCTAATGTTGATTTGGGTTTTAAGGAAGAATTATTTGTTGTGGATTCATGCCACAAGCAATATGATTTTTCATTTCATCCATTGGAAGATGCGAACATAAAAATTCCAGAAGATGGATGCAAAATGGAAGGGTACTCAAGTTTCTATGTGGGTGAATTAGAGATCATTGTTAAGGAGATTGATGAAAGAATGGGTTATGATTAATATAGTGGTGCAAAGGCATATTTTGGACCATATTTAGAGGAAGTATAGAAATCATCCTTCCACTCACCATTAGAGCTTCATTATGGATCTAATGTCAGTTGCACACAAGATGAAAACAAATAAAAAATTATTGATGAAGAGGATTGATCCCATGAGCCACATATTTTAGCAGGGCAATTGAAGGTAAGCAAAGAAAATATTGGAACAACCATCAGAAATTTTAATGACACAATTGCCTTGGTGACAGACTATTGTTGGAAAGCTTTAGAGATAGCTGGGAATTTGGAAGGAGAGACTTCCCTGGAAAATTTTGAAGAAATTTGAAAAGCAGTGTCAACCATGAAAGTTGACTATCTACACCTCCTTTTTGATAGAGATCATCTTCTCAGGCTTGCTAATATGTACCACAATAAACTACAAGAGGAAGAAGAGGAGGGTGATAGACTTACACATCAGCTTTATCTTACCATCAATTCTTGGAAAAAAACTCAAATGGCCCTACAAAAATCAGAAATCAAAGTGGGTGATGAGGAAGTTAATGGAACTTGTGGTTTGATGGAGAGACCTTTTGTAATGGTGCCACAAAGGGAGCATTCATATGTGAAGGTCCTTGAGGAGAGAGTTGACATGGAGGATGTTCTCCAAGCACTCGTATTGCACTAGAAGGATCATGACCTACCTCTATGGGAAAGACACTTAGTCTTGGAGGACGCAGATGTGGAAAGTATTGTTGGAGCATCCATCAGAGGAGGATATGCACTCACAGATTTGGTGGATGAACCTTACAGGGTGAAAACATGAAGTTGGGAAACAATTTTGGCTTGTTTTTGACAAAACAAACTGCTAATTTTTATGTTTTTCAACTTCGACCTCTTCAAACCCATATCGCCCTTAGGAATTTCAAATTGAAGTAAACACAAAGGTTTTACAGAATTGAATTAGCTTTCTACTTGTATTTATTTTTATTTTTATGGACATCGTGGGACAAATTTGTTGTCAACCAACGGCATATACTTGAAAATTTTAGGTATGGATAATGAGTGACCTGTGTTGACAACGGTTTTTTGATATATGGTTATTCATTTTAGGGAAAAAAAAATTTATGCTCATAATCTACACACACTAAACTTGATCCTAGACTATATTTCGACTTTCTTAAGACTCGGGAACTATTTTTTATTATTTATCGAAACAGCGTATGTTCAGAAAATGGTGCATTATAGACACATGTTTTTGTCTTCACATTTTCTTTCAAATGTTACTCTTATCAAACAAACTAAAACCAACCCATTGAAGAGGACACTTCAAGGAACATACTTGTATTTTTTTTAAATTTTTTTGGCTTCGTCATTGTGATGATATTGAATTTTCATTGTGACTGATTTTTCAGTCACTTAATTTTTTAATGATAAAGTTTAGTAAAAAAATAGAAAAAAAATAGTAATCCTAAATGAAATTGAAAAATACTTGTATTACTAGAAAGTAGATTGAATGGTGAATCTACTGGTATAAACTTCGACATGTAATTCTCATGTTTTGCAGTGGTCCGACCTTGTTAAAGTGACACATTTCTGAATTCTGCAGAAATGTTGCTGGAATTGTTGACCAGAAACTCTCTGGCGAGAAAATGTCTTCCAAACTCTCGGCCCAGAGTTTAGTTCAAACTCTCATCCGAGAGTTTTTTTTAAAATACAGCGCAGCGATTGGTTCAAACTCACGGCCTAGAGTTTTTTTAAACTCTCAGCCCAGAGTTTGAACTCTCAAAACTCTCGGCCTAGAGTTTGAGTTTGACTTTTTTTCGCGTGATCATCCGCCCGCGCTCCATTTTTTTCACTCTGTTTGTCACCAAAGTGTTTCCCAGGTTCGCAATTTCACCCTGCAAGGAGTTTAGGCTGGCATATTTTCCATCACCCCATATATTTATAACATCCAGCACATGTGGGGATGTATATGGAACCCGTGAGTTGATAGAGGGACATTTTATGGTGGTTCCCCATGGGGAGCATCATACACACGTATTTGCTTCTTTATTTTATTGTGATTTTCTAGTCATACCCTTGGGATTGACGAAAACACCAATCCCTTTTCAGTATTGTAAGCAGTAGCATAGGAATCCACTAACATTATATTATGCCTTTATCATACATGGGAGGACATGGGAGATTCACTAGAGAAAATCGGATGGGATAGGTCACAATGATGTGAGCCCTTGGTCGAGTGTGCAGAGTGAATAGGAGGAGCTTCCAGTCCTATTGGCGAGGCCCACAGAGGTTCAAATAAGCATTGGGAGTGATGAATTTCCAATTTTGTTGTGGGATCTTGGTATTACTTGGTTTGGGTGTATTAGACACTCTACATTTCTCAGGTTCATTTCGGACCCTGGGAACATTTTAGGACTCATTTGTTTCAGATGTGTTGTTGGTAGGATAGTTGGGGAGATGGAGATATATCTAGAGGGGATGATTATGATCAGAGTGGTGTAGAAGCAACATGGTGGTCCCTTTCTGAGATTAGATAGGGAGCTTGGAGATACAGTTGCAAAGTAAACTTTCAGTAGTAGACCCAGCGGTGAGAGTCATTTTGGATTTCATGTGGTGATATTTTTAGTAGTCCAATTTGTTGAGGATTTGTTTGGGTGGTTACATTATAGAGTTATCTTCTTGATGCAAGTGTTCGGGAGGCTTCCTATTACAGTACTTTGCAGGACCATACATTGAGAAGAGTATACCACACCTCCTTTCGATTGATTTGGAACCATGAAAACATTTTCAACCTTAGTATGGTTCAAATTATGGGATATAGAGTTGATGACTTGGTACACTTGAAATAGCATCCTTCTAAATAGTCATCACTAAGGAAGAGGAACAAAATCAATGAGAATAAGTTGGGGAAGAAGGAGAAGCATTACCACCCCCAGGTTTAAATTGCTTGAGGACAATCAATCTTGGGTAGGGAGGACTGTCATGTCCCCAAAACTTTTCTATGGACCACTCCATTTGACTAGGTGGATGCATTGGCCTAAGTCACTTGGTAAAGTAATGAAAAATTATCAAAGTAGTGATGTGGGTCAAATATTTGTATAGCTTTATGTCCAAATTGTGAAATGATGCAACATTAGGCAAAATTCGACAAGGAGGGCACATAAGGAGGTTGATTTGGGTCCCACGTGAGTTGTAACTCCCTCAAATTCGAATTATAAAGTAGAAAGAGCCATCATGAAGGCACACATTTGAATTTGTAACTCCCAAGAAGTTTCATGAACAGGCATCTCATGAGTTGTAACTCCTCAAGCTAAAAATAACAAATCTATGCCAATCTATGACATCTATGACAACTTATGACAAGAATCAGGTCCTATGATAGCTTGTGACTACTTATGACAAGAATCAGGTCCTATGACATATTATGACAACTTATGACAGCCTATGACATGTTTTAGGTCCTAAATTTATCCAAAGAGGGTGCTAGAGGTGAAGGTGGGCCCACATGAAGGTGTAACTTCCCCCCAAAATTGACTATGCATAGCTAATTTCAATTTCCAATTGAGGTAAAGTAGTATTGGGTCAAATAACATTAGGAAAGGATGTAAATATGTTATAAGGACCCATTTTATCATGAAAATAACATTTATTAATATTTTATAAAATATTTTGTGAGAGAATTCTAGAATGAGGGGGAAAGGGCTCAATGGAGTCTATAAAAAGGATGCAGGACTCTTGGGAAAGGGATTTTGGAAATTTTGATTTTGAATAGGATATTTCTTGTGGATTTCATGGATTGGGAGATGAGCCAATTTATACCTTGGGATATGTTCCCCTTGCAATTGTGAACTAGTTTTGGTGATGAAATATTTCACCCTAGCTAGTAGAGATGAGGAGATCACCCTAATCTCTTCACTGAGATTCATTGTAGTTGATCATTGAGAGGAGAAGTCACCTTCATATTTATCTATAGATAATATCTCAATTTTTTTATGTTCATCTATATTAGTGGGGTCGAATTCATGTTAGTGTGTTTGAGTTTCAGTCAATAGCGGTGTGAATTTGTGATGTTTCAAGAGTGCATTGTTTGTGGTGGTTTCTGCTTGAGGGTGCACGTTTGGTTGTCCAAATCTTATGAGGACTGATATAATATATGAATATCACTCTTATTTGATGGAATTCACACTATATCTGGAATATCTAAAGTTTGGGGTTGAAATATTGCTTGTGGAGGGTGCAACAGTGGAAGGAAATCACTCACTTGGAGCAGTAACTCTCCCTCTCTTCTCTGTGATTTTGTGTAAAGTGTTCAAATATTCCATAAGAGTCCTCTAAAGTCCATTAGTGGTCATATTGGGAGTTAGTGGTTCAAATTTGAGCTTGTTAGGAGGTGTTTGGGAAGAGTTGGAAGCCCAGTGTTCTATGCGAGCAGTTTTGAACTAGTTTTCCTAGTTTTGATTCCAATGGTTCTCGGAGGTTCCAAATGAGATAGTATCTCTGATTTTTTGGGTAGGAGATATTGCAGATGTATTTCAGAGATATAGTATACCTGATTCAACACATCATAGTGGTTTGAAAATATACATTGTTGGATGCACATCATCATCCATATTATTCATATTTCGGTGAACCATATAAAAGCCACTTTTTGGGAAAAATTTGGGGATCAATTTACCCTATATTGGAATTTTGAAGTTAATGTGCCTAAATTTTTAATTGGGTACATTACAGAATGGTGTGTGTAGATATGAATTCAACATACAACAATATCTATATATATCAAGGTGGTTGGATGGGGCAATGAAATAATATTGGTGTCTCCACTAAGGTTGGTTCCTGAAGATTGTGCATGTTTCTTGCGTAGATGATTGGTGTCCTCACAGGTCGGAGCTTGATTCAAAAAGTTGGTGATTGAGCGGAGGATTGGTGTCCTCACAGGTTGAAGCCTACATTCTACAAGTTGGTGCTTTCCATTGGGATTGGTGTCCCAATTACAGGGGTGTTTGAGTGAGTTGATGCTCATGTAAGTGGAGATTGGTGTATCCCATATTTCTATGTAATTTCATTTTACACACACACACACACACATATATATATATAAAAGATTCTTCAAATATCTACGCATAGTTTGTTTTTATTGATGTGATTTTAAATAGTAATTGGTACATGTTTTAAAAAGTGAATTATTTGTAAATATGCGCATGATATTGATTCACCCCACCTCAATATCATTAAGAATTACCTCAATCGGAATCAGATAGGGTTGCTTCAGTAATAGTTTAATAGCTAGAAGATAAGGATCACTGCACAGAGATGGATAGGAACGAGGGACTTTCCACGAATAGAGAACCAAAGTTTGATGGGTATAAATACACCTTTTGGAGCATAAGTATGGAAGTATATTTACAATCACTTGGAGTTAACGTTTGGAAATATGTCATCAGTGGTTACAAATTTCCCAGTATTCCTCCAGTTGATACAACTCACAAGAGGCAGTATGAGTGCAATGCAAGGGATAGAAATGGAATACTGTGTGGTTTAATAGATTCATAGTTTACCAAGGTTATGCAATGCACATCAGCCAAATAGGTATGGGACAAACTCGAGAGCATCTATGAAGGAGATGAGAAAGATAAGAAAGCAAAGCTGCAATTTTTTTAGGATAGTTTGAAACCCTCAAGATGAAGGAAGAAGAAAACATTGCATCCTATCTCCTTCAAGTAGATGATATTGTCAATGCAATTAGAGGACTTGGAGTTCAAATCATTGAATAAGCAGTTGTGCAAAAGGTATTAAGGTCCTTTCCAACAAGCTTTTATCCCAATGTAATAGTTTTGGAGGACATTAGTGATTTGGAAAAATTAAATATGCACGAGCTTCATGGAATTCTGACATCATATGAGATGAGGCCAGAAAAAGAGAATCCTTCCAGAAAAGAGGCATCCTTCAAAGCTTCCAAAAGGAAAAAAGGTACTAGGATGGATCAGAATAAAGGCCTCTCTGATCCATCAAATGATGAAGAATCGATTTTTTTGAAGAATCTCAAAAGAGGTCATGGAAAATACAAAGGTAAGCTACCTTTGAAGTGTTTTGAATGTGGTAGAGTAGGTCACTTTGATTCTGAGTGTCCTTATAAGGAAACCAAGTATAGTGATAGTGAAGAGGACCTTAGCTATAGAGAAAAAAGGAAGATACACCAACAAAAGAGGTATGAGTATAAGAACAAAAGGAGTTTGTATTCCAAAGAGGACAGTAGTTCATCTGATGAAGATGATAGAGATGAGAATTTAAGAGAGGTACTCTTCATGGAAATGGTAGAAGACCTTGAATATAAAGGCCTAGAGGAGAAGCATAACTGCTACTCTTCCATCAAGAATAAATCATATAGTAAGGAGGAAGTCTCAAATAAGTCATGTGGAAGACAAATCGATCCTACTGTAGGAACACTCTGTGAATATGTCTACAATGGGATCTGCTTTTCACCTTCAAGAAACTGTGTTGAATCCTATAATCTGACTGAACACAAGTAATTTTCAGGAAGATTTTGATAAAGGAAAAGAAACCAATGACTCTGAGAATGAAAAAAATGTAGAAGTTGACTCAGAAAGAGAACTCATTATTGCTCTGGATGAATTAAGGAAAGTAAGAAAATAAAATTGATCTCTAAATTTTATCCTATAGGAATCTTAGGAGTCTTTGGAACTACAGAAGGATCAATTACTCAAGGCTAAAAGATCAATCGAGTCCAAAAGAACTGAAGAAGTACTCACAAACAAAGCACTTGAAGAGGAAGAAAATGAGAATAGGGAACTTAAGAAACAACTAGCATGCACACATAATGCAATTAAGAAGCTTGAAGAAAAGAATCTCTTATTGGAAGGATCATTGTAAGAAACAAAACAAGAAAATGAGTTGTGGACAAAACAACTAGCTGAATCAAGAAAATAAGAACAGCCTTTGGAGAATCCAAGGAAGCTTTATTTTGAAATGAATGGGTTTAAGATCAAAGTTCCAAACCAATCAGATCCAAAGGATGACAAAGATCTTTCCACCATGAAAAATGAAACTAAGTTTAAGAATAGTTCATGAATTTTGGATGAAACATTGAATAGTCAGAGGTCACCAGAGGAAAAGTCTGGTCTTGGCTACAATAAGACAAACAATGTCTGTGACAACAAGCATGTTCCTGTTGCAAATCAACAAGTTGGGTCATTTAAACAAATTCAATTCAGGTATGATAATGATAAAATGTTCTTTGTTATAAGAGAAGGTTTAATTCACAGAGATGATTTAGATGCAAGTATTATCGTCATACTATGAAGTATTGTTATACTATAGGATGTTATGCCTATAATGGATTTCAGAATAAAGCTCAAAATTGCCAAAGATCAACAGAACAATCAGACGAGAACAATGCACATATTGCAACAAGTAAGAACAGGTTTGCGGAATATCAAAAGAAACCCATGTGCACACAAAATGGGCAAAGAAATGTTCACAGATATGCGTAATTGATGACAATGATGAAAACAATTTTCTAGCAGCAGATAATTGTTGCTTATTATGATGACTCTAAAAAATGTGTAAATAAAACCATTGAATTCAAAAGGCTATGTGGATTGAAGGAAACTAGAACAATGTAGCCAGAAGTCACATAATCATGTTCAAGTAATATTCATATGTGAAAATGTTACAAAAATGGTGTACATATATTAGCCTCAAGTGGCAGACATTGTTTTCAGTATCAATACAATAGTCGTAATAAGAGTTGTAGTTCAAATAAATATAACAATGAGACATGTGCAATAATTTTTGCCGATGAACAACAATATGCACATTTAAACAAAGGAACTGCACCGCCAGGCATAAATTCAAGGACAAACGTAAAGGAGATGAAACTGAACTGCATTTGATTTTATATTCATGTCACGGAAAGGAAAAAATCATGAGAATGTCGCACAAACTTATTTGTGTGAAAATCCTCACAGCAGATCTAAGAGATGATGTATACCTCACAATGAAAGAATTTAGGAATAAGATTAAGAGTGGTCAATGCAGTAAGATGAGCAATATAATAAAAATACAATAGAACTCGGATAGAAGCAAAAATACTTCACACACACTAATTCATTAATCACAAATGGACAAATAAATAATACAATGCATGAGGAATTCAAATTCCAAGGTGGCAATTCGAATTGGCCTTCATGGAGTGGTCAAAAGATCACTGGAGTGTCATCGGAGCACAACTAGTAGTCTATCTCATCATAAGTGGAGTCATCAATGCTCAAGTAACTGTCAACCATCAGTCAAACTGAGTCTAACTGAGTGTGGTAGATGTAACTGAGTGTAACTGGAACTAACTGAATGAAGGAGTCTCAGTGGAGGGCGCATGAGGAGCTAACTGGAGTCAGAATAAGCAGTCTAGTCACACTGGAGGTCCATCGGAGTGGTAAGTTCAGTTATGAGTGAGTCAAGCCTAAAATGAAGGAGAGAACTCAGTTAACTGAAGACAATTGGACTGGTAGGTGAAGAAGGGCTCCTTTGTCAAGTGGATGGTGAGATTTGGGAGCATCACTGGCTAGGAGGGCTCAATCTGAGTGGAAATAATCTCCCAAGTGATGGAAGACTAGGGACTAGGTGCTGGAGGTGTCAACCTGATGACTGGGCAGCATGTGGATGCATGCAATGCATGTAGAATGCATGCTACATGCAGGAATGCATGCAAGACTGAAAATCCTAGTAGGACTAGGATGGAGTATAGGAATATCCTAACACCCCCTCCTTAATCCATCCTGGGCCCCGATAACTAAGACCAAAGGTCACCCAATACAATGAATAATAACAGTCAATAAACCGAGGAAATGGGGAAAACCTCATGGGAAAAATACCCCCCCTCAAAATAGACTGTAAGGCACACAAAAAAAAATGCTCCAAACTCAAGCAGGTGTGATGCTTGGTCATATGTCTGGAGGTATCTTCTTCTTGAGAAGAAGTGGATCATGCTCAGAAAGCATGTGCTTGTACTTTCTCTTTAGATCGAATGTGATGAGAACAAATCCAAAAGTATGAGGATGATCCTTGAACCTGTGATTCGAATAAGCTTAAGGTAGGATAAAATCTATGAATGTGCATATAGTCTTTTGTCTTCTCCTTCAAACCATCATGGATGAGATTATGCCAAAAAGAACCATCACATGATTGCTTGAAATCCAAATCAAATTTAAGACTTGAAGAATGGTTTCTTGAGATCTCCTTTGAACCAGCAGGGGTGATATCAAAACCATCATATGCATGAGAAATTATCCCAAGTAGTGATTGCTTAGAATCCAAATTAGATCCAAGACTTGAATCATGGTTTCTTGAGATCTCCTTTGAACCATTAGAGGTGAGATCAAAACCAGTAAATGCATGAGAAATTATAGCAAGCGAATGGCAATGGTTTCTTGAGATCTCCTTTGAACCAGTAGAGGTGAGATCAAAACCATGATATGCATGATAAATTATCCTAAGTGAATGGCAATGGCCATAATCTTCAAAAACCTTCTGAAAGTATGAAATAATGATCATATAGTAGTACGTAAGAGGTGAGTGATCAAGGAGAGCGAATGCATTACCTCTAATGGCTGATTTGACCTCCGAAACATTCAATAGATCATGATGCAAACCAACAGACTCTAGTGCAAGAGATGACTTAGGACCTTCTACAATTTCTAGAGTGTGAGCTGGCACAGAATTCGAAATAGAAGAAATTTGGATCATGAGTGTAGAATCTGCAAGTTCTTCTTCTTTGTGGACAACTTCAATATGAGATATGTTTGATACTGGTTCATGATCAATGAGATCATCAAGGAGGGCGAATGCATCACTTTTCTTGCTCTCGAAAGGGTTTGGAACAATCCCTTCATTCTATTTGCCGAATCTTTCATCTAACTCTTTTGGAGATTTAACATCAATGTATTGGTGTACCATGCATCGAGGAATAGCAAACATCATGGTTTCACGGACATGGTCACCTTTATTTAACCAATCAATCTCTTCTTCATATGATTCGAACTCTCTTTCAAAACAATAATCAAAGAGACCATTTCTCTTCAAATGTGCTATCATCTTTGGTTTCCATTCATCATAGTTGAATGGAGAAAGAAGATCATAGTTGAATGTAGGAGGATAGATTTCTTCTTAATACATGGAAGTTGTAGAAGACCTGTAAAAACTATAGAAATATCTGCAATTGCTACTGCTGCAAAAGTGCAGAAACTGTTGCAACTACTGCACTCGAAATCTTGATAATAACCTACAAAAAACTCTTAGGAATGGAGATAAGCAATACTCTCAACATGATTTGATACAATGTGAAAATCCACACAGCAAATCTAAGAGATGATGTATACCTCACAATGAAATAATTTAGGAATAAGATTAAGAGTGGTCAACGCAGTAAGATGAGCAACAGAATAATAATACATTAGAACTCGGATAGAAGCAAAAATACTTCACACACACTAATTCAATAATCACAAATGGACAAATAAATAATACAATGCATGAGGAATTCGAATGCCAAGGTGGAAATTCGAATTGGTCTTCATGGAGTGATCAAAAGATCACTGGAGTGCCATCGGAGCACAACTAGTAGTCTATCTCATCATCAGTGGATTCGTAAATGCTCAAGTAACTGTCAACCATCAGTCAAACTGAGTCTAACTAGGTGTGGTAGGTGTAACTTGTTAAATTTTCAGAAATTACTTCAATCTGATCTAGGATCTTAATTGAGAGAACAACATGTACATCAAATCTATAGCATATCAATCATGGACACAATAATGCAAGCACACAAGAGACACAGAGTTTACTTGGGGAAAACCATAAAGGTCAAAAACCACAATAACTTCCTCAGAGATAGATAGAGCAATGATACAACCAGAATACAAGAGATAGTCTTCTCCTAGCAGCAGAGCCTCCTCCTCCACAAGTGCACCACTCTCCCAAGTGTGAGTGAGAGAATAGAATGTGTAAAATGAGAGAGACACACTCTCTATTTATTCACTAACTTGACTTGACCTTTACTCAACTAGGTCGGCCTCAACTTAACCACTTAACATAATGCTGACTGGGACGACCCCCACTAGGGTGGTCTAATAACCCTTTGACCCACATGGCCGACCCCCAATAGGGTGGTCTAATAACCCTTTGACCCACATGACTTATACAGGGCCGACCCCAACAAGGTGGTCTAATAACCCATCAAGTATAAGTTACGACACTTACAATATAAATGATGACACTTCCGTATAGAGGAATAATAACATCTCTCTAGGAATACAACATACATATATGTGAAATACATTCCGAAGTTACATATACATCAACACTCCCTCTTAACTAGGAAGGTATTTCTTGACACAAGTCTTCTAGCACTAGTCATCTTCTCTGGATCATCGTCACTGGATAATCGTCATCGAGTCATCTTCATCGTCATTGTTGTTGCTATCTCAATCAATCTCTGAATCTACTCGTCATAGGAAGTTCTACAGAGCCAGTCCTTTTTCATACTGGATGTAGGCCCACCACCTACAGGTCTTCATCATCACTGGCCATACTGTGGAAATTTCAGGACTTATTACGTGTGTCACAAAACCTTAAAAGAGTCTCTTGACTAGCAAGAACCCTAAAGAGCATCTGAGGCCTTTTTCATCCTGTCCAGATCTCCAGGACTTATTACATGTGACCCCACCACAAAACCTCGAAAGAGAATCCCGGGACTGATTGCGTGCACAAGGCTCAACCTATCGGATCTCCGAGGGCACAAATTACATGTGGTCACCACAAAACCTCGAAAGAGCATCCCAGGACTGATTACAAGCACAAGGCTTAACCTATCGGATCTCCCAGGGCACAAATTACATGTGGTCATGGCAAAACCTTGAAAGAGCATCCCAGGACTGATTACGAGCACACGACTCAACCTATCGAATCTCCTAGGGCACAGATTACATGCCATAGGACAAAACCTCGAAAGAGCATTTGCCAGATATCCCAGGGTACAAATTACATGCCATAGGCAAAACCTCGAAAGACTATCTGCAAATATCCTAGGGCACAAATTATATTTCCTCCCAAGCAAAACCTCGAAAGAGCATTTTCCAGATATCCCAGGGTACAAATTACATGCCATAGGCAAAACCTCGAAAGACTATCTGCAAATCTCCCAGGGCACAAATTACATGCTTATTTGCACAACCTGTTCCATGGCCACAGAGTATCAACCTGATACTCACCATACATCATCCTGATTTACACATGATCATCCTAATCATCATCACTGCAACATCCTGCTACATGTCATCTGGAGGAACATCCTGAAGCTCGTCATCTATGATCATCCTGATCATACACTGCATCCACCTGATGCATACCAAGTATCTACCTGATACATATCATCATACATGATCCACCTAATCATACAATGTATCCACCTGATACATACATAGATACATGATCCACACAATGCATCTAACTGATATATATCAACATACATGATATACTTGATCATACACAGTATCCACCTGATACATATACAGATACATGGTCCAAGCATCCAACATGATGCATATACGAAATACATACAAATGATCCAACTGATCATATCCAGCATCCAACATGATGCGTATATACATATGAATGATCCAACTGATCATATCCAGCATCAACCTGATGCGTACATACATATACATATAAATGATCCAACTGATCATATCCAACATCATCCTGATGCATATACAGAGCAGTAACTGAAGCATCGTCCTGATGCCCATCATCCAGCGCTTACATCCACAGCCATGTGAAGGATCCTCCTTCCAACATGCTTGGAATGGATTCCGCAAATGTGTCCATCACTTCTTCCTCGAAGTGTTGTCGATCTGAAGAACACCAAGCCTCTCCCTGAAGTACTCGAACTTCACCCTGGCTAGTGGCATCGTCAGTACATCTGCAATCTGCTCATCCATCGCAACATACAAGAGCTTCACTGCTCCTCTCTGCACCATATTCCTAATATAGTGATATTTGATCTCTATGTGTTTCGACCTATCGTGAAACACTTGGTTCTCAGACAACTTCACACAACTATGGTTATCAAAAAAGATACCAGTAGTCTCCAGCGGGAGATCAAATAACTCTGACAGTAGCTTCCGAAGCCATGCTGCCTCACAACTATCCAAACAGGCTGCAACATACTCTACCTCGGCTGTACTCAGTGCTACGCAGGACTGCTTCCTACTAAACCAAGAGATCACACCTGATCCCATACTGAAGCAACACCCAGAAGTGCTCTTCCTATCTGCAGCACTGCCTTCCCAATATGAATCAACATAACCCTGCAGGTTAAACTTTTGACTCGCATCATACTTGAGCCCATAATCAACTGTACCCTTCAGGTACCTCAGAATATGCTTTACAGCAACCAGGTGAACATCTCTCGGATCCGTCAGGAACTGGCTCAATGTGTTCACCATAAAGCAAATATCTGGTCTTGCGTTCGTCAGGTACATAGAGGACCCAATCATCTGACGATACATCGTGACATCAACCGGATCAGATGAAGCATCACACAGAAGCTTCAGGTTCGATGCCATAGGTGTGGCCATATCCTTGCATTCCATCATCCCGAACCTCTTTAGGATCTCTACTGCATATTTCCCTTGTCCAAGGAAGATTCTATTTGCACTCTGCCACACCTCCATGCCAAAAACAAATAGTGCATCATCCCCAAGTTCTTCATCTCGAACTCGGCAGCAAACTTCCACTGCGTGTTGGCGATCAATCTATCTTCACCTGTAACAAACAGGTTATCCGCATACAAAAGTAGTATCACTGGATTTCCTTCCTCAACCTTGTAGTAAAGGTTGGAATCCGCTTTACTCTTGGTAAATCCCAAACTGGATAGAAAGCTGTCTATCCTACCATACCAAGTTCTGCACATATATGACTCCTTGTCATGTGTCTCAGAACTAAGTGGATTCTCCACATACACTTCTTCTTCAACTACACCATTCAAGAAGGATGTCTTGAAATCTATCTGGTGTATCTTCCACTTCATCACTGCAGCCAGAGCAAGTACTGATCTAATGGAAGTGTATCTGGCTACAGGAGCAAAAGTCTCTATGCTGCCACTTGCAACATGCTTGATCTTGTAGATCCTCTTGGAAGTCACTACAGACTCCCCTTCAGGTCTTGGGACTGCAGCTCAAACATCTTCATGATCGACTGGTACTCCTCGATCATGGCATTCTTCCCAGATCCTGGGAACTTCAATATCTTCAATATTTTCAATAGATAACTTTGTTGCTGAACAAATGTTGTAGTCCTTCTTTTGTAGGTGATGGTATACGATATTTCCTACACAACAAGTTAAATTGCATGATTAGAAAACATCTTATAGTTTTCAGAACAAATTCTTACACATAAAGAAATATGTCATACAGTCATGCAATTATTTTAGCCAATGCTTCAGTACAACATTTATCCATGTTCCATAACTTTCTAGATGCCTTCCAGTCTCTACCAGAACATTGTTAAGAGTTTGCATAGCTCCCAACATGTCAGCAAAGAGGTTTCATTCTAGATAAGTAGAAATGGAATGTTGTACAGTGCCATAGGCCTACTTACCCATCAAATGCATATTAGTAGTAAGTTGTTCATTAATGCAATTATTCTAATATGCATAATACACAACCTAATTCTAGGAACATAAGCATATACATCATTGAATAACATTATGTAAGAAATGACAATTCAAATACTTATCTTTGTTTGGTTGCTGGGTAGACTCCCTCTAAATCTTTGCAACTCCATTCTGATGTGGATTGTGAGAAGTGGTCAACTCCCTCTGAATATATGCATCCTTGCAGAAACTACTAAAGTGTGCTCCTTTGCTTTCTTGCAGGAACAACTGGAGTGTGCTCCCTCTTGATCTTTGCTTCCTGGATTACCTGTCCTTGAACTTACATCCATCCTTAATCACTATGCATGCTTATTAGTATCATCATTGTGTTATCCTTGAGGTCTCATACATAATCACACATTTATTAGTATAATCTTAATACTATCAAAACACAATAATCTTAAACATGTATAGTCATGATCATTCACAGATAATAAACATTAGTATTCAAGGTTTCAGGGAAGTCTTCTTTTACTCATGCATATTCTTATTTGATCATAGGACTCTTCTGATTAGTTAAATCATCAATGCATAAACCCGTGATTACTCAAACCTCTACCTTCATGATTCTTCTGGTTAGTCATATCATCAATTATGGTAAGAAACATAATATGCATACAACCATGACTATTCAAATCTATGACTTCATGAATAGTCATTATCAACAACACAACAGTATAAGATCCTAACACAAGGTAGGATTCTAGCTTGATATAGGAAAAACATACCTGGATTAGCATGCTAGCTAGTTATGTCTAACATACCCGCATAATGTCTTCTGATTATCTTCAGTGACTTGTGCTAGTAACCTGCATGTCTCATAGGTTAACCATTGTAGGACCAAGTTATACATACCTCGAAAGTAGATCTTCTATGTGATCCATGACAATGGATGAATCTTTGTCTTCATGTCACCATGATCATATGTTCTTGAAGTAGAACGTGATTTGTCTTTCTTGGTGTACCTTTAATGTTAGTGAACAACATAAACCTCATACAACATCACAATGCATTAGTACATTCATAAGTGTCAAAACCTTAATCAATGAATATCTTCTATTAAGGTGATACGACAAGTCTAGTAATTAATCAAGATTGTACTGTAATGATATGAAGACAAACATATGATAAACTTAACCATGAAACATACCTATAAGCCATACCTGTCAAGATTGCTTGTAATCTTCTTATGGAAGGTCTTAGCCTCATCTCCCTCTGAGACAGAAACTTCTTCACTTATGCAGGTGACCAATCCATCTTCTTCTAGGATTAACCCAAACCACTTGTTTTGCAAGAACTGGACCTGGAGCTGGATTAGGGTTTGTCAAAGAAACCCCAAAAACTCAAACTTTGAATTTCAAACTTCCGAAAGGATAGAAATATGTGCTTTGATGAGCTAATCAAGTCGGTATATTCAGAATTTGAAAACTGCAAAGTTTCACCCCTCGAAATTGCCTTTTAGATTTGCAGATTCACTAGGGAGGACCCTGAATTAGGGTTTGAGTTTCCCAGAGCTTCACCCAACCAAAATATTTGATTAAAAGCTGTATGATTCGATTTTTCTGAGGAGCTTCCAGTCGTGGTCACAGATTTCCAAAATTCCAATTTTTGCAGAAGCCCTAATTTTCCATCTTTCCGATCAAAGTCCCGAACTGGGGTTTGATCAAGCCCGGTCTTCTGCCCAACCAAAAAATATGATCTTGGTCTCTAAATTTATATTTTGATGAGTAGCATTCAGCTGTAGTCTTCGATTACAAAAATTCCAACTTTCTCCGAAACCCTAAATTCCGGAAGCCATGAATGAAGGTGCTCAAAAACAATTCTGTTTTGACAGAAATATGTACCTGATTGTTTATGGTGTAACTCTGTACTTTTCGATCCACAGGGTCTAAATATTTTTCCTGAGATATCCCGACCCGTCATCTTTCCATCCCGATAGGTATTACCTCAATTGGATTCTCTGAGAGAGAGTTATGCTAAGTGTCGCAACGTGACCTGTTTATGGGATAAAACGGGAGAGCGAACTTGTACGGCGTTCCACGTGTCACTGGTTCAACTTCGGCCTCTGAAAAAGTTTTCTGAGATAGTACAGTCTGTGTACTACCTGTCACTTTTACGAAATTTCATTTGGAGCTTCCTAGCCCAAGTTATGACTTTTTTTCCAAGGTCACCTGTTTTTGACTCAGATCTGGAAGAGGTAGAAACCCTATATTGTACAGATCATAAATCACAAAGTACAACGAATTTGAGGTTTTCCTTTGGACAAAAGGTACATGGGGATCTGATCTTCGACCTGGAAAAGTTTCAGATCTGAAAACTTTTCCAAAATGGATTTATAGTGAAAGTGCTACGATGACTGGTTTTTTCTATATCAAGCCCTAGCATCGTAAGTGCAACAAGTGTCATACATGCCATATCATGCCTTCTTTCAGGCTAGCTCTGATTCCATGTTAAATTTTCAGAAATTACTTCAATCTGATCTAGGATCTTAACTGAGAGAACAACATGTACAGCAAATCTACAGCATATCAATCATGGACACAATAATGCAAGCACACAAGAGACACATAGTTTACTTGGGGAAAACCATAAAGGTGAAAAACCCCAATAACTTCCTCAGAGATAGATAGAGCAATGATATAACCAAAATACAAGAGATAGTCTTCTCCTAGCAGCAGAGCCTCCTCCTCCACAAGTGCGCCACTCTCCCAAGTGTGAGTGAGAGAATAGAATGTGTAAAATGAGAGATAGATACTCTCTATTTATACACTAACTTGACTTGACCTTTACTCAACTAGGTCGGCCTCAACTTAACCACTTAACATAATGTTGACTGGGCCGACCGCCACTAGGGTGGTCTAATAACCCTTTAACCCACATGGCCGACCTCCAATAGGGTGGTCTAATAACCCTTTGACCCACATGACTTATACAGGGCCGACCCCAACAAGGTGGTCTAATAACCCATCAAGTATAAGTTACAACACTTACAATATAAATGACGACACTTTCGTATAGAGGAATAATAACATCTCCATAGGAATGCAACATACATATATGTGAAATACATTTCGAAGTTACATATACATCAACATAACTAAGTGTAATTAGAACTAACTGAATGAAGGAGGCTCAGTGGGGGGCACATGAGGAGCTAACTGGAGTCAAAATGAGCAGTCTAGTCACACTGGAGGTCCATCGGAGTGGTAAGGTCAGTTAAGAGTGACTCAAGCCTAAAATCAAGGAGAGAACTCAGTTAACTGAAGACAACTGGACTGGTAGGTGAAGAAGGGCGCCTTTGTCAAGTGGATGGTGAGATGTGGGCGCATCACTGGCTAGGAGGGCTCAATACGAGTGGAAATAAGCTCCCGAGTGCTGGAAGACTAGGGACTAGGTGCTAGAGGTGTCAACCTGATGACTGGGCAGCATGCGGATGCATGCAATGCATGCTGCATGCAGGAATGCATGCAAGACTGAAAATGCAAAGGATGAAAATGTTGGTAGGACTAGGATGGAGTATAGGAATATCCTAACAATTTGTATTATATAAAACTGTAGTGTCATTACAAAAGAGAAGTATATACAAAATATGCCCTTATATCTTGGGTAGATCTAACAGTTACAAAAATCAAATCCGAGCCTAAGCTCAAGTTCTCGCTCCACGACATGGTTGGATGGCTGTAGAAATAAATGAATATGAAGGTCTGGTGAAGGCCGCTTGATGAACTCAGGATCTTGCATAAATTAGAAGAATTGTAGGGTGAAAGAAGACTAATATGCATTACATTGATCCGCTTGAACCGGATTCAGCAACTCAAGAATTTTCTTTTGTTGTCGCTTTAGGAATTCAATTCGTCTCTTCAAAACCAATATATCCTCTAAGTTTCCTTGATTAATATGATACTGTGTATACCACTTCATGAAATCTGACTTCTTCATGTGGGAATGCCAAATTCCCATCTCTATCTTTAGCTTTTCAAAATCAACTTACTGTGAACGAACCATTAAATGGAGACTGCCTAATGAACTGTTGAATCTCAGAAACTGGCTAGACATTGTAGACAAAGTCAGAGCGCTCAAGATTGGAAACTTAAGCTCGACAAGGAAAGTGTCAATGAACCACTATGAATGAAAAATTTACACATAGATCATAAGTAAGGTAGGCTGTAATTCAATTCAATCATGACTGAATTCCATCAATGATTTGAAAAGACTTTGAAGGAATGTAGCCTTAATGAGACGATGTCCTGGATTAAATGCAAGAAGTACACAAAAAATATGACAAATGACATGAACGTCAATTCAATTCAAATCTCATTGTGTGTGGATTTTGGAAGTCAAATTTCAGTACACCCCGAATTAATGTAGCACGTGACATGTGAAGTATGTATGCTTAAAAACATCAATAAAGGGATTAAAAATGAATCAATAAAGGGATAACAAATGCGACAACATGGTAATTATTAGCTTAGATACCGCATGCGAACTGAATTGCATTAATCAAAGTGGCACATGATTTGGAAAAAATGCAATCATTGGATAAACAAGTGTTGTGACAAGAATTGTGCAGGATACAAAAACACATGGATCTAGGGGGAGTCCACACTAATTCAAAAAGACAGGATTGCGCACAACATAATATCAAGGTAAAGAAGAATTTGCAACTTCACAAGGGGAGCATACCTTTAGTAACTGTGATATATATACACGTTGCAGGGAAACTCAGTGCAATGCAGGAGAGGCAACAAAAATGAAAGGGAATAAATGCATAAAGATAGGGGGAGTATCCATTTTCCATTGATTTCAAAGAGGGAGAGATACTATGAAGCATGTATCATTGACAGAGAACTGCGTATGAAGAACAAGAAAGATAACACAGATCAAACTGGCATGAATACAGGGGGAGCACTATGTTGTGTGAAAGCAGAACAGAGGAATTCATGATTAGAAGGGGCACAACTTCATAAGGTGTTGACATCAATGCCAAAGGGGAAGGTTTTTGAACTTTGGTGTTTTCATTGATGTCAAAGGAGTTTTTGGAAGATTTCAAAGAGGTTGTTGGAATTGGTGTATATGTTTTAGTTTGAAGAAGTACATAAAACTATGTGCACAAGTCCTTAATCTCACCTAGCCATGGTACTTGATTGTGCAAGTCCCACTAATCCAATGAACTAGTGTGTGCAAGACCCACAAAGGCATGGTACCTCATTTTCACGGGTTAAAACAATTGGCAAATGCTTGGGTAAGATTGACTATAAAGAAATGAAGAAGGGGTGTTACTGTTTAGAGAAGACCCAACTTGTGGAAACATTGTTTGAACAAATTGAGTATAAATAAGAGTGAAGTTGATGAATGAAAAGTAATCTTGTAAGAAAAAATGAAGTAGTATTATGAATTTGCAAGATTTGGTTAGATGAAATGCTAAGTGGAATCATAGGAAATATGATTTGAATAAGTGCGCAAGGTAACAAGAAATGCAGAGACACAAGGAACAGTCATGCAGACAGAAGGAGAATTTGTGAGAAAGGTGCAAGAAGCATGTGAATGTATATGTGTGCAAAATCAGTGTTGTAGAATAGAACTATAGCATGATACAGTTTAAGAGAAACATTGATTACAGTTGAACCAACAGAGGTGTGCGTGATCGAAAGCAAATCATAGAACATATTATAGTAAGAAAATTGCACCATATATGAAGTCAGATATCTCAGGGTGGTTGGATGAAGCAAGGAAAGGAGATTGGTGTCTCCACTCAGGTTGGTTCCTGGACACTGCGATTTAATGCTTGCACAGAGGATTGGTGTCCTCATAGGTCGTATCCCGATTCGGTAAGTTGGTTCTTTCCCAAAGGATTGGTGTCCTCATAGGATGAATCCTTTAGTCTACAAGTTGGTTCTTTCCAGTGGGATCAATGTCCCTATCAGAGGGGTGTCTAGATGATTTGGTGCTCACATCAGTGGATATTGGTGTCTCCCATATTTCTTTGTACTTTCACACACACATGTACACACACACACACACATACAAAATATTCTTCAAATATCTGAGCACAAATATTTTTTATTGATGTGATTTTAAATAGAAATTGGTGCATGTTTTTAAAAGTGAATTATATGTAAATCTAGGCATGATATTGATTCACCCCCCACCTCTCAGTGTCATTAAGAATTCCAACAACCATATTTTTATCCAATCTTTTCCTTATTCCTATACCCTTTTTTCTACCACTTACCATCATTTTTAGTATATCCTCATCCATATTGGCATATTATTACAAAGGTAATCGTTTGCTCCATTTCATGGTATTTTATTGAAATATGGTAATGTTTTAGGATACTTTCATATGATTTGTATCTAAGTGGCAAGGTAAGGTATGCCACAAAATAAGTCATAGGACATATACTGCAAGTATTTCATTTTGATTTCAAACCGGTTGCTACAAATACACAATATACTGGTCAATATGTATTTCTTTGTTGTGGATTCACAATTTGTGATTGCTACAAATCCAAGTCATTATTGTTGTAGATCAATATGCTAGTTAACTTTAGGTTTCTCCTTTTTATTGATCCACTTGATATGCTCCACTGCTAGGAATTCCATCGATGTGGAACCACAAATCATAGTTGTTGCACATCCCCTATCCAAAGAGGTTAAGTTTAGACAAACCACTTTCCCAGTCTAAGTTTTACTTTCTAAGGGAATTGAGAAATGGGTTTGTCAATATTATTTTATTTCAACATATCAAAGATGTCCCCATTTATTCCAAATATATTGGAGAATTATTCCTAAGAAATATTGGTACTAAGAAGAAGGACCCTCAAATGATCCATGTGGCCGGTCAACTAGTAGATCTAATTCTTGGATAAGTTTTCAATTCCAAGTACATACATAACGGGAGCCCTATTGTTGATGTCAACATTAATAATACTAGTATATCAAATCCTTTATTGATATAGAGGTTTCCATAAATTTTATGACTAAAGAAACTATGGAGAGGCTTAAACTACCTAATTTACAACAAACTTCTATAGTCTGCCAACTAGTTAACCTATCCATTGTTAAACTTGAAAGTATTCTATAAGAGATTTTGATTTCCATGGACTTTTAGGAGTATCCAACAAAATTTATGGTTTTTCAACCAAAATCCAATCTTGGGGGTTACCCCGTAATATTAGGAAGACCATGGTTAGCCACTGGTGATGCCTATATTGGTTGTAGATCTAGATACATGACAATATCCCATGGAAATTCCACTAAAAAACTCAATTTATATATTCTTTCCAATCCTATCATTGATCATGATACACTTATTTGGGAAAGAAATGAGGACAGTGACAAAGAGAATTATTTATAGATATTCACCCTAGACCAACTGATATTATATAAGGAAGAGACTAAGGATGAAATTATAATTTTTTTATCATAGACCCTAGCTCATTCCAATAATTGGATTTTACATTTTTTTCAGTTGAATTTTGGATTATAATATTTAGGAAAATTGTTCAATGGTTTCTCTCCCCTTACAGTCAAACTATATGCCTTATCCACTTTATAACATTAGAATAACATAGCAATGCATTTACCTAGGAATACACTAACATGAAGGGAATCCATCCTAACCTGTGTACTTATCATATTTACACAAAGGATGAATCCTAACCTATTTGACAACCCCAATTATGAATGAATCATGCACTATGCGAGATAGTGAAAGATGAATAACACAAAAAAATGCTTAGTGTTAATTTCATCTATCCCATGTTTTATAGTTAGTGGGTATTACCACTAGTAATTTTTCCTAAGAAAAATGGGAAGTGAAAAATTTGTATCAAGTATTGTAAACTAAATAAATCCACTTTAAAATTCCATTTTCATCTAACTTTCATAGATCAAGTTCTTGACACATTGGTAGAGAAGAAGTAATTCTACTTCCTTTGTAGTTTTAGTGGGTAATATCATGTTCATATTTCCCTCAAGTATCAAGATAAGACCACTTCACCTACTCATGGGAAACATTGGGCCTACCAAGTATTGCCATTTGGAACTTGTAATGCACCATTCAGCTACTTTTAGCAATCCATTCTCAGTGTATTTTCTGACTTGATACATGATTATGTATAAGTATATATGGTTGATTTTGATGTTTATGGTACTACTTTGAGGAAGTTCCAACTAATTTATATAAGGTACTTAAGAGGTTAAGAAACAAATATTTTTCTCAACCATGAAAAATGGCATATGTTATGAACTAAAGGGATTCTTCTTGGTCATCATATTTCTCCTACATGCATAAAGGTGAACCACATGAAGATAGAGGTAGTATCTATGCTTGTAACTTCCAAAACTCAAAAATATGTTCATATTTTTTTGGACATGATAGTTATTATCATTAATTGATTGAAAATTTCACTAAACCAACATCTCCTTTATTTTCTTTGTTTAAGAAAGATGTAGAATTTTATTGGACAACTAGTGCCAAATTTATTTTGAATATCTCAAAGAAAAGTTATATGTAGCACCAATCCTAAGAGGGTCAAATTAGTCCTTGCCATTCCACATATCTATAGATGCTTCAAACACAATTGTTGGTGTAGTACTTGCACAGAAAGAAGAAAAAAAAACTTATGCAATTTACTTCATTAGTAAAAACCTTTCCACATCATAATTGATATACATAGTGACTAAAAAGGAATTTCTTACGGTATTGTTTGCTATTAATAAATTTTTCCAATATATTGTTGTGTGTCATAATTTTATCACATATTAATCATTCTCCTATTAGGTATTTAATGAATAAACCAATCACTAATGGTATATTGAATAGGTGGTTACCATTACTGCAAGAGTACATCACCATCCTTGATAAGCCCAACCAACTTCCTTTTTAGAATCATTAATGATGGGGATGCCATCCCTATTGAAGATCTTTTCTTTATGAACATTTTTTTGCATTGTCTACTGACACTCCATGGTTTAGAGATATTGCTAATTACTTGGCTATAGGAAAAATTTCAACATAGTTCTCACCAAAATAAATACAAAATATTATAAAACAAAGTGTCATTTATTCATGGCTTCAACTAGGATACCTCTTTCACATAGGGTCAGATCTTGTCATCCAACATCGTGTTCGAGAGGATGAGATTTGCAACATCCCAAAATATTTTCATGATGAAACTTGTGGTGGGAAATTTCCTTATAAAAGGATTGCACATAAGGCATTGCATCTAGGCTACTATATTTGGCATACAATTTTTGATATGCCAAGTAGTACATGAGGATTTATGACATATGCCAAAGAATGTGACAACTTGTTTAGTCCAATGAGACACCAATTCAGACTCATCTACTGGTAGAGTCTTTTAAGAAATGGGCTTTTGGATTTTGTAAGGCTTATTAACCCTCCATCCAAACAAAAATATCATATCTTGGTCTGCATATCACCAAATGGGTTGAATCCAAAGAAATTCCAAGGGCCAAAGAACAAACAATAGTAAATTTTCTCTATGAGAAAATCTTTGTCTATTATGGTGTATCATGTGAAATTGTTATAAATCAAGGGGCCCAATTTACTTCTAAACTCATTTATTTCATCACCAAAAAATACCATATTCAACATATGACATATACACCATACATTTCAGAAACTAATGGCCAAGTATAAGTCACCAATACAGTTCTAAAATCTACTTTGACCAAGATCATGCACATCCATCTCAAACATTGGGCCAACAAACTTCCAGAATCTATTTGGTATTATTGAACCACCTTGAGAAACATTACATGCTTCAAACCTTATGATCTTTTGTATGGTAATAATGTAGTACTTCCTATTGATTTCGAGGTAAAAACACTAAGAAATATGCTGCAGGTGGGACTAGACCTTTTAGAAGCCAAAAATCACCTCCTAAATAAAATCATTGAGATCGATAGAATTCATTAGGATGCCTTCAACCAAACTTATGTTTTCCAACCAAAAAGGGAAAATGGCATGAAAAAATAATCAAGAAGAAGAAATTACAAGTAGGAGATTCGGCCCCTTGTATGATTCCATGTTCAAATATTTCAAGAGCAATATTTGCACTAATTGGAATTTGGTTGGCACCATATGAGATTGACACTATTTATGACAATGGTTATGTGAAGTTTCATACCATTGATGAAGCTCAAATACCTCTCATGACCATTGTTCATCATTTGTGATTAATGATTGTACCCAAAAAATTATCTAAAGATTCCTTTCTTTGATATATTGCTACACATCTGATTTACAGGTTGCTAGTATGGTGGCTATGCCACTTGTACTTACAATAGATTGAATTTTTCAGGCCCTCGTTTCAAAAAGATTTTTATTTTTTATTTTTTAGCTTTCATTTATTTGCAGGTTGTTCTCATTATTTTTGTTGCAACTTGGTGCTTTATTTCCTTTCTCATCCCTTTATTCTCACTTATTGTAGAACAATTTCAAGTACAACTTGCTAAGGATCCTTTATGTTACAACTCATTTCAAAACTCACACCATGATTTACAATCATTATGTCTCCATGTACTTGTATTATCTCTTCATACACATTTCTCATTCTTCCATTCCTCATGCCTCTTTTTGTAGCCTCCACCATGTTCTTCACTTATTGCAATTCAATTCGTCCATTCTTCCTAGTCCACTCCTTTTCAGATTTGAATTTTTTGTGGAACCATCTGTTCATGTTATGGCAATGAGCATTTGTTTCATATCATTTCTCTTGTCACTTGCTACAAAATTTTCTACAGATCATTAGGCTTTGTTGGATAATTTTCTATAGATCATTAGGCTACCTCCACTATTTTCATGCTACCTCAAGTACAAAGGTATGATTTCTTCTTTTTATGCTACCTGCAGTATGGATCTTAAGGCTACCTCCATTATTTGAATGATACCTCCAATACATTTTATCTTCTCCTTTTCTTCAACAACCTCCGTTTTGGATACCATTTGAATATGTTGACGCATTTATGGCATTAAAGGATGCTCAACATACCTTATTTTTTTGTTGAAGTCTCTACAATCAATGGTACACAATTTTATACACACAAGCAGCCTTATAGATATCCTATTTCACCATGCCTTCATCAAGTTGTTGGTAATTGATGCCATGTCTTGGTCTATCCAGACATGGGAGGCGTTCTTGCAGAGGCCTCCCCAATTTCAATAAGATGAATCAAGAGCATAGGAAGAAGAATAGGAGGAACATGCCAAAGGAGATGAAGAACATTCGCAGACACAACAAGAAGAGGAGGAGCATGATAGGGGTTGTTGGTCCAATTATTGAAGAAAAACCTCATTTTCTAATAGATGGGTTAAGGAAGAGGAAGAGAGCCAAAATCTCAAGAAAATCAATTGCATGCTCAGAATATCCAAGAAAAATAAGAACTAGCCCCACTATTTCTATATATGTTGTTGAGGTAGCTAGTTCAAAAGGTCATGTTGTTGTTACACAAGAACCAACAATAGAAATTTTTGTTGCTATCACACAAAAGGAATAATTTTTTAAGATGAAGTCAAGGAAGAAGTTTCTATAGAAGTTCCAAATGAAGTCAATAAAACAACCAAGAAAACATTCACCCTTATAATTGGTAAGGTTCATCTAATACCTTCCTACAATATGCTTTTAAAGCTCAATCATAAGTTAAGGAAGGAGGAAAGAAGGTTAATATAGAAATTAAATCTTGCCTGTAGAAAATTAAGAGAATCCAAGCCTGATGTAGGGATGTACGCACTTTCCAAGCCTTGAAGAGAGTGTTTGATCACCTTCTATTGCACATGAAGGTGACCGTGCAAAAAATATGTTTTCTATAGAAGCAATAGGAAAACTAGTTGCTACGGAAGCTAAAAGTGAGGTTGTTTCTATTGAAGCTATTGAAACTAATAATATTGCAACTACTGAGATTGTTACTGAGATTATTTATGAGGATATATGTAAGATTGATGCTATTGATATTTTTCATAAGTCCAATTTTATTGATGATGTTTCTGTTGGTGTTTCTGAATATTGATGGAAATGGGTGATGCCAGTAAAATTGATGAAGAGATTGTTTCTAAATTTGTGAAAAAAATCATGAAATCTATCATAGAATCCTATGATGCAGAGACAATTGATGACCCAATGGATTTAGAAGAAAATGAATTACACATTGTTATAGAATATGGTATCTAGGTAGTAGGTATTTAACAAAAGAAGCATAAATTATCAATTTCATTAAGGTACATAGATTAAGGGAAGAGGTAGCTAAGTGGAAATATATTGTAAAATCTTATGGGAAAGGTGTGTGGTCCCATTAGTGTAACATAAATATAGAATTTACACCTTGCACATGCAATGGGTTGAGTTCAATGCCATGAAAAAATCAGATGGGTAGAGCTCAGAAAAGGGAGAAAATGTATTCCTAAGTTGGAAGCTTAGATAAATACCTTAAAAGAAGAAAAACTACATTTAAATCATATATCTCATGATATACTTAACAATACAACACACGTTGAATAATGTTTTCATTGATGTAAAAGTCCTATTGCACATAACTCCAAAGTAGTACGCTTATGGCATAGCGGGTTATGCATGGCCCTCATGGGAAGACACTTTGAGTTGTACACAAGTGGTGCAAATCCCCTAGAGAATCTCTTGATGACCATAATTATGTGGAGTATAAAGAAGTCCCTAAGGTGTTATGGAGAAAAGTGAAGAATGTTCTAAAGAAAATGATTGTGGGTCACATGACCATGATTGTGGATCACATGACCTATGATGGTGGGGTTCACCTAACCATGATGATGAGAAGCATAAGGAAGTCCATAAAGTTTCCTTGAAGCAATGTCTGAAATAAATGTGAAGTATCCACATAATGATGTTTGGTCCACATGACCCTGAAAGTTGTGGGTGCTTTGGCCCATTGGACCACATGAAGTGGCAAGGATCCCCACAAGAAATAATGATGTGTCCACCAAGTATGATGATGTGGAAAATCCCCAAGGCCGCTTTGAGAATATATGGAGTGATCTTGAAGTTTTGGTGAATTGTCATGATGGATCCTTGAAGTGGGGGTACTAGCCCTTGAGACCCACCTAAAAATTGGAAATCAATTTTCTTTAAGGAAAAGTAAAATGTTTTTGCAAAAATGAGTCGGAGCCCCCTTGAGGAGAATAAATAAGAGATGGAACTTTTCATTTTTTATTCATAAAAATTGAAGAGGCCATATACAAGAGTAGAGCGACCGAAATTTCAGGGGTAGCTGAAGTCAAGAAGGCCGAAATTCTAGTGGAAGATGAAACCTTGTGATGATGTCTATTTGGGTTTTTTGTTGTAAAATCTGTTTCGGGTCATCATGTCATTTTTCGCTAGATCTTTTGTTATAGGAATATTCAGACATTTTCCTTTGTATAAGATGAATTATAGATATTTATGAAGCTATGGTAGAAGTTTCAAATGCTGATTTGGTATATTTTCGAAGATGTGACCTTGGGGATTTAGGGTTTATGAATCATCTTTAAACAGGTCAATTTGACATTTTCTTTATATATTTTGATCCAGAAATTTTATGACTATTTCTCTTATAGGGGAAGTAGAAGACATCTTGAAGAACATATTGTTAAAGTTTCAAACTTTGATTCACTACATTTTTGGATATATGATCTCTAGAAGTCAAGGATTTTGAATGACTCGAAAATCATACTTAAACAAGGTAATTTGGAATTTTCATTAGAAGTTTTGATTTATGATGTTTCAGATAGTTCCCCCTTGGAGGAGATGCAATAGATATATTGAGAAAAATTTTGTAGAATTTTCAGATCCCGATTCATTACAGGTTCGGATTTATACTTGTTAGAAGTTAGGGCTTGTGAGAGGAACATGGATAGTGATATAAGTACAAGAACAGTGATAAAGGTACAGGTTTGTCAGAGACAGTGATACAATGACTGGTTTTTCTATTCATATCAAAGTGGTAGGATGAGGCAAGGATAGGGGGTTGTATCCTCCCAGCTGATGTTGGTAAATCTAGTGAGTTTGAGCTCACTGAGGATTGGAGTCCTCACTACAAGCTAGACCCTATGGTAAAACTAAGGGGTTGTAGCCTCCTTTCAGTTGATGCTGATAAATATAGTGAGTTGGAGATCACTGATGATTGTAGTCCTCACTACAGGTTGGATCTTGTGGTAAATATAGGGGGTTGTAGCATCCTTCTAGTTAAAGATGGTAAATCTAGATAGTTGGCTCACTAAGGATTGGAGTCTTCACTATAGGTTGGAGCCTATGGTAAAACCAGGGGGTTGTAGCCTCCTTCTAGTTGGAGCTGGTAAATCAATTGAATGTAATTTTACATAATTTATATAAGAAAAGCATTATGTGGTTTTCTCCCATTTGGGTTTCCACGTAAAATATCTTGTGTACTATGTATGGTTTATGTGATGATTAATTTTATTTATAATGGTTAATGTTTACATCTAATATTAAAATTTTAAATGGTAAAAAGATCCCAATATTGATTCAACCCCCTCTCCCCCACCCTCTTAGTATTAGTGAATATTCCAACAACACCTTCACCTATTTGTGATTTGTTCTTACAAGAGAAATAAACATTGTTTTTACTTTGGGCCTTGGTTTAGGAAAGTCCACATGATATTAAAACCCCTTAATCATTCTTGGAAGCATATTCAACAAATGATAGAGAATATTATTGTGTGAATTAACATTTTAAGAATGGAATCCCTGTTTTCTTGCCAATGCAGATGGGCACACCTAAAGAAATTGTAGTGAGAAAGGGAGCCTTTTGGATACCTAAAATTCCTAGAAGCATTAAGAAGCATGGAGAGATATATGTAGTGCATGAACAAGTGTGGTGCAAAATGATTAGGAATTTGGCTCCATCATCCCTTGATTTAGTCTCTTGCACCCAATTATGGATATCTTTACAAATGGGAACAACATGGAAAAAAACGTTTTGGGAGATTATTGAGAAAAATGATAGATATTATGAATAAGGGGATCCTATACATTCTTCCTATAATCTCAACAATATGCATTGGTCCACTAGTACAAACCTTGACTTAGATTGAACACGCAAGTTGTATAGGGACATGCAATAGTTTCAACTGGGAGGAGATAGTGGGCTCTTATTTTTCCATCTTTTTAGCCAACCTTTTCATTATTCCTATACCCCTTTTTCTACCACTTATTAACATTTTTAGTATATCCTAATCCATATTGGAGTATTGTTACAAAGGTACTACTTTGTTTTATTTTATGACATTTTATTAAATCTATTAATGTTTTAGGAGAATTTCATATTCTTTATATCTTACTTATAAGGTGAGGTATGCTACAAAATGTTAATTGTTTATCTTTAATTCAGAGCCACAATAATACTTGAAATAAAATAATAATCATATACATAAGCAATCACATTCGACACATGAATTTACCTTGGGAAAACCCTCTATGACTTGAGGGAGAAAACCCCATCAAAACCTTCCTTAGTATATTGATAGATAGCAGAGAATGTCTTTTACATCAAGCACCCTTGGTGCAATTACAAAGCAAGAGAAATATAAAGAAGAGAGACTCGGAATAATATCTTGCACAAAGAGAAGCTCATTTCCTTCCAGAGAGAAGAGAATTCACTTCACATTGAATTCATCAATCCTGTATAACACATTTATATATTATTCTCATGCATCGAATTCTATTTTTATATTTTGACTTTAGGATGAACTCACCCTCCATCTGGATGCATCAATCTTGCATGAAGAAGTGTGCCCCACTTCTCGTGTAGTGCATTAACTCACTGAACTGTCTCTTAGGATGAACTCGCCGCTTAACTGAAATCTTTCCCACTTAGTTAGGTGGGTAACTTAAGTGTCTCCATGCAAGTGTCGCAACTCAAGTGGCATCTTTTAGTTTAACATAAGTGTCGCCATGCAATAAAACTTAGTTAATTAGAGATTCTTTGTTATCACTTAGTTAACTTTATTAACTTAATATTTTTTGTTAACATCACTATAGTGATCAATTCGAGTTCTCCTTGATATACTGAAGTATTCACTGAAGTTTAACAATTCGAATTCTCTCTTAATTAATTCTTTTATGTGCAATTCGAATTCTCTCATATCATATCACATCATATCTTTATCTCTTGTATTATCTACATTGTCCACATGTGCCAGCCTAATTATCATATCAAATATTCTAAGGATATTTTCCCATTGTTGTGATCATATTGTTCTACTATTGTTCCAAGTGGTTATAAGATAAATTAATTCACTCTAGAGGTGGTCAGTCTCTAGAGAAGACTTAATATCTCAACCATGGTTAGTAGTACATCACACACCATGCATGCTTTGACATGCAACGTATCACCTCAACACATGAGGATCCTTCTTGACACACAAGTCCTTTACCTTGACTAGCAATATTGTACAACATCATCACTTTGACATACAAAGCACTTGCATCAACACATCAAGCTTAACCATTCTTGAGTCCAACTCAAGATTCTTCTCCAAGTTTTCTGAGTCCAACTCGGGATCTTATAAAAAAATACCTCGACACACAAAGCTCAATATTGACACACAATATTGACCTAGAGAATGACTCATGAAGGTGTAACTTCAACACAAAATAGGCCAAAAGACATATGCCACAAATCTTCCATTTTGTTCTTGAGCTAGTTTCTACAAATCCACAATATTCTAGTCAACATGTCTTTCTTTGCTGCAGGTCCACAATTTGCGATTGCAATAGATCCAATTCATTATTTGTATGGATCCACATGCCAATCAACTCCAGGTGTTACCTTGATATTGATCTTATATGCTCCACTTCTACAAATGTCATTAATGTGAAACCACAAATCATAGTTGTTATGCATCCATTGCAACAAAACCATAAATTACAATTGTGGACGAGTTCGAGAATTCTCTATAGAACCGAAGCATTTTGTTACAAAACTAGAGCAGTTCGATACAAAGCCAGAGAATTTTGTTATAGAACCGAAGTATTTCACTACAAAACTGACAATGGAGCACATTCTTTAGGAATATTCTATCCAGTAAATGGTTGGCATCAAACAAATATTTAGATTGATATTTTCCGTGGAGATGCTACGAGTCAATAAGCCATTTACGAGCAAACTAACTTTGGTTTCCCTATTTCATTATTTTCTTTGTTATCAAAAACTTTTTTTTTAATGGCTTTAGAATCTTCGATTCTTAAGCACATTGTCACTATTCATGTTTAATAAGTAGTTATAGGATTGATCCTATGCTCGCCTCCTAGGAGGAAGACAAAGACTGTTATGTATTCATATATGTGATATATTGTTGTTTTTCCATTTTATATATAAATAAAGTGAACTCCTATTTTAGTTTTCTATGTCAATAGTCTTGTGAGCTAAGATTTTAGCTACTAAAGTTCCTCCAACGACTTTGTCTGTAAAGGAGGGGCCCATTCTGAAGAGGCAGGTGTTGTGTCATTATTTTCCATTATTAGTTTCAACATTGTTTACACTCTAGTTTTGTTTCTACAACGTTTACACTTTTCTTTTAATATTATTTACAATTTATTTATAGTTTATAGTTAATGATTCATCTACTACGTATAATTGTATACACTAATTAGGTTGTGTGCTACTGATCTTGTAGTTGATAATCAAAATGCGCTTCTTTGTTCTTTGCTTTGATGGTTGAATTTCCTTCTTTCTTGTGACTTCAATTTTATTTCATCCTAAGTAGAATTGAATTTCTATGTATATTATAAACAACATGTTAGTATCCACTCTCTTAATTACTCCTAAAGACTTGCATATACTTTGCATGATACCTCGGAAGAATACAAGTCTTGGGTTGACAATTAAATGCACTTATAAGCTAAATATCCTATTAGAAATAATTAGGTATATAGCAAACCTGTCATTGAGTTGAGTAGAATCAAAAGTGAAATGTTATCACATAGAATAAAGAAAGAAATCAAAGTGGTTGGCCTTAGAGACTATATCAAATTTTGGGTCAATAAAGATATAAATCAAAGTGGTTGGCCTTAGAGACTATATCAAATTTTGGGTCAATAAAGATATAGAAGTAACCTCTAAATGGTATAGAAGTAGTTATGATGGTTAGGGTTCATGAAACACTTGTGGCATTATGAAGTTCTATTTAAGAAAAGTTCTTGGAAAGAAGAAGGATTCATCTCCCAACCATTTTCCTCCTCTTAATTTTGTAAGTAAGACCCTGTAATGTCCCTTATTAGGAATTTTATTAAAATTGCAATTTTCCACTTTTTTCCTTGGTTCGACCTTTGACTAGTTTCGATCTCTAGGTCCCAAATTTGCCCCAAATGATCCCAAATATTCTGAGAAGGTATATGAATGATATTAGAACATAAATATGTGTTTCAGGGATGCCTTTGTACCTTTAAAACACTTCTGCAAATACTCTTTCAATTCTGGTCAATGTAGGTAACTTTACTAGTGATTTCTCTTTGACTAGTATTGGTCTCTAGGTCTCAAATTGACTCCAAATGCCTTCAAATCTTCAAGGAAGGTTTATGAATGATATTAGGAATTGAATATGATGTTCAGGGATAACATATGGCCACCAAAAGACCTCTGCAAACTCTCTTAAGATTCTGGACCAAGTATGCAATTTTACTAGTAATTTGGGGTTCAAATCCCCCTAAGGTAAGTACTGAAAATGGCTTCCCAAATGCCTCCAAACCCACTCAAATTTATGAACAGAGGTATGTAATGTGTTAATTATGTTATTAAGGTCTCATATGCACCATTAATGGTTTATTACAACTGTTCTCACCCTCTCCCATTCAACTGCAAAAATCCCCAATTCGACCCTTGGGGAAATGGCACTATTTCTTCTCCCAATGCAATTAAACTGAGTAAAAATGCTTCAAATGCTCAAGTACAGTACATGAAACTTGTATAAGACATCCATGGCAGTATATTTATCACAAATATATCAGAGAATCATCCATTCATTAGAAATCATCATCAATACATTGGCTCACAACAAGGTAGTGGAGAAATGGCATTGTTCTTCCATTAAAAATGAGATTTATACATTTCTACTTGGAATTTCGACCTGAAACTTTTTGGAAATGAAGAACAGAGTATTTAATTCATATTACAAAAGAAATGGGGCATTAGAATCTCCCCCAAAGAGTACAATAGCTCACCAAAAACGCCCTCCCTCAAGGATCAAGAATATGCCATCAAAACTGGAAATGGTTGAAGGAGCGAGCTGCAATAGAAGAAACCATGAGCTGCCCTGTAGCTTACACCTGCAAATAAAGACTCCATTAAAGCTCCAAATGAAAGGTCTGAATGGCCTTTCCAATTGCCAACTTGGATGGGAATCTTTCACCCTCGAAATTGGCTAAGGCAAGAAACTAGTCATCCACTAGCTCTCCCTCTTCACAATTGCAATTGCAAATTCTACAAATGATCAAAAGCCATTCTCATACTTCATTTCTACATTTTATAACCAACATTATCCTTCTAAGGGTCGAAATCCTCTCAATAGATTCAATAGTTTTCCATTTATGAAATATTCCACATTTGCCACTTGTCTCCTAGTTCCAACCTTCCATCTTCTCCCAAATTCGATTTTGAGTCTCTTTGGCTTCTCCAACTCCCAAATTCGCCTTCTTTGAGCCTATTTTTGGGGCTGACATGTCATAGTGGTCAGATGTCAGAGGTCAGGTCTGCAATTTGTCATAGTTGTCATAGATGCTCCATCATTGGTGTCATAGGGGCTAGGGAATCTAGCCCAAGTGTCCATAAACTTCCACTTTGACTCTTTATCTTCCATGGAGGTTACCAATCCTTCCCAATTCGACCTAATATGTTCAATGACATGTGTAATGACTTACCAACTCACCCAAGAGTGTTCACATTCCCATTAATTCGAATTTGCAAAAGAGAGATACCATGTATTATGAAAAATCAAGCTAGTGTGGGTCCCACATCCTCCATATGTCTCCAAAACCATTTGTCACCTAGGATTTCTCTTGAATTTATTTATTCACTCTATTTATTAAATACTTGAACCCTTCTAATGTCTAAACATCATTTATTATCCCCCTTATTCCAAATCACAAAGCTTCCACCCCAAACCTAGGAAACTAGTAATTTTCCTCCTTGGCAATTATTTGACCCTTAACATCAATTTTACAAACTCTAATGAATATGGCTAATGTGATTAGGCCATTTTGACCCAATTCCAAATTTGGGACATGACAAATCCTCCCTTCCCAATATTGCTTGTCCTCAAGCAATTTCAAACATGGGCGTTGAAGAACCTGCTTTCTGTATAATTCTTTGAAGTCGCCATTGAATTGCCAAACCTTGAGTCTTTGAGTTTCCCATGAAGATTTTAGAGAGGAACCACCATGCTTGCTGCTGCACTACTCTGATAAAAATCACTTTATTAAGTGGGAAATCCATCTCCCATACTTCTAGTTTCCCCCAAAAAAAATTGAAACCAATGAGATAAAAATTATTCCAGGGTCCCATTGCTTGTATTGCACCCCAACAATGAAGAGTGCTCTCCAACCCATACCATCAGATAAGATGATTCCTGGATCCCATTTTCTTGTATGCATTCTTCCAAACATCATGAGTACAAAATATATATCATCAAAGTACATAACTACATAATGAAAATGTACATCAAGGAGGTGCTTCATCAAAGAATCATAAAAGTGCCTGTACCTCCAAGCAAGTAGGCCACGATTTTCCAAGTGCATACAAGCTTCAAGTGACCAATCAAATCTGCTCCAATGACATAGGTGAGGATCCCATGTCCTATAATGCTGCTCCAAAAGGATGTGATATGCATCAAAATATTCAACCATGTATTCTTTCATCCAAGAAGTGAATGAAGAATCTCCACTAAAATCTGAACCAAATAATGAGCAGAAAAAACAAGGAGACTTCAAATGACTCAAAGAAGTCTCACCCATACATCCATGAATGTGAGAATCATAAAGATGTAACAAAGTATGTGGCTGCCAACAAAAATGTTCTCCCATCATAAATCTATTCACCCAAGTGTTGGATGAAGTTCCTCTAACATCAAATGAACCCAGTGTTGAGCAACAAAAACCATGAGTCTTCAAGTGACTCAAATCCATATCATAGGTGCATCCATGTAGATGTGAATCATCATAAAGTGACAAATTATGCTGCTGCAAATGTGAATAAGAATGTGCTCCAAACATATCATCATAAAAAGTAAATCTAGGAGTTCCATACTCCTCATGTGGCACCATCAAAAAGAACCCTTTCACCCATACTTCATTGAGACTAATGTTGCAAAACATGGAATTGTAGGATGTAGGAGAATGAACCAAATCACCCCAAGGATCAAAAAGTACAGAAGTTTCATCATGGGAAGGATCCATATGGGTAGTATCATGCAGCTCCTTCAAAAGTGTGAACTCTTTGTCATAGTTTGGTTCCAATGTAGAGGAATCATGCTCTTCTTTAAAAATTGCATAACCTTCATCAAGAGGCAATTCAAATTCCTCTTCCACCACATCAAGTGTTTGGATCTCTTCAAGTTAATCTTGAAACACATCAAGAACATTCAAATTTTCACATTTCTCATGATCCACCATGTCATGAGAATCCTCCAAACAATCTACCATTTGACAATTTGAAACATAGGAGGAAAAACAAGTATCTTGCAACTTTTCAAGAAGTTGCTCATTTTGAATTGTGAGCTTATGAATATCCTCATTATTCTTCAAGTATGCATCATGTAACAATTCATTAAGCTCAAACAAATGGTTTCTATCAAAAAGCAAAGACATGAAATTACCTTTGATGTGGCACATTGCTCTTTGGATCTTCTCCATGTCTTCAAAGAAGGATGTTTCCTCCAATGAAGTAGCTCTCCAACAAGAATTTGACACCAATGCTTGAGTGTCATGGAGAATGCTGAGGGACTCTTGGATCTTATTTTCATTCATCTTTAAGGACCCTTCAAGAAAATGAGGCTCTTGCAAATGAACCTCCTCATCTTCTTCAATTTTGCTTGGACCAACTTCATGAAGCTCAAGTGGTGATGGGGAAGTTGATCTTGGTTCTTCTTCAACTGCTACAAGGTCTTCATTATCATGCTTAATGAAACTTGTACTTGTAGAAACACTTTCAAAAGTGATCTCTATGTCACCAACATAGAGGTGTGAGCACCCATCAGTAGGTACTCCTTCATAGTTTAAGCATTCATCAGTAGATGCTCTTTGGTTCATGTCTAAGCTAGAAGGTGTCTCGAAATGATCTTCCATATTTTCAATAGAATCTTCTTCATGCTCTTGTGATGTCTCTTCCTTTTGCTCCTTAAAGCAAGCTGATGCATTTTTCCCCTTGTTTTCCTTAGGATCAATATATTTGGAATCTCTTCTTGAATAAATCTTAAAAGCTCTCCTCAAGGAGGACATCATTTCATGCACACATATATGATACTCGCTCCAAGGGTTTTTACAAGAAGGGCATAAACCTTTCTTCACTAACTCCACATCTTCATTTTTGGGCCTATTTTCAAAAACATGTTCAGCATAGTACTCAAAAGACATGGCATTTTGTGTATTTTTTCTAAAAGCAAGATATTCTTGATATTTTTGATATTGTTGGGGCAAGGTTTTATATTTTGCTCTCCATCTTTGGAACTCACTCATAGAATTATCCTTGGTTGGTGTGACACACTCATATTCATCAGATTTAAAGCCATAAGAATAATATTCATTTCTCTTGAAATTGTAAGAAGTGTTGCATGATGGCACCTCTTCCTCATACCATTCACATTCTGCTTCATATTGCTCATAAGCATCTGCATATTCCTCATAAGAATTGTACTCATAGGATTCATCATAATAGTAAGACATGGCTGCCAATTATTCTTGAATTTATGTACCTAATACACAGGTGTAAGGACCATGCTCTGATACCACTGTAATGTCCCTTATTAGGAATTTTATTAAAATTGCAATTTTCCACTTTTTTCCTTGGTTCGACCTTTGACTAGTTTCGATCTCTAGGTCCCAAATTTGCCCCAGATGATCCCAAATCTTCTGAGAATGTATATGAATGATATTAGAACATAAATATGTGTTTCAGGGATGCCTTTGTACCTTTAAAACACTTCTGCAAATACTCTTTCAATTCTGGTCAATGTAGGTAACTTTACTAGTGATTTCCCTTTGACTAGTATTGGTCTCCAGGTCTCAAATTGACTCCAAATGCCTTCAAATCTTCAAGGAAGGTTTATGAATGATATTAGGAATTGAATATGATTTTCAGGGATAACATATGGCCACCAAAAGACCTCTGCAAACTCTCTTAAGATTCTGGACCAAGTATGCAATTTTACTAGTAATTTGGGGTTCAAATCCCCCTAAGGTAAGTACTGAAAATGGCTTCCCAAATGCCTCCAAACCCACTCAAATTTATGAACAGAGGTATGTAATGTGTTAATTATGTTATTAAGGTCTCATATGCACCATTAATGGTTTATTACAATTGTTCTCACCCTCTCCCATTCAACTGCAAAAATCCCCAATTCGACCCTTGGGGAAATGGCACTATTTCTTCTCCCAATGCAATTAAACTGAGTAAAAATGCTTCAAATGCTCAAGTACAGTACATGAAACTTGTAAAAGACATCCATGGCAGTATATTTATCACAAATATATCAGAGAATCATCCATTCATTCGAAATCATCATCAATACATTGGCTCACAACAAGGTAGTGGGGAAATGGCATTGTTCTTCCATTAAAAATGAGATTTATACATTTCTACTTGGAATTTCGACCTGAAACTTTTTGGAGATGAAGAACAGAGTATTTAATTCATATTAAAAAAGAAATGGGGCATTAGAAGCTCCCCCAAAGAGTACAATAGCTCACCAAAAACGCCCTCCCTCAAGGATCAAGAATATGCCATCAAAACTGGAAATGGTTGAAGGAGCGAGCTGCAATAGAAGAAACCATGAGCTGCCTTGTAGCTTACACCTGCAAATAAAGACTCCATTAAAGCTCCAAATGAAAGGTCTGAATGGCCTTTCCAATTTCCAACTTGGATGGGAATCGTTCACCCTCGAAATTGGCTAAGGCAAGAAACTAGTCATCCACTAGCTCTCCCTCTTCACAATTGCAATTGCAAATTCTACAAATGATCAAAAGCCATTCTCATACTTCATTTCTACATTTTATAACCAACATTATCCTTCTAAGGATCGAAATCCTCTCAATAGATTCAATAGTTTTTCATTTAGGAAATATTCCACATTTGCCACTTGTCTCCTAGTTCCAACCTTCCATCTTCTCCCAAATTCGATTTTGAGTCTCTTTGGCTTCTCCAACTCCCAAATTCGCCTTCTTTGAGCCTATTTTTGGGGCTGACATGTCATAGTGGTCAGATGTCAGAGGTCAGGTCTGCAATTTGTCATAGTTGTCATAGATGCTCCATCATTGGTGTCATAGGGGCTAGGGAATCTAGCCCAAGTGTCCACAAACTTCCACTTTGACTCTTTATCTTCCATGGAGGTTACCAATCCTTCCCAATTCGACCTAATATGTTCAATGACATGTGTTATGACTTACCAACTCACCCAAGAGTGTTCACATTCCCATTAATTCGAATTTGCAAAAGAGAGATACCATGTATTATGAAAAATCAAGCTAGTGTGGGTCCCACATCCTCCATATGTCTCCAAAACCATTTGTCACCTAGGATTTCTCTTGAATTTCTTTATTCACTCTATTTATTAAATACTTGAACCCTTCTAATGTCTAAACATCATTTATTATCCCCCTTATTCCAAATCACAAAGCTTCCACCCCAAACCTAGGAAACTAGTAATTTTCCTCCTTGGCAATTATTTGACCCTTAACATCAATTTTACAAACTCTAATGAATATGGCTAATGTGATTAGGCCATTGTGACCCAATTCCAAATTTAGGACATGACAGACCCTTTGTGACTTTCCTTTCCTTTGTGTCTTCGAACTTACTTTTACCTTGCACTTTGCACATGTGATTACACAGTGAAAACTAGGGACTAAATATATTTTTTTTCTGGTTTTCTATCTCTAGGATTTCCTTACTATACTAAGCTTGTGGGATCCCAAGATCAAACATATTTAATTTCCTCATTTAATTATTAGTCATAGTCTTCTTGTTGAGGCTTTTTATCCCTGTTACTACTAACTGTGTTGAACGTTTCACATTTGGGAAATAATATTTGAACTTAGTTCCGTAGACAACTATTTAAGCTCCATTTTGTTTTTATTGTTTATATATTGGTTTATACCAATGGAACCTCAAGTAGATGGCTCTTTTGAAACTCAGATGATTTGCAATGAAATAGTCTTTTAAATTTTTTTGTTGACATTAACCATATTTTTATTTTACTTTCATCTCGTAAAGACATGGTTATATTTTTTTGTTGATATCAGATGAAAAGAAACAAATCTATTTTTTGAAAAATTCTACATATCAAGTTAAATCTTGCTATATGTATCTACTTTATGTCAATGATTAAAACTACATTATTTTTTCTCAAGGATCAAAATGATTTAAAGAGTAGATTTCCTAGGAAGTTAAAAAGCATTTTGTGATTTTGATGTATAACATTCCCCCTACTATTTCACTAAGATAAGCAAAAACAAATCTATTTGATAATAAGTAAAAACAGAGGGCACTTCTCGAATGACCAAAGGATTTCCCTTCGATGTTGAGATTTTTCTACAAGAAGAATTGGTCAACAAGGATTTATGGTATTATATCTTGAAAATATTCAAAGAGAGAAAGGATATCTTGAAAATATTCAAAGAAAAAAAGGATTCCAAGTTTTAGTAATAGTTGTTAATGAATGTGGTTTCCAACTTTTCTTATACTTTGAAATTTGAAGGAATTTTTCCAATGTTGGGGATTGTTGTACATTTAGGATTTTTAAAATCTTTTATTTTTTTAAGCAAAGCATGAATTATTAGATGTTAATATATTTGGTTTTTAGCTAGGTTAATCATATTATCAGTTGGTATTGACTTTAGAGCATATATGGACAGGTTTTTATGAAATTTTATGACTTTTCTATAATACATGTTCTAGATTTCATGCTTGGGAGTGTACCTTCTCCATTTGGGGTGGGTATCCACTTTTTATTAATGTATAGCCCATGGGCATGTTTTATAGGGACAAATTGCATGGAAAAGAACATTTTCTCTAAGAATTTTTTTAGTAAATTTCTTCCAAAGGGTTTGATCTCAAGGGAGCCTAGAATATAAATAAATATTGATTCTTATTTTCATTAATATAATGTTGAGAGAAGTACAATTTTTATTAATAAATTTGAAAAAAGAAATATATTTATTTTTTATTATAACTTCAAAATTTGACAAATATTTTTTTATGGAAGAACTCTAAACATTGGTAGATTTAGTTTGTCAAACAAGTTTTTTTTTTTTTTAATATGGATTCTATGTTGTTCAAATGATGTTGATGTTTCAAATGCATAAATGAATTCAGTGTCCTTAAATACCCTCAAAACACCCACATTATGCAAGTTTGACGATTGTTATCTAAAATTCCAAAAATTCATTGAAAAATGAGCCAAAAAAAAACATGGAATCTTTAGACTACATGTATTTTATGTGGTTCTTCTTTGTTTCGAAGATGATATATAAGATACTAAGAATCTCAAACCAATTATTAATTTGTTTGAAAAAATACTCTACTAATCTATGTTTGAAAAAATTCCTCTACCAAGGTCATCTCATTTTCTAATGGTTGTCTTCTTAATTATCTACCAAGGTTATCTCATTTTCTAATGATTGTCTTCGTAATTATATAAAATGAGATCTCATTTTCTAATAGTTGTCTTCTTAATTATATAAAAATCTCATTTTGTAATGGTTGTTTTCTAAATTATATAAAAATCTCATTTTGTAATGGTTGTCTTCTTAATTATATAAAAATTGATTGATGATATTAATAAACCATAATTATAAATCTTATTTGGAATTTCATCTCATTTTGTAATGGTTGTCTTCTTAATTATATAGAATTCTCATTTTGTAATGGTTGTCTTCTTAATTATATAAAATTGTCATTTTGTAAATGGTTGTCTTTTTAATTATATAATAAAAATTGATATTTGGAATTTCAAAATGCTGGTAGGTATGTGCCAAGTATTCAGAAATGGTATATTTGACAAAAAGTTCCATCTAAATGAATTTTTTAATGAATTATTATATTGTTGGTTTTCCAAATGTAGATATGTACGATAAAATAAAAATAAAAGAGCAGGTACCAATTGATCAACGAGGCAATCTTATAAAACGAGGCGACATTTGAGGAACCTATACAAGTTCTTGATAGCACGCCAACCGTGTATTTAGTGAATGTGGCTTGGGTAACCATATCGACAGGTATTTAAATTTATATCCAGACACACTAAATAAACTATGGTAAGATTCTCTACTTCGGACATGTGCTATGTTATAGGACATGCAAGTAGGTGTCCCACTATTCGTTGAGTATAGTGAATGAGGAGGGCACATACATGAAAAAAAATTACTAACTGGTTTGGCCATCAATCCAAGGGTGAAAAGCAGTAGAGAAAATAAGCTAGAAACCTAACAAATATGACAATGTTTTGCATAATGTGAAAAAAAAATGCAAATTATGATCAAAATAAGGTTAAAAGGTGAGCCAAAATGAAACTAGATATTCCTTAAAAAATAAATTTACAGTTTGGGTTTCTAAAGTAGTCTTTGTGCAAGGAATCAAAAGGGCTGGCTTGGAAAAACAACAAATTGAAACAAAGACACAATCACATTTGTGAAAGGTCATATGCAACCCACTTACAAAATCCATAAACAATGATTCCCAACGATGGGAGGGAATGGGTAAAGGCTTGTAGATCCCTTTTTGGTAGTGGGAAGACTTTCTAGTGCAACAAAGGGGACAAGTCTGGATAAATGATTCAACTCGATGTTGCATAGTTGGCTAGAAAAAGTGATGTTGCTGGTGTTGGAGAGTCTTCGTAGTGCCAAAGTTTCCACCGTAAGTTGAGGCATGAGATTCTTGGATGAGGACTAATTAATCAAATGTATTGGGTACACAAATTTAGTTGAGTTTATATAACCAATCATCACAAATAGAATAGTCAAAGAAGAACACATGGTTGATATTTGTAAACTAATGAATTGTCTACCAAATGGGGACAAAAAATGGATTTGTAACATAGAGAGTTTGCCACATTTCATTGATGCACAACAAATTGCCCAAATATTAAGCCCTTATCATAAGTGTTATAATTATAACAAATTATAGCACTTAGGATAAGATGCCAAAATAGCCCTTATCATAAGATGCCAAAATATTTAATATTTCATAGGATGCATAGAATTCCTTACCATAAGTGTTAAATAATTCAATATGGCATTTTACAATGTCTCAAAATGATATGCAATGAGGTGACTTCCATGTTTAAGTACAACACCAAACACATAATGAGAATCACCTATTTAATTACAACATAAATTGCATAATGAAATGTGTATCCACTTTGAAGAGCTGATGTAAATTGGGTAAATGCAAAATTGGAGCTAAGCAAAAAGTAATGTGTAGCTTCTAAAAGCTCTCTTTAGCACTGCCTACCATGTAAAAACCTGTTGATTGGATAGCTGATGCAAGTGCAATGCAATATTGGAGTAGAATTTGGTGATAAAATGCCAATAAAAATTAAGATTTCCTAGAAAACTTTCTAGTTGTCTATTGTGGCAGGGGTAGGCCATGTGGCTAATGCTTACACTCCAGCTGGTTGGGACATATAAATTTATGATCAATGTGAAACCGAAGGTACTACACAAAGGTCTCACCAAAAAGAGACTTCTTCATTTTCACCTACAGTTTATGCTTATTTATGTTGAAATATTGTAACTTCTAAGAATATTATATTTGTACTTTATTATTCTGGAGATGTTTCATTCCTCCGATGGGACTTTGTCATGTATCCGGAGATGTTTATTCCTCCGTGGGAACTTGGGTTATTAGACTTCCCTAGTGGGGGTCGGCCCTGTATGTGTTATGTGGGTTAAAGGGTTATTAGACCACCTTTGTGGGGTTGTCCCTATCACATTATGTAAAGTGGTTAAGTTGGGGCCGACCTAGCTTGTGTAATAGACAAGTCGGAGTTTTGTATAAATAGAGGAGGTGTGTTCCTCATTTAATACACATTGCACTCACTTGTGATTAGCGCATAAGTGAGAGAGAGATATGCTATGGAGGAGAAGGAGCTCATGGTTGTGGATTACATCTTTGTATTTGTTGGTCATCTATATTGAGGAAGCTTTGCTGGGTTTTCTTCCCCATGAGGATTTCCCGGGAAAAATCTGTGTCTCTTGTGTTTATGTTGTGCTTGTTGTTCTTTCAGTGATCTTGTATATGCTATTGTTGTGAAATGGAATGTAATGCTGATATTTTCTGTATTAGCATATTGAATCTTAACATGGTATTAGAGCTAACCTGAAGGAAGGCAATGCATGGCACTTACGACACTTGCTTCACTTGCGACAATTTGAAGGTTAGGGTTTTGTATAGCAAAAACCAGTCATCGTGGCACTTTCTCTATAAATCTATTTTGGTGAAGGTTCAGGATATGAAACCTTTACAGGTCGTAGCTGACATCCCCATGTACCTTATGTCCAAAGGAAACCCTCCGATTCATTGTACTTTGTGAGTTATAATCAGTACAAGTTAGGGTTTCTGTCTCTTCCAGATCTCAGTCATAATCAGGTGACCTAGGAAAAAAGGTCATAACTTGGGCTAGGAAGCTCAAAATGAAATTTCGTAAAACGTGAAAGGTAGCTCACGGACTGTACTTTCGCAAGTAACTTTTTTATAGGCCGAAGTGGAACCAGTGACACGTGGCATGCCGTAAAAGTTTGCTCTCCTGTTTTATCTCATAAACAGGTCACCTTGCGACACTTGGCATAAATCTCTCTTAGAGAATCCAATTGAGGTCAGACCTATGGGGTTGGAAAGAGGACAGGGCGGGATAATATAGGAAGAAGTTTCAGACCCTGTGGATTTGGAATTTCGGAGTTACACCAGAAACAATCAGGTGCATATTTCTGTCAAAACAGATTTGGATTTTGAACACCTTCATTCTTGAATCGTCACTGCTATGGGAAATTAGGGTTTAAGAGAAAGTTGGAATTTTTGGAATCGGAGTCCACGGATGAATGATCCTCATAAAAATCTAATTTTAGAGACCAAGATCGAAATTTTTGGTTGGTTAGAAGGGTGGGATTGATCAAACCCTAGTTCAGGATTTTGATTGAAAAGGTGGAAAATTAGGGCTTCTGCAAAAGTTGGAATTTTTTAAGTCTGTGACCACGGTTGGGAGCTCCTCAAAAAAATCGAAGTTTAGAGCTTTGGATCGAACATTTTGATTGGGAAGAAGGGTGGGCTTCATCAAACCCTATTTCGGGATCCTGTTCAGAAGATCCAAAAGTTTCAAAGGCAATTTTGAGGGGTCAAATTTTGGAGATTTCAAAATTGAAGTATGCTAGCTTGATCAGCTCAGCAAGGTGCATCTTTCCATCCATTCAGAAGTTTGAAATTCAAATTTTGAATTTTTAGGGTTTCTCTGACAAACCCTAATCCAACTCCAGATCCAATTTCAGCAAATCAAAGTGGATTGGGTTAAAAGCAATCCTGACAGGTATGACTTTAGGAGATACAGGTATGTGTTGAAATATGTTCATGATTAAGTTTATCTTTGTCTTCATATTATTTATGTTAGTACAATCTTAATTAATGTTAGACTTGTCTTATTACCCTAGTAAAAGTAAGAATGCATTGGAATGATAGAATACATTTATTGATTAGGGTTATGACACTTATGATTGTACTAATGCACCTGTGGTGTTGTATGAGGATGATGTTGTCTACTAACAAGATATAGGTACATCAAGAAATACAAATCAAGTTCTATGACCATGATGACATGAAGACAAAGACTCGTCCATAATGTTTGACCATATAGAATCTCTACTTACGAGGTATGTATGACTTTGTTCTACTATGCTTAACTTATGAGATATGCAGGTTCTAGCACAAGGTCTCTAAATCATTGAAGAGAACAAAAGAAGTTATTGTTTGGGTATGTTAAGACATAACCAAGCATGATAATCCAGGTATGTTTTCCTATATCAAGTTAGAATCCTACCTTGTGATAGGATCTTAGGTAAGTATACCTGTGTATGAAATGATCATGACCATACATACTTAAGTTTATAATGTTTTGATAGTATTAAAATTATACTAATGAATGTATGTTTATGTATGAGATCATGAGGATGACACTAGTGCACACTTAAGCATGCATAGTGGTGCAGAATGAATAGAAGTTCAAAGACATATAGAAGCGAAAGGCAACCACACAAACATAAAAGATAAGTATTTGAGTTGTTATTTGAATCTATGAAATAGTAAATGATATTGCTCGTAATAGTTGTGTGCATATTTGTATTCCTAGAATATATCATGCTGAGTGTAAGCATTCATATAACATTGAATAGTATACTACTAATATGCATATGATTGGTAAGTTGGACAAACATTCCATTGTTGTTTATTTAGAATGAAACCTCTTTGCTGACATGCTAAGAGCTATGCACGCTCTTGATAGTATGTTCTGGTAGAGATGGAAGGCATCTAGATAACCACTGTATGCATACAGGATATGGAAAAGTGTTGTGCCAAAGTATTGGTCAAGATAGTTGCATAACTATGTGAATCATATCTATATGCATAATAGATTATCATGTCAACATGATTTGATGATTATGAAGTATTACTAATCATGTAATTAACTTTGATTTGTAGGAGAGATCATGAAGACTGATGAATACCGAACAAGTGATGGATGAGAAGACTTACAAATCAAACATACTATAGAAGTCTTGTGGCTAGAAGATTCTCTTAGAAAGAGGAAGAGGATCATGACGAGTGGCTAGATAAGACCATTCTCTTAATGGTTTAATTGAAGAACAAGTGTGAATCAGGCTATGTACGGGTACCCAGGATCGATAGTCATTTAATGAGTTTAATGATCACCATGGGTGATGCGGATTTCAACCTTTGCTACAAGGTTGAAGATGGTTTCTATATACAGATGCCATGGATGCAATAAAGGACTCACCAAGAGTTCGAATGATCTTGAGGCTCATATCAGTAGACCCATCTGACGAGAGATGGCATGGATAGATATGCAGAATATCACTCAAAGTAGGAATGATGTTCAATCACAGAGGGAGAATTGATAGCTTCTTGACAAGCTTTGGCTTTACCAAAAGTAAAGCTGATCCTAACCTTTACCTTAAGGTTATGGATGATACTATTATTATATGTGGATGATCACTTTCTAACAGGGAATGAGAAATAGATCATGGAAAGCAAGAAGAAGCTAGCTACAAAATTTGAGATGAAAGATCTCGGATTGATGCATTACTTCCTAGGTCTGGAAGTATGGCAAGGCTCAAAAGGAATGTTTCTCAACTAGGGAAAGTATGTTGTAGAAATATTGAGAAGATTTGATATGTTGGAATGTACAACCATGGCCACTCTCATGGGTTCTGACTTGAAGCTGTTAGCGGATGACTCATCAAAGTTAGTGGATGTAACTATGTACAAACAAATTATTGGGTCATTAATGTATCTGACGAATACTAGGTCAGATATATGCTTTACTATGAACACCTTGAGGCAGTATCTAGTGGAACCTAGACATGTTCACTCAATAGCTGCAAAGCATGTGATGAGGTACCTGAAGGGTACAATAGACTTTGGTCTATATTATCTTGGAGATCGTGAATTCAGATTGTATGGCTACATAGATGCTGATTGGGTAGGAAGTGTATCAGACAGGAAGAGCACATCGGGCAAATGTTATTGTCTGGGATCTGCCATGATCTCGTGGTTTAGTAGGAAGCAGTCTAGTGTGGCTCTCAGTACAGCTGAAGCGGAATATGTAGCTGCTTGCTCTGCTAGTTGTGAAGCAGTATGGCTTCAGAAGTTGTTATCGGGATTGTTTGACTTAGAGATGGACCCTACTATGATCCTGTGTGACAACCAGAGTTGTATCAAGATGACAGAGAATCCAGTGTTCCATGATAATTCAAAGCACATAGAGATCTGATATTTCTATATACGGGGTATGGTGCAGAAAGGAGCTATCAAGCTCGAGTATGTGAGCACTGATGAACAAGTTGCTAATGTATTGACCAAACCTCTGTCTCGAGAAGAGTTTGAGTATTTCCGAGACAAGCTTGGTGTAGTTCAGAAGGAACCTCCTCGAAAGGGGGAGTTATATGGTCGATGATGATATTTTGTGGATACTGTATTGATGAGGATACTGTATCGTTGATGTGGATACTCTATTGATGAGGATATTGTATCGTTGATGTGGATATTATATTGATGAGTATACTGTATCGATGATGTGGATACTGTATTGATATGGATACTTGTATTGATGATGTGGATACTTGTATCGATGACAAGGATACTTGTATCAATGATGAGGTTACCAGTTCCGATGATGAGGTCGATATATGGTCCTTAGAATTTCTCTAAGTGGACGAGGTGGGATTGTATTATCCCTAGACACATGTCCTAAAAGAGATCCGTAGACATATGTCTCCGAGAAAGTGGTCCCTAGTGGACATGATAGGACTGCATCATCCCTGAACGTTTAGTTCAAAATGTACATGATAGGACTTATGTTCTTAAAGTGATAAGGACTAATCATCATGTAAGATGATTTGGGATTGCATCGTCCCTAGACATGGTGAGGTGTCTTAAAGTGATAAGGACTAATCATCCTGTAAGCTTATTCGGGATTACATCGTCCCTAGACATGGTGAGGTGTCTTAAAGTGATAAGGACTAATCATCCTGTAAGCTGATTCGGGATTGCATCGTCCCTAGACATGGTGAGGTGTCTTAAAGTGATAAGGACTAATCATCCTGTAAGCTGATTCGGGATTGCATCATCCCTAGACATGGTGAGGTGTCTTAAAGTGATAAGGACTAATCATCATGTAAGTTGATTCGGGATTGCATCATCCCTAGACATGGTGAGGTGTCTTAAAGTGATAAGGATTAATCATCCTGTAAGTTGATTCAGGATTGCATCGTCCCTAGACATGGTGAGGTGTCTTAAAGAGATAAGGATTGATCATCCTGTAAGTTGATCTAGATTGCATCATCCATAGACATGAGAGATGTCTTAAACTGAGAGGGATTGATCATCCCGTAAGTGGATCAGGATTGTATCATCCTTGGACCTATTTCCTAAAGTGAGAGGGATTGATCATCCCAAATAGGATCTTGTACATTGCAGAGTATGCTGCTATGTTGATGCTGTTGATCGAGAGGATCTAGATGTTGATCGTGATGATCTAGATGACAATGTTGTTGATCGTGATGATCTAGATGACGATGTTGTTGATCATGATGATCTAGATGACAATGTTGTTGATCGTGATGGTCTAGATGACGATGTTGTTGATCGTGATGGTCTAGATGACGATGCTGCTGCTCGTGATGGTCTAGATGATGATGTTGCTGATCGTGATGGTCTAGATGATGATGCTGCTGACTGTGATGGTCTAGATGATGATGCTGCTGCTCGTGATGGTCTAGATGACAATGCTACTGATCGTGATGGTATAGTAGACGATGAGGCTGTTGATCAAGTGATCCAGATGATGATGTTACTGTAGTTGTTTGAGTGCTGCAGAAGATGAAGACTCAGTACTGAAGATGTTGATGTTCCAGTATTGAAGATCTTAAAGATGTTCCAGTCACTGTTTGAGTTACTGATGATGTATGAAGAAAGCTTCCAATGATTTATAGATGTATCATGTATCATGTATGATGTTAATGACTCCTTGCTCCTGCAGATGTTGTTATAATATCCTTCTCATTAAGGGGGAGTGTTGAAATATTGTAACTTCTAAGAATATTATATTTGTACTTTATTATTTCGGAGATGTTTCATTCCTTCAATGGGACTTTTTCATGTATCCGGAGATGTTTATTCCTCCGTGGGAACTTGGGTTATTAGACTTCCCTAGTGGGGGTCGGCCCTGTATGTGTTATGTGGTTTAAAGGGTTATTAGACCACCCTTGTGGAGTCGGCCCTGTCACATTATGTAAAGTGGTTAAGTTGGGGCCGACCTAGCTTGTGTAAAAGACAAGTCGGAGTTGTGTATAAATAGAGGAGGTGTGTTCCTCATTTAATACACATTGCACTCACTTGTGATTAGCGCATAAGTGAGAGAGAGATCTGCTATGGAGGAGAAGGAGCTCATGGTTGTGGATTACATCTTTGTATTTGTTGGTCATCTATATTGAGGAAGCTTTGTTGGGTTTTCTTCCCCATGAGGGTTTCCTAGGATAAATCTGTGTCTCTTGTGTTTATGCTATGCTTGTTGTTCTTTCAGTGATCATGTATATGCTATTGTTGTGAAATGGAATGTAATGCTGATATTTTCTGTCTTAGCATATTGAATCTTAACAATTTAATGGTTTTAGCACCATATAAATAAGTTGTAAGCGCTTATCTCATGTCCAACTAAAAATATGAATATCAAACAGATATATGACCACAAAATGTTTAAGGTGTGGTGAAAGATATCATTAAGAATCTTTTGAAATGTAGTAGGAGTATTTGGCCTCACCAACCACTCAAACGACCCAAATTTGGTTATAAAAGTGGTTTTCTAGGCATCTTTGGAAGTGATGTGAACCTTATGATACCCAATGGTCAACTCTTTTTTAGTGAAAAGTTGGGAACATTGAAGGTGGTGCAACAAATCACCAATCCTAGGTAAGGGATAGTGGTTCTTGACGATGACTTTATTGATATCCTTGTAATTAGTGACCCACCATTCCTAGTGTTCCTTCTATGGGATAATGAAGCTGAAGGAACCATGCAAAGACAAGGTAGGTTGTATATGGCTAGAGTCAAGTAGAGATTTGAGTTGGTTCTCAATCTCAATAGACTCAAGGTGGGGTAAACAACAAGTAGGATAGTTAGGTAGAACAATGTCAAGAATTAAGTCGATAGAGTGCTCAATATTATGTTTAGGAGGTAGCCTGGTAAGGGAGTGAAAACATCAACAAAGTTGTCAATCAATGGTATCATATTAAGGAGGGGATTGTGTATCATTATTAGGTTTCCTAGGAGAATGATGCATATGGACTGCCATTTGTGTAAGCTAACCTAACAAACAATGAAATTCCTATAGATAATATGGGGTGAGGAAATGGTAGTAGACTCAAGTTCGTAAATATTACCATCCTTCATGAGGTTATGCATATTGCACCCAACATCATACAAGGCTTTCCATTGATGTTGGTAGGGAATTCCCAATAATAAGTCTAAATAATTAAGAGGAAACACCACATTGGATGGTGTCACGGAAAGTACCGATTGCAAAGGTAACAATGCATTGTTCATTAACCAACAAGTGAGGGTCATCCTTTTGGACCCAAGCTAGATGATAAGGGGAGGGGTGCAAGGTAGTGAGTATCTTTAGTTATTTGGTGAACTCATTGGATGTGATGTTCATTTGTTTCCCATTATCAAGGATGCAAGTACTGTGAAACAAATGAACATCATATTTGGTGTGGGCATTTACTATTTGTTTATTTATTAATGTATAGTCAATGGGCATGGGCATGTTTTATAGAATTAATTTGCATAGAAAAGAATTTTTTTTGGAAATATTTTTAGTAAATATATTTAAAAATTTGAAGATTTTAATATTAAGGTAGCTTAAAATACATATAGAATATTGATTTTTATTTTCCATTACTATTATGATCTGATTTGAATCCAAAAAATAATGTTGAGAAAAAGTACAATTTTTATTAATAAATTTGAAGAAAGAAATATATTATTTTTTTAATTTTTTTTTAAATGTGATTCTTCTTTGTTTTAGAAATGATATATGAGGTATTAGGAATCTCAAAACAATTATTAATTTGGTTGAAGAAAATTACTTTACATATTTATGTTTGAAAAGACTCCTTTACCAAAATAATATTTTTTAATGGTTGTCTTCTTAATTATATAAAAAATGATGATATTAATGGACCATAATTTTAAGTTTTATTTGAAATTATATTAATCTTATTTGAAATTATATGAAGTGACCTGTGTAACCAACCACTTAGTTTTGTGGATATGGCAGGTTGTTAAACAAAGACTAAACATTAAACTAATTAATATAAACATTAAACTAACATAAACATTAAACTAATTAATATAAACATAAAAACAAATACTCTTTAATAAACATACCCATTTTCTTAAACCATCCTTTAATTGAAGCTTATTTAAATCTTAATCAAAATGTATCTGAGCATAACAAGATACAACGACCATGAAATACATCCTCACTGTACACTTGTTACACTCATGTTTAGAAATGGTAATATTTGACAAAAAAAAATTGTCATCTAAATGATTATTTTTAATTAATCTTATATTGATAAAAAAATAAAAGAGAAAGTATCATTTAAGAAAATGTTGTCATCTAAATGATTATTTTTAATTAATTTTATATTGATAAAAAATAAAAGAGTAAGTATCATTTGACCAACGAAGTATCTTGTTAAGATTTTATTAGAATTTTGAGATTCAAATTTGGCTTTTATGTTATATTTGACCAAAAGCTGATTATTTTTAATTAATTTTATATTAATAAAAAATAAAAGAGTAAGTATCATTTGACTAACTAGGTATCTTGTTAAGATTTTATTAGAATTTTGCTAGTCAAATTTGGCTTTTATGTTATATTTGACAAAAAGTTGTTATCTAAATGATTATTTTTAATTAATTTTATATTGATAAAAAATAAAAGAGTAAGTATCATTTGACTGACGAGGTATCTTGTTAAGATTTTATTAGAATTTTGATTCTTTTCTTAAAAAAAAAATTGGCTTTTATGTTAGATTTGACAAAAAAGTTGTCGTCTAAATGATTATTTTTAATTAATTTTATATTGATAAAAAATAAAAGAGTAAGTATCATTTGACTGACAAGGTATCTTGTTAAGATTTTATTAGAATTTTGCGATTCTTTTCTAAAAAAATTGGTTTTTATGTTATATTTGACAAAAAGTTGTCATCTAAATGATTATTTTTAATTAATTTTATATTAATAAAAAATGAAAAAGTATCATTTGACCAACAAGGTATCTGGTTAAGATTTTATTAGAATTTTGTGATTCTTTTCCAAAACAATTTGGCTTTTATATTATATTTGACAAAAAGTTATCATCTAAATGATTATTTTTAATTAATTTTATATTGATAAAAAATAAAAAAGTAAATATCATTTGACGTTAAAATCTTATTAAAATCTTACATTTCTTTTCTAAAAATTTGGCTTTTATGTTATATTTGACAAAAAGTTGCCATCTAAATAATTATTTTTAATTAATTTTATATTGATAAAAAAATTAAAAAAAATAAATATCATTTGACCAACCAAGTATCTTATTAAAATTTTATCATAAATTCTTTTCTAAAAAAATTAGCTTTTATGTTATTCAAATCATTGTATAACCTATATATGTACCTCAATATTTGATCAATAAAATGTGTAATTTGTATGAGATAACTGCTCTCCCAAAATCTGAGTGAGGCCAAGTGTTTTTCATGAAGGTGGATTGGTTACCCATATCGAGAAGTATTTAAATCTTTAAAAAAATATAATTAGTCAATCCATACACATAAATAAACTATGAATATAATTCCTCAATCCACACACATAAATAAACTATGGTAAGATTCTCTACTTCCAAAGTATTTAATTTAAATATGGAAGTACACTACCGTATTGTATTTTATGATATATATATAAAAGTTTTCCAGCTATTCAAAATTGATCTTGCCTCCACGAACCTTCCCATCTGTATGGATTCAGCCATCAAAAGAGTCCCCGACTGTGTTATTTCGCTTCTATTGACGACAATTTTAGCGTGAATGAAATCTACTTTAATACAGGTTTGTCTGCCTCCATATTAAATTCAATACAATACTTCTGTCACTCTGCCACGCCAATCCCGTGCGGTTTCGTTTGCTAAAATAAGACGCGATGCGTGCCACTATCAAGGACTCTGGTAGCTCTGTCCAGTAGGAGCCCTGAGCAGCAGTTTCAGACGAAATTTGGTTCTATATCATTTGCACCAAAAAACAGGGTCGGCATAGGAGTTTCAGTATGAAGTCAACTCATGCATATGTAATTGCTTACGTAATATTTAAATAGTTTCCAAAAAACAGGGTTGGCATAGGGGTTTCAGTATGAAGTCAACTCATGCATATGTAATTTTTAAATAGTTTTATGTATAATGTGGGAAGATGTTTCAACCGAATTGAATTTTTGTAGATGGAATAAAATCTATTTATTACCACCAAAGAGCATCTTATCCTTGACTACTTTTCACGAGCTTTATCAAAAAAACCCTTAAACAAACTTCAACCGAAAGAAAACTTATTTAAAAATACTTGGCAGTAAGCTTAGAGCACGCTCCAAAGGCGCTTTTCCTGTCCATGTGCGCAGGCTATCTCTCCTTGGCCTTCTTCACTTCATTTAAAAATACTTGACAGTAAGCTTAGAGCACGCTCCAAAGGCGCTTTTCCTGTCCACTTCATTAAATTATTTTCAAGACAAAACGGTGACTACCACAAAATTATTTTATTTCCCAACATGGAATCTTGCATCGTACACAGCGTCCCCACATTATATGATTTGCCCTGGCATGAAGCTGCCTGTCTGTCTATGTGTAAGATGACCCGAGCCACCCGACTTTTTCTCTGCACTTTCCTTGTCCAGAGAGCCTCGGTTGATCATTTATCTTTTCCCCTATAAGTCACACCCACTTGAGAAGCTTTCGCTGCAATCTGCTGGAAAACCATCGTAACATCTTTACAACAATTTGCGACACAAAGTTCCTTCGTCAAAAACACTTTCAACAGGCATTAAGGGCAATGGCAGAGAGCGTTATTTCTCCAGGAAGAATGAGAGCAGATCTCTATTCTCTAGTCCAATGTGAATGTGAAGATTCAGAGCCATCATTCTCCCCAACCCCCACGGTCATATCGGTGTTGTCATCTCTGGTGGAGCGGACTCTGGCCAGAAACGAGAGGCTTGCAGCCTCTAATCATAGCCCCACTTCTTTGCCTCCCAGATACCGCGTGTTCGACGGTGTGCAGGTGCCAGACATGTGCATAGAGCAGTATCTGGAGAGGATTTTTAGGTATGTTAACTGCAGTTCTTCAGTGTTCGTGATAGCCTATGCTTACATCGACCGCCTCATTCAATTTCATCCGCAATTCCGCATCAAGTCTGTTAACGTCCACAGGCTGCTCATCACCACCGTCATGGTTGCCTCCAAGTTCCTCGAAGACCGGTAAGCAAATTCTCTAATTCAGTACCATTCATTGTCCCTTATTTATTGTTTTAATTTGAACCCTTAGTCTGATCATCGTGATTTTAATTTCCATTTCGATTTATGAACAGGAATTACAGGAATTCATATTACGCGATAGTGGGAGGCGTGAGCAGCGAAGAAATAAATAGAATGGAAATGGAATTCCTGTTTCTGATGGGCTTCAAGTTGCAGGTGAGTGTGAATGTGTTCGAGAGTTACTGCAGCCATCTGGAGAGAGAGGCGGCGTTGGGAGGAGGGTTCCAAATTGAGAGAAGCCTTCTTCCATTTCTTCAAACTCCACTGTCACGCGACATGAGGATTCCAAAAACCAGAGATTTTCTCTTTGGTACAGAGTTATTGAAGACTGATTTCTGTGGACTGGCTATAAATAAGGAATCGAATTAACGATTTAATTATCAAGAGAAGGACAAGGGCGTCAAGGGAAGCTGTTAATCACGGCGGATATATACGTCAAAAAGTATTCGTGATATTGTCGGTCACTTTGGTTTCCCAAATTGGGTGTACCATAGTGCCCCAGTCTGAAACTGAAAATAAACTTGGGAGGTTGGAGACGCTGACACAAGCCGATATTTTCAGCATAACGGTACATCTGAAAAGAGTGAAAAGAGCTGAATGGCCACTGGCCATGCTCTTTAGTATTATAAACCTCGCTTTGTAAATATGAGGGTTCAAACCATGGTAATCTAACAGTTAAAAGTAAGTATTTGCTAGTGACGTACATGTACACGTAATTAGACATCTAAATACATTGTGGTTACTCATTTCCATGAACTAAGGCCCTAGAAACAGATCAGACGGTTCGGATATACTAATAATAATTACTTAGAATATAACATTACGTTTACTGTATTATTGTTTTTGGATATACTAATAATAATTACTTAGAATATAACATTAGGTTTACTGTATTATTGTTTTTTTTGTTGGACAAATGATTTTTTGAGGATGATCCCATTTTGTAATTTTGATAATATTGAAGCTTTCTGGAAGCACTGTTACTTAAAAGTTTATCTTATAGAGATAGATCAGGTAGATAATTAGTTATACGGAATGCTATACTATCTATGAGATAGGTTTTATTGTAAATGTCTTTGATTCACCTTTGTGAATAGCAAAAAATTCATTTTTTCAGTTGAAAAAGAGACATCTAAATATATTGATAAGTGTTTATATCTTAGAATTTGGGGTGGACTATCTCTTATGTTGTTTCTAGATTGTATGAGGATGAAACAAGTATATTGTCTATACTGATTTTATGGTAAGGGTTCCAAATTCGAAATAAGTGGTAACTATGCATGATAAGTTATAACTCATACCTATAGATGTTTACCGGTCACAAATCATTGTGCTAATTGGTGCTAGCTTATAGTGATTTTATGGTAGGGTTCCAAATTCTAAATAAACAATTATAAAATGAGGATTGAGTTAGTTGAGAGGAGATACTCAAAAATCCAATCATTATCGAACAAACAAAAAAAGTTATTTAACTCATACCTACCACAAGTCATTATACTAATTTATAGATTCAAATTAAAAAATGTAACTTAATTAAATGTGGTCAATGTGTTTGTTTAATATTTTTTTAATTTATAAAATGTAACATTTACAATTAAAAAATTAAAAAACATTTCATTTATATTAAGGGAATCACCATTTCCTTCATATAAAGGGAATCACTAGCTGAGGTCATTTTTATTGTTATGTTTATGTTAAAAATAAAAATATATAAACTATGATGAAATGTAAAAAAACACATATATATAATAAAAATATAAATTCCAAATTCTAACAAAAAAAAATATAAATATAAAAATACATTTTTCTATTCTAACAAAAATAAATATAAATATAAAAATACATTTTTCTAGACATTAGAATATTTACAAAATATTTACACAATTAGTTATCACATCAATGCAATGTTAAATAATGTTCAAAATGTTCAAACACACATAACATTATAATATTTAATATTATAAAATTAAGTTTAGAAATTAGAACTAAAAATAATAATTTTCTCATTGAGTTATTTGATGTCATCAAAATCAAAATCTTTTACAAACATTCTAAATCCTTGATATTATAGGTGGGAATGCCAATGACAAATATAAAATAGGGTAGATACTAGAACCATAGATAGAAGAATCTCATAGCTCATCATTCGTCCTCCTCTATGTAATCACCAAGATCACCACCAGTATCACAGCTCTTTCCTCCACCCTACTCTATATCAAATCTAAGATTTGCATATATGATCCTTCAAGAGGATCATCATCATCAAAAGTGACTACTCTAGTACTTGTTCATTAAGATCCAAGTTGGCCAATGCGAACTCAATGTTCTTGTCCAAACCCATATCATCACAAAATACATCCCAAATCATTATCTTTTCCTTCAGCCACTCATCCCTCTTCCTATAAATAATATGGAGGTTGGAGTGCACATACACCGTTGTCTCTGGTCTCGACTATTGAACTTTCCTTCTCTTCTTCAAAGTGTGCAAATTTCTAGATGTACCCCATAAATAAATACTTAATTGTACTAAATTGACCAAATCGAGAAAAAAAATGATGAGTAGATGATCGTCCTCACAGTACATGAGATCCTCCAAGCTTACTTTCAAAAGTGACCCTTCTCTGTCAACCAAATCAGAGAAAGAAGCCTAGAAACATAATGGGAAACTCACTTTTCCTAAGTGGGCAATTGTCCATGGCACCAAGCAAGCTAGGCATGATATGGATTGTGCCTCAATGTGTCTTCAACAAGTGGCTATTGGAAATCTAGAATAATATATGTAGGATGAGTGAGTTCAACTTCTTCTTCCAACAAGGGAATTTTATAGAGTTTCTAGTTACTCATATTGATCACATTATGAATACTAAGGTTGGAAGGAAAATCTAGTTGATAATTATTATCATTGACTTGTTTGATAATAGTATATGGGAACATACTAGAGATGCTCCAGCTTACGACAATGCTAACCTTTAAAACGTTACGTATCTAGCTACAACAAAGCTTGATCCCCTACATAGAAGTGCACGGGAACTCCAAGGTGATCCTAAAAATATTTATAATGTGCCTAAGATACTTGGCGTGTTGTAGTTTTTTGCTCATGAATATGGGCCAACTTCTACACAAAAGGGGAGGTGTTATGTTGCTCCTTAGGGGGTGGGAAGAGGAGGGAGGCTGGAAAGTGATAGACCTAGTTCATATGGGTTGAAAAATTTATACCCATTAAAAATGATACTTTTAGGGGAGAAATTTAGTCCATGGGCTATTTTTTCATGTTTTTTTCCAAAAAAATATTCGCCAATTTACATTTTTTAAAGCCCCATTTCGCCCCATTTTGATGGGGTAAACTTTTTTCACTCTAAAAATCGCCAAATTATTATATAAACTATATAAAATCCTTATAAATTGAAATAATTTTAGAAAAATATCGCCAAATATTTTATAGTTGACACTTTAAGAATTGGTAAGATTCGCCAAGGTTTATACACTTTAAAATAAGTATGAGTCCTTAAAACTATCCCTGCTCAATAATACCTCAAAGGGTGAAAAAACCAATAAAACATATGATAGAGCAATTATAGCTATACTATAGGACATGCAAGTAGGTGTCCAACTATTCATTGTGAGTATAGTGCATGCAGAGGGCACGAACAAGAAAAAAATTCACTAGCTGGTTTGATCATCCGTTCAAGGGTAAAAAACAGTAGAGAAATTAAGCTAAAAACCTAACAAATGTGACAACATTTTCCAAAATGTGATAAAAAATGCAAATTGTGATAAAAATAAGAGTAAAAGGCGATAAAAAATAAGACTAGATCTTCCTAAAATAATAAATCTATAGTTTAGGTCTTTGAATTAGTCTTTATGCAAGGAATCAAAAGGGCCAGCTTGGAAAAACAACAAATTTCAACAAAGACGCAATCACATTTGTGAACGGTCATAGGAAACCCACTTAGAGAATCAAGGATGGGAGGAATGGGTAAAGGCTTGCAGATCCCTTTTTGGTAGTGGGAATACTTGCCGGTGCTTCAAATGGGACAAGTGTGGATAAATGATTTGACCCGATGTTGCATAGTTGGCTAGAAAAAGTGATGTTGGTGTTGGAGAGTCTTTGTAGTGCCAAAGTGTCCACCATAAGTTGAGGCATGAGATTCTTGGATAAGGACTAATTGATCAAGTCAAGTTGGGTATACACATTTGGTTGACTTTATATAACCAATCATCACAAATAGAATAGTAAAAAAAAAGGAACCTAGTTGATATTTGTAAACTAATGAATGGTGTGAGGCATGAGATTCTTGGATAAGGACTAATTGATCAAGTCACGTTGTGTATACACATTTGGTTGACTTTATATAACCAATCATCACAAATAGAATAGTAAAAGAAAGGGAACCTAGTTGATATTTGTAAACTAATGAATGGTGTGCCAAATAAGGCCAAAAAAATGGATTTGTAGCATAAAGATATTGCCATATTTCATAGGATGCACAATGATTTGCCAAAATATTAATCACTTCTCATAAGTATTATAATTATAAAACTTAAGATAAGATGCCAAAATAGCCCTCTTATTATAAGATGCCAAAATAGCCCATAGGATGCATAGAATTGCATAGAATTCCTTATCAGAGGTGTTGTAATTCAATTTGGCATCTTACAATGTCTCCAAATGATATGCAATGAGATGACTTCCATGTTTAGGTGCACCACCAATCACATAATGAGAATCACCTATTTAATTACAACATAAATTGCATAATGAAACGTGTATCCACTTTAAAGGGCTGATGTAAATTAAGTAAATGCAAAATTGGAGCTAAGCATAAAGCAATGTGTAGCTTCTAAAAGCTCTCTTTAGCACCTTAATAGCATGTAATTTGGCATGTTGATTGGATATCCAATGCAAGGGGCATGCAATATGGGAGTAGAAGTTGGTGATGAAATGTGAATAAAAATTAAGATTGCCTGAAAAACTTTCTAGTTGTCTATTGTGGCAGAGGTGGGCCATGTAGCCAATGCTTACAATTGTGTTTGATTGGGACATATAACAATCAATGGGAATCTGAAGGTACTACACAAATGTTTGGACAAAAATATACTTCCTCATTTTCACCTGCATTTTCACCTGTAGCTTATGCTTATTTAATGGTTCTAGCACCATATGAACAAGTTGTAAGTGCTTAGCTTATGTCCAATTAAAAATATTAATATCATACAAATATATGACTACAAAATGTTTTAGGTGTGGTTGAAATATATCATTAAGAATCCTTTGAAATGTATAAGGAGATTTTGGCCTCATCAACCACTCAAACAACCCAAATTTGGTTTTAAAAGTGATTTTTTATACATTGTTGGAAGTGATGTGAACCTAATGATACCCAATGGTCAATTCTAATTTCATGGAAAGTTAGGAACATTGAAGGTGGTGCAACAAATCACCAATCCTAGGTAAGGGATAGTGGTTCTTGATAGTGACTTTATTGATAACCTTGTAATTAGTGACCCACCATTCCTAGTGTTTCTTCTTAGGGATAATGAAGGTGAAGGAATAATGTAGATACATGGTAGGTTGTATGTTGCTAGAGTCAAGTAGATATTTGAGTTGGTGCTCAACCTCAATATCATTAAGGGGCATAAACTAAAGGTAGGTTAGTTAGGTAGAACAATGTTGGGAATCAAGTTAATAGATTTCTCAATATTATGGGTCGGAGGCAGCCTGGTAAGGGGAGTGAAAACATCAACAAAGTTGTCAATCAATGGTAGCATATTATGGAGTGTACTAAGTATAATTATTATGTTTCCCCAGGAGGATGTTGCATAAGGAAAGCCATTTGTGCAAGCTAACTTAATAGACAATGCCATTCCCATAGATAACATGGGGCGAGGATCTGGTAGCACATTAAGTTCATAGATATTACCATCCTTCAAAATATTATAAGTATTACACCCAACATCATACAAGGCTTTCCATTGATGTTGGTATGGAATTCTCAATAACAAGTCTAAACAATTAAGAGGGAAGACACCAAAGTGGATGGTGTCACAGAAAGTACTGATTGCAAAGGTAACAATGCATTGTTCATTAACCAGCAAGTGAGGGTCATCCTTTTTTACCCAAGCTAGATGATAAGGGGAGGGTTGCAAGATAGTGGGTAGATTTAGTCATTTGGTGAACTCATTGGATGTGATGTTCTTTTGTTTCCCATTATCAAGAATGCGAGTATCCATGGCCAATTAATCTTTGACTTAAAAATTATGCAAAAAAAGGAGGCTATCAGTGCATTGGGATGAATCCCTGGCCATGAGAAGTAGTGAGGGATCTGCAGAGGTAGGATTGTCCATTGAAATGACCATTGGTGTTGTATGTTGTTGAGTAGAGGTAAGGGAGTATATAATAGGACTACAATACTCATCGAGAAAGAGGATTTGAGCATCACCTTAGCATTGGAGATATGTTATGAACATAAAAATAAACGTTAAATAAATAAATAAACCTAAATAATAAATTATTATAAATAAATAATCATAAATAATAAATGATAAACACTAATATATATATATATATATATATATATATATAAGCAAATGGTATGTTCGCTATGTTGAAAAGGAACGAAGGGCTTTATAAAATCCAACATATTTTGTAAATGTAATATCATCATTTTTATCAATTCATATTCAATATTATTTATCTTGCATCACATGGAGTTATTCTCTATTGGATTTTAGTGTATTCGGATACGGACACTACATTGGTATAGAAAATTGGGTCTTTGACCTAAAAAAAATAAAAAAGAAAAAGAAAAAGAAAAGTAAAGAAAGAGAGCAAGAAAAAGAAATAAAAAGAAGAAACAAAGAAATAAAGTTTAAAAAAAAGTAAAAAAAAAAAAGAAAAAGAAAAAAGAAAGAAAGTAAACCAACACATGGTAATAATCATTTCTCCCAACCACCCAATCTACACACAATCCAAAAAGAAATTAATCTAAAACAAAAGGTTAACTAACATGGAGATCCAAGTTCCTTTAGAGCACAACTTTCTCTATGTGAGCGTGCATTGTCTGCAGAGAGAGGAAAATATTGTTGTGGCTAGTTGTGAGACAAAGGTGGCAGTGTGTATAGTCATTCTTCACCGTTTTTGCAAGCTGGAGTCACTGATGCATTCATAATTTGGATTTGAGCAATGGATTTTCTCCATCATAAACATTGAGTCATCGAATATAAGAAGAAGAGAAGTCGAGGACCCTTTATTGTCGAAGAAGTCTTAAGAAAAAATTACAAAAATGAAAATGGAAGAGACAAATATAACTCCTAAGAAGAAAAGATTCGTCGATGTTCCATCGAAAATGTCAATGATGATGTTAATAGTTATTGACACATTTTATGGAATTTTTTTAACATCGCCATAAGTGCAAATAATAAAGAAAATTTTATTAATGTTGATCTTGCTAATCAACTACATGTTATAGAAGCAGATATAGAGAAGAATGAGAGGAATAAAGAGAAAATAAAGCAACTAGACTTACAGATCAGTAGTTATAATCTTACATCAGAATTCACCGTTGCAGATATAAACAATGGTACTACTGACGTAATGTTGGCTTCTAATTGGTTGGAAACATTGGATACACTCACCTTCAATGCAGAAACGAAAGTCATGACCTTCTTTGATGAGAAGAAGAAAATAACAACACATAGTTCATCATGGAGAGTTCCTTCATTAAATACAATTAAATATCTAGAAGAAGAAGTTACGTTCTTGAATTACCTCCTAAAAGACAAGGATGAGGAACTTGCAAAAATTCAAAAGAAATTAGAATGCCAAGAATTAGAGATATGTCGACATCAGCAACAAATAAAAGAACTCAAGTAGAAAAATGACAACACTAAAAATGCACACAAGTTAGATATCACAAAGACCAATAACACATTATCAAGCAATACTGAAGAAATATTTCTGCTAATAAACCATAACAAGATATTAGTTACAAAAATCAAGAAATTAAAAAATATTCAGAAGACAGAACGTTCTATTGAATACATCGAAAGAAAACTTCTAGAAAAGAAAGAAGAAAATTACCATCTCAGAAATCATAATCAAGATCTTAAGGAACAACTTAAGAAGTCCAAAGATGAAGAAAAGTCGCAACAAGAAATGATTAAGAAGTTCAGATTGATCACAACCTGTTAGAAACAAATTTGAAGAAATATAGAATGAGACATCAAATTCTTCAAAAATACAATTTGTAGAAAAAGGCATCGTTACAGATCCAGTTCAGATCACCGCTCAAGATGTCAACTCGGTTGAAGAAAAGCATATGCGAAGGTTAAAATAAGAAAATACTACAAATGCGATCAAGGAAAATAATGTTATAAACAAGGAAAAATTTAGGGGTGAAATTTAGCTCATGGGCTATTTTTCCATGTTTTTTTCAAAAAAAGATTTGCCAATTTTCATTTTTGTAAGCCTTGTTTCACCCAATTTTGGTGGGGTAAAATATTTTCACTCTAAAAATTGCTAGATTATTATATAAACTATATAAAATCCTTACAAATTGAAATATTTTTAGAAAAATATCGCCAAATATTATATAGTTGACATTTTAAGAATTGGTAAGATTCGCCAAGTTTTATACACTTTTAAATAAGTATGGATCCTTAAAAGTTTCCTTGGTTATAAGAATTCCCTATCGACATCCAAATCATAAAATCGAATGTCCTAAAAATCATGAAAAACTAACGAAAGATATTGATTCCAATGCACTCAAACTCCATGACGTCAATTCACTGTGGAAGCGCCCTGTTCAACAATGAATCGATTTTGGATGGATCGGTCCTTCTACATTTCAAACGTTTCGTCCAACACTCAACAAGCCATATCATCATGTGTCATCAAATACAACCAAATATACAATGATGTGATGACATTACAGAGCAAAGGCATAAAGACTTTTTCAAATGGCTTTGAGGACAGATCCTTTTTAAAGAGGAAGGCAATGTTATGAACATAAAAATAAACATTAAATAAATAAATAAATAATAAATAATCATAAATAATAAATGATATATGGGTGATTCCACGAAGGTGGTTCACCATTTTTGGCGGATGGAAGCTAAAAAAATTGTTTTTTGAACCCTCGATCGAGGTATTTTCAAGCCCTCGATCAAGGTTTTAAAAGCTCGATCGAGGGCTTTAAAAGCTCGATTGAGGGTTTTAAAATACCTCGATCTAGGGTTTTAAAATACCTCGATCGAGGGTTTTAAAACCCTCGATCAAGCTTTTGAAAAGCTCACAAAAGCTCGATCGAGCTTTTGAAAAGCACGCAAAAGCTCGATCTAGCTTTTGAAAAACATAAAAAGGCTCATTTTAGGCCCTCGATAGAGGGTTTTAAAATACCTCGATCGAGGTATTGTTAAACCCTCAATTGAGGTGTTGTTAAACCCTCGATCAATGTATTTAGCTCGATCGAGGGCTTAAAAACAGGCCGAGAGCCCTTTTCACTGCAAAATGAAAGTTTTGTCTGCCTTCCACAGAGTTAAACCATGTCATTAAATGCTCATTAATGAGCGGACTTGATACCATTGGATTCGTCAACAACTCAATCGAGGGCTTAAAAAACAGGCCGAGAGCCCTTTTCACTGCAAAATGAAAGTTTTGTCTACCTTCCACAGAGTTAAACCATGTCATTAAATGCTCATTAATGAACGAAATTGATACCATTGGATTTTTCAACGAATCCTCTATCCAAATATATAAAATTTATGAATTTTTATCTTCATATGTCTGTTGTTTTTAAATTTCTACTAAAACTTGCCCTAAAAAACCATGCCGACAACATCGATTGAGCTCAAAGATAAATCCACAACATTCAAAATACACATCCAAAAAATTTGAAAAAATACACAAGCCCCAGATAAACGCGTCCTCTTTAAAATTGTATTTTTAGTTTTGCAAATTATGTAAAAAATTAAAAGATTTCATGCACGCACACACGTGTGCAAAATGCGACTTAAATATTCATTGGTAAGTTTCGAAAAATAATAATAAATATAATTTTTCGAGAAAAAATAAAAGAAAAATATGTAAGCCCCAGTGCACTCTATCTAGATCATGTTCACATATTTCATTTTTTTAAATTATTACTTTAACATTAATTTAGTGTGCACGCACACAAACTACTTGTTAATTGCTCTTCAAATTTTTAAGTACACACGTTTCATTAAATGAAAATTCGACACGATATATGGCATTGGTATATTTCGAAAAAAATATCATTGGAAAGCCAACATAACTATCTACATTTTGTTTTTCAACCACATGTCAAAATTCATGTGGCAAGTATGAGTTTCGAGGGTTTCAATTTAATACATGGATAAAATTTATGTTTTTCACCATCATATTTGGCCAAAAAGAGTTACCCATCTTCATGGAATCACCCATATATATATATATATATATATATATATATATATATATATATATATATATATGATAAACACTATTCGCTCAGGCTAGCCCAACTGATTCAAGAAACTTTTCGGGATGGAAAACTGGTTTGGAATTAGAACTAAATGAGGAAGAAGAAACAGAATGGGACAAGTATGTACATAACCTGAATGCAAACTTCATACATTTGTCAGAAGATTCGGAGGACACTTTAATTTGGACCAAAAATGCACACAATGGTACCTACACAGCAAAAATTGGATACGAAGTAGGCAATGTTGAGTTTGGAGAAGCAATAAAATGGTGGTGTCAAAAACTCTGGAAAACCCACAGCCCCCTCAAATCCAAAATCACCCTATGGCTGGCACTTTCGAATAAACTCCTTGCCTGGGAGGTGTTACAAAAAAGAGGATTTGAAGGTCCTGGCATTTGTATCCTTTGCAAAACTTGTGATGAAACCACTTCTCGTCTTTTCAACACTTGCTCCTATGCAGGTACAGTGTGGAATATGGTAGCTAAAGCTGTCAACTCCTCTCCACTTCCAGATTCACCTTCGTTGGAACAACGAGCCAAACACTGGTGGAACAATACTGGGGTTCGCAACTTTGATGCCCTGCCAGCTCTGTTTGTATTGAGTATTTGGACTACCCAGAATAATGCAATTTTCTAAAATAAACTCATGTCTCCAGCTCTTACTAGCGCTCTTTTGCTAAAACATTTACAGGAACAGAGTTTTGTGCCCAAGGCGAAGAAAGTTAGAGAACTCATTGCCCCAAAAATTGACAAAAGTATACCTTGGGCATTTTTCGATGGGGCAAGTTAGGGCAACCCTCCATTAGGAGGAGCAGGTGGACTTATCTTCCAAAATGATACCAAAAATATTTGCTTCAAGTACGCCACAGGGGGTGCAACAAACAGCAAATCAGAGTTAGCAGCGCTTTGGGCAGTTCTAAAAATCACAAAAAATGCACAGATAAAGAAAATTCAAATCTTTGGCAACTCAAAGATAGTAATTGACTGGGTAAACGACTTAATTGAAATCAAAGTTCCAAACCTACAACATCTGTTGAGCAAAATCAAGGAGTTGAAATCCAGCTTCGAAGCAGTCACATTCAGACACATCTACAGAGAACTAAACACTGAAGCAGACTCTTTCTCCAAACTTGTTCTTGCTATTCAACCAGGTTTCATGGAAGTTGAGTGCCATGGAGAAAGCCAAACCTTCAAGGCTTATGTTAAGTTGTTCTAACTAGGCCAGATGTTTTTTGATGCTCAGGATTGTTGATACTCTTGAACAAGTAATGAAATTTTCTGATAGCTCCTTTGAGCAGATTTTTGTATCTAGGCTGATAGCCTTTATTGATGTAAGCTCGTAAGAGCAGTACGATGTTTTATTCGAATGAATAAAAATATTTTTTTCCTTGGAAAAAAATATATATGATAAACACTAATATATAATCATAAATAATAAATGATAAACACTAATATATATATTATTTATTGTTTATGTTTATTATTATTTATTATTATGATTATATATATATTAGTGTTTATCATCTCTCTCTCTCTCTCTCTCTCTCTCTCTCTCTCTCTGTATATATATATATATATATATATATAAGAAAAAGGGTGTGTCCTTTATGTAAAAAAGGTACGAAGGGATTTATAAAAGCCAACATATTTTGTAAATGTAATATCATCATTTTTATCAATTCATTTTCAACATTATTTATCTTTGCACATGGAGATGCTCTCTATTGGATTTTAGTGTATTCATATACAGACACTACAAGATATCTACACTCAACAATATAATGGGTATGCATCCTATAATAGGAACACTAACCACGAAAATGAGAGGGAGAGGATGGTACAATAAGAGGTATAAATAAGAATAGGTTTGGTGGGGTTGATGTGAGATGTAATTAATGGCTATAAGGTTGCATGGAATGATGATGTTTATTAAAAAAATCAAGAGATAGGGCACAAATGAATGTTTGGTCAAGAGTGGGATTCTCAAATAAATCCATCTCAATTCTAAAAGTAGGTAATAACCTAGAACAAAATTTGATGATAAGTACCTTGTCTGGATGATGGATTTGAAGATAAATTGAAATCCAAGTGACGACTTCAATAAACTATTGAATGGTTTGACTGTAAGCCTGTTGAAGTTTTAGTCAACATCCCAAAATATTTTGTAGGCATCCAAGGGAGTTTAAATTCCCACACAAATCCTAGAAAAATGCATCCTTGATGGAAATATTGACAAAAATGGAGCTCCATGCATGTGTTGCATCATAGTTCAATGTAGTGTTCTGGAGATTCATTGTGGGATTGGCACCAAGACAAAGCTACACCATCTAACTAATACTTACCTATCTACAACGTATGTTCTTCAAACATATATGGACAAGTCTTGAAATAGGTATGCAAGCTAAATACAAGCGTACATCACTTCACCTTGCATCTAGTCATCATAATTGGGTAGAGTACTGTAGGTATTTAGATAGAATGTTGAAGTAGATGCCATAGATTGTCTATGCAGGGCTTCAATGAGTGTAAGTGCTAGTTCTTGAATTGAGTTGAATTGAGTAGTGTTGATGTCATCTTCAAAAGCAAGCTCTTTAAGAGGAGGCATTCTCTACATAGAAGTAGAAAAAGAAGTGTGTTTGGCTAGAGTGTGTTCTTTTTTAAAGGATGACATTGTTTTTTTGAAATAATAGTGAACAAAAATTTTGACTATTTTCTCTAAAATTTAACGAATGCTAAGCTAAATAGTGAAAAGTGGGATTTTTACATTTAGAAAAACTAGGTGCATTCCACAACCTATATTGAAAATATTGTCCTATTTATCCATTAGCATAGAACTTGTTATACTATAAAATGAGAACCAACACGAGTTCTCGTTTTTTTGGAGGTCACATTTAATAGCACATTTAATAGTTGTTTTTAACTCCATTTTGAAAAGTGGTGCTACCGGTAGCACCCTTTTTGTTTTGGCTAAATTTACAACTTTATTGAAACCTAGTCGGTAGCACCTTTTTTTTTCGGGATAAATTTACAACTTTATTGAAACCTAATCAGGTACCCTTGCAATCAAAACCCTAAATTGACCCCCGAATTGAACTGGTAGCAATCAACCCCCAATCGAGAGCTAAAATTACAACTTGACTGATATCCTCATCTTAACAATTGACACCGTTGCAACAAAAAGGAAAAAATCGACCCATGAATCGAAAAGAGGTGCTACCAGTAGTACCCCTTTCCTTTGTTGGCTTACGTTTTCCTGGAAAATTTGTTTTTTTTTAGAAAAAACAAAACAAAACAAAAAACACATCAAAACAACTCGAAAAAAAATTAAAAATAAGTGAAACAACACAAAAATTTTCAAAAAACCAGATTAAAAGAATCATAAAATTTGGAAAAAATATCAAAAAACTGTAAAAATTAAAAAAATTTAAAAATTTTATAAGAATTTTTTTTTAAATTGAAGAAAAAAAGACAAAATAATAAAAATTTATAATTTATAAAACAAATTATCATTTATAAAAAGAAATTAAAAAATTTGAAATTATATTAAAAAGAAAAACCCAACCCACCCTTTTCCCCACTCATCCCCTTACCCCTCCCCCTCCCTGTCTCCCCCCTTCCCTCACCCAATCCTCGCTTCCCCATCCCCCTGCCTCTCCCCTTCCCCTCCCCTTCCTCCCCTTCCCGTCCCCCCTCACCCCCCCCTCTCTGCCCAACCCTTGGGAGGCCCTGTGCGCACACGAGGGGTTGCGAGTCCACTCCCTTTTTCTCTCAAAGGGTTTCCCAAGTGGCAACACGATTATGAGCGATTGTTAGAATTGCATTACCCTTTGGGAAGCCCTTTGGGTGCATGGGGGGCTACGATGCTACTCCCAAAGGGTCTCCCAAGGGATGGGTGGAGAGGGAGGGAGTGGGAGACGGGGGAGGGGGACAAGGATGGGGATGGGGATGGGGATGGGAAGAAAAGGGTGGGGAGGGGAAAGGGAAGGGGAGAGGGAGAGGGACGGGGTAGCAAGGGGAGGGGCAGGGGTAGGGGTAAGGTGAAATGAATGGGTTGGGTTTATATATATATATATATAAAAAAAATTTTTAATTATAAGTTTTTTAAAAGAAACTGTATTTTTTTTAATTTTCGTTTCTTTTTTTTATAAATTTTATAATGTTGTGATTTTTTTTAATTTTTAATTTTTGAATTTGTTGTTTCACTTTTTTTATAATGATTTTTTAAAGTGATTATTTTTAGATTTTAACATCGAATAAATATGAGGGTGGTTCTAGGAGGTCCACTTTTCAATTTGGGGGTTGATTTAGGGTTTCGATTGCAATAACACCACCCAAGGTTACCAAAAAGTTGTAGTTTTACCCTCCCCCCAAAAAAAGGGCGATACTGGTATCACCACTTTTCGTTTTGGGGTTTTTTTAGTGTTTTTGACACTAAAAATATGATTTTTTATGGCTAGAGTTCTTGTTCTATAATATATTGTATTGTTATTTGTAGATCCATCTTAACTAGTATGGATCTATGAAACACCAACATAAATATAAAAAACAATTGAGATGTAAATCTTTTTTTTTGTTGGCAAGTGGTATAGTACCCCTTGACCAGAAGGGTTCACCATTGGCTGAGAGACCATGAACCAGGGGCATCTAAGCTGTCAAAATCACCCGAGTATCGCACCCGGCCTGGATTGCACCAACCCTTAGCATGGTTGGATTTTAGTATCCGTGCGGTTTCGAACCGGCGACCTTTCCACTTAGGGGTGTCTTAACCATCACCCACCACCAACTGTTCTACATCTCACGGATAATTGATATGTAAATCTTTGATACTTAAAATATCTTGATTTAATATGGATTCTCTCTTTCTCTCTCTCTCTCTCTCTCTCTCTCTCTCTCTCCCCTTGTGTGTGTGTTAACATTGTGTTTGTAACACCCCTTTTTTTACCCTAAGATGTGAATATGATGCAATTATGTAAAGGATAGAAGTTGGACATGAATGGTCTAGGATGACCGAATATATTGTACATAAATATATGTTTGATGTTTAATATAAAAAAGTGTTTGGAATTCCGTGGATTTTATTCCTATTATATGTTTGTTTCAATTATTGTTTTGAAATTATTTATGTGTATGATTTATTAAGCATGGTTTGAATGCATTCATTGTAGTAATAAATCATAAAAGAGAATGGATATTCTAGATAATTGAATGTTGCATAAATGTAATATTTCCGATGTTAAAATTAATAATATAACCAATTTAGGAATTAGAAATTGAAATTAGTACCAAGAGCATAATTTATACATGGATTTGAGTAGCATGTGGTCTCCATATTTAAAGAGGCTACCGGGTACATAATAGAGTGGTATCAAAGCTACAGGTAGCAGCATTGGGACTACATGGTCCAGAATCTATATGCATAGGAACATGTTACAAATTGCATGAGAAGTGTCTGACAAAATGTATGAGAGAAGTTTTTGGGAAAATTGATGTAAATCATCTAGATGGTTAAATTAATATGTGTAGTAGTTATATGAATATACAAGAGGGTAACTAGAGAAAAACTGGATGTTTAGTTAGTACTGTGAGTTAAAGATGAAAAATTATAGTTTTCAAGTAAATTGTTTGACGAAATGTCTTGAAGAAAAATTGTGGCTTTAAATACCCAGATGATATTTTTCAAAACCAATAATGGAATTGGCATGATAAATGGTAGTGAAGAATTCATAATGGATGAATTTGGCTATGAGAAATTTTTGGGAAACATTCGAACTAGTGCCCAAAAATTACCACTTATGTTAGTCAATAGAAAAATTTTAGTTTGTGAAGGCCATGTGTAAAGCCATGTAGACATATGTGGATGAAAACATGCCATGTGTAAATTTGTAGTAGCCACCTATTGCTGAATTAAATATTTCATGAATCTATAAAAAATGGAAAACTTGGGGAAAATTTGATGTGGGCACTAGAAATTCTACGTGGGAAGAAGCTATGATGTGGGTCATCTGCATGGAGTGAATAAATAGGTGGCAGTGCTAGCCAAGATCCATGTGCATGGGTGGCACCCATGTATGAAGGGTGGATCTGACTGTGGATATTGCTCGAGATCGACAACCTAGATTCATAACAACTCACCAACATGCTTGAATTTTAATTATTCTCAGCATACTACGATTCCAAAACCATGGTTTCCACTTAGCACTCACTAGTAGATTGTATCTCATGAAGTTGGTTTTGATATACCACTTTCTCATCAATCCAAAACCACTTATGTAAAGAAGGCACGTGGGTGACATCTCAACGAAAGATGAAAAATGATGGGGAAAGGGTAGGAAATGGAATGGCCTCAACTGGTGATGACACATAGGACCCAACTACCATAGGGTTGTAAAATTAGTCACAGCAGATCTAATGAACAAGTAAATCAATCACAACAGATGAACATAGAAAATATGGTGCAAAACTGTGCAAAACATGCAGCAGTGCTCAATGTCCCAATAAGGGTGAATGATTACAATATAAACTGTCACAATGAATGAGCAATTCAAATTGCCTAAGGAGGTCATTCGAATCACTGAATGGAGTAGCTTGACTCCAACTAGGAGTCCTCATCATCAATCAGTAGTGGTCATCAATGCACAAGAACCAGTCATCCAGGTGTCAATCTGAGTCTAACTAAGTGTAACAAGTGTAACTAAAGTGTGTAGCACTGATTAAGGGAAGGAGGCTCAGTGGGGGGCGCATGGGAGGCTAACTGAAGTCAGAACAAGTCATCTAGTCAATCTGGAGGTCCAACAAAAGTGAAACAGTCAGTCGGGAGTGAAACTAGCCTCAAATCAGGGAGAATCGGAGCTAACTGAGTGTAACTGAAGTGGAACTGTAGTGGTAGGTGAACAAGTGCACCCTTCTATGGCAGTAGGTGAGAAGTGGGCACCTTTCAGGCTAGGAGGGATAAAACTCTGAAGTAAGTGGCTCTCGGGTGCTAGAATAAGGTGGCTAAGGTGCTAGAGGCATCAACCTGGTGACTGGGATGCATGCAAAGTGCATGCAAACCCTAGAATTTGCATGCAAACCCTAATTGCATGCAAGATCCTGAAAAAGATGATGTGGATATCCGAACACCCCCCCTCAAGCTAGACTATGATGTGCAAAAAATAATGTGGGGCCCTGGTAACTAAGACCAAAGGTCACCCCAATTCAATAATCCAAAAAATGCTGAAAATAAAATAAGTGAGGAAAGAGGGAAAACCCAGTGGGAAGAAAGCCCCCCCTCAAGCTAAAGAATAATAATGAATCAATCTGTCTCCACCATGATGGAACTCACCCCCAACAGTGAATGGAGGTAAGAGAACTTCTTCTCAGTGAAGCTCTTGGTGAAGATGTCTACAATTTGCTCATCAGTAGGGCAATATTGCAGAATGATGGTGCGGTCATGCACCAACTGTCGAATGTAATGCATATGAATCTCAATGTGTTTGGTCCTCTGCTGCTGAACTGGATCTGTGGAGATATTGATAGCACTTTGATTGTCACAAAATAGGACAGTCGAAGTAGTTCCACCAAAACCAAACTCGGAAAGAATACCCTGCAACCAAACTGCTTGAATGGAGGCATTGACTGCCCCTCGATACTCTACCTCTACTGAAGAAAGTGCAATGGCTGCTTGCTTTTTGCTGGACCAACAAATAGAACCATGACCAATCATGAAAACATAACCGGAAGTGGACTTCCAATCAATGCTATCACTGGCCCAATCTGAATCAGTAAAACCAATGAAATCAAGCTCAGAATCTGCAGCATAATGTATGCCAAACTGTCTTGTACCTTGCACATACTGCAAGATCTGCTTGGCTGCTCGCCAATGAATCTCATGTGGCTGCTGCATATATCTTGACACGGCACTCACGGCATATGAGATATCAGGCCTTGAGTGTGACAAATAAAGTAGTGAACCAATCAACTGTCGATACATACTGCAATCTGCAAGCGGTGTAGAATCTCCCTCCTCAAGACTAATTCCTGAGAGGAATGGGAATGGGGCTGCCTTACATTCAGCCATATTAAACTTCAATAATAGGTCGGAAGCATATTTTTGCTGAGATATAGTGATCCCATCAAAATTTTGAGCTATCTCCAAGCCCAAAAAGTGACTCAGCAAGCCTAAATCGCTCATGTCAAAAGCTAGATTTAAGGCAGTTTTTAGCTTGTTTATTGAAGTAAGAGTGCTACCAGTAATGAGAAGATCATCAGCATAAAGTACAATAACCAAAAAATTACCTTTAACTCGCTGAAGATACACATTCGGATCAGATTTGCATCTTTGGAAATTCTGAGAAAGAAGGAAGGAGTCCATCTTTGCGTACCAAGCTCTTGGGGCCTGTTTTAACCCGTACAAAGATTTCTTCAATCTACAAACCAATGATGGATCTGATGTATAACCCTCTGGCTGCTGCATATATACCTCTTCAGCAAGGTCTCCATGTAAAAATGCACTCTTCACATCCATGTGGTGCACTTCCCAGTGCTTGGATGCGGAAATAGCTAAAACAAGGCAGATGGAATCCATCTTTGCAACCGGTGCAAAGGTCTCAGTGTAGTCCACTCCTTGGACTTGGGAGAAACCTTTTGCCACCAACCTTGATTTGTATTTTTTGATAGTTCCATCAGCAGCAACTTTAGTATGGTAGACCCATTTACACTTCACTAATTTTCTTCCAGGTGGAAGAGAAACTAGCTCCCATGTGTTGTTCTTTTGAAGAGAACTGTACTCTTCATACATGGCACTTTTCCATCTCGGATCTCGGTGAGAAGAATAGTATGATGTAGGATCTGAACCAGCCATCAAATAACAAATCTCAGGAAGAAATGGATCAGCAATAGAAAGAGCCATACCTGCTCTTTGAAAGTCTGCTCTTGTTCGTCTTGGATCAGCAGGATTTCCAAGGTTCGAACCAGCAGATTGGAGAGTGTTTTGGGCCCACTTTGGTAACTGAGGAGGATCATAATGGTAGGATTCCGAACCTGATATGTCATGATCATCATATGCTGCTAAAAAATCAGAAATATCAGAACTCATACCTTCATTATCGCTGCACGGATCATCTTCTGGTGAAGGCGGTGAATCGACAGTCTTTTCCTCGACTAGTTGCAATTCTTGAAGCGGTTCTTCAAATTGCACACTGCGCTCTATGAATATCTTTTTAGATCTAATATCCATGAGTTTATATTCTTTTTATTATTCCCCATATCCTATCAGTATGCACTCGGTACTTTGTGGATCCAAAGCTCGTCTCTTCTAGGAAGGAATTCTAGCCCATGCAGTAGAGCCAAAAACTCTCAAATTTGACACATCCGGTTTGTGACCAAAGAATGCTTCGAAAGGAGTCATACCTTTCACGGATGAATGTGGAACACGGTTCTGTATATATGCAGCAACATTGATTGCTTCAGCCCAAATATTTGCAGCCAAACCTTTTGATTCAATCATGCATGTAGCCATCTCTTTCAATGACCGATTTTTCCTTTCCACTACACCGTTCTGCTGGGGTGTGTAGGGAACTATATGTTGGATCTTAATTCCGCTTTGGGCACAGAGTTGCAGCAACTCGGATTTAATATATTCTCCACCATTATCAGATCTAAGAGCTTTGATCTTGCTCTCAGTGGCGGTCTCAACAGAAGCCTTAAAATCCTTGAATTTTCCAAGCACTTCTGACTTGTTTTTGAGAAAGAATACCCATGTAAAGCGGGAAAAATCATCAATAAATGTCAAAACATACCTTGAACCATTTAATGACATATGGGGCAGTGGACCACTGATATCAGAATGGATCAATCCCAAAATTGTAGAAGCTCTGCTAGCTTTGCCACGGTCGAATCTGTGCTCGGGGTGCTTCCCAATGATGCAACCAGTGCATATTCCCTTCGAGGAATGGAGTTGTGGAAGACCATCTACCATGGATTTGTTTGATAACAGCAGAAAATACTTATAATTAAGATGTCCAAATCTTTTATGCCAAAGCCTACTAACCTCATTACCATGTGTGCGAAGAGCAGTGGGCTTTGCAAGCGGAATAAAGTGTGAAAACTCATAGCATTTTGCAGTGTGGTTTGCCTTTCCGACTGCAACTAGTCTTCCACTTTTGATATCAAAAATTTCAACTGTATTAGGGCTGAATGTAACTTTCTTCGGTTCACCAGTGTGTGTCATTTGATACACAGAAAGAATATTTGAAGCCAAGGAAGGCACATAGAGAACATTCTGAAAGCTTCCATGATCTACATGAATCGTACCTTTTCCCTTTGAAGAAATTTTTGAGTCATCTCCCAAATGGATGGGGATGGAGCTGTTTGGATCGAATGAGGAAAAAGAATCAATATTTGTAGCCATATGATTTGATGCACCCAAATCTATCAAGAGAGTAGTGGGCTTCGAAACCGTTGCCATGAGTGCTTGTCCTCTTTCATGATCATCATTCCTATCCTTCTTCCTTGCACCGTCGGGAAGAGTTATGTTGTTCTTTTCCAAAAGGAGGGCCATTTGATCTATAGTCTTCTTCATACATGAACTTTCGGGATGAAAGCCACGATTGCAATAAGTACATTTAGATTTTTGGTTACCTTCTTTGCCCTTTTGCTTGAACTTCGAACGGGATGGTGCATCCGTTTGTTTGCCTTTGTCTTTTTGCTTGTGAGGCTCGAATTTGGGCTTCTCCTTGTTTTGCTTTCCTTTACCATTCGAGATCTTGGGTCCTTGAACATATAGGGCTGAATCTTTGGAGCTTATGGACCCCATTTGAATCAACTTGTCATGCTCTTTTGTGACGGACTCAATGAAGGCATTCAAGGTAGGCATCTTCCAATTCAGGGTAGTTAGCCGACCGGAATTGAAAGTAGAGACAAATACCGAATAATCTTTCCCAAGCTTGCTTAGAATGGAGAGGATTAATTGTTTATCCTCTTTGATAACTCCACTATTCTTCAATTGCAAGTTCAAGTTCTTGAATTTTGTGAAAAATTCATTAATGGTCTCGAAATTCTCAGGACTAAGGGCAATCAATTCATTCTCTAATTGAAAAGCCCTAAGCTCGTCCTGCTTGCCAAATAGTGTTTCAAGTTGCTCCCATATGGATTTTGGAGTCTTCAATCCACTGAGATGGAAGTGAAGATCTTTGGAGATGGAGAGACAAAGAAGACCATAAGCTTCATCAAGCTTGTTGTAGTGTTTGGTTCTATCTGACAGATTGCTTGGCTCCAATTCAAGACCAAGAGTGACTCGGTAGTAACCTTTTGAACGTAATATGATCTCCATATCATCTTTCCAATCAAAATAATTGAATGGGGTGAGGATAGGCTTTGAAGAAGAGTATTCCATTGCTAGGAGCGAGTCAAACTGATGTAGAAGGAGCTTGCATGCACAGTGTAGCGAATGCAAAAGATGGAGACAATAACCTGCAAATCACAAGAAAACCAAGAAAAATGAGGTCGAACAATCCACCCTTTTAGAGTTGCATCACACCTGGGATTGGAGATCAAACAATGTTGAATGGGTCCAATGTATCAGATCCAGGAATTATGTGGTAACTCAAGCTTCTGGAGTGGTATTGGATGTATTTTCAAGCTTTGCATGCACAGGAGCGAATGCCCTTGAGATATCTCATGCCAAAACTTTTTGCAATTTGAGCAATTCAGTCAAATCTTCTTGTAAAAACACCTGTAGAAAAGAGATCTTGTCCCTGCAATGGCTCTGATACCATGTAAAATTAGTCACAACAGATCTAATGAACAAGTAAATCAATCACAACATATGAACATAGAAAATATGGTGCAAAACTGTGCAAAACATGCAGCAGTGCTCAATGTCCCAATAAGGGTGAATGATTACAATATAAACTGTCACAATGACTGAGCAATTCAAATTGCCTAAGGAGGTCATTCGAATCACTGAATGGAGTAGCTTGACTCCAACTAGGAGTCCTCATCATCAATCAGTAGTGGTCATCAATGCACAAGAACCAGTCATCCAGGTGTCAATCTGAGTCTAACTGAGTGTAACAAGTGTAACTGAAGTGTGTAGCACTGATTAAGGGAAGGAGGCTCAGTGGGGGGGCGCATGGGAGGCTAACTGAAGTCAGAACAAGTCATCTAGTCAATCTGGAGGTCCAACGGAAGTGAAACAGTCAGTCGGGAGTGAAACTTGCCTCAAATCAGGGAGAATCAGAGCTAACTGAGTGTAACTGAAGTAGAACTGCAGTGGTAGGTGAACAAGTGCGCCCTTCTCTGGCAGTAGGTGAGAAGTGGGCGCCTTTCAGGCTAGGAGGGCTAAAACTCTGAAGTAAGTGGCTCCCGGGTGCTAGAATAAGGTGGCTAAGGTGCTGGAGGCATCAACCTGGTGACTGGGATGCATGCAATGTGCATGCAAACCCTAGAATTTGCATGCAAACCCTAATTGCATGCAAGATCCTGAAAAATATGATGTGGATATCCGAACAAGGGTCAACCACATGTCTCGCCATGACAACATCTTGCCATGTCAACAAAAATTAGAAAAATATGTAATACCCAGGTTGTTAAGCCCCAAACTTATGATCTTTTATTTGACTATGTACTTGTGTTCTATTTGTTAATGTGACTATGGAATTATGCTTATTTGTTTGATGATGTGATTATGGAATTTTCATTATTATTATTAATGTTAATGTTGTTATTGTCATTGTTGTTATCATTGAATGTTGTTGCTATTAATTAAATAAACAGCTGGCTAAGCAAAGCAAACTAAATGAGTATGGGAGACCATGGATCTCACGGAGTGAGGGAGAATGGGGGACATCACTAGCACCTTAGAGATTGTTGTTGGATGGTAGTTTTACATCCTAGTTCATTTTGTGCCTTGGTGACTTTAGTAGTGATGGTCACCCAAACATTATACAACGGAGCCCATTTTTTATTTTTATGAACTATGGAGTTATTATTGCATCTTATACATACCTTAGTAGGCCCCTCTTGCATAGTGTGCCCTCTTTGGGAGAAATTTCCTCCTATTTATGTGTTTTTGTCATTTATGAACCCTCTCCCTAGATTCTAGGAGATGTAAGCTAGAATTTAGCTTCCACCTCCTTGATTTGAGCCTCCACTTCCACAAGTGCACCCCACTCCTCCCTTATTTTTGTGCTTATATGATATTTATGACCCTATTGGATACCCTCACTCACCTACTTCACCCTTCTTCATGTTTTGTAACCTCCCCTTTATGTATTAGTGCGCCTCCTTGTGTTCTTCATGGATCCACTCCTTGGTTTTTGGTAACTCCTCATAGTGCTAATATTGGAAATGGAATCTCCTAACTAGGGCACCACTCCACTAATTTGAGTTAAGTCTCCATGATGAATCCCAACCACAATCAAAACACTTCTAGTTGGCCACCTTTGGTTCGAATTTTCCTCCTTAAGCTATTTATACATGTACTCTCTCTTTGTTGAAGCTAATCTTGAGCTTTGGATCACTTGACTTGTGTTATCTCACCATGTTGGGAATGTTGATTGTATTGAGAGCGTGTTGAGACTTAGATCTAGTCTAGTTTTTCCCCTTTGCTTCCATTATATCACTCTACTAGTCCAGGTTCTCACACAGGAACCCAAGAAATGTGTTGGTGAGAGTAGTCACATCCCATAGGAAATGGCGACGAACATGGAAGTAGTAGTGGGAAGCATTTTGGTTCTTGAAAGAGGTAGTTCTAAGAGTTTCTAGACTAAGTGTGCCTCTACCTGTAGATCCATAGTCTCAGCTCAGGGGTGACCCCTTCAAGCGAGGAAGGCTTGAATGTGTCTATGGCTGGGATTAAAGTTGTCCTGTTGTAACCAATTGCCCTTATTTTCATATAAGTATTTCTCTTACGTTTCGTTTTCATTACATTATTTTATTTCGTATATGTGCAATGGTGGCTAAATTGGTTGTATGCATGTTCATGTATTTAATTCCAGGATCTATATGCAGGAAGGATGAATGTCATATAATATTCTTCTATGCTCCTTACCTTCTTTCTATTCTTCTTCCTCTTAATCAGAAATTGTAATTCTCGCTCTATGGTATTGAGAAGGGCGAAACCATATTCTTTGGTTTGAACATCTATGCTCATTTTTGTGTCATGAGACCTGTTCCATTGCATCCAAAACATTGTTTCTAGTAAAGAATTCCTTTCGTTTCATTTGAAAAGCTTTCCAGATGAACAAGATATGTATGTTTTGGTTCGACCGTTTCTAGTGCCAAGATTAGCGCAGCTGCCATTTGATTGTAAGAGTTTTGTTTACAAATCTATTATTTGTTGTAGATTTGAGTATGAGTGATGTATTCTAGATGTAAAAGTGATCGATGGCTGGATGGTGGTATCCATATGATCATATTTTTATTAGTGAGATATGATTGTAGGGGACAATCATTAGGAGCTAATTTTGAGGGTTGTAGTTGTAGCTGGTGTTCTTTGTTTGCTATGGTTTCGGTGTGGCTGCATATTGCAGCTTAGATACATTTCATTATATGTGTTTTTCCTTACTTTTTAGACTTACTAACAACACACACATAACAACACTGAAAAATAGATTAATTTGCAAAATAATTGATGATGTCAATACTTGGTTATTTATAAACTATGTTATCAAACAAATCAAAAGTACATGAATTAATTACTCACATTGAAGATGATGTTTACCATGCCTTAATCACGTGCTTGTTGTGATTACGATCCTTAGTTCATACTTTGGAAATTATTAATTAAGTTTCATAATTAAGTGTCGTAATTAAATAATTAATTAAGTGTTGCAACTTTAGTTATAATTCAATCTCTAGAGTTAAAAGTTTTAAATTATTTGTGTGAATGGTTAATTAGCCTAACAATCATTTATATGTACCCGATGTGCTTAAGCTTAACTTAGTCTTAATATTAGCACCCTTAACCTTAGTTAAGGGTTAGGGATACTACAAAGTGGTATCAGAGCTGAAGGTTTCAACACTGCGGCTGTTGGGCCTTCTGCAAATTACAAGTCACTATGTAAACATGCATTTGCATTAGATAACTTGGATGCATGCACCTTAATATAGTTTCACATGTGATTTAGTTAATTAAATTGTTATCTTGGGATGGGTATGGACTTGATTTCCAACTGGTAAGGATAAATCCTTGAAGGATTTCTAGATCCCCTTGTCGAGTCAGGTAGATTGTAACCTAGAAAATTTAGCTTGTTACTTTATAACTAAGAAGAAGAAGTAGCTTGAATAGTAATAAAATTATGCCAATATGTAGTTTTCTAACAAATGGTAGATAATGAACACATTGGATTTCACATTGAATGATTGAGCAAACAATGTGACCACTAAACTAAGATCTTACTCACACCTGTGAAGACTAGAGATTCAACAAGTACAAGTTCAGTAGTAGGAAGTGAGGAATTGGAGATATATTTTAAGGAAGGACAAAGACCATACAATCCTGAAGAGGATTTTGTTGAGGGAAAAATTTCAAATATTCATAAGAGGAGCAGTGCATATTAAGCTTAGAGGATCCGGTGAGGAAGTGTAGGGAGGCTAATGAAAGGATAATTCATATCCAGGAGTAGATTATGAATGATCTAAAATCATTGAAGACCATCCAAAGATCTATTGAAAAGAGTCATAGAAGAGGTTATGTGAGATCTGCATCATCTTCAAGGATACCTCAAGCATCAAGCAGTAAGAAGAGTAGTATAGAGAGTAGGAGGAGGAAGGGGTATGCATCAAGTAGTATAGAGATTAGTCTTGAAATATATTCGATGAGATACAAGAAGAGGAGGTCTACCCGATATGAACTAGAAGGAGATTTGAGAAGAATCAAGCCCCAGAATTTTGATGGAGAAGTAAATCATGGTTGTTAGGACTAAGGAAGTTATTACTCCTTCACTCGGAGAGGAGGAAGGGGTATGCATCAAGCATTACAGAGATTAGTCTTAAAATATATCCAATGAGATACAAGAACAGGAGGTCTACCCGAGATGAACTAGTAGGAGAGTTGAGAAGAATCAAACCCCCAAATTTTGATGGAGAAGTAAAGCACAGAGAATATGCTAAAGCGTGGTTTTTAGGACTAAGGAAGTTCTTCTAGTTGTATCGGTATATACCTAATATGGAAGCAAGAATAGCCATATACCACCTGCAAGGTAAAGCATCTATCTGGTGGGATCAACTAGTTAAGCTAAAAGACATCGATGAAGACAAAATCTATTGGAATAAATTTAAGAAGTACTTCAAGAAGGAATACCTCTCTGAGCATTACTATGACAAAAATATGGAAACTTTTGAAGTTACTAGAACTTTTGAAGTATGCAAACTTCATCAAAGATGAGAAGGTAAAGATTCAAAGGTTCCTAAGTGGTCTTCTTGAATCTTATAGAGACAAAATCCAGTATGATAGGCCAAAGAACCTTAAGGATGCCATCTGGAAGGAAAAAAAATTATATGAACATAACAAGAGAAAGTCCCCATATCAAAATAATTGGAAGGATATGAAGAAGAAAAAACAGGAGCAGAGAAAGACAGGTTTCCAGCCTTCAAAAATAATAATAATAATAATAATAATTCTTATCAACAAGGAAAATCAAGGGAAGAGCCTTCCGGGAAAAGACCACATGTAGAATGTTGGATATGCAAGGAAAATCACTTTTCCAGTAATTTCCCACGTAAGAAAAATAACCTTCAAAACATTCAATAGTCTTGAACTGTTGGAGATGTAGGTGGAAGCGTTAAGAGGATCTATGCATCCCTAGATGGGAGGCAAGCTGACCACCAGTCCCAAATGATTAATGTAGCAGTTAAGATTGATAATAAAACCATAGCTATTTTGATTGATTATGGAGCTATAAATAGTTACATTGCACCTAATCTAGTTGAGAAATGTCGTTTGAAGAAAAGTAAACTTGAATTAACAAGTCTAGTACAGTTAGCCATAGGAGCCAAGAGGGAAACCACAAAATTTGTAAAAGTGTGTCCCTTAGAAATTAATGGAGAGAACCTTTCCAGACTTAAACATCATACCCTTGGGTCATATGATGTATTGATTGGCATGGATTGGTTGGATGCACACCATGCCATACTAAATTGTCATAATAAAACTTATACTTGTTTGGATGAAGAAGAAAACCGAGTGACAATCAAAAGTATACCTAGACCCATATCCCCGAGGGAGGCCACAACTCTACAATTGAAGAAATTTCTCAAAAATGGATTCCATTTATATGCAATTCATGTGGAAGAGTCATAAGAAGGAAAATATCCAGAATTGCAGGATTATCTAGTACTACAAGAGTTTGCATATATATTTCAAGAACCGTTGGGAATGCCTCCTAAGATGGATATTGATTTTTCTATCAACTTGGTGCCAGGAAAAATACCTTCATCTAAAGCACCTTATAGAATGAGTGCTCCAGAGTTAAAGGAATTATAGATGCAGTTTGAGGAGATACTAAAGAAAGGTTACATAATACCAAGTGTCTCACCTTGGGTATCTCCTATGTTATTTGTGAAGAAGAAGGACGGAACTCTAAGAATCTGCATAGATTATATATAGTTGAACAAAGAAACAACTAAAAACAAGTGCCTCTTGCCAAGTATTGATGACTTGTTTGATCAGTTAAGAGGAGCCAAACTGTTTTCGAAGATAGATTTGACATCAGGATACCACGAGATCAGGATTAAGGATGAAGATATCAGTAAGACAATGTTTAGAACAAGGTATGGACATTATGAGTTCATTGTGGTAACTTTTGGGTTAAAAATGCACCCGTGGTATTCATGAGCTTGATGAATGGGTTTTTTAGAAAATACTTAGATAAGTTTGTGATTGTATTCTTAGATGAAATCCTTATCTATTCCAAGATATAATAAGAGCATGAAGAACATCTAATACCACTAATGAAAGTGCTTAGAGAACGTCAATTGTATTCCAAGCTAAGCAAGTGTTCTTTCTATCAAGGCATAATTCATTACTTAGGACATATAATATCTAAAGAAAGTGTTTCAGTAGATCCTGAAAATATAAGAGCCATTATGGAATGGCCAACACCTAAGAATGTATCAGATGTAAGATCTTTCATGGGATTAGTTGGGTACTACCGAAGGTTCATCTAAGGATTATGGAAGTTATCTCATCCTATCACATCTTTACAGAAGAAGGGTGTGAAGTTCAACTTGACTCCTAAGTGTGAAGAGAGTTTTCAAATACTTAAGGAACTGCTTACTAGTGCACTTGTTCTAAAGATTGCAGATCTTGAAGGAAACTTTGTTGTGTGCACAAATGCATGTAAGCAAGGCATTGGTGGATTATTGATGTATGATGGACATGTGATCAATTATGAATCTAGAAAGTTGAAGGAACATGAGCAGAACTATGCCACCCATGAATTAGAGCTTGTAACTATCATCCATGCTTTGAAGATGTGGATACATTATGTAATGGATAAGAAGTTTGAGTTAAGAACTGATCATGATGGGTTAAAGTACTTGTTTGAGCATCCTAATTTGAGTGCAAGATAGAGGAGATGGATGGAGTTATTATGTGAATATGATTTTGACATCAATCATATCAAAGGTAAGGAAAATAAAGTAGTTGATGAACTTAGTAGGAAGATACATGTGATGCATGTAGAAACTATCATCACTGGTACATCATATTTAAAGGATAAGATCATTGAATCCATTGTTATAGATGAACTTTATTAACAGGTAAAAGAAGGATTGCAACAACAGAAAATTCCATAGAAATTTGATAAGTATAAGTTGGAAGAAAATGGGATCCTCATGCATAGAGATAGAGTTTATGTTCCCAATGCCAGAGATATAATGAATATAGTTCTGAAGGAAATGCATGACGTTCCTTATGCTGTACATTCGGGTTATCAAAAAATAGTAGCAACAGTAAGGAAAAAATACTATTGTCCAGGGATGAAGAATGATGTTGTAGAATATATATCTAGGTGCATGGAATGTCAAAGTATTGAAATTGAGCATCAACATCTAGTGGGATTGTTGCATCCCTTTCCTATACAAGAATGGAAATGGGATGTAGTGAGAATGGATTTCATCACCAAGTTTCCTAAGACAAGATTGAAAAATGATGCTATCATGGTTGTGGTAGATAAGTTAACTAAGGAAGCACACTTCTTTCCAGTAAAGACGATTCACAAAGTAGCTAACATTGCAGATATTTACATGAAAGAAGTAGCTAGATTTCATAGTATTCCCAAGGCTATAGTATCCTACCGAGATTCAAAATTTACTTCTAACTTTTGGAAATGATTGTTTGAGGGGTTTGGCACAAGTCTAAACATGAGTACAACATACCACCCTCAGACAGATGGATAGACATAAAGATATAACCAAGTGATTGAAGATATGTTAAGGATGAATGTGATGGATAAGCCATCTAAGTGGGAATATTATTTACACTGTGGAATTTGATTATAATAATGGATATCATTCCTCTTTGAAGATGATTCCTTTCGAGGCCATGTATGGAAGAAAGTGCAATACTCCCATCAGTTGGGATAACCCAATAGACATAGTCATTGTTGGACCAGAATTATTAAAGGATATGAAGGATTAGATGGTTAAGATAAAGCAGAATCTAAAGGAAGCTCAAGATAGGCAAAAAATTTATGCAAATCAGAACAGGACTGCCAGACAGTTTCAAGTTGGAGATCATGTTTTTTCTAAAGTTAGACCCAAGAAGACTTCGTTAAAATTGGGAAATTACTCCAAGCTAGCTACCAGATACTGTGGACCTTTTGAGGTCTTAGATAAAATAGGACTTGTTGATTATGAGCTGGCTCTACCTGCTTGCATTAGAGTACATAATGTGTTTCATGTGTGTTTGATAGACAATCTACCCTGAGCGGACTCAAGGCATGATCTCCCTAGCTCAACGCGAGTCTAGAACAAATAGGACAAAATATAGATTACTTTCCTAGATCTAATTAAGGATCAAGGAACTAGATACCTTACCTTACAGGTCGCTAATCCTTTTACTCCTTGAATGCTGCTCCAAGCTTGACGATCTTCAAAGCCGAGCTGCAAAACTTGTCAAGACAACAAGACAACAAAACAAGTAAAATGTATCTATACAATAATAGATCTAAGTAAGTAGTCAAGTACGTGAACTATGCAAAATATCACTAACACAATGAGATTTTGGTGGAAAGCAATTATATTACTGTATTGAAAAGAGAAGTACATAGGATAGAAAGACTACAACCATAGACTTGACGTAGCAATCCTCATCTGATCGAACCAATGCCAAATCCTCCCAAGGAAGTGTGAGTCTCCCAATAGATGAGTAGAGGTCTCTCCTAAGGTGATTTCACCAGCATGTAGACGCTATAGACTTCTTCTCTTTGGAATGGGGATGAGCTTCACTTATATAAGACTAAGTGGATAGGGTATGGATAGGGTAGGTTGAGATATGTTAAGAGAGAGAGATAGGGGATCCTTCTAAGAGGTTAGGAACCGTGTGCCAACTCTCCCAAAAGGTCAGGGATAAGGATCCATGTCAGCTGGCTTCGAGAATGGGCTCGAAGGAGATATTTTTGTCTATTAACTGACATCGTCGCAGGCTGCAAGAGGAAAACCTGCAACGTCGTAGGTTCATGAGGACAACCTGCGACGATCTCTCAAAACCTAGTATGAATGGGTTTGTATCTCTTCAAATTAGTAACTTAGTCATGGAACTCTAGGGATGTATACACTAAATCCCCTGATGGTAAGATTTTAGTTGTAACAGAATGCCCCCCAAAGCATGAACTTGTTTGAAATTTGGACAGGTGAAATGCTTTGATAGAAGGAATGGCAATGGTTTGTCGGACGAAGGACGATGCTGCAGTACAACTGACTCTGAGTACACAGTATCGTACAACGTGGTTGTCAACCAATACATTGCAGATCCATGATAGTAATGACCGACTGAACACAATCATGGCTACTAAACACAAGCATAGATCCATGATGAGATGATAACACAGCCATGACCAATACAAATGTGGATCCGTGTGATATGACACAATACAAACTCCATCACAACCTGGTAAAACATGACTCCCCAGGGTCTTCATACCCATGCTTCTAGTGGGAAAATTCCCGTCAAAGAGTTACGGGAACGTCCGTTGCGTGCCATACTCTTTACCATCATGAGGATAACAGGGATTCAAGCTCCTCACTTAGCTACCAGGTCTCAGATGCTATATGCGGAGGACTGCATGTCTCTGAAGATCTTCAACTGGTGCGAGGGACTCCTTGCAAATATTCAATCTCAACTGACAAAGTGTCGGCGTGGAGAGCTCAAATAGTACGGATACGGGTCGATAGTGATTTCATTCCTATTGGAGCAGTTTCCCCTCTTGCGCCCGCAGGTACCTTTAGATGACAAGGATCCTAAGGATCCTCACATGGCCAGATGGACAAAGGTGATGGCCCATCATGGTGGGGGCCCCATAATCAGGTACAGTCCTGAGTTCTTCACCTGGCTGGAAAGCCAGCTGCTCATGGTAGAGGACTACCCGTATAGCGGTACGGATTACAGGGAGGACCTAAACTTGACACTGCCCAAGGGAGCATAATGGGGAGACATCGGTAAGAACAATGACCCTTGTACTTTTTAGTTTTGTATATTTTATGATTTTTTTTTGTTATAGTGCTAATAAGTTAATAACATGTGTGTGCAAATGTGGGCCCCATGCGACCAGTAGGGGTCTCTCTTCTCGCGAGGAGAGAGAGAGGAGAGGGATCATTCATGGCTCCAGCCGTACATGCTGCCATCATGGAGATGGAGGTTGTCTACGCGAACTTGACTAGGTTGACGTTAGACGTTCTATAGCAGATATTGGACGAGTTACTACATCCTATGTAGAGGTATGCGGTGGGAGTGTCTGTGTGCTTCAATGCGCTGCTTCGCAGGGTTGCGAGAGTAGTTGACTGCTTCTACACTCAGCTGGCTAGAGCTACGAGACCTAAGGGTGTACGAGCCAGGCGTTAGGCCTTATACTATTATTACGTATGTACTGAGAGCTTAGAAGCCTCAGATTTTGTACTATTGAAAGCTACGAGGCTTCAAATTTTGTATAGACTCATTGAAAGCCGTCATGCTTCAGATTTTGTACCAACACTACTTTTTATGATGACATATATATACAGACATTTTGGCGGTTTTATACATTATGTGTTTTTAAATGGATGAATGATGTGGTCTTGTTTATGTGTTTGCTTATAAAATGAGTTGTTTACATGTTATGTCTACTTTTAACAGTTCATGAATATGTTTATGTGTGTGCAATATACCAATCTAAGATGAAGTTGGCCATGGAGTCGGCAACTGTGTTCATGTCTCGTGGAATGTGCAGGTACTGAATGGATTCGAAGGACATTTCCAGAAGATGGACTCATCTATAAAGACAGAGTAAGGTAGGATCACAGATAGCGTAGACTCGGTTAAGATGAGAGACCACTAGTTGAGAATCCAAGTGGATGACAACATGGTCCATACCCAAAGAAATAGCATCAGTTAGGGTTCCAGTGACTGCTTGATATTCTGCATCATTGTTGGTCGCGAAACCTAGACACATTCCCCTTGAGCTAATAAGCTCGCCAGTAGGTGAATAGAGTACCCAGGCTGTCGACGCAAGGTTGTTGGTATGCCAGCTGGCGTCATCTGTGAATCCGTAGCAATTTGCCATCTGCACACATAGACAGAACATGGTATAAGAAACGAAACAAGACCTAAGCATGCAAAAAATCAAAGCGTCACACCACACAAAAAACACACACACGCCATGTATAGTATATACAAAAGTACTTATGCATGAAAGACTCAGGTAGAGCCCAATGCGGAGCTCACCCAAAGATATCCCGTCGTAGTCTTCAAGCTCATAAGCTCCCTTCTCTAAGACGCGTTTCACTATGTAAGTTCCATGCCACATGGACTCAAACTTTCCTGCCCCCAGCTTATCATGTTTTTGGTCATATGTAAGGACTAAATCTCCTTCATTGTAGGAACGAGGTTCTACCGACTTGTCATACTGCGCTTTGATGCGTCTCTTATGAGCCTCGTTGGAAAGAGTGGCACCTCGGCAAGTCTCGTTGAGCTTAGTTAGGTAGAGGAAGCATTCTTCCTCGACAGTAGTGTTGGGGAGAAGTTCGATAGCGAGCTTGAGGGAAGGAATCTCGAACTCAATAGGAAGGACAACCTCCAATCCATACACTAGTTGGAAGGGAATAAATCCAGTGGTGGTTTTAAAGAAAATTTCGATAATCCCATAGTGCGGAGAAGAGCATGTTATGCCAATTAGCCTTGTGCGTACCCACCATACGTTGGACCATGGAATTGAAGACCTTGTTGATGGCCTCTAATTGTCTGTTTGACTGTGGGTAGTACGGTGTTGATTTTTCATGGCGAAAACCCAATCTATTGCTCAAATCGTCAACCATATGGTTCATAAAGTGAGAATCGTGGTCAGTAACTATCACTTGAGGAACTCCAAACCGTGCTATTACATTATTAAACATGAAGAGTGCGGCGGTCTTGTCGTCGTTCGTGTATGTAGGAATTGCCTCGTCCCACTTTGTAAAGTAGTCCACAGCTACAATGACGTAACTATGCCCCCCGGCCGAGGTAGGATTACAATGCATGAAGTCAATGCCCCATTTAGCGAAAGGGCCAACGGCAATAACCGGGTGTAATGGGGCGGGATGGGTGAACTTTTTTGTATGAAAATGTTGACGTGGAGGACATTTTTTTACAGCCTCAATACAATATTTGAAGATAGATGGCCAATAATATCCTACGCGCAGAATCTTCTGGGCTATAGCCATCCCAGAGAGATGACCGCCACAAGCCCCAGCGTGACAGTCATTTAGGATGTGTTCAGCCTCATCATGAGTCAGACAACGTCGAATAATGGAATCGATACCACGGCGGTACAAAGTATCACTGATAATCAGATAATACTTCGCATGGTCGCATATTCGACGATGGTCGTCACGAGACAATTGAGGACTGAAACGTTGGGTTTGAAGATATAAAGTGATATATCCATACCATGGATCAGACATACTGATAAGAAACAATGACTCATCTGGAAAAGAGTCATTGGACTCAAATTCTACATCAGCACGAGGGAGGTCGCAGATGAGATTAGCAAACACCAAAGACTTTTTAGACTTGGATTTTTCAAAAAGAAGATCGAATTCTTGCAGTATCACGATCCAGCATGAATACTTTCCCCTGAGCACCTGACAAGTCAGAACGTGGTACATGGGGTTCGAATCGGCGATGATGGTGGTGGTGTGAAGCAGGATGTAATGTCAGAACTTCTGCACAGCGATAACTGTCGCGAGAGTGAGATTCTCAACATGTGAATAGCGAGTTTCAGTGTTAATAAGACCTTTACTAGCATAGTATATCACATGTTCTTGGGCATTCTGGTCTTCCTGTACCAAAACCATGGCGATAGTGGTGTCTGAAGCAGCGAGGTATAGAATGTAATCTTGATAGTAATTCGGCAGTTGGAGCACAGGGGAATGCATGATGGCATGTTTCAAACTATCAAAAGATTGTTGAGCTTGGTCATCCCAAATGAACGGGATGTCTTTTCTCATCAATCTCATGTAACCCCGCGTCTTTTGCGCGAAATTACAAACAAAACGCCTTAAATAGGTCGCTCTTCCTTGCAGACTCTGAAGTTCCGTAGTATTAGTTGGAGGTGGAAGAGTGACAATGGCTTCCACCTTGAAGGGATCAATGCGGATCCAGTCTTTCGAGATGATAAACCCTAAGAGGCATCCAGAATCGACACAGAAAATACACTTATGAGGGTTTAGATGGATATTGTACTGTCTGCATCTGAGGAAAACGGTTGTCAGATGATCTATGTGGAACTCACATTGCTTTGAGTGGGCAGGGAGGTCATCCAAGTAAGGCTCCACGAAGTCCTTCACATCATGGAAGGCGTACGACATGGCCCACTAGAATGTGGCACTAACGTTTTTAAGACTAAACGGAAGTTTACGACATGCAAACGTTCCCCAAGGGCAGATGAAAGCAATCTTGTGTTGGTCAGTGGGGTGGATCTCAATCTGGTTGTATCCAGAAAAGCCATCCATAAATGAAAAAATGACACTTCCGGCACAATTGTCGATAATTTGGTCAATAAAGGGAGTCGGGTAGTTGTCCTTGGGACAAGCTTTGTTGAGATCCCGATAATCGACACAGACACGAATGGTACCCTATTTTTAAGTAATAGGGACGACGTTTGAGACCCATTCTTTCAATGGGACAGGATAGATGAAGCCATCCTTCAAGAGTTTCTCAATCTTTGCCTTGATTGCCGCAGTCTTCCGAGGGTGTACCGGTCTCAACTTTTGGCCGACAGGTTTGACGTCTGGATAGGTTTTAATCTCGTGTAAAACAATGGTGGGGTCTATCCCAGGCATCTCCTCGTAGGTCCAAGAAAACACGTCTCGAAATCGCTTGAACAAGGCCGTATAAGAAATGAATTCTTTGGGGAAACACTTATGGCCTAAATGAATGTGTTCCACTACACCAAGAGTAACCGAAATGTCTATCGAAGTGGTAGGCTCAATGTTGGCTAAATTGCCTTCGGAGTTCATTTGACACATGAGTATCAAGGATTGAGAGCCAGAGTAGACATCCAGTGTAAAGATGGTGTTAATGCTATTCTCCACAGAGTCCAAAAAGGAAAGGAAAGACGAACGATGATGGAGGTCTTCCCACGGAGGATCATCCGCACACATGATTTCCATAATGAACTCGTCTGAATGAAACTTCTGTAGCAGGGGGTCGGATGAAGTCCGCTGCGGAGAACAGGAGGTGGAGGCCATAGTTAAGTGGTCCTCAGGTGCTGACTGGATAGCCTCATATGTGAGTTCAGCGGGTGACAGAGGCATTGTGTTTCCAATCAGGTGTGTGGTGGCTTCGTCAGGTACAAGCCATGAATTAGCGGAGGTGGGAATAGATGAAATCTGTGAGGAGATCATGTTCACAGTGGAAACATGATTTGGGGGATCCAAAGTAGGAAAGATGCTCATAAGGGATGAGTACTTAAGGAGGCCGACCCCCACGCTCTCATACTGATGTGAAGATTGTACAATCGAAGGAACATTATTGCCCGGGTGAGTAGCGGTGTCAGGTGTGCAAAAATCCAGTTGGTCGACTGTGACAATTCGGCCTTGATGAGGGAATTGTACTATGCAGAAGACAGATGATGCGACCACAGTCATGGCGTAAAACCAATTGCGACCAAGCAGAATGTTGTAATCTAACGGAGTAGCGACCACTTCCACGTTAATGGTTGCATTTTTTCCCCCTAGATCGACTGCTAAAGCTTGTAACATCCCATGAGGTTGAAAGCCACGTCCGTCGAATGCCCTCAAAGTGGTAGGAGAATGGTTCAACTCGGGAGAGTCGATGGCTCTCCAGCATGAGATCGAGATGACTGAAGGAGAGGCACCTTCATCCAAAACGGTATGATGGATTGTCTTCCCAGCAATGTTTGTGGCAACTTGAAATGCCAACTGAAGCTAGAGCCTCGGTTTAAGGTATTCCAGCCGGAACACGATGGTGTTCAATGAATCCGGTTCAACTGCACTGATGGCAGCGAGGAGAGTCTTGCACTGATTAGGACAGTTTTGCAAGACCTCGAGCGTCGACATAGCACAAGGATCTTGTGCTAGTTCCTCTACAATGTTGTAGTTTTGAGCAGCCCAAGCATTAGGATTTAAAACCGATTTTCTAATCGTGCTCTTGGGTGGATGCAACACTGACTCGAAAGAGGTCTTCTCGATGGTGAAAGGAGCAGCCGGTACGGTGACGTTAGGCATCGAAGTGGAATCTTTTTCAGTATTACTTCCAACAGGTTCCTTTGCCGGAACAGAGTCTTACGAACAAGAATGGGTGTTCAAGTTGATGGTCTCGCTACGCATCATGAGAACATGTGTGATGTTGGATGCTTCTCCTTGGGAAGGGGTAGTGTGAGCAATCAACTGCTGATTTTGAGCAGGGAAGGGATCGTTGAGAACTGCGGGTGTGGGTTTGCCTTTAAGAAACTTTTGAACTTTGTCTCTATGGGGGCACTCTTCTTCTTACCACTAGAATTTTGAGGTGAAGCTGATGAAACAGAATTCACTTCTTCGGTGATAGCAAGAGTGGATGATTTGGTGGTGCCGTGACCAGCTTGTGTTGGTGATGGGGAAGAACCCTGGGGGTTCAACGATCCAACAGTTTGAGAAGAAGGATGGGTGTTAAGGGATCCAATGATTCCATCGGCTTGGGGTCCCTTAGGTGGTTTCGCGGGGTCGTACATGTTGCGAGGTGCGTCAGGAAGGATATCCAACAACCTGCCAGATTGAGCATAGACTAAGTCTAGCAAATGGGCACGGGAGATGGCTTGTTCCTCAGTGACAGGGCCTCCCATGGAAACATCTCGTGCTATGGTGGGGATGAGAGACTTCGTAAACCATCTGCTAGGAGTTGGTCTGGAATAGGGGCCTTAATAAGACGTCATTTCCTCCACCACTCATGTATATGATCTGAGATGTGAGTAGTGGTATTTTTATGGAGCGAGGTTAAAAGCTCTGTACCAATTTCATATCGTATAGGCAGCTAGAAATAAGTCAAAAAATTCATAGCAAGAGAACCAAAATCAGGAAAAGAATGGGGTGGTAGTTCAATATACCACTTAGCAGTCGAACCAGTGAGAATCCTTTGAAATAACCTAAGACAGATCAAGTCATCCATCAAGGAGTTGGATGAACACCATAAGTCATATGTCATCATGTGGTTTTTGGGATCTTCACCCGGCTTGCCATCAAATTTTGGGATATCTGATGGAAGTTTCACCGGAATGGGTGGCCAATTAGTTCTATGGTAGATGGGGTCGTTGGTCAGGCGAGACAGGTCAGGCAGGTCCAAAGTAGCCAAAAAGGGTAGCTGCGGATTAGGCTGCAGGTACTGATAGTACTGATAAGGCATGTAAGGACCAATGGGACCTTGTATCGACTGACCATAGGGTGTTCCAGGAGGGAACTGGCCATAGGGGTGAGGGCCGCCCAGACCAAATGTAGGTCCGCTACCATAGTAAGGTGGTCCATTACCATAATAAGGTGGCCCATTACCATAAGGTGGGGGCCTGCCCCAATCGCCGGGAGGGGGTGGGCCGCCTCCAAATGGTGGGGGGCCATTGCCACCGCCAGGGTAGAATGGGCCACTACCGCCTCCGCTGGGGGGAGGTTTGTGGTTCGCTACCACCGCCGAAATAGGTTAGGCCTCCACTGCCTCCGTCGGGAGGGGGTGGTGGGCCACCGCCGCCGTAGGAAGGGTAAGAGCCTCCTCCGCTACCTCCACCATAGTAGGGTGGTGGTCCTCCACCGCCGCCACAAGGATGAGAGGGTCCTCCACCACTTCCACTAGGATGGGATGGTCCTCCACCACCACCTCCAGGGTGGGATGGTCCTCCACCACCACCTCCAAAGTGGGATGGTCCTCCACCACCACCACCAAGGGGGGGTGGACCATGATGACCGGAACGAGGTGGTCCTCCGCCAGAAGGTAGAGGTCCGCCTCCTCCAAAGTTATGTGGGGGTCCGCTGCCTCCAATTGGAGGTGGGGGTGGGACAAACGGGGGTGGAGGGGCTTGAGGGACGGTACGCAAGGTTCCATGTTGTAACACATTTTGTTGTCCCCATAGAGTGTAAGGATTTTCGGGGTAGGGTACCCCGTAGAGTGCGTTTTCAGGGTTAAGTTGACTCGGCACATGGTTAGGATGACCTGGATACGCTTGACTCGATGGTGGATGAATTACATTGGACAGTCCCTTAACAAGGGATAGCCCCGTAGTTGAAGGTCCCTGAGGTAAGGAGTTTCCAACGGGAGGATCGATGGGAACTCCTGCTGCAGTATTATGGTTAAGAGACGGGGGTTTCCCCCTAGTAACAACTTGCTGACCACTAAGTAAAGGTTGACCCAACACTGGTGGTTGATTATTCACCGTAGGATTACCATTACCTGTGAAGAAGGTAGGGGGTAAAGAGTATCCTCCCCTCATAGTTTGGTGTGGGGGAGGAGCAGGTGACGTAACCGTGGTGGTCACAGGTGTGTTAGATTGTTGTTGTTCAACAGGTTGGGTCATTAGAGGTACTGGAATATTCTCCTGTCTAGGGGACGTATGTGCAGGAATGGATGGTTGACCAATTTCAGAAGTGGTCACGTGTTGCATGGATCATTCCGGTGACTCAAAAGATAAAACATGACTTGGGAGTGGTTGATAAGAGTATAATGGCGGGTCTTCTACCCTTTGTGAAAGACTCTGTCTTCGAATTTCATCACCTCTAATACATAATCATTCTAAGCGATCATGTATGGGTCCGAAGATTTCTTCAGGGGTAAGCCAACTAGGTGGGGATGCAATGGAAAAATGGGCCACTAGGTGGCCTAGAGAAGATGTCCAATAAGCTGTTGAAGGACCAACATATACTGCGGGGTCGTCCTCGGGTTGATTTATCCATTCCAACGATCCAGGCTCTCCCGGTGAAATGGGAGGTAAGTCTTGTGAAGTGGGGATTTGTGCTTCTTCACCCCGCGGGGGATGAGAGGCAGGTGAATCTGGAGGGAACATATGCGCTCCAACATTCAAAGTGGGGTTTTCCACTTCATGTGACCCGACCCTGGCTTGTGGGTCCATTCTTACCCTAGGAATTACCTCCTGGTTAAGGGGATATTAGGGTGGTAAGTTTTGAATCCTACGAGACTTTCTCCAAGGAAAGTAAGCCAGAGTGATTGAAACAAAAGTTTCTCCTAAGGCAAGCTAAACAAAAGAAAAGCAAACCAGACAAAACCCTACACAAACTAAGGCCACAAGCAAACTTATGTGACAAGAGTAGATTCAAAGGTCTGGAACCTCACAGGATTGTCAAGGCTTCGCAAATCGCTATATACCGCAGGTTCCAACAGTAAAACGCGACAAGGAGGATTGGGACTGTACCCTTTCCTAAATACCCGATTACCTGGACGGTATGTGCGTAGTAATCTCCCCAAGTGTTGTTCTCGGTGTATTGCTCCGCCAAGATGGCCAAAAGGTTAACTCAGTTTGTCTCAGGAATCCTAATGGTGTCTCTCAATATACGCAAGGTACGTGGGAGATCAAATCCGTAGTGGTGTTGTCTAATTCACAACCGTATGGCACGAGACCTTCCTATATACTACTGAGTACGTGAAACACCTTTCGATATATGCCAAGTACTTAAGGGACTTGGTGGGTACGTGAAAGAGCTTAGATGTACCGATAAGTGCGTGGAAGACTACAATACCCCCGGAATACAGTGCTGGAAAATAACGACAGCTGCCACGCTTAACGATGTCAAAACACGTCTCTAACTTACACACAAGTTACTAAAAATTTTACCCTAGTTCTACCGTTAATTTTATCTGGACGGTTAGGTGAATGCATAAGGTGAGTACATAATCGTAAACATAATGCAGGCCTTAACTACATGCAAAAAATATAATTTTCTTTTGATGAACTCTATGTATGGGAAGGAGAAATTTCTTTCCGATGATTTTGCCAAAACAACACAATGCAACACAATCCCACAATCTACCAAAAAATGACTATGAAGTATTCTTTTCCTTTTCAAACGAAACGCATAAAAAAGACACAACACTACTAAGCCAAATCAAAGCATATTTTTGTTTTCTTTTATCTCTTCAAAACAAAAATGATACTAAGCGATGAAAAGAGAGAGTTCTAAGTAGAGTATGCAAGCTTTTCACTTTCACTACAATGGCCTAAAAGCATAAAAACCAAAAGATGCATATAACTTTCCAAGCATGGAACTACTTTTGCAAAACTTGATATCTGCTTGAATTTTTTAGGAAAATGAGCAACTCATAATTCATGAAAAACACAAATAATTCAATTTTCTTTCAACTTTTCCAAAAAATCTACAAACGAGACATTCCAATGCATGTACAATTCTTCAAATGAGCTTGAAAAAATGATGGAAATAAAGTACTTTTAATTTTTCAATGGATGTATCAAAATAACCATTTGATAACAGCGATGTTTTTAAACACAAATACTGAAACGAAAAGATCACTTGTAGCACTCCAATAACTCAGAAAATATCAAGAAAATGACGAGCACTTCAATGGACTGAAAGTATGCACACAAACATTTCAAAATCAATCAGTAGCAAGCAACACTAAGCAAGCAAAGCTCAAAAATGTATGCAAATGAGGTCTGGAAACCGATCCAATGCAATGACCAGATATGGCAAGGAGAGGAGGGGATGCAAGGATGAGTGGATGCAGATGGGGGAGACGAGAGTGTCCTCCACTACTGAATCTCTGACTTGTCCAAGATGGAACCCAAAACAACTCCAAATGAAACCAAACGCTTCAACACACAAATCAAAAAGTGGGGTCTCTAGCTCGATCTTGCAACATAGAGGGAGTTCATACATCAAACCAAAACTCAAGAAAAAAAAATGGAGAAGGGATGCCTGCATGCCAATTTCGACAGATCAACACAGTCTATGTTTGTACACAGTGCGACGTTGCAGTTAACCAATGAGGGAAGTGCGACGGTGTCGCAGTAGACCAATGAAAGGGTTGCGATGATAGGCCAACAGACAGAGAACAGAGATTAAAAAATGACACACGATCGCTCTGAGTCCACTGACCAGGTGAGATAGGAGAGATCCAAGTTCAAAAATGAATAAATTCTCCAAACAATGAGCAATGAAATGGTTTGAAAATGATGAGTACAAACTCATAGGAGGACTACAGACTCTTCAAAGTGAAGATCTAATGGTGAAACAAGGCTTATAAGGAAAATAATATTATGGATGGTCGCAAAAGCAATCAACTGAAAATGGTATTCAAATTGAAAACTACAAACAATGTCTTCCCCAGTATGGTCGCCAGATCTGTTTGACGGACAATCTACCAAGAGCGGACTCAAGGCGTGATCTCCCTAGCTCAACGCAAGTCTAGAAAAAATAGGACAGAATATAGATTACTTTCCTAGATCTAATTAATGATCGAGGAACTAGATACATTACCTTACAGATTGCTAATCCTTTTACTCCTTGAATGCTTCTCCAAGCTTGAAAATCTTCAGATCCGAGCTGCAAAACCTGTCAAGACAACAAGACAACAAAACAAGTAAAACATATCTATACAATAATAGATCTAAGTAAGCAGTCAAATAGGCGAACTACGCAAAATATCACTAACACAATGATATTTTGGTGGAAAGCAATTATATTACTGTATTGAAAAGAGAAGTACATAGGATAGAAAGACTACAACCATAGACTTGACGTAGCAATCCTCATCTGATCGAACCAATGCCAAATCCTCCCAAGGAAGTGTGAATCTCCCAATAGATGAGTAGAGGTCTCTCCTAAGGTTATTTCACCAGCATGTAGACACTATAGACTTCCTTTCTTTGGAATGGGGATGAGCTTCACTTATATAAGACTAAGTGGATAGGGTATGGATAGGCTAGGTTGAGATATGGTAGGATAGAGATAGGGGATCCTTCCAAGAGGTTAGGAACCAAGTGCCAACTCTCCCAAAAGGTCAAGGATAAGGATCCATGTCATCTAGATTCGAGAATGGGCTCGAAGGAGCTAATTTTGTCTATTAACTGACATCGTTGTAGGCTACAAGAGGACAACCTGCGACATCGCAGGTTGCATGAGGACAACCTGTGACGATCTCTCAAAACCTAGTATGAATGGGTTTGTATCTCTTCCATATTAGTAACTTAGTCAAGGAACTCTAGGGATGTATACACTGAATCTCATTATGGTAATATTTTAGGTGTAACTATGTGTCTTTATTACAAAAGTATATACCTGATGCTAACTATGTAATTGATTGGAATGTGATCCAGGTAATTAGAGTTCTTTTATTTTCTTTATTGATATATATACATGTATGTACATGGTACTAATCATGTGATTGAATGGATTATGCTCTAAGTGGAACCGGAAGGGGATTTTCCAGTACAAACTATTGCCATTTTGGGAAGCAAGGTCAAGTTGCTTCGGAATTGAGAAATCAGGTAGGTAAAGGTCCAATGGACCCATTACAGCCTTGAGGATGCGACTTGGGAGATGGAATATGCTATGAGGGAAGCATACCCTCATTTATTTTGAAATTTTGGTGTTTACGACATGTATGTAATAAATATGCATCGAGGACGATGCAATGTTTAAGGGGGAGGGGGATGTAATACCCTGGTTTTTAAGCCCCATACTTATGGTATTTTATTTGACTATGGAATTATGTTCTATTTTTTAATGTGAATATGGAATTATGCTCATTTTTTTGATGATGTGATTATGGACTTTGGAATTATTATAATTAATGTTAATTTTGTTATTGTCATTGTTTTTATCATTGAATTTTGTTGCTATTAATTAAATAAACAATTGGCCAAGCAAAGGAAACTAAAAGAGTATGGGAGACCATGGATCTCACGGAGTGAGGGGGAATGGGGTACATCCCTAGAACCTTAGATCTTGTTTTTGGATGGTAGTTTTTCATCCTAGTTCATTTTGTGCCTTGGTGACTTTTGTAGTGTTTGTCACCCAAACATTGTACAACATAACCCACTTCTTCTTTTTTTTATGAACTATGGAGTTATTATTGCACCTTATAAATTCCTTAATGGGACCTTGTTTCCTAGTGCACCCTCCTTGGGATAAATTCCCACATATTTATGTGTTTTTGTCACTTATGAACCCCCTCCCTATATTACAGGAGTTGTAAGCTAGAATTTAGCTTATGCCTCCTTGATCTGAGCCTCCAGCTCCACAAGTGCACCCCACTCCTACATTCATCCCTATTATTGTGCTTATATGATATTTATGACCCTATTGGATCCCCTCTCTCGTATAATTATCCCTCCTTCATGTTTTTTAACTCCCCATTATGCATTAGTGCACCTCCTTATGCTCTTCATGGCTCCACTCCTTGGTTTTTGGTAACTCCTTTTCATGGTGCTAGTATGGGAAAGGGAATCTCCTAACTAGGACACCACTCCACTAATTTGAGTTAAGTCCCCATGATTAAGCAAAACCACACTCAAACCAAATATAGTTGGCCACCTTGGGTTCGAATTTCCCTCCTTAAGCTATTTATACATGTGCTCTCTCCTTGTTGAAGCTAATCTTGGATCACTTGACTTGCGCTATCTCACCATGTTGGGAATGTTGATATTATTGAGAGTGTGTTGAGACTTAGAGCTAGTCTAGTTGGTTCCCTTTTCTTCCATTATATCACTCTACTAGTCCAGGTTCTTGTACAGGAAGCCAGGAAATGGGTTGGTGGGAGGAGTCACATCCCATAGGCAGTGGAGATGGATATGAAAGTAGAAGTGGGAAACATTGTGGTTCTCGGAAGAGGTAGTTTCGAGAGTTTCTAGACTAAGTGTGCCTCTACCCATGGATCCATCGTCTCAACTCGGCGGTGAAATTTTCAAACGAAGAAGGCTTGAGTGTGTCTACGACTGGGAGGAAAGTTGTCATGATACAGCCAGTTGCCCATATTTTGAGATAAGTATTTCTCTTACGTTTCATTTTCATTACATTATTTTATTTAATATATGTGCAATGGTGGTTGAATTTTTTTTCTGTATGTTCATGTATTGAATGTCAGGATCTATATGTAGGAAGGATGAATGTCATATAATATGTTTATATGCTCCTTACCTTCTTTCTATTCTTCTTCCTCTTAATCAGAAATGTAATTCTAGCTCTATGGTATTGAAATAGGTGCAACCATATGCTTTGGTTCACCTATCTATGCTCATTTATATGTTGTGATACATGTCCCATTGCGTATGTAACAATACTTCTAGTAAAGAATGCCTTTCATTTCATTCAAAAATCTTTCTAGATGACCAAGATATGTATGTTTTGGTCCGACAGTTTCTGGTGTCGGGATGAGCGCACCTGTCATTTGATTGTAAGAGTTTTATTTACAGATCCACTCTTTTTGCAGATATGAGGATGAGTGATGTATTATGGATGTAAAAGTGATCGATAGTTGGAGGGTGGCAGCCATACAATCTTATTTTTATTAGTGAGATATGATTGTAGGGGACAGTCATTGGGAGTTGATTTTGAGGGTTGTAGCTGCAATCAGTGTTATCTATTTGCTATGGTTTCTGTGTGGTTGTAGATTGCATCTTAGGGATGTTTCTTGATATGTGGTTCTCCTTAATTTTTATACTCACTAACAACACACACATAACAACACCGAAAAATAGATTAATTTGCAAAATAATTAATGACATCAATACTTGGTTATTTATAAACTATGTTATCAAAAAAATCAAAAGTACATGAATTAATTACTCACACTGAAGATGATGTTTAGCATGCCTTAATAATGTGCTCGTTACAATTAAAATCCTTATCTTGCACTTTGGAAATTGTTAATTAAGTGTCATAATTATTTAGTTAATTAAGTATTGCAACTTTAATTATAATTCAATCTCTAGAGTTAAAAGTTTTAAATTATTTGGGTGAAGCGTTAATTAGCCTAACTATAAGTTATATGTATCCGGTTTGCTTAAGCTTAACTTAGTCTTAATATTAGCACCCTTAACCTTAGGTAAGGGTTAGGAATACTACAAGTATATAAAAAAAATTATCTAGAGGCTAAAAAATTGTTTTGGCCAAACAAGAGCATTTTAGCTCATAATTCGATGAAACCAATGGAATTTCAATGCCATTAATGAAGACTACAAAATTTTTAGTGAGGGGCATGGGCCCATTCCACTCCAATTTTATAGAAATTTTGAATTATTCATTTTTTAAGGCATGTATCCAATGACTAGAAGGGGGCTCTATTGGGGTTTAATTTGTTGTGATGCAGTCATGATCTAGGAACAAAGATAAATCTGGTGGATTATGGCCAAAATCCAAAAGGTGTGAAGCATAGGTGCAAAAGAAGGCCAAAATCCACTATTTTGGTGTGCATAAGTGCGATTTTTGAAATTTTGGAGGAGGTAACAGTGACCTTGGATGCCAAAACCAAAAAATTATGAACTCAACATTTTACATACTCATTGAGACGGACAAATTTGGTTAGAGGGTTTTTTCCCATAAATGCTTGGTTCATGAGATAGCAATTTGTGCTAAAAATTTCAAGTATGGAGAAATGAAAAAGTTAAAAGTTGACAATTCAATAATTTAATAGAAATTGGATGTTGCATCGGCTCAGGAATATAAAAGTGTTTAAGTAATCAAAATATTATGGTATACTAGCACCCGATATAAAATTTTCTCCAATTCTTCATGGATTTTCTTGTATAGGTCTCTGAAGTTGGTATTTGAGATTAAGTGTAGCTACAGGAACAATGCAAAATTGGATAAAATTGTTAATTTTGGAGAGTTGTAACTTTTAACTATGAGCTAAAAAATGAGAGCGGGTATAGTAATTAGGAAGAGTACCAATAGAAGGATAAATAATAGAATTTATACCATAAATAAGTGGGTTGGATCCTCTCAAAAATTGGACAGAAAAAGGGCATGTAGCTATAATTTGATATAGTCAAATTAATAATTTCTAGAATTCTTATATATGCATAAAATTTTTATTGAATTTAAATAAAGTTTAACTAAAATATTTGATATATGAACACATTGCATATACCAGGTACAACAATTTGCTACATGTTATAGGTTACATGTTTGCATTTAGCACAGTATAGAACAAAACTTAAAAACGTAAAAATGGGAGAAGGGGAACTTCCATACAATATTGAAGAAGAAGCCAAGGGTCAGAACATCAATGTGGGCAATGAGAAAATAGAGTCTAATGGGAACATATCTACCATTGAACCAATAGATATTATGGAAACAATGAAAATCTTGATGATGGAAGTAGAGTTGTAAGGATGATAATGAAAGAATGTTGAGGGCACATGAGCAACAAAACCAACAGAATACCTAGCTAATGTAGATCTTGAATTTTGGTGTTTATAGCTTCGTGAGGTATCCTCACAAGTCGTCCCAACAAAAGAAATAATAAAAAAATATTATTATGTATATTAAATGTAAACAAGTATAAATAAAGGATGTGTCGGTTCTAGGAAAAGTTGAAAAGTCACCCATCAAACAAGTATAAATAAAGGATGCCTCATTCATTTTTCACGAAGCAATTTACATCAAGTAATTCACATCAAGGAAGAAGGATAATTTATGGGTTTGATATCTTTAGGATTATTTTACTCTTATATTTAGTTATACTTGTATCTTGAACTAATCATCTCATAAGTTGTGTCTCTTTGTTTCTATGCATGGTTTATTCTTTCAGTGATCCTAATTTTGTTTATGAAGCAAATAAGATTGAATTAGACCACTTTATTAACTTCTAACATGACATCAGAGCAGTTGTGAATGAAACCATTGTCATAAACTAGGGCTTCCATATTTTGATTATTATGTCCATAGATCCAAAAGAAAAAGAGTCAAGATGGTGACCAATATCAGAGTAGAGCATAGATTAGACGGAGCCTCTAAATTTAGATCAAATACCAAGGAAGAAGAATGACATTTCACACATCTAGTGTTACAGGTGTGACAAATTTGGTCACTATGCTTCAAATTGTCCTCATAGAAAGAGAGAGAAATAGCATGCATCAACAGCCTATGTTGATGAGGAGCCTTCACTGAAAAAGGAAAAACCTGACGAAATGCCAACATAATATTTCTTTTGATTTCCTTTTATTGTAAGTTGGACCATTTTATCTAACACGAGAGTCCAACAATTGTTTTTCCTATTCATTAGTTAGATCATTATTGTAATTAGGTCATTTTCCCTTGTACGGGATCCCAAAAGAATTTTTTTAGTTTCTTTTGATACAGGAAAAAGTGTCAAGACTCAAGGCGTTGTGATAAATGGGAAGACATCCCATATTTGCAGATCTTATACATACTCCGGGATTGATGATTGACAGAAGGAGTCTAGTACTCTAGGATTGATGATTGTTAAGGGGAGATAGATTTAGGTCCCATGGGAGCAATATGCTTAGAGGAAGAGGGAGAAATATGCCAGGATGCAGAGAAAGCATGATGCTTAGATGCAGAAGGAGCAAGATGCTCGGATGCAGAGAAAGCAAGATGCTCAGATGCAAAGGGAGCAAGATGCTCAGATGTAGAGCAAGTAGGATTCTCAGATGCAAAACGAGTAGGATTCTCGGATACAGAGAAAGAATGATGATCAGATGCAGATGGAGTAGGGAACTCCATCATAGAGGGAGATGTGATGAGCTTGAAGACGAATGTTTGCAGCATCGAGCAAACATTCCCCCAATATTATCCATGTGAATTGGTTAGGGTTGAATGGTCCAAAGGAAAGGAATTATCAGCTCCTATCCACCCTATGATGGGGTAGGGAGACCGGTACTTGATGAGTAGTACTGGTGCATCGAGCATTTCCCTGGTATTAGCCATGTGACTTGGCTAGGGGTGGGTCAAGTGGGACAGTGCCTTCTCTCAAACACCAAGTGGGGTGGAGAGAATATTCCCTAAGACGACTCAAAATGGGGTAGTTCCTTCACTTGGAAACCAAGTGGGGTGGAGAGATTAGTCCCTAAATGTTTAGAGTTGGGAAGTGCCTTCTCCCATACATATTGTGATGCAATGGGGATATTAGTCCCTAGATGCTCACTCATCACTTATGAAGCTTATGAAAAACCTCTCTAGTGCAAGAAGAATGCATTGATGCTTCAAGATGTATTCATGATAATAATCCCTCATTGAGAAGGAGTATTGATAATTGCAGCATAGATGAGACATTCTCCCAGAGACAAGAGGAATGATTTGCCTCTCACTTGAGAGGGAGAGAGGGAGTTGACTCTTCTCGACGGAATAAGTTTGAGTATGAAACTTCTCGATGAACTGAGTTATATTGAACATCTTTATTATGATGACAATATGTTCAAGATAAGTTGTGATGCTCAAATAATATCGAGATGTGTTCTAACATGATGATACCTCCCTAGATAAGACGGAGTGTTGGTGTTTATAGCTCAGTGAGGTATCCTCACAAGTCGGCCCAAAAAAAAGAAATAATAAAAAATTATTATTGTGTATATTAAATGTAAACGAGTATAAATAAAGGACACGTTGGTCCCAGGAAAAGTGGAAAAGTCACCCATCAAACAAGTATAAGTAAAGGATGCCTCATTCATTTTTGACGAAGCAATTTACATCAAGTAATTCACATCAAGGAAGAAGGATAATTTTCGAGCTTGATATCTTTAGGATTATTTTACGCTTATATCTGGCTATACTTATATCTTGAACTAATTATCTCATAAGTTGTGTCTCTTTGTTTATGTGCATGGTTTATGCTTTCAGTGATCCTAATTTTGTTTCAGCAGCAAATAAGATTGAATTAAACTGCTTTATTAAATTCTAACATTGAATTTTTTGCAAAGACAAATGCATGTTGGATCAACCTCATTCCATGATAGAGAACATTCTAGGAAAATATCCTATGAAAGAACAGAACATTCCAAGAGTGCTACCAGGAGTGTTGGACACTATGCCTCCCCACCTCATGTAGACAAAAGGTCCTACTCATCTAAAGAATGGAAAGCAGAATCCTAGAAATGTATTCATCTAAACATCATAAAATAAGACACATGGAGAAATATCTACAACAGGGTAAATTTTAAGGATCCATAATTTTCTTAAAGTGCAGAAACCTTGGCGAATCTTACTAATTATCAAATTTCCAACCATAAAATGTTTGGCGATATTTAAAAAAAAATAAAAAATTCTAAGGGTTTGATATAGTTTTTGGACAATTTTGGCGATTTTTAGAGTAAAAAACTTTAATCATATGGAATTTGGGTGAATCATATTGGAAAAAAATGGAAAATGTGTAGGGCCCCTCCTGTAGGTTCCTCGCGAACTGAACCTAAACTTAACAGACTAATACAAAACATATTAGATACCATAATCACTAGAGAAATCAAATAAATTAACTGAATAACTTAGCAAATATAGACAAAAACCATAACCTGTCGACTGTAAGTCGTGATCGTTGTCGAAGGAGAAGTTGTCGTTAATCCGATCCAGCTTGTGTATGTAGTCTGCGTCTTCTGTAGGATCCCTCTAGCAAATCTCGATTAAACATAGGCGAAGCAACCATTAGCTTCGCCACCCAACCATAGGATAATGCTTTCAGTCGCATGGCCACCCCCGAGCTTTGGGTCGTAGAGTTCACACACACAATTAAAGAAACTCCTCAATGGGTTCCCCCCCCCCCCCACAAGCATTTCTAGCCAAAATAAGAGGAAGTCAATCACTATTTCCAGATTATGATAACCATCCAAAACTGGGTCCTTTACCCATTCCCAAAGCCTTCCTTAAATAGGAAATTCCCCTACGACACATGTCGCTTCATGCAAAATACCCAATTTCTTAATATTCAAAAAGTAATTTATCTCACAAATCCATGTGTCAAGTTTCCTAGAAGAATGCACCTGCTTTCCTAAATTTACTCAAGTTTGTCTCTAAGATGCTCACTCTAAACTCTATTTTGTGGGTGCATGTGGTGTAAGCTAATAACTCAAGCCTAGGATTCCATTTTGCTCCTAATATAATTATTTCTATATTTTAAATATTAATTCGTATTTACATGTGCAAATGCCTAAAAATAATTATTTCCATTATTTTTAATACTAAAAATGTATTTTCATGAGCAAGTGTTCTAAATGCAATTTTATATGGTTTTTATGCATAAAGTTTACCAATTCATCCCTTCTAGGACCTAGGTGCCACACCGTTGGGCCCATTTGTCCTTTATGCTCATCTTTCGACATGGTACCACTCCGTCAGGTCCATTTATCTGTCGTATCCATTTGTCGGCAAGGTACCACATCGCCAGGTCCTTGCGTCCATCCTTTTCGTTTCTCGGCAAGGTACCACACCGTCGGGTCCTTCTGTTGATATCTTTTCATTTGACTTGCAAGAACTTCATGTAGGGATTTTGGATCCGTTACCTTAAATCCTCCGTCTACACGCTATTGGGGAATAATAGCGCTAAGGAGTAAGTCTGTTCTTACTGCGCACCCCCCAACTCGTACGTGACCAACTCCATCATGGTCAACATCGCATGGCTTCACGTGACCCTGAGTAAGCGGCTAAGAGATTTTGAACTTAGTCGTGGGATTCGTTGGAAGTCGACACCGTCGTCGTCCTTCCATGTGTGATTTATTCATACTCTACGACCCTTTATTTCCTTTGTGTGTCCGTCGATGAACCGTTTCACCTGTCACTACACACATTCTCAAAAACACATATTAATAGTCCTATCCTCATTTATCATAATCATTTTATACATGCTAGTTGTTAAGCAATTACAGTTTACTCATAACATCTTATATCTTGTTAATCAGTAAGGCATTACGTCACATGTATTTCTTTCGTTTACATCACATAATTCATCATACATCTAGTCAATACACAACATGTTGTTTTTCAGATTAGATAATTATTCACTTTCATAAATGTCAAACAATTCATTACTTTATTCATCATGGGTCATCATGCACATTCTCAGTTGTTCTTCAATTATTCAAAAATATGCACTCAAAGGGTTATCCTGTGGAAGTTTCAATCCGTCGAGTCACTCGACAAGTTCCCTCAAGGTCTACAACCATCTAGGAGCACTACAAAATGGAAAAAAAATTGGAAAAAAATCTCAAAAATTAGCCCATGGGCTAAATTTTGCCCCTAAAATTTTCCTTTATCTACAAGGGGAGTTTAGGAATATTAAGCCACCCACTTTTTATGGTGAGCATAATAAAAGGAGAATATTTTGAAGCTTGGATATTAGGGATGAGGAAGTAACTCCAGTTACATAACTACTCGTCCAATATGGAAGCTAGAATAGCCATTTACAATTTGCATGGAAAGGCTTCCATTTCATGGGATCAACTAGTCCAAGTAAAGCATATCAAGGAAAAGAAGATCACATGGAAGAAATGCAAGTGGTATTTTTAGTAGAAGTATTTATTTGAACATTACTATGAGAAGAAGATGGAGGAGTTATTTGAACTCAATATTGGAAATATGTCTATGGATGAGTATGAAAGGCATTTTTTGGGATTACTTAGTTATGTTTGCTTTATTAAGGAAGAGAAAGTAAAGATACGGATATTTTTGAGTGGATTACCTTCATTTTACATAGATAGATTTTATCTTGATGAGCCCAAGACTCTGGAGGAGACAATTTAGAAGGGAAAATGTATATATGAATAGAACAAAGGCAAAGCAGATTTTCACAAGACTTGGAGAGATAATAAAAACAATAAACAAGATCAAAGGAAGAAAGGATTTAAACCTCAGTTTCTCAAGAACCAGTCAAACTGATATTAGCAAAGTAACCCAACTCATCAGGTACCTAGGATGGTAGAGTTTCAAGAGGAACAAGGTAGCAACTCATGGTGTTGGGGATGTGAAGGAGATTATATGTATAGAGATTGTCCTCATAAGGGAGATAGAATGAGGAATATGCACAACATTAAAGAAGCAATTATAGTGTAGGATGTGGCCAAAGACATTCCCAGAATCTATGCAACCTCGGATAATAGACAGGAATAGCATTAGTCCAATATGATTGAGGTTGAAAGTAAGATTACCAATCAAACTATTCTAATTTTAATTGATTTAGGGCCAATTCATAGTAATGTTTTTCCTAATATGGTTGAAATATTTCAATTGAAGAGAAGTAATCATGATAAATCATGGTTGGTTCAGTTCGATACTAGAACCAAAAGGAAAATTAGTGATATATTAATGGGATGTCCTTAGATATGAATGATATATCCATACTTTTGTATATTTGGACATAATTCCTCTTGGTTCCTATGATATGCTTATTGGGATGGATTGTTTGGATACACAACCTGTTATTTTGGATTTCCACAGCAAGACTCGCACTTGTATTGATGAAGAAGGAGAGTAGAAGATATTGAAAGGCATTCCAAGGCCTATTTCCATAAGGCAGATTTTGGTTGTTAGTTAAAAAGGTGTTTTAGAAGAGGATGTTAGTTGTATGCAGCTCATGTGGAGGATCCAGAAAATAGTAAATATTCTATCACCTTGTAATATTTTATGGTATTGCGAGAATTCATAGATGTGTTTGAGAAATACCAGGTTGTCCACCTAAAAAAGACATTGATTTCTCTATTGACTTGGTACCTAGAGCTGCCCTGGTTTCCAAAATCCCATACAAATTGAGTACACCTAAGTTGAATGAATTGCATATGAAACTAGAGGAGTTGTTGAAAAAACGATTCATATTCCCAAGTATGTATCCTTGGGGAGAAACAATACTCTTTGTAAAGAATAAGGATGGAGCATTGAGGTTGTGCATTGACTTTAGACAATTAAATAAATTCAATGTGAAGAATAAATACCCTCTGCCTAGAATTGATGACTTGATTGATTATTTGAAGGGAGCAAGGATTTACTCAAAGATATATTTGAGATCAAGTTATCATGATTTAAGGAAAAAGGATGATAGCATCATCAAAACAATTTTCAGAACCAAATATGGTCATTACAAGTTTGTAGTGTTTCCATTTGGCTTAACAAATGCACCAACTGCAATTATATGCTTAATGAATGGCATATTTAGATAGTATTTGGATAAGTTTGTCATTATATTCTTAGATGACATTATTATTCATTCAAAATCAGTGGAGGATCATGAGAAGCATTTGAAACTAGTACTATAGGTGCTAAGAGAGAATCATCTTTATGCTATATTGAGTAAATGTTCATTTCACCATAATCAAATTTAGTATTTGGGACACATCATATCTGAAAAATGGATAGTAGTAGATCCAAGGAATATTGAAGCTATCATGGGATGGAATACACCCAAAAAATGTACCATAGGTAAGGTCATTTATGGGATTTTATAGATATTACATAAGATTCATAAAAGGCTTCTCAAAAGTGGCACATCCAATTATCTCATTAAAAAATAAAGGTGTCAAATTTGAAAGGAAACCACAATGTGAAGAATTTTTTCAATAGCTAAAGAGATTACTCTCGACTACACCAATTCTCAAAATTGTTGACCCAAATGAAGATTTTTCGGTATGCACAGATGGTTGCAAAGAAGGAATTGGTGGAGTACTCATGCAAAAGGGACATGTGGTTTGTTCTAAGTCTATGAAGCTGAAGGAACATAAGAAAATTATGTCACGCATGATTTAGAGTTGGTTTCTATAGTGCATGCCTTAAAAATGTGGAAACATTATCTCATGGGAAATAACTTTGAATTGAGAACAAATCATAGTGGATTGAAGTACTGGTTTGAAAAGCAGACTTTGAATCCCATACAAACAAGATGGTTGGAATTTATTTGTGAACTTGATCTTGATTTCAAGCATATAAAAGGGAAAGAGAACAATTTTGTAGATGCACTCAGCAAGAGAGTACATGCAATGCATGCAACTATTAGAATGTGTGAATAAGATTTAAGAACCAAAAATATGGAGTTTGTTTCCTAGATGAACATTGTCTTCAGGTAAAAGAAGGATTGTAGCAAGAAAGTGTACAATATAAATATGAAGGTTACAGGTTGGAAAGTGATGGAATCCTTATGCATAAAAATAGAGTTTATGTTCTTAATTCTGTTGAATTAAGGAAAATGATAATGAATGAGATGCATAAGTTTCCATATGCAGAACACCCTAGATACCAAATACCTTTATTGTAACCAACAAACTGTTCATGTAATCAAAGAACTGTTAAGGTAACCACAAGCCTGTTCCGATAAATTATTTTGATAATCAAACGATTGATCAAATAATTGAAGATTTTGTTGCAAAGAATCAGGTTATAAAATGATTTCAATATGCTTTAGTTCAAGAAGTCATTCCTCAAAAATCAGGAGTTCCAGGTTTGGCATAATCCATGTATTTTTTATTTATTAACGCATTTTATTTATCAAAACTTTGGAATTGAGGATAATATATTATGTGAGATATTTAATGGGTGAAAACGTGAAGGTGGGTAACACTTTCGTGAGAAACTAGTGCAAAATCGTCTTAGCGGAAATTATTCGACCGAATAATAAATATTATTTGGCCGAATATTATTTATTATTCGGCCGAATAATTTACATTCTTCGGCCGAATAATGTAGAGGTTATTCGGCCGAATAACCACGAACAGTTCTCCGTTTAGTTTAACGGGGATCCTTGAAATGTGTGCAAACAGCAGCCGGACGGAAAAAAAAATTTGGGCAATAGTTTTTTCGGCCGAACAATTATTCGGCCGAATAATTGTTCGGCCGAAGAATTGTTCGGCCGAACAATTATTCGGCCGAATAATTGTTCGGCCGAATAATGCTTCGGCCGAACTATATTTCTGCATAAAAACCCAGCATCGGCCGCCATTTGGCAGTCCCTGCTGGAAATATTTGGACCCCGCAACCGGGCCCGCAGTCGATATTTCGCCACCCTGTGTCTATGCTGTTGCTCCGCGATCCGTTTTGCTCGACGATCCGCTTGCGCTCCACGATCGGCTGCTGCTACGTTCTGTTGCTCCACGGCTGTTGCTCCATGACCCGCTGCCGATAATTCCTGTTGCGTTCAACCTGTTAAGGGACGCTGTTGCACTGACGCGTTCGCTGCTTGCTTTGCAGATGTTGTAACTTCCTGTTGCAGCTGTGCAAGTTGTGTTCGTCGACGAGGTTGCCAGGCGAATCTAGAAGTTAGAAATATTTGTTTGGGTGCTGATCGGTGTTACGACGTGGAGTTAAGCGCTGCGAGGGTAAGTAACGTTTGTCAGTGGATTTTGGTTTTCGAGTTTTAAAGTTGATGTATATACATTTCTTCGTGTTGTAATGCTCCGGTGAAATGTGTTTGGTTGGCAGGTTTGTTCGGTTGTATTGCTGCGTCGTCGGTGTTGCGGTTTTGTGTGCAGGGTGGATAGCTCGTCATTGGAAGGTATGTTTTCCGGTCAGTTGTTTCGTTCTGATTCTGTTGTCGTATGTTATAGGTTTTAGCCGCTAACATTATTTGTTGCTTTGTGAAGGATCTACTTGGTGGTTGGGGAGCTGGTGGATTGAAGCGTCGCGGCGTCGTGGATTGACGATCTCTTCTCTGCTTGTTTGGATACAGGTATGTAATGTTTCGCAAACTTCTGCTTTGATAAAAAAATGTTGTAATTTGAATGAAATCAAAAGAAATATTTGACGAGGATTAAAATTTTAATGTTTATCTTTTTACAATTATTTTTATGCTCTTGAGCAGAGTTCTGGAACTCTGCTCTTGAGCGGAGTTCTGGAACTCTGCTCTTGAGCAGAGTTCTGGAACTCTGGTCAAGAGTTGTTGGTAATAGGAGAAAATAAAAAAAAATATTTGGTATAGGGATTAAAATTAGATGGTGTAAATTTTTTATATTTAATTTTAACTTATAGGATGTCGGTTTTTATGCGGAGTCCATGAACTATGTTCATGGACAGAGTTCATGAACTCTGTTCATGAAGTCTGTCCATGAACAGAGTTCATGAACTCTGTCCATGGACAGAGTTCATGAACATATGTACAAGCTTATACCTGCTGTTTTAGATTCCCTGATGATTGGTGTTACCTGTACTAATATTCCAATTAATACTTAGGTTCCATAACACTATTGAGATAACAAGAGTCTGTGCAAGTACTGTGCTTGAACATGATGATTACTCTTCTTTTTAAGGTTGTTGAACACCTTTTTGTGCATTGTCCTACTACTATCCAACTCTGGGATATGATCTCACAACAAAGAATGAACATGTTTTGTTCATGAACTCTGTTCATGAACAGGACATGTTCATGAACTCTGTTCATGAGCTCTGTTCATGAGCTATGTTCATGAACTCTGTTCATGAGCAGAGTTCATGAAGAAAGTCACTTAAAAATTAGCAGTTGTAAGTTCTGAGTTATTTTTTTTTATAAATATTAAGATATGTTTGTCTATTGAGATATAGAATGAAAACATAAGTGAACATTGAAAAATTTGGAAGGTTACTATACTATTACAATTAACTGATTATGAGATGATTATTAATGTTATATTTATGGTGCAATAGTGTTCTTAGAGTTAGTAGAGGAACATAAAAAAAAAAATTAAGTTATACTATTTTAGGCAGCTCTACATTTTGTATTCAGATGTTTAAGAGATATGTTTTAAGTTTGTAGAATTAACGTGTACAACTTAAATGTGTAAATATTTTTATCATAAATATAAACTAGAAATCTTTTAATAAGGGTGTATATATATATTTAGTGGGATGTTTGTTCATTGAGATATATAATTCAACCATATTTGTTGGATTAAAAATTTTTAAGGTTACTATACTACTACAATTGACCGTGTTATAACTTATATTTGATAATGAAATGATTATTAAGTATATCTTTATGTTGCAAAAGGAGTGATGGTAAGGAATTTTAGTTAATTAATTAGAGTTAGGAGAGGGATTGACATTTTGTTGTAGTTTTTTTATCAAATATAGCTTTATTCTTGTAAAATAGTCATGTACAATTTCAATATGTTAACGTTTGTGTAAATTTAGAAATTATATCAAATGGAAAGAGTGGAGTCTTCGAAGGGAAAGCGTAGGAGGTCATCACATTCATCAGGAATTGGTGTTCCAATTGGTAGTCAGAGGTTGTCGAATTCGCCGCGGGGTTTGAGTTTATTGTATGGGTCACAGTCATCTGATCACCAACGAGTTGAAAGGGGTACAAATGATTCTCCTTCATCTTCTATGGGAGAGCGTCGATCTCAACCTTCTGTTGGTATGAACATTAATGTTTAATAATGTATAATTTGTATTTTTTGTGTTTCGAATTTATGGACAAGGTTAATTCTTGACTACGGTTATATTTGAAGCAGAGCGAGGTTCAGAAGATGTGCGTAATTCGACAGAGCGAGAGGAAGATCAAGATAGGATTGTAGATGATGGAATAGGTGTGGGTGGAGAGCAGGGTCCCAAAGATCCTCCTAGAGCTAGGACTACATATGTTCCACTAGCTGAGGGGTGTACACCCATATCAACTTATCCATCTGATTTACCTGATGAGCTTCCATGGGAAGGTGTTGTGCAACAAAATATTCTTGAAAGTTGTATATCCCACTATGATAGGTTGAACAATGATCTTTGTTCTTTGGATCTCCCTCCAGAGAGTCGACAAAGTCTAGAGATTATTTTGGGGTCTTTGCAAAAATTCATTGATGCATACGAGGAACTTGGACCAACTACGAATGGTTTTGTTCATTTGATGCGGATGCGAAGGGACCAAGTTATGGGTCCAGACAAGTGGGAGGTTGTGAAGGAGAGAGTCACCAGAGAACAAGCCAATTCAATGTTCAATTTCAAAGAAGGCCTTAAGCGAAAAATGTTGAAAGTGCAATATTTCAAGCATCCCCAAATTGCACATTTAATATATGATCGATTTCTTGCAGCTTATGGTCAATTGCCTTGGAACGATGAGGTTCCTAATTATTTTGCTAGATTTTTTTATGCGGAGTTTTTTTTAGGTATGAAGCCTAACTATACTGATGTTCCTTCTGACTTTTATGGAGTTGGAAAGGGTCGAATTTATAATCGAAAAGGTGCTCTCAGAGACCCTACGACTATACAACCTCCACCTGAGATACCTCGTCCACCGAGGGTTGTGGCTTTAAGATCAGAGATGGAGACCACATCCCAACTAGGGACAGTTGCAAGGGAAACGGTAGGTGATGGTTTACCATCAGCTCTTGTTGGAGTAGAAGTTGGTTTGGGTCGAGAGAGGGCTCGTGCTATTGTTCGTCAAAGTTTTGTTTACAAGACGAATGACGAGGTAGATGCATTGAGCATTGATGATCTCAGGGCTTATGCTAAGTCTTGTCGAGATATAGCTTCAGATGTGTTATCCAATGACACATCGAGCATGGGAGAGGTTTGTTGTTTATGCTATGACAATCTATTTGATTTTTTATTATTCATTTTGAATTGAATTTTTTGCTACATAGTAATAGATATATTAAGCAAATGTATTTTGTTTGTAGTTTTCCAGAATGTTAAATATACATAATTTTCGAGTCTCTAGTAGTCAAAACCAAGAGCAACCTAGTCAAAATGAAGAGCGCTTTGGAGAGGTATTTTAATTATAATGTTTATGATTGAACTTGACATTTTTTTTGTTTGTTTGAATTTTAATAAATATCAATGTATCTTATTGTTAATTTGACTTATCTATGCAGGTTTCTTTAGATTCCAACTTTTTAGATGATTTACCATCTCTTGTGAGCTAATGATTTTAATTTTTTTTGTTTTGGTTTTAAGTTAATTGCTTAATTTATTATTTGTATCTACTATGTTTTATTTATTAACAAAATTTAAATTTTAGGGAAGAGACCATTTGGAAATTGGGGGTAAAGATGTGGGGTCTTTAATGAATGCAGATATTGGCACCGAGGTAATTTTGTTGAACTAGAAATGATCTCTGATATAAGTTTAATGTTTTATATTTTTTGGATTTGTTTGAAAATTGTTTTTGTACATGTTGCAGCTTGGCTCTTTGAGATCCTTTGGAGCCAAAGGGAAGGCTCTAGTGGAAAAAAGTGGTGGACATGCATTCAAAGAATTTGATGTACGATTTTTTTAATAATTGAATTGTTTTTTAGATGAGTTTAATATCTTAATATCTTAAATTTAGTTTAAAATTGTTTAAATAATTTATGATCTAAATTTGTAATTTGTTTTTTTGGTGTATTGTAGGTTGAGTTGAGTCCCAGGGAAGGTCCTAGTGGAAAATAGTGGAAAGATATTGGTCCAGATGGATAGTGGTTCAGACTTTATTGTTTTTGTTGATATATATATATATATTGTAGTTGTTTTGAACATGGAGAGTATTTATTTTTTGATTATATATATATGTACATTGAATTCACATGTTCATTGACTTTTTTTTGGATTATATACGTGAGTACATGTTAATTATTTCTCATTTGGTAAAATGTTTATAATATGTTTTGCATGAATGTTTAAAATGTTTTGATAATGTTTATAATATGTTTTGCATGAATGTTTAAAATGTCTTGATAGGTGCAACCCAAGGTTAGGAAATGTTGAATGATGAGAATGAATGTTATGAAGTTAGGAAATGTTGAATGATGAGAATGAATGTTATGGAAGAATGAATGTTGGAAAAGAATGAATAGGAGGTGTTAGGAATGTTTAAAATGTTAATCTAAGTTAGGAAATGTTCAATGTTGAGAATGAATGTTATGGTAAGGATCAATGTTGGGAAAAAATGAATGGGAGGTGTTACAGAAAAAAGAATGTTGGGAAAGAACGAATGGGAGGTGTTATGGAAAAAGGAATGTTTTCAATTTGTTATGTTGAGAATAAATGTTATTAAAATGTTGTTATGATGAAACATTGAGACATTTGATAGGTGCAATTTAAAGTTAGGAAATGTTGAATTTGTAAAAAAAATTCATTCTGTTATGTTAAGAAATGTTATGAAAAGAATGAATGTTGAGAAAGTATTGAACCATAAGAATGAAGGTTTAAAATGAACTAAGAAATGGGATGCTAAAATGTAAAGAAATGAAATGATAGGAATTTTTGATAGAAAATGTATGAATTGTTTGATAAAAGTTTCAAGTTTTTGGTAGTTTGATTCATATATAAATTTTAAATTTTAATTAATGTTGTTTATATGTTTATTGTTTGATATGCATATGTAAATTTAAAAATTTAACTAATGTTTTTCATATGTTCATTGTTCAGGTGCTTTGTAGTTCGTGAATTTCTAAATGTTGAAATCATAGCAAATGAGGATAATGATTTTTTGTTTTTTAATCACAAGTGAGGATTTTCGGATTGTGAAGCTTATGCTAAGTTAGAGCAATAAATTTTAGACAACAATTCGATGAATTTTTATCGATTTGTTGTAAATAATCATTGCTCTAATTTAGCATAAGCTTCACAATCCAGAAATTATTGTTTGTGATTAAAAATCAAATGATTGGTATCTTCATTTGCCATGATTTTAGTTATGTGAACTTACATGTGAAAGATATATTATTAACTTGTTTTAAAAAATTCATTCAGATCATATTTATGGTGAAGTATATTAAAAAAACATGTTCGATGGATTAAAAGAATAAAAAATTTAATAGGTTTTTTTGTGATTTTTCGTTGGCATCAATCAATCAAAATTAAAAATTCGGGGCGGAGTGGGGATAGCCACATCCGTTATCTCATCCCTTAGTGGTCTAATAGACATATGGGGACCCGAATAAAGTACTTTTGAATCCTCAAATTATATTTGAATTCATTTTTAAGCATGTTAAAGTACAACAATGTAAGTTCTTATATTCAGAAAATATTCATAAAAACTCAATGAAAAAATATATTGTGCACAACAATTTTGATACATGGACAAAAATATACATAAACAAAAATATATCTGATCAATTTATTTTTGATATGTAGTTAAAAACATCGCAATGGAATGCCATCTTCAACTATCTGTTCATGGTCACATATGGATAGTTTCCATTTTTTGGTTTTTAACTATTTTTTTGATGGAACTTGTATCAACTTTATTCGAGATGCACATACTAAATGACTATACTGACAACATATAACATCGGGCTCATAATCTTGGAAGTAGACATAATTTTTAGTCATATGCATCTGCTGAAAAAAGTAGCCTTTTAAAATGATGGATCCTCTTTCGTATGTAAATCCGTTGTCGTTGTAGTCCTCCAATAATTTCATTTTTCCTTCAGTGCATCGCATCAAATAATATTTGACATTTTCTTCGTTGTCTACAGGTGCAATCACAGCGAAAACATCTCCTGCGCAAGTTATAATTGGTGTTAGTGTATTTAAATGAATTAAATTGACTATACTTATGGCGATGGACTAGAATGAACAATTAACTTAAAAGTCAGGAACAAGTTTATTACCTTCTCTGACGAGATCTGAAATTCTATCGCCATCAAACGATATTGCTATTTCTTCTGATTCTAATTCTTCTACACTTGCCAGTGGCATTTTTCCTTTTGGATTAATCTTTGTGTGTCTCCAAGCTTTTACGTAGATGTTTGTTATGTTTTCACAAACTTCTGTAGACTCAACATTTTCAATGCAAATATGACAAAAGCATGATTGCTTTCTACTGTCAAATGCAAACACGTTGTGAAATGATTTTGTTTGAATAGAGTGAAGATCTCTAGTCCCATGTATGGTGCTAGCGTCATATGGTATTGATCTATTTATATCTTGAATCCCAACAAGCCAAAAAAACCTACACAGTAAATGATGAATCATTTTCAAAGAACAACTTTTAATGAACTAGTGTACATGTACTTATGTTAGTACATACATTTTTTTAAATTTCAAGAAATAATATAAATTAAAAAAATAGTGGACATACCTGCGCACATCTTTTGATTGTTGATTATAATCATGGCTTAGATTTAATTGACATTATGGGACAACCTCTGCAGCTGAATGAAACCGTGCAGAAGAATAGTTCATTTGCCATCTTCAAAGTGCTCTTTTCACGCATGCTCCTGCACCATCATGCTCACCTTTTCCATGCCCAGTTTCAAAGAAATTCCAGCGATGTTTAATGTTCAGCGCTTTGTGAAGTCGACATAACCAAAAAAATGATCGTGAAGATTTAAATTGACCCGCACATCCATCAGACCATATCCAATGCTCATTGAATTTAACTTCGCGTTTTTTCAGTGAGTCGTAGAAAATATTTTCTATACAATGTTGAACAAAATGTGTATCGTGTGTACGATCATCGCTGATATAGAAGTGATATTCTTTAATCACATCTCGATTGTCACATGTGCTTTCAATGCCATCAACATCCTGTTGAGAATGTCTATATACAACATGGACAAATATCGAAACTTGGTCAGAGTGATAGTATTCACTTTGTATCTCTTTTTGTGCAGCAAATGTATAGTTTTCAGCAAAATCAACCATCGACAAAATTGTTCCGGGTGGAAAAATTTCACGAGACTGTTTGAATTGAAGATCTTGCCATCGTGCTCTATGTGAATGCTGGGTGTATTTATAAATTTCGCTTTCAAATTTTTTGAGAAAATCTGTGACGCATATCTTGTCTTCTAGCAAATCAATTCTTTTGGAATGTGAATCACTAGAACTTGTACTATAGTTGATGTATTCGTATCTCTTCCAATCAACATTTACATTTGACAACAATTGATCATTATCGATAGGATATTTATTGTGGAATAGCACCAAATTTCCACAATGATGACAATGTTTTCCATTGACACATTTCTTTGAATAAAATACTTCATCGTGATTTCTCTCACATAAAATTTGAGATATGAATTCACGTATCATCGGCGGAGGTGGTGAATTTGTCCAAAACATTTTACCAAATTCAAGAAACGTGTCATAATATAACTAAAATTGCACATGATAACGGCAACAACATGTATCACGTATAGTTATAGGTCGAACATACCATGGTTTTTGTTGCACAAATGTAGTGATTGATATATTAATTCCACGATGATCTTCCTTGAATTTATTGAACAATTGTACTTGTGTCATGTCCATTATATGTTTTGGCTGGCTTTCATATACATTTCGTGATATTCTTTTGCGTATCACATCTCTTGAATTTGGTGAAACTTGAGCATGTTCCAACCAATATTCTCGTACAATATCTTTAACACCTGCTCCTAATCTATCTTTGTAAGGTTGTCTACAAATAATTTCCCAACAAGCAAGTTCATTATTTTCATCTATTTGCATTCTGAATTTGCTATGTTTGTATAATGTCTTTCTTGATGTTCCAACTACTTTTGCTAGTTCTATTGTCAAACGCTTTTGTTTAGTACTAGCTGAAAGAATTGCTGTATGAATTGCTTTACGTGCAGCACTGATATCTTTCTTCCTGGATTTTCCAAATTTTTTTATTGCATCACCTATATTTTCCATCACATTTTGTTTCAATTTAGACTCTTTTGTCGTTTTGTGAATACCCAATAATGATGTAGCACCTTCTAACTTCTTGGACACTAATAAACATCTCAAAATTTGTGCTTGTCCTGCTATTGAGTAATCCTTGAGAACTTCATCATAAATTTTTGTAGCATGATATCGTGCGACATGTATTGGTAGTTTTTCTCCATATTTGTCGCAATCAATGTCTTCTAACATTTCATCATCAATAGTAAAAGTACCTATACATCAAGTTAAATTTAATTTAACATATATATCAAAAAATAAAATTCATTATAAAAAAATTAATTTGGAAAATATATGATATATACATACTAGGTCCAATTTCTAGATCTTGAACTTGATCTTCAATATTGACTTCATCGACATTAGCATGTAAATCACTATTTACATCTTCTACAATGTTCTTTTCAACTTCAATTTGTTCTTCTTGTAATCTATTTTCAATTTCCATCTCTTCAACATTATCATGTAAATCTGTGTTTATATCTTCAATAGTTCTCTCTTCCGTTTCTGCAACCCTTTGTTTTTTGGCAATATATCTGAGTTTTTGTTTCTCTCTATTATCATCATCATCACGTTTACGATCAGCTTTTCTTTGATGTTTTCTCTTATTTCCCATGGTTGTTTAATCTATAGATGATAAATTAAAGAATCATGTTACTTTATAGTAAAAATAAATAAATTAAGATTGAAAAACATTTACGGAATTTATAAAAACATGAACTGAAATTTACTTTACCTTATAAAAATTTTGTAAGAGTCTTTTGAAGAAGATTTATTTGGAATTAACTTTCCTTTGAAAAAACTCTCTGAACAAAAATCTTTTTTGAAAAAAACCTTCTTGGAAAGAAATAAGAAACTCCTCGACAATAAATTACTTACCCATTGGAAAATAATAAAAACACCTTGTAAATAAATCTTTGTTGTAAAAATCATTGCAAAAAACCCTCTTTAAAAAAATATCTACGAAAAAAGCCACTAGAAAAAAATACTTTGAATAAAAACTTATTTGTAAATATATCTGGGAAAAAACCATTGTAAAGAAATAACTCTTTGAAAAAACCAATTTCAAAGAAATAAGAAGTACAAAACTACCTTGCAAAAAATCCTTTGCAAAATACCTTAGCAACATAACTATTTGAAAAAACTCCTTTCAAATAAATAAGAAGTGCAAAACTACTTTGGAAAAAAATCCTTTGCAAAATACCTTAGCAAAACAACTATTTGAAAAAACCTCTTTCAATTAAATAAGAAGTGCAAAACTACTTTGGAAAAAAACCATTTGTAAATTATCTTACCAAAACAACTCTTTGAAAAAATCCCTTTTAAAGAAATAAGAAGGAAAAATACATTTTTTGGCAAAAATACTTTCGAATATACACTTTTTAGATACAATCCTTGCAAAGAATCTCCTTGCAAACATGTCTAAGAAAAGAAATATTTTGAAAAACTCCTTGCAAATATGCCTTAAAAAAAAACACTTTCAATGTGTCTTTTGGAAAAAAGAAGAAGAAACATACTTTGTAAAAACCTCTTTTTGCAAAAAATGTCTTCTTTGCAAATATGCAATAAGAAAAGAAATATTTTGTAAAAACTCCTTGCAAATATGCTTTAGAAAAAAAATCACCTTCAATGTGCCTTTTGGAAAAAAGAAGAAGAAACATACTTTGTAAAAATCTCCTTTTGCAAAAAATGTCTTCTTTGCAAATATGCAATAAGAAAAGAAATATTTTGGAAAAACTTCTTGCAACTATGCCTTAGAAAAAAAAACTCCTTCAATGTGCCTTTTGTAAAAAAAAAAAAAGAAACATACCTTGTAAAAACCTCATTTTGCAAAAAATATCTCCCCCTTTCAAAATTAGTTTGACAAAAAAATGCGAAGTTAAAATATGCGAAAATAATGAATTAACTTTAGGTTTATTTATATGAGTATAAAAAACATTTTTTTTTTTTTTTTTCCGGACGACGTGATTTTTTTCCGTTTCATTATTTGGCCGAATAACCTTCGCCATAATTCACGGTGCCGTTACGGAAAAACATTATTCGGTCGAATAATTATTCGGCCGAACAATTATTCGGCCGAACAATTATTCGGCCGAATAATTATTTCGGCCGAATAATCTCTGAAACATGAAAGATTCAGATCTCTGCAGAATTTTCAGGTTTCTCCATTTTCGGAAGGGAACAACCACCTCTTACACAACAAAACGAATGTCGAACTTCATACCAGTAGATTCATCATTGAATCTAGTTTACGAGGGTATAAATTTTGTTGTATATAGATAATAACTGATATTTTTTAAGTTTTATTTTCGTAACATGTGTCGAGTTATGATTCAACTCTTTCAAAAAATGGCGAAAAGAAAAATCCATAACTTTAAAAATACAATACCAAAAAAATCGAAAAAAATGTAGGACTCTTCTTTGGCGTGTCTACTTCAAAAGGGTGTTCGTAGATTTTTTGCTTTTATAGCGGATTGAGAGAAAAGTGGTGCAACAAAAACGTTGTTGAAGATCGACTGAGTTTCCCCATTGATCGACTTTAAAAAAATATAATAATTAGTATATAGATCCACTGGATGCAAACTTATAGTCAGGCACTAGTACATTGTGTGTAGATTGTCGTAGCATTTTCTGTTTTTGCAAAACACAAGTATAACAATGATTTTAGTGGTGCAACAAATCATAACTCTTTTGTAGTCTTTTCATTTTATAAGAACACACTGTCAAACATTTGCGAAATCGACATATCAAATCTTAATAAAAAAAATCGAAAAAATTATGAGTAGAAATCTAACATAATTCTACAAAAGTTTTTTTTTTACGGCAAAGTGAAATTTTAAACAAAAATATCACTTTTGTTCGCCCGAAGTTGAAAAACATGAAAAAACCAGAATTATTTTCTCACGAGACCCCCCAAAATAGACACCCATCTTCATTTTTTCACCCTAATCCAAAGCCTACCCCTATATTTCTCCTTTCTGAAATAGAGAATTATTCATATCTTTGTTATGATTAATTCTATCACTATTCTCATGATTTATACCCATTCAACCTTAATTAATCAATCCCATTCCAATATGATTTTTCAACCAGCACGTCCAATTAAAAGCCCAACACCCAATGTACTGATTGGTTGATAAAATAATAGTTAAGCATGAGAAAGCATTTGATATCGTTATCCCACCCGGCTACCACGATCCTCAAACTTGTTTAAATGTTAAACCTTATTCCTTAATCATTATGACCATCTCAAGCCTAATATTGAATTATATGTCCAAGCATCTTCCCTTGCACAGAGTGGAGGAACAAAATGGGAATTAATGGATTGATTCATTAGGAAATAAAGGATACTGAAATATTGGTTCCATACTTAAAGAACCAAATATTCCTACACAAATGTGGTTTCAATATTTCAAGAAATTATGAGGGCATAATGCTGAGGTGATGAAGGAATTTGCAAACACTGTCAATCCAATAGAAAAAATATAGGAGAAATGTCGGTATTTTTCTCCAAAAAATCATTGACAATGATCACAAGATTACCCTAGGTGAGAGAAAGATGGTTCGAAAACAAGAATTTTAAGAATAGGAAATGTAAGTCGTTCATGGATAAAGCAAAAGGATACCTAACTGGAACAAAGGTTCACCCTGAGCATGGTTACTTGACCCTTGGAAATACCTTTCTTTCTTCATCCAAGAGTTATGACATGTGAGGTCAGATACAATTTCATCTTCCAGTACCACATCCAACTACTCATGCATTTAAAAGGTAACAAGCAAATCAACATGCCCTTTTAATTACTAAAGAGTATTACAAAACTGGCTTTTGGTATTTAGAAAAATCCTGTGAATATTTAAATAATTTTATACCACCATGCCTTAGTTAAGTTAATTTTGCTAGATGAATTAGAGAGACGAGATGAAACTTGGGAATGTTTCCTAGCACATATGGATTCCAAGAAGAACCCACTACTAGGAACCAAGAAGTTAAGAAGCCAATTATTGGAAATCTATAGGGTTCACCCAAATATAAAATTCCCCCATGAAATGCAAGTTTTATCTCACCAATTGATATCTTATACTTAAAAACACCAAAAGAACGAAGTGGGTCAACATCTAAGGAAGTCTCCCACGAATACAATGCAAAATCACTAGTGGAATGAAAAAAAATTCAACAAAGTACAAGGTGACTTGGAAATAGGTTCAGGGGATCACACTGATCAAATATCACTTTTCCAGACACCATCAAGGAGAACCTGAACCAGAAACACTGCCAAATATCCTCCACCAGGAAAGGAAGAAGGCAGTGAACAACATGCTCTTTTGGAAAAACTCTAAAATGATGAGAAGGTAAACCATCCTGAGTCAATTTTTACCTCCTTAGCTTTCCAAATGAAGAAAAAGAAAAATGAAGTTTGCAAATTAAGAAGAACAATCAAGGAAATATAAATTATGGATAGAAGTACCAAAGGAAAGAATAAATTACTAAAGAAACAAGGCAATAAACTTGGGGAGGAATATGAGCAATTAAAATGCAAGCACGTGCTACTTGGAAAGTATGCTAGGAGATGGTATAAACACAACCAAAAATTAAAGAAGCAGAATAGGAGGATGAAGATAAAGGTGTTGATACAAGGAACAAGGGGAAAATACACCTCAACCTCAAATGTGAACTTGAACCTTCTGATAGAGGTAGTAAGGTGTCTATGAACCAAGAATTTTGGGAGCAACTAGTGTGGTGAAGAGAAAATTGCATGAGTACATGCAATCCCCTCAGTGTGGGGGAGATGTTGGGACCTAATTTTGATTATGTAGAACATGATTATTAATCCTATTTTTCCTCCCACATTACCCTAAATATCCATTTATTTGTCAAAATCCTAAAGATCAATGGTCTAAAGAGAACATGTAAGGTAAATAAGTTATCTATTATCTATTTCCTAGTTGTGGTAGACTGAATGTCGTTAATGATCATATTACTAACAAAATTTTGAGCATTTCAGGGCTAGTTACCAAAATTGATTCCTCTAACCAATTACCAGAATTGGTCTCTACACGCAATTACTAGAACCTATTCTTGTAATCCAAATCCAAGGTTAAGGTAATTGTGGTCGTCCAACAAAGAATCTAGCATATGTGTTTTGCCAAAATTGTCCCAAAATGGTTCTATGTTATTTAGATCCGCTTCAAGATCGATCAATATGATGAAGAACTCCAAGAAAACCTCCAAACAACACAATCCTAAATTCATGATGATCCAACAATGGATGCAGTTAATGATCAGGTGATGGAGATATTTTCATGCACTATGTGTCATGAAAATATAGGATGAATACAATATTCACTCTATTGTATCCAATATGATGCTTAATATTAATCACATAATCCCTCTCATGCTCACATTTGGTATCATACTATTATAATTGTTTCAACGGATCGATAGAATATGGGAACATTTTCAACACCTTCTTGTTCTCCCATTCTTTAAATATATAACTTGTAAGACCTATAGAGTCGGTGTTAATGCTCGGATATTCATTCATTCATAGAGTAGGGGATATTTCCTTTGTAAACGCTTGAACACTACAAAACTTCATCCTGATAATGAAAATTTGTTGATGTCTTGTTCTCTAGATTGATTATTTTGTAGTGTGGTAGCATTCCCTTAGAATCCCTTAGGAGAGGAGGCCCCCCTACCTTTAACACACATTGAGTTCTGTTCAGTAAGTTTTCCACAAGTTTTCTTTATGTTCTTTATATGTTTATAGATTGTTGAGAATACTTTATAGTAATACTTTGTTTTATTAGGAACTTTGTTTTGTCTTGCTCAAGATCTGTTTAAGTGTGATCGCTAATTCATTTAAGAAATTTTTTGAATAGCTTTTATCTTCTTTAATGTCTTGTATGGACCCTATAATAGGGATGGAATGCATGACTGAAATCTATGGAAATAGCCTGTAATTATTGGTAGTTGAAAATTAGTGCATGGCATATTATTAAAATGAGCACTATATTCCTCAATACTTGAAGCTATTTTAACCTTTTCTTTGACAATGTTACGTCTAGTAAAGTATCAGTGAAACACATGATACAGGTCTTCTCATGGTTCCTTTGTATTACAGTTCACTAAATTTCCTGAAATGGTGTGTCAGATAGTCTTTTATATGAGTTGATTAGTTACATGCACAAATGGTGTAAACATTCCATAAGTATACGTTCTCGGATTGACTCAGTAAATATAATGGATTTTATGAACAAATATAAATTGATTGACACACTCTACATTTTTCGTTAATCATACATTTTTCATTAATCATACCATGTTGAATGTGGAGGTTTTTCAAATACTAGTTCATGTTTTAAATTTTTTGCAGGAATCTTGTTAACTCTTACCCCACCTTTGCATCATTTCATTATGGATTCCCACATGCTTGGTCATGCCAACGTGGAAGTTCTTGTTTGCATTCCCTTTCATCCATATTTCTACTTGCCACATTACCCATTTCTTTTCACTCATATCACATCCACATATCCCACATCATCGTTATTGTTATATTTCTGTCTTCCCTCTACCTTCTACATTTTGAATTTCTTTATCAAGAGGATGTGGAAGTTACCCATTTTGTACTATTTTCCATACATTTAATCAAACTCAAGTGTTGACCCATTATAATGAAGAGTGGAATTATCTCATTCAATGCAAAGTTTAACAATGGAAAAAAAATCACAAAGCCCTTTATGAATGTTATAATGTACCACGAGATTTGGTAGGAGCTTTCATAAAAACGTGGATGCTAATATGGATAGTTTTAGCAAAATAATCCTAAAATAGTAAGGTGTGAACGTAGAGGATAGCATGCATGAGAAATTTCTAGCCTATTGTTTATACATGTTAAATTTGTTTATGTGGAGACACATTAAATTCACTAGATTAGAATAACAAAGAATATATATCATTAAACCATGGCTTATTTATATATGGTATTTAGAGATTAAAGAAGAGGATGAGAGGAATAATAACAAGATTTGGACCTCTGGCTTGGAGAAAGCAAGTTGCAACCTTGAAGTATCTAAGTTCAGGTTAGTCATTCATTGGTGTTCCAAATAGTTTAATGACAAATATAAACTAATAAATGTGATGGAGGAAGGAAAGATTATTGTTTCTCACACACAACTTACATTCAGAAGGATGTGGTTTCCAAATCCAACCTATGTTTTCAAGGTCACCAAAGCTAAAAATTTCATAGATTATTAGGGAGGTGGTACTAGCACTATATTAAAGGAATGGCTTCTACTACCAACAATAGAGGGCTCTTAATCATACTAGAAAAAGAACATATAATTGATCTAGATCGAACAATAATTGGTGGGGTTTTTTGGCTTGGGTGGTTGGCAAAAAAAACACATCTCAAGTGCTTAGGAGTATTTTGTACTTCATATATCATATTGTCATACAATATGTAATGATGTACTTTTGTATTGGGGAGAGCTTACCTCTAAAGGTCACCCACCAACTTTCCCATTCTTAGAAAAGAGAATATTTATGTTTTCATATCTTATTTATGCATTGGTATGTTGTAATTCATTTGAGAAGTTATTTTCAAAATATGGTGTTGAATTTAAGAAAAATCCCATTCATTGTTGGTATCTCTCTCTATTGAGACATAATACCCCATTTTGCCTCTGTATAATCCAAGATTCTCTTGTCAAAAGACTCAAATATATGATAACACAAAATGAACTTGATAGACTGACTATGGAGTCTCAAACTTGGCTCATCGTGAAAGGGGAATATTTTAGGATTTTTACACTCAGTATCAAGCTTTACAGGTTTGAGGGGAGACTCCCAAATTTGTATTTAATCAACATTTTCTAATTAAATTATGTCAATACTATGAAAAAAGGTCCATTTTCTTTTATTCAAAAGAAGAGAAAGCAATTATCTTAGCTCCTTTCAACTGTGTAATATGTTTCATTGTGAAGATAGTTTCCGACCCCATTGAAATAACATGGGGGTTTTATTCTTTTGACTTGAATAAGGTTAACAAATTTCAAGGATTTGATACCTAGGGGAGTCTTTAAGATGAATATGGCATCAATTAAATACAACGCATTTTTTCTTGTGACAAATGAATAGCCGGAGGGGTATATGGATAATGATGGATTTGGCATGGAGACCAAGGGAATATATGAATCAGATAATCCCATTAGTAGTTCTGGAGGAAAAGGGAAGAAGATGACTCTCCTATATAATTTCCATACATTGGTTAATTCAAATATGACATCGAAGAAGAAAGTCCTTTTGGACAAGGAAATTCATGATGTTTCTAATAAGCCTCTTCTACAAAGAATATAGAGAGGAATAATTAGAGTCAATGGAAGAGGGGGTTTCATTGCACTATACTTTTCTAAGTATAAATTGGCTCTCTCTAAAAGATGTTCCTCTGCATGTTTGTGACAAGTAACAAAAATAATATAGTCACATATGGAGGAGATGATGGTGATAGAAAGGATCTAGATCAATCTAAACTCGAGAAGGGAAATTTCACTTTCCTTATGCCCAAAAGAAAAAGATCCTAGAACTTTGAGAAAGGGGAGTAGGCCAATACATCTAACAAGAATGTAAATATCATGGAAATCAACAACAGTTTTAGCAAAATTCATAATTCGGGAAAGATGCAATTAGAAAAAAATAGGTTAATTGAAAAATCATGTAACTAAATTTGATACTTTTGAAGATATTTCAATTCCTCTACATCATGCATATTTTGACCAAGAAACTAAAAAGCTTCAAATTGCTAAGGTTAAAATCAAAGGGGGTAAGTGATTGGATGGTAACAACACTGCACTAAATGTTAAATAATTGGACATTGTTGGAGCTTTAAAAATGCTTGCAAACATGGGGGATATGCTTCAACAAGCTATAATTGAATATATAGTTGGAGGAGAATGTTATATTGAAGAGGAGAATATATGAGATGAAAGATACATTGAATCTTGAGCCCTTATTTCCAAAATCATTATTTGTTAAAGGACTTGAAGAGTATATGGAGAAGACTTCCAAGAAGTCTATTGAGGAAAAGTTAGCCCAGGAACTAATACATGGAGCTAAAAAGACCATGGCTAGTAACATTGAGGATATGATGTCTTTGTTATTTGAGTTCCAGGAGCCGGAAAATAAATATTCAATCCTTACTAGAAGGATTATTTCTTTGAAATAATCTTTCAAACTTCAACTTCATAAAGATGTGAATTTTAATAATAATTACATAGAATGATCTATTAGAAAAATAAATTATGTGAATCATCATAAGAGGGAGAAAGAGAATCTCCCACTAAAAGACAAGCTAAAGTGGATCAAAGATGGTTCGGAGAGTCAACTTGATATATTATACAAAAATTAATAGCAACATGCAAAGTGTTGGAGGAGATGACAAGAAAAATATTCTTTAAATAAGTTGACTCTATAAAAGAGTTAGAAAGGCAGTCCATTAAGTAGGATGACCATTTTTTACTAAAGAAGAGTTTTAAGCAATATTGAGAAGTTGGTATGATCTCCTTGGGAGTGGAATTTGATGGATTTACAAGCTTTCTTAAGGTAGAGACTAATAGATGGCTTTCTTAAGGTAGAGACTAATAGATGGCTCACTGACTTTGCTTTGCACAATGTTGAACATAACACTATTGTTCAAAAGAAATGAGCTTAGATAACTAGGATCAAAAGTAAAAGAAAATCACTTAGATCAAAAGTAAAAGAAAATCACTTAGAGTAAAGGAAGAAACTATAGCGATCCCCCTTAGAGACTATAACAAAGTTTTAGTCAACAAAGATATAGAAAAAGCATCTTACTCCTCTTGAAGTAGTTATGACGGTTAGGGTTCTTGAAGCATGCATATAATTATGAACTTATATTTAAGAATTGTTCCTAGAAAAAAAAGGGTTCATCTCCTAATAATTGTGCCTCCTCTCAAATTTATAAGAACCCATTATGACTTTCCCTTCCTTTATGTCCTCTCGTTTAACTTTACCTTGTGGTTTCCACATACGATTGCATAGTGAAAACCAAATACTAATTAATTTTCATCATTTTATATCTACGGGATATCCTTATTATTCTAAATCTGCAAGAGCCCGTCCTAGCTCTCAAGAGAAAACACATTTAACTCCTTCATTCAAGTATGAGTCATAAGATATTTTATTGAGGATTTTGATTCTTGTTACTACAAATTATGTTGAACGTTTCACATTTGGGAACTTTTTATTTGGTTTCATCTCGAGAGAGAACTATTTTAGTGCCTTTTTGTTTTTAGAACTATTTCAGTGACTTTTTTAATTCTGGTTTCAATCTTAATTGATACCAATGGAACTTTAAAATGATGGCTCTTTTCAAACTTAAATGATTTGAAATTAAATAATATTTCATTGTTCTTTTATGACCTTAGTCACATTTTTCATTTACTTTCATCATATGAAATTAAGGTTATATTTTAAATCATACGAAAGGAGAAAATATAATATATTGTGTTTTGAGAAAGTTTGTTTGTAATAAAACCTTGAATTTATTTAATTTATGTTAATGAATGAAAATATTTGGTCCTTTCTCAAGCATCACAATGCTTTAAAGATTATATGGTTATTTATGGATTTTTTAGACTTTGTACAAAGTTAAAGATGATTTTATACTTTTGATGTATAGCATTGTACCTACTATTCCCTTACATAGAGAGGAGTATGACCTATATAAAAATAAAGGGTGCTTCTTGAATCTTCTAAGTATTTTCTCTCGTCATTTATCCCTTTCTTACAGGAAAAACTATCAACAAGGATGTATGGTTTTCTTGTTTTGAATATTATGTATGGTATTTTTGCTTGGAAATATTAAAGAGAAAAAGGTTTTCAAGTTCTTGTAATAACTAAGTTCTTGTAATAGTTATTGATATATATGGTTTCTAATTGAACTTATACTTTGAAATTTGAAGGAATACTTTTGAATGTTTAGGAATGTTTTCCACGGGTTTTGAAAGTATTTTCTTCTTTTAAAATAAGATTTGAATTATTTTATGTTAATATTGAATTTTTATTTAATTAGTATTTAGCTAATTTAATCATCTTATCCATTGTAATTAACTTTATAATTTATATGGACAAGTTTTTCATAAAATTTTGTGATGTTTTTTAGTTGTGTACTCTAATTTACATGCATGTCTTATAGGTGCCAATTTGCATGGAAAAAAATCTTTTATTTGGAAGGTTTTTAGCTAATTTGTTTTAAAAAAAAATCTTAAAATAATCTATGGGTAGTTTAAAAATTATATGATTTAATCCGAAATAGATGAATTTTTTGGGGATAATTTGTAAAAATGGCCATAATTTTTCAAAATCCAAGTTATAGCTATCAAATGAAAAACTCTCGATTCCCACTAAAAATGACCCTTCAATCCAAATCATAGAATCTTAAACAACTCCATTAATTAATATGAAGAAAAAAAATATTAATTATTTAATCTAATTTTAAAATTTGATAAACATTTCTAATTACATTATTATTATCATATAAATTTAAAAATTAATAATAAAATAATTACAATTAATATTAATTCATTATTAATTGATTAGAAAAAAAAGATAAATTGATTGTTAAATCTAACACTAAATTTGACAACCATATCTAACAATTTTATGATGGTATATGCAATATTAAATTTCTCAAAACCATTATCAATATCTTTCACAAAATTCCTCAACCAATCAATCTCATTTTATAAAGTTGTCTCTTTGAATGTATAGAAATTGATGATAATAATAAAGAATAACTATAAACCTTGGAATTTCAATGTTTATAAATCTGTTTATTTTATGAATGATGTATTTATTAGTTTTATTTTGTGAATGATGTATTTATTATGAAATGTCACATTTTTAGAACTGCATACTAGTTATCTTAAGAAGAGTGTTTTTTAAAAATTAAGAAGCAAATTGATGCACTTTTTTTTTTAGCGGAAAAATCACTTTTTTGCTATTTCGAAGGAATCAAGGAAAGCTAAGACGCATAGGAAATATCGACAAAATTCCTCACATATCGTGGATGGTAGGTCAAGCAAACTGTGAGCCAGTAATTTGGTATCCTTGACACCAATTGATGCACTACTTTTTGAAATTATTTTTTTAAATATTATTCAAATTCATTAGATCTAAAATACAATAGACTCTTCAAAAAGATTAAATCTAAATTTACTAAAATTAATAGATAATATATTTCCCCACAGCGGGTGCACACAGGGTCACATGGCACCGCCAGGGGCTCGCTCGATGACAGCCACGCCAGCACCCAGCTGCCCGTCACTAGCACGCACCCTGCGTCTGCTCCCAAGTTGGACCACATGCCCTCTGCATGCTCCAGCTTGCGCCATCCCATTGCCCGGACCACGTGCCCGCTGCTTGCTCCCACATACCCGCTGCATGCTCCTACCACCTGTCGGTTCATGCACCACCCACCTTAACGACCACCTGCTCCTTCCCCTGTGATGATACAACTCCCCATGCAATCTGATTATTGCCTCACCGCTCCTTCTGTCTGGAGCTCGGCCACCCAACGTAGGCTTAATTGCTCCAGCGTGCATAAAATCTTGTCTATTGCTCACCTCCTGCTCGGAGTGATGGCTCTGTCAATTCACTCAACCTCTGAGCATTCCCTCTATCCTTTCATCCTCATGAATTCAATTGGCACTTCGGGTATTCATTCCGGAGCTCATTCGCATTTCCAGCAGCTTCTCCTCAGGTCGGCAGACGCTTAGTTAAAAGTTCTACTCAGGAAAGGATCCACTGTTACCACCCAGGTAAGTGATAGTTTCCTTGGCTCCTGGTGTTGCTCAGGTTATCTCCGTTCTGCTATTGGCTCTGTTCCTTCTAATCCCTTAGCTTCTGGGGTCTCTGTTCTCTGGTATGTTGAGCACCTGAACTCTGGAATTTTTCTGCCCTGGCTATCTTTCTTTCGGGGTTTTGGAGCTCTTAAGGTAGTCTTTTGGCCTCAGTTACATTTTATGTTGCTCCTTCATTCTACTTATACTATCTCCCTGGTTATCATGGCCACTCCTAGGCGCGTCTGCACCCGTCAAGACTCCCGGCTCTTGCATTCTAGGGAGCATGGCTCCTCCTCCACAACCCTTGTTCATATGATGAGAGGAGTGGTGGATAAAGCCCTTAAATTCCATTCTAAGATTCCTAAGAAAGCCCAAGAGGAGATTTACGAAGCCGAAGAAGACGCTCAGGTTACCAGGGGTTGTCTGACCGATGAGGAAATCCGAGAGGATTTTGAAGCTCTTGTTCCTGACCCTGGCAACACGCGGGGAAGAAGCACTCTCTACCAGAAGACTTTAGACCTGTACTGGTCGCACAAGCTCATCCTGGGTAAAACTCTCACTGACCATAATGAGGCACAGGCCGAAATTCTGATGCAGCTCGACGATCTCCAGGACATGCTGAAGCAGCTGCTCTACAATCAGCAGCAATTCGCCCACAGATTTGTCATTACTCTAGCCAAAGACCCCACCACTCAGCCAGAGCAGAAGGAGTACCATAGCAACTAATGAGCATTGTCAATGCTCATCTTCTTGCTTATATTACAGTTTATGCAGTCATTTTGTATCAAACAGTTCAATCATTTTGTTTAGAGATAGTTCTCTGTAGGACTCACTATAGCACTGCTAGGTTTATTTTATTGCATATTTTTGTTTCTAAAATACATATCCAAACAGTTTATGGGTCTGTTTTCTCCATGGTGAGAGGACCCGACTCATCCCTGACTTTGTATATTTTGATTCTGCTAATATAAGGACCTACATATAGCTTATAAATAATAAAAAAATAGATAATATATTTTATTACTAAAATTTAATTATAATTAAAATTAATAGATAATACATTTGATTATTAAAATATAATTATATTTTAATTAATATAAATTTGTTTCAATTATGTATTTATTTAATATATTAACTATTATTTAGTATTAATTTTGTCAATTTTATATGACATTTTAATTTTAATATTTTAATATTGTCTTTTATTTGGCATTTGAATCTTTACACGTCATAATAATAATTAATTTTTTTTAAATAACATTTATAATAACTATATGAACATTGAATTATTATCTTGCCTCATAAATACAAAAGTAAAAATTTTAGAAAAATATAATAAAGAAAACATAATAAACATGATGATTAAATTAAGCACACACATAATGACAAAGATTGAAATGTAAAATATTTAGATTACACTATATATATGTGTGTGTGTGTGTGTGTTCCTAACCAGGTGGGGATATTGACTTATTGCAAGAAACAATTCTCAAATAGTAATTAATTACTAACAAATATATATATGTATATGTATATGCTTGTGATATAGATTGAAAATGTAAAATATTTAGACTACACCATATATATGTGTGTGTGTGTGTGTGTGTTTCTAACCTGGTGGGGATATTGACTAAGGGACCTCAAAATAATCTATACATAGCCACCTTTGGATTTGACACAAATCTCGTACTTGCCAGAAACAACAATTTTCAAATAGTAATTAATTACTAACAACTATAATATATATATATATATGTTTGTGATATAGATGTTTAATTTTAATGTAAAATGATAAGACTTGTCAAATTTCAAAAGTGACAAACACTATAAACTAATTAAAATAAATTAACAAAATTATCTTGTAATCAATGTAATTGGTTTTTTAATTATTTTTTATTAATTATTACTTAATAAAATTAAATTTATTATCACGGAAAGCTTCGATTTTTATATACGACATATACTGAATTTACTAAATGAAAAAACATAGACGATCCATGTAAATTTCAAATATAAATAGTGAAGATAATTTTTTTTGTTATCCACTTTTTCTTAGTTTTGACCATTCATTAACTGACTCTGAATAATAAAGTTGTAAACTATAAAATCTGGATGACAATGTGATAATCTGAGAAGGTTTGTAAATGAAACACGTCCTACGCAAATCTTTATAAAACTTCATGACCATGGACACAATGTCGGTCAGTACAATCTATGCAACGACACAAAACATTAGAAAAACAGAGGAGTCATGAGATTTCCAGCTGTTGAGAATTCACCTTCCCTGCATGAAGCTTCCCCGGATGTTTTATTTCGCTCTGATTAACGACAATTTTAGCATTAACGAAATTAAATATACTATAATACATATTTCTGTTGGGCCTCTCTGCCTGCCTTCTTCAATATTAAATTCAATCCAATACTCCAATCATTCTGCCACTCCAATCCCGTGCGGTTTCGTTTCCTAAAATAAGACGCGATGCTTGCCACTACCATGTACTCTGGTGGCTCTGTGTAGTGAGAGACTTTAGTTGTGTATATCACTTCCTCATGATGAGAATTAGGATAAGGTGGCAGCCACAAAAATATTATATTTCCCAACAACGAATCTTGCATTGTACACAGCATCCCCACGTTATACGATTGCCTCTCACATCAAGCTGGCTGGTTGTCTGTCTGTCTCGCATGACCCGAGCCGACGACTTCTTCTCTGCACTTTCCTTAATGTCTAAAGCGTCTTCTTTTCTCATTTTTTATTTTCCTTAATGACTTAAATTATTTCCTTACCTAGGATCAATGTCTTCAATTTACCAACTTCACATTCTATCATAATTAGTTTCCTTTATATATGAATGTGACTATTTCATCACATGATTAACTAAATAACGACATACTCAAACATGGCTCTAAATAGAATACTTACCTTTTTAGTGGAAGACTACTCACAAATATGAGATTAATCAACACCCTTATAATTATACTATTTATTTTTCTTAGTCACTTGAATCATGATATTACTAACAACTCTATGAAGGGAGAACTCAAATATACAAATGCTATTCAATTCAACACAACAACCTGCATAGATCTTTATAATGATATAACAAGAATAATGCACTTATATGTACATCTAAATTTAGATCTTTATAATGATATAATAAGAATAATGCACTTATATGTACATGCAGACTTATGGAAATGAATACGACTGATCCCAAGTTGAGAAATGAATCCACTAATTAGAAGGTTAAAAATATCTCTCTCCAAAATTCATCAACATGGTTTTTCAATATTAAACTTTCATTTACAATTAAATAGATAAATTTTATCTTAAGCCCGACTCTTCAATAAAAAAAGGGCTCGGATTTATCTAATTTAAACTCCATTTCATAAAAGGTTCAATTTAATAAATAAAGACTTTACTTTAAGTTAATAATATCACAAATTTTATCCTTAACTTATCATAAACATATCTTGGTTTATAATAACTATAATGTTTATAATTACACACAACATAATAATATCATTATATAATCCTATCACCTTTTACTTTTATCCTATTTAGTTTCGTCATTCAGTTTCCTCATTTTGTATATGGTCATAAAATCTTAAAACTCATAAATACCTGCATGCATTTGTTATATGGACTATATGGAAAGGTAGGAATGCACTATTTTTTTTATGAATCGATATATAGATAATGGTTCAAAAAATTTTACTATTCTTCTTTTTCTGGACAGTCTTCTTCTACAGGTGGTAGTTGAAGGGGATATCTCACTTCTGTATTGCCACGGGATATTTTGATGGGGCCGTCACAGATGGAATTAGTGCAGCTAAGGCCGTCACAGATGGAATTAGTGCAGCTAGGGCCTTCCTGCTCTTAAACAATAACCATTACATCAAACTTAAACTGAATTGCGGTTTGGATACAAACTTAAGAGTTGAGATCATTGCTTTATGGTATCTTCTGAAATTTGTTGTCTCCTTTAGGATCGATAAAATGAGAATATATGGTGATTTCTTGATGGTTATCAATTAGGTCAAGAAAATTTATAGAATCAATGTTCTTTCTTTCAAGCACTGGTATAACAGAATTGATTCTATATTATGCTCTTTCCACAATTCATCCATTGATCATATCTATCGTGAATTAAATGATGTAGTGGATGATTTATCAAAAAAGCATTCAATGGAGAAAGACTCTTATGTTAGGAAGAGTGGGTCGATGAGCACTTTTTCAGGGGTCTCGTCCATATTTTGAAGACTAGTTCTTTACTTAGTTATCTGGATATATTGTGTCTATTTTGTTCAAGACTTGCTTCAGGTTTGGTATTTACCTGACTTTAGTTTCCTTGGTGGGAATTTCTATGAATATATGGACTGGTATCCACCCTCTAATTTGAAAATTCTGGAGGTATGATATGTATGGAAAAGTACTTTTCCAACTTTTTTCTTCTTTAAAAAAAACAACCCTTCCTTGGATTCACTTTTCCTTCATTGTATTCACTTTTTAAATACAATAGCAGTCATACTATTATTGATATAATTAACGTCTTATGAAAATACAAATCAAGTTCAACCTAAACTTATGACCCCTATCAATTCATTACCAGGGTTATTCCTTTGCATTATATTTAGTTGTTAATGCGTGTGGGCGTCTCCACTAGTGTGGCCCTATTGCAACGAATTTGAGGAGCATCTTTGTGTGCCGGTCCTTAAGTATAGTATCCTATGCCATTATTTTGGATTGAAAAAAACATGTATATAGATATGTACCCAAATATTAAATATGAAACATACAATTTACTCCTAAATATGTAAATTTTGGAATATTATGATAAAAAAACATATTTTATGCAAATATAGACCATATTAGAGACTAAAAATAACCAAATAACGAATTTATTTTTTGAAAAAAAATTCGAAAAATAACCAATTAATAAAACTTCACCCTTAAAAATTATTGTGCATGCAACTTGAATCCCATTAGAAATAGGAATTCCATTTCCATTCTATTTATTTCTTTGGTACTTAGGCCTCCTACTCTCGGATAATACGAACCTCTTGTAATTCCTGCTCACAAAATCAATATTCAAAACTGATATTAAAATTTTGAGACTGATGTTTGAAAATAGTGGGACCTATAAAAACATGAAACTGGGGCTCTTAGATGGTAATTAGCATAAAGTATTGAATTAGAGAATTAACTTACAAGTATTCAAGAAACTTAGAGGCAACCATGACGGTGGTGATGAGTAGCTTGTGGACGTTAACAGGCGTAATGCAGAAATGAGGATACAATTGAATGAGGCAGTCGATGTAAGCATAGGCTATCACAAACAGAGGAGTTGCAGTTAACATACTTTAAAATTCTCTTCAGATATTGCTCTATGCACTGCACACTGTCGAACATGCGATATCTGGGAGGAAAAGAGGCGGGGCTGTAAGAGGCCGCAGGCCTCTCGTTTCTGGTGAGAGTTCGCTCCACACCAGAGATGACAACACCGATATGGCCATGTATAATACCCTTTCTGCAACCTCAATTATTTTACAATGGAAAATATAATGGTAAATGTACAGCGTACAACTCTCCGTGAGAATCTCAAAGCCAAGGTCTCATTCCTAAAGCATTATAAGTATTATTATATATTTCCTAAGCCGTGAATTGTACTTGTAGACTTAGGACTTAGGAGACTAAAAAGCTTGACACAACTAAACTAAAGGGGTACCAATCCACTAGGAGGTGAGGTTGTTGGCTGAAAAGCCATAAATTTGATGATGACAAGTTGTCATCATGATACTATGAACACTAGAAGGAAAGGGAATGAGTGGTTTTCACTTAATTTCCTAGAAGTTGATAGATGTTAGCCTAAATTTAAAGTTAGTCTTACCAGACAAACCATGTGAGAGGATGAAGATCTTCTTGATCACTAATAAGCCTAAAGTGAGATTAAATGATCATTAATATAAATATAATCAGTTAATACATGTAAATATTTATATACTACATAGAAGGACAGGGAGCGGATGCTCTTTTGGAACTGTACATTCTGGAGATTAAATTGTGAGAAGAAATTCCCCTTTTATTGATTTTAAATTATACACTTGATAATTTATCTCTGCACTAAATAATAGTTGTTTAAATAATAGTTGTTTATTTTTAGGGATGAGAGCTACACTCTTTTTACATTCAACCTCTAAAAGATTCCGAAGCTCGACTGAATAATTGACAATATTAAAGGAGTTTCTTGCACAAGACCTAAACCTGTTGGTTGTATATAATTAAGATTTTCTGCCAATGGAAAGAGCATAGACTTTGATTTTCTGACTACATAAAAGGTAACCAGTTCTGTATGCAACCCCTTCAATGTTGTTGTGCTTGAGCATTCACTTGACAAATAAAGAGGAGGTATCCACCTTTATTTTTTGTATATTAATTAAATGTTAACAACTAAATATAATGCAAAGGAATAACCCTGGTAACGAATTGATAGGGGTCATAAGTTTAGGTTGAACTTGATTCGCATTTTCATAAGACGTTAATTATATCTATAATAGTATGACTGCTATTGTATTTAAAAAGTGAATACAAGGAAGGAACCGAGGCGTGTGTGTGTTGATGGCGCGTGCGCGTTACTGATGCGTAAGCGTAGAGGAGACGCGTATGCGTCCCTGTTAAAAATATATATAAAAAAAAGCAGTGGACAATTTCCACATTTTTCATTTGGCCGGCCGAGCGCGTCCTCTTCCTCCGCGTACGCGTCCATTCAACTACCAACAGAGGCCAAATCCACCCAACAACACCCACAAACTCATCACCACTTCGATTAATAGGTAAATATCACGTTTTTTTTCAATTTTATTCATTATTTGTGTCAATTTTTGTATTTTTTTTTGTTTATGTAATTGCAAATAATTCCCAAATTTTGAAAACAATGAACCAATTTTCAACTGCAGATTGTAACTGAGACAATGAGTGAACAAGATGTTAAGCCCGAGTCCGGTGGAACACAAGAAAACCCGAACCTTGGACCCAATGCCGAACAAAACCAAAACCCACAATCTAATTTTGAACAAGATGACCTTAACCACTATGTAAATGAAATGCGAGTGCACATTCGCGAACTTAGAAACTCGGGTGAACCATCTCGATTGTCTCTTGCCACGTCAATTGAGAACTCAATCGACTCCCTCATATATGCACACCAGCAATTGACAGACATGACTCAATTTAGAGCTAGGATGAGGGAGTACTACTCCATGGGCATCTCCAAGGAAGCAATAAAAGATTTGAACATTACAAAAGCCCAATTATATAGTATGTTCACCGAGCCGAAAACAGGCCAACCACCAAACATTACAAAGCCACGTGTCTGCATGGATTGGTGTCATTACCAACCATGGAGGGACAATTGGATGCAGAGGTGGTTCATGGTGTACAATAAACCTCCCTGCAATAATAGGGACGTTCCACAGTACTTCCTTCGCCAACGGTGGGCTAAATTTTGCCTCGGTTTACATGTCAACTATTTTGACATAACCGAGTTGCAGGGTGTTGGGCGTGGCTCTACCCAAGATCGACCTACTGCCAGGACGAACCCACTGAGAGGGCCACCAACTCCGAGGTGCAACCCCAACCCCTCTCCCCAACCACCTCAGTTGCCCCATAAGCTTGATCAGATCGAGGTGGAAATGAGGAATGTTGCACGTGGTCTCCTCAGACACACCTCCTTTGTAGCAGTGACTACAGTGGACAGGTCGGGTGACCTTGATAGAGATCCAGGTGCAGGGCCTTCATGACAGGGCCAGGATAGACCCATGACCGATGGTATCCATGCTGGGCATTCCAGTTCGACAGGGATAATGCCACATCTTTGTCCCCATTGCGGGAAGACTTGCCCTGGCCTGATCGAGGGTTTTTATATGGATCAGGTCAGCAATTTTTTTAATGTGTTTTCAATCATCACTTTATAACTTGTAAAGTATTTTTATTTGACTTAAACTATTATTTCAATGTACAGTTATTCAGAGCTAAGACACTAACATGGGAGAACGTAAGATCTTCCAACCTAGATGCAGCAATGGCAGCTGCAACTGAAATTGCAGCACCCCACATGGAGGTATTTTCAGTAGCTAGCACAATACTGTTATTACTTATGTCATTTATATTACTCAAGTATTTATATTTATGGCATACACGTTGATAGTTCGTACAATGTTTTTGAATATCTTAATTGCCTAAATAATGACTTGTTTAACATGTCCATAACATGCATGCATTTTGGTGTCCACAGGTGTTCCCCAACTACGGTGATCAACCACCCCCACCGGGGATTGGCAGATCACCACATACACAGATACAATGTGTGGTTATAAGCACACTTTTAATTTGAATTGTTGCAACTTACTATGGTTTAATTTATTGTTTGTTTACTAAATTGTGATATTACAAATGTATATGTAGGTGCCACCAACAGCTACGGCTCCCCATTTTAGTCCTATGTATCCACCCTCTCCCATGAGTCCCCCCCCTCGCTTCCATATAGACTCCTCCCTATGTCCACCCCCTCCCTTCCATCCAACCTCCCCTCTCCAGCCATACTCCCCCTTCCATCCATCCCCCCCGACTCAACCACGCCCCCGCATCCATACATCCTCCCCAATTTATCCACGCCCCCCTGTCTATCCATCCTCCCCCTTTAATCCACGCCCCCCCTTCCTTCTAGCTTCCCCTCTTCGTCCACAACCTCCCTTCTATCCATCCTCCCCCCTCTATGCAGGACTTCCCTCCCATGCACCATCCCTCAACATCCCCCCTAGCCCTTTTGGTTCGATACCCTCTATCGTGCAACTAACAGGGGTTCATCGTCCACGATGTCCTCCTCCACCCCATACCACCATTTCTTCTCCCACCATATCATCCCCACTTCCCGCCACTATTGTGGCATCTACCCTTTCAGTATCCTCATCTATATCTCCATTGGTTGCACTTGTAGTGGCTGCCACTACATCTACGCCCCCCCCATCACTGCATCAGAGGTGGTTGTCCGGCCATCTTCGCCACCTGCTAGCCCAGAAGCCCAGTCATGTCCATTGTCGGAGGTGTACACGGTGAGAATCAAACTAATTTATGAAAATATTTTGATGCGTTAACACAAATTAATTTAAGCAATTATTACTTTTCAATGAAATGATTGTTGTAAATGTTGTAGGTTGGAATTGTGGAGAGCCTCCGCAGATCCAGGACAACGGTCCAATGTTTCTCAGTCACATTAGAGGTGATTTATTTAAGATTCGAATTCTACATTTGTTTTATAAATGTGGTAAATGTTGCAAATGCTTGAAAATGACGGTATCTTATATCATTTGTTCCAAATCTCAGAGAGACGGTCTACTCCTAGATGGAGCAAGACCCAAGGTACCGGTATCTCGAAGAGTAGGAAGATCGACTTTGGAGATGCGCCTGAGAGTGACGGGGGTGGTCACAATGCTTGACACACCATGTGTTATGTACATTAGCCATGATGTGGCACTTTTTTGCACCAGTTTTGATGTACTTTGTATCTACGGCACGAGTTGCCATGTATTTTGGATCTACGGCATGAGTTGTCGCATTTTGTTTAGGGCACGAGTTGCCACTGTACATACATTGGGAACATGTTCCACTATTTTCCAGAAATTGTATATGTTTGGATGAGTTTTGCAACCTTGATGTACATGGACTTTCAGTTATGTGATTTATATATCTCATTGTCTAATCTCGTTGTCTCATGTTGTGTGTATCAGGATGTGATGTTGTCTAAATTTTGGTTTTACCTAGATCTTAGAAGAGAAGTTGGATATCAGTGTGTGTGTGTGTGTGTGTGTGCGTGTGTATAGGATATCTATGCAATTGAAAATAGTAGAAAATGGATGTGCATGTCCAAAATTCCTCACTAATGAGAAAATGGGACAAAATTGGCATCTTTTTAGATAGGATTGAATCCAATACTTGTAAACAAAAATAAATCATACACTATTGCAAAATACACATAAACGAAACCTAGTGCATAGGCATGTGTGTGAAGACATGACAAATACAATATTTTTCAGTCCATATAAGGAATCAATGTCAATGGATATACTAGAGTGTTGTTATTGACAAACTTATCGTATGTTTTAGTCGAATATATATATTTTTGGTTTTTTTTTTAACGTCAAGCGGTCAATATCAAATAAATGATTGTCGTATAGGAGAGTGGAAAATATTAATATTTTTGGCATACACGTGCCTGTAAAAATAGTACATTGTTTGCTAATTTAATACATTACAATTATAATTGTGTTATGAAATCATGATCATGTCTTTGATTACTCCTTTGCATCCAAAGCGTAAGTGTTGCAGTGCATTAAATGACATGACATTTTTTAGGTACCCCTATATCATGTATATTTGACATTTGTTTTAAAAACCCTTGTTTTAGGCTTAAAATTTCAATGAATGACATTTGACTATGTTCAACTATTTTATTAGAGAACTTGATTAGATTGTACATCATTCCTTAACTTGTTTTTGATACATTAGTCATCTAGTAATATGTCTATGATTCTTTGAATCCATCAAAAGCATGCTAAACTCGGTTGTGGAAGACCAATTTTTATAGTATTACTTATCCATGCCTGAATTGTCTCTATAAACTATCCTCATTGAGGTGCAATAATGTTGGATGTGTAGCTTTATAATTAAGAAACACTCAACCCTTTTTTCTTTTGCACTTGCAAATGTTCAATAATTGCTAGGAATGATTGAAATGTTTTTCCACAATACATTCAAAAAGATATGCATAGTATATGATTCACTGTAGGGTTGTTGGTGGATTGTTAGTACATGATCGTTCGACTTTTTTTTGATAAATTTAACTACTTGAGAATATGTTTGTGATTGTTTCAACCAATCAAAAGCATGCTAAAATCGGTTGTGGAACCACTTTTATAACTTTTCCACACCTGAATAGTCTACATAAACTTACCTTTATTCAAGTGCAATGGTGATGGATGTGTAGTGTATACTCCATGATTGATTACTGGTTGATTTATGTGATTTTATGCACAATGAAGGCCATTGTTGACAACTTGCAGAGTATCTTTGGATTACTTATAGAATATCTACATGGTTGTTGATGGACAATATTTCGTAGTTTAGAGCATACTTGTTTCTAACCTTCAAAATACATTATTTGACTGTTTTGATATCACAAGTTGATCTTTTCCTTTCTAAAGGAAACCTTGTGAGGAAATTGAAGGGACACTTCCCCATATTCAAGGATTGCATTTTTAGTAAACATATCAACATAAATTTGTGTGCATCACCTGGGGGGATTTGAATTGAACATGTGTTGGAACATAATTAGTGAAATGGCCATAAAAAATGGCTACAAATCATTGAGTTATCCCCTTGGGATACACAAATTGATATTAACCCTATCCAAACAATTGAGGAGTTAAGTCTAAGAATTTTGAGATAGACACTCTACACTTTCTCGATAGATCTTAGCATGAAAGAGATTGGGGGTTAAGATGAATTTTTGCAAGTAAAGTTGATTAAAGGATTGAAATTTTTTTCCAAGTCATTGTAGACATTCAGAATCTAATATGGAAGTTTTATTTCCAACAAATGGATCCCAGGGACTCTCACTTCATACAACACAAACCATTATAGTAATTTTCCAAACATGGTTCATCAAAGAAATTGCCATCAATAGTTATATACTGCCTCTGAAAGAAACTAACCATTTTTTCATTTTTTCAAGGATGGTAAGGTCTTTGTGTATTTAGTGAGGATAAAGTTTTTTTCCCAAATTCATCATCATACATCATTTGGATATGGTCATCTCATTTAACCTCTATAGAGCACCAACTTTTTTCTCTATATCATCTACACAATGTTTATACCCACCCTCGTCGCCCCCATCAATGGTTATTCTTACCATGTTCATGTGATGCCACAATTAGTTGATGTTGCTCGTGGTTCAATTATGCAAATTTGGGACTGTGACTATGGTTATTACAATTATGATTGTGTGGCATTTGATAAAAAAAATTCTCCCCGTGATGATTATGATCACTGCATCTAATATCATCATAACCATCTTCATCATCATCACCATATTCATCATTGTGGTCATCTCTAGGTCCCTCATCACCATCTCCATCATCATCACCATCTTCATCATCATCATCATCATCATCTTCATCACCATCGCCATCATCATCAATGCCTTCACCATCATCACCATCTTCATCATCATTGTCATCTCTAGGTCCCTCATCACCGTCGCCACCATCATCACCATCTCCATCATCTTCATCACCATCTCCATCACCATCACCATCATCATCAATGCATTCATCATTATCACCATCTTCATCATCATGGTCATCTCTAGGTTCCTCATCACCGTCGCCACCATCATCACCATTTCCATCATCATCTTCATCATCACCAACATCTCCATCATCATCATCATCATCCTCATCATCATCATCATCTTCATCACCATCGCCATCATCATCAACGCCTTCACCATCATCACCATCTTCATCATCATCACCATCTTTGTCATCATTGACATCTCTAGGTCCCTCATCACCGTCGCCACCATCATCACCATCTCCATCATCTTCATCACCATCTCCATCACCATCGCCATCATCATCAACGCCTTCATCATCATCACCATCTTCATCTCTAGGTTCCATCATCATTGTCATCTCTAGGTCCCTCATCACCGTCGCCACCATCATCACCATTTCCATCATCTTCATCATCTTCATCATCATCAACATCATCATCATCTTCATCATCACCAACATCTCCATCATCATCCTCCTCATCATCAGCATCATCATATTCATCACCATCGCCATCATCATCAACGCCTTCATCATCATCACCATCTTCATCATCATAACCATCTTCGTCATCATTTTCATCTCTAGGTCCCTCATCACCGTCACCACCGTCATCACCATCTCCATCATCTTCATCACCATCTCCATCACCATCGCCATCATCATCAACGCCTTCATCATCATCACCATCTTCATCATCATTGTCATCTCTAGGTTCCATCATCATTGTCATCTCTAGGTCCCTCATCACCATCATCATCAACATCTTTCTCATCATCATCATTAACTCTAACTCTAACCCTAATTCAATTTCCTTCTATAACTCTAGCCCTAACCCTCACCCAAACCCTAGCACTAAACCATCTCCTTCATCACCACCATCACCATCACCATCGCCATCACCATCATCATCATCATCACCATCTTCATCATCATCATTAACTCTAACTCTAACCCTAACTCAATTTCCTTCTATAACTCCAGCCCTAACCCTCACCCAAACCCTAACACTAAACCATCTTCTTCACCATCACCAACACCATCACCATCACCATCGCCATCACCATCATCATCAACGTCTTCGTCAACATCACCATCTTCGGCATCATCATTAACTCTAACTCTAACCGACAGAATCCGAGTCCGCTCGTCGGTTTGGGTTCCGTGGCCGTGGAGCAAATGCCCAAAGTGTCCCTGAATGGCCCCGGGGTGGCCAACTAGGATGCCCGTAGCACCTGAACCATGGCTTGGTTCGTGAATCCGTCGACTTCGGTGGGTCCGGGACGCCGGGTTTCAACTAAGGGACCCCCCAAAGCATGCTTTGAAGGCCCGGAAGCAGTGCCAATGGGCCATCCCCGGAACTAGGGTTTTGCTCAGTGAAGGCCATTCCAAATTCCCTCAAGGGGGCCATTTCTCGTCCGGAGGCCCTCGAGTGTGTGTGGTCACCGTGGATAGGCCCACTATGGCCACGTGGACCTGTGGGAGCCGACGGAATCTGAGTCCGCTCGTCAGTTTGGGTTCCGTGGCCGTGGAGCAAATGCCCAAAGTGTCCCTGAATGGCCCCGAGGTGCCCGACTAAGATGCCCGTACCACCCGAACCGTGGCTCGGTTCGCGAATCCGTCGATTCCGGTGGGTCCAGGACACCGAGTTTCAACTAGGGGACCCCACACAGCGTGCCTCGAAGGCTCAAAAGTGGTGCCAATGGGCCATCCCCGGAGCTAGGGTTTTGCTCAGTGAAGGCCATTCCAAATTCGCTCAAGGGGGACATTTCTCGTCCAGAGGCCCCCGGACATGCATGGCCACCGTGGACAAGTCCACTATGGTCACATGGACCTGTGGGAGCCGATGGAATCTGAGTTCGCTCGTCGGTTTGGGTTCCATGGCCACGGAGCAAATGCCGAAAGTGTCCGTGAATGGCCCCGAGGTGCCCGAATAGGATGCCCGTAGCACCCGAACCATGGCTCGATTCATGAATCCGTCGTCTCCAGTGGGTCCGGGACGCCGGGTTTCAGCTAGGGGACCCCCCAAAGCGTGCCTCGAAGGCCCAGAAGCGGTGCCAATGGGCCATCCCCAGAGCTAGGGTTTTGCTCAATGAAGACCATTCCAAATTCACTCAAGGGGTCCATTTCTCATCCAGAGGCCCCCGGGCATGCGTGGCCACTGTGGACAAGTCCACTATGGCCACGTGGACCTATGGGAGCTGGCGAAATCCGAGTCCGCTCGCCGGTTTGGGTTCCGTGGCCGCGGAGCAAATGCCCAAAGTGTCCCTGAATGGCCTCGAGGTGCTCGACTGGGATGCCCGTAGCACCTGAACCATGGCTCGGTTTACGAATCCATTGATTTCGGTGGGTCCAGGACGCCGGGTTTCAACTAGGGTACCCCACACAACGTGCCTTGAAGGCCCGGAAGTGGTGCCAATGGGCCATCCTCGGAGCTAGGGTTTTGCTCAGTGAAGGCCATTCCAAATTCGCTCAAGGGGGGCATTTCTCGTCCAAAGGCCCCCGGGCATGCATAGCCACCGTGGAAAGGTCCACTATGGCCACGTGGACCTGTGGGAGCCGACGGAATCCAAGTCCGCTCGCCAGTTTGGGTTCCGTGGCCACGAAGCAAATGCCCAAAGTGTCCCTAAATGGCCCCGGGGTGCCCGACTAGGATGCTCGTAGCACCCGAACCGTGTCTCGGTCCACGAATCCTTCGACTCCAGTGGGTCCGAGACGCCGAGTTTCAGCTAGGGGACCCCACACAGCGTGCCTCGAAGGCCCGGAAGCGGTGCTAATGGGTCATCTTGGATATAAACACCTATAGGTGTAATATATATATAACTAGTAGTTGATGCATGGTTAACTCTAGTAGCTCATGCATCGATAATACGTAGTGATAAACAATCCATTTAATTAAAGGTAACAGGTAACTAAGACATAGACAACATATAATTACAATTAAATATAAAGAACAAGTAACAGATACTCAATTTACTTTTTAAAAAGATACAATAAATTTAAATCAAAAATCCAATCTATTTAAATTTCAAATATAAATACTCGACATAGAACAAGGAACATATACTCAATTTACTTTTTAAAAATATACAATAAATTTGAATAAAAAATCCAATCTATATAAATTTCAAATATAAATACTGAACATAAACATAGTTTGTTGTTATTCAATTTTTTTTTTTTTTTTTACCATTCATTAACTTACTTTGAAGAATAAAATTGTAAACTATAAAATATGGATAACAATGTGATAATCTGAGGAGGTATGTAAATGAAACACGTCCTACGCACATCTTTATAAAACTTCACCACATCGGCCAGTACAATCTATTCACCGACACATGAAAACATTTAAAACAGAGGAATCATAAGATTCCAACTATTGAAAATTCACCATCCCTACATGAACCTTGCACTCTCAATGGATTCAGCTATCTACAAGGGCACCGAATGTTTTATTTCGCTTCGATTAACAACAGTTTTAGCGTTAATGAAATCAAATATACTCTATTACATATTTGTCTCTCGAGAAGTTGGACCTCTATGCGAGCCTACTTCCATATTAAATTCAATCCAATACTTCATCTTTCTTCCACGCCAATTTCGTGCGGTCTCATTTCTTCCTAATGAACCCAATAATGTCAAGCCAGGTGTTAATGGGAGAACCCATGAACCGTTAACTACCCATGTTGACTTTTGCACCCAATCATTTAATTCTTCCAATAGGTGGTTGAAGTAGTTATTGTTTTGGGAAATGGAGAGTATGGGTGTCAAATTTCATGTATGGACAAGCCACCATTTTTTAAAATCATATTTTTACTTCCTGGGAAAGAAAAGGCCCACCCAATTTCTTCTAATCCATCATTAATCCATGAGCTTTGCTCTCTCACGAATTCCTTGCTCACTGGGTGTTTTTCTCCCCAATTTTTTTGCGTTTTCCTCCATTTCTAGCTAGGAAAGTCGTTTTTGGTGTTGCAGAATGGTGGGGAAGAAGGGAACTCTAACTAGGGTTCTATGAGATCCGTTTTTTCTATTCAATTTCTTGTGTACCTGTTGGGAATTCAAATTGAGGCTTCTAGTTGTTGTTTCCCCTCTCAAAAAAAAAATTTGGTGTGCCCACTATTGGGAACACTCGTGGAAATCATTTTTTGTGAATCTCATATATAAAATGTTTTGCTATACCCAATAATTGTGCCTTAATGTGTGTGTGGGATATTTCTATGGTTTGGGTTATGTGCATCCCTTGTTTTGGCTTGAACGTGCGTGTAATCAACCAGGAGTAGACGAGGATTTGGAATTGGCTTAATAAACCTAGTGAAGGGTGTAACGTCAGTGAAGATGGTAGGGCTTTGGCTACTTTTCTATGCACACCCTAAATAGTATTAGAAGGGAAGCCGTGGCCTGAGGGACTGTGGAGCAATGAAGGGGTTACCTTCCTGCACCCTTCCTGGCGTTCCAGGTGTGTAGGTATTGTGGGTTCCAAGCTAGTTGAATCTTGTATAGGTACCAATAGCTCTGTGGTTGAGCTCACTAGCTTAGTAATTCCTTCCTTTCTAGTTCCTTGACAACCTGATAAACCCAACTATGGACTGGCTTGGATCAAATGTGGTATATAATTGGCTATGTGTGAGTTTTTTATTCCCTTTTCCTTGTGTAAATTATTCCCAGCTCGAGGGTGGCAGCTCTGTTGAGAGATTGATGACCACAACTAGCCTATGGTTGGGTGGAATGTTTCACTTGCATAGCCAATTGCTCAGGACAACTTCATTTCAAGATAAGTATTCAATGAAAGCTTAGTTGTTTTTAATTCATTAGTTATTCAAGTGTTGAATGGAATGAATACTTACATTGGTTGTTTATAAATGATGTATGTGATTATTATGCTTGTTAATGCATGTTATGTGTGGTGGATGGAGTTTACTTCCATGGTTTCTTTGTATTATGAATCTGCACATGTATTTTGTTTGTATGAATTTGTAAAATGAATATGGGGTGAAATTTGAAAGCCCAAATTTAGTTCATGTTCCCTCCCTTAAGTTGGATTGATGGAAGGGCACATGACAATAACTAGGTCACCAATATTATTAGGAAATCTTTTCACATGTCAAATAAGTAACTTTAGTCATGAAATCATCTGTAATTCAAGAATTAACAACTAGTTGAAAGTAATTCTTCAAGAACTGATCTAGGTATTTAGGTTTCTACAAAGACATCCTAGGTAGTTATGTCATTGTTTCTTTTCTTTTATCGGTAGGTTTAGGAAATAATTAAGTCTTTAGAAGAAATTCCAAAGCTGACAAACCTTATTGCATGACATTATTCCTTTATACTTGAGCAGGAGCACTCCACCAATCATAAACCATTCCTATCATTCTTCTTTCTGCCATAGAAAATATAGTAGGGTTATCAAGATTGTTAGCCAATTGCATTTGATACAAACTTCACATCCAAACCCTAATAGAGTCGCTAATATATAGCCATACGTACTAGCTATCATTAAATCTTCTTCTACTTTAGGGACTCTTTCTCCTTAATTAAATGTGCCTTATTGATACTTGGTCGAATGAAATCAGGAAATAATCTATATGCTTCTTTCATTTTTTGTTCCACTAGAAGTATGGAATTCTAGTTGCCTTCTAGACTTAGGTGTTTGAAATATAGGTGCTTTGAATGACTCAACTTTTTTTTATCCTGGTTCTTGGTTTTTGAACTTTCTGCAACAGCTTCTATTTCTGGTCCTTATTCAACCTTTTCAATTTATTCGCTTAATATCCCTCTGTCACTGGAAAATTGAACAGATACATCCGACTTCTGAGAAGGGATTTGAGAGATAGGTTGAACTAACTGAATATTTCTAAAATTATTAGGGAGATCATCATACTATGAGGGAGATTCATAAACTTCCTCATTGAAAGAGGGCATGTATTTACGAGAAGGGGTTTGCGAGATAGGTTCAACCAACTGAATATTTCTAAAATGATTAGAGAGATCATTATAGTATGAGGGAGATTCATAAGCTTCCTCAATGAAAGAGGGCATGTATTTACAAATTGCGTTAGTGTATTTTCTATGTTTTTGTATTCTTTCATTTTCTTCCTTTCTTCCTTTCGTTTGTTTCTTTCTGCTTTAGCAACTTTTGCTGCGTGTTGCTCATTATACATCAATTTAATATTTTTCAATATCAAATCTGCTTGAACACCAAGCTCATCTATGGCAATTTGAGCAAATCCACACCAGTTGGTCAAATAATTTCCAATTTGATATTCATACTTAGAATCACTTGCATCATTGGCATCATGTTCTAGGAAAGGAGCACAATCATCTCTAGTAGTAGGATGATGATGATCAATAGAAATGGTAGTACAATACTTATGTTTTTGAGGCCATTTACCACCTCTATGAAATCTCTTATTGTCCACTGTCCAGTTTTCTTGAACTTCTGTAACTGGTCTGAATTGGCGAAATGCTTTAGCAAAGAAAAGCTTATCTTTTGGCAAAATATATCAAAAGATGTAGACTCATGTTGCTTGGAGGAATTTTCAACATGTGCTGATCTAAAAGTCACAGAATTTAGATTATCTCAAAGTTTTACATCGGGATATTCTCTAAAACTAATTGATATTGGAAATACAAGATTTGGATGTTTATGAATATATACATTAGTTATTTCTTTAGGAGGAATAATTCGGACATGACCATATTCTGCATTTATTCTTGTTGGGGTTTTCTTTTTGTTTTGAGACTCTATAGACTGATATTGAAAATACCAATCACTAGGCAAACCAGCATCATCAGAAGAAACATCATTTACTTCTGCATTTGTTATTCCAATAGTAACACAGTCTTTCAAAACAGGCTGAAATAGTTTAGGATGAACAATATTGTTCAACTAAAAGGATGTTTGGATCATTACAGAGACAAATTATGAATCATCAACCATTTTCAAACCTTGAACTCCAAATAGTAACATCCATGCATCGCAAAGATGAAGGTCTACAAGACTGACTGCATACTCTGGAAATATAGTGCCATATTGGGTTACTAACTGTAAATTACCAGTAATAGTGCCTATTCTCGCATGATCATAACTAATATGGAGAATATCAAAACAATTAAAACAGTCATGGAGTATTTATACCATGACGAAATAAAGGAGCAAGACCAACTTGAATACCACCAAAATGTACATATAACTATATTTTTTGGTTTTGACATATTCAACAAAAAATTTAAATCAACTTCTATGAAAAGATTTAAAGCTAGAATATGAGTAGACCGATTATAAATTTTAATCTCTAACTCAACTTCATTTAATAAAATCTATATATGAAAAACTACAGTCATTCCATTTTTATAAACTTCAGAATTGTCAAATTCAGAATTCTCGAGCTTTGGGGGATTCCAATCCTATGGGTTATATACTTCGAGAAAGCCATGTTTGAGAGATCTAGTATTAACTTCATCAACTATTATTTTATCATAAAGGGAAAAGGAACGATAAATCGCGAAAGATCCATTATATGCAAAGTGTGTTAAACTCACAGGCAAAGAAGAAAATTGAAAAGAAAACAATGATGCGGGAAAAAATTGCGGGGTCTCCACCCTTCTCACTATTCATCTCTATTATATAGATTACAAAGAAATTCAAATAAAACAGATCTCAACGGATCTCTAACTAATAGCTAAAAACAATAACTCAACTTAAATACTAATTGCATTCTAACTGAACAAACTGGATGCGGTGGCAGATAAGGGGATAGGGAGATTAAAACTAACAATCCCCCTTAATCTCAAATGTTACATTCATCGGCATTTACAGTGGCCAAGTGCTATCTTTGAAATTCAAAAACAAATTTTCCTAATTTTTTTAGTAAATATGTCTGCGAGTTGATCTCTTGATCCACAAAATAATTTGAAGAGAAATATCGAATGAAGTGAAAGCAAGTATTAATATGCTTGTTTTTTCGTGTAACATATGATTTTTTTGACAATGTAATGGTTGAGTTGTTGTCACAGAAAATAGGAGTTGACAATGCAATGGTTGAGTTGTTGTCACAGAAAATAGGAATTGGATCCTTTTCCATATGTGTTAGATCACTTAAAAGTCTTCTCAGACATATTGCATGGAAATATTTTGAGGTTGTAGCTACATATTCTGCCTCTACCGAAGATAAAAGGACTATTAGTTGATTCTTGGATGCCCATAAAATTAGGTTTGTTCCTAAATGAAAATCATATCTAAGTGTGATTTTCTTATCATCTATGTTTCTTGCAAAGTCTTATCTGTGTACCTGTAAGTTAATGATTTTCAAAAGTTGTGTACCACAAACCATAGTTGATTGTCCGTACAAGATACTTAGAATTCTTTTTAAAAAAAAGGTTCATCTCCTAGTAATTGTGCCTCATCTCAAATTTGTAAAAATCCATTATGATTTTCCCTTCTTTTATGTCATCTGATTGAGCTTTACCTTGTGGTTTCCACATACAATTACATAGTGATAACCAAATACTAATTAATTTTCCTCATTTTATATTTATGGGATATCCCTACTCTTCTAAATCTGCAAGAGCCCATCCTAGCTTAGAAAACACATTTAACTTTTTCATTTAAGTATTAGTCATAAGAGCTTTTATTGACGATTTTGATATTTGTTACTAAAAATTATGTTGAACGTTTCACATTTCGGAACTTATTATTTGGTTTCATCTCTCGAGAGAATTATTTTAATGTTATTTGTTTTTAGAACTATTTTAGTGCTTTTTTGTTTTTATGGTTTCTATCTTAATTGATACCAATGGAACCTTAAAACGATGGTTTTCTTCAAATTCATATGGTTTGAATTTAAATAATATTTCATTATTCTTTGATGACTTTAGTCACATTTTTCATTTACTTTTATCTTATGAAATTATTATGAAGTTATGGTTATACATATCATATGAAGGGAGATAAAATATATTGTGTTTTGAAAAAGTTTGTTTATAATAAAATTTTATATTTATTTAATTTATGTTAATGAATGAAAATATTTAATCCTTTTTCAAGCATCACAATGTTTTAAAGATTATATGGTTATTTATGGATTTTTTAGATTTTGTACAAAGTTAAAGATGATTGCATACTTTTGATGTATAGCATTGTTCCCTTACATAAAGAGGAGTATGACCTATATAAAAATAAAGGGTGCTCCTTGAATCCTCTAAGCATTCTCCTCATCATTTATCTCTTTCCTACAAGAAAAACTATCAACAAGGATGTACATGTTCTTCTTGCTTTGAATATTATGTATGGTATTCTTGCTTTGAAATATTAAAGAGAAAAATGTTTTCAAGTTCTTGTAATAGTTATTGATATATATGGTTTGAACTTATACTTTAAAATTTGAAGAAATAGTTTGAATGTTTAGGAATGTTTTCCGCTTAGGGTTTTGAAACTATTTTCTTTCTTTAAAACAAGATTTGAATTATTTTGTGTTAATATTGAATTTTTGTTTAATTAGTCTTTAGCTTTAATTTAATTATCTTAGCAATTGTAATTAATTTTATTTTTGTAACTGCGTGTACCATATTTTACATACATGTCTTATAGGTTCCAATTTGCATGGAAAACAATCTTTTACTTGGAAGGTTTTTAGCTAATTTGTTTAAACTTTTTTTCTAAAATTTTGATATGAATGGAGAAAATAATACATATATAATAGCGCTTCTTAATTTACATTACTAGGATGAGATAACTACAATTCTTATTAATTATGAAATCTAAAAATTAATGATCAAGTGACTACAATTCTTATTAATTAATGTGTAGTTTAAAAATTCTAAGATTTAACCTGGAATAGATGAATTTTTTTAGCATAAATGTTTTTGAGCGTGTTAGAATCTATTTCTACCATCAAAAATATCGATAAAACACATCTAAATTTCGATTTTGCAAAATAAAAAAAAATTTGAATAAGAAAATGATATACTTCGATGCCTTTACATTTTGAAAAAATCATTAAAAAAGATCTATTATTTTGTAAACTTAAGATGATATTTCGTTCAATGAAGAAAGATTTGAGGAGGCTGCTATGACATATTACAACACTGGTTTTTTTAAAAAATATTTAGGGGCATCTCATGCGGCCATTCTATGAAAAAAACATTAACACTGAATAAATTAATGAGGTTTAAAGTTTAGCCAATGAACCATGTGAATAGCTCCAAGGTTTAGAACAGCTTTAGTAGAGGCTGCAAAAACCGCATTAAATTATAGTACACGAGGATGTTCAAACTAAGTCCCAAAAACTTGCTTGTAACTGCTAGAGAATGGAGGCTTTAAGGACACTGAATCATATCTACGAGATATCCGGTGTGGAGGTGGGTCAACATTTTTATTGGCAAATAGGGGGTTTCAAGTTCATGCCACCAGCAGCTTAATAAAAAGTTTATCTTTATCCAGTCCCATAGTCCACGGCATCCTTTCCGGAGCCAATAAAATTCCAGTAGTTTTTCCCCCTTTCTTTATGGGGTTACCTATGCTAAGTGATCTCCATGCATTCATACGGGTGAATGGTGAATTGTCCATATGACAATACATATAGAATATGGAACAAATGTGCGTACGAAGAGATAACGACCGATGAGATAAAGGTCACTCCTTCCTGGGCACTAACAACCAGTAACTGAGTATAGGGGTTGTAAAGCTGAGTGCATTTAAACGTGTCATTTAATAGTAAATGAGGATGTTCAAACTTAAAAGTGCCAAAAACTTGCTTGTGACTGCTAGAGAATGGAGCCTTTAAGGATTGGATTTTGATACGATACGGGGAAATTAATAAAATATATAATGTTAATTTTGCAACGATTGAATCTGTAAATTCGCTCATATTGGAGTTTTAAAAAGTAGGATAATATAAAAATGGTTTTTCGAATATGGAGAAAAAAACATATTAATTATTTAATTTAATTCTAAAGTTTGTAAACATTTTTAATTACATTTATTATATAAGTTTAAAAATTAATAATAAAATAATTATAATTAATATTAATTCATTATTAATGGATTAGAAGAAAAAATAAAATGATTGTTAATTTAACACTGAGTTTGGTAAACATCTCTAATAATTTTAAGATGGTATCTGCATTATTAAAGTTCTCGAGACCATTATCAATAGCTTTCACAAAATTCTTCAACCATTCCTATCTCATTTTATAAAGTTATCTCTTTGAATGTATAGAAATTGATGATAATAATAAAGAATAACTATAAACCTTAAATTTCAATGTTGATTTCTATTTATTTTATGAATGATGTATTTATTATGTTTATTTTATGAATGATGTATTTATTTTGAAATATCATAATTTTAGAATTGTATACCAATTATTTTATTAAGAGTGTTCATTTTTATATAACTTTTTGAAATTATTTTTTTAAATATTATTTAAAATGATTAGATCTAAAATATAATAGGCTCTTCAAAATGATTAAATCTAAATTTACTAAAATTAATAAATAACATATTTTATTATTAAAATTTAATTATAATTAAAATTAATAGATAATATAATTGATTGTTAAAATATAATTTTATTTTAATTAATATAAATTTATTTTAATTGTGTATTTATTTAACATATTAATTATTATTTAGTATTAATTTTTTCAATTCTATTAATATCAAGGTTGAAATTTGATGTCATATCTTATATGTCAAGAAATTTTTATATGACTTTTTAATTTTAATATTGTCTTTTATTTGGCGTTTAAATCTTAATTTTATACGTCATAATAATAATTGATTTTTTTAAAATAACATTTATAATAAATATATATGAAACATTGAATTCTTATCTTATCTCATATAATACAAAAGTAAAAAGTTTTGAAAAATATAATAAAGAAAACATAATAAACAGGATGATTAAACCAAGCATGCACACATAATGACAAAGAAGGTTTATCCTCAAAACTTCTAAATAGGCTTCTTCACGAGCAATACAGTGGATCACTAAATACCATGGTCCACAAAAACCATGACCAAGTAAATCAAAATGCGGTAATTTTTATTTGGTAAAATATAAATTTTTACGTTTAAATTGTGTTTTTGAATCCATAAATAGATTTCAGCACCCACCCAAATTTTGCAATTTTCATAGCTAATATTTAAGATTCGGAAAATATGCTCGAAAAAATATTGAAAATGTAGAATATTTAGACTACACTATATATTTATATGTGTGTGTGTTTGTGTTCCTAACCCGGTGGAGATATTGATTGAGGGGTTTCAATATAATCTATACATCTCATGCCCGCAAGAAATAATTCTCAAATAATAATTAATTACTAACAAGTAACAACTAATATATAGATAAATAGATAGATAGATAACGTGTAAAAATGAAAATATATTTCAAAATGTTAGATAAAATTAAAATTTACATTTTATTAATAATATTTAATTTAAATATAAAATAATAAAGAAACAAACACTAAACTAATAAAAATAAACTAAAAATTATGTTTAACAAAATTATTTTGTAGTTAATATAATTGGTTTTTTAATTATTATTTATTATTTATTATCTAATAAAATTAAATTTATCATCACTAAAAGCTTTGATTTTTATATACGACATATACTGAATTTACTTTTTAAAAAAATAGAAGATCCATATAAATTTGAAATATAAATACTGAACATAATTTTTTGTTATGCACTTTTTCTTAGTTTTGACCATTCATTAACTTACTCTGAATAATAAAGTTATAGACTATAAAATCTGGATGACAATGTGATAATCTGAGGAGGTTTGTAAATGAAACACGTCCCAATCTATGCAACGACACACAACATTTAAAACAGAGGAATCATAAGATTTCCAGATGTTGAAAACTCACCTTCCCCACATGAACCTTGCCTTATCGATGGATTAAGCTATCTAAAGGGTCCCCGAATGTTTAATTTCGCTTCGATTAACGACAGTGTCAGCGTTAATGAAATCAAATGTACTCTAATTGATATTTGTCTGCTGAGCAGCTGGACCTCTCTGCTTTCCTTCCTGCATATTAAATTCAATCCAATACCTTAGTCTTTCTGCCACGCCAATCCCGTGCGGTTTCATTTCCTAAAATAAGACGCGATGCTTGCCACTACCATGTACTCTGGTGGCTCTGTCCGGTGGGAGGCGTGAGCAGCAGTTTCAGAGGAAATTTAGTTGTGTAGGTATCACTTCCTCAAATGAGAATTAGGATAATGTTTCCAGCCTGGAATTCGCTGCATTATTATTTTCTGAAGCAAAAGTTGGCCGCCACAAAAATATTATATTTCACAACAGCGAATCTTGCATTGTACACAGCGTCCCCACATTATACGATTGCCTCTCGCATCAAGCTGGCTGTCTGACAGTCTGACTGTCTGTCTCAGATGACCCGAGCCACCCAACTTCTTCTCTGCACTTTCCTTGTCTAAAGAATCTTCTTTGATCATTTCTCATTTCCCCTATAAATCAGTCCCACTCGAGAAGCTCTCGCTGCAATGTGAAAAACTATCCTATCATCGAAAACAATGGCAGAGAGCGTTGTTTCTCCAGGAAGGCTGAGATCAGATCTCTATACCCTCCAGTGTGAATGTAAAGATACAGAGCCGTCATTTTCCCCAGTCCCCGCGGTCATATCGGTGTTGTCATCTCTGGTAGAGCGGACTCTCGCCAGAAACGAGAGGCTTGCAGTTGCGGCCGCTTACAGCCCCGCCTCTTTGCCTCCCAGATACCGCGTGTTCGACGGTGTACAGGTGCCAGACATATGCATAGAGAGGTATCTGGAGAGGATTTTAAAGTATGTTAACTGCAGTTCTTCCGTGTTTGTGATAGCATATGCTTACATCGACCGCCTCGTTCAATTACATCCTCAATTCCGCATTATGTCTGTTAACGTCCACAGGTTGCTCATCACCACCGTCATGGTTGCCTCTAAGTTTCTCGAAGACCTGTAAGCTAATTCTCTAATTCAAATACTTTATGCTAATTACCATCTGTGATCCTCTGTTTCCTGTTATTTTCAAACATTAGTCTCAAAGATTTTAATATCAGTTTTGATTTTGTGAGCAGGAATTACAGGAATTCGTATTATGCGAGAGTAGGAGGCGTAAGCACCGAAGAATTAAATAGAATGGAAATGGAACTCCTCTTTCTGATGGGCTTCAAGTTGCAGGTGAGTGTGAATGTTTTCGAGAGTTATTGTAACCATCTGGAGAGAGAGGTGGCGTCGGGAGGAGGATTCCAAATAGAGAAAAGCCTTCTTCCATTCGTCTTCTCTGGTGCCACGCGACAAAAGCTCCACTGCCCGGAGACATGAGGATTCCAAAAACCAGAGATTTGGTCTTTGGTGCGTGTATGGCAGGTCTTCCCATTTAACAGAAAAGATATTGAAAACTGACTTCTGTGACTCCCTTTCTTTCAATTGCTGTGCAACACAAAAACGAGCTCTCAGCTATGGAAAATGCAGGAAATTGGTGAAAAACGTGATGAAGGAAAGACCTAGTAGTTCAGACTGTGTGAGAGGGGAAAGACTATTGGTTCTGGCTTTGGGCACCATTTCGTGGGTGTTTTCTTGCCCCAAAAGCAAAAGTACGTTTTTCCAGGTTGATGGCTTGCCCATGCACGAAATTGGCTGCCATACCTCTTCATTCCCAAGACATTAACTGCCTCAACCAGTTTCTGGAAGAATTAAATGATTGGGTGCATAACCCAAAATGGGTAGTTGGTTGTTTATGGGTTTTCTCAATGACACATGGATTAATACCATTGGCTCAAGGGTTTGAATAATTTCCCTCCCTATTCCTTGTAGAATCATGCCCCCATCTCTTTGTTGCATTGCATAGTCAATTGTAGGTTTTTCATTAAAATCCATATTTACATGATGTCTTAATTTACATTGTGCCTATGTAACACAAGAACCATAGGCATCTATTTTTAATTGCCGATACATAAAACGCTAAATCAATGGTGGAGCCTTGGCCTTAAGCTCCTCACCATGATTAAATAACAATATTTACATCATTTACGATTTAAAGAAAAAGGGGATCAAAATAGTGACATTACATCTTAAAGAGCAAAAGTACAATTTATATGAACAAAGATTTATTATAAAAGTGACCATATCAAAATATACATTCATGAAAGTAAAAATGGAAGATTTCCTATTTATTTTAGGAAAAGTTTGAAGATTTTACAAAGTAAAATACACTTTCAAATTCGAAAACGTGGGGAATCCTTCTAAACTGCCACTTGGAAAGTTGCTCCTATTTTAATGAGTTTAGATCTCCAAGTGGGGGTGCGGAAATCCTCTCTATGATAGACAGACTCTCCAAAGCCAGCAATAACCTCATAGGTGATTCATGCGAGAGGACCGACCCATGCTTTGTCATCGAGTGTAGTAGATGTATTATGGGTTACGTGTGTGAAGGGTAGTCCCATTGCATAATCGATCTTAGTATTGTTGTATTTGTTAAAGAGAGAGTATTTGAGTGGGTCTAATTGTGAAGAACATGTGTTATCTCTGAAGAGGTCACATGTTCAAAACCGGCGGGGGGTAGGGTTGCTCATTGGCCCGTTGTGACAAGGCTTGAAGGGTAGGCAACCCCTGGGATAGAGGCTCTCCCTTGGGATAAAGGGTCTTGGGACGTCTCGGCCCCTGCTGAGTCACAAGTTTCTAGTATATCTGGCTTGCGAGCTGTTGGATATACCCTTGAAAGGTTGTTGTTCCCATGGTTAAAAAAAAAATGTATTTGTTAAAGAGTGGGTGGGTAATCTCACTATTCACTATAGAAAAGTAAGAGAGGGCTTCCACTCTATAAGAGAGTCGAACCCTTTTACTCATACTCTTATCAGTCCCTCTCGAAAGTGAGGGTAACTATTGTGATCGATTTACTTTGACTTTAATATTAATTTACCTTTTGACTTTCAATTTTTTCCATAGACCAATGTTACATATAGGAGAATTAAAATAATTAATTTTCATTATATATTTATTCTACATCTCATTGGTCCAAAACTTAGACCTCTTATTGCCAGGCTCCTACTTTGTGATAGTACATCAAGCAAATTTTAACATAGGCTAATACATAATCGAGAGTTTTAACCCATACAATCATTAATGATACCATTATGATATAACTTCTCGAGGTCTATCTGCATTTATTTCACTGCACCAGAAGTTTTGTCAAGCAGTGGCAGTGGCGGTGGCAGTGTTTCAAGCAGTGGCGGTGGCATGCTATTCTAGGCCATTTCCGGACTCAATTCACTACCTTCTCGGCCTTCTTTGCTTTATGCAGAGGTCTTTGCTTCCATACAGTAAACTCAGTTTTTTGGCCTTCTTTGCTTTATGCAAAGGTCTTTGCTTCCATACAGTAAACTCAGTTTTTCGGACTTTTCATCTTCTTCTAGAGAAGCAGCGACACCTTTTTCAGATTTATGGAGCAAAATTTATGGAGCAAACTCTCTTTGAGTAACATCTCCTTCTGGAGTAGCAACATCCATCAGCATCTCCTTCTGGAACAACGACATCTGAACAACAACATCTTGCATCTTCTTAGGTTATTCTTGACTTTTCCTTCTATCATTCCAAAGTTAGAACTTAGAAATATAATTCTAAAGCAACATACTAAAAGCTATATTATCATAGACTGTAATCCTCAAACAACATACTATAATAGAAATTATAATATCTTAACCACAATAAAATTCTAATAATTTATTCTATATTGTATGGATACAAAGCTAACTGTAATTTTTTCCAGTTTTCATATTATATATTCTTGCCAGTGTAATAAATACTATAGGGATATCAAAGTTCAATGGGGACTAGAAACTTGAATTCAAAATTTTAATTTCCTACCTTCAGTAAGAATTTTTTTGTTTGCATTTCTCATTTCGGGATCCATTCACTACCCTCCCAGCACTCCAGAGGTTTTTTATAACGTATTTTGCTTGCATTATGATCTACATTTCTCACCTTCTATATATATATATATATATGATGAACCTGTATCTTTCCTCTTCTCTGTTGAGGATATATATACACATTGTATATACATATTATTTCGTTGGTGAATAATGGTTAAAGTTATTGTTTATATAATTCTATAGGTGTGGCCCAAGTTGATAGACAAAGCTAAAGATGGAGGACTGGATTGCATTCAATCCTATGTTTTCTGGAATATGGATGAACTTTCTTTTTTTCTTTTTTTTATATAAATTGGGCAATCTTTCATTGAAAAAATTTAATACATAATTGAAAAAAATTAAGTACATGTATCAACAAAAGCTGTTTATTTTTATTTTCATGACAAAACCTATGAATTCAAGTTTTTGACAAGAAAAACTAACAAGCAAAAGCTTATATGGGAATATTGAAGCGCTACGAATGTACCTTAGCCCAGGGTGGTGCCTCTGTGGGAGGAGTTAATGATCCTGTTATTGAAAAATGCTTCACTTGATCTGTCTTAGCACCAGCTCTTTGTTTCTTCATGCCTGGGACATTAGCTACTCCTGTTCTTGTCCAAATTTTACTCAACAAGCATTGTAATGGTTTCTTCACAGCTTTTGCATTTCGTGTGCCGCTCATGCAATGCCATAGATGACAAAAAATGTTGAACACCAGATCTGTCTTTGCATGGCCTCTTTGTTTGTTCATGCTTGGGACCTTTTTCAAGGGAAAAGGGCACCGCACAGTTAAAAAGAATTAACTTTACAGATGATAAATGTTTTATTTTTCTTTCCTATAGGACTGAGCAGTTCATAGCAAATACATTGCTCTAACTTTTCTTAACGCTCCACTTCACAATTTAACTGCGCCGATATTAACTGCGTAATTCACCATTTTACTGCACACAGATTAACTGCGCCAATCCACTTTCTACTGTGTGGAGATTAACTAGGCAATTCAACTTTCTACTGCGCAATTCTCTAACTTCACGCAATACTTTACTTTGTATGAACTTCCCACTTCATACAAATTACTTTTGCACACTTCTTTAACATTTACAAAGATTAACTGCGGGGTTAACTTTGCATACTTATCTAACTGCACATAACCCAAACTTAAGAAAACTTTGTTTTAAAACATTTCTTCTTAAAACATAAGAACTGAAACATATGTTGAAGTTACTGCGTGTTAAACTAGGACATTCGCCACCGTGAAATATTTGGAAATATTGATTTGATTTACAAACTGTAAATGTAAACAACATTTACACAGGTCAATATGAAATAGATGCGCGGCATGCATAAACCAACATTCTTGAGAATGAATACATAAAACTTAAGAACTTATATATTGCTGCAGCAAAAGAGTAACTTTGCGGCACTTAAAGAGAGATGAGATTTACTTGAATCTTTCACTTCTTACACAAAGCTTGGGCTCTTCAAACACTTCACGGATCTTCACTTCTTCTCTTCACACATCTCATATCCCTATCTCTTCATCTCTATCTAATCTTATGTGAGAGGTTTTCATTTATACATAAACTTAGGTTTAGCTTCACCTGGAAGTTACAAGGTTGCAATAAACATTGCAATTAATTTCTACCTAAGAAAATCTGATCTTGTGGAATACAAATGCGGCTACTTAAATACTAACTTGCCGTGAGTCGGATTGGCTACAAACCAACTGACTTTCTGACATTGCATACTGACAAAATGACTGACTTAAGTTTGATAGAGCCGATGCATATTAGATCAGATACGCTATCAACTCATTAATTATGATATTTCCAACACTTTTTGTGAAGAAACCTTGTTTTATAATTTGGCTGAATTCTTCTCTTCCTTCCTCCAATACTATGCTCAGATGTTGAAGACTCTTCACCGGAAGCATTTCATTTTTGCTCAATTCCAGTTGTTCGTGCCCAGGACCTGTTTGTGAAGAAACCTTGTTTATAATTTGGCACAATTCTTCTCTTCCTACCTCTAATACTGTGCTCAAAACTTGAAGACTCTTCACCGGAAGACATTATGCTGAGGTGATTTTAAGACCCTGCCCATGCACCAGTTTCAGTCTGCAATCTAGTTGGTTTCAAGATCGTAATGCATTAGACTCCAACTGACGGAACCTCATCTACTACCAACTCCCGGTGCCACCTGTTCTTCACCCATGGAGCACTTCAATGCGTACAGTTGTAATGCAGTACCATTTAAACACTTAATTGATGTGATTAATGAAAGGTTTGATGGAAGATGTTTATTACTCCAATTTGTAAAGTTGTGGAACATGCATTCCATAGGACAGTAACATTTGTCAAGACGTGGCCAAGAGGGAAGTTTCATATCTCCTAAAGATGTGTAGACTCCTATACTGGCGCGTAGATAGATGAGGGGGTCATGACTCATAAGCAGGCTCAAGATGCAAGAAGGCACTCTGTCAATTGTATATTGCATGGTAATGCATGTCAGCCACCTATCTAATATTACGAGAACAATAAGACCTAGGAATAGTAAGCTTCATGCCTCGGCAAGGTGCTGGGCAAAGACGGGTTTTTGGCAATATTTTATGATTAACCCAAAAAGTACTATAATAAATAGGGAATTTTTAGTTTGTTGAAAAATATTGAGTTGACAAGAAATAAGTTGGTATTTAGCAAAACAAAAAATATATCCCTTATCTGCAAATAATCGTTGATTACCATGCAGTCATAGAGAATTCTTGTCAAAGTTGCAGTTGGTTGGTGTTAATTTTAACTTCAATGCTCACACCATTATAACTATTTGGACCGGTTTGAAGCGATGAGCCTCGACATGGTGAGAATTGCAATCTTCAACTAGCGTTCCTTTTGAATTTGCGAAATAACTTTGTAGAAATTTGAAATTATTGATGAGTGTCTATATCAGCATCCTGGTCCAACCATGGAAGTCGTGGATAATAGAGTTTCTAACTGTTGGATGTATATCCATTGGCGCAAAGCAAGAAAAAGAGCATGTCCAACTCATGCAAGGTTTCTAGGTAATTGTCATGAATGTCATCTCTGCATATTATATAACAGAACTTCTTCCATAGTCATCGTGCTTCAGAAACACACTTCAACCTTTAGGCTTTTTTGATATCTTGTAGAATGCAACTTTGCTTGGGATTCTTGGCAAATTTTAATCCATCCAGTGAATGCTTTAACAATTCATACTTCCACACGACTCTGGTAGGCCATTAGCACAGCCAGGCAGTGATCAAATTTGAAGGGTGGGTATTAATTTTATTGGAAGGGCATTTGTTCTTGGAGTCCTTCAAAGATGAAGGGCAATTTAAATAATTGTACTTCAATTGACAAGTATAAATTAACTAGACCCTTCCCCCAAAAAAATGCAAAACACAAATATTTCCCATCCAAATCTTTACAATCTTAAACAATTGAGCACTCCTGAATATCTACATGATAAAATGGTATCTTTTCAATAAAACCAAAATTGAACAGATTAATTTGACATATATGTAACATTAATTTTACAATTCATTAAAATAACAACTATTTTGTTTTATTTTTCTGGGTTCGACCACACTTCATTATACAGAAAAACTACTTAGACTATGCAATAACCATATTGGGGCATCTACCTGATGTTATGCATATTGCTGAGAAAATTACTTACTGTTAACTATGTACAAAAAGAAGCCACTAAGCAAAATGAGGCTATAATAAACCTACAACCAAAATCTACATATAAAACCAACCAAAACTTTAATTCAAACTTGAGAGAGGGAAACCATCCAAGCTTGAGAGATGTAAGAATGATGGACACTAGGAGCCTAAGAAAAAACAATGCATAGCTCAAAAAAACATTAAAAAATAATCCTCCATACCAACCAAGTTAGCAATACTAGCATCATAAGGGCCTGGGCATCAAATTTTGTTGTTCAACACTTGTCGTGACAACATATAGGTATGGGATGGAGGGGAAATGGAATCAATCCTAAGTCAACTAGAGCCTTGCAACTCGCTACATGTTTGAGTCTCGACAATCTACCTTTTAAATTGAACCAGAACAACAAAAGAAGTTTGTTAATGGCTCGATTTGCGAAAATTCTAGATACATGAGTAATTAAGAGCTCGAGGCTCTAAAATTTGATGTGTTTTTTACCAATCCACAATTCGGTGAATTCATAGTCACTGGAATGAAATTTAAGTTATTTAATGAAAGAATTAATGTATCTAGCTCTATGTCGAAACTGTTTTCCATGCTAATGCGGGCCACTTCCCTCCTTATTGTCTTACCAAAAGGCATGATAATGAGGAATAAGACTTAAAATTATGGACTTCACCATCAAAGAAGCCTTACAGTCACATTGGTAAGGAGTTATAAGAAGATCACGACAATCCAACGTGTCAAATCTCATATGATAGTGCAAATTAAAGACTTATATGGTAAATTTAATATAAAACTTACTTATAGTTGTCTCTTACTCTTTGCGTCTTGATACATTTGATAATTTATGGTTGTCTCTGTGCCTTGAACCAATTGATATTATAAGGTGAGGATGTGCATGCATAATAATCCTTAGTCATGACTATGCGATGAGGATTTAAATGGAAGAGGATGTAAAGACATGTAATTTTTATACGTATTTTGGTGGCGAGTGTCGAAGAGAAACGTGGTGAGAAACCACATATTTTTGGAAGGACGGAGGGAGATTACATGATCATGATCATGCCACCCATCAAATTGAAGACAATTCCTAAGCCAATTTTTTTTTTTAAATTTTATTAATAACCATTGGTACTTTGGTCCAAATGTTTTTTCTAACTCATTGTTTCTCCATATTGTGTTCCTAGTGCCACCTCTCTATATCAATGCATAAATCAACCTCAGCTTGGTTTGTGGTTCTAGTTGCATGCCATTATTTGTAGTTGCATGCCATTGAGTGTTGTTTAGAGTTATCGTGAGTCTGTGACATTCATTCAATAAATGAAGTCTTGTAGAGGAGGACTCATCAAAGGGGAAATTTGAATTTCATTTTGACGAAAAACTAGTGGACATTGGTATCCAGGTTCACATAGGTAGTAGGCACAATGTTTCAGCCTTGTTTTGGGCCTAGTAGTGGTTCTGTTATTACAGCCATAGTCATTGACACATTGTCACACCTTAGATCGCAGCCCGAATTGAGTCGGGATTCAGAGTCAAATCCCAGTGGCTAGTACATCGTAGTTGTCAGTCATCTCTCGTCACCTTGCAAAGCTAAGCAATGAGTGTATGACATGAGTGAGTGAATGATTATAATTTATGATATTTCCAATATTTTGAATGACGAGTCGAATTTTATAGAATAGGAATTTCAACATATAAATTGAAATTTATATGGATGGGTAATTTCAAATGTTGCCCTTCTTTTGAAATGTTGATATAAATTATGTCCTTCCTATTGGAAGGATAAAATTCGGATTTTAATTTTTTTTTTGAAGGACAATTTTAACTTTACACTTCTAGGAAGGACTAGAACCCTTTGGTAGAGCCGGGAAGGGTTCAAATTTGAACGCTGCAGCCAGGGATGCACCGATATGGTAGACAGCTAGTACCCGTTAGCATACCCAATGATTGTAAGATTGATCTCTCTGCTACTCTCCATATTTAAATTTTCTGTCTTTCACATATATATAGATAGCCAACATTATTATGACGCACGAATCAATTGAAATATAGTTGGATTTTTATCGTTGAAAACTAAACTATATATTATTTAAGTGGCTTTTTACTTTTATGCTTCAGCTGCTGCTTGCGCCTTTGCTTCTGCTTCGAATTTTGCCTTTTCTACTTGGATGTTTACCCAAATGGTTGCATATGCTAGTGCCAGTGGTTAACAACATGCATTCAGTGAGTACATGGACAATTAACAACATGCATTCAGTGAGCGGTACACAACATAGAAGCTTACATGCATTCAGTCATTCAGTGAGCAGTTCATGAGCGGTACAGAACATAGAATGTAGCGTTTGCAAGTCCTGAGTTTAAAAATAAATCCGTAAGCTATTCCTCAGGTTAACAAAGGATTTTGTGAGTCGTGAGTTTAACATAGAAGTATCCTGCTCCGTATGCACATTCAGATTTCCCTCCCTACCATGCATATGCACACAAAAGAGGAGTTCCCTGTCTGTTCCCGTATGCAAATTTAAAAACGTATAAGTTTCCTTGTAGCTTAAAGCGAACAGGGTACTTTACTTAGTTTAACTCCATGTGCCCCAGATGCAACCATTTGGCTAACGTATTACCTAGCCTGTGCAACATTTGATATAGCCGCACCTAGCCCATGTAGTGCACAACCATTTGACTACTACCACTATTAGATGCAACCGGGTTCTAAAGGCACTTCGTCACACTATTAGATGCAACCAGGTAATCCCCTATGTTCCCAAAGGATCCATGTACGCAACAAAGCTTTTATATTAATAGGTTTTGGATAAGTAGTAAAGTGGGATGTTTTATTTAAGATATAATTGTTTTTAATGTTTTCATTAAAGATATAGCTGTTTTTAATTCAATTAATGTGTTTGTAATAATAACTTTTATATTAATAGATTTTGGATAAGTAGTAAAGCGGCATGTTTTATTTAAGATATAATTGTTTTTAATGTCTTCATGAAAGATATAGTTGTTTTTAGTAAATTAATGTGTTTGTAATAATAAAATTGGGATTTGGTATAAGTGAAGCTACAAATCCAAAGCAAAATAAATATGGCTAAAAGACAAGGTTTTTAGCAAGCTCAGCCATTCAAGGATGTTAGAAAATAATCTTTGTTCTTAAACATTATTATTCAATTTGTCTCGGCGTTACGTTCCATAACGCTCTTAAATGCATGAATTATCATGGCGTTTGTCAATTCCATTGCCTAGTGTAACTCACATTTGCCATATACATCTGACATATAATAGCTTCTTTAATTAAAAAGAATTGAATTAACTTATCTTGGAATTTACATAGCCCTTTCCTAAAACAAATTACACTAACTTTTAAGGCAGGGACTTTGCTACCTTGTAGCCTGTTATGTGTACCTTTTTCTTTTTGGAAATATGAACCCCATTATATCATCACCTTCATGGGTATAATTCAAGGGTTTTTAAAAAAAGATGACTCCATATGTTATATAATATACTTTTTCATATGTCTTAAGATATAAGATATGAAATTAAGATTTAAAGAGTCTAACTCTTTGATTATTAGAAGCTCATTTTAATAGTTAAGAGCTAAATTATTGTTTAGGAATAGAGCTCTTTCCTTGCTATAAAATTAATATTTAGAATAATATTTTTGAGAGACAAATTGTATATATATTCTTTGAAGCAGAATACTAATTTGTCGTTGTAAAAGTGGATTCAAGTAACATTATATAAGTTCAATATTTTAATTAACATTCAATTTTAATTTCTGGAATGAGTTCAGTAATGGTCGTGGCTTAGTATTCAAGATATAGTAAGGAACATCGGGAAAGATTTCCATCAATGTTCCTTTTAGTTTCTGGAATGAGTTCAGTAATGGTTGTGGTTTAGTATTCAAGATATAGTAAGGAATATTGGGAAAGATTTCCATTAATACCTCTCGTTCCCTAGTGGATTTATTGTCAGCTCGGGGGTGGCCTCTCGGTGGTAGAAATATACACCGAACGGAGAGCCAAATGGTTGGGAGGAAAGTTGCAGTCAAACTTTCAGTTGCTTGAGTCTATTCAACCAGATAAGTACTCTCTTTGTTATTCAACCAGATAAGTACTCTCTTTGTTGTATTACTTTAGAAGATGTCAAGTTTATAAATATACATATTCATTATGGGTTGTCTTGTTAATTATTTACATTTACACATGTGTAGATGTTATGATTATAAAAATAACATGTGTTAATGGGAGCAGAGTTATATTTTGGCTCATGAGATGTGCATAATGTTAATGTGTGTGTTCTACTTATCTAGTGATTGAAGCCATTTATAGGATGAGGACGTATGTAATGTACATTTATAATTAAATCGATGTTAAAATACACGTAAAGGAAAGCGATGTTAAAATACACGTAGAGAAAGGTATATGAATAAAAAGGAGTCGTACTTTTAAATGGTCAACTTATATTAAAAGATGAATGGTAGTAAATATTATGGACCATCACATGTTGAACTATACTATGACATCATTTAAATTCTGAATAAATCTTGTGTGACGTGGCCATGAGGGAATTATTCTTAATATGAATGTTGAACCTATGAAAGTTGTTATCATGTTTTCTATATATAAAGTAATCATCCTTTTATATCATGTTATTGATGACCTTAGAGTATCATGCTTTTATAAACATGGTCATATAGTCTTGTAAAGAATAATTAAGTTTAATGAATCTCATAATTAAGAGATTTTGTTAAAATCTTGTATCACTTGGATCATAACATTTATATATATTAATTATATGGAAAGTAGTTATATGTATTTAAAATGGTAGGATCATTTTAATGCATAAGGCAAAACATGTTATGATAATTATAACTCATAGTTAAAAGATTTTGTTAAAATCTTGTATTTACGTGCCAACGTTGGATCATAATATTTATATATATCAATTACATGGAAAGTACTTACATGTGTTTAAAATGATATGATAGGAAAGTACATTTTATACATTTCAACATTGAAATTATGATTATATATATAATTAAAAGTGCATAGGAATTGTAGTTATGTATATTGGTTGTAATTATAATTCATATATATTTAATGTCTGAACATTATTATCTATTTATTTAATTCAAGGATCATAATAAGTACCATAGGTACAATAACTTAAATATTAATAAAGGTGTAATATAACTATGTTCTCCTAAGGAGTCACGAGTGATGCAAACTTAACCTCTAAAGCCTACCTACGAGGATCTACTTAGTATATTCAGCTCATTATACTAGTATCTACATATAATTGCCATTATAATCCTTTGAACTGTATTTATAGGACAGAATTCCTTGTATAACAATGTAAAATCATGTAATTAAAAGAGAACCCATTTCAAGCCATTACCAAATAGTGTCGAGGGTTAAAGGTCTCGGGACTATGTTAAAAATTAACACAGAAAATTTTGTGTAGAGTTAAACTAGCAAACTGTAGCTAGTTTTAGCCTATCCAGCATACGGTCAACCTCTTGATGCACAGAATCTGTAGATTCCTTCTCTGCCCAATGTCTGCACACAGAACTTAAAATTTCCTGCAATTCATATGGAAATGCAAAGGATTCCAAACATATACCAAGGTTTTATTTGTTCGTAAAAGAAATTGAACTATGCCTTTTCTATTTGAACAATATGTATGCATATATATCAGTATCAAAATCCACGGTTTAAAAACCTATTCAAATGAGAATGAGTTAACAATAACTCTGTCCAATTCAATCTGAATTCATTGATAACATACAGAAATTTATTCAAGTTATCTTCCCGAGCTTGAATCTTATACAAAATTCGGTCTTACTGCTTACATACAGAGATTGGTTTGTCACAATCCAAACTCTGTTTCTGCTCCAAGAAACATTCCAGTTTCGAGCTTCCTCCCTAGACCTATCTTCTGTGACCTCCCAAGCAATTCAAAGCTTCTCGGGCTATTTTTAAAAAAACTCCTTACATACAGAGATTGGTTTGTCACCATCCAGACTTTGTTTCTGCTCCAAGAAACATTCCAGTTTCGAGCTTCCTCCTTATACCTATCTTCGGTGACCTCCCAAGCGATTCAAAGCTTCTCGAGCTATAAAAAAAAATCCTTTACAAAGTATACTAACTGTGTTTAAATACAAAAAAAGTTTTGTTTCTCAGATCCATCGAAATAGGATCGAGAGTCTAACATATTTATGACTCAGCTGCTTAACTGCTACAATAACTCAACAAATCTTAACTAACCTTATCCCTACCTAGTACATTTGGAAAGGATCGAGTATCCTTCCCCAGTTATTCAATCTTTTATGAAATACAAGAAATTATAAATGAGACTCCAAGTCTCTTCTAGAAGATCACACTTGTCTTTATGAAGTCACAGATGACTTCATCCTTTGAGCCTATGCTCCTGCATCAGACTCCCCAGCTTGAATTTGTTCATGGGCTCCTGTCCATGAGTTCCCTCTCTGTTGGTTTTCTGTAGGATTGCAGCAGACACCCAAAGCTTTAATCTGGGTAGTTTCCTCATTCTAAACAGTCCCTTCAGCCAATCATTCCAGCACACTGCTTGCAGCAGGGTTATTGTTTCCTCAGGTATATGTCCTAAATTTAAAGAACAGTTGTGTTCCTCCTCCATCTGACCTGCAAACAATTTGTCAGAAATTTCACCTTCATCCGCATTTGAATAGATTAGTTTCCCTGTTACAAAAGCAAACAAGAAATACAATGTTAGGAAAAATTATGACATCCAAGAATTCCTTGAATGAATTCTCTGGCCCTTCTACCCTTTGTTCGCTTACGTTACATCACCATCCTTAGTAATTTCACCAACCATACTGCCCTTATCTTCCTTCATGACCACATGTTGTGCTTCCTTCATCAATGCAACACTTGCATTAGACATTCCCTGTTGATTTATCCCTTCCATCAACCAGTCATTGCACACTTTGTTAGTCATCATAATCTCAAAATCATTTGATAAACTTGCTTGTGAAATTACCTTTACCTATGTTTCAGCCATTCTTGATTCCCTCAAGAACTTCTTATCATTCATCATCAGCAACTAATTACTGACATCCTCCTGTTTAACTCTGAATGGATGGAGACTATGTCTCTTACCACTCATTCCAAAAGAATGCGCATTCCTCTTTCCTTCATGTACTGCATTTCTGTCAAATTTCCGAGGCCTACCTAATAAAATATGACAAGCATTCCTCTTTCCTTCATGTACTGCATTTCTGTCAAATTTCCTAGGCCTACCTAATAAAATATGACAAGCATCTATTTCTATTTCTATTATGTCACATCTTGCCTCATTCCGACAATTCCCAACTTGGAACTCTACTTGGCATTGTTCATTCACTAGAACTCGATGACATTTATGCAGCCATGCAACTCGGACTGACACTAAGGTTGAAATTTGATGTCCTATCTTGTATGTCAAGTTTATATCAACTTGCAAGCATGGGACTCAGGTAAGTAGGGTGTGATTTGAACTAGTCATCTCCATTTACAACATGTGACTTCATATCAAGCGAATTGCCAATGAGCCACACCCGTGCGGGTCATTTACTATTGTATTTTATTTGGCATTTGAATCTTGATTTTACACGTCATAATAATAATTGATTTTTTTTAAATAACATTTATAAAAACTATATGAAACAATGAATTCTTATCTTACCTCATATAATACAAAAAAAAGATTAGAAAAATACAATAAAGAAAACATAATAAACATGATGATTAAACCAAGCCTGACACACATAATGACAAAGAAGGTTTATCCTCAAAACTGCTAAATAGGCTTCTTCAGGAGCAATAAAGTGGGTCACTAAATACCATGTCTCAAAAAAACCATGACCTAAAAATCCAGTAATTTTTTATTTGGTAAAATATAAATTTTTACCTGTTTAAATTGTGTTTTTGAATCCATAAATAGATTTCAGCACCCACCCAAATTATGCAATTTCCATAGTTAATATTTGTGACTCTAAAATTTTTTAAAGATTTCCTACTGGAATACGAACAAAATATATGCTCTGAAAAAATTAAAAATGTAAAATATTTAAACTACACCATATATATATATGCTTGTGATATAAATATTAATAACATGTAAAAATAAAAATGTATTTCAAAATATTAAATAAAATTAAAATTTACATTTTATTAATAATGTTTAATTTTAATGTAAAAAAATAAGACTCTTCAAACTTCAACAATGACAAACACAATAAACTACAAATTATGTTTAACAAAATTATCTTGTAGTTAATGTAATTGGTCTTTTAATTTTTTTTATTAATTATTATTTAATAAAATTAAATTTATTATCACTCAAAGCTTTGATTTTCACTTACAACATATACTGAATTTACTTTAAAAAAACATAGATGATCCATGTAAATTTGAAATATAAATTATGAACATATTTTTTTGTTATCCATTTTTTGTTAGTTTCGAGCATTCATTATCTTACTCTGAATAATAAAATTATAAACTATAAAATCTAGATAACAATGTGATAATCTGAGGAGGTTTGTAAATGAAACACGTCCTACGCACATATTTATAAAACTTGATCATCATGGACACAATGTCGGTCAGTACAATCTATGCAACGACACAAAACATTAGAAAAACAGAGGAGTCATAAGATTTCCAGCTGTTGAAAATTCACCTTCCCTGCATGAACGATGGATTAAGCTATCTAAAGGGTCCCAGAATGTTTAATTTCGCTTCGATTAACGACAGTTTTAGCGTTAATGAAATCAAATATACTCTAATTGATATTTGTCTGCTGAGCAGCTGGACCTCTCTGCTTTCCTTCTTCCATATTAAATTCAATCCAATACTTTAGTCTTTCTGCCACGCCAATCCCGTGCGGTTTCATTTCCTAAAATAAGACGCGATGCTCGCCACTACCAAGTACTCTGGTGGCTCTGTCCGGTGGGAGGCGTGAGCAGCAGTTTCAGAGGAAATTTAGTTGTGTAGGTATCACTTCCTCAAATGAGAATTAGGATAATGTTTCCAGCCTGGACTTCGCTGCATTATTATTTTCTGAAGCAAAAGGTGGCCGCCACAAAAATATTATATTTCCCAACAACGAATCTTGCAGTGTACACAGCGTCCCCACATAATTATACGATTGCCTCTCGCATCAAGCTGCCTGTCTGTCTGTCTCAGATGACCCGAGCCACCCGACTTCTTCTCTGCACTTTCCTTGTCTAAAGAGTCTTCTTTGATCATTTCTCTTTTCCCCTATAAATCAGTCCCACTCGAGAAGCTCTCGCTGCAATGTGGAAAACTATCCTATCATCTCTACCGCAATTCACGACACAAAGTTCCTTCCTCATCGAAAACATCAAGGGCAATGGCAGAGAGCGTTGTTTCTCCAGGAAGAATGAGATCAGATCTCTATTCCCTCCAGTGTGAATGTAAAGATGCAGAGCGATCATTGTCCCCAACCCCCACGGTCATATCGGTGTTGTCATCTCTGGTAGAGCGGACTCTCGCCAGAAACGAGAGGCTTGCAGTTGCGGCCGCTTACAGCCCCGCCTCTTTGGCTCCCAGATACAGCGTGTTCGACGGTGTACAGGTGCCAGACATATGCATAGAGAGGTATCTGGAGAGGATTTTAAAGTATGTTAACTGCAGTTCTTCCGTGTTTGTGATAGCATATGCTTACATCGACCGCCTCGTTCAATTACATCCTCAATTCCGCATTATGTCTGTTAACGTCCACAGGCTGCTCATCACCACCGTCATGGTTGCCTCTAAGTTTCTCGAAGACCTGTAAGCTAATTCTCTAATTCAAATACTTTATGCTAATTACCATCTGTGATCCTCTGTTTCCTGTTATTTCCAAACATTAGTCTCAAGATTTTAATATCAGTTTTGATTTTGTGAGCAGGAATTACAGGAATTCGTATTATGCGAGAGTAGGAGGCGTAAGCACCGAAGAATTAAATAGAATGGAAATGGAATTCCTGTTTCTGATGGGCTTCAAGTTGCAGGTGAGTGTGAATGTTTTCGAGAGTTATTGTAACCATCTGGAGAGAGAGGTGGCGTCGGGAGGAGGATTCCAAATAGAGAAAAGCCTTCTTCCATTCGTCTTCTGTAGTGCCACGCGACAAAAGCTCCACTGCCAGGAGACATGAGGATCCCAAAAACCAGAGATTTGGTCTTTGGTGCGTGTATGGCAGGTCTTCCAATTTGACAGAAAAGATATTGAAAACTGATTTCTGTGGGCAATCGAATTGTAGATTTAATGATCGAGAGAAGAACAAAGGGAAGCTGTTAATCAAATAATGTAAAATACAGTTGGTCACTTTGGTGTACCATACCCCAAACTGAAAGCACACTCGAGCGTAGGGAGGGGGAGGGATTTTCAGTATGATAACAGTGCATCTGAAAAGAGCTGAGTGGTTATGCTCGTTTGTATTCTAAACCCGGGTATGTAAATATAAAGATTGGAACGTAGCCATTGTAATCTTACAGTAACAGTACTTACTCGTTTACAAATTACAAGTAAACGCTAAGTATCCATTGCATCAATTAATTTTGAAATGTAATATATTCCGAGGGGACAAATTTCTTTTCCAAGGTAGTCGTCGCATCATATAATTTATGGAGTGGAATGTGTGTGTTATATGGAGTGGAATGTGTGTGTTTTGGGGGGTTAGAATCCATTTTAAATTGAGATGTCATGTAAAAAAAAAATTGATCATTTCCCATAATTTTTAAAAACAAGAAAAGGCTTTTTCCTCATGAAATGAGGAGAACCGAGAACCAGAAAGCTACCTGACAATTAGTTAAAGCCATCTGCACCAAATGATTATACCCCGCTGTCACCACCACGGCTGGAACTTGCCTGGATGGCAAAATCAAACACACGAACAAAGTGATGAATTATCCATCTCTGATTCATTTTCCACATATCAGTTGGAACTTGGAAGTTGTCTGGGTGGCAAAAACACAACACAAGCAAAATGATGCCACTGTCGTCTCTGTCGTTTATTATATTTCCGAATTCAACGTGGATGATGCGATTAAGCAGACCCAACAAAACGTTTGTTTGACATTGACGAAATGCGAGTCAATTGGTTTAGTTTGATGTTGCAAACGTGTTTTTGGTAAATATGATTATTGTTTCCTTATTCCAACATTAACATTGGCCCAGCCACTGTTCTGTTAACAAAACTTGCTATGCAGTAATGTGGGTAACTGTTTATTTTGATAAAATGTATTTATTAGATACTAACACAATCACATAACACTTAAGTTATGGTTGGTAACACAATCACTTAAGTTATGGTTGGTAAAAATCAATATGTTATAAGTTAATTTTACAAACCAGTTATAAGTTACTTGTTCTTTATATTGATGTATCAACTACCAATTATCCATGCACAACTTCCAGTTATTTTTTATATTCTTTTTTGTATATAATTAAGTATTTAATTCAGAACATCATCATAAAATCAATTAGATAGTACAAGTGTTTCATTCTTCTACAATCTAGGAAAAGCATAGACACTAATCCACCCCAAATTCTAAAATATAAATACCTATCAATGTAAATATATAGGATAAAGTATACTCAAATAGTAATTATTTCTAAATTATTTTAAAATAATTACTATGATAATTTAATATAATTTTATTAATTATTTTTAAATTTGTTAAAATTAATAACTATCCACTCAATATGATTATATTACGGGAGATCATCCTATCGTATTAAACTATAAACTCCACAATTGTGATTACACCGATGGGTGTTTATATCTTAGAATTTGGGGTGAACTACCATCTATGTTTTTCTTAGATTGAAGGAGGATGGGACAAGTGTACTATCCACATTGAATTTATGGTGGTAATTCAAAATACTAAATAAACAATTATAAAAAAGAAATATTAAAAACAATTTGTAGTTGGCCACAAGTTAAGTGGCTGCCCTAATTTAGTCACCCAAACAATCTATGGAATTATATGATGATTTTGGAATTGAGATGAATAACCATTTGTTACATTTGATAATGTTTAGTTTTATGTATTTCTCAATAAGTATGTTTTGTTGATTTGATGGAAAGATGGCAAAACACTCTAAAGTCATTTTAGAATGTGCGAAATAAAGTATTATTATCATATTATTTACAAAAATAAGTTATCAAAAATAAAAAGTAATTCAAAAAATTATGTAGACTCTTAAAATCAAAATCAATATAAATCTATTTTAAACTTAGATCCAATTTATTGAGTTGTACATTTTGACACATTTTAAAATAGATAAATCTATCCTATTATAAACAAAAATAGATAGAATAAATAAAGTTAGTAAAACCTTGTGTCCCAATATCTTATTTGTTAATGAATGTTTTACGTTCATTTTATAAATTAATTAATTTTAAAGGGAAACAAAAAGGTTATGGGGAACGAAATCACATCACCATGAAGGATGTAATGTTTCTTTCACTTCTTGTCCAATTTATCAACAGCATGATTGTTGTAATATGTTTAGGTTGGCATTTTAGATGATTGAGATATTTCTGATTTGTTTTAGCTTGAAGTCTTTGATAGTGAACATCAAACATGTATATAGATATATCATTTTAAAATAGTAATGTTGGTGGTTTTTTCATTTATTATATATGTGATATTTATTGCCTATTTTGGGCTTATTATGTTGTTCATACATGAGGCGAGGGTTTTATGGACTATAACGGGGCCTTCATTGTGGAATTATGTTTGCCTTATTGGTATGCCTTCATCAAGACTGTAATGGGGTCTTTACATCTGGATGACTTTTGTTGTGTTCTCCTATATCCATGGTTAGTGTTATAAGTCATTTTTTTTTTAAATCATCTGCAATTGCAGATTGTGTTTGGTAGCCTTCTCAGCTTTTTGTGTTTGAATGGGCTTCGAGCTACTTGCCAACCTGAGAATTTAAAACCTGAACATCTACAAGGATGCAATTTTGTTATCTTCATTTGTGACTGATCTAGAACCAAATCTCATTGAAAGAATTTAAGATATAAGTAAGCCAGATGCTTTTTTAGGGTTTTGTGCTCTTTACTTAAACCTCATTTGTATAATGGAGTTATGTGATGAATTCGCTTTTGTAATGCTACTTCATAAACTTATTGTTGTTTTCATAGAAGTTGTGTTTTACTGAGGGCACATGTATTGAAGTTGATTGACATTTGGTTATATCTAGTTTTGTTTGATAAAGGTTTTTTTGCAGGAGTGAATGAAACGAAAATGCACTGGTTTGCCTTTTTCTTAGATGTAAATCTAGTTAGTAAAATGGTAAATTTAGATGTTAAATTCTCTATGTAGCGCTCGTTCACATTAGTGATGGTAGTAAGCATATTGCAAGACATTTTAGATTTTTTAAAGTATTCAGAAATGAATGTTTACCAAATTTGAATGCAATAATATAGCAATAATGTGTTGTGTTTGGGTTTAGAGTTTTTCTGGTTCATAGTTGATATACTCAGATCGGCCTATACCAACCACATTTAAAAATGTGGTTATTGCTAGTTATTCATCATTACTAAATTTTATAGATTTCAAAATGGATAATAAGAAAAAGATATTTAAGTGTCCAATGACCTTAGCAGTTGGCTTAATAGAAGAACTATTTTTTGTGTAATTACCCAATTTAAATTAGTCTATACTGCTAGAGACCTTTGCAGGTTGCTTTGCAGGACTCTTGAGATTATCGTTCATGCCTCTTGTGATTATCATTTCATCATTCAACTGGATAATGTCATCATAGAAGGCTAATGTCATCATAGAAAAACCATCTTTAATAGTGTTTCCATAAGTCTATTTCAAACCCTTTTTCTTCTTTTTCTTCAATGTATCTACACCAGAGTCCTTGCGAGAATTTTCAAGGCTATAATTATATGAATTAAATACATATAACCATGGCAATAATTCTTGTTGTTTGTAAAATTAGTTAGAAAAAGTCGTTGATCTCCACCTCAATATCATGTTCTGTTAGCTACAACTGTGCTTGACCAAATCGGTCCTTTGTAAATAGGGTACTACCTTCAAGCCTAGATATGTGGTCTACAATCTTCGCATATTTACCACAACAATTCACTTTTCTTTTGGTAAGAGCACTAAGGTTAAAAGTTGACTTGGATAGCATCAACTCTAAAAACAAATTGTTGAGGAAGCTATTGACTCAACTCGATCCATCCATGATCCACTATTGACCCAACTCGATCCATCTGTGATCCACATGTTATATTGTATACATGTTTGGCTTATTGATCTAAAATCCTTCATCTATTCCTCTCTCATTTGTACGAAGCAAAACTGCCATATTTTTTCTTTGACACTGTTATGGGATATTGTTTTCTGTACCTATAGAGGATTTTAACCATATGTTTAGTGTGCTTCAATGTTGAGTTCAAAATATTGTTATGTTGTTCTTGTTCAAAGCTGTTGTTGATGTGCCCTGCTTTGAATATTTCCAGTACTGCTTTTTCACATTCCTGGCCACCAATAATATGTCAATGCCACCTCCATTTCCGCCAATGGAATTTTTACTTAGACTTTATCGATGCTTTATCGGTATTGTTTGAATTTAAAAGAAGCAAATAAAACATAGGTCGGTGCTGGCTAGCGTATCTTTGCTTGCAATCGATCCACTCAATTGGTGGATTTACAACAAAAATTGATCATGCTCATTTTTTTTACTTGTGTTAAGTGTCCATATCATGATTCACATTCTCATTTGCATGTTTCAGCGCATGTTACTATTGAAATTGGTTACATGTTTTGGAATAGAAATAAATGCCAAGATTTATGGATAGTGTTTTCCCTATAATGTTATGTAGCATGTTAACAAAGCAAAGACTTTCTAGAATTGAGTGCATAATTTCATTGATATGTTAATCTATGAGTGCTTAATAGCTTCGATGCTAATTAGAAATGATTAATTAACAGTTGTTGACATGTTTTCTTAGTCACTTGATATTGTTGGCATCCGTTAATTCCTTCACCACCATAGACTGAAAAGTCATCCACCGCCTCCCTGAGTGACCGTCGGATTGCTGAGAAGCCAAACCACCGCCACACCATTTTGATCTTGTCTTGATGTCACAGTTTGAAAGGGTTAACACACCAAATGATTTCTGAAGAAGCAGAGAACCGTTTTTTGAAGACGCATTCACTTACATGATCAGGATGATCAGAAATAAAAGGGCAGTGTGTTCCAGCCGATCAGATTGTTGAAGAGGCATCCAACGTTACTATTACAGCACATCAAAGTTCAAACGGGAATTCATCATCTCTGCAGTAGCCTGTCAAAGATCGAAGGGGCGTCCATCATCTCTGTTACAGTTCATGAAAGGGCAGAGAATTAATTAAATTCTGAACAGTCAATTTTGGTGCAGGAAAAGGTCAAGTTGAATTAAATGACCAATTATATTTTTGATGTATAAATATCGATGTAATCTGTGTTTTGTGAGATAGAGAGAAATGGAAGAAACGGAGAGTGATAATGGTGAGGAAAACAAATTCTGAGTTGAATGAAAACAAAGTTTCAACTCTGTACTTTTGATCCTATATTCCTCTCTGTCTTTAGGAGTTCGTAAAATCATGGTTGAATGTTAAAATGATGTTTTTCCTGTAGCACGGTAATTGTCTGAGTGTATATGATTGACCGTGGAATGTTTAGTTTTGTTGTAGCAAGTTAGATTTCAGAATTGTTGAAACAGAGTATGTTGAAACAATCAAGTGTTATGAATGCAAGGGTTATCTAAACATAACTGAAACAGTCGTGTAGTTTACTGTTAGCTGAAATAGTCATGTAGAATACAGTTAGCTCTTACTGTTTACTGTGACTATGCTGAATATTACAGCCAGTTGTTATAGTCAGCTGCGACTGTGATGTAGATTGCAGTCAGCTACAACTCAGCAGAGATAGTCCTGTAGGTGAAAATTTGTGAGCTTAGTGATCTGTGTGTGTTGCTGAGAATAGATGCAACACCCCCCTACCTTCCCACAGTGGTATCAGAGCTGATTGTTTATGATTTATGGTCGTTGGTTCTGAATGAGCCGTGCGATTGTATGTTGAACCTTTTTGTGTTTTGTTTGGAGATCTTGTTGTTGATTTTTTACTCCAACGCCCACTTCCTTCTATGTAGAAAGAGCAGAAGTAAGTTAAGTCGATTTCTGTGTTGAAAGAGATCTCCTGTGCTCCCTTAAGTAAAGGTTGAGTCATCATTTTGCAGTTGAAGTCTGAAACAAGTATTTCTTGCGTTGGTCAAGCCTGGTTGTGGTTTGTGTAAAGAGAAGAAAGGGTTGTACCCCATGGATGAAGTTGATTATGTGTTCGTGTTCCCTCAGATAGAGGTTGAGAAATTGAAAGGAAGACATTCTTCCTAGTTAAGAGCTCCCATATAAGTTTAATGGTAGAGCAGTTTGATTCCCACTATTTGGGAAATTTGCTTAGTTTGAATTGAATCCATTATGCTTGAAAGAGGACTAAGAGGATGTATCCAAGTGAAAAAAATTTAAATTATGTGCAAGTATTTATTTGAAGACAGAGACATGGGGAAAAGAAAAAGGCTTAAACAAATGAATAAGAATGTAGTTAATGCAAAAGAAGTTGGTTTTTCCATAGCAGATATATTAGGTGAAGCCATGAAGGAACCTGCTGAAGCAGAGGAATTTCAAGAGAAGGCAGAGGATACTGAAGTAAATGAAGTTCAATACAAGTTAGAAGATGCATGGAGCATCATCTATTATCCACTGCCATATTTCTTAGGTATAACTTATGAATGTTGGTTAGTTAATATGAAAAATTTCCTGCATGATAGAGGTTTATGGTATTTTGCTGAGAATGGATTTAAGAAAACCCGAGATGAGGCAAAGGATACGTTTGCCTTGTACTACATCCAGCAAGCTCTAGATGATAATATTTTTTATGTAATTACTGAAGCAAACACAGCTAGAGAATCCTGGGAAAGTTTGATGTAAGGGGGAGATATATGGCCGAGTCACAGCTTGTTAACATTTCAGCAGATAAATTTGCAGAAGCAGCAAAAGATAGTCAAATTATTGGTGAACTCCGTTTTTGTGTTGATATATCAATTGATGAAAATATTGTTGAAACTAAAGGTGAAAATGAGGCTATTGTATCTTGTATTGCAGAAGTAGAATTTGAAGAAGTTGAAATTTCTATTGATAAAGGTGTTGATGTAGTTTCAAATTTAGATGTCACAGAAGTGAATTGTGAAAATGATGGAATGGTTAACATGCAAAATGCTGATAAAGATGATAAATTACTCAAGTGTGAGGACAGCAAAGAAGAATTTGTGCAAGAAGAGTCCTTGAAGGACATGCCCATGAAGGTATATAATTCCTGTATTGAATCTTATGATTGTGGACATGTAGGTACAATGAATCAAGAAGATAACTCTGAAGATGTTATAGAAGTCAAAGACCAAGTTGGGCTTGAAATAATTTACAGTAGTTATGTTGCAGAAAATGAAGAGTGTTGCACTGATCCATTTGGTGCACATAAGGAAGATGATAAAGCTGTTGGTGAAAAATACATTTATGAAAATGGTGTATCTGCTAATGGAAAAAGTGTTGTTGATATTTTTGAAGAAGAATCTACAGCGATATTGAATGGCGCGGATAAGGACAGAAAAGAGAACAAGATGTTCTCTAATAATTTGGTTGTTAGTGATTGTGCAGGTACAAAAGAAGAAAATGATGAGGTCTTGGTGTTAAGTTTATACTAATTTGACTAGCAAGATCACTGAAAGAAACACAATCACAAGATAGACAGAGATTTTACCCTAGGAAACCCTCATGGGGTAGAAAACCCAGCAAAGCTTTCCTCAATAAGATGATCAACCAAATACAAGATGTAGTCCAAGACTAGAGCTCCTTCTCTACCTCCTATGCAAACCTCTCTCTCACTTGTGCGCTACTTTCTGAGTGATGGAAGAGTGAGATAAATGAGGAACAACCTCCACTACTTATACTTGTTTCCCGACTGACTTTTTACCCTATGGGGACGACCTCTCCTAAGAGAGTCTAATAACCCCTAATAAATTAACTCAGGGCTGACCCCCACATAGGAGATCTAATAAGCCTAGTTACCATAATCCATCGGAGGAATAAACATCTTCGGATACATAATAAATTCCCATCGGAGGAATGAAACATCTCCGGAATAATACAAATATAATATTCTTAGAAGTTACAATATTTCAACACTCCCCCTTAACAAGAAGGGTATTATAACAACATCTACAGGAGCAAGGAGTCATCGACTACATGATACATGATACATCTATAAATCATTGGAAGCTTTCTTTATACATCATCATCAGTAACTCAGATAGTTACTGGAACATTAGCATCGCCAGTATTGAGTCTTTGTCTTCTGCAGCACTCTATCAGCTACAGCATCATCATCTAGATCCTCACGATCAGCAGCATCGTCATCTAGACCATCACGACCACAGCATCGTCATCTAGATCATCATGATCACAGCATTGTCACCACACGATCTGCATCATCGTCATCACACGATATACATCATCGTCATCAACTAGATCCTCTCGATCAACAGCACAATAGTAGCATACCCTGCAACACACATGATCTATTTAAGACACCATATCATGTCTAGGGACGATGCAGTCCACTCATCAATTTAGACAAATTCTAAGGACCACTTCTCGGAGACATATGTCTACGGATCAATTCAGGGACCGAAGTCTGGGGACGATACAATCTCCTCACTCTCTGAGACATCTGTCTACGGATCACTTTAGGATTGAAGTCCAAGGATGATACAATCCCCTCACTCTCGGAGACATCTGTCTGCGGCTCACTTTAGGACTGAAGTACAAGGATGATATAATCCCCTCACTCTCGGAGACATCTATCTGCGGCTCACTTTAGGACTAAATTCCAAGGATGATACAATCCCCTCACTCTTAGAGACATCTATCTACGGCTCACTATAGGACTGAAGTCCAAGGATGATACAATCCCCTCACTCTCGGAGACATCTTTCTGCGGCTCACTTTAGGACTAAATTCCACAGATGATACAATCCTCTTACTGTCCACTTAGACAATGTCTAAGGACCATTTCATCGACCTCATCGTCGGAACAGGCAACCTCATCATCAACCTCATCATTGGAACAGATAGCCTCAATATCATCAATACAAGTATCCACACCAATACAAGTATCCATATCATCAATACAAGTATTCACACCAATACAAGTATCCATATCAAATACAAGTATCCACACCAATACAAGTATACATCATCAAATACAAGTATCCACACCAATACAAGTACACACAGGTATCCTTAACATTGACCTTACCATCAATATAGGCAATCTAATCATCGATACAGGTATCCACATCGATACCAGTATCCAAATATTATCATCAACCATATCACTCCCCCTTTCGAGGAGGTTCCTTCTGAACTACACCAAGCTTGTCTCAAAAATACTCAAACTTTACTCGAGACATAGGTTTGGTCAATACATTGGCAACTTGTTCATCAGTGCCTACATACTCGAGCTTGATAGCTCCTTTCTGCCCCATATCCCGTATATAAAAATATCAGATCTCTATGTGCTTTGACTTATCATGGAACACTGGATTCTCTTTCATCTTGATACAACTCTAGTTGTCACATAGAATCACAGTGGGGTCCATCTCTAAGTCAAACAATCCTGATAATAACTTCTGAATCCATACTGCTTCGCAACTAGCGGAGCAGGCAGCTATATATTCTACTTCAGTTGTGCTGAGAGCCACACTTGACTGCTTTCTACTAAACCACGAGATCATGGCAGATCCCAGACAATAACATCCACCCAATGTACTCTTCCTGTCTGATACACTTCCTCTCCAATCAGCATCTATGTAGCCATATAATCTGAAGTCATGATATCCACGATAATAGAGACCAAAATCTATCGTACCTTTTAGGTACCTCATCACATGTTTTGCAGCAATTAGGTGAACTCGTCTAGGTTCCACTAGATACTGACTCAGAGTGTTCACCGCAAAACATATGTCTGGCCTGGTATTCATCAGATACATTAATGACCCAATAATTTGTCTGTACAGAGTCACATCCACTAACTCTGAAGAGTCATCAACTAATATCTTTAAGTTGGAATCCATGGGAGTGGCCATGGCTTTGCATTCCAATATATCGAATATTTTCAGGATTCCCACAGCATACTTACCTTGGTTGAGAAAGATTCCATTTGGTCCTTGCCATACTTCCAGACCTAGGAAGTAGTGCATCAATCCGAGATCTTTCATCTCAAACTCTGATGAGAGCTTCTTCTTGCACTCAATAATTTGTTTCTCATTTTCAGTCAGAAATAGATCATCCGCATATAGCAACAATATGATAGGTTCATCATCCATAACCTTGAGATAAAGATTAGGATCAACTTTACTTTTGGTAAAGCCCAAGTTTGTCAAGAAACTGTCAATTATTCCATACCAAGCTCTGGGAGCTTGCTTCAACCCATACAAGGGCTTCTTCAGTTTGCATACATGGGTTCTTCCATCTTCCACCTCAAATCCTTGTGGTTGTTCTATGTACACTTCTTCCTCAATCACACCATTCAGAAAGGTTGTCTTTACATCCATCTGGTGTAAATCCCATTTCATCATGGATGCAAGTGCCATGATGGTTCTAATGGAAGTGTACCTTGCAACTAGTGCAAATGTTTCTTCATAGTCAATTCCCTCTTTTTGAGAGAATCCTCTGGCCATAAATCTTGCTTTATATTTTTCAATGCTACCATCCCCAGCATGCTTTATTTTGTATATCCATTTGGAGGATACCACACCTTTGTCTTTTGGCTTGGGGACTATATCCAAAACATCATTCTTCATTATTGACTAGTATTCCTCTATCATTGCCTCTACCCATTCTTTCTTATGAACTGCCTCTTCATAACTAGTAGGTTATTGATCTACAAAATCACACATCAAAGCCATATAGTTGGAGAATGGCTTTGGTTTCTTGCTTACTCTGGTGGAGCCTTCAGGAGATCCATACTTTTCTACTCCTAGTATAATATCTCTTGCCCATGTTGGCTTTCTTTTCCTTGAAATGTTTGAAAGGGGGGGTTCTTGTGGTTCTATCATATCATGGTCTTCAGATGTTACATCTTTAGGGATGGGTACAGCCTCTGTAGTTCTGGGAGGTGCATCTTCTTCATATACTTCTTCATACTGACACTTCCTAGATCTCTTGAGAGATATTTCTTCATCAAATGTCACATCCCTACTTATTTCCATATGATGAAAACCTGGGATGTAAATTCTGAATGCTTTGGATGCTTCACAATATCCAACAAATATTCCCTTCTTCCCAGATGGATCTAACTTGGTCCTATTTTATTTTGGAATGTGAATGTACACTGGACATCCAAATATCTTGAGGTGACTTACCTCAGGCTTCTTTCCTGTGAACACTTCTTCTGGAGTCTTGAAACCAAGAGCACTATGGGATAGTCTATTTTGCACATAGACTGTTGTCCTAGCTGCTTCAGCCCATAGATACATAGGTAGGTCTTGATCATGTATCATTATCTTTATAGCTTCCATGATGGTTCTATTCTTTCTTTCCGCAACACCATTTTGTTGGGGATTGTAGGGAGTGGTTAGCTCCCTCTTGACTCCAGCTTCCTTACAGAAATCTTCAAAGTCCTTTGAAGTATATTCTTCGCCATTATCTGTCCTGAGTATTTTGATTTTCTTTTCTGAATGATTCTCTATCAAGGCTTTGAACTCCTTGAACTTTCCAAAGACTTCATTCTTTCCTTTCAGAAAGTATATCCAAGTCTTCCTTGAATAGTCATCAATAAATGTGAGATAGTATTCATATCCACTCAAGGATGTGGAGGGCATTGGTCCACATACATCATAATGAATTAACTCCAAGGTACTCTTAATCTTTGTTTCACTCTTTGGAAATGGGTTCTTGATATTCTTCCCTTTTGCACAACCTTTGCATGTGCCATCATGATCAATATTTAATTTTGGAAGACCTATAACTACCTTGCTTACATGAGGTAGTGCCTTGTAATTAATATGAGCAAGCCTCCTATGCCATAGCTCATTTGGGCTAGTGGCTTCATGTACAAGGGCAGCTTCTGGATGGCCCTTGAGCTTGTACAAACCTCCTTCCTCTTCACCAATGACAATTGCATCCTTAATAGATTTACCTTTGGACCACATTAATACTTGTCCATCAATGAATGCAACTCTATAACCTTTCTTATCCAATGCTGAGATGGAAAGCAAGTTCTTCTTCAATCCTGGTACATACAATATTCCCTTCATCTTCATGGGGGTTCCAAAATCAAACTTGTAGTTTGCTTCACCAATTCCCTTGATGGGATATTGATAGTCATCTCCTAATGACACTTTCTATGGGGAGGTCTTCTCTTCCAATTTTGAAAGAGTTTTCTTTTGTCCAGTCATGTGCTTTGAAGCACCACTATCAATAAGCCATGTATCTTCTCTAGGTTTTATAGATCTAGAGAGTGCAGAGAATAGAACATACTCTTCTGTATCTTCTTCTTCATTTCTTCTAGATCTTCACTTGAAGAAGGGCCTTTCTTCCTCTTCTTCTTCTCTTCTAGATATTTTCTTGTGAGGCCTTTCTTCCTCTCCTTCTTCTTCTTCTTCACTATCATCTTCTGCAAGATGTGCTTGATGTCTTCTATGGTGAAGATCTTTCTTCTTCTTTGAAGGACAATGTCTAACAATGTGTCCTATTTTGTGGCAATTGAAACATTGGAAAAAAGAGTGTAATCTTCTTCCTTTCTTCTAGAATCTTTGTGGAGATTGAGACTCCTTGTGACTGTCCTTCTTGAAGTAGGATTGATTCCTTCTTCTTTTGGTGTGTAGCCAAGGCTTGGTCATCTTCTTTGAGCAGGGCTTCTCTGTTGGCAACCCTAGCTTCTTCTTGGATGCAATCTTCCCATACCACATCAAACTTCATGCTCTCCTTTCTGGCACAAATGGTTTGGATAAATGACTCCCATGGTCTAGTGAGACCATTTAGAGCAGTCATGACTAGTTCATCTTCATCAAGGGTATCTCCAATAGCATCTAGTTGTTCCTTGAACTGGGAGATCCTTGAGAAATAGTCTTGAACATATTCTCCTTTATTCATCTTTGTGCTCTTCGATTGATCTCTCAGATTCATCTTCCTATTGCTGTTCTTTCCCTCATACATTCTGGAAAGGGCATCATACATTTCCTTTGGAGTCTTCTTTGATGCCACTTGGGGAATCAAGTGGTCTTTAATAGAATCAGCAATGATTATCTTTGCCCTAATCAAATCCTTCCTATACTTCTCTTTGGCTTCATCTTCTCCAGGTTCTGGAATCTCATCCTTGATATACTGGGCAAGATCATTCTCTTCAAGAATGAGGCTAATTCTATATTTCCATGCCCAGAAATTTTCTATACCCTCTAGCTTGTCTTCAAGCTTAGTGCTTGGAGCTATCTTCTCCAGGGGTCAAAGAGATTGAATTTTCTCAAGAGATAGAATAACACTTACCAGGAGATGTGCTTGATTGAAAGTTCTGGTGTGTTCTGCTTCTGGAAACTTCAACTTTTCACCTTCCGGATCTGCAATAGAATTTTTGGTTTTCTGGTGCACAGGTGCGCAGCTTTTCTGGTTTTCTGGTTTTCTAGTTTTCTACACTTTTTGTCAAACTGGGGTTTGACTTTCCCAGAGTTATACCCAACCAAAAACCTCAATACAGGGCTCAAAACTTTGATTTTGAGGACGGTTATCCAGCCATGCAATCAGAATCCAAAAATACTAACTTTTGCAGAAACCCTAATTTTCACCAGAGGAGAGAGAGAGAGATTTTCACCTTGTGAAAGATGTCCTATTCAGGCTAGCTCTTATACCATGTTAAGTTTATACTATTTTGACTAGCAAGATCACTGAAAGAAACACAATCACAAGATAGACAGAGATTTTACCCTGGGAAAACCTCATGGGGTAGAAAACCCAGCAAAGCTTTCCTCAATAAGATGGTCAACCAAATACAAGATGTAGTCCAAGACTAGAGTTCCTTCTCTACCTCCTCTGCAGACCTCTCTCTCACTTGTGCGCTACTTTCTGAGTGATGGAAGAGTGAGATAAGTGAGGAACAACCTCCTCTACTTATACTTGTTTCCCGACTGACTTTTTACCCTATGGGGCCGACCTCTCCTAAGAGAGTCTAATAACCCCTAATAAATTAACTCAGGGTCGACCCCCACATGGGAGATCTAATAACCCTAGTTACCATAATCCATCGGAGGAATAAACATCTCCGGATACATAATAAAGTCCCATCGGAGGAATGAAACATCTCCGGAATAATACAAATATAATATTCTTAGAAGTTACAATATTTCAACAATTGGTTTGTAAGTCAATTGTTGAAGGTGATGTAACTGCCAGTGTAGCAGTTTGTTCTTTGAATATTCCAGCGATGTCAATGACAACTATGAAGAAGGTGTCAATGAAGCAGCCAGTATTGGTAAAATTGTTCATGGAGAAGTAATGGTCAATGATGATCATGATGATGGAATGAAGACTACCATATCAGCAATATTTGAGACAACATCAGAAGTTAAGAAACATAAAGTGCACTATGTTGAAGTGCTTGACCCAGTTTGTGAGTTTTTTGAAAATATTGATGATTTTAATTTTGTTGATGAATTTAATAAGATTGTTGAAGATTGCACAGAAGATGCAGTGATTGAAGCAGAAGGAATCTATAAGGATGTTGAAAATAAAAAGGTTGGTGATTTAGTGATTGCAGAAGCAGTGATAGAAAAAGAGTTGCATAGTGATAACACTCAAGAAGTTGTATGTTTTGCTGCAGATAGAGCAGCTGAAATAAAGAATGATGTCCTTGGTGAAGAATTGAAATTTTTGGAAGAATGCTTGAAAAGCCAAGATATGGTGATAAATATGATAGTCGTGTTGTGGAAGCAGAAATGAAGAAACCTAATTGCATTGTTGCAACAGTAGAGGCAGATTTGAATGAACAGATAATGACAGCTCTCAGAGAAGAACAAATTGAAAAGAACCAATATGGTTCACAGTATGATAATTTATATAATGTTGACAAAATGTTTGAGTGTGCAAATGAGAAACCAATCGAAGATGAAGAAGAATCCTTTGAAGATGATGATGAGTTTGATTTGAATGAAGAAAATTGCAGCGAAGATGAACTGGTTGAAAAATCAGTTGAAAAGATATTCATGTTATGGAGTCCTGAAGAAATCAGGCATTATTATCAATTAATGTGTTTACAGAATGACATTGAATAGATTATTCTTGTTGAAGTTAAAGATAGCTCGTGGGATCTTTGTATGCCCACGTTACAGTATTTAGATGAAAAGATTTGGATTGAAGTCCTTGGCATAAAGGACATTAAAAATTTGAATGATGGTAAGCAAGTTGAAGAACGTGTTGCAGCTGAAGCTAATCATAATGGATTTGTGGAATCAAAGAAAACATTGAAGGTAAAGAAGAAAGTGAAGATGAAGAATCAAATGTATTATTGGTATAAACTTTGGCATTCTAAGCCAAGTGATGATGAAGCTGAAGCTGAGAGTAATGTAATAAAAACTATGAATGATGATTGGTTTGCAAAATCCAAGAAGGTTAAAAGAAATGGTCTTGGTGTTGAAGTAAATGATGAAATATTATATTTTGAACAACCAACTGAAGCTGAGAAGAAAAAGTATTATGGGGCTACTGAGCAAAAGGATTCCATATTAATAAGATCCAAAGTTAATATGAAGAGATGGATGAAGCCACGAGTGAAGCAAGAGCTGAAGAAGATCAAGGTAAAGATGAAGATAAAACAGAAAACAAAGTTTACATATTTCAAAGTTTGGAGTCGAAAGAAAAAGAAATTCTCATGAAAGAGTTGAAGAAACGTTGCACTAGTATGTTGCAGCAAGGAATGAGAAACAAATTTTTGAGTTGTTTCGATACTGATGTAAGCCTTGCTGAGACTTAGACCAGCGGGCATTATAGTTGTTTTTGTTATGATTGTAAAGTTGTAGTTGTTTGAGTATGATGTATTTTGGGTGAAGCAATTAAGGGGGAGAATGTTGGCAGTCGTTAATTCCTTCATTGCCATAGACTGAAAAGTCATCCACTGCCTCTCTGAGTGACCATCGGAATGCTGAAAAGACAAACCACCACCACACCGTTTTGATCTTGTCTTGTTGTCACAGTTTGAAAGGGGAAACACACCACAGTGATTTCTGAAGAAGCAGAGCATTAGAGAGATTTTGAGGTCAAAAAATGGCCTCCTAAGAGATGTACTACAAAAATATGAGATATATTAAAATATTATGAATTGGGGGTTTTATGGAGTAGGTATATATGACAAGTCACCTCCCACACTATTTTCTATTCATAATATAAATAACCATGGTTGAGTTGTTTTTCAAAATTCACTAGAAATAAAATTAATAAAATAAGTCTACATTGATGTGACTAAGATTCATTGTAAATTCCCAAAAATTTATTGTCCTTTAGCATTTATTTGTCTTGAACTTGCAAATGAAATTAAATAATAAAAAATATTTTTAAGAGCTATTTTTTTAATTTTATGTTGACTTTTTATATTTAGTACTTTTCTCATGAATTTAATATAATGTAATTTAATTCAGAATTTATTTACATGTAAAATGTTAATAATATTATTATAATCCACATTGCATTATTATTATTATTATTATTTATTAAATCTATTATTATTCTTTATTAATTTGACATTATGTTATTAAATAGAATGGAGTGAATATATAATTTAAAATTAAAAATATAAAAATGATAATATATTATTTTATAAAAAAATGTGAAAGGACTTTCTTTATGAATTAAGAGTACTTCTCTTGAAAATGACAATAATATTATTTTATGAGAAAGTGTGAAAAGACATTCATTATGAGTACTTTACTTGAAAATGACAATAATATTATTTTATGAAAAGACTATCATTATGAGTACTTTACTTTATGACTTAAAAGTACTTACACCACTACCTTCGTTAACTATGTGTTTTCATCCACCATAGAAAATTTGACAAATAAGCATTCTTAACTCATGCAATGCCACCTCACCAAGGGGGATGATGTCAGCTACTAGAATGTGATTGGTTGTTTTTTATAGTACATTTTCTTTGTTTTGAGGCCATTTTTTGACCTCAAAATTTCTCTAATGAGCCATTTTTTGAAGAGTCGTTCACTGACATGTTCAAGATGATCATAAATAAAGGGACAGCGTGTTCCAACCGATCAAATTGTTGAAGAGGCATCCAATGTTACTGTTGCAGCACATCAAAGTTCAAAGGGACATTCATCATCTCTATAGCAGCTTGTCAAAGATCGAAGGGGCATCCATCATCTCTGTTACAGTTCATCAGAAGGGCGGAGAATTAATTAAATTCTGAACAGTCAATTTTGGTGCAGCGAAAGTTCAAGTTGAATTAAATGACCAATTATATTTCTAATGTATAAATATCGATGTAATCTGTGTTTTCTGAGATAGAGAGAAATGGAAGAAACAGAGAGTGACAATGGTGAGGAAAACAAATTCTGAGTTGAATGAAAACAGAGTTTCAAATCTGTATTTTTGATCCTATATTCCTCTCTGTCTTTAGGAGTTCGTAAACTCATGGTTGAATGTTTCAATGATGTTTTTCCTGTAGCATGGTAATTTTCTGAGTGTATATCATTGACCATGGAATGTTTAGTTTTGCTGTAGAAAGTTAGATTTCAGAATTGTTGAAACAGAGTATGTTGAAACAGTCAAGTGTTATCAATGCAGGGGTTATCTAAACATAGTTGAAACAGTCGTGTAGTTTACTATTAGCTGAAACAATCCTGTAGAATACAGTCAGCTCTTACTGTTTGTTGTGACTGTGCTGAATATTACAGTCAGCTGTTACAGTCAGCTGCGACTGTGCTATAGATTGCAGTCAGTTGCAACTCAGCAGAGACAGTCCTATAGGTGAAAATTTGTGAGCTTAGTGATCTGTGTGTGTTGCTAAGAATAGATGCAACACCCCCCTGCCTTCCCACAGATATGTCAATCTATCAATGCTTAATTGCTTTGCTGCTAATTAGAAATGATTAATTGATAGTTGATGACATGTTTTCTTACTCATAACTATGTTCCTATTTGGTTCTTGCTTGAGCATGCTGAATGGAACATGGTGTATACATGTGGAACTTGTGTCTCTTAGTGTGCAGTGTTCACTTGGGCTATGCTCAGTGAAATTATTAGGACGTAACAGGGTCAGAGCAATAGATCAAGTAGAAGCACTTTGCTCTTTCCATTCAAAGGAAAAAAAATAACAATGTGCTATTTCCATTGCAATGAGTGGTCGAGCTGCAAATGGCTTAGGCTTTACTAGAGGTGGCGTTTTGTCCCTCTCATAGGATCATTGTTTCTTCTTTACTGTGTTCAGTGGCTAGATGAACAAATTTTGTTGGTGGCTTTATCAGTGCAATCTTGGTGGAGTTTTATCAAACCTTGACACATCTTTTCTCGTCAAACTGCGAGCTTCCGAATGCTTCTCTTGTGACATATTTGGGACCACTCATGCTTCAATGACATATTATGGAATTTTTTCTGGATTCTTATGAAAACATTTACATCCAAATTCCACATGTACCTTGTAGAAACATTTTATCGTTTCCTCATGGTCTGGGTTTGTGCAATTTTATGGATTTGAGTGATCTTTTGGCCAAATTGTTGTTTTGCTTCATTATATAGAACTAGGCCATTGTAGCAAATTTCTATTGGTCTTGATCTTGTGACTATGCAACTTGTTTCCTAAATTTATTATAGAATTCATGAATTTTTTTGTTTTTGGTGTTAGCTCGGTCATCTGGTCTTATGATATTTTGTTCAATGGCATTAATGCATGGTTGACATGTAATTAGTTGTTAAAAAAAATTCATTTCTATGTAACTTATGTCTCTTTGTCTATAGTTTGCATTTGAGTAGCCAAGGTTGCAAAGGCCTTGATTAGGTCAATGTGATCCTCTATCTTCTCTTTGTTATATAGGGGTGGTTTGAGTGACTACATATCGCCTTAAATTTTAATATTTTGCACATGTATCTATTGATTTTAAATAGTTGGATTAGATTGTTGGAATAACCTTGAGAACTCTAATCCAGTTCATTTATGTGATCACCTTTTTAACTTTCGTCATGCCACCCCAGTGATGGGTAGAACTAAGGCTATACCTTTAAGGACCTCTATATCCTTCTTACTCTGGATGTCAATGATAAGAAGATGAAAGGAAAGGAAAACAGTGGGCAAGAGCACTACACTTGCAAAATAATTGGTTAGTATGGAATGAAAATGCAATGGTACATGTGTCCATGAGTGGCCTATTGTCTACCAATTGAAATATGACACGCTTAAGAAAGAACAAGATTTGATGAGTATAATCGGGAGCTCCTTCCTCCCTAACCAAATTAAAGATCCCTTTCTTTCTGCGCCACTCCACCATCTCAAAGATCAAACCTCCTCAACACTCACCTCCAACAGCAAGAGATCTTGGATCAAGATACCAAGGAACCAAATTGAAATGGAACCAAGTGTTATATTGTTGCAATATCATTTCAAACTCTAATTGAATTGTGATCTTTTGATTAAATAATAAGAAATAGGGAAAACGATATTTCCACATGATGTTTGTGCCTAGAGTCTATCAAGATCCATTACATTTTGTGTTGGAGACTTCAAGTGTTTGCTTGTGATATAGATTCTTTTTTCAAAGTGCATTGATTGCTGGATAAAAGAAGTGTTGTATGAAGGGACCTAAATGAAACCTAGATGGAATAGAGAATTGTGTGGAGTAAAGAATGGTTCCCCCTTCACTCAGGGAAAATTGCATTCCATCAACCATTTAGAAGGAAATAGAATCAAAGGGATGGGAATATAAGGTTGTGTAGGAATAAATAATGCAGGAAAGTGAGCGGGGAAAACCCCCAACCCAACCCAGAAGGAATTGCAAGGTGCTACAAACAGTAGCAGAGTCCACATTTAATTTTTTTTTTAAATCAAAACCAACAACATCCATTCAAAATAGAGGTAAGAAATTTCAAAAACATGCATTTTCGAAATACAAATAATAAATTACAAAAACCTAATGACTTATGGAGTCAATACTATGTTTACAAGAATGCTAAAACTGGCAGTTACCTTGGAAGCACCTGAACATGAATGTTACATGCAAAATAAGCTAGAGAAGCAGTAGTTTATTGAGTAGATACAACTCATTTGCAGGAAATTCAACTTATTCACAGAGGACATTGAGGACATAATGGAAGGATGAAGTTCTGCTACTGGTTTTGACGAGCCAAAGGAAAACTAGGTCCGGCCACAGTCTTGAGTGCTTAGATTTGCAAATATGTGGTAGTTTCTTCAATACATTTATTATGTGTTAGAAAAATCAAGTGTCACAGGGACTGCAACAAGTGTTATAGGGACATGGAGACCACCCTATATAAGGATATCTAATAATATTGAGCCAACCACAATCATAACATTAAATGTTTGTGAATTAATGTCAATGTTTGTGAATTAATCCATTAAAGTTTGTTTGTGAATTAATCCATTAGCCAAAGTTTAGAATGAAGGAACTAGGCACACTCTATGGCTTAAGCTAGAAGAATATGTCTGGTTCAAATGAGTTGTAGTGCAATTCTAGGTTGAACCAATAGAACCAATTAAAGTAAGTGGATATGAGGTCAAATAAGAGGTAAAACATGTTAATTGGAAGATATAAAAGATACTTAGGGTAAATGTTAAATAATTGCACGAGTTAATGTGCAAACTAATTGAACCTACCACAAACCAATGAAACATGCGCAAACAAATTTATACACAGTCCATAAAGGGACTAATAAGTAAATAGATGTAGCCATTTAAATTATTATTTTTAAAATCAATTTAGTTTTATTTTAATTTCAGATTTGTTAAATATTGAAAGATATAAAAAAACAAGTAGGATGTTAATATATTTAAAATATCTCAAATCAAGATAGATTTAGTTGGTATGTTATTGAGTTGAGAGGCCCTTTCTACAGCCTAAGTGAGTGAGATGTGTCACGTCTCCAAAAAAATATTAAAAAAAAATTATAAAGCCAAGAACATGTCGATTTAAATTAACTAAATTGTAAAACACATTTATATAAATGTATATAAAATTTCAATTTAAAAATCCAAAATATATATATCTCTCTCTAATATAATCAAAATCAAACTTTAATAAATACATCACACAAATCCAACAAATTAATTATCACCTATATATATATCTTTATTTGAAAATTACTACTTCCAAACAATTATGTGTGTTTATTGCGATTAAATATTTTATTGTTAAATTATCATATTTGATTTGGTAACAATTACATTTACTTATTTATGATTTCTTTATTTTAATTTATATGTACATATAAATTAATACACATAAACGATGCCAAAAGCTCTAAATACTCAATTAGAACAGAGGAAAGACTATAATCTGAGATAATAATAAAAAAAACCCTGTTAGAAGAGGAAGATTATGTCTCAACAGGGGGACTAGCTCTCAATCCTCCACGAAAATATTAGACAGGAAGGAAAACAATGTTTTCAAAGGCACAAAAATAAGTGGTCTTGGATATCAAACAAGGCCAGAAATCCCTAATAACTTGGGCTCTTAGAGGAGAAATGGCCCCAAGCAGGGGTCCCTAATGTTACTCCTCTCACTCAATGTAAGGAGGCTATGGGGGGCCTCCCAAAAAAAACGCTCTCAAACAGCTAATAGCCAACTTAAAACCTTCGGTACTGATGTTTCAAGAGACAATGATGGAGGGGGAAAAAGCAAAGGAAGTCATCAACGATTGTGTTAAGGAATAGAACTCGGAAAGTATAGACGCAGATGGGCACTCCAGAGGCATTATAACGGCTTGGAGCCCAAAACTAAAGTTGATCACAACTTCTCACCATGGCTCAGTCCTAAGGACTCTTTTGGAATATGGAGAGACACGAGCAAGCTTCATAGTCCTAAATGTATACGGACCTTTTTACGACATAAAAGTATTCTGGGAATCCGTCGGAAACTCTGATGTTTTGAACCAAATAAACATCATCCTGGGAGGTGATCTAAACTTAACACTTTCCATAAGGGAGGTCTGGGGAAAAAATGCGAGGAGCGACACACTAAGCTCATATTTCGGCTTTCTTTTCGAAAAAAAGGACTAGTGGACATAGTTCCAACAAATATGGATCCCAAATGGAGAAATAAGTGTGGGGGTGATCAGGAAATCTCCAAGAGGTTGGATCGCTTCTTGGTTTCAAAAAACCTAATGAACGACCAATTGATCATTCAATCAACAATCGAAACTAGAGGGAACTCATATCATCAACCAATAGTTTTGAAAATTAGGGTTCCTGAAAAAAAGCCTCCATCACCCTTCAATTTCAATCCCAATTGGTTATCAGAGGAAAAATATAAAACCCTTATTACTGAAGCATGGCAACCTCTGAGAGAAATCCAGAATCACTCCTATATGCAACAATTCACGGACAATATAACAAGGATGAAAAAAATCTCTAAAGAGTGGGACAAGAAACACAAATCCTCTCAACAAGAGGAACTCACGGGAATAGAAGAGAAAATTGAGGAGTTATATATAAAAAAACAAGGAAGGTGTTTTCACCACAAAGGAAATTGACACTTTGAAGCAGTTGGAGGGAAAAAAGGACTCACTTTTGCTCAAAGAGGAACAGTTGTGGAGACTAAAGTGCAGGGCGCTCTAGTTGAAAGAAGGAGATCAAAACACCAAATTCTTCCACAGATTCGCAACTCATAGAAAAAACACAAATACAATCCATGAAATTAGGATAGGACAAGGCAATATGGTCAGAACCTTCTCAGAAAAAGCCAAAGCAGCTGTCGAACACTTCCAAAATATTTTTACAGAACCTGAAGGATGTCCAATTACAGAAATTCTGGAAGTGATAGGCCTCTTTCCTAGGATAATCACAGATGATATGAATGAAGAATTAACCAAAGACATACGGAGGAGGAAATTCAGACTATTTTGCATTATTTCCTAAAAGGAAAAAGCCCTGGCCCAGATGGCTTCACACTGGAATTCTTCTTAGGTTTTTACGACAAGTTGAAGGGCGAAAACGCGAAGCTGGGAAACAATTTTGTGACAACGGAGTGAAAAACAAAAGAGGGTGCGCGGATGAAAAGGGGAAAAAAATTCAACCTCAAACTCTAGGCCGAGAGTTTTGAGAGTTCAAACTCTTGGCCGAGAGTTTAAAAAAAATCTAAGCCGAGAGTTTGAACCAATCACCGTGCTATATTTTAAAAAAAACTCTCGGCCGAGAGTTTGGAAGATATTTTTTCGGCCGAGAGTTTATGTTCAACAAAAACTGCGAAAATATTTGGCATCTTTCTAGAACCTGCAACTTCAGCAAGCCCAAACCCCTGCAAATTTTAAATATTATTTGTCGTACTTGGTAGCAATGGATTCATATCTAAATATAGTTTCCAATGATATAATAATTGCTTCATTTCTATTTGAATTTCTATTTATTAATAATTTTTTCTAAACCTTATCCCTTAAGAATTTTATTACTCTGAAAATCGCCCGAAAGGAAAATTCAATATCATAACAGAGACAACAGCAAAAAATTTGAAATATTCACAGAGATCATAATTGGCTCGTCCTCTTCAAAAGGGTACTTTGAGTTTTTCCAATAAGAGTCACACTAAAAAGAAAATTGAAGCTCACCAACGTGTGTTGATAATGCACCATTTTATGAACATATGTTGTTTCGATAAATCTTAAAAAATAGTTCCCAAGTATTAAAAAACTAAAAATATAGTCCATGCACAAGTGTAGTGTGTGTATATTATGAGCATACAATGTTTTCCCCTACAATGAATAACCATCTATCAAAAAACCGATGTCCACACAGGTCACTCATTATCCATACCTAAAATTTTCAAGTATATGTCGTTGGTGTGCACCAAATTTGTACCGTGATATATACATAAAAAAATTTAAAAAATACAAGTAGAAAGCTAATTCAATTCTCTAAAACATTTGTTTTTACTTCAAGTTGAAATTCCTAAGGGAGATATGGGTTTGAATAGGTCGAAGTTGAAAAACATAAAATTTAGCAGTTTTGTTTGTAAAAAACAAGCCAAAAGTGTTACCCAACTTCATGTTTTCACCCAAAAGATGATCTTTTGGCAGTGATTAAGAAATCTCAAAGGTCCAGAAAAATCCTGGGAAGCATCAATACTACCTTCATAACTTTGATCCCCAACAAGAAGAAAACAAAAACTTTCGATGACTTCAGGCCAATATCTTGTTGTAACATGATCTATAAGATTATAGCAAAGATCATTGCCTTAAGGTTAAAACCAATTTTAAGCGATGTTATAATGGAAGAACAATTTGGATTCCTGCATAACAGACAAATCCACGATGCAGTTTCAATGACTTAAGAATCAATTCATAGCATCAAGACTGAAAAGCAGTGTGCCTTCGCACTAAAGCTTACGATAGAGTAAATTGGACCTTTGTTAGGTTTCTACTGATCCAAATCGGTATGAATATAGATATGGTTTATTGGATTATGGGGTGTATACAATCCACATCTTTCGCAGTTATGATCAATGGAGTACCCTCATGCTTCTTTCGCCCTACTAGAGGACTTAGGTAAGGATGCCCCCTATCACCCTTTGTTTTCCTTTTAATCGTCGATGCTTTAAGTCGTCCAATACACAACGCCAAAAAGGAATGAAAGATCGAAGGAGTTAAAGTCACCAGTTCTAAAGTAATGACCCACACCCTTTTTGTTGATGACGTTCTTCTATTTGGTTTGGGTTCAAAGGAAAACCTCAGAGTTTATGCCTCTCTACTTGACAAATACAAGAAGGCAACAAGGATGATGGTAAATGTAGGAAAATCAATCTTGTAACACAATGAATTCTCTACAGAATTGTTTCAGCAGGCATCAGAGATATTACCCTTCCCAGTCTATTCATTATCGGAAGGTTTCAAGTATCTAGGTTTCTATCTTAAACCAAACAGCTATGCATTCCAAGACTAGGTATGGTTGTATAAGAAAGTAGAAACCAAAATTTATAACTGGACAAATCGTTTCCTCTCCAGAGGAGGGAGACTGGTTTTACTGAAATCTGTTTTACAAAGCATCCCAATCTATTGGGAATCCATTACCTACATCTCCAAAGGCATCTTAACCAAATTAAGAAATACATGTTTCTCATTCCTTTGGACAGCAAGTAAACAATCAGATGGCATACCACTTGAAAAATGGAGTAACATCTCACTTCCAAAAGAGATTGGAGGTTGAAGAATTAAAAACTTGCCCTTATTTTGCAAAGCTTTGGCTACCAAAACACTGTGGGGCCTTGCACAAAATCCAGGATCCTTATGGGGTACAGTATTGAGCTCCAAATACTTCCCAAAATCCTTAATTGTTGAATGGTTTAGTAACACAAACAAATTTCACAAAAATGGATCGACGGGATGGAAAGCTTTGGTTTTGGCCCTCCCTCTAGTAGGAAATTGGACAACTTAGAGAGTAGAAGATGGAAAAAGTATAAGAGTGGGTGAGGACCCATGGGCAGGGGCAGGTGAGAATTACAAGCTCTCAAGGCCCTTACTTACACAGTTAAGAGCGCAAAGAATACATAAGTTAGCAGATGCACAAGCCCATCACCCTCAACAAAGAGGAAGAGAAGGATGGAAAGATGCACAGGATCTTAGACTGAGAGGGGAGGTGGTAGCAGAATGGAACAACTACATAAACACGTTGGTAGCAAGTTTTTTTCATTTAGATGATGAAGAACCAGACAAGTTGATTTGGACTAAGAACACGGTTAATGGAGAGTTCACAGCCAAGAAGGGTTATGAAGCTACCATTTTGGAACAGTTCGATAGGGAGAAGAGATGGTGGTGGAGCAAGCTGTGGGGAATCACCAGTCCCCTGAAAACCATTTTAACATTCTGGCTAGCATTGAACAATAAACTATTAACTTGGGAAAACCTGAGGAAACACGGATTTCAAGGCCCAAGTTTGTGCATATTATGCAAATCAAGTGAAGAACAGTCTGCTCATCTTTTCAACTCGTGTCCTTATGCAGGAAGCGTTTGGATCACTACAGCAAGGACCTTCACCCAAGACAGGACAATCCTGAACTATGAAAACACTGTGGAACAGCGTGCCCATTTTTGGTGGCATAACCCGGAGGTATGTTGTTTCGATGCCTTCCCTGCTCTCTTTGTGTTTAGCATATGGGAGGCTCAAAACAGAGCAATTTTCAAAGACACTTGGACTCCCGCTGACATAACCTCATTGTTGCTGGTATAGAAAATGAAGGAACTCAAAACAGATCCCAAACCGAGCAAACATTGTGTGATAAATGCGTTAAAAATTAATAAAATCCATCCATGGGCATTCTTTGACGGCGCAATTCAGGGAGATCCGCCATTAGGAGGAGCAGGTAGCGTTATTTACCTATCTGATCACAGGAAAATTGAGATCAAATATGCTTTGGGACACGCCACCAACACCAAAGCTGAGTTATCATCATTATGGATAGTCATGAAAATTGCCAAGGACAGACAGATTTCAAGAATTCATATCTATGGTGACTCCAAAATAGTGATTGACTAGGTAAATGGTGATTGCAATATCAGAGCTCCTCATCTACACAATCTGCTAAAGGAAATCCAAGCATTGAAGCCCGCCTTCGAATCTGTCTCTTTCTCTCATATATATAGAGAGAGCTTAATTCGGAAGCAAACATATTATCAAAATTGGCTCTAGCAATTCAAACAGGGGTCATAGAAGGTGAAGAAAAATTCAATGACCAAGTAAATGTCTTCTCTATATCTCTTTAAGATATTACTCATTAGAACTGAGAGCGTCGACAGCAGCAGATCAGATTTTTTTGCATCCATGGAAAACTATAGTTTTCAATTCTGCGATCAAAGGTAGTGCTTAATGCACTTGTATATGTAAATTTTGTAAAAAATCGAAGCTACAATGATAATCAACTGCTATTTATATCAGCATGCTCAAGCAGCTGTGATGTAAGTCCAACTGGATAGTCAATGTTATTCTTATGAATAAAAAGATTTTTTTCCATGGAAAAAAAATATAAATTAATACACACACATACACATTTTACAACAAAACACTTTACTTATATGTGTATTAATAAAGTAAATACAATCTTAAAATAAAAGTGGTCATCCTTATTTGGATTGCACCAATCCAATGGATTGGTGGACTTTGTAACGAGATTTATCTTAAGTTTTTCTTTTGATTGTAATGTATGCTACAAAATGTACTCTTAAGTAAATAAAAAATCTATTTCAGTCCAAAACAAAACTCCTTGAAATAATTTGTACAAAAAACCATATTTGGAGGTGTGTAATGTCGTACAAGTTTATAATTCCTTAAACAAAAAATATGGTTCAAATTTTCCATGCTTGCAACCATCTCTTTATCTTTCACTAAATTCCATATATATATATATATATATATATATATATATATATATATATATATATATATATATATAAACACACACATACCAACATAAATCCATCTTAATTCTAGCTCTACCAAGTGTAGAGATGGATCAAATCTCTTGAGGTGCAACCTTTACTCAAGTTTAGCATTGTAAAAAGGATTTGCACCTCAATGGATTTGATCTCTCTCGGCCCTTGGTAGAGGCAAAGTTAAGATGGATCTATGGTAGTATATAATCAATGATTAGTATCGTGATACTGTGAACTTGATTAAAACAAAATAATAGTGTCAAATATAATTGTCTCAAACTCCTGAACATAGATCCATATTAACTCAAATATCATGGGGTGTGAACTTTTCCTCAATGTTCTGCATCGTTCATGTAATGGGATCATGAAGAAAAGTTTGCACCTTGACCAATTTTTAATCCCTATCGATGCATGATAAAACTATATTAGATAAAATCATAAAAAATAAATGTCACCACTATTATAAAAAAAAAAAAACTATGCTTTGTCATCTTAGATACTACCTTCACTCTGCAATTCAATATGCTCGATCTTCTACTAAGTTTCAATTATTGGTCAATTGAATTTAACTATACAAACAAAGTGAATACCAAGTTCAATAAAGTTCAATCAAGAAGAGAAACAATGCTATGAAGTAGCAAGTGAAATCATGGGATAAGTTAAAGGGAGAGATTAGTGGTTTGTAAGTTTAGTAGTTTGCATACATGGAAATGTAAATTGCAAAGAAGTAAAGATAAAAAAATTCCATAATATCCATACAAAATAATTAATTGTACATATTCAAACTTGTACTATATCCAACGAGTAAATCACAAAAGATCCATTATATGCAAAGTGTGTTAAACTCGCACAAAAAGAAGAAAATTGAAAAGAAAACAATGATGCAGGAAAAAATTGGGGGGTCTCAACCCTTCTCAATATTCATCTGTATTATATAGATTACAAAGAAATTCAAATAAAACAAATCTCAACGGATCTCTAACTAATTGCTAAAAACAGTAACTCAACTTAAATACTAATTGGATTCTAACTGAACAAACTGGATGCGGTGGCAGGCAAGGCGATAGGGAGATTAAAACTAAAAATCCCCCTTAATCTCCAATGTTAATTCATCGACACTTACAGTGGCCAAGTGCTATCTTTGAAATTCAAAAACAATTTTTCCTATTTTTTTTTGTAAAGATGCTTGCGATTTGATCTCTTGATTCACATAATAATTTGAAGAGAAATATCGAATGAAGTGAAAGCAAGTGTCAATATGCTTGTTTTTTCGTGAAACACATGATTTTTTGACAATTTGATGGTTGAGTTGTTGTCACAAAAAATAGGAGTTGGATTCTTTTCCATATGTGCTAGATCACTCAAGAGTCTTCTTAGACATATTGCATGGAAATATTTTGAGGTTGTAATTACCTTTTTTTCCTTCACAGAAGATAAAGAGATTATGGGTTATTTATTGGATGCCCATAAAATCAGTTTGTTTCCAAATGAAAATCATATCCAAGTATGATTTTCCTATCATCTATGTTTCTTGCAAAGTCGCTATCTGTGTACCCTGTAAGTTAATGATTTTAAGAAGCTATGTACCACAAACCATAGTTGATTGTCCCTACAATATACTTAGGATTCTTTTTCCAATAAAAAGGTTCATCTCCTAGTAATTATACCTCCTCTCAAATAACCATTATGACTTTCCCTTCCTTTATGTCCTCTGGTTAAGCTTTATGGTTTCCACATACAATTACATAGTGATAACCAAATACTAAATAATTTTCCTCATTTTATATATATGGGATATCCCTACTATTCTAAATCTGCAAGAGCCCATCTTAGCTGAGAAAACACATTTAACTTCTTCATTTAAGTATTAGTCATAAGAGATTTTATTGACGATTTTAATTCTTGATACTAAAAATTATGTTGAACTTTTCACATTTGGGAATTTATTATTTGGTTTCATCTTTGGAGAGAATTATTTTAGTGCTATTTTGTTTTTAAAACTATTTTAGTGCCTTTTTGTTCTTATGGTTTTTATCTTAATTGATACTAATGGAACCTTAAAAAGATGGTTCTTTTCAAATTCATATGATTTGAAATTAAATAATATTTCATTGTTCTTTGATGACCTTAGTCACATTTTTCATTTACTTTCATCTTATGAAGTTATGGTTATATTTTATATTATATAAAGGAAGATAAAATATATTGTGTTTTGAGAAAGTTGGTTTATAATAAAATTTTGTATTTATTTAATTTATGTTAAAGAATGAAAATATTTAATCATTTTTCAAACACCACAATGTTTTAAAGACTATATGGTTATTTATGGATTTTTTAGATTTTGTACAAAATTAAAGATGATTGCATACTTTTGATGTATAGCAATGTCCTTATTATTCCCTTACATAAAGAGGAATATCACCTATATAAAAATAAAGGGTGCTTCTTGGATCCTCTAAGCATTTCTCCTCATCATTTATCCTTTTCCTACCAGAAAAACAATCAACAAGGATGTATGGTCTTCTTGCTTTGAATATTATGTATGGTATTTTTGTTTGGAAATATTAAAAAGAAAAAGGTTTTCAAGTTCTTGTAATAGTGATTGATATATGGTATTTTAATGAACTTGTACTTTAAAATTTGAAGGAATAGTTTGAATGTTTAGGAATGCTTTCCACTTGGAGTTTTGAAAGTATTTTCTTTTTCTAAAATAAGATTTGAATTATTTTATGTTAATAATGAATTTTTATTTAATTAGTATTTAGTTAATTTAATTATCTTAGCAATTGTAATTAACTTTATAATTTATATGGGAAGTTTTCATAAAATTTTGTGATTTTTGTAACTGTATGTACTATATTTTACATGCATGTTTTATAGGTTCCAATTTGCATGGAAAACAATCTTTTATTTGGAAGGTTTTTAGTTAATTTGTTTTAAAAAAAATTGTAAAATTTTGATATGAAAGGAGGAAAGAATACATATATAATCTCGCTTCTTAATTTACATTCCTAAGATGAGATAACTACAATTCTTATTAATTATGTAAATCTAAAAATTAATGATCAAGTGACTACAATTCTTATTAATCAATGTGTAGTTTGAAAATTCTATGATTTAACCCAGAATTGTAACATCCCTCTTTGATCGTTAATAGTTTATAATTGAAAATGTAATTGGTACTTGTTTCTAGTGAGGAGCTCAAGGCCAAGGCCCCACCAGTAAACCTTGTATATGATGTAACTGTTTTCTTAGATTATAATTGTCGAATGATAGACTAAGCGACTGAAGGGTTGTGGTGCAACTTAAGAAACGGGCAACAATTTCCACTAGGGGGAAAGTGGCATTTAAGGGTAAGATCAAGAGAAAATCGCGAGAATCCAAACGATAATGCCTAAAAATCCTTAGTACATAGCTATTATGGTTAGATCCATGAGTATTACCTAAGTCTTCTTACGACATCCTAATATGAGGACATTAGCCTCCTAGTACAAAGCAAATAGGCATCATTTATGACATATGCATGATGCTATAGTTCACAGATGATTTTCAACTTAATTATCCTAAATCACTTTTTATCAATCCTATCCCGACTGGAGAACTCGGAAAACTCCTAAATCTAAAAGAAGCTTAGCTTATTATATTAAATTGTTATATTAATATGCTTGATATGATACGAGATAAATAAACTTGTACCACTATACTTAGTATAATTAACTATATGAGAAAAGGAGTTTTTGCCTCGAAAGGAAGTTATATTTTATGACACTAATTATGTTATATCCATATATATATATATATAATAATATATAATAATATATTTGCTATATGGAAAAGAGTACTACATTAAGTCTTTGTTTATATAAATAGATATATATAGATATGTGTAAAGGACACATTAACTATGGAACATTTATATATAAGATTTAATGAACAAACATAAATATATACTACATATATATTTTATGTTAAAAATATAATGATATTTAGTTGGTCATATCATTAAAACCATAATTATACCTACCGGGAGGCAACGTATATATTGTAATCGATAATTAGTCAACCCGTTATTAGTTCGTGCTTTGACCAAAAAATTATCACGATTTGCCTTAGTTTTACATTGTGCAAATTTTTTATCATTTTTAAGAAATATTAAATAACATTTAACTGTAACATGATTGGATGATAGGATGAAGGTGTTATTTCCCAAGTGACGGCATAAATATTAGAGTTAGAAAAGGTATTTAATGCACCGATTGACCTTCTCATGCCCTCCTGCCACCGCCCCACCGCCCATGTCCGCATCATTGCAGCTACACCGCCTCTGTCATCGCCTCTCCATGGTCACGAGCACCTAGATACTGCCTCTGTCACCACCTCTCCATGGTCACCGCCACCTGGATACCGCCTCTATCACCACCTCTCCATGTTCAAGGGCACCGCCTCTTCATGGTACAGTAAACATACAAATTTATGGAATTGTTGCGCCATCTATTTACATGCATATTCTTGAGGTACTTTTCCAAGTCGAATTGACTTAGCACATTCATTCTTGATTCAACACAATGGAAAGGATTGGAAACTGGATTCATTTATCAGCTGTATCCTTTTTACAATGGCATGGACCTCCATTTTGAGCAATTACAATGCCTAATTGCTTGAGAAATTCAATTAATTGCTTTGCCTTCATTGTTTCTGATGTGGTTTAATTATTAAAAAGGATCTTCCTATCATTGCACTAGCGTAGAAGTGCTTGGAGCTCTGTAAGGTAGTTACTTTTTCCTGTAATAAATCCATTTCTAACATAAAGTACAAAAATAATTCCACAGACACCAAAATCATTGCTTAACTGTTTCTGTGTTTACTCATCCTGAAAATGAAGCAGGGAAGGTGGTTAGCTGCTCCAAAGACGGAAATTTAGAGCTAAGGACTCGTTTGCAAAGGTATCGTACACACATATTTGCATGTATGATAATACCAGTCCTCTACTCTTGCTCTTGCTCCTGATCTTGTTTTATGAGGTCTGCAGCAACAACATTGTAACAAAATTCACCAGAGGATTGTCAACCGCACATTTTCGAGCCTCAAACCAATAAGATTGATCATTAATTGAACATCATAATACAAGTTTCAATATAACTTGAATTAATAGAAATAAGATCTCAGCATTTACAGCATATTCTTCCTTTGTATCTTTCAAGATAGGTAAGCTCTAGGGAAACAATAACTTTGCCGCAAATGTAACCAGATAGTTCACGATTGGCCAGGAAATTAAATTTTTGAGATGGAAGTTTCGGTTGTTCCCTTTTCATAGAAGTAAAAATTTCTACAATAAGCGAATTCCATTCTAAAATTTACCCAAAATGTATGTATCCCGTAAAGCATCTCACAATTCAAACTAGAAAAACTGATTAACTGTGAGATAGGTAAAACACACTCGAAATGTCTATCTAGAAATATCTCACCCAAAACATCTTCACAACTACTATGAAGCTGAGCAAGCTTTGAGAATAAAAAACCCCTGAAAATGAGAAAGCCTGAGATGCAAGCTGTTTTTGACAAGAGTTTGTTCACAACCATGGTGAAGTAGACTCGCTTTCTCTCTTGATTGAATTTTTGAGATTAGTTCTGATAATTCATCCAGTATAGTAATAACTATAATGTCTTGAAGTTCCACACTATGAATTAGTCGCAAAATGCCCACCGTTTATGGATCTGATGCATTCCACACCTCCCCTTTTGCATTTGATTCTTAATCCCCCTTGTTATTTATCTACTATTGGTTTTGATACTAACATAGTAGATCCTAGGGTGTGGGGTTTTTGTTAAACTTCTACCTGTAGTTTTTAACCATTCTCCATAAATTTTATACCCAAACAGGAATAATGGTAATGGCAGATGAATAGGAGCATAGGTTTTTCATACATCGCTACCTCTGCCCATGAGACAACTGCCATGGGTTCCAGTGGAAACAACACCCGCCGCTGAGACTCCACTATAGTAAATCATGATGGGAAGAGCTAGGCCTTCCTTGGAATTTTCCTCGATGACGTCTCTCATCACCGCTCCACCTTGGACTGTAATTGTCATGGCAATCTTGTTGATTCCAATCACAAATGCATAGTTCTATGTGGAGATGATTTCATTCCATTATCTCCAAAACCTGAAAAGGAATCCTTCAATGTTGCACACGAAACCATAAAATGCATGCTTTGCAATTCAATGTTAACAAGAAAAGATTGATCATTCAATCCAAAAGCCTAGTTTCTGGTGGGATCGAAGGCCTCTTTAGAACTGTTAAATTGGGAGGGAATAGGAGAAAGCTCTCTCCAGCTCAAAAACTTTAGCAAGTGCAACCTATTACTCATAAACTTTAAAAGGTGCATTTATTAATTACCCAACCTAAAATAAATAGTTTTATTCTATCATGCATTTTATCAAGCATTGGAGACATTATTTACTTGGCAAGGACATAGTTATAGTCTAATCATCAACCATTCTAATTTCTACAAACTCAATCCAAGTTGCAGCACAGTGGGCATATAAAATGGATGTCATACCTACTACAGTTTAACTTGATAAATATGTACAAGAAGGGTGCCCAGAACAATATTGCAAACATTTTATTAAGGCTTCAACGGTGTCGTTGTTGGTTTCATGAATCTCAATGCATTCAAAACTCAGCATTTTGTGGATGCGTATGTTGATCCTGAGTTTATACAACTCAAGGAAGTTCAAGACAGTCAATACAGACTAGTTGTTGCACAGCGAATAAAGATTCCATGTAAACGACGGTATATGTTACCACTATGCATAGATTTGTGTTCCGAGAAGAGAACAATCACTGTTGCTTTTTAGAGAAGTGTACAGTTCAAGAGTTGAAAGGCATTTTTGCGTGCATAAAACTTTAGCTAGCTCACAAAAGTATTCTTACTGGATACATATGTAGAGCAATATTGAGAGGTTTGTGCAAGAGTGTGCTCTGTATAGCATCTCTAAACCTGAACGCTGAAAATTGGGAATGTATATAATCTACCCTCCATACCTTGGGAAAGTATATCATTGGACTTTGTCATAATACTTTTGGAAACAAGGTAACATCGCTATTATATTTTTGAATCGTTCAACAAACTCAACAACATGTCCTTGTGCATTCCTTGCAAGACTTCGATGACAAGACAAGAAGCAATAATACTATTCTTTGCACATATGTGAGTGCATTTTGGATTACCTACATCTTTTGTGTCAGACAGGGGCAGTAGGTTTATCAACCACTTTTGGACCACATTATGGGCTTTTATAGACACCAGGTTTAACAATATTGGGTGTATTAAATCCGCAGAAAAATGGCTAATCGACTCATGAATATGGCATGGAGCCAATTCCATATCTGATATGGAAGCTCTACTCTTCTCTAACATTGTCCCCATTTACAAGATCTCCTACTTTTCATTTCATATAAATCTTCATATCATAACAACTTACCAACTCTTCATATCATATTGATAATACCAACAACTTACTAAGTGTTCTTAGTTCTTTTCTCCTCATCTTGTTGTTGCTAAGTTACAAATATAGTTTCACATGCATGCATAATCGACCTACTAACCTCGGTAGGTATCCGCTGCCATGCAGCACTTGTTTATATAGTGGATACATACTTAACACTTTATAATATGATTTCTGCTCAAACCAATAGTTATGTTGATACACGAACCTTGCAACCAATCCCTTTGCTAATTTTTAATGTTGGCTATAGCGGTGACTCTCCTTATCGACTTATTGTTTTGTATGATCACGTTATTGTTGGAAAAATGACCTTACACCCATCCGAGATCTAGGGTTATAGCTGATTTTGTTTGATGAAAGCGTACAAGTGGAGCCTTTAAGCTTCCACTTGGTGATGGGAGAACTACCATAATCCTAGCGGACTCCCCAATTCCCAAACAAATGGAGGTCTTAAGTAAGGTCACAACGGACTGAGAAGGGGGGGCGTCTGCTACAGCTTTTCGGTTTGAAGATCTAGATCGGATACTAACAGACAGGAGGGTTATGACAGGTAGTGCAATGGCAGCTAGTTGATGGCAGATCAGGGAGACTTCAGGAGAGTAGCCAGCGAACAGCAAGACCTCTGGTAAAAGCTATACTTTTATTTATTCAAAAACGTTGAGGTGATTCGCGTGAAATCTAGTAAGAACTCTGTTGTTTCTCTGTCTACTTGGAATCTCTGGAAAGAAAACGTGGGTAATAATTCTAGAGTATTAGTTAAACCTCCGTTACAAATATTGTAAGATCGCAATGGTCTCTACGGAAATTGGTAGGTGCTAAACCCAGTTCATCCTTGAAGTAAACTCGGCGCAAATCCATGATATGTTAACACTGCCCACACGGATCGTTCAGGTATTTTTCTTTGTTTATCCCAAAGACCAAACAGCGAGGGTGATTCTTTCCAGAAGTTGTTTAGCTTTACTTTTGTTGCTTTTTATTCTTTAAAAGTCTCTTCCAAAGAGTGGCCTCTGCATGTACTTTAGATTTGATCTATTGTAGCGTCTTGGATCGACCTATGTTTAAAACTAGCAATAGTCACATTAATATTTTAGCGTCTTGAATACGTCGATAGGCTTAAATGGGACACATACTTTAGAAAAAAAACATTAATATGAAAAGTATGTGCCGCATTTACGTCTATCGACGTATTCGAACACATTAATAATATTATTAATGTGGTTGTTGCTAGTAACGAGTGTGCGCATGCACATATCTCCGAAATATTAATAGAATAATATTGTTTAATATTTTTAATGAAATACATAATTGAATTCTTTGATTAGTAACATTGTTTAATTAAAAAATATTATTATTTTATAATAATTAATTAAACATAGTATTTATAAAATAATTTAATTCATATTATAGTTATTTAGTTAATAATAATATTAGTTAATTAGTTAATTAATAATTATTTAATTAAAAATATTAATAAATTAATATTATTTAATGATTTTAATGAAATCCCTATTTTAATTGTTTGATTAATAATATTGTTTAATTAAACAATATTATTAATTAAACATTATTATTATTTATAATAAGAAATTAAACAAAATAATTTAGTAAATGATAATATTAATTAATTAATAGTGGGGAGCTTGGGCGACCAGGGCTTGGCCCAGCCGCCCCTCCTTTCCATCTCTCGGCAGGCTATCTTTTTTATGGAGACGGATCAGTGCCCAGCACCGCAAATCAGTGTTTTATGGGATGCGCTAGATCGACGCCGACTCTGATCCGCTCACCAACGCCCGCTGTTGTTACCGTCCCTGCATTCAACGACTCTCAGAGGCGGGCTACAATGCCGGTGTTATTTCTGGATTAAATGTGATGAGAATCATTAACAAGCCAACAGCAGCTGCTGCTTAGACAAGAAGGCTACCTCTGTTGGTGAGAAGAATGTTTTGATTTTTGATTTGGGAGGCGGGACATTTGATGTTTCTCACACCCTAGTTTAGACGAAAGCGTTTCTTGATTTTTCTCCGAGTCCCTTCTAGCGCTCTGTATTGTGCTTTGCTGCGATCATTGTTCAATATTGTTTTCGATGCAAAGCGTCTTATAGGAAGGAGATTCTCAGATCCAACTGTCCAGAATGACATGACTGCCTAACCAGATTCGATGCCGACTCTGTCTCCGCCACCACCATCTCGCCCTTGCCGCATTTTCGTCGTTTCGGCGGATTGCTCCAGTCATATTGGGGTTTTCTCTGGCTGATTCTTCATCAGGGGTTTACTTGCTGGCTGTTTTTGCCGGTTTGGGAGGTCTACCGTGTCTGCTGCTCTGTCCACAGACATGGATCTTCTGCTACCTCCGATGAGGGTTTCAGTTTTGACGGATCTAATCTTTCTTAGATTATGGTCTTTTTTTTGGAAAACAGGAGGATCGAGGATCCAACTGTTTTTTATTCTGGTTCTTATGCCATATTTTGATATGTAGGTTTTATACTGTACCTATTGGCCATATATTGGTTTTTTGAAGAAACTCTATGAACTGCAAAACTGAACTTCTCTGCTACTAATGTAACGTCCTGCAATGGATGAACACATGCTATACGCATATACAGAATGTAATTTTTCACCTCTGATGAATAAAATTACGCTTTTTTTCTTGGGAAAAAAAATTAATTAATTAATAGTGTTATTTAGTTAATAATATTATTAATTAATTCATAATATATTAATTAATTATTTAAATAATTAATTATTATATTATAATTAATTAACATTATCAATTTATTAATATTGGAGACATGTGTAATATTTTGATATATTTTGGAAATATTTATTAACATTATGATATATTTGGCATGTTAATAATGTGTTTTTATAATATTTTTAATAAAATAAAATAATTTAAGTATTTATAATATAATAATATATTATAAAAACTATTATTTAATTATATTTAGTAAATAAAATTAATAAAACATAAAACATAAAAAAAAATTAAAAAATATAATAATTATTTAATTAATTGTAATTCAATAATTAATTAAATAATAATATATTTTTAATTATAATGATAATAATTTTAATTATATTATATTATATTATTCTATGATAAAAAGATAGAATTTAACTAAAATATTATAATTAAAGTAATACTAAAATAATCTTGCTTAATTCAAAATATTCTTATTTGACTATAATATAATTATATTATAGTACACATACTTCATAGATAGAGATTTGATAGATAGAGATATTAAATATATTATAATTTAATTAAATATGATATTTAAATAAATTATAATATAATAACTAATTAAAAAATAATTTCATTAAATTATAGAGATATTAAATATATTTTAATTTAATTAAATATGATATTAATCGATTATAATATAATAATTAATTAAAAAATAATTTCCTTAAATTATAGTATTATATTATAATTTATTTAAAACAATTATTATAGGTTGATGATAAATAAAAATATTAAAATAATGATGAAGAATATTATAACAATATAATATATTATCTTAGGATGCTGGTGCCACCACGATTACTGGGCGTCACGTGTTGGAGATTCCTCGGCATGGCATCCCACGACGTGGCACCATGCATTACATGCATTAACCCGCGTGGATGCCTTCCTTCTCTCGCCGTTAATGGCACATTCAAGAAGATTCATCTAGACGTCCCCTCACTCGCTAGTTGGACGCGCCCACAATGCGACATAAACCTTGATGAACGTCAAATTTCACATCGGGAATATGTCGCATCTAACCCGTGATGAAGGCCACAATGCAACATAACCCTTGATAAACATCACAATGCGACATAAACCTTGATGAATGTCAAATTTCAGATTGTGAATATGTCGCATCTAACCCTTGATGAAGGCCACAATGCAACATAACCCTTGATAAACATCACAATGCGACATAAACCTTGATGAACGTCAAATTTCACATCTCATATATTGTCGTAATGCGACATAACCCTTGATGAACACCAGAGTGCAACGTAACCCTTGATAAACATCACAATGTGACATAAACCTTGATGAACGCCAAATTTCACATTGTGAATATGCCGCATCTAACCCCTGATGAATGCCACAATGCAACATAACCCTTGATAAACATCACAATGAGACATAAACCTTGACGAATGTCAAATTTCACATCTTGGGCATTGTCGCAATGTGACATAACCCTTGATGAATGCCACAATGCAACATAAGCCTTGAAAAACATCACAATGTGACACAAACCTTAATGAACGTCAAATTTCACATTGTGAATATGTTGCATCTTGGGTTGTGTCGCCATATGTGTCACATATTGAGAATTGTCGCAATGCGGCATAACCCTTGATGAACGCCACAATGCAATGTAACCCTTGATAAACATCACAATGCGACATAAACCTTGATGAACGCCAAATTTCACATTGTAAAACATGACATAAACATTAATGAATTTATGTTGCATTGCATTATAGACATAAACGAGACAATGCAACAAAACCCTTGTAAATAATTACAATTCCTTATAACCCTTGTTGAACATTGAAAAGTTGAATTTTAGATTGTGACAAACATGGAGGAATGTCGTGAGCTAACCTAAAACATTTCAATTCTATCAATAACAATATTATGCGAGACTTGATATCACAACTGTTAAATCACTCCTTTTTATACTTTAACTAAAAGTGTATACATATTATGAATATCAATATTATGCGATGTTTGATATCACAATTGGTAAATCACTCCTTTTTATACTTTAACTAAAAGTGTATACATATTATGAATATCAATATTATAAGATGCAACACATAATTGAAATAAACATGGAGGAAATTTGTGAGCTAACCTAAAACTTTATGAACGCCACAATGCAACAAAACCCTTGCAAAACATTTCAATTCTATCAATAACAATATTATGCGAGACTTGATATCACAATTGTTAAATCACTCCTTTTTATACTTTATTCAAGAAGATTCATCTGGACGTCCCCTCACCCACTGGTTGGATGCGCTCACAATGCGACATAAACCTTGATGAACGTCAAATTTCACATTGTGAATATGTCGCATCTAACCCTTGATGAATGCCACAATCCAACGTAACCCTTGATAAACATCACAATGAGATATAAACCTTGATGAACGTCAAATTTTAGATTGTGAATATGTCGCATCTAACCCTTGATGAAGGCCACAATGCAACATAACCCTTGATAAACATCACAATGTGACATAAACCTTGATGAACGTCAAATTTCACATCTCAGATATTGTCGTAATGCAACATAACCCTTGATGGACGCCACAATGCAACATAAGCCTTGATAACCATCACAATGCGACACAAACCTTAATGAACGTCAAATTTCACATTGTGAATATGTCGCATCTTGGGTTGTGTCGGCAAATGTGTCACATATTGGGCATTGTCGCAATGCGACATAACCCTTGATGAACGCCACAATGCAACGTAACCCTTGATAAAAAACACAATGTGACATAAACCTTGATGAACGTCAAATTTCACAGTGTGAATATGTCACATCTAACCCTTGATGAATACCACAATGCAACATAACCCTTGATAAACATCACAATGTGACATAAGCCTTAATGAACGTTAAATTTCACATCTTGGGCATTATCGCAATGTGACATAACCCTGGATGAACACCACAATGCAACATAAGCCTTGATAAGCATCACAATGCGACACAAACCTTAATGAACGTCAAATTTCACATTGTGAATATGTCGCATCATGGGTTGTGTCGACATATGTATCACATATTGTGCATTGTCACAATGCGACATAACCCTTGATGAACACCACAATGTAACGTAACCCTTAATAAACATCACAATTTGCAACATAAACCTTGATGAACGCCAAATTTCACATTGTGAATATGTCACATCTAACCCTTGATGAATGCCACAATGCAACATAACCTTTGATAAACATCACAATGCGACATAAACCTTGACGAACGTCAAATTTCACATCTTGGGCATTGTCGCAATGTGACATAACCCTTGATGAATGCCATAATGCAACATAAGCCTTGAAAAACATCACAATGCAACACAAAGCTTAATGAATGTCAAATTTCACATTGTGAATATGTCGCATCTTGGATTGTGTCACCATATGTGTCACATATTGAGCATTGTCGCAATGCGACATAACCCTTGATGACCGCCATAATGCAATGTAACCCTTGATAAACATCACAATGTGACATAAACCTTGATGAACACCAAATTTCACATTATAAAATGTGACATAAACATTAATGAATTTATGTTGCATTGCATTATTGGCATAAACGTGACAATGCAACAAAACCCTTGTAAATAATTACAATTCCTTATAACCCTTGTTGAACATTGAAAAGTTGAATTTTAGATTGTGACATAAACATGGAGGAATGTCATGAGCTAACCTAAAACTTTATGAACGTCACAATGCAACAAAACCCTTGCAAAACATTTCAATTCTATCAATAACAATATTATGCGAGACTTTATATCACAACTGTTAAATCACTCATTTTTATACTTTAACTAAAAGTGTATACATATTATGAATATCAATATTATGTGACGCTTGATATCACAATTGGTAAATCACTCCTTTGTATACTTTAACTAAAAGTGTATACATATTATGAATATCAATATTATAAGATGCAACACATAATTGAAATTGGTTTAAATTGGTTATGTATATATTCTTCTTGGTTTAAATATGGTCATGTATATTCATCTTCAAGTTTCTAAATGTGAGATGGGTTGAGCATCAATCTTTTATTTAAAATATTTAATTCAAGGCAATAATCAAAGTCCTATGTATTACATAACAAATATATCACAATCTAGGAGGATTGATTAACGTTCCACATAACCATTGAAAGCCGACATAACTGAAATGTGATTAGAATGAGCATGAGTACTCAATTTAATATTAAAGTGAGTATAAACCATTATAAAAAAATTGATAAAATATACTTAACAATGTTATTCTCATGGTAATGTTGCATTACCATTTACCTAAATATCACACTATGCCATCATCCTTAAATAACTAATATAATCAATATAAAATTATTCAAATTATAATTAATCTAAAATTAATAAATTTTCATTATTAAACAAATATAGTTAATATAAATTAGCAATAAATTAGCACAATCGAGGTTGTAAGTATTTGTCTAATTGACTTTGATGAAAAAGAGAGGATGGAGGTCTCACCTAGGGTTTTGCAGGTAGAAACTGCAAAATCGTCCGGATCTATCTGTTTTGGGATCGGGGATGGATGTGGATTGCCTTGAATGGTGCCTTTTTGGAGTCAGATCTCTAGGATCTGTACGGGTGGATGCTGTCAGAAAGGGCGATTATTGCTACTTTTTTCCCTTTTTGCAGGTGTGGACAGGTGTCTTATTCACCGGTTGCACCGGTTGTTGGGTCAATATGCCATTTGTCGATGGGCCTTACTCCCCGTCTAGCTCTTTCCTCGGTGATGTGCCTGCTGCTCGAGCTGAGTGTATTCCTCCTTCACCGCAGGGTTTAGGCAGGAACCCTAATCTATTGGGAGAGAAGGCACGACACAGACGGAAGACTAAAACTTTCAAAGCACGAGAAGGTGTGCAGAGATTTGTCATCCCGGAGAAAGCTCATCTGGACAGGGTCGAGATGCTTGCGGATTGTGCCTTGGTAGGACGCCTGGAATATGCTTCTGGTTCCAAAGTGGAGATAGCAGAGTGGGTTAAGTTAAACTGGTCGCCACTGGTGGGGAATACACCGAGAGTTAACCTACTGGTTAATCATTGGATTTTATTTATCTTTCCCACTCATGAGTCGATGATGCGGATTCTCGAAGGGACTTGGTTGTTTAAGGAGGGGTCTTTAAATTTGAAGAGATGGCATTTGGAATTCGATCCCATCCACGAACGCCAAGGTATCAGACATTTATGGATGATCGTTCCTGCTCTTCCTATTGAAATCTGGACGGAAGATACAGTGGAGGGGATTGCCAACTCTGTGGGTAGGTGTATAAAGGTTGATAAGAATTCTATTCTTGGTATTGACAGGCGATATGCCAAGGTACTTGTTGAAATGGATGTGAGATTGGGACTGCCGGCCTCTATCGATATTGTCTGGGGCGCTCGTTGTTAGACACAAAAATTGGATTTCTTTAGAATTCCTTTTCGATGTTATATTTGTCGGGAGATTGGTCATACGAAGACGAAGTGTCCGACCCGTCTCACTAGTGAGAAGATAGTGGAACGACATGCTGCTGATAAGATTATTCCTTCTGGTCCGACATCTGAGGTGAGGGTTTCCACAAACCCTACCCACACTGGAACGGCTCTGGATCGGGATCCTCAGAAGTCTTTTGTTCCGGGTAAGTTTATCCCTTCCCTGGATAATACTTTCAATGATCTCACATCGGAGGAATTAGAATTTATCACTGAAAGAGAATCAGATTTAAATAGAAGAATTTCTCTGGGTTTGGTTCAGCTGCGACATGGTTTATCCACTCCTGGGTCTGATAATAGAAAGGTTGGTGCTGATACATGTCATAACCCTGTTGGTGATTCTGAACGTAATAAACCCTTTTTGTGTCCTAGTACTTCTTCCGTGGAAGTCCCCCCTGGGGAGACTCAGACTACTACTGTTTCCACGTCTGAGATTACCTGTATAAACTTGGATACCTGTCCGGATAAATTGATGGATGTTCATAACCCTGTTGGTGATTCTGAACGTAATAAACCCTTTTTGTGTCCTAATACTTCTTCCAAGGAAGTCCCCCCTGGAGAGACTCAGACTGCTACTGTTTCCACGTCAAAAAATACCTGTATAAACTTGGATAACTGTCCGAATAAATTGATGGATGTTTCTGTCTCTGATTCTCTGAGGGATTGCAGTGTCAGGGGGGAGGGTGTTTTGGAACCTCTGAGTATTTTTTCAAAATTCCCTGCGAAGGACTCCAAAGTATTATCAATTCCATCAAAGTTTCAGAACGTGACGATTAGGAAGGCTAGGAAAAAGAAATTTGAGACTGAACCTGAGCCTTTAAGAAGTGAAGAAGTTTTGATTGTTGAGGGGGAGTCTTCTGTTGGAAATGAATTGGGTCTTAGATCACCGATACCCATTGTAGACATTTCCTAATGTCTATTGCCTCATTGAATGTGTGTGGGTTGGGTGGGGTTTTGAGGGCTAGGGCCCTATCCAACCTTCTTCAAATTACTAGTCCCGGTATTGTGTTGATACAAGAAACAATGTGTTCTGCAGAAGATGATGTGGCAAAGTTGGGGAACATTTTACCTTACTGGGAACTCTCTGCTGTAGATGCTTCTAGTCTATTAGGTGGTTTGGTTGTAGCTTGGAATCCTTTATTATACTCTTTCCATTCTTACAAGACTCAATGGGGTATTTTGTTGAAAGGACAGTGTATTGGTTTGAATCTTGGCCTAACTGTTTTCAACTGTTATGCTCCATACACAAATCGTCTGGTATTTTGGGAATCCCTTTCTGTTTCTGGTATTTTGCATGATGAAAATCTTATCTTCGCTGGAGATCTAAACTTCACTTTATATCCTTCAGAAATTTGGGGGAGGAGGGCCAGACTTGATCCTTTGGCGGATTACTTCAGCAGTTTCCTTTTGAAGCATGATCTTATTGACATTGTGCCAACTGATATGAGTCCTTCCTGGAATAATGGCAGGGGGGGTGATGATGGAGTACACAAGAGACTGGATAGGTTTTTGGCAAAGGATTCAATACTGAGGAAGTTTCAAAGATTCCGGGCCTGGACTCATGGGTATAAGGTAGCAGATCATTGGCCCATCTTTTTACAGTATGATGATTATGGATTTAAATCAAATATTCCGTTTAAGTTCAATCATTCCTGGTTGTTGGAGGATGAATTCTGTAAATTGGTAAGAGATTTCTGGTTGAATGCTGATGTTGTGGGTGGAAATCCTTTGGATGTTTTCTGCAACAAATTGAGAAGTCTTAAAAAATTGGTGAAAGATTGGATTAAGAAAAGGAAAGATGCTGACAGAAAGGAACTCATCCTTATTGAAGATAAAATTCAAAAGATTCACAAGGAAAATTATTTGGGAATGCTGAGGCAGGAGGAATTTGAGGTGGTGAAACAGCTTGAGAAGAGTCGAGCTGACATACTGCATAGGGAGGAGATGGAATGGCGTTTAAAAAGCAGGGCATTGTGGATAAAACATGGTGATCAGAATACCAAATTTTTTCATTCGTATGCATCAGCTCGACGCAATATGAATGCTATTTGGGATCTGACCGATACTGAAGGAAATATTTGTTCTGGAGATGAGGATTTAAAGTTGGCTGCTTTTAAACATTTTGAGAATATTTACAAAGAAGAAGGCAACAGTGATATCAGGGAGCAATTAAAAATTGCTGATCTCTTTCCCAGGTTCTTTGATGATGATGAGGCTGCTGCTCTGGGGAGGGAGGTTTCCCTTTAGGAGGTGGAACATACTTTAAAGCTTTTCGCTGGTGAGAAAAGTCCCAGACCGGATGGATGGCCGGTGGAGATCTTCACCCATTTCTTTGATATCATGGGACCTGATCTATTGCAGATGGTAGAGTATACAAGATTGAGGGGATTTACTTCAGGGGCCTTAAATTCTTCCTTTGTTACTCTAATACCAAAGAAAGGAAAACCAGCACACTTTGGAGATTATAGGCCTATTGCCTTGTGCAATTTGGCTTATAAATTGGTATCAAAAATTATAGCACAAAGAATTAAAGGGGCACTTTCTGAACACATTACTGCAGAACAATTTGGTTTTTTACACAATAGACAGATTCATGATGCCATTGGGGCTTCACAGGAATTGCTCCATACTATAAAGAGCAGAAAAATCAGTGCTATGTTGTTAAAACTAGATCTGGAAAAGGCTTATGACCGGGTGAATTGGTCTTTCTTGAGGATAATCCTGATCCAAATTGGAATGCCCCCTCTTGTTATAAATTGGATCATGTCTTGTGTAACTTCAGCTAGTATTGCCATCCTGGTTAATGGGTCTCCTTCATCCTTTTTTAAGTGCTCTAGGGGTATCCGGCAAGGATGCCCACTGTCACCTTTATTGTTCCTGTTGATTGTGGATGCTCTTAGCAGAATGTTAAATTTTGCTAAACAGGAAGGATTAATTAAGGGTGTGGACCTGGGTTTGGATTGTCTTATTTCTCATTTAATCTTTGTGGATGATATACTTCTGGCTGGATTGGCTACGGTTGCGGAATGGAGAGTTTTTCGTAATATATTGGATTGTTTCTGCAGAATATCGGGGATGAAGATAAGTGCAACTAAGTCCAGTTTCTTTTATCAGAATGTGGACCCTGTTTTAAGACTTGGTATTGTGTCCTTTCTGCCTTACAACTGCTTTCCATTAGAGGATGGTCTCAGGTATTTAGGTTTTTTCTTAAGACCTAATAATTACCGGATAAATGATTGGTGGTGGCTGGTGCGGAAATTTGAGTCAAAAATCTCACATTGGTCAAATAGGTTGCTTTCGGTGGGGGGCAGAGTTATTCTGATCAAGGCAGTGCTTCTTGGGATACCTGTGTATTGGTTATCTCTCCTTGAAATACCCAAATATATCCTCAATGTTATCAGGAAGATGATTTTCAATTTTCTATGGAGTGGGTGTTCTGACAGGGCTTCTTTAGTTATGACAGGCTGGGAATCGATATCCAGACCTGAGGTTTTTGGAGGCTGGGGTATAAAGGATATTAATGCTTTCAGCGTGGCTCTAAGGACAAAAAGTATTTGGAGGTGCCTCTTCAATCATAATCTCTGGTCCAGAATATCCTTTGCAAAATATATTAATATGAATTTAGTGGATTGGATAAGACTGGGTATGCCACTGAGTCCGGGATGCTCTCCTTTATGGCGTGGGATGTTGAAAACCTCAGGTTGGATTCTTCGAGACATAAGATGGCTTGTTGGGAATGGAAAATCTATCAGAATTGGGACTGATGATATTTTGGGTATTAGTCATCCTGCACATCCTAATAACAAGATTCTGGATTATTTAAGAATATATGGTATTTGCAATTTGGATCACATCAGGAATTCTGCAGGACAGAAGTGGCTACAGTCTTCGGATTTGGGCTTTATTAATGACGATGCCAGATCCTGGGATATTTACATTAGATCACTGGAAGCGGTTGGAATCACCCTTACACAGTTTGAAGATAAAATGGTGTGGATTGGGAATGAGAGATCTGGCATCGTTACGGCCAAAACTGCTTATGACAGGATTATGCAGGATAAATTTATCTATCCACAACATTGGTGGTATAGAAAAATTTGGAAGTGGAATATGGCTATGAAACATAAAGTCTTTCTGTGGCATGCTCTTCAGGGTACGCTAAAGACTTGGGATAATCTAACTAGGCGTGGTTGGATTGGACCTTGCTGGTGTATATTATGTAAGGAAAACTCAGAATCTATTAATCATCTTTTCCTCCACTGCTCTTTCGGTCTGAAAGTCTGGGATTTCTGCTGTGTTAAACTTTCTATTACTAAGGTTTGGAGGAGATCAAATTTTGGGGAAGAACTGTTGTATTGGTACCGTGAATCCATCGATACTATCCAGGTTCCAGTTTTCTTATCTTGGGCAATATGGTATTATCGGAACTTATGTACATTTCAGGATAAAGACCCAGATGTATTGGCTTGTGGATTGATAGTTCTGAATATGATGAAGTCTTTCTCTGATCATAATATATCTGAAAGGGTGAGAAGGGTTGAACCATTCTCTTTCATTGTAAACAGACCTACTTGTTTCTTTGATGGAGCTGCTCAGGATGGCATATGTGCGGCTGGAGGTGTCATTTATTTAAATGAGGAACATTACTTCACATTTTGTCTCAACTGTGGCCAGGGAAGCAATATGAAAGCAGAACTCTTAGCTCTTTGGTGTGTTCTGAGATGTGCCAATATATTTGGACTGGTTAATTTATTGGTATTTGGTGACTCAAGGGTCACTATTAAATGGGCCTTAAACGAATATGAAATAAATGTTTTGGCTTTAACACATTGGTGTAATCGCATCAGAATGGAGATAGATCTACAGGATCGGATTACTTTTTCTCATATCTTCCGGGAACATAATGGAAAGGCAGATGAATTATCCAAACGAGCTTTAACAGGTATTGAAGGTATAATATCTTGGGAGGAGTGGATGGACTCCAGCATCCAGGATTGTGGCGAATTTTACTTTTTCTAGAAAAATTTTGATATGATTATTTGTAGTCTTCTACAGATCTGTACTGTAGGGATATGAGTACAGATGATATGTAGTATGTGTATGGTTTATTGTAACTGATAAAAGACTATGGGTACACCCTCGTACTTATGCAGAATGCATCTTTCTCTCTAGAGAAGGAGAATATCTTTGTACTATTTGATTCGATGAATAACAATAGTACGTTTTTTTTTCGGTTGAAAAAAAATTAGCACAATCACATTAGATATTTAATTATATAACTAAATAATGTTAATAATTAAATTTATCTATTTTTTTTTAAACCAAGTAAAAAATTATTAGAATTTATATTGATTTAAAAAATAATCAAATTATGTTAATATTAAATATAGATCATTTACTACATAAACATTAAATATAGATCACGAGTAATTAACTCATAACTATAAGAACGGAAAATGAGAACGATACTTTCACATTTTTTATGACAAATGTAAAATGTAGTTTTTTATGATATTTAAATTTTACAAGTATTAATATGTTATTTTCTTTTATATTTATTATAACTAAAAATAAAAACCGATTACGATCTTCCTGAGGTCTACTTTAGAGCTATGAATCCAATTTGCCCATTTTAATTATTAAAAAGGTTATTATGTGGGTGCAATGGACTGATCCATGGTTGGTCATCCTATTTTTTTCCCATTGGCCAGCGATAGTGTTGATTATTGCATTGGCAAACGCAGAGAAGATATGAACCGAAATTCATAGTGAAGGCAATACGTTTGGAAAACAACATTCAAACTCTTTATATATAAATTTTGAATAGGAAACCACTTTTTTTATAAGAAGAGCCAGCCACTCAAAATTTTACTATTCAAAATTAATTATTCATTTCATTTCATTATTAATTAAAGTAGAAAGAACAACAGATGGTTATTCCAAACTTTCTATAGCAGATAGAAGAAACGGTGAAAGAAAATACACAGAAAAGCAAAGCAAATGCAGAAGTTCTTTAGTTAATTTTAAGAATGCCAATTGAAGAATGAAGTTGAGTTAAATTTTGATAGCCTTTTTACAAAATGCAGAGTGAGCAGCACCAATCGCATGTACGAAGAAATAATGGCTTTATTGTTGAACAAGTGTGTAAGTGGAGTGCAGGTCCTGAAGGTCATTAATGATTAAGAACATCCATATGAGAACCGGGTTTGGATTAATGTATGGAATGGTGAATAATAGATATGTTTAAGTACTTGATAATGGAAAGGTATCTCTTAGAATGGACTTGGTATGGTTCAACATTGACCCTTAGAGTTTTCTTTTCATAATAGATGTACACTAGGAAAAGGTTTTGGAAATCATGTATGGGTTAAGTTAAAATTTAAATAACTTATCTCAATGAAATTTTTATGGTTATGGCATGTGAATTGGAGTAGTATTTATAAAAATTATTTTTAAAATTTCATATAAATATTGATTTATATTTTTGGGCATAAGTGTTTTTGAGGGTGTTGAATCTATTTCTACTATCAAAAATATCCATAAAACACAGCTAAATTTCGATTTTGCAAAATAAAAATAAAAATAAAAACTTTGAATAGGAAAATGGTATACTTCGATACCTTTACATTTTGAAAAAATCATTAAAAAATATCTATTATTTTCTAAGCTTAAGATGATATTTCCTTCAGTGAAGAAAGATTAGAGGAGGCTGCACTATGACATGTTACAACACTTGTTCTTTTCGAAAATATCTAGGGGCATGTCATGTTGCCATTCTATGAAAAAAAACATTAACAATGGATGGAACACTATGAATAAATTAATGAGGTTTAAAGTTTAGCCAATGAACCATGTGAATAGCTCCAAGGTTTAGGAAAGCTTTAGTAGAGGCTGCAAAAACCGCATTAGATTATAGTACATGAGGATGTTCAAACTTAAAAGTGCCAAAAACTTGCGTGTAACTGCTCGAGAATGGATGGAGGCTTTAAGGATTGGATTTTGATACGATATGGGGAAATTAATAAAATATATAATGTTAATTTTGCAACGATTGAATGTGTAAATTCACTTATATTGGAGTTTAAAAAAGGTCGGATAATATAAAAATGGTTTTTCAAATATGGAAAAAAAAAACATATTAACTATTTAATTTAATTTTAAAATTTGGTAAATATTTTAATTATATTCTTATTATTATGTAAGTTTAAAAATTAATAATAAAATAATTATAATTAATATTAATTTATTATTAATTGATTAAAAGAAAAAAAATAAATTGATTGTTAAATTTAATATTAAATTTGGTAAATATCTCTAATCATTTTAAGATGGTATCTACAATATTAAAGTTCTAATAATTTTAAGATGGTATCTGCAATATTAAAGTTCTCAGCATCATTATCAATGGCTTTCACAAAATTCCTCAACCAATCCCATCTCATTTTATAAAGTTATTTTTTTCAATATATAGAAATTGATAATAATATTAAAGAATAACCATAAACATTGAAATTTCAATGTTGATTTATGTTTATTTTATAAATGATGTATTTATTATATTTATTTTATGAATGATGTATTTATTTTGAAATATCACATTTTTTAAATTGTATACCAATTATCTTACCAAGAGTGTTCTTTAAAAATTAAGATGCCAATTGATGCACTTATATAACTTTTTGAAATTATTTTTTTAAATATTATTTAAAATGATTATATCTAAAATATAATAGAGTCTTTAAAATAATTAAATCTAAATTTACTAAAATTAATAAATAATATATGTTAATATTAAAATTTAATTATAATTAAAATTAATAGATAATATAATTGATTATAAAAATATAATTATGTATTTATTTAATATATTAACTATTATTTAGTATTAATTTTGTCAATTCTATTGATAGCTCTATTGATAGCAAGGTTGAAATTTGATGTTCTATCTTGTATGTTAATAATTTTTTATATGATGTTTTAATTTTATTATTGTCTTTTATTTGGCATTTGAATCTTAATTTTACAAGTCATAATAATAATTGTTTTGTTAAATAACATTTATAATAACTATATGAAACATTGAATTCTTATCTTACCTCATATAATACAAAAGTAAAAAATTTAGAAAAATATAATAAAGAAAACATAATAAACATGATGATTAAACCAAACACACATATAATCACAAAGAAGGTTTATCTTCAAAACTTCTAAATAGGCTATACCATGGCCCAAAAAAACCATGCCCAAGTAAATCGAAATCCGGTAATTTTTTATTTGGTAAAATATAAATTTTTAAGTGTTTAAATTGTGTTTTTGAATCCATAAATAGATTTCAGCACCTACCCAAATTATGCAATTTTCATAGCTAATATTTGTGATTCTAAGATTTTTTTTAAATTTTCAATGGAATATAAAAATATAAGACAGAAAATATGTTCAGAAAAGATTTGACCCAAATCTTGTGCCTGCAAGAAATAGTTCTCAAATAGTAATTAACTACTAACAACTAATATATATATATACTATGCTTGTGATATAGATATTAATAACCTGTAAAAATGAAAATATATTTCAAAATATTAGATAAAATTAAAATTTACATTTTATTAATAATATTTAATTTTAATGTAAAATAATAAAACTGGTGAAATTTCAACATTGACAAACACTATAAACTAAAAATTATGTTTAACAAAATTATCTTATAAACTAAAAATTATGTTTAACAAAATTATCTTGTAGTTAATGGAATTGTTTTTTTAATTATTTTTTATTAATTATTATTTAATAAAATTAAATTTATTATCACTGAAAGCTTTTATTTTCATATACGACATATACTGAATTTCCTTTAAAAAAAACATAGATAATCCATGTAAATTTCAAATATAAATAATGAACATATTTTTTTGTTATCCACTTTTTGTTAGTTTTGAGCATGCATTATCTTACTCTGAATAATAAAGTTATAAACTATAAAATCTAGATAACAATGTGATAATCTGAGGAGGTTTGTAAATGAAACACGTCCGACGCACATGTTTATAAAACTTCATCACCAGGGACACAATGTCGGTCAGTACAATCTATGCAACGACACAAAACATTTAAAACACAGGAATCATAAGATTTCCAGCTGTTGAAAATTCACCTTCCCTGCGTGAACGATGGATTAAGCTATCTAAAGGTCCCCGAATGTTTAATTTCGCTTCGATTAACGACAGTTTTAGCGTTAATGAAATCAAATATACTCTAATTGATATTTGTCTGCTGAGCAGCTGGACCTCTCTGCTTTCCTTCTTCCATATTAAATTCAATCCAATACTTTAGTCTTTCTGCCACGCCAATCCCGTGCGGTTTCATTTCCTAAAATAAGACGCGATGCTCGCCACTACCATGTACTCTGGTGGCTCTGTCCGGTGGGAGGCGTGAGCAGCAGTTTCAGAGGAAATTTAGTTGTGTAGGTATCACTTCCTCAAATGAGAATTAGGATAATGTTTCCAGCCTGGACTTCGCTGCATTATTATTTTCTAAAGCAAAAGGTGGCCGCCACAAAAATATTATATTTCCCAACAACGAATCTTGCAGTGTACACAGCGTCCCCACATAATTATACGATTGCCTCTCGCATCAAGCTGCCTGTCTGTCTGTCTCAGATGACCCGAGCCACCCGACTTCTTCTCTGCACTTTCCTTGTCTAAAGAGTCTTCTTTGATCATTTCTCTTTTCCCCTATAAATCAGTCCCACTCGAGAAGCTCTCGCTGCAATGTGGAAAACTATCCTATCATCTCCACCGCAATTCACGACACAAAGTTCCTTCCTCATCGAAAACATCAAGGGCAATGGCAGAGAGCGTTGTTTCTCCAGGAAGAATGAGATCAGATCTCTATTCCCTCCAGTGTGAATGTGAAGATGCAGAGCGATCATTGTCCCCAACACCCACGGTCATATCGGTGTTGTCATCTCTGGTAGAGCGGACTCTCGCCAGAAACGAGAGGCTTGCGGCCTCTTACAGCCCAGCCTCTTTGCCTCCCAGATACCGCGTGTTCGACGGTGTACAGGTGCCAGACATATGCATAGAGAGGTATCTGGAGAGGATTTTAAAGTATGTTAACTGCAGTTCTTCCGTGTTTGTGATAGCATATGCTTACATCGACCGCCTCGTTCAATTACATCCTCAATTCCGCATTATGTCTGTTAACGTCCACAGGCTGCTCATCACCACCGTCATGGTTGCCTCTAAGTTTCTCGAAGACCTGTAAGCTAATTCTCTAATTCAAATACTTTATGCTAATTACCATCTGTGATCCTCTGTTTCCTGTTATTTTCAAACATTAGTCTCAAGATTTTAATATCAGTTTTGATTTTGTGAGCAGGAATTACAGGAATTCGTATTATGCGAGAGTAGGAGGCGTAAGCACCGAAGAATTAAATAGAATGGAAATGGAATTCCTATTTCTGATGGGCTTCAAGTTGCAGGTGAGTGTGAATGTTTTCGAGAGTTATTGTAACCATCTGGAGAGAGAGGTGGCGTCGGGAGGAGGATTCCAAATAGAGAAAAGCCTTCTTCCATTCGTCTTCTGTAGTGCCACGCGACAAAAGCTCCACTGCCAGGAGACATGAGGATCCCAAAAACCAGAGATTTGGTCTTTGGTGCGTGTATGGCAGGTCTTCCAATTTGACAAAAAAGATATTGAAAACTGATTTCTGTGGGCAATCGAATTGTGGATTTAATGATCGAGAGAAGAACAAAGGGAAGCTGTTAATCAAATTATGTAAAATACAGTTGGTCACTTTGGTGTACCATACCCCAAACTGAAAGCACACTCGAGCGTAGGGAGGGGGGGGGGATTTTCAGTATGATAACAGTGCATCTGAAAAGAGCTGAGTGGCCATGCTCGTTTGTATTCTAAACCCGGCTATGTAAATATAAAGATTGGAACGTACCCATTGTAATCTTACAGTAACAGTACTTACTCGTTTACAAGTAAACGCTAAGTATCCATTGCATCAATTAATTTTGAAATGTAATATATTCCGAGGGGACAAATTTATTTTCCAAGGTAGTCATCGCATCATATAATTTATGGAGTGGAATGTGTCTGTTGTTTTGGGGTTAAAATCCATTTTAAATTGATATGTCATGTAAAAAAACCTAGATCATTTCCCATAATTTTTAAAAACATGAAAAAGGATTTTTCGTCATGAAATGAAGAGAACCGAGAACCAGAAAGCTACCTGACAGTTAGTTAAAGCCACCTGCACCAAATGATTTCACGCTGTCACCACCACGGCTGGAACGTGCCTGGATGGCAAAATCAAACACACTTATCCATTTCTGATTCATTTTCCGATTATTAGTTGGAGTTGGAAGCCCAGTAGCATAATTCGGTTGTCACGTACCCAAATTTTCATACTAAATTAGTGAAATTTTCAAAATAATTTTTTGATTTTACAATGATTACTTAACTCCACCTTGTTGGATTTAGAGACGTCTAATTACAATAATTAAGTTGGACATACGTGCATTATGATTATGATATCAAATACTGTCCCAAGATTACATTTATGTAATGATTAAGAAATGCCAAACAATGTGATTAATTAAGTCATGGCATTATACGTATTTAAATAAGGATTTGGATGCAAATACATATAGAATAATGTTAATCAATTATAATTGTTAATGGACCGATTATAGTTGATTAAAATAATAGCAGTAACAAATTTGAGCTAAATAAGGAAATCAGAATTTATTCTGATTTATTTCAGTTTTTTCTGAAGTTTCCCGATTTCGAGTTTTTTATAAAATCGGAAATTCCAGATTTCTTTTTAGACTTGTTTCCCAAGTATTAGCTAAATTTCAGCAGCCCTAGGATTAGAATTTTTCTTTGGCACTGCTATAAAAGGGCTGAGTCTCCAAGGCTTGCAATCATCCAGAAAAATTGTCTGCTCCATTTGAAGACAGGATACTCTCCAGAGAAAAGGATTGCAAGTTCTTGGAAGGATTCGAGAGCCAACAACTCAAGTCAAGACCAGGAGCGTATCAACCCAGAGCCTTGGAAGCTGTCCGCGGCCTTTGAAGATGGAAAGTAAGTTCCGTTGTGCATTAAGCTTGATTTCTAAGTTCCGCTGTGCATTAATTTTAATTTCTTACATAGGAGTAGATCTTGGTTAGGGTTTAAAGTAATTAGTAAAACCCATCAATTGGTATCAGAGCCTCCCTTATGTGAGAATTGCAGTTTGAAATCCAAGTCTCCATGGCTGAAATTGCTGCGTGTGATCCCCTGAGTATGAGATGTGTTTTCTGTGAAATGCTGTGTGTGGAAACGATTCTGAGTATTGATCCCTGCACACAGAAAAACATTCCTTTTATTTTTATTTTTTTGCTGTAAATCGTTTTGGGGAAAATGATACCTTCCTGGATCACTAGATAATAAATATGCCTATGGTTTGGCCTTGGCAATGATACCTGGGGATCATTGGTGCTGCGTGGGGCTTGGCTTGCATAGTGCAGGGGATTGGGAGCTTGATCCCATATATTTTTTATACATTTTGTGTATTCGTTATTGCAATCTTAATGTTCAGGTTTGCACAAGTGAAAATGACTCCCGATCTCTGCTATTATTGTGTATGCACTTTATTAATCGTTCTGGGGAGGGAGATTGCTTAACAATGCAAGGAGATTGGCCACTCTTAGTTTCTCCCTGTGTGTGGACTATTCTTTTTGCGTCATGTTTCGTGTGACAGCGATTTGGAGGTGTGGGCTTGTCTTTTTTTTTTATTGCAGAAATAATTTTCCTCATTGTCTTGCTGGGGATTTCAAATGATAGCAATCTATATTGTACGTTATTGTCTCTATTTGAACACCAACACTTCCTGTTTCTGAATAAATTTGCCGGCTTGAAAGCTTGGTCTCCTTCAACATCGTCGAGTGGGATTTTTTTTTTAAGTTGCAGTTTGATTCCACTAGCCGCCATTTAATGTGATTACAGAGCACGACATTAGATCCATCGTGGCTCCCCACCTTCTCGCTCCATGAATTGGCATGCTTCTCTCCAAGATCGCGCCTCCCTTCTGATATGGCGTCTGCTTTATTGGTTCAGCATTTAAACTGACTTCATTTATGCAAGCAATAGGAATTGAACCAGATCTTTTCTTTGCGGATTATGAATATAGATCACACTTTACCTTAACTTGACAGTATCGGATTCTTATGAACATTTCATTTTATGGGAAAGTTATTTTGAATTGCATGCTTATTGATTCGTAAAGTTCGAAGTGGAATAACTTCAATCATCTTTTACTGTAAATTTGACTGAAAAATTTCACAGTAACCAACTTTTTCATCCTTTTTTTTGGATCTACGGCATTACACAGAAAAGATCTATCAGGGTTCTAAATTCACATGAATTAATTCTGGTTAAATTTAACATTGAAATGTGATCCAGACTAAGTATAAATTTAGAAGGCAAAATCTGTTTAGAATTTTAAATTCTCAAAAATTTTGACCTTTGACAAATATAAAGATTGCTCATTCATTTAAGCTAAAAATTTTGATGTTGCAACAGTAAATAACTTTCTATACTGTCTGCCTAGAAATGGCAATCTTAAGTTTAGTATTTCTGAATGTGATACTTTCTTTTAGAGATGTTAATATTTTACTTGAACAAGCACATATTATCAACTGTTAAGTTAACAAATAAGGGTGATGATTTTAGGTATAATTTTGGAATCTAACTAAATGAATTTTATGTATACATGTGTTGTTTTCGCATGAGTCAAGCATTGATGTTCGCAAAACGAACCGCTCTGTGTAAGACGATTGCAAGGATGACTCATGACAAGCTCAATGGACGTGGGTGTTAGCTTTCCCAAAGGAGGGTTGGCACCTGCTAAGTTGTTTGGTGCATAAGGGTGATGTATAACAAATAAGTTGCAACACACATATGCTGGCAATGTCTAGAAAAGCATTTGGGGCTTGGTGCACCAGGTCCGTTAGTGACCTGCCTTCCCCACTTGACTGGCCTGGTAGTTAGCAAATGGATATGTCAATCTGGCCCAAAGGCGGAAAAGACAATAAGGTAATGATTGCGCCCAAAGGTGTTTTTCATTATTGAGTGGTGTTTTGGCTAAAAGATTCAATGGAGCACATAATTTAATTTGGGCCTTTAGATGGATTTTAGAATTATGATTAAAGATCAAATCGTGATGCATAATATCTAATTTTTCCTTTTGTTCTTCAATTTTCAGATCTAAACATAATGTCAAGTCTAAGTCAAATTAAGCCCCTCATGGGGAACAATTTCAAACAGTGGGAAGAAAAGCTGAAATTAGTCTTAGGGATCATGCAATTGGACACTGCACTGAGATTTGATCGCCCCAAGCCCAATAAAGAGGGTGAAGAAACTCCCCAAGAGAAGGCTGAAATTGATAGATGGGAGCATTCAAATCGCATGTGCATAATGGTGATGAAGCAAACGATCCATGAGACTTTTCGGGGCATAATACCTGATACAGAGACCGGCGCTATTAAATACCTTAAGGCCCTTGAAGAGAAATTCACAAAGAGTAAAAAGACTGAAGTTAGTACACTCTTTGTGAAGTTGGCAACAATAAAATACAAGGGAAAAGAAGGGGTTAGAGAGCATGTTATTGAGATGACAAGACTGCAACGTGCCTTGAAAGGACATAATTATGACATCTCTGATGAAGTTCTCATTGAGTTCATTTTTCTGTCTCTCCCGTCCAACTTTAGTCAATTCAAGATGACTTATAATTGTCAAAAAGGGACGTGGACACTACCTGAGTTTGAGGCTCAGTTGGTGCAGGAGGAAGAGAGACAGAAAATGACTAAGGGGGAAAGTGCTCATGTAGTAACATCTAAACCTAAGGGTAAAGGCAAGAAGCGCAAGTTTGTTGCCAAGGTAGCTGCAAACAATGCCGCGCAGAAAAGCAAGAAGGAAGATACTTCTGCGAAAGCAGAAGAAAAGAACTGTTTTTTCTGCAAAGCGCCAGGACATACAAAGAAATTCTGCACTAACTATCATGCATGGTTAGCAAAGAAAGGTATGTCTCTTGCTTTAGTTTGTTCTGAAGTTAATTTAAGTTCTGTATCTAGATATACTTGGTGGATAGATTCAGGTGCAACGACTAACATCAGTATGTCGATGCAGGGTTGCCTAAGCCATCGCAAGCCAAGTGAGGCGGAGCGCTACGTTTACGTAGGAAATGGCAACAAAGTAGAAGTGAAAAGCATAGAAAAATTTAGATTATTATGTAAGACAGGATTTTATTTAAGTTTTGATGCTTTAGTGGTTCCATCTTTCAGAAGGAACCTAATTTCTATATCTTATTTGGACAAAAATGGTTATGTATGTTCATTTGGTAATGGAAATTTCAGTTTGTGTCAAAATTCTAAGATTCTTGCTTCTGGTATCCTGTCTTCTTATGATAATCTTTATTTTCTAGATATAGACACTTCACATTCAGAGGCACTGCATGTAGATAATAGAAAACGTAAATTAACTTGCGAGAAATCTCCAACATTATGGCACAAACGATTAGGACATATCTCTATGAAAAGGATAGAACGTCTTCTGTCTAATGATATTCTCCAACCTTTAGATTTTACAAACTTAAGTGATTGTGTGAATTGTATCAAGGGAAAACAAACTAATAAACGTAAGTATGATGCAAAAAGATGTAATGATGTCTTAGAATTGATTCATACGGATATCTGTGGTCCTTTTCCAAAAGCTACAAGAAATGGTCACCGTTACTTTATCACATTCATAGATGATTATTCAAGATATGGTCATATTTACTTAATAAAAGCAAAGGCGGAAGCATTAGACGTGTTCATAAAGTTCAAAACGGAAGTTGAGTTACAACTTAACAAACGTATAAAGTCCATTCGTTCTGATCGTGGTGGTGAATACTACGGTCGTTATGATGGATCAGGAGAACAACGTCAAGGTCCCTTTGCAAAATACTTAGAGGAATGCGGAATTGTGCCTCAGTATACGTTGCCAGGTTCGCCTGCAATGAATGGTGTTGCTGAACGGCGAAATCGCACCCTTAAAGACATGGTGAGAAGTATGATTGCTCGTACAACTCTACCTGAGAATTTGTGGGGAGAAGCCTTAAAGACTACAGCATACATACTTAATAGAGTGCCTACTAAAGCAGCTAACAAGACCCCTTACGAGTTATGGGTTGGGCGCAAGCCTAGCTTGAATCATTTGAGAGTTTGGGGATGTCCATGTGAAGCTAGGCCTTATAATCCAAATGAAAAGAAACTGGACGAAAGGACCATTAGTTGTTACTTTATAGGCTATTCTGAACGATCTAGGGGATACAAATTCTATAATCCAACAGAACATACAGTTTTCGAGTCAGGAAGTGCGAAATTTTTTGAGGATAATGAGTTTGTGGGGGGAGATATGACAAAAGATAGTATTTTTGAAGAAGAAGAGACGAATGCGAATGAGACTATGGACCAAAGTCCTGGTTTTGTTCAAATTCTGATTGCGTTTAGAAATGAGACTATGGACCAAAGTCCTGGTTTTGTTCAAATTCCGATTGCGTTTAGAAATACATCTTCTGACAATATGCAAACTTCATCATCACAAATAACTCGGTTAGAAACTCAACATGGAATAGAGAACACAAATGGACCTGAACCCAACCCAAACCCTGACATTGACATGACAAATGTTGATGGCCTAGGGCCTGTGGGAGATTCAGAAATTGATAATGATGTTCCTCCTCCTATTGAAGATCAAGTTGTAAATGAACCTCAAGAAAATCTAGTACATGTGCCAATTAGGAGGTCTACTAGAGAGAAAAGATCTACACAATCTAAGGATTATGCATATCTTCAAGAACATGAGTTTGACATTGGCATGTTTGAAAATGATCCTGTTAATATCAAACAAGCTATGGAAAGCTCTAACTCTCAAATGTGGATTAATGCCATAAATGAAGAGATGAAATCTATGTATGACAATGACGTTTGGGATATCGTTCCGTTGCCTAAAGACAAGAAACCCGTTGGTTGCAAATGGATATTTAAGACTAAGCGGGATTCTAAAGGCAATGTTGAAAAATACAAGGCACGTCTTGTTGCGAAAGGTTTCACACAGAAAGAAGGCATTGATTATAAAGAGACTTTCTCTCCAGTTTCATCAAAAGACTCTTTAAGGATTATATTGGCACTTGTAGCACATTATGATTTAGAACTTCATCAGATGGATGTAAAGACGGCGTTTCTCAATGGTGACATTGATGAAACAATCTATATGAAGCAGCCAGAGAACTTTGTATCAGGTGATGCAGGGTCTATGGTTTGCAGACTTAAGAAATCTATCTATGGGCTAAAACAAGCATCTCGACAATGGTATCATAAATTTCACAAAGTTGTTAGCTCTTTTGGTTTTGAGTCTAACATAGTAGACGAATGCATATACCTTAAGTTCTGTGGGAGTAAATTTATTTTCTTGGTTTTATATGTAGATGACATATTGCTTGCCAGTAACGATAAGGACATGTTGCATCAAACTAAGGATTTTTTATTTAAGAACTTTGAAATGAAAGATCTTGGTGATGCATCATTTGTTCTAGGGATTGAAATACTTAGAGATAGATCTCAAGGTATTCTAAGGTTATCCCAGAGGAACTATATCGATAAGATTCTAACAAGATTTGGCATGGAAAACAGCAAACCAGGAGATACCCCTGTATCAAAAGGAGACAAGTTTAGTCTAAAACAATGTCCCCAAACTGACTTAGATAAAAACATCATGAAAGATATTCCCTATGCCTCAGCCGTGGGTAGCATCATGTATGCACAAGTATGCACGCGTCCAGATATTGTGTTCATCACTGGAATGCTAGGGAGATATTTGAGTAACCCAGGTATGGAACACTGGAAGGCAGCCAAGCGAGTGTTGAGATATCTAAAGAGAACAAGGGACTATATGCTCACGTATTGGAGATCGGAACAGCTCGAGGTCATTGGATATACTGATTCTGATTTTGGAGGATGTGTCGACAGCATGAAGTCAACATCAGGATACATCTTTATGATGGCTGGCAGTGTCGTGTCATGGAAGAGCACTAAGCAGTCATTGGTAGCCTCCTCCACTATGGCAGCTGAATTTGTTGCATGCTATGAAGCATCTAATCATGGCGTATGGCTCAAGAACTTCGTCGCAAGTCTGAAAATTGTGGATTCTATTCAGAAACCACTCAAATTATTATGTGACAACAATTCAGCAGTGTTATACGCAACCAACAACCGAAGTTCGTCAAAGTCGAAGTACATTGATATTAAGTTTTTGGTTGTAAAAGAGAGAGTGCAGAATGATGAATTATTTATAGAACACATAGGTACAGACTCCATGATTGATGATCCTCTTACTAAAGGATTACCACCCAAGAAGTTTCACGAACATGTTGCTCGTATGGGTGTAATATCTATTTAGGATAGTTAGAAAATGTGGGAGTTTGAATATGTTTTAAGTTTTGTTTTTGATGTTCTATGTAATGCAATTGTAAACAATTTTGATGATATATACAAATTGCATTCAGTTCCAGTTTCATTATTTCTTTCTTTAAAGTTTGATTTTTGACCTCATACAGTAAAGTAAAGGTGACTCAATTAGAAATAGGCACGTATAATCACACTTGCGTGTAATTTCTAAACTATATGTCCAAATCAGATTCATGTCATTTAGTTATGTTGGCAGCGTGATTTATGTCGGTTTAGTTGCGAATAAATGTGACAAGTGCTGCTTAAGTCCTTTGTTAGCATAATTGATGGACAGAATTGTTTAAGAAATACGATAAGAAAGACAGAAAAGTTGCATGCAATAAAGTTAAGGATATATAATCAAAAGGTTGCACTTGTCCATGTGGGAGATTGTTGGATTTAGAGACGTCTAATTACAATAATTAAGTTGGACATACGTGCATTATGATTATGATATCAAATACTGTCGCAAGATTACATTTATGTAATGATTAAGAAATGCCAAACAATGTGATTAATTAAGTCATGGCATTATACGTATTTAAATAAGGATTTGGATGCAAATACATATAGAATAATGTTAATCAATTATAATTGTTAATGGACCGATTATAGTTGATTAAAATAATAGCAGTAACAAATTTGAGCTAAATAAGGAAATCAGAATTTATTCTGATTTATTTCAGTTTTTTCTGAAGTTTCCCGATTTCGAGTTTTTTATAAAATCGGAAATTCCAGATTTCTTTTTAGACTTGTTTCCCAAGTATTAGCTAAATTTCAGCAGCCCTAGGATTAGAATTTTTCTTTGGCACTGCTATAAAAGGGCTGAGTCTCCAAGGCTTGCAATCATCCAGAAAAATTGTCTGCTCCATTTGAAGACAGGATACTCTCCAGAGAAAAGGATTGCAAGTTCTTGGAAGGATTCGAGAGCCAACAACTCAAGTCAAGACCAGGAGCGTATCAACCCATAGCCTTGGAAGCTGTCCGCGGCCTTTGAAGATGGAAAGTAAGTTCCGCTGTGCATTAAGCTTGATTTCTAAGTTCCGCTGTACATTAAGTTTAATTTCTTACATAGGAGTAGATCTTGGTTAGGGTTTAAAGTAATTAGTAAAACCCATCACACCTATGAAATAAGACATTTAATCATGCATAAATGTGTTAAATCCTAATTGACCGATTACAAATTCATAAAATTGTCCTACTTTTAAAAATAAGTTATCTTCCTTAACTTACATACATGAGATACTTATAAGAAGGAGTTAGTACATTTATAATCTAATCTATCCCTTGTAACTATTTTAAAACAATAAGATACCCGTGAGGGTCACTCAATCATTTTTTTTCAAGATAAGCATGATTTTCCAATTACAAGATTTAATGAGTAGTAATGCGTTTATACAAAATATTATATATGAGTATTCAATTTAATGAAATATATTTCATCATGACAAAGTGTCTTGGTACAGTGTACCCATACTTGATCAATAGGAATAATAATTAAATTATCATTTATCAATATATACACTTTTACCATGAAAGAACGAGACCATCACATTTATCAATCATTAAAAGCATAAAGTACACACATTCAAATAAACCAAATTAAATAATTTTGGAACATAATATCAAGAGAATACTCAAGAGAGACACTACAAAGAGAGATACTCAAGAGAGACACTACAAAGAGAGATTCACCTAACAAAGAGAGATTCACCTAATCCTTGAGCTACATCCATAAAGATTGTGTTGTATTATTTAATCAAAAGGAGATTTACATCTACAACATAGTTGTTGTAATAATTCAATTTTCAACTAAAGGTTGTGTTGTATTATTTAATCAAAAAGAGATTTTCATCTACAACACGGTTGTTGTAATAATTCAATTTTCAACTAAATCTCTCTCAAGAAGATTCTATCAAACATCCAAAGTCTCAAGAGAATTCTATCAAACATCCAAAGTCCATAAAGTCTTATGGCACTAAATTAAAAGACTAAGGAAATCTTATCTCACTTCTACCTTAGTTTTATAACTTTATTTGGGTGGAGGAGAGTATTAAGCTATCCCTTCCAATTCTTCAACGAAGTGTAAGAAAAACCCTTATGTTATAAATGAAGGATTACAACTTGACTAAAAGTAAGTTTGAACATATCTTCCCCTAATAACCATATATAGGATTTGTTTTAATTATACTGACGGTGATTTTAAACAAAGGGCCATATCTAACTATAGAAATTTATTCCTTTTACAAAATACCATCTACATGATTTCAAAAACCTAAATCATATTATATGCGCACTTTGTATATAGTATAAATGTATAAGCGTCGACTTTCCCACAAATATGTAACATTCAACCTACATTAACATCCATCGTATCGATGGTAAAACCCACTCATTTGTATGGCATATATAAAAACAGTGTGCAGACTTTACGCAACCCTTCCACTCAGACAGAACTTACACATTTATGTAATACTATAAGACAGGGGTCGACGAATAAAATCAGTCAAGTAGACAGATTAACAAATGAAACTCAGTACAGGGTTTAGTCAGATCTCGATTCTAAGTTAAACCACTGGTGCTACAAATATTTACGCCATTATTGAGTTCTAAGCTGAGGTATACAAAGATCATTGCATCATATGAATTGGCAATTCCGAATCTCTGCGTCATCTAAAACAAGCAACAGGATGATAAGCACTCAACACTAATCTGCTAAAGATCTCTAAGGTAAACGTAATTTGCTGAGTTATTCCTTAAAGATTTTTCCTCCATCTTCTATAACATATCAACAGCTAAGTTATACTCACCGAGAAGTTCCTGGCAGCACCATAGTAAGTACGGAGGTAGGGCAGCATAAAACATACCCAGAATCCCAATAGGAAGCTATTCCTGGCAATTATAGTCCACTACAACAGCTTTATTGATTTAAAGATTTTGACAGAGTTTAAACTGTAGTTTTCTAAGCATGCTTTCAACGTTTTAGTCAGGGTTCTAATAAGATTTAAATAATGTAAACGCAGAGGTAACTGCGCTTTTCGATCTAAAATTCGATGCATACATTGATCCTTGCGGTCACATTTCAGGTAGCGTTTCTTTCCAATAAACTACACTATACATAAACAAGGTATTAACACAACTCTGATCTTTCATATGCCATGCATCCATATCTATGTAGAAAACAAAATCGAGGGAGAAAATGTAATGAGGAAACACCTACAGGGGTCGACTTGCAGACCAGCAGTTACTTTCGTATCTATGCAGCGGAGAAATAATTCAAGACGCATCAGTCCAGAGGAGGATTTAACACTAAGGGATATCAAGATATCCCTTTTCTCATAAAATCTTTAAATAATTTGTTTCATGGACATATCATAATTCCTCACTATCACATGAAGATTATGTATATATGTATGTAAAAAGTTACCCCTCATTATAAAACATTTGAATAGAGATATATTTCCATAATTACCATGATGATGCTCTTTTGAGGAGTTACTTATTTCAAGGAGAAACTTCCTTCCCTAATATATGTGTTTAGTTCTGTTTTCATGAAATAGTGTATCATCATTATGTTTTCAATCAATTGATATATAAATAAGCCATTACTTTATTTAAATGTTCTTTTCCCATGGCCGAAAGTATGGTAATTTAGATTTGCATATTTTTATCAAAAATATATATATATAAACTAGGTTAAGACCAAGCAATATATGTTATATCTTTAACATATAACATACATATACTTAATAATTTCTTAGGACGATCTCTCTCTTAGGTAGAAGAATCCCCAATCATTTCCATCATGTTTTTAAAGTCATAATTCACTAGATCCTTTTAAAGTTTCTATATTACTCCTTTTATATATATATATATATAACAACTTATTAATTTGTTTGTGGATTTATAAATTTTACGTTTCAAATGTTTTTTTAGTTGTGTTACCATCTCTCAATTCCTAAGTTTATAAATTTGCCACTTGGGAGTTAAACCAGATAACTTAGAAGGTTTACTGGTGGGGTCTTGGCCTTGAGCTCCTCACTAGGGTCGTTTACACAATCATAATTACATTTACAAAAATAAGTAACAACAGAGGTCAAATTGGAGGGATGTTACATCGGCCGTATGCATTTAAGTACGGAAATTCGGAGCAATTCTAGTATTCGGTATAGATATAATACAAATATAGATTCTTACTAATGAAAAGTAAATTTTAAAAACCAATTTTAAAAAAAACAAATTTTAATTATTTAATAACTATAAAATATAAATAACATTCAATTTATTACTTTCTTGTGAAAATGAAGTCTATTTCGTATTTAATCTTTTATTACTTATTTTTTCCACAAGTTACTTGTTCTCCATATTCATGTATCAGTTATTTTTTATATTCTCTTTTTTTTATAATTAAGTAATTAATTCAAAACATCACTATAAAATCAATTTGATACTACAAGTGTCTCATTCTTGTGCAATCTAGGAAAAACATAGACACTAGTCCACCCCAAATTCTAAAATATAAATACATATCCATGTAAAGATATAGGATAAAGTACACTCAAATAGTAATTATTCTAAATTATTTTAAAATAATTACTATGATAATTTAATATCATATTATTAATTATTTTTAAATTTGTTAAAATTAATAACTATCCACTAAATTCACCCAATCTTATTAAACTATAAACTCCACAATTGTGATTACACCGAGAGGTGTTTATATCTTAAAATTGAGGTGTTTATATCTTAAAATTATGGTGGACTACCGTCTATGTTTTTCCTAAATTGAAGGAGGATGAGACAAGTGTACTATCCAAATTGATTTTATGGTGGTAGTTCAAAATACTAAATAAACAATTATAAAAAATATATATATATATTAAAAACAATTGGAGGTTGATGCATGGATAACAGGTAGTGACATACAACCCATTTAACTAAAAAAGGTAACAGATAATTGAAGCATAAAACAAGTAATTACAACTAAGCATAGAAAACAAGTAACATATAACTTGTTCATAGCACTTAACTTGTAACATATCAGTATTCACTCGCCACAAGTTTTGTGGCTGTGCTAATTTACTCACCCAAACAATCTATGGAATCATATGATGATTATGAAATTGAGATGAATAACCATTTATTACATTTGATATATGTTTAATTTTATGTATTTTTTAATAAGTATGTTTTGTTGACTTGAGGGACAGATGGAAAAACTCTCAAAACTTATTTTCAAATGTGTGAAACAAAGCATTAGTATTATATTGAATTTTATTATTTTTATTATATAAATAAATATAAATAAAGTTATATTAAAATATATTATTTTTATTATATGTAATGGTTAAACAAAAATATATTAAAATATTATTATTTTATTATAATTATAAGAAATAAAAAATAATAATTCTAAAATAAATTAAATGATTAAAATTAATAAAATAGATAATTACTTTCAAAACATTATAATTATAAGAAATAAAAAATAATTCTAAAATAAATTAAATGATTAAAATTAATAAAAATAGATAATTACTTTAATGAAATTTGAAAACCAAACAATTGATAAAGACTTTACACTCATTTTCAATTGAAAACTACTTTTTTATAATAATTATATTTAAAATAATTTTTGATTAAAAATTATCTAATAAATACATATTATTTTTTAAAATGAAGTTAATTATACATATATTTCTGTATTGCTTTACAATTCATATAGAGGAAATGTTGTAAATGTTATCTTTAATATTTACAAAAATAAATTATAAAAATAAAAAGTAATTAAAAAAAATTATGGAGATTTTTAAAATAAAATTAAAATTTAAAATCAATATAGATCCATTTTAAACTTGGAGATCCAATTTATTGAAGTGTATAGTTTTTACACATTTTAAGATAAATAAATTTAGCTTAAGTAAAAACAAAAATAAATAGAGTTAATAAAAACTTATGTCCCAATTTCTTATTAATATTTGTTAATGAATTTTTACATTCATTTTATAAATTAATTCATTTTAAGATGAAACACAAGGTTATGGGGAACGAGATCACATCACCGTGAAGGATGTAATGTTTCTTTCACTTCTTGTCCAATTTATCAACAGCGTGATTGTTGTAATATGTTTAGGTTGGATTTTTAGATGATTGAGATATTTCTGATTTGTTTTAGCTTGGAGTCTTTGATAGGGAACTTCAAACATGTATATAGATATATCATTTTAAAATAGCAATGTTAGTGGTTTTTTCATTTATTATATATGTGATATGTATTGCTCATTTTGGGCATATTATGTTGTTGTATAACATGAGACGAGGGTTTTAGGGACTATAACGGGGCCTTCACTGTGGAATTATGTTTGGCTTCCTGGTATGTCTTCACCAAGACTGTAATAGGGCCTTTACATCTGGATGACTTTTGTTGTGTTCTCCTACATCCATGGTTAGGGTTACAAGTCAAAAAAAAATTATATCATCTGCAGTTGCAGATTGTGTTTGGTGGCCTTCTCAACTTTTTGTGTTTGAATGGGCTTCGAGCTACTTGCCAACCTGAGAATTTAAAACTTGAACGTCTACCAGGATGCAGTTTTGTTATCTTCATTTGTGACTGATCTAGAACCAAATCTCATTGAAAGAATTTGAGATATAGTTAAGTAAGCCAGATGTTTTTTTAGGGTTTTGTGCTTTTTACTTAAACCTCATTTGTACAATGGAGTTATGTGATGAATTCGCTTTTGTAATGTTACTTCATAAACTTATTGTCGTCTTCATAGAAGCTGTGTTTTACTGACGGCACATGTATTGAAGTTGATTGACATTTGGTTATATCTAGTTTTGTTTGATAAATTTTATTTGCAAGAGTGAATGAAACGAAAATGCACGGGTTTGCCTTTTTCTTAGATGTAAATCTAGGCAGTAAAATGGCAAATTTAGATGTTAAATTCTCTGATATGTAGCGCTCGTGCACAGTAGTGATGGTAGGAAGCATATTGCAAGACATTTTAGATTTTTTTAAGTATTCATAAATGAATGTTTACCAAATTGTTGTGCTTCGGTTTAGAGTTTTTCTGGTTCATATAAGTGATCGGCTTATACCGACCACATTTAAAAATGTGGTTGTTTCTGGTTATTCATTATTAGGAAATTTTATAGATTTCAAAATGGATAATAAGAAAAAGATATTTAAGTGTCCAACAACCTTAGCAGTTGGCTTAATAGAAGAACTAATTGTCATGTAATTACCCAATTGAATTCAGTCTATACTGCTAGAGATCTTTGCAGTTTGCTCTGCAGGACTCTTGCGATTATCGTTCATGTCTCTTGTGATTATCATTACATCATTGAACCAGATAATGTCATCATAGAAGGCTAATGTCATCATAGAAAAACCATCTTCAAAAATGTTGCCATAAGTCTGTTTCAAACCCTTTTTCTTCTTGCTCTTCAATTATGTATCTACACCAGAGTCCTTGCGAGAATTTTCAAGGCTATAATTATATGAATTAAAAACATATAACCATGGCAATAATTCTTGTTGTTTGTAAAATTAGTTAGGAAAAGTCGTTGATTTCCACCTCAATATCATGTTTTGTTAGCAACTGTGCTTGACCAAATCGGTACAAATAGGGAACTACCTTCAAGCCTAGATATGTGGTCTATAATCTTCGCATATTGGTCACAACAATTCACTATTCTTTTGGTAAGAGCACTCAGGTTAAAAGTTGACTTGGATAGCATCAACTCTATAAAAAAATTGTTGAGGTAAGAGCACTAAGGTTAGAGACTTTTAATCCATATGTTTAGTGTGCTTCAGTGTTAAGTTCAAAATATTGTTATGTTGTTCTTGTTCAAAGCTGTTGTTGATGTGCCCTACTTTGAATATTTCCATTGGTGCTTTTTCACATTCTTGGCCACCAATTCTATGTCAATGCCACCTCCATATCCGCCAATGGAATTTTTACTTCTAGACTTTATTGATGCTTTATCGGTGTTGTTTGAGTTTTAAAAAGAAAATAAAACATAGGTCGACGCGGCTAGGGTATCTTTGCTTGCAATAGATCCACTCAATTGGTGAATTTACAACAAAAATTGATCATGCTCATTTTTTTTACTTGTGCTAAATGTCCATATCATGATTCACATTCTCCTTTGCATGTTTAAGTGCATGTTACTATTGAATTTGGTTACATATTTTGGAATAGAAATAAATGCCAAGATTTATGGATAGTGTTTTCCCTATAATGTTATGTAGCATGTTAACAAAGCAAAGACTTTCTAGTATTGAGTGCATAATTTCATTGATATGTTAATCTGTGAGTGCTTAATAGCTTCAATGCTAATTAGAAATGATTAATTAACAGTTGATGACATGTTTTCATAATCGCTTGATATGTCATCTATCAACGCTTAATTGCTTTGTTGCTAATTAAAAATGATTAATTGACAGTTGATGACATTTTTCTTAGTCATAGCTATGTTCCTATTTGGTTTTTGCTTGAGCATGCTGAATGGAACATGGTGTATACCTCATGTGGAACTTGTGTCTCTTAGTGTGTAGTGTTCACTTGGGTTGTGCTCAGTGAAATTATTAGGGCTTTCCAAGGTCAGAGCAATGGATCAAGTAGAAGCACTTTGCTCTTTCCATTCAAAGGAAAAAAAAATTAATAAAGTGTGCTCTTTCCATTGCAATGAGTGGTCGAGCTGCAATTGGCTCAGGCTTTACTAGAGGTGGAGTTTTTTCCCTCTCATAGGATCATTGTTGCTTCTTTATTGTGTTCAATGGCTAGATGAACAAATTTTGTTGGTGGTTTTATCAGTGCAAGCTTGGTGGATTTTTATCAAACCTTGACACATCTTTTCTAGTCAAATTGTGAGCTTGTGAATGCTTCTCTTGTGACATATTTAGGACCACTCATGCTTCAATGGCATATTACGGAATTTTGTCTGGATTCTTATGAAAACATTTAGATCCAAATTCCATATGTACCTTGTAGCAACATTTTATCTTTTCCTCATGGTCTAGGTTTGTGCAATTTTATGTATTTGAGTGATCTTTTGGCCAAATTGTTGTTTTGCTTCATTATATAGAACTAGGCCATTGCCGCTAATTGTCTCCATCAATCTCTCATGCTCTGAATGAGGCAGGAAGTAGCGTACCTTGGTTGAGCTCTTGTTTGACATTGTCTATAGATGGATTTTGGTGCCAACGATCAAGTTTGTGAAGTGATACACCACTGAACCTGGTCTGTAATCCCCGAATACATACCCATTAGTCTTTCTTGACTTCCCATCTAGTGTAAGATATTCACCCTTAACCACCATCGAGCCAATAGGAAATTCATTGCCTTCATCGTCAATTAATGATCCATTGAGGGTTTGCTTACCTTGGATGCATCATGCCAACCAATAATATGTGCCCCATTTATTGTCTTTCGAGGCAAAAACTACGTATATGTGTCATGGTTGTACAAGATCTGAGATATGGTCGTAGTCTGTCGAAATCGCTGACTGACCCTTCTCTAACTCGATTGTTTCAACAACTGCACGTGGGTCTACTGGAAGTCACACACGATTCCATTCATCAACCCAGTCCATGCATTCACATTCATCCCATTGACCACTGCTACAAGGGCTGCAAAAGCAAGCAAGTTTTCGCGTCCATATTTCAAATAATGGGTTGTTTGAGCTTCGAACTGAATGAAATCCACGTGTTCCTTGTACTGTGCTGCAACTATAGGAACGTGATTGATCTATGTCAACTACTTACCAAAAATTTCTTACCAGACGTCCTATCATCAGTAGAACCTTTTCTCAGCTTTAGCACGTCTCTTTGGTTTGATGAAGGTCTAGTATGATCATGCCAAAAATTTTGTACTAACTCCTTAATAACATCAATTAGCTTCCTATCTCCATGAGGAAACCTACCGAAAAAATCCCAACAATATTTTCCACCCGGAGTGTCAAGATTTTCTCTTATAACAGAGTACATTTTAATAGTTTTTTTCTATTTAATTTAAGTATGTGAGAAGTGTGTGATAGCAGGCGATGTTTCCTTATGGACTTACTTACAACTGATTCCGCTAACACACGACGAGCTGCACAGAGACCTTTTGTACAAGATGTCTTCCCAATCGCATTAAATGCAGATTGGAGATTTCTAACAATATTACTGCTAGCCTCTGAACTTTTAACTATCTTTATGCCCAAAATTCTCCTAACAACAGCTAAACAATGCAACTTTAACAAACATAGCAATAACTGACATTTACCTGCATCACCTTTGGATTCAAAATATTCCTTGACAATTTTGCTGCATTGCCATTTGATAGTGCGTTTTGGCAACTTACCTTCAAGGCCCGATAGAGAAATTTCATCCACATGAATACGTCTAGGAGTTCTTCTTCTTTCACTAGACAGTCGAGGTAGGGAAGGTGGACATGAGGTACGAATACCAGAGCTTGTTTGTTGTGGTGCTTTGTTCACACATTAGGCCATATTGGTAGTGTGCTCGACATGGTTGTGATCTTCTTGGGGAGATTGTGAACTAATCACTACTTGTACGTCCAACTCTACATACGTATCATCTCCCAATATACCTATGTCTTTGTCTTGAGGAACTTTAGCATGACTAGTTGATGGATTGTTGGTTGGAGATTGTGTTGATGTTGGAATTTGAGTTGGGTCTGTTGGACGCAACCGCTTTACCTGTGGTTCTGAACAAGAGGTTTTCATTTCAACAACTGTGTTAGGATTAGTGGCAGGATCAGTGGCAATGATTGGACCATGTCTCACTCTTTCCATTTCCAACCTGGCCTTTTCTCTTACGTCATTGACCTTTTATGGGCAGATTCCTTCTAGATTTTTTTGCTCTGTTATGTGAGTTTCCCATCTCCAAAAGTCTCTTTAACAAAACTATGAGGTCTACCCCTGCAAAAGAAACAACAAATAAGATATTAGTTCCATTGTACAATCAACTTGACATATTCCAACATAATTTACCACTTTACAATTTAACACATACAACTACGAACTATGTTGGTTTATTTGCGTTAGACCACGTATCTAAGGCAAGAGTTAGGGTGTAGTATGCTAAGAATAGGTAAATTAGCCTAGGATAGGGTTCAAATGGAAAGAATATGGTATCCTAGGGGTTTCATAATTATCAAAGAAACAAACTATCAAAGAGACATAAAGACAAACTACCTTCCTTATCATGTATGCATAAAAATTATGTATTTTGAAATGATCTAGTAAGTTATGTAAGCCATGCAAAGTTGAAGTCACGTGAAGTTTGAGTTATCAAGTTATCTAAATCGAGTCTCCCATGCAAAATAAAATCAAACTGTTTTCCGAGTTGAGAACTCAAGCACGTCTAATCCAAGACATGAACTCAAGTGTCTAGACCGAGTTGAGAACTCAAGTGTACAATAGAGTATTCATGTGTTTGCAGGTATTACAGTTATAGGACTAGCACTATCTCCCGGGTTATAAGACTAAAACTATTGCAACAATCATTTAAGAACATAATTGAGGCTCGAGAAAAAAAGGACTTCCTTTGTGTTCAAAAAGTAGTGGAAGTCACAAGAAGAGGAGTGAAATATTCTTCCTTTCCAACACCCTCGGATGAGATGACATTACACGTAATAAGGTGCATTACCTATGAGGTCAAACACAACATGGTGCTTGGTTATCATTTTAAATTTCTTTCCCATCTAATTCATCAGATAAACATCATTATCCCTTACAATTCCAATCAATATAGATGATGGTTGGTCAAGTGTAGAATGGAGAAACTAGTGTCTTGCCTAGCCATGAATTCATAAAGCTTTTGGTAATAACACCCTACAACAGAGATGCGTAGGGATGTCTTGGGAATAGTTTGATAGTTTTTCTACATCAAATAAGATAAAGAGAATAAGTTTACTAATTACACAATGAGGAGGTTGCAAATTCCCCCAAGGAAGGAGAATTCAATGAGGTAGAGGCAAGTAGTCAAGCTCAAAGGCATGATATAAAAGAAACATTATGGTAAACGTAGAATGAAGAGGAGAGCATGGAAAAAATGTCATGAACTATTCAATATGGATCCTCTCCCATGATTGCTTCTTAGGATTTTATTCAAATTGAAGAGTATCAAGAGAAAACCTCATCCATGCCATCCTTGTGTGAAATCAAAATATATTCACGGAAATAATTATTGGTTTACATTGCATACTTCATCTTGTGTAGTGTATATGAGTTTTTTTTAGATGTGAACTTGGGAATTCTTCTTGTCAAATTCATTGTTGTCTATGCATGGATATTGTTGTAAGCATATGATAAAATACAAAGGCATGTGAGAATCTCAAATATTGTGAATGAAAACAATTATTTACAATTCACCATACCTATTGAAATTATCTCTACTTGCCATGGAAACTGGTAGCTTGAATGTACCCACTAGATTCCAAGACCACTGAAGATGTTTGTTAGATTCCAAGAGTGATTTTGTGTCCAATAGATCAATGAGTGTCCAAAAGTTCAATGAATGTGAGCCAATTTGCAACTTGCAAGAACTTAAACCCGCGAACTGATTGAAAATCCCTTTTTTTTTGGTAGCATTCTCGGGAATAGAGAACTCTGTTTTTTTAACTAGTAGCAAGAGCACGCACGCGTGTTTATAAGCGCGCACACGTCATTATAAGCGTACCGGGTAAAACATGCGCATGTGCCCCTGCATAATGTTTCCACCATTAATTCACCAACGTTTACCCCAATTAATGCCAAACGTTCAATACTTCGTGAATATTTGCATACATTGGACTATACTTAAAAATTGGATAAATGAATGGCTAAAGAGAGGGGGTTTAAGGATTCTAGGGATTTAAGGGTTTAGTACTTAAGGTTTAAGGTCTTAGGGATTTGGACTTTAAGGATTATGGGTTAGGTTGTTTAGGAGTTAGGGTTGTGGGATTACAGGTTGAATGGTTCAACGGTTTAGGGGTTAAGGGATCTAGTGCTTTAGGGAGAGTAAGAGGTAGAGAGAGATAGAGAGAGAGGAGGGTGAGAGAGAGAGATAGAGAGATGGGATATGGGAGAGATAGAGAGAAAGAGATCATGGGGTTAAGGGGGGAGCAGTAGCATCCCACGTCATACCTGCAAGGGTCGCGCTCGATGCAACGCCACATGGGATTTGAAATGTAAACATGCTTAGAGGGTGAACGAAGAGGATTGAGACATAAATGAACATTTCATAGCTCAGTAACTACGATATAGGGATGAAATGATTTGGGACATGGGCCCTAAATCATTTGGATATGGGTGTTTTTCACACCAAAGATGGCCCATAGAGCCTCAAACATGGCCGAGTAAGGAAATAATACCAAAACAACCCTCTCGTAAGTCCAACTTAAAAAAAAAAAATTGTAAGGGGCCCCTGGATTTTCCCTAGGGGGTGTTGTGGTCATAACAATGGGATACATTAGCCATGAGTAGGTTTTGTAAACTGAAACAAGGGCTTTAAGCCCTAAATGACCCTCTCAACCTCAAGTGCCATGAACAAAACCTAAAAGCCACAACGTGAGCCCTTTATAAGATGTCTTTGGCATCAAAGTTGAATGTGAGTGTCATTACAATGTCTTGGGAATCATGTACGAGTATTAAACAAGAGCCTTTATCACTAATCTTTTCTTCTTAGGCATATGGACACCATTAGTTGGATATAGATTGTCATTAACTTGCTTTATGCATTGTGGATGGTTCTTGGGCGCTTAACCCTAGTCTTGGTAGAAAAACAATAGCCTCAAGCCCTTGGCCATGGTTTATGGAGGGAAATAACAATCTTAGACCCTAAACATATTTTTTCAAGATCAAATGCAATGAATGCATCCTTAGACTACCATGCAAGACCATGGATATGTTGCAAAGCCTTGAACATCATCAAAGAATGAAAACATGTTCCTCGAGATCTTATTGAAGCATATTGAGCTCAATTGAATTCCACTTGAGCCTTAATTGGAACTTCTTGACGTCAAGTTTCGTCAATAACACAAAGAAGCCATGACACTAGCCCTCTACAATGAGTCTTTTGCATATGAATTGAATATGGCTTCCATTATGATGTCTTGGGCATCAAGGATTTATCTTGGCTCCTTAACCATGGCTAATGGAGGGAAACAAGAGCGTCCAACACTAACTCTTGATTCTTAGGCACAAACACCATCAATGAGTCCTTGAACCACCACATATGAAATCTATAAGGTATTAGTCAACTTCAAGTGTGTTATGTGTGCCATGACTAGGTTAGTTGTGAACCAAAAATGGGTGCCAAGGTCTAGGGACAACAAGAGGCTCCTCATGCATTAAATGAAGCTTCTCGGGCTCAAGCACCATGAACAACACCTACAACTCAAGAAGCTTCTTAGGATATGATGTTGAATGCATCTTCAAACCACCACACATAACCCTTTTGGGGTATCTCTAGCAAATGTAGAGGGATACATATACCATGATTATGCTACATCGCATGCCTTAAACAAGATTATGTCTTTGATCCACATTGGGAATGTTTGTCGAGGCCATGGATAGTGTTGTTTAGTATGTGAGTGAGATACATTCAGCATGAGTAGGTTTCGTCAATTGGGAATGGGTCTATAGGCCTAAACATGCTTAGGGGGGACAAAGGGCTTCAACCATAAATTAACCTTTTCAAGCTCAAGTGCCATGGTTTGGGGAGGAAAACACTTCATCCTCATGGCTTAAACATAGTCTCTTAGGTTCAATAGCCATCAACAACATGTGCAAATAATGGCATGGACCCTCTCTAAGGGGTTTTTACAATCAAAGTTTGATATGGATGCCATTAAAAGGTTTTTCTTAAAAAGGATGGGTCATGGGCCCTTAACCATGGTCAAGGAAGGAAACTTTAAGTGCCTCGAGATATTGTTGAAACTTCTTGGACTTAGTTGCTTTAAGTCCATGGACCAACACAAGAGGCTTTTGTAAGGGTTCTTTGTAGGCATCCAAGTGGGATATAAGGACCATTAGTAAGTATTGTGCACTAGAAATGGGTGTTGACACCTAAACATGGTGAAGGGTGAAACATGGGGTTTAAACCTTAATTGAATCTTTTTGAGTTCATGAAGCATAAAAACCACCTAGAAATCACATGAGCCCTCATTAGGGAGTATTTTGCCTGGGATTTAGATATGGTTTCCATTCAGATGGTTTGTGCACTATGGATGGGTCTTCATGCCTTGACCATGGTTGTGGTAATGAAACAAGAGTCTATATCCCTTTAGCAAGGTTAGGGGAGGAAAACAACAACCTTGGGCCGTAAGCAAAGATTCTCAAGTTTAATCACCATGAGCACATCCTTAGACCACCACATGGGACCATGGATAGATCAAATGGTATGCCCCTTGTATGAGTTCTTTGTAGGCCTTTAAATGGGATATGGGTTTCATGAGTGGGGTTCTGTGCACTACAGATAACTACAGATAGAGGATGTTTACCAAATAATGATAGAGTGAGATGGATGAAGAGGGTTAGAGCGAGAGATGGAGGAAGTTTAAGGGGAGAGAGAGAGAGGGAGAAAGAGAGAGAAAGAGACTCGGTGTGTTTGTGTCAATGAGAGAGAGAGACTGACCGAAATTTCTATACTTACTGAAAGGAATACAATGGATTCCCTCACCCTCTCTATGGTTGATTGAGGTACAAGTTGCTCTATCATTATGGGCGAGGTATGGTTAGGTGTTTTGTGTGTGTGAGATAGAGAGAGAGAGAGAGGGGAGGGTTAAGGAGAGAGATAGATGGGGGGGACAAAGCGAGATCATTTGGGCCTTAGGCATTAAACACCACTTCTCAAGCTCAATCACCATGAGAAATTCCTGTAAACCGCAACACAAACACTCTCTAAGAATTCTTTAGCATCAAATTTGGATACATGTGTTTTTCACACCAAAGATGGGCCATAGGGCCTCAAACATGGCCGAGTAATGAAATACATCATGATATTGTTGAATCTTCTAATGTATAAGAGCCTTCAACAAGTCCTTGAACCAACACGTGATCCCCTTGTACAAGTTCTTTGTAGGACTTTAAATGGGATATTGGTGTCGTAAGTAGGTTTTTGTGCGGTACAGAGAGAGAAGGTTTACCAATTAAGGAGGGTTAGAGAGAGAGAGGCGGGGGAAGGTTAAGGGGAGAGAGAGAGAGAGAGAGAGAGAGAGAGAGAGAGAGATTTTGACCAAAATTTATATCCTTACTGAAAGGCATACAATGGATTCGCTCACCCTCTCTATGGTCGGTTGAGGTACAAGCTGCTTGAATGTTATGGGCGAGGTGGGGTGACATGTTCTGTGTGTGTGTGTGTGTGTGTGTGTGTGTGAGAGAGAGAGAGAGAGAGAGAGAGAGAGAGATGGGGGGTAACGTAGCAAATAAGCTGCTATAGAGATGGACAACAAAACTACCATTGAACCAACAACCAATTCAATCTATACAAGCATAGAGACGGACAATAAATACAAGCATTGTGCAACTAACGGGAATAAGCAAATGTATGAAATTTTTTATTCATTACTCATCCGCTCCAAATTACATCAATAGGGCCATGCACTACTACTTCAATCCCAACCTATACATTGGCATAATCGAGAACCAAACGTCACTGCTATGGCTCTACTTCTCATCTTTATGTTGATGCTCCTTTAATCCCTTCTATGGCTACTTCCTCCTATCCCTCCTCACATACAACATTTGGATATTTCACATGGCTAGAGGAATGCCAACAGATAGCAAGATTGTTCATCTTCCAGCGTTTTAGGTTTACATTCTTACCAACGAACTATTTCATCTTCTATTTGATTCGTTATTCACTTAGTAGATACTTAGGAGTCGTATCACTGTTAACCCTTCCTAGTTTAGGTGTAGCATCCCACCTGCTAATATGTTATTCCAATCAATGCCCAAAGTTGCATCACTGTTCATCCTTCATATAGTAGGTGTACCATCCCAGCTGCTAATCCAATGAGTGGCATCGAGGGCATCCCAGTCCAATGAAGCCTCTTCCTTCTTCGCAGCATTGTCCTAATCCTAAGCTTGGTCCCATCGATTCCTTCGCTTCCAGGCAAGTTGTGCCACTGGGGCCTAAGTGACCCCATCTTTATCCTTCACCTTATGTTCATCCTCTTCCTGGTGCTTCTTCGCAACTAGCCTTAGGGTTTCTTCCTTTTCCCTCTTGAGGGCCTCTGCTGCATGATATCAACATAAGTCCAAATAGCGGCACCGAGGGTCTTGTCACCCATGGTGAAGGTGTAATTTATTTCAATGAAATTATCTCTATTAAGCCTCATTTTTCTGTATTTGTCTTCTCTATCGATAATCCCCTAGGGTTTCTTGAAGGCGAAGTCATCCTCCTCCTTCCTACGCTTCTCAGTAAATCCTTGAGCATTGGTTTGGGGGCAGTATAAAAGGCCAATTTGTGGGAAACCTCCGCTACAAGGTATTTCCCCTGTAGTGAGAGAGAGAGAGAGAGAGAGAGGAATATTAACAAGAGAGAGAGAGAGAGGAAGATTAACGAGAGAGAGAGAGAGAGAGAAGAGAGAGAGAGAGAGGGACATAGGGGGGAGAAAGAGGGGAGGAGGGTTAAGTAGAGAGAGAGAGAGAGAGAGAGAGAGAGAGATAACAGTTATAGAGAGAGGGAGGATGAGGGTTAGGGGGAGAGGGGAGCATGGTTAAGGAGATAGTGAGAGAGGGGGGAGGGGCAGTAGGGGGCTTAGGAAGAGATGGGAGGAGTGAGAGAGAGAGGACGATGGTTATGGTTAGGGAGATGGAGACAGGAGGGAGAGAAAGAAGGAGAGGAAGTTTAGGTAAAGAGGAGGGAGAGGGAGAAGAAGAGGAAGTTTAGGTAGAGAGGGAGATATAGAATGATTAAAGGGGGAGAGAGTGAGAGAGAGAGAGAGAGAGAGAGAGAGAGAGAGAGAGAGGGGTTGAAATAGGGTGGAGGGGAGGAGGGTTAGGGAGGGACAGGAATAGACAAAGGAGAGGAGGAGGATTAGATTTAGGAAGAGGGGTGGCAGAGGGGGGGTTTGAGATAGATGAAGATGACATCAAAACTACATTTAGGATTAGCAAACAAATGTGTGCACGTGTTATTAGCGCGTACGCACTAAATAGCGGGTACGCTCTTTTAGTGCGTACGCGCTATTTAAATTTCTAAATTTTGGCGGACAATTCCTTTCCCACCAACGTGGTGTATGACTTGGCCACTTTGGTTTTAGGTTCGGGTTGCCAAACCAAGTGGCTTAGACTATGTTATAACAAAATACATCTTATTCTATAACCTCTTCTATTTCGAGCATGATTCTGCGTATGCTACAGTTGTCCACTGCTAATTAAATTGCACACACTTGTATAAATCTGTGTGCAAATTCCGAATATGTAATTTTTATTAAATCTATTATTTTTTCTATTTTTTATTTAATTTTAACTGGACTAACGTCAATCTTACACAAAAAGTAGGTTATTTATTTCGGCTATAACTTTTGATTGACTCACCTATTTTGAAAACGGAAAAGAAGCCGCACAAGTACACACAAAGACCTACATCCTAAAAAACAAATGTTCATTTATTATATTGAGACCATGATGTCAGGGCCCAACGCTCGACCTAGTCATTTTAGGGCTTCGTTGACTTCCTTAATTTAAAAATAAAATAAAATCAACATAAATAAATATGGAAAAATAGCATTGCACTAGAATAGCCTGTTATCTACAACTCTATATAAAAAAAAATTCACAAATTTCCACCATTTGCATACCAAACTCGGGGCCCAACGCAAACATATTCATTATGTTTTCTTAAAAAAATAACATACCAACCTTAGAAGAACCCCATTTTGGGGGAGTTATACTTAATTTCCATAAATAATAGTTATATATTTCGGAAGGTAATCCGATTGTCTATGTTTCATCTTCTTACGCCATATTCCAAAAAGTTGTGTAAGTAGCTCTAATATTGTTTTTTGATGTTCAAATTTCTGTTTTTCTAGAAGTCCATTGCAACTAACGCGTCATGAGTGACCAGCATTAGCTTGCACCAACCCATTAAAAAATAAGCATTCACATTAAATAACATTTTAATCTTATGTATGCTTCAACACACTTTTGTTTCTACTCAGGATAAGAGCTGGGGGAGTTATATGGAATCGGGATAAAAGAGAAGTAAAGACAGAAGGCTCTATAGTTAAGACAGAGAATGTAAGTTTGTCATCCCTATTAATGAAGATACATATATAAACTAAGAGCCAAACTTTAACATAAATCTGGGTTTGATCATAATGGTGTTACTTCAAACTTATCATCTTTGGTTATATGCTATCTACATAAGAAATTAAATTTCCTCCACGACATTTATCATGTGGGATGTAAAATATGATCACTCAATACTAAACTGCAACATTGCTTGAAAAGATTGGAATGAAAAACAAAATGAAAGCCCATCATATTTCAATGTAATTTTCTTAATGGCTCAATTCACCTACTGTACCAATTACTCAAACATAATCTGAACATAGAGTTGTTGCAGTAATAATTTGAGGTGATGTTACCAATGCAAAATTCAAGTCCAATTTGCATTTTTGGAATCATTCTTGTCAACAGCATTGCACCAGGACTTGTTGGGTTTACCTTTTCTTTCACTTGTATAAAGGTTTTTTTTTCTGTTTTGTGGTGTATTTGATGTTAAAGTTCACATATTTAGGGGCATTGTTGCACACATGACACTAAGTTTGTAGAGAAAATTCACGAGTATGGATCAAATATAAAAGATGTAGGATTAGATAGTATTGATGAAGCAAAAGTGAAATCAAATAAGAAAATAAATTGAGTAACAGATAATGTTACATATGAATACTTGGATATTATCAGTGCCACTAAACGAGAAATTCATAATAAAGGGCACCAAAATAAAATAAAAATGCAATGAAAGGAAAAAAAAAAAAACTTGAAATCAATTAAGAATATGTACATTTTTAGCTTGGAATGGGCTTTCCATTTTCCATATATCCCATCCAATACCACATAAGGCAATTTTATAGGAAATTAAGAATCTGCGTTTAGTTTAAAACCACTCTAACCAAACAGTAGGTTATTTAAAAAAAACATGACATACTAAGTTAGACCAATCATAATTTAATCATAATAAAGACTTATGCTTGATAGCAATGTTTGCCATGTACAACTGACAATCATGATTAGACATTAAGCATATTTTTTCCATGTCTGTGCTTACCATGACCGTCAAATTATCAAAGACATCATACATGATAAACATAGTTCACTAGTTGTCAACTCATGTCCAAAGTGCTGCATAAAAAAGACTACCAAAACGAAATTTTAAAATAACCTCATGAAAGTAAATATAAAATAGTGCAAAGCAACAAATATATAAGATGTCCAAAAAGCAACTTGGTCTTTGACCAAAAACACCACGGCCCTTGTGAATTAAAGGACTGAAGCTGGCATTGCTGCTTGTTTTATTAGTTTAAATAAGTATTTTGCTACTGCATTTTTAGTTCTTTGAGGCCAAATGGTTTCAAACTTGAAAAGCTAGATCACCTTTGTTCTTCCAGGCATGATAGGTATGCCAGCAAGCAGCTCTGTAAGTATGCAACCTGTGCTCGAAATGAATTAACAAGGAAGTATTTTAAATTTTATAATTAATATACATTCTTATACTTTTAAAAAATATATATTAATAATATAATTTCTTAAAAAAAATATTTAATGATATAATTTTAACTTTTTATGTTTACACACCTCCTATTATGACAGATGCGATCATGACCAACCCAATAACTAATTAATTAATTCATACCTTTCTGTATTTCTCTAAATTTAACATCACTTAATTACTAATAGTTTTACATACATTAAATTAAATTATTTTAAAAATGAGTTTATTTTTAATTTATATAATCAATTTAAATTATGAAAAAATATTTATGATAAATGCATTTTCATCTTATAATAAAAAATATTGAGAAAAAAAATATTTATGACAAGTGCATTTCCATATTATAATCAAAGAGATTGAGAAATAACTATTCCTCAAACTTAATTAATGTATTAAATGGTGAGAATATATCATTCAATTTAACAAGCATTGTATAAAACATGGCATTAGCTATACTCTAAACAAGAGCCACGAGGTGGCAATGTCCCCTGCACCGACATTGGCGCCTGCACGAGTTGTTGCTTGGTATGATGAAATATGCTTTAGCGATGAAGAATGCATATTAACATTGCCACCTACACCGAAATTGTCACCTGCACGAGTTGTTGCTTGGTATGATGAAATATGCTTTAGCGATGAAGAATGCATATTAGCATAAAAACTTACATTCTAGACTTGCATCTCCATGTCAAAATCATTTGATAAAATAAATATGATTCAATAAAGCAGTTCTTAACACTTTCATTTGATAAAATAAATATGAAGTGAGTAAAACAATATTTCCTTTAGCTATGCAGTAGAGTAATAAGCTCCTCCTCATCGTGGGAGATGTTTCCACATTTGATGTCTGGACGAAGATAGTTCAACTAACATAATCTACAACTCTTTCCACTACTCTTAAGACTTAAAAAACAAAAAAAAATCCATCTGCTTATTTAGCCTTCGAATACATATTATAAACAAAGCTTCACCTGCCTCTGTTGGGAGATTTTCCCATTATCTAAGAGGTGACCATTATCAAATTGAAGCTATGCAACAGATGAACCTCCATGCAATATCTCTGAATGCAAGGTATTTGTTATGGCTTATAAAAAAAATGTATTTTAGGAGTTGTGTATGAAAATATCATCCACTCTTACCATTCATCTAATGAGTAATTAATAGAGGGACGTCGCTTTCCCAACAACGGTAGAACTTAAGTGAAGAGAAGTCAAATTCGATACATACAAAGGGCTGCTCAACGAAATTCGTTTCAATAGTAGAACATGTATGATTTACTCACCCATGGTCGAATTGGACGACATAGCAATTGTTGTAACGAGAAATTTATTGCATTCGAGGCATTTGTTTACAAAGATAAAGAGAAATTGTTGGGATATGTGGATTTCATGGACCGTTGGATCAACAAAGCCGAGGACGTGTAAAATCCTGTCACTTGGGCACCGACGAAGAAGAGGCCATTTGTCTCTGAAACTTATCTGGATAAGATCGAATGGGAAAAAATATGGATAAGAGATAATATGAACCAATAGACATCGGTATGGATGATGTTATACACACAAGCAAATAGAGAATCATGTGGGATGAACAAAATTTCTCAAAGCCATGGCTATTAGTAACTTTGATACCAGGATTTATCTTATTTTCATTGTATTGCAAACTATCTTCCATGGGAGCCAATCCGCCTTCAGGTAGAAAGTATAATCATGTTATCACCACAAATAAAAATGAATTCAGAATCACCTCTCCCAGTCACAATAGCAGAGTTTTAGGTTTTCTCCTCTTTTATAGGATGTTATGTTATGTCAATAAATATGTGAAGAATAAAAAAATAGTTGTTACATTTGCATTTAGAATTGTTACACCAAATCAATAATAAGGAAGAGTTCAAGTTACGTCAAGTTCAACCTCGAGTGTGTGTTTAATGCGAGTTAACGAAGAAGCCACTACCTCCAACCCCTTGTGAAGAAGTTTGTTATCCTCCTATCTGATCCTCAACCTGCAATTTAAATAATTTAGTCATTCAACCATGCAGTCGTCATCTAAAAATCATATGTGAAGCTCGATCAAGTTGAAAAAGTAGCTCCATGAATCCAACCGTAAAGAAAATAGATAAAATAAGGAGGCGGAATATTCATGGCTATACCCACACCTCAACCGGAACAAAAATCGAACTAGAATACAATAGATATGTTTTTAAGTCAAAAGGGAATTAAGTTGTAGGAAAATGAACCCCATTTTGAAACTAAAGGATAATTGAGTCGAGATGGCCTTCCATACCCACCCAAGAGAGAGGGATTTTGAGAGGACAACTGAATAGAAGGAATAACTTGCCTTTTCTCTGTGATAATCCAAGTCACATTTATGCCTGCACTAATCCAAGGTTCAAAAAAAGAGCTTAAACTTTCTGTGCTAGCTCTGCAGATGAATATGAATTGTGGTCTCTTGTTGTGGCTAAGCTATGTAACTCGTCTTTGTTCCTTTGCTTAGCAATGTAAAAATAAAAAATCTATTTGGTCTTGCTAAGCTTGGACCAACCTATTTTTTTTATACCTTTCAATCCACCAGAGAAACATTCCACCTATGTGTATTTTTTATACCTTTCATTCCACCTATGTGATCTAAGAATGGCATCGGATGCTGTCACAAGCCTCCGCACCAATTAAACCCTCCACGGTATAGTGGATAATCATGACATAATGGATTAAATAAAATAGAAAACAAATACAACCATGAACATGAAAATGAAGAAGCACAGTAAAAAGAGAGAAACTCTATGATTACCACATTGAGGGAAGGATAGGAGATAGAATGGGTTGCACTAGAAGACACAACTCCTCCTGTTAACATGGCCATTGCAATTCTTATTCTTTCTTCTGCAACTACAAGGATGATAGATAAGTAGGGAATTGCGTTGTTTGTGTGCATCCTATGAGCATGCAGAAATAAGTGAATGAATGGAAACAATCAATAATACACCACAGTCCGATGTAGTAAACCTGCGATGAAGCAAAGAGGATCGATTGTTTGTGTTACAGCTAGAGACAAGAGGACATGCAGGTGCCAAACACATGCATGCAAATAGCCATGCTCAGAGCTCTGAAGGTGACACATGGATATAGATAACCACGCTTTGAGATCTGAGGATCACTGCAAGCCCACAAACTGTAATTACTATATTATCCGGTTAGAGACATAATAATAAGGATTATAGCCCCAAAATGTGATATGTTCCTTTTGTGTAGCAACTTGGCAGACTCCAGATCCAGCGGATTCATGGAAAACCGTGATCTCTCCTCCATCCTCTGCGTGGATCAATGTGTCTCCCCAGATTCATGGAAAACCATGATCTCTCCTCCATCCTATGCGTGGATCAATGTGTCTCCCTTTATTAACAATTAGGTTAATGCACTGACGGTTTTTCATGTTATAATTATTTGTGATCTGGTTTGGAGATAATGTGCTTTGAGCTCTAAGGATCACTGCAAGCCAACAAACTGTAATTACTATATTATCCGGTTAGAGACATAATAATAAGGATTATAGCCCCAAAACGTGATATGTTCCTTTTGTGTAGCAACTTGGTAGACTCCAGATCCAGCGGATTCACGGAAAACCGTGATCTCTCCTCCATCCTCTGCGTGGATCAATGTGTCTCCCCGGATTCATGGAAAACCGTGATCTCTCCTCCATCCTCTGCGTGGATCAATGTGTCTCCCCGGATTCATGGAAAACCGTGATCTCTCCTCCATCCTCTGCGTGGATCAATGTGTCTCCCTTTATTAACAATTAGATTAATGCACTGACGGTTTTTCATGTTGTAATTATTTGCGATCTGGTTTGGAGATAATATGTGGAAATTTGTGCTAACTCAGATCTTTGGCTGCAAACTTATTAAAAGATTTCCACAGAGAACATGTAGCAAGCAATGCATAAATGAACTCCTAAATCTTTCAATGGTCATTAATGGACCATCATCATGGTGGAGCTAATAAGAATGTGTCTCTCTCATATTTCAATGACTTGCATGAGGCGACCTGAAAATTCTCTGATCGGAATCCATAAACAACATAACTGCAAACGCAGTTGTGACCGAATATGACCAAATGACCTACTGGTGTCCGTATATGCCGTGTCAATGTTGCAGCTGTGGTTAATCCCTATGATATGTAGACTTCGAGCCAGGCGCCCACCATCCTCATTAAATCCATAAGCACCCAGACATTGCAAATTACAGACGGCATAGTTCCCATGCATTAATACACAGTAGGCAAAACTAAAGATACTTTCAAAAATAAAATTGCAAGAGCATTCACGTCATCCCGCCACCCCCTCCCGGGAAGGGAAAAATGAGGATGACGTAGCCATCTGCAACTAATAAAAATTCAAAAAAAATATTTTTTTTTAATTTTGTTTAATAAAATAATTATCTAACTATATAATAGCTATAGATCAGAAGAAAACTTATAGCTTTTAAAATCAAATTAATAGGGTAGGCATGATACATATATGATCCCCTTCAAGGACATAATAACATACAAAACAATATGTATAATATAAAGAGTTATAAATAACATACAAAACAATATTGTGTATAATATGAAGAGTTATAAATAACATACAAAACAATATTTATAATATAAAGAGATAGAAAACATAGAATATATTGAATATATAAATAACATTTTATTATAAAAATTTAATGAAAAATGATATCATATTATTAATATGAGTTTTAGAATGTTTTTAGAGAAATTGATGGTATTTACCAAAGAATTACAAATATGAAGAGTTATAAATAACATACAAAACAATATTATGTATAATATGAAGAGTTATAGATAACATACAAAACAATATAAAGAGTTAGAAAACATAGAATATATTGAATGTATAAATAACATTTTATTATAAAAATTTAATGAAAAATGATATTATATTATTAATATGAGTTTTAGAATGTTTTTAGAGAAATTGATGGTATTTACCAAAGAATTACAATACTAAATATAAAAAATGTAAAAAAATTAAAGTAAATTGGTTTTTTTTATGTTTACATTAATAATTTCATTTCATCACCAAAGAATTTCATAGTTAGTTTAATTCCACAAAATATTGAGGAGAATGTATAAAGTGTTTGGCAAAATCCTTAAAATAAATATATAAATTTTATTTGAAAAACTAATAAGGAAATGAAATTATGAATTCTTTGTCACTAAATTGTTCATGAATCAAGGAGAATTTCTTAAGATTGTTTTAACATATTATAAATCTCAATCGGTTAGGTCTATGTATAATTATAGCTTGGAGTTTGTGTGCCAAGTGTTTGTAGGATTTGAATTAATTGAGTTTTAGGTTATTGCGTCGAGAGGACAGTTCAGTATGGGGAAGATCTTGTGAGTCGAGTGTTTGTCGAGTAACAAAATAATACAAAGTAAACAAAAAAATAATAATACAAAGTAAAAAGCAATAAATATTATGTCGGCCATAAACAAAAAAGAATAATACAAAGTAAAAAGTAAATATGAGACTTAAACTAGAGACTTTAGAGCTTAGGATTAGGTGGTAAATATTATGTCGGCCATAAACAAACAAAAAAATAATACAAAGCAAAAAGTAAATATGAGACTTAAACTAGAGACTTTACTTTTTACTTTTAATATGAAGAAGAAAATAAATATGAGACTTTAGAGTGTTTGTCTAGTAACAAAATAATACAAAGTAAACAAAAAATAATAATACAAAGTAAAAAGTAATAAATATTATGTCCGTCATAAACAAAAAAAAATAATACAAAGTAAAAAGTAAATATGAGACTTAAACTAGAGACTTTAGAGTTTAGGATTAGGTGGCTCAGGTATTGCACTCAAGGAGATATTCGAGGAGAGGTTTGCAAATGGGGAGATTTGATCCTAGAGCCTAGGATTTGGATCTAGGCTGGTTTAGGACAAATAAGGATTTGATATTGTTGTAGCTTTCGCTTATTATCAATCTTGTTATATGATTATAACTTGGAAGCATTTTAGTGCAAGTTAATTTGGCAAACTAGTGTGATTGTGTAAATTTAATAAAACAAGTTTATATAGATTTTTATTCGGTTTAGATAGACTTCTCAAGGTATCTATGCCCGTATGGACATGGAACCCCATTTTGATTCCAAAAAGTTAGCTTTCAAAATGCAATTCCTAGATCTAGACATTTTTTCCATAAACACAAATTAACTTGTAAGTGGTGTTTTGTTGCCAGATCTATGAATGTGTGAATATTATTAGCTTCCATTTATTTGTTGAAATGTATAGCATTGTAGGTAGTTTTTTTAATTGTTTGACAAAAGTCCTCAACCAATTTAATTGTCATTCAAAACTATTTACCAAGTGTTTGACAAAATTCATGAACCAAAAAACATTGTAAGAAATCATGATTTCATGATGACTTATGTTTAGTGAATCAGAGGCTTATTGCTCCTCCATCTGTAACAACACTGGATCATTTGTCTTAACCCGACCAATCTCAGCAACTGCTCCATTTATTATGAATATTCTAAGGCAAAAGTTTCCATAATCAGATAGTGCATATGGCCCGTCTGGCTCTATCCTCTCATTGACCATCATCCATCAATGTTTCTTAAGTTATGGCTGTCTAGAATCAATCAATAGGGAGTTCCGATGACCCCATACCATGAAAATGATGACTTATGTTTAGTGAATTGGATATGCCCAAATGTTAAGAAGTTATGAATATAAATTTAAAGTAGTTGACAAATTGTCTTTACTATGATTTGGGGCAAAGACAGATTGCATGTATTTGAATATTGCTTTCCTTCTTCTAATTTATGTTATCTCTACCTTTACCCTATTTCTTTGGAAAATAAATATGGTGCTTGTTTGATGGTGAAGACTACTTCTCATGAAAGAAGTTTTCCAATTGTGCCATGTATAAATTATATATGAAGTAATCATAGTTTGTTTGTGCATCTTTGAAGTTAAATGGTCATCATATGATAGAATTGAGATTATTACTATTTATCCATTAACCATTGTGCAAACCCATTTGTTTGAATCTTATTTGGATTGTGTTAAAGATAATGCCAACAAAAGAATTATTGGGCATAATGGGCATCTTTTCTCATGGAAAGGGGTAAGTAGAGCTATCCAACTCAAATAATATGAATCTCTTTTTTCACTGGGAATTCTTGTTGACTTTTCTCGAGTAATGGAATCTATTATGTAATGTAATCTCATTTCCAAGTAGGATGAGAAATCAATTGCTTAAAAATGATTAATTAATTGCAATTCATAAGTGATCAACTCATATTTAGTTTTTTGGCGCCAATGGATCTCTTTAGATGTGTTAATTTAAAGAATTCTTGATTTGATTTACTAATTTGTTGTTACTCTTTCGCATTAGTTAATTACTGGTAGATCAGGAAGTTGTATTTGTTTAGCACATCATAGTTTCATTCTGGAATTGAAAGGTAGATATAGGATTCTTGAACAGAGTAGTGTGGATGAATTTGGAATTTTTAGAGTACATTTTACTTTAGCAGAATTCTTTCCTAGATTAGTCAAAGTAGAGATTGGTGTGCTATTATTCATTTGATTAGAGCAAGAGGCTTGTGTTTGATCATTAGAACCTTAGAAGTATTCCTTAGTTACAGTTGCTGCTACTTCATCTCATTAGCTACATTGCAATTAAGATTTCTTCCACAACATTAGAAGAGAATTGTGCCTGCATATATTTTGTAGTAGTCTTGAAATTCATACGCTCCCAGATTGATAATTGATGTAACTATTGGTTGGGTTTTTATTAAAAGGCCTTATTTAGCACCAATAGTCAGTAAACATTGAATTTATACCACTATATTTCCATTAAAAATAAATAAAAATATGAGTATGGAGCTAAGACAATTCTCTACAAATCTTGTTTTTATTTCGAAGTGAAATTCTCAAGTAAAATATGGGTTAGAGAGGTTGGAGTTGAAAAAATAGAATTTTTTACAGTTTTCTATGTCAAAACAAGCAAAAGTATTTCCCAACTCCATGTTTCACCACTGTGATCTTAGTAACACTCTAGTAGAAACTTCTTTGCGGAATGTTTTATTATTATCCCAAGCTTATCTCAGCTGATGTGCTACATGTGCGATGGTGAGGATTGAAGATTGAAACATCATCTAATCCTTGACCAGTGAATTCCATAAACAATTAGACAAGAGATAGCCTTATAGGCTAAGATTATCTTATCGGTTAACCATTCAAATATATAATTAACTAGATTTATCTCAACTCATTTTGGTTTACCAACCATAATTCGGTTACACCATTCCAAACCTCTCTAGAAAAAGGACAGGTAATGAACAAGTTGTCCATTGATTCTTCATTGTTTTTGCAAAGGATACATCTACTTGGCCCTGCCCAACTCTTCTCTTGTTCATTATCCCAAGTTAAATGCTTATTAGCTAGGTCCAACTATAGTTAAATTCTAGATTTTAAGGGGCAAGATAACCTCCAAATGGTTCTCCACTACCAAACTCTCTCATTGCTACAATCTTCTTCAATTCTAGACACATACCCTAACTTCCTAGTGTAATCGCTTGAACTCATACTTTTGGACCCTTTAAGATGGTCCTTTTATTTTTTTAATTTAATTTCAATTTGTTGTAGTAGTTTTCCATGTTGCTCCCATTCCTTAACTTGTTCTCCTTACAGATTTAAGTTATCCATTGACGTCGCCTATCCATGTGTCCATAAGTTTTTATCCATGGAAGTTGCATCCATTAAGTAATAAACTCCCTACTCTTGAGCAATTCCAACAAGACTTCCGGTAACTTGTTATTACCAATGACTCCATTCCATGGATTCTCACCAATCCTTACCTTACTACCATTTATAATTTTCTATGCTACCCATTTGTCTAAATAGAGGAAGGAATTTACCAAGGATTTCCAGAATAAAGAGTCTCCCTGAACCCATTTCCTTTCCACTCTAAACCAATCCCCCATTGTCATCCCTCCTAGGTATTTGGTTTGCATTACTCTTCCCCAAAGGCCATCATTGTAAACCATCCTCCAAGGGCTTTTCGTTATAAGTGTTGAATTGAAGAGATATATGTTTTTCAATCCCCACCTCCCTACTTCTTTTGGAGTTGCCAACCTTTTCCATTAACCAAGGGAATGTCTTATTGTTCTTTTTTCTTTGTCCACATAAAGCTAAAACATTTCTTTTGAATTTTGTTTTATATACCTTTAGGAATCTTAGCAATAGTCATCCAGGAAATAGGAATACTCTCTAGGACTACCTTTATCAAGACTTATCTTCTTCCATGATATGACCATCTATTACACCAAACATAGATTATAGATTCTAACTTATTATATAACCATATTTCTCAAAGTAATAATTATTTGGTTTTAAATGAAAACCAAGATATTTCACCCCTTAATCCATGTCACATAATTGCATTGGAAAGAGAGATTTGAAACTTTATTTTTACTGCATCAGTTAGTTCATTGGTCAAGAGAATAGACTTGTTCATATTAATCACCATATATGTGGCTTTACAATAAAGTTCCAACAATTCCTTAATTTTTTCTAGCTCTGTAACTAAACCATGACCAAATATCATATTATCATCTACAAAGAGAAAATGTGTGATATATACAAAATTTGAGAGCTTAATCCCCTTCAACTCTCCTTTACTATGGGAATCTTTAATAAGTATACTTAAAAATTCTACTACCAACAAGAATAAGAAGGGAGATAATGAACAACCTTATTTGAGACCTCTAGAAGCTATGAAGAACCTAGAAAGAGACTCATTTAATAACATTTCAAATGAAGTAGAAGATATTATGCCTTGGCAAGGTCAATTTTCAAGATGGCTATAAGTAACTTCCTTGTTGTACCTGAATGAATTATTTCTTGAGCAATTCCCATTGCAACATATATTTGATTATTGAAGAGGAAACCAAACATTTCACTCGAGACAAAACCTGATAGAATGCCCTTTATCCTATTAGCAATGATTTTGGATATCAAATTATAAATTAAATTGCATAAAGGGATAGGTCTAAAATCATCAAAGGTAGTTGCATCTTGTTTTTTGCAATGAGGGATACAAAGGTTGTATTGAGTGCCCCAAAAAATTTCCCTAAGTCCCTTGATTCTTCGACAACTTTAATCAAATGATGTTCTAACAAATCAAATGAGTCCAAATTAACTTCTACTGACAAGCCATCCAATCTTGGGCTTTTCCCCTTTTTAAAAGAATTAAGTATTAAATTCAACGCTTCACTTGTAATCTCATCCTCCAGATCCCCTATCCATTCCTTCATTTTGAAGAATAGGAAGCAAGCTTATGCTTTTCATAATTTTTCCTATATTCTCATCTTTGAGATATTGAAAAAGTGCTTTAAAATGGAGTTTCATAGCCTTTGCAATATCTCTAAAAATATTTACCTTGGACCAAAATGGATGAAGGATCTCCCATATGGTATCAATATGTCCTCTATGAGTCACAAATTTGTGAAATAACGATGTATTTTTATCTCCTTCCTTTATCCAAATGGCTTTGTTCTTAAGCCTCTAAGTAGTTTCCTCCTTCACCAACATATCCTTTTCTTTTTGGCCTCCAAGTATTTGAGAGTTTGGGCTTCTTCTTTTGAAAATATTTCATTATTATTGTTTTCAAAAAGGTATTTGTTCCCTTCCTCCACCTCCATCAAGTATTTTTTTATATATTTTGTAGCATAAGCATAATTTGATTCCTTCATTACTCTTATAATTCATTTGATGTGGTCTACAAATTGTTTCATGGTAGAGTCCCCTAACCAAGGATCCAGTTGCAGCTAGTTTTTATTCATAAGGCCTCTAAACTCTTCTTCCAACAACCAAGCATGGTTAAAATTTAGATGAATTGGGGGCTTCTGATCCACCATATCCAAGAGGAGCGGGATTGTTATATGATTTGAAGATCCCACTATTCCAACAAAGGTTTTCTCTTTCAAATTCTCATTATAAAAGGGTTCAACCATTAGGAACCTATCCATCTTCTAGCAATACTTTCTCTGCATCTTTTGGAATTTATCTAGACCGGGACAATCTTAAGAGGTTCCACATCTACTAGGTGAATAGTCTCAAATAGGTGAGCAAAGTAATCTTCAAGATGATCCCTTCTAGAAACTTCCCCCCAAAATTCTCTATGACCAAGAATTAGGTACAAATCCCCTCCCATAATCACATTTCCCCACACAATAAACTTGAGTCTGTCAAATTGTCCCAAAAAGGACTTCTTTCCCCATAAGGCCCATACACATTGAGAAACACAATCTATTTCCCCAACCCCTTTGACACCAAATCCACCAAAATAATCGAGTTCATAACCGAGGAAGCAATAACATCAAACTTAGAATTCCAAACAGTAACTAAACCACATAACAAACCTTCAACATCTAAAGTATAGAAATTTCAATATTTTAAAACATAAGAGAGGAACTATAAATATTTATTTCTAGAACACATTGGTTCCTGTAACATAACTACATTTGGCTTATACACAAAAAAAGCCTTTTTGAGGTTTAGTTATTTATGAGCACCCCCACCCCTTGAGCATTGAAGGTGAGTACAATCATTTGTTAAACCATTTCCAGGATTTTTGTACTCCAATGGCCCTAGTAATGGTCAATTGTTTCCCATCTCCAATCTCCTACTTGGCTTAGACATGGCTCTTGATATATTGTATTTCCTACCAAGGAGGAAGGAATTCCATTATGCATGGCCAATCCCAAACCCTCAAAATCCTCCTCCCTATCTTTTTCATATCTTAAAAGACAAGATGACTTTAAGGTAGGTTTCTGGGATTTATCTTTATGTTCCAATGAAATATTTGGTAATAGATCCACCAAACCCTTCTACTATTTCTTGGTTGGGGACAAATCTAAGGTATGTTGTCTAGTGTCTCTAGAAGGTATCCTAACTTGGCTAGAATAAACCCCCTCACTAGGTCATACGGCCAAGGATAGAATTGGGGCAACCTTTTATAAAACAACTTGGATGTTAATTCCTTCCGAGGAGTGATATCTGAGCATGATCCCCCCTCCAAGTGTAATTTCTTTAAGATTACATGGTATTTTTTTACCAAAAGGAGACAATGGACCATCTTTCTCTTCAAGAAAACAATTAGTGGGAATTAAGGAATCCATACCTTTTATTGGAGAGTTCAAGCTCGAAGCTTGAGATTTCAAATGTATTGTATGATAAGTCTACATTGAGGGAAATGGATTGTTAGCCTCTGAAAAAACAAAGCAAGCCTCTTTGTTCTCATTCTCAAAATTTCCTTATCTACTAAAGGTTTCTCCTTCTCCTTCACCATGAAATTTTTGACCCAAATATTTTTAGGACTGCTCGATAGTTTTCCTTCCACAAATGCCTAACCTCGTGACTAAGTCCACATCGAGATAGGAGTTTCCAATAGTCAAGCTTCTAATAAATTTTTTGAAAACTCTATCTCCATATTTGCCAAAATCTCTTCTCATATGATGTAAATCCAATTCAACTAGAATGCAAGCCATCCTCCTATCAAGTTTTTCCAAACACCTAGCCTCATAAGCAACAAATATATCCAAATAGTATTTCCCACCATTTCCAAGATTTTGTTGTGCCATAATTCCAAGGAGAGCCCTGTTAACATAACCCAATCCTTCTATACCTAATTTAGTTCTTTTCTCAGGTCAAATCTCAACTCCCATATTTTGAGGGAAAGTCTCGAGGGTTCCCATTGCCACTTTTTTCGGGCAACACTAGTAATGCATCCTCCTTTTCTTGCATGATGAAAGATAACCTTCTGCAAACCAAAACATGGAAAGTAGGAATGTATCCTAGAAGAGGCTTCCAGTTCTCTTCCAGGAAACCCTTTAAAGTCTTTTGCTTGATCATTTTACACATAAATATTCCCACCACATCCCTTTCCATCAAAATTTCCACTTCAAACATTTGCACATCCTTATCAATGACCATCTTCATGTGATCTACATGAGATCGAGTACAATTCCTTTTTTGGGTCTATGGAGCCTCATTCCCTTGGCCCTTGTCTACTTTCATGACCAGGGCCTCTTCCCAATTCATCAATGACACTGCTATCGATCTGCTTGGTTCCTTTAGACCTAGAAACCCTAGATCTCCATAGTTGTAATTGTTGTGCTTTGTCGATTCTCCCTTGCATTATCCTTGGATACACATGATGTTCTAACAATGATTATTGTCTCCATGGCCCTACCCATTCCATAGTGCAACACTCTACTGACCTCATCTCACATGTTGTTTTAGACATACCTCAAATATCTACGAGCTCTTGATATATGTGGAACACAGACTTAGAACTTTTCTCCTTTCCTTCTCTGTATTCAACTAGTTCCTCCATGGTGTTAAACAATAATAGTAATCCCTATAACATTACCTTCCATAGCTATCAAAACCCTTACATCACCATTGCCTTCAAACCTCCCATAACCATTAATAATTATCCATTCTAGTAGTTAATCCGTTTCATTGATTCTACAACAAATGTTATTCAATGAGCAAATCAAATAAGAGTCGAATAGATCCCCTTCCTACTTGAGTGATGGAGCCATTTAGGGTAGTGGCGAAGTGGTGGTCGCACCACAAATAGTTGGCCTCCAATCTCTAGCTATTGGAGATTAAAATCACTTGCTCATGGGGAGAGGGATTTGCATCCCATCTTCTGATGGATTGAGTGTATATTGCTCCTTGAGTAGGCGATAGGAATTAATGACAAAACAATGGCTTCTATTTACTCCATATGACACCATAGCAATGTTTGCGCCTATGTTTTGATTTACACCTAGACTTCTAGTTCAAGAGAGAAAATGAAGGTTAATGAACCATTTTGTCATGAAAACCTAGATTTTTTTATTGAGGGAGTTTGTTGTTGACATGATCACCCTGATCTACGTGCTTGTTTACTTAAACGTGGAAGAATATTGATAGAACAAATCCATCACACTTTAAATTTTACATCGGTGAGTCATTGTGTCGTGGTGGGAGATTAGGAATCCGATCATGTCTTTCATTTTCGTTGTACATCTACATCTGGACACAACACACACTAGCTGGTACCACAAAATACACATACCAAACCCTATCAAATATCCCTTCTTGGATTGCAATCGTTTCTAATTAATTATGGACTCTTATTTGGATGGGATAGAGACATCGCTTAGCTTCACCTTACTTTAAATTGATGCACTTCTTGCTTGTTGATGAAGATATAATCAGAATAAGTTCATCTATTTGCTTCTTCTGAAATCTTTGGCTAGCCCGAGTGTGCCCTTGTTCAAAATCGAACCACAAAGATTCCCTCCCTACATTTGTTTGGATTTCTTAACCCTCACTCATTTGGTTTGTTTTAAACATGTCTGTCCATTAGGTGGAGTTGACATGATGTTTAATGGCCATTGATTTTATTTTCATTGTTAGTAATCCATACACTATATAGTGAGTAGTGAGAGAAGTTCAAATCGTATTACAATATCTCTCTCTCTCTCTCTCTCTCTCTCTCTCTCTCTCTCACACACACACACACACATACAGAGAGAGAGCGATAGAGAGAGAGAGAGATTGTTTATTCTTCCATATATATATATATATATATATCAACCACTGTAAATGGAAGAATAAACAACTTATCTCTTACAAATATGGGCAGAGTTTATAGTTGCATGCTCCACGAACTTTAAATCAATTGTCAACGTTGTGATATAAACTAAATATCACTAATAATTAATGTGGAGGGACAAGGAGCTAAAACATCTCTAAACTCTATCGGGTGGCTTTGATTTGGTGTTATTTCATGTTGTGATCTAAACATTGTCTTTAGTAGGAAGGAGCTAAATAATGCTTGCAAATAAATAAATTTTATCCTTTGGAATAGTTTAATCATGCTTCTCTATCCCTTTTAAGATGGTACAACTACAAACACCCTATGGTGTATTTGTTTTTTTTGTACAACTTAAATCCTTAAATTTTCAATGAGACTTACTAACTTATTGTTGGACTCTTCATGAGCTAAAAGTTGGCGAACCATTTGTTGACAAATCTTTGAGCTTCTACATAATTATGTTTACCTTGGGTGCCATCTTAAAAGTTGAGAAATGATTGTTCTAATTCAACTAATGATGATGATGTGATTTTGACACTGATATTAAAAACAATGAAAAAAACCAAGAAAAAGGAAAAACGTTTTAGACCATTAAAAAAGGGAGTAGTCTATTTATTCTACGTTTTGGACTTTATGGTAGGTTTTGGTCGGAATCCGATAATTTTTAAACTAAACCTAAAAAGACATATCAACACCATGCAATACTCATGATCTTCCCTATGGAGATATGAGAGTAATAAATAGAAGTAGAGAGTGAATCCAAAATTACTACTCATACTTTCTTTACTTCTTATTTTCTATATTTGCGTCGGAGGCGTTCACCAACGAGAAGCGTAACCATCCACGTCGGATAGATTCCTCACTCATATAGCGAATGGAATCCTGCCACGTGGATGGTGCTTTTGGTGGAGAATTTATTAACAGAAACATAAATTTCCTGAACTAACATTACCTGCAAATAGTCTGAAAATGCTTCATTACCACGATGTGATTCTATAAATTCTCGGCATGCCAAATTAGTTATACTAAACAGAAGCTCCGACAGGCCATTGGAACCATTGGAATTTCAGCATCAAACATGGAGTCAGCGCACCACAATTTCTCTGAAATTTGAATACACAAAACTTTGTCCAAAGTCTGGCTTCCAGGTTTTTTGTTGGTTTGGAGACTCGGAAGGCGAAATTCGCTGTTATGAATAGACGAGTAAGGAATTATGTTTTCCACCTTCACGTCATGCGGTACTGGTCCTGCATTTGTCACTGCTGGAAGCTCTTGTAACTCGGACATCCCAGTAACATTTGACGCAGAAGGTCGACCGATACACCTTTACATCGCATAATCCAGTTTAATATTTCGTAGATCGATCGTTCCAGTCGTGGATATAGTCAACCATCCCAGTCGTAGGCATAGCCGACCGCTTCAGTTGTGGATTGATGCAATTGACCGAAGTAATTGGTTGATCGATATATGTTGAGTAAAACGAAGATCTAACGACGACTACATTACTTGTATAGAGGTTGCATATTCCAATCGATGAGTATCTATCAAACAACATATCCGCACTGCAGTATCTATCGATCATGTTGAATTAGTCGATCGTCGACCATGAGCACTCGTCATCCTACACTTCTCGCCGATCATGAACAAGCCGACCCGAATGACGATCCCTGTCCCCTACAAGCCTTCGACAGGTTAACAGTGTCGACAGGTCACAATCCCCGATAGCTTCATCCTCTACAAGTTTGAGACGACAGGGTCATCTCGACATGTCGGTGATCTTGACAGGCTCGTCCTCGATCAGTTCATCTTCGACGAAATTCACAACCTCGACAGATTTCGCGTTTCTCCACTTGACAACACTCTCCTAGATCGTAGATCTAGATCTTAGATGAGATCTTGGCTGTCCATCCCCTGCACGATGAGATTTCTACGACACACTTAGGCATTCCATGCGATTGACTAGAGAATCGGTCAATCCAGCATACGTTGCTCAGGCTAACACATCTACACAGGAAGCTAATGCTTAATTCCAAAAGTTTCCGTTGGTGGTATCGAAAGGCTTCGGCATAATGTCCTCTCTCAGTGTCACGAAGGTCTCTAGGCTCAACGTCACAAAAAATGGGTATAATGGTACCGATGCGCTCATGAGATGATCTCAAAATCCAACATAGTTCATTTAAACACCAATCGGATTCAACGTATTTCATAGAAAAAATAACAATATGAATGGAGGCACTGGAAACGGCTCCCTGGATCACATTGTAGAGAGTAGATCATGCCTGAAGTTCCTGCGCATCCAGAAAGACACGCGAAAAAAGACCTGAAGTTGCTAGGCGATGTAGATTTGTTCAATATGGAAGTAACCTTTAGGAAAAAAGACCTTTATTCGGTACCCATTGACCAACTAAGGAAGGTACATAAGTTATATATGAACTCAACTACAGGAGCCACAACTAGATCAACCAAACCTTTGGGCATCTCTAAATATCATCAAAGGGATGGAAGGAAATGACTAAAAGGAAAAATGAAACCACGTATAAAACCAATGCAGAAGATAATACAAGATCTTGGAAGCTTCATGGTTAACTCGAGATAAATGAATTTGACTCATCTATTTAGAACAACCAATTTCACCTTTCGAGTCTCCAAACCAACAGAAAACCTGGAAGCCAGACTTTGGACAAAGTTTTGTGTATTCAAATTTCAGAGGAATTGTGGTGCGCTAACTCCGTGTTTGATGCTGAAATTCCAATGGCTTGTCAGAGCTTCGGTTTAATATAACTGATCTAACATGCCGAGAATTTACGTTTTTTAGTGTCGACAAGAGAATTTATTAACGGAAACATAAATTTCATGAACTAACGTTACCTGCAAATAGTATGAAAATGCTTCATTACGACGACATGATTATGTAAATTCTCGGCATGCCAGATCAGTTATACTAAACAAAAGCTCCGACAGGTCATTGGAACCATTGGAGCCAAGATAGTCTCCAAATTGTTGTATTCCCTTCAATTATTTTGGTTCGTGTGTGTCGTGATTCGTCCTCTCTATTGCTTTTCAAATATAGGCTGAGACATAAAATAGCGAAAAAATGTTGTACATAAATTGAAAGAAAGCTTGAGTCTCTTATGATTCTTCTGTTTGTTGCATTGCAAATGTAGACAGAGATGATGAAAGCAAAAACCAGGAGGGAAGTTCACATGAGTTTTAGAATATGAAAAGAACCCTCACATGAGAAGAAAACAAAGTTATCAAGTTTGAATAATCACATCAACGTATGTAAAGGTTGATAACACCAGCCAATCTTATTGTTTTTTATTAAGAAAAACAAATCAGTCTTTTTCAAACAAATCATTTTTTTTCAAATAGTTGGAATTATTGATGTATATGATGCCATGAAATGGGATTCCCCATGGTTGGAATTTGAAATCCAATCCACTCGTCAAATTGTAGGGTTCTATTCGATGTTTTAATTGTTTTATTTATTTGGTATGGATAATAATATATCAACTTATTTACCTTATTTACCCATAAAACTCTATCAGATGTGGCAATCAAAAAAGTCATACTCAAAGACCAAGTTCAATCATATTTAAATTCAAATACCAAATACAATCATATTTCCCATTTGGTATAGTTGGGAATTATTTTTGAGAAAGATCTTCATGTCCGCTTCAGCTATTTTTGTTTGATAATAAGGATTGTCTTTATTAATTAATTATCAATTATTGTGCAGATCTAGTCAATAGCGTAGCGCCTATGAAAGATTTAAAGTTATCAACTAGAGATCATCTTATCACAGGATTTCGTTCGAAGTTGAAGAATGGTTGCAACTTGCCACGATCATTGATACGAATCGTTACACCAAAACCTCGAGATGTTAGTGAAGGCTTCCCATTGGGATCTTAACATCCCACCACACTCCGTAGTCCAGACTCTGGGTTGGATGCGCACCCGTACGGTGGTGTCCCCTTTGAGCCATACGAGCCTCGGGCGAACATTGCAATGCAGACGTTGCCACCCGCTTTGTGACTTGAACCTAGGCGGAGGCTCTGATACCAAATGATACGAACCATTACACCAAAACCTCAAGATGTTAGTGAAGGCCGCCCGCTAGGATCTTAACAATCATATGTTAAGTTAATTGGAGAAAATCACTGAGGATTGAGCAAAGAATTGTAAAAAATATTGTATGGTAGTTGATGTGGAAACCTATCGAGACTTGTCAAAACGCGACGTGATTCTGTAAATTCTCGGCATGCCAGATCAATTATACTAAGCAGAAGCTCCAACAGGCCATTGGAACCATTGGAGCCATTGGAATTTCGACATCAAACTGCGCTTGTGTTGAGGGCTGAGTTGCATTTGGCTCCAATGTTTCCAATGGCCTGTCGGAGCTTCTGTTTAGTATAACTGATCATGCTGAGAATTTACAGAATCACGTCGTGGTAATGAAGCAATTTTAGACTATTTGCAAGTAATGTTAGTTCAGGAAATTTATGTTTCCGTTAATAAATTCTCTCGGAATAGTCAGCTTTCGACTAGTCATGGTCTAACCACCTCCTTTTTTTCGACCCTTCGACAGATTCTGCTACTGTCGATTGCTGACCTGAACGACGATCCCTGTCCCCTGCGAGCCTTCAACAGGTTAACAGTGTCGACAGGTCGCAATCCTCGACAAGTTCGAGACGACAGGGTCATCTCGATAGGCTCGTCCTTGAACGGCCAGCAATTTCGACCAGTTCGTCTTCGACGAAATTCACAAACTCGACAGATTCTGTGTTTCTCCGCTCGACAACACTCTCCTGGATCGTAGATCTAGATCTTATATGAGATCTTGGCCGTCCATCCCCTACACGATGAGATTTCTACGACACACTTAGGCATTCCACACGATTGACCAGAGAATCAGTTAATCCAGCATACGTCGCTCAGGCTAACACATATACATAGGCAGTTATCAGCAGCTAATCGATGCTTTTTGGTCGAAGACTCATGGTGCGGCTTGTCCATTTCGACGACCAGAAACATAAATATTTCAAAATTTTAACATAGATATTTTTCAAAAAAAATATGCATTTGTTGTATATTATAAAAATTTACATTTTATATATTTAATATATAGAGTGTTTTATATTTTTTTTTATTGATGGTTGAGTGGCGCAATGATATTCCCCTATTCAAGTTTGAATGTTCTAAAAGAATGTTTTGCTTTTTTGTATGCCATCATATTTGAGTAATTAAATTATTTCAAGTGATTGGATCTAGGTGTAAGATGATTTCATATTAAAAAAAACTTTTACCCACAATTTCTTAACCAAAGGTCTTTTCTAGAATGTTGTAAGAGGATTACACTTCATTGTAATACTCTGAGATTGGAAAGAGTACGTTTCTAACCTTGTTATAAGAAAAAGCATTTGTCAAACAATTACATAAACACTTTAGATAAAATTGTCACTTGGACATACGATATGGCTAATAAAAGTCCATATGCTCAAACATAAAGACTAACATTTTGGCACACACAAGAAGATCAATATATCAAAGTCATCAACAAAATAAGCTTCACATCAAGTGGAGGATCATCATGGTCCTTCAAGGTCGACCCTAATCATCATTGGTTAGCTATTGGTCATGAATGACAAGATCCCATCCATCATTGACCCATTTCCTTATTTAAGTTTTAGGTGTTTTTTTTATCTTAGAGATTGCAAGGGTGAGCCCTTGAAAGTTGACATTTAGATGTATGGGTAGAGGGCACAAATTGTGGTAGCATTCCCTCCTCTCATAAATTTCTAACCATCGTTTTGGCAAAGCATTCCCCCATGACATTGAGAATGCTTGGAGTGAACCAAATGTGTTGGAGAATCAATGAGAACAACTCTATGAATGGTACAAGGTCCACTCTCAATAATTCAAGAGCTACTACAAAGGTGCTATATCTATTTCAATTGACAAAAAAATAGTAAACTTGCTTCTAACATAATGCATTTGATTAAACATAATACTGTTTTGACTTTTCTTTTAAAATGAGGAAAAAGCATTTCAATTCCTAGTAGTTGCCATACATCTACTCTACAAAATTATATTTAATATAATTTTTTTAATATTTTGGTATGTTAATTTATAAAATCCTTCATATACTATATAAAATACATATAGATATGTGATAATTCAATTTGTATTTATATAAGTACAGTATAATAATTATAATTTGCATGAAACAACAAGTTATTATAGCAATTGTTTATAGCATATCACATAGATAACAACCATATGTTAGTGAATGTCTACAAAATATAACACTAAAACCTTTAATGATGACCATTTCAAAACAAGAACACGCAATATATTATTATATGCTTACTATACAAATAGCCGCCATAAATCATAAAATGCTAATAAGGCAAAGGCACATTAATATTTCTAATGATGATAATCTCAAAATAAGGTATGATCAACATCTTAATCTACATTTCTTTTTGCATAGCATTTTTTTCTTTGTTAATTTGGTCTAGTCGTAATGGTTGTAGGATGAAGTGTTATCCAATATAAAATATATACAAGGTTACAAGATTGAGTCGTCCTTTAAGTTCAATTTGGCAACCCCACACATCCAAACTTTCAAACAAAGAAATTCTAACTTATCATAAATATTGTAAACCTACCTACTATCAAAGCTTTTACAAAATAGAAAGTTTCTAATATATGTTTACCTTGTGTACAACATGATCAAATAAATAATGAGAATAATTGTTTTCATTAATTAAAAAAACATGACAATATATTTGGAAAAAAATGCGAGATGAATCAATTTACAATTTTAAAATCTCATTTTATGGTGTATCTCTTGTAGCTAAACTTTGTGAGAATCTCTCTAAATTCTTTATAAACTAATATGAGAAATAAATATTGAGGATATGCATTTGTACGATGGGGGATTGAAGGTGTGTATTTGATGTAACAAATGCACACCTGCACCCCTAGAGCAGTGGATGGAGAAGGTATGTAAGGGTGACAAATAAACACCTTCACTTCCTTACAAATGTGCCAGGTCACAAGAGTGTGAAAGTGTGTGTTTGTTGCACACCTTCACCGTTGGAAGTGAAGTGGCGAGGGTGATGTTGAGGGATCAAACGTGTGCAACTAACACACCTACACACCCTCCCCCTCCACTCTCGTGCACACCCTTAACACCTACCCTCCAACAAATGCATGGTAAATGTGTGTACAAATGTGTGTTTTTTGCATGCCTTCACCCTCATAAGTGTAAGTAGTGAGGGTGTGTTTGCTACACACCTTCACCCATTAGGAGGATGGGTTGAAGGTGTGCAATTGTTCCCTTACCCACCTTCACTCCCTAAGGGTGGAGGTGTGTAACTAACTCACACATGCACACCTTCATCTCCCACGTTCGTTTATAAAGGCACACTTTTATCTCCCACATTTTTTCATAAATGCACATCTTCACCCCCCACCACATAGTTACCCATCCTCCTAGGAATATGCACAAATGTGCACTCTTACCTCCCTATAACCCACCCTCCTAAGGGTGATGCACAAATGCACACACTCTTCACCCACCCTCTTGGGGGCTAACACATAAATGCATACCCTCACCGCAACTACCCACTCTCTTGGGGGGTAACACATAGATGCATACCCTCACCGCAACTACCCACCCTCGAGGGGGTGATGCACAAATGCCTCTCTCACCACCCATTCTCTTGGGGAGTGACACACAAATGCACATCCTTGGTCCCCACCACCCATCCTCCTAGGAGGTGAAGTTGTGTAATTTTTAGTTAAGAGGCACATTCAACAATGTAAGTGAAGGAGAAGTGTAATGTAACAAATGTTCGTAACACTAATACAATACACTAACCAATTAAAAAATTAAATATAAAAAATAATAAAAATGCAAGTTAAATTGATTATATAGATAAATATGTCTATATCCATATTACCACAAATCTATTCGGTATGACAAAAAAATAAATCTATTTATTTACAAACATTTTCTCAAGTCAAGGAAAATGAGCATGGTCAACTGGTAAGAGAGACGAGTATGGTCGGTTGGAAAGAGCACTTGAATGTGCAAGCAAATCCTGTAGACAGTCGACTTGGTGACTGGAGCATCCGACGGGTCCGACCGAGAATGGACAATGGGTGTTGGTCGTGGATTCATTGTCATCTAGAACCGACTATCTAACAATGCCAGACTCCGACTGGTGGATGGGTGAGACTCTGATAGAGACAATCGATTCAGACCCCGGCCGAGATAGTCAAGCCCAGCTCCAAATGTGGGTCATCAAATAGTGTAACCGTCTATGATAGATGAATTTGACTATTGAACATTGTTGCACATCGATAATCGTCTGAATGATTGAATGATTGTCCATGACTTTGTCAAAGATCAACATTAAATATTTGTAATACCAACTTTGCATGGAGGCTATATTTTTGAGTTAAATGCATTGAAGGGATGATCACAATGACTCAAATTACTGTTGGAGCTATTTTCAAAGGCCGTAGATTTATTATGGTTGAATGATCGTCCATGAGTTTATCAAATATCAACATTAAATATTTGTAATACCAACTTTGTGGTAATGGTATTGATCATTTTTGACACAGTCAGGAGTAATCAAACCATTTATCTTATATTTAAATAGAGGATGAAGAAGAGAAAGGGGTTGTATTCTTGTAGATTAGATCCCTAGGCTTAGAGTGCTTCGATCCTAGGAGATTACAGGATTATTTGATGTCATAATGCCTTCTATCTACTTTCGACTTTGTAGATTGGGCTATTATATCAATGCTGCAACCAGAGGTCTTTTGTGTACTGGCTTGACTCTATCTTTTGTGTGGATTTTGGCTGTTCACCAGGAGTTTGATTTGGTGGAATTCAGTAGTGTGGCTCCTGCCGCCCCTTGCTATATTGTGCAAGACATGATGTATCTGTGATCATTGTCACAAGACTATTATGTTATGAAGCTTTGAATAATAATATTGTTGGTTATAACTTATGTCTAATTACATGGTTCATGATATGTTTGTGGTTGTGCAAAAAACTTCATTGGATTAAATTACTTCCATCCAGTATTGATATAAAGTCTGATTGAGTTTAATTAGTAGGGCTTATTTTTTGCAATCTCCTGCTAAATTTTTCATCATTTCACCTTCAGACTCTGTCTTCACGTGGTCTTCACACGAGAATCCATAACTCAAGAGAAAAAGGACCAGTCTAGTTGGATCCTATTATCACACAACTTGTAGTTTCCCCTTTGAGATGAATCCTATTCAGGATGGTAGAGGAGCTAGAAAAATAAAGAGGTGACCTAAGATTCTCCCCGGAATGGATCGGCTATCACGCCAGTCAAGATTCTCTTCGCTTTATGCCACTTAGGATCAAGTGACAAAGGGGGAGACCTAGATCTAACCTAGAAGGAAAGACCTAAAGGTAAGACACCGGATCAAACTACAACTATAGAATATGTAAGGTGTATAACTGATGAAACCCTATACCAGTGAGGGATAGCCACCGATGAACAATTTTGGATTGTGAGCCTTTAAGGAATGGAAAGATAACCCAAATATATTATTTTGATGGCTGCATAATGATGCATAAGATCTAGGATGAAGGTGCTAGGTGAAAAATGACTAAGTCACTACTCTGGGTGGCTTTGAATGTGTAAACTTAAAGATGCCCAAGATAATGATTTAGAAGAATATAGAGATTTCCTAACACCTTAGATTACTTGCTTGATGAGAGATATGAGAGTGTCTAAGTCCACAAGCAAAAAGAAAAAGCCCCATAATAGGAAAATGATCAAAACCCTATGAGGGTGAATTGCTTAAAGATCAGTGCCTTCTCTATAGGGCAGATCGAGTCCCCAATGATGTCACATAAGTGGCTTCCTCATGTCCCAAAGAGCTTATGAAACTTGGACAAGTTTACAAAGTTTCCAAATAGGCTTTAAGAAAACAATGCCTCTCACAAATAAGTGGCTACAAAGGCCGTTATAACATGGAAACATTCATCTTCAAGTCATAATAAATGTGCACGAGTGGTAGAATCTATGGTCTCAAAACCACTACAACATGTGTGCACATGGATAAGTCAAAATTTCAAATACAAGCACTTGGTGGAAGATGTTATAATCAAGTGCACATGAAAATTCCCAAAAATTTATCTTTCTTACAATGCCATAAACCATGCATAAGTGGTGGAATCTATGGTCTCACTCTACCATATAAATGCAAATACTTATTTCCCGTGGTTACCATTAATACTTATATGGAAACCATTACAAAATATATATATATGTGGCATCCTTTAAAAGTGCTAGGCTTCAATAGTTTTATATATCAAGAAAACTATAATGGAGAGCCCATTAAATAAAGCACTATTATATAATGGGTTACCAATAGTTTAGAACTATAAAATACCCATCTAAAAGGAATTAAAAAGGGACACATGATTTCAAAGCATATCAATACTTTATCCAAGTTGTTGACCCATCTCCATAGTGCACTTGGACCCTTGATCCTCAGCCTTTATTATTCAATCCACATGGATTTTCCTTGGTGTCAAATGCTTTGGCTTTGCAAGTGACTTGTCCATGACTTCGCCTTGAATGACTTTGCTCATTGTACTTGTGTCTTACATTGTGACTTGTCTTCCCTGTTGAGTTGGCTCTTGGTAAGCGTGCTTATATATCACCATGGTGGTCCTAACCATCCCCACTTCTCATGGAAACAAACATAACCATGGCCTAAATAAGTCCATTGAAAACCACCACCATGGTATATTGTTCCAACATCCATCAAACTTTGGCATACTCGGTAAGAAACAACCAAATGGTGCTAAGTGTGGCCAACCGTGAAAATCGCCATCAAATATAACATATGGTCTATACCCATGGAATGAGCACCATTAGAAGTGTTGTTTCAACGTCCACTAAATGTGGCCAACCGCCAAAGTCATTTTAATGTGCATGATTCAAATGGCGAATATTTGTTGAATCTAGCGCCAAAGATAGTTATAAGTGAAATGGATCATTTAAAAAATTCACTAAGCGACAATCATCAATACATTTAGCTACAAATTTATTAAACATATATTTGAAGGTTTCCAACTAAGGTAAAGTTTGAAAATTATTTTATATAATATTACGAGTTGGAAAATAATGGGTGTCACTAAACATGAAAGAAAAATGATTGCAACATATTATAGCTTCCCCATTAATCGTTGATCACATCAAAACTAGAAACAAATGCTATAACTTCTATGATAATTACAATACTTCAAGTATTGTTGAAATGGGGTGTTTCCTTGCCTTGGAAAGGATATATAAATTTCATTATGCCCATCCCTTGATGGTTTAGTATCCATGAAAATCATTGTATCTTAAACATGAACATTGACAACGATTTATAGTGAAAATATAATATTGGATATAGACTAAACATAAGAATTAAAATTACGTAGCATAATCAAGTAATGCTCTTGTTAGGTGAAAAATTATTATGCTTTGCTAGGGTTTTGATTTGCGATTAGGGTTTCTATTTTGATCCCTTTTAGGTACCATAGTTGTGATCGCCATGGAATCAACGAAAGGGGTGGATCTGCCCCCCTCCTTTAGAGATGTTGCTTCTTGATAGCCTCTCTCCTTAACTGGTGAAAAATTGAATCGTCAACAAGAGGTAAACAACCAACAAACACAACTAATTGAAGGAGTGGTAGGTGCAGGAAATATACTCAATGGGAAAGAGTCGATGATGAAGGAATTCAGAGCTTCTCATCATAGGAAAGCCACCAGAGGACTAGGAAAGTGCATACCAAAAACATCGATAGTACCAAGGTACGAAATCACTTCCACCTGTCTAAGCCAAAATATTCAATATATGAAGGATTGTGCTCTAATAGAAAAAAATTTGGGCCTATGGCCTTCGGAATGATCCATTCTGGCATAGAACAATACCAGATGGAAACCCAAAGGGCATTATAACCTCCGCCTTAGATCTAGGGGATTCTCACTGTAATTTTTTACAATATGGAAGACAAAAATTCAACTTTTGATAATGACTCATACTTCTTCAACTCAACTGGACTATATTAAAAAACTAGGCTGAAAAAATTTACCTGAAAAAGAAGACATTACTTATGCATTGTTTTTGGTCAAGCTTGACTCGTTGCCTATAGAGTACTAGGAAAACGACACCCTGGTAAGCATAGGTAATACTCGGGGAATATTTTTCAAGGCCTCAAATGCCACGAACATAGGTAGATACACTACATATGCTTATCTTTACATATATATGCACATCTCTCAAGCCTTGCTGGAAGCAATATGCCTAAGCCATCAAGATTCATAATGGATTCAACCAATCGATTATGCACATATACCCTTTCGATGTAGGAAGTTTCATGTGCATGGGAATTTGTTTTGAGAATTCCCTCTCAATGCAATGAATGATACAACCAAGGAGCAAACCCCCCAAGACGAGTTCAAGTTTATATGTTGAGGCACTCTCCACAGTGACTTATATGGATATGGAATTGTTCCTTGGAGATTTCCTCAGTGCTATGGATATGAAAGTTTCTCCTTGTATGATGCAAAAATCCATCCAATCCCATATTAATTAATGCCTTGGTTCAATTGGTGTCTTAGTTCAATATTTTTATGTAACCATTCAATACTAGAGTCCCATTAATACTGTATAAGGTGTTGAATCAACCTATCTTGGGTAGGTAGTTGGGATAGATAACTCCAATGGTATTTATTGAATGTTGAATAAACCTCAACCTTGATTTCTATTCTCCCATGCAAGGAACCAGGAGGATTACCCATTCACATTGCTAGATGAAATAGAGTGGTAGCAAGTAATTTGTTTGAAGATCAAACCAACTACTATAATTTACAAGGAAAGACCATTTGAAGTCTAAGTGTCACTAGAGTGTATAAGTACATATACATTCATTCGTTTCCTTCTTCATCAGCAACATAGCATACTCATTCTAAACATTAACAAATGTGGAACCAACAACAAATGATTCTATGAATAGACAGCTAGTTTGCAAATGAAAAATTATTTGAGTCTTAAATTGCTTATATATTCCAGATATAGTAGTAATCTATAGTGTTGAGCTTACTACTACATAGATTGTGAGAAAAACAATTGTAGTTGACTCATTATGTTGATGAACTTAACATTATTTTTTGTTATGGGTTGAGTGCCTATGTCTTTGTAATCTGAGATTGTTACAAACTTTCTTCTTTTCCTACCGACGCTCACTTTTGCCCCTCAAGGAGCAAATGCTAGTTTTAATCAATATTTTCTTTATCATAGGTTTTTTCAATAATCTTCACCCCATCATTAAAAATTAAAAATTATTTTTTTCATTTTCAAAACAAAACAAAGTTTATTAATTTCTCACCGAGCCTTGAGTGCAACCCACATTAGTCATAGTTGTCTTATTTAGTCACTATGCCACGTCACATCTGGATCAATAAAATATATAAAACATACAGTGGTGTGGGCCTTCACTTATCCTCTTATCTTACCTGATAGCGCCCAAATGAAAACCGAATGAAGTGCGAGCTTACAGAAACACACATGCAAGCAACACGAAAGATTTTGCATGTACTAAACTGAAGCAGTCTTTTTATTGGAGCCCAAAATTAAGTAGAACAACACCCGATTTCACATCAATGGCGGATAGAAGGAAGGGAGACGAGTACATCATAACGCCTGAAGAAAAAGAATTATACAAACAGAATGGATACGTGCATCTCACGGTATGCGTCGGAGCTCATTGCTCTGCTGTTAGAGTTTTGAATTTCAGTGATATCATTCTATTTGCTAATGGAGTGGAGGGATTTTATTGATGTCTTATATTCAATACCCTCCAAGACTAGTAACCGCTTGGGAAGACCTTCAGTGTTTTTAAACTTATCTTAGCTTCCTTGAATCTGCATGGGTTCATATTCCTCGATTGGTGTAGTATAGTTTAGAATTATTCAAGGGAAGCTTTTATAGTGAGCAGATGCTTAGATTTCTCCTATAGGAAATAACAGAAAGTTTAACAACCGACACCGTTTCAAATGACTCTGTTGGGCCAACGGGGCCTTGTTTCGTTTGGGAGATTAATCCCTCCACCAGGGTTTAATTCCAGCTGTGGTCTGCCATATCCGAATGGCATGCGTGTCAAACATGGATGAGGTTAGGTGCAAGTCTTTGGCAACTTTGGAGGAATGTAAACCGATCCCTGGTACCTAAATTGGAGGTCCGCAAAGCGAAGGAAGTCTTCTTTATGTAGTGTAGCCCCTACCTCGGGGCATGTTTCTCAAAGCAACTTTCAAGAAAATGATTCCGTTCTTCCAGATTACTGCTCATGTCTGTGATTCCTGTGCCTGTTGTTGTATTTGATGTGTCGATGCAGTCTAATCTTTGATTTTGATTATAATTCACGCTTTCCAGTTTTTGAGTTCTATTGATGTAGGTTTGTCAGGCTCTTGGTTTCAATGTCTGGTGTTGATCTTGATGGGATGTTACTTTTATATTTTTTCTTCAAGAAACTTTCCCAGCTGCAACACTGTCTATTTTGCCAGAATTGGCCATCTCCCAGGACTTGTACTGGATATCATCCCTTTGAAACTCATGCCATGCAGGTGGGGCAGACCAGAGTTAGAATGGAATTTTTGTGGAGGGCTAAGCACTCTGTCGAACTCACCAGTGAACCGATGCCCTGTTGGCAATTCCTTTTGTTTTTGAAGATGTGTACCTTTATTTCCTTGTCTACCTGACCTTTCTTTAAGCCTTAAGAAAAGTGTTGGACACAGTAACCAAAAACGATTGTTTTGCTTGCTAGGGCTGCTCTTTTTGTTAAATTTTAATTTATCCATCTCTTTGTATGAAATTCTCTGTTTTGTTGACCATATTAAAACGACTGAAAAACAGCCAAGTCAATCATTGTATTTATTTCTGAATACACTGGATTTCAAACCAGGGTTAAAAACTGTGTATATTGGTTTACTCAACATTTATGCTATATGGTTTTGTCTTAAACGTTCTAATTGGAATTTAAAATAATTGGTAAAGTTATTATATCTTACAAACGATATAGTTCACCATTTTTCTTCCATGCCTGTCGTATTTGTTCTGTTCTGTCCACCATTCTTTTTCCATATTTGAGGTCCATCACATGAAGGTTGTACTTGTGACTATGGTGTTTGCTATGTTTGAACTTTGAAGAAGCTGAAAAAAGGGTCCTCTGGGTTTTCTGTGGCCGCATATTCTGTTGTTGTATCTTCAATTATCTTTATTGGATGTTTCTGGGGACCTTTTGCCTCTATCTTTTAATTTTCACTTATGACGCTGATGCTGAGCCAGGGCCTCATGCACCTTAAGGTTTGCTTAGCTTTTGTTCTCTTCTTTCTTTATTGTCATTTATATCACGAGTACATCAATAATATTTTGGCTTTAGGAGTGTTCTAGACACTCCCACTGTTTAGTGATTGTAATCTGTATAGTCCCATTAACCTATAACTTCGTCATTTGTGAACATAAAAAACAAAATCTTATCATCTTTGTATAAAGTTAGAAACTCTCATGTATAATCTCAGAAATTTGCTAAAGCTGGTTTTTAGCTACTTTAAAATTGGATATGCGTTTAGTTCAATGGGACACCATTTTGCATGGGCTGTTATCTGGTTATAACGATTTATTTTATAACAACCTTAAGTATGATGCAATCCTACTCTGGAATGCCATTCTGAATGGGCTGTTATAACGATTTATTTTATAACAGCCTTAAGTATGATACAATACTACCATTTCTGAAGTACTTTACATTGAATATTCTAAAATAAGATAGGTTAAGCAACATAGCTTACAATAGATACGAATAAATTATCTTAAAGAATGTCAATATTACCTTAACGATACACAAAAATGTGCAAAACTAGTAAAATATGGCTGACTTTATCCATTACAATTGCCTAACAGATTTATGTGAAACAGAGAAAGACTAAAGGCCTGTTTAAAAGTTTTCTTAAACTGAATGTGTGAAATGGTCCCAGGGAAGTCATTAGCAAATTATCAATATGTGTTGTTTAATATAACTTAGTCAATAGCCCAATTGAACACTACAATGGTCTCGGTGAAATTTTACATCGGCAGTGATTGTGTTCCCACAACATTATAATATATCAATTCAAGATTCCGATGGGATCAAACTGTGATTCCACTTGAATTATAGAAAATTCAAGTGTGTTGTTAGAACTTAGGATAATACACATTCTTATTTAGAAAAGAAACATCATTATAATCATGCTTTCAGGCTAAGTGGCAGTGCAAACCTCTACGCAATAGACCCAACTCTCTCCAAAATCTCAAATGTGAGACACTGGAGTGCTGCTAATGTTTTTTCAATTTTTGCATTTATCAAATTCAATGATCTTCTATCTAGTTTTACCCTCAAGAAGAGACAATCCCTCACATTGAATATGTTTTCTACCTGTTATCACATAAACCAACATCTTAAGATTGAAGCCCTAAAACCAATGATAGCTTATAAGTTATGGATAATTAAGAGGGAGGTCAATGTCACCACACCTAGCCCTCTTCTTTTCTTTAGGCTAGCTCTTCTCTAGCTCAAGGGAGTCTCTAGGATAGGATTGTTAGAGTTCAATAATGAAGGACATGGTGTATTTGAAGAGTAAATCTAGCAAAACAATGTGTGTTTATGAAAGTAACAGATAAAGGTGATGAAAGGATTGGAGACTAGTGTCTCTTTAAGTGGGAAAATGAGGTCAACCAAGGATGCATGAGGGTTTCTAGGAATCATTAGAAAGGGCTAGGGTTGTAGTGCACAAACCTAGCTGCTTTCTAATGGCTGGGCAAATTTCAAGACTAAACAAAGGGAAAGTTCTAGATCAGAAATTTTGAAATGAACATTAAGGAGGAAAACTATCATGGAAGGCATTGGAAAACACATGATCTAGAGCAGAAAAGGCGCACCTAAACTACACTTCCAACTGATAACAACCACATAAAATATAGATAGCCCATACTTTCATTACCTCAATGCCATTGACAATTTGCAAATCCATCAACCAACCAAAGCATGAAAAATATGAGAAGCCTTCAATGGAGCACGGACATTAACCATTCATAAGAACCAAGAGATATTTCATTAAGTCCAATGGGATTTCTCTCCCAATCCAAACATGATTACAAATGAGGAAAAGGCTCTCTTGTATAGGAGATGAGCTCAAATTCCTTTACAATAGAAAAGCAATAGATCTACCAAAGCCCTGGATCTATCCTAAGGAGAAGTAAACAAATAAAAAAATCCTCCAACAAACCCGAACCAACTCAAACAATATCCATGAAATGAGGTGGTCAAAGCCATAAGAACAAAATCCAAGATGCATAAGGCCCAACAAGGAGGGTGCCTCCATGAGACCAAAATACGGACCAAGCATCCAACTAACTCAGCTAACTCACCATAAGTGGATGCTATCTTTATTGACCATGTCAAGGGCCCAACCACTCCCTCAATCAATTGTTGTCCACATAAAAACAAAATCCTCAACCTCCACAACTATCTCATCAATGCATGTAAGATAGATCCATGAACTAGCGAGCAAGGGTGCTTTCATAGAAGAGTCTCCAAATAGCATAAGAATAGCTTAAGAATGTGTTGAAATCTAAGTCACAAGATTCGTTGAATTTGAACCTTGAGGTTCGAAATTCGACGAATCCCAAAGAAAAAAAAATTGTTTGAGATTAAAGCATCGAACTTGAATCGAACTCGAATCTCAACTTGAATTTAAAAAGCAAATTTAAATGAAATTCACCTAGGGTTTGCGGTCAATTTTATTGGTTACCCTAGGCTACCCTCGCGCACGCATTTCCTGTTTTGTTTTTCATTGTTCAGATTTCACTCTTTAGTCACGATCCCTCGATCTCTGCCTCGATCCCTTGATCTCTGCCTCGATTCGTCGATCTCTGCCTCGATTCATTTATCTTTGCCTTGATTCATTGATCTTTGCCCTCTCTCCCATGACCCGTCCGACGTTTGCTAGTGGCAAGTGCGACTGCTAGTTCTCACTTCTCAAGAGTTAATGCTACTGATAGTGTTCAGGCTATGCCGCTGTCTTAACTCTTACCTACGGCTCGGGCCCTTGACCGAGACCTCGAGACCTCGACTTGTCACTGTGTCGGTTGTGACTCTTGCATAGTTATCCGTTCAAGCCTCGGCCAGTTAGCCCTCTGTCACGACTCGTGGATTGGGAAGTAGGAGTCAGGACTCATGCTCCTGGTGAGTCGTGACTCATGACATGCAGACCCTCGAACACTCGACTCTCGCCACTGGTGACCAGTGAAGTTTGGGCCCTGAAGTTTGAACACTAGAACTGGGAAGTTAGGATTATTGATCATGGCTTTTAGTCATACAAGGTTATTGATGTAAATTTTATTTTTTTGTAGTATATTTCATTTTAAATTATATATATATAGTCGAATCTAAAGCCGAATATCAACCGAACCTCAACGACATATTCAAATTCGAATCGAATCAAATGGTTGCCGAACTCGAATTTGAATTCGAACCATGTGACTTAGGTTGAAATGGCTCAAAAGACCATAATTGGATGCCTAGAAAGAAATGGCGATAGCTCCAATGCCCTTGGGAACTAGGAGGAGCATTTTACACCACTGGAAATCCCTCGAGATAAGATTTCCAACCAAATATCACACTCCTTTATTAGAGCTAAGGTGTTAGAGACGATCCTCTTGAAGACAAGCTACCAAACTACTAAAGGCTACACATAAACCAAAATAGGACTCCTAGAACAAAAGCTGCCATAGATCCAATGCCCCTGGGAATTAGGGGGAGCGTTTTATGCCATTGGAAAGCTTATGAAAACAAATTTCCATCCATATATCACACACATCGTTTTGAGCTAGGGTGTTTGAGAATGACCCTCCTGAATGTTAAATTTCATACATTCATAGCATAATAATTCCAATGCATAAACAATATCACTAGAAGAAAGACAAAGCACAAAACAACAACACAGAGTTTAACTTGGGAAACCCAATTGGAAAAACCGCAGCAACCTTCGCATAGAGATGATAATCCCGAGATCAGAGTACAAAGATAAAAGAGAAAATGTGAAAATGCTTTCCACAAGTAGAAACCCCAAAACAACTTCCTTCTCTTAATTTTTTATCAAGTTAGGGTTATGTACAGAAGAATAACAATTCAACATACTTTAATGCAAAAAATACATTTAATAAACATTTACAAATATTGAATGTGAAATAGTGCAGTAGTAAACTCTATCATAACATAATTTTCATATCTTTCAACTTCACACCTTTAGCACTCTCAGGTCGGTCACTGTGTTAAAGTAATTTTAACACTACCAGTTAGATCACTGTGCTAAAGTAATCTTCAGTAACATGTAATGTAAATAAACAATTTGATCACATAATAATAAAAGAGATATGGTTGAGAATAAATGTGAAATAGTGCAGTAGTAAACTCTATCATAACATAATTTTCATATCTTTCAAGTTCACACCTTTAGCACTCTCAGGTCGGTCATTGTGTTAAAGTAATTTTAACACTACCAGTTAGATCACTGTGCTAAAGTAATCTTCAGTAACATGTAATGTAAATAAACAATTTGATCACATAATAATAAAAGAGATATAGTTGAGAGTACTTACCTGTGTGTGAAACCCTTCCTATAAGAATACTCAGAAGAGTTACTTTTGGAAAAGACTGTGCCTCAGAGAGGTCAGTCAACTCCAGGAACCAAAAGGACTCTATTAAAGAGTCAGTACAAACTTGAGAGATAAAGGTGACAGGTTGCAGTAGAGATGGTCAAAGACATTCAAAAAACACAGTGACAACTCCAAACAAATGCTCAATATAAATGTCTAACTCCAACAAGGTTGCAGCACAAAAACAAACAAGGTTCGAATACAAAGAACAGACTCATAACATCGATAAGTGTGCACAGTAAACAGATCGGACCTCAGCAGGCCATAATTAGGTAGATCAAACCAAAGGGGGGTTGGGGGTTCACGGCCTTCATTAATGGATTCCCAGTAGGCAAAGATAGGATCAATGGAGCTCACAGCTGGTAGTATAGAGTCAGGGCCTACATGCATATGCCCTCAATAGGTTGCAACCTCACAATAAGGTAGAACAACTCTAGGCAAAACCTTTATACCCAGATCGGACCTCTATCAGACCAATAATCAGCAGATCGAGCTTTCATACAGGAAAACCAAACTTCATAACAACAGATCTGAATTTATTAAAACTTTTGGCATGCATATCGAAGATAGCAGCAGCAAATGTTAGCCCCCCAAAAAAAGTCTAGAGCAGATCTGAGATGAAGTGTAAACTTCAACAGGGTGTGGCCTTCCTTAACAGGCTCATAGGTGGCTGAAAAAGCTTCCAAAGGCTGACGGCTTGAATTAGGATTAGTATATCAACTTCAGATTAGGTTACCCTTCATCAGATGTGCGACCTGTTTTGATAGGTTATCAAATAGCAGAGACTAAACATAAGACGGAGCTACGATATGGAGTTGAAGTCATATATTAAAATGAGAATCAATAGACCTTTATAAATAGGATTCTAAAGGACTTCTAGAAGGATCAAAATAATAAAAATAAAATAATAATAAAAAATAAAACTTTAAGTTAGGGTTCCATTAATATAGGAAGGTACCACTTAAAGATAAAAAATAAAAGTAAAAATAAATAAAAATAAATAATAAATAAAAATAAAAAATAAATAAAAATGAAATAAAAATAAAAATAAAAACTCACAATTAGTAACTTAAACCATAAGTAGGGTACATGACCCAAAAATAACAAAGGTGTGGGTACATGACCCATAACCCTTAGGACCAAGGGTATACCTTGAATGTGGTCAAACAACCATAGTACCCATAAGACCAAAAACATCAAAAGTGGTGAAAATCAAAAGATAACTCAAAGTGGGTAAATGACCTGTTATCACATATATAGTAGCCGGGCTACCATACATTATTTTTCTCATTCCAGTACACTATTCAGCCAGTTCCCTTACATTTGAGAAGCTGAGATGAGCATCTAGATTGGATCACTATCAAATTGTGGACAGCAGTTGTATTCCCCACGCCATGACTGAGTCTCAGGACACTCAGAGAGATGACCGATATAGCCATTATACCATTTTTACAGAGTAGTCAGTAGTGTTCAGAGTTGCAGCAGCAGTTCCAGAGGACAGGTGGTGGTACAGGTTGATGAGCTTTCAGGTATATGACTCAGCAGGTATATCATGGTGTTATGGTTAGATTGTTTTTATACTTATTCTTATAGCATGTCTTAGCACTCAGTGTCATGATCTGGCGATCATATAGATATTTGGACCTGGTCGATCTATTATATATATTACATTGTCCCTACTCAGACTTAGAAGTTCACTATTCATACTCATTGGTTTTACCCTCCTCAGGGAGAATAGAGGTGATCATTCAACCATACCTTGGCTTGCTAGTGTTGGCTCCATTATTCATTGTCTTCATCCATCCATGACCTACCTTTTAGATTATCACCCTGACTTACTACTTGACTAGTGGCATGGAGGACTTTTCCCCACTGTAGCCTCTGTATTGGATGAGCTTTCCTGTTTATTGTGTCTCGGCTCTGAGTTGGTGACAAAACTTACCTATGGTGAGTTGGAGTTCCTTGGAATTCCCCCTAGTCACTTAAGTTGTGTTGGCTAAACCTGAAACTTTTAGTGCTGCCATGAATACAAAATCTGGAAAAATGAAATGCTATATCTTGTATGAAAAGCCCATTCATGCAATGTGTTTTTAAACACACATGAATGAAAGGCGTGCCAAATGAAAATGGCCATAAAAATAAAATGTTATATCTTGTGGAAAATAAATACCTAGGTAAACAAGCTGTCCATGACACACCTAGAAGTGCTCAGGTAAACAAGTGCCTTAAAAACACACCTGCAGTAGAAAGCCTAAAAGAAAAAATGTAAATCTATGCAATGTGTTTGTAAACACACATAGATCAAGGCTATGGAAACTTCAGGCCCAAAAAGCAATGGAACTTAAATGCTATATCTAAACAATTGCTGACCTTATTTGTATTATGGATTGTGCGCATCTGTGAAGGTGAATAAACCCTCTTTAAACAACTCATCCATTTGTGAGACACCGCCATTCCCTGTGTTATTGCTCATTCAGTATATACTATGGTGTGTATTCCCTTTCCCTTGCCAAAGTGTCACAAAGTCAAGTCAGTCAAGTCATCCCTTAGCCTAGCCAGTTAATTCAGCCTTCACCCTTCACTAGCAAATTGATCACAACTATGAAGTGAGTATGGTCCTGAAAGTCTAGTCTGAGTAATAATAATAATAATTAACGACACTATATATTTGGATGTAGATCGCCAGTTATGATCATTATGTGTTATAATTGCTATTTGAATAAGTTGTAGAGCATGTATTAACCTTGATACTTTGCAGCAGCCTTGGATGATGGTCTGAGTTATATTTGGTCTTGGTTAGACCTAGTTTGACCATGGAGGACCATGGGACATGAGATGTTGGACCTTATGATGATATGGATAGATGATATATGGTCTATGTATACATACATGATGACTCTATGCAGCAGCTACAGGGTTATGATGATGATTATGGGGTTACAGCAGTGTTTGTATATGTACAACGCATTATTATTGGCCCTGATCCGATATATTGGATATTTATTTTGATCATGCAGAGATTCATATGGTGTATGAGTACACATCTTGGATGGATTTGGACCTTCTGAGTCCAATGGGACAGTTTGTTTTCAGTTCCGCGCACTTACAGTGATGATTTAGCCTCAGTAGGCTGTCCTAGTGCAGTTTTGGTCTGTCGGAGGCCCTGTCGGAGCAGATGTGATTTTTATCCGGTTGACCTAGGGCGCTGATGATGGGAGGGGTGGTCCAGCCACTTGTTTTTACCATATTACCCCCCTTCCGGACACACTGGTGCCCTCACCTTGACAGCGCCAGCACTCCAGGAGGCTGTTTGGGGCAGTTTCACGCTTCGCGAGGCATTTCAGGATTGGTAGAAATGGTTATTGAGGAAATCGATTTGGGCTACTGAGGTAAAGTTATGGCATGGGATGATCAGTGATGATAGATCGGGACCTTCCACACCTTCTCCAGCAGTTTCAGCTTCATCAGGGCCCGCATCCATCACTTATGGCACTTTCTGTGGATTTTTGAGGTCTTTTGAGGACCACGACTTCACTATGGAGGCACGATTTGGTACATTCATGATTATTTTTTGGTTATTGTGCTATGGGGATTGACCAAGGAGGGATAAAATTACCCCTTGGACCCACCATAAGCCTCTTATGATATTTTGTCATCATGATTTGGTGGGATTCCCCTCTTATAGGGCGATTTTGTCCACTTACATTATATTTTATTAGTGATCCATGTATTTTATTGTTGAGCTCATCTCAACCATTGATTAGACATTTGTATCTTTTAATCTTAGCCACTCATTCAAAAAGTGGTTAGGGTTTTGGTGCCTCTCCTTCTTATTTAAAGGAGAGAGCCTCTCATTGTAAATGGGACTTTTGGCTCTGGATTAAGGGAATAGAAAATTATTATTGCATCTATCTCCAGTGTTGTGGTGAATGTTTTTGGTGTTCGTTCGTTGGTTCTTCCTTTGCACTGAGTTATTGGAGATCTTGTTTGCCATATCTTTTGTACCACGATTTTGCATCTACAGGTGGAGGCCGATTTGCTTGGAGGAGGAGGTATTGGTAGGGGAAGACTCTCCCTACTTCTTCTTTGGAGCTCTTCGTTGGTAACAGGGAGTATTACTGTCCCAGGACCTTCTATTTCATGTTACTATTTGCATTTCTCTTGTATTTCTTCCATACTTGATCTTACTGATTGAATCTTCATTCCTTGGTTTGACAGGTAGAGGAAGGCGCACTTGTGGGCTAGGGCATCAAATTGGCAAGCAAATCAACAATCTCTCATTTGATCTCTGCGGGAATCTTCCTCAACATCAAGGCATCTCATCCACATCACTCAGGTATGATCTCAAGGTAAGTTCTATCTCCATGATCTATCCAATTGTCCCAAACATTTAAAACCCTAATTAATCAAAACCCCATTTTTGCATTTTCTCAGATCTACTTAGATCTAGTGGGTTGTTGGGCATAATATCGAAAACCCACCTCTATAGCATCCACGGCATCCCGGATCTATAGTTTGGTGAGGATTGGCTTCCGTTTGACCCCTCTCCCACGCCAACTTAGCTTCTCCCAAGCAAGGCGCACTTCACTAGTTGAGCAAGTTGACCTAGATCTAGGTGGTGGGTGTTTGAGATTCCACTTGATTTGTCATCTACACATCAAATAACATACACCCAGGTTGTCACTTTCCTGAAATTTACCTTGTGGGCCCCATTCCACATTTTAAGGGATTTAATCCCCATTTTGGACCACTTGGAACACTTAAACTCAGATCTACTAAGATCTAACCGTTGGATTACCACGAAATTGCAGATCCATACTCCTACCTGACCGATCTACCCGGATCTAAAGTTTGGATGCCATCCAACTTGTTTTGACCCACCTAACCCCACTTTTTAGCCTCCTTGGGCAAAGTCGCACCACCTTGGAGAAGTGAGTTCACTCACTTCTAGGAATTGGGTACTTGAGATTTTTGGAGATTTAAAACCGGAATAATTCAAAACCTAGGTCTAGACTATCACTTTGTCAAATCTTGCCTTGGGGATTGCATTCCTTGTTTTAAGGGATTGTGGTCCACTTTGGTCAAACCTAGATCTAGACACATTCATCCATCAAGACCTCTATTGCCCACTTGTCCCAAGTCCTAGGAGTCCTAAACCACAAGTCAACCCTACTTTGACTCCACTTCCCAATTCCCAAGGCACTGGTTTCTCTCCAAGTTAATTCAACTTTCTTAGATTGTTGGATTGACTTGTGGTTTGACCTATGCATGGTGAACCAAACCCTTGAAGCTGTCATGGTCAAGCTTGTCACTTGTACTAGTTAGCCCCAATACAACCCTTAACTACCCTGCATTGGACACAGTTCCCAAGGCAGTGGATCTTCTGACATTGAACTAGTACACTAGCCCTAGATCTTACTACAAACACTATAAGTCACTCTTACATCAACCATGAACCAAAGCTATACCTATTGAACCCCTCACTTGGCTTGTGACTTCATCTTTAGGTCTAGGATAAACCATACACCTAACTTCACTTAGAAATACCTTGATTTGGTGTCTTGGTTTTGATCTTTCCTGTCGGGAGTAGATCGGGTCTCCCCCTTTGTTGTCTGGGCTAGATAACATAAAACGAAGGTTGCCTCGACTGGGGTGACAACCATATATATTGGAGGTCGAGGTGATCGTGGTTGCACCTTTTGAGTTGCCCTTCCCTATTGCCATCCGTGACTGGATCCATCCATAGGGGTAGCTACATCTTAGGTGATAACATTTTGGCGCCGTTGCCGGGGAGGCAATAGCTTGCCCTAGTTCGACATACTTTTCTTCAAGCATTCCCGTTCTCTTTGCCTAACATTTTTGGCGCCGGGGACGCAATAGGCTTACCTTGGAAAAGCTACTAGTCCTTCCCGCATATACAACGACACATATCTTGGTAGAAGAGTTTAAATCTACCTGGCGACTCCCAATCGTGACTCCGCTGAGGAGCGAGCTCATTTACATCCCTATAACACTAGAATTTAGACAGATCTTATCGTTATCTAGAACCCATGGGGTGCATCATTTTGTTTTCAGGTTCTTGAATTTGAAAACAAATATAAAAATATAAAAAATATAAAAATAAAAAAATAAAAAATTATTATCCATGGCTGCTTCTGAGCGACCTAGAACTTTCGGTCGTTTAAAAGTTTTTGACTTTTCAAAAATTGTTGGGTATCCTCATCATATTCCTCATCAAGCATCTGCAAGGTTGCCTATTTTCGATGGAAGTTATGAAACCTCTGCTAAAAGACACCTTGAACTTTTTAGGGAAATTATTAAAGAGTTATCCATAACCCATGAGGATGTGTGTATGAGACTATTGGCTTCATCTTTCAAAGAAAGAGATGGACTCTGGCTTTCGAATTTGAAACCCAATAGCATTTCTGGTTATGACATGTTTGAAAATAAATTCCTAGAAGAATGAGGAAGTGAATTTGATGATATGTATCTTTCAAATCAAATCCAAGATCAAAACCTTCTCCTTTCCGATCCTATTGTGGAATCATTTAACAATCAAATATCAAGTGATTTGTCAACATCCGGAGATGACCTTTCCTACCCAGTTTCTTCTAATGATAAGTCTTCTACTTTTGAGTCAATCGAAAGTCAAATCTTTAATCATTGTACAAACCATAAGTTTTCAAATTGCTTTTTAGGTAGCCCTAGTCCTGATCCTGAGGGAATTTTTGAGGATAAGCTTTTAGTTAACAAGTCTACTGAAGTTCCTCCCTCAGAGAAACTCATTAGTCATTCTGTCTTTAGTGATCATTCAATTCCTTATCAACTTACTGAAGAAGAAGAAAGTGGGGACATTAACCAAGATCATTTACTAGTGCTTTCACATGATCATTGTGCAAATAATCAGGATGTTTTAAATGAGCTTGTTAATTTTATCCCTAACAAATTGAATAAAAATGATCATTTATCCTCGTTTGAATTTAATGATGAATCAATAAGCCAATCTCAAGGTGAGGATGAATTAGTGAATCATACTAGATATTCTAATCTTTGCTCCACTTCTTATAATGAGTCTTTAAATTTTCCTTTTTTTATCCTTAGCCAAGGTAGCTTAGAGTTAGATAGCTGTGGTCAATCTTGTCCTCAGATTGTAAATATTAGACTTGATTTAAAGTTTATCATTCCTAGAATAAATAATATTACCTCAAAAGGCATTTCCTTCTGTCAAATTCCAAGGCCAAATTTTTCTATTCATATGGGACAAAATGCATCCATCCTCCCTGTCCATTCTTTTCAATGTTTTTGGGGTTGGTGGTCTAGTCAATCTTTTGCCTTGGAAATTTTTAATAGGAAGTATAAGCATGATTACATGTTTGGAGAAAAAACACTTCATTTCCCTTTTCAGTCACTTTGGAACCATAATGCTTGTTGTCAAGATATCAATCATTCCTGGTGGCTAGAAAAGGTGTTTAAAGATCAATTTCATCTTTTCTCCATTTTTGAGCATCAAGTGGGTCTGACTTTGATTTTCCGTCTTTTAAGCTTTAATTTATCCCCACTTAAATTTTTGATCATCAATTCCAAGGAGAATCAAATTGAGTATGTGAGAGAAGTAAATGAAAAAGTTAATTTGTTTGCAAATGAATCAAATCACATGTCTTATGTCCTTCCTCTATCCATCTCTGAATTTAACTTGCATAAATTTTATGATCCTATCAGTTCTTTGATGGAGGATGTTTGCATCAGTCAGTCTTCTCCTTGGCATAATTTCATATTGCATAATTCAAACCATTCTTCAATTTATGAACAAATCAAGAAGACTGTGCCCTTAAATTTGTTGATCTTCAGCCAAATCTTGAGTTGTTCTATTATCAAAAATCAAATAAGAATCATTAACCTATATGATGAATGGTTGCACTGGATTTATGATTTTACCTAACATTTGTAATGATTGGTTAGAGTAGGGTAGGTAGGAAACCGAATAAGCCTACTTGGGTAGTAGTTAGTCTTTTCAGCCATTGAGTCTGGCACCTTCTTAGTCTCTAAGCTCCTTTGTAAGCTTCTAGTTTAACTGAGTACCTGTCACTTTTCTTTTCCTGCACAATAAATTTCAAATTTTGCAAATTATGTTAGTAGTTTAATTTACTTTCTGCGTTTATATATTTCATGCATTTATATTTCTGATATAGAGTAGATTTTATTTCAGTTGGTTTTATATTTTTCCCACACATGCGGCATGAGGTATTTTTGATGTCTGTGAATGCAGAAAATAGGTTGCAAGAATAAAAGCTGGAAATAAAATGGTAGAGTGCTGGATCGTGGATTCGAGTAGCAGAGTTCGAGGACCAGAGATTCTGAGGTTCTCAAGCGCTCATTTCAGCAGAGCACTTGTCCCAGCCGGAGCCAGATGTTATCACATATATAGTAGCCGGGCTACCATACATTATTTTTCTCATTCCAGTACACTATTCAGCCAGTTCCCTTACATTTGAGAAGCTGAGATGAGCATCTAGATTGGATCACTATCAGATTGTGGACATCAGTAGTATTCCCCACGCCATGACTGAGTCTCAGGACACTCAGAGAGATGACCGATATAGCCATTATACCATTTGTACAGAGCAGTCAGTAGTGTTCAGAGTTGCAGCAGCAGTTCCGGAGGACAGGTGGTGGTACAGGTTGATGAGCTTTCAGGTATATGACTCAGCAGGTATATCATGGTGTTATGGTTAGATTGCTTTTATACTTATTCTTATAGCATGTCTTAGCACTCAGTGTCATGATCTGGCGATCATATAGATATTTGGACCTGGTCGATCTATTATATATATTACATTGTCCCTACTCAGACTTAGAAGTTCACTATTCATACTCATTGGTTTTACCCTCCTCAGGGAGAATAGAGGTGATCATTCAACCATACCTTGGCTTGCTAGTGTTGGCTCCATTATTCATTGTCTTCATCCATCCATGACCTACCTTTTAGATTATCACCCTGACTTACTACTTGACTAGTGGCATGGAGGACTTTTCCCCACTGTAGCCTCTGTATTGGATGAGCTTCCCTGTTTATTGTGTCTCGGCTCTGAGTTGGTGACAAAACTTACCTATGGTGAGTTGGAGTTCCTTGGAATTCCCCCTAGTCACTTAAGTTGTGTTGGCTAAACCTGAAACTTTTAGTGCTGCCATGAATACAAAATCTGGAAAAATGAAATGCTATATCTTGTATGAAAAGCCCATTCATGCAATGTGTTTTTAAACACACATGAATGAAAGGCGTGCCAAATGAAAATGGCCATAAAAATAAAATGTTATATCTTGTGGAAAATAAATACCTAGGTAAACAAGCTGTCCATGACACACCTAGAAGTGCTCAGGTAAACAAGTGCCTTAAAAACACACCTGCAGTAGAAAGCCTAAAAGAAAAAATGTAAATCTATGCAATGTGTTTGTAAACACACATAGATCAAGGCTATGGAAACTTCAGGCCCAAAAAGCAATGGAACTTAAATGCTATATCTAAACAATTGCTGGCCTTATTTGTATTATAGATTGTGCGCATCTGTGAAGGTGAATAAACCCTCTTTAAACAACTCATCCATTTGTGAGACACCGCCATTCCCCGTGTTATTGCTCATTCAGTATATACTATGGTGTGTATTCCCTTTCCCTTGCCAAAGTGTCACAAAGTCAAGTCAGTCAAGTCATCCCTTAGCCTAGCCAGTTAATTCAGCCTTCACCCTTCACTAGCAAATTGATCACAACTATGAAGTGAGTATGGTCCTGAAAGTCTAGTCTGAGTAATAATAATAATAATTAACGACACTATATATTTGGATGTAGATCGCCAGTTATGATCATTATGTGTTATAATTGCTATTTGAATAAGTTGTAGAGCATGTATTAACCTTGATACTTTGCAGCAGCCTTGGATGATGGTCTGAGTTATATTTGGTCTTGGTTAGACCTAGTTTGACCATGGAGGACCATGGGACATGAGATGTTGGACCTTATGATGATATGGATAGATGATATATGGTCTATGTATACATACATGATGACTCTATGCAGCAGCTACAGGGTTATGATGATGATTCTGGGGTTACAGCAGTGTTTGTATATGTACAACGCATTATTATTGGCCCTGATCCGATATATTGGATATTTATTTTGATCATGCAGAGATTCATATGGTGTATGAGTACACATCTTGGATGGATTTGGACCTTCTGAGTCCAATGGGACAGTTTGTTTTCAGTTCCGGGCACTTACAGTGATGATTTAGCCTCAATAGGCTGTCCTAGTGCAGTTTTGGTCTGTCGGAGGCCCTGTCGGAGCAGATGTGATTTTTATCCGGTTGACCTAGGGCGCTGATGATGGGAGGGGTGGTCCAGCCACTTGTTTTTACCATATTACCCCCCTTCCGGACACACTGGTGCCCTCACCTTGACAGCGCCAGCACTCCAGGAGGCTGTTTGGGGCAATTTCACGCTTCGCGAGGCATTTCAGGATTGGTAGAAATGGCTATTGAGGAAATCGATTTGGGCTACTGAGGTAAAGTTATGGCATGGGATGATCAGTGATGATAGATCGGGACCTTCCACACCTTCTCCAGCAGTTTCAGCTTCATCAGGGCCCGCATCCATCACTTATGGCACTTTCTGTGGATTTTTGAGGTCTTTTGAGGACCACGACTTCACTATGGAGGCACGATTTGGTACATTCATGATTATTTTTTGGTTATTGTGCTATGGGGATTGACCAAGGAGGGATAAAATTACCCCTTGGACCCACCATAAGCCTCTTATGATATTTTGTCATCATGATTTGGTGGGATTCCCCTCTTATAGGGTGATTTTGTCCACTTACATTATATTTTATTAGTGATCCATGTATTTTATTGTTGAGCTCATCTCAACCATTGATTAGACATTTGTATCTTTTAATCTTAGCCACTCATTCAAAAAGTGGTTAGGGTTTTGGTGCCTCTCCTTCTTATTTAAAGGAGAGAGCCTCTCATTGTAAATGGGACTTTTGGCTCTGGATTAAGGGAATAGAAAATTATTATTGCATCTATCTCCAGTGTTGTGGTGAATGTTTTTGGTGTTCGTTCGTTGGTTCTTCCTTTGCACTGAGTTATTGGAGATCTTGTTTGCCATATCTTTTGTACCACGATTTTGCATCTACAGGTGGAGGCCGATTTGCTTGGAGGAGGAGGTATTGGTAGGGGAAGACTCTCCCTACTTCTTCTTTGGAGCTCTTCGTTGGTAATAGGGAGTATTACTGTCCCAGGACCTTCTATTTCATGTTACTATTTGCATTTCTCTTGTATTTCTTCCATACTTGATCTTACTGATTGAATCTTCATTCCTTGGTTTGACAGGTAGAGGAAGGCGCACTTGTGGGCTAGGGCATCAAATTGGCAAGCAAATCAACAATCTCTCATTTGATCTCTGCGGGAATCTTCCTCAACATCAAGGCATCTCATCCACATCACTCAGGTATGATCTCAAGGTAAGTTCTATCTCCATGATCTATCCAATTGTCCCAAACATTTAAAACCCTAATTAATCAAAACCCCATTTTTGCATTTTCTCAGATCTACTTAGATCTAGTGGGTTGTTGGGCATAATATCGAAAACCCACCTCTATAGCATCCACGGCATCCCAGATCTATAGTTTGGTGAGGATTGGCTTCCGTTTGACCCCTCTCCCACGCCAACTTAGCTTCTCCCAAGCAAGGCGCACTTCACTAGTTGAGCAAGTTGACCTAGATCTAGGTGGTGGGTGTTTGAGATTCCACTTGATTTGTCATCTACACATCAAATAACATACACCCAGGTTGTCACTTTCCTGAAATTTACCTTGTGCGCCCCATTCCACATTTTAAGGGATTTAATCCCCATTTTGGACCACTTGGAACACTTAAACTCAGATCTACTAAGATCTAACCGTTGGATTACCACGAAATTGCAGATCCATACTCCTACCTGACCGATCTACCCGGATCTAAAGTTTGGATGCCATCCGACTTGTTTTGACCCACCTAACCCCACTTTTTAGCCTCCTTGGGCAAAGTCGCACCACCTTGGAGAAGTGAGTTCACTCACTTCTAGGAACTGGGTACTTGAGATTTTTGGAGATTTAAAACCGGAATAATTCAAAACCTAGGTCTAGACTATCACTTTGTCAAATCTTGCCTTGGGGATTGCATTCCTTGTTTTAAGGGATTGTGGTCCACTTTGGTCAAACCTAGATCTAGACACATTCATCCATCAAGACCTCTATTGCCCACTTGTCCCAAGTCCTAGGAGTCCTAAACCACAAGTCAACCCTACTTTGACTCCACTTCCCAATTCCCAAGGCACTGGTTTCTCTCCAAGTTAATTCAACTTTCTTAGATTGTTGGATTGACTTGTGGTTTGACCTATGCATGGTGAACCAAACCCTTGAAGCTGTCATGGTCAAGCTTGTCACTTGTACTAGTTAGCCCCAATACAACCCTTAACTACCCTGCATTGGACACAGTTCCCAAGGCAGTGGATCTTCTGACATTGAACTAGTACACTAGCCCTAGATCTTACTACAAACACTATAAGTCACTCTTACATCAACCATGAACCAAAGCTATACCTATTGAACCCCTCACTTGGCTTGTGACTTCATCTTTAGGTCTAGGATAAACCATACACCTAACTTCACTTAGAAATACCCTGATTTGGTGTCTTGGTTTTGATCTCTCCTGTCGGGAGTAGATCGGGTCTCCCCCTTTGTTGTCTGGGCTAGATAACATAAAGCGAAGGTTGCCTCGACTGGCGTGACAACCATATATATTGGAGGTTGAGGTGATCGTGGTTGCACCTTTTGAGTTGCCCTTCCCTATTGCCATCCGTGACTGGATCCATCCATAGGGGTAACTACATCTTAGGTGATAACATGACCCTATCAAAGACAAGGTACCACAAGACCAATAAACAACAAGGTGTAAGGACCAAAAGTAAATCACCCAAGGTGGAAAGGTACAACCAGTCATCTCTCTCTCAAATGTACAAATGTTCCATATAACCTGAAAGTTCATCATCACTGTATAAGGAAGGGTTCACACAGATGATGTGATCATGTGGTCCTCTCAACTGCTCCTTAGGTCAAATGTTAGTAGCTTCCACAAGGGGTGGCCAGTCCCTTGAGAAGACCAACTAACTCATCTATCTCGAAGACCTAGGAGAAGAGGACATCACACATCATAATCTTGGTAACTGACCAAGTGCCTCCATTCTCAAGGAATGGCTTCTTCACCCAAGGTTGAGCCTTAGTCGTAGACTGGGACATGTTGATCAACCATCTGGTCCATGACCAGGTTCTCCATTCTCCCAGAGAATGGTCCTCAGCCTCAAGCTGAGCATTCAGTCCTAGACTGAATGTTGATCAACCATCTGCAGGACCTAGGATGTCTTTGTCTCAACTTGCAGGATCTGCTTGGTCCTTGTGACCAAGAAACTGTCTGGTTCTAGACCAGAATACCCTAGAGACAAATAGGGGCCCTAGCCACATGCTAGGGACTTTGCCATGGCATCAACCTGCTTGGTCCTCGACCAAGAACCCCAGGAGACAGCTGGGGGCCCTAGGGTACCTTCGAGGGTCTTACTCATACTCTACTTGGTTAACTTGACCAAGAATCCTAGTCAACTGACTAGGGTACCATTCTCTCTGAGAATGGGTCTCGCAGCTGCACTAAAAATCAACACCTTCTCCAGCTTGTGCGAACTTCTTCTCTCTCCCAAGTGATGCACAATTGTGAAGTGAGTGAATGATCTAATGAGGTGCACTTTACCTCTTATTTATACAAGTGCAAACATGAAAATCCCTAACTGGGCCGACTTCACTTGGTGGCAATTAATAATTTTAATTTTAATATTTTTCTTTTGTTTCTTTGCACCCCAAGGTTTACATTGATTCTTTCATGTGTATACATAAGTGATTACATCAAGTTCATCTCCCTTAGGAGGTACAATCAATTACAATAAAATACAATGAATAATATTTTCCGAAGTTGTACAAAATCCAACACTCCCTCTCAACGAGGAAGGTATTCTTCAGTCTTCATCTGCGTCATGATCATTTGGGTTTCATCTTGTACATCCATGCTATCTCCATCATCTCTATACATACTAAAGGTTGTCCACACAGTCTTAGTGCATCATCTTCACCAGTCCTTCGGTGAGTCCAGGAGAATCACTCAATCTTGGATCCAGGAGAATCACTCAATCCTGGATATCTGAGATTATCAACTGTACCATCTCTGTTATACAATTTGCTACCTGTCTGTCTCATCTGTCGATGGGGTCCTCCCATACCTGGCTGAGATCTCAGACGAGCAAAAGGGCACGACCATCTACTGACTGTTTGTAACAAATAATTAATAATACATTAATATTAATAATAAGTAGGAGTAATAGTTAATGAGAGGATGCGTTAATATTAATAATACATTAATATTAATAATAAGTAGGAGTAATAGTTAATGAGAGGATGCGTCCCCTCAAATAGGACATGCCCAAGCTACTATAAAAACGGGCCAACAATTGTATATTTACCATCTTATCTTATCAATCTATAAATTTATATATCATTTTTATATCTATGGATATGTGAGTTATTTCAGAAATTATGGGTTCAATCCTAACTTATTGAGAATATCCAACTATGGATATTTCATTGGTATCAGAGCCAGGCTTGTAGCCACCAATCTAGGACCTTGTCCAAAACTAGGCCCTTGGCCCAAAGAAGTAAAAAAGAAAAAAGAGAAAGAAAGAAAAAGGCAAAAGTAAAAGAAACTAAAAAGAAGAAAAGAAAGACAAGTAAAAAAGAAGAAAAGAGAATATATAAATAAATAAAAAAAGTGAGAAGAAGTAAAAAGGAAAAAAAGAAGAAGTAAAAGTAAAGTTTAGAAGTGAGTAGAAGTAAAAAGTAAAAGTAAGAAGTAAAACCGCATATGGTTTTAAGGTGCACATGGTTTTGTGAGAAGTGGGTTTGGTTTTATTCCCTAACAACAAACCAAAAGTGAGATTTGAACCTAGGTGGGGAAGGTAACAATCATTCTTCCCAACCACCCAATCTACACCATTTTACATATATTAAGGGGAAAATAATATTAAAAGAAGAATCATATTGAATATTGTTTATTTTAAAAAAGGAGGAGATATTGAATAAATTTCAAAGAAAACTCAAGAAGATGGGTTTTAATGTTGAAAAGAAGGGAAGGTTTCCTAACACCTCATTGATGAATGTCTCAATACTATTTAGAGTTAAAGGGACACTTGCAGGGAAGGATGTCACCATTTCTATTGCCCCTAGTGAAAGAAATAATTATATTAGTGCTGAATTTGCTAACCATTTAGTGATTCCCAAATCAAATATAAGTGAAAGGTTCGAACTTTGGAACAGGAAGCAATTTCAAATAAGTGGATTAGAATTGAATGTTGGAGATTATATGGTCATATCTCAATTCACTGTTAGTTTCTTATGGAGTTTTGATGGTGACATAGTTTTGGGGTTACCTTGGATTAAAACATTGGGGACCTTCATTTTAAATGCCGAAAAGAAGTTTCTTACTTTTTCCTATAAGAAGAAGAGAATCACATTTCAAGATATTACAAAAAAGTCAGATTTAGAAGCTCCAACATCTGAAGACTTCAAAGATATATCAAAGATGATTTCACAGGGTAATCAGAAGTCAGAACAAAAGAAGCAGGAAGAAGTTGAAAAGATTATCACAAATAAAGAAGAAGAGATATCTTGTTTAAGAGATCATAATCAGAAATTGCTTCTTCAAATAAAAAAGACGAAGGATAAAGCACAACGGAATGAAGAGATAGAAGAGGAGAATCGAGATCTTCAGAAGAAACTATTAGAAAACATTGACGAGAATGGTCACCTCAAGATGCACAAACAAGATCTAAAGGATCAAATCCAGAAGCTTAAAGATGATAAGAAAGCACAAGAAGAAATGACCCGAAATCTTAAAAAAGAAAAAGACTCGTTAGACAATAAGTTGGAGCAAATTCAAAAGAGGACATCAAAGCCCTTGGAATCAAAAATTTACGTTGAGAAAAAAGAAGCAAATACAAATTCAGTCCTCGTCACAGTTTAGAAAGAAGACAATCTGGTAAAAAAAAAACAACAATAACTCCCTATCGACACCCCAACCATATAAACCAGTATCCTAAAAAGTGGGAATTGTCGAAAGATAATGGTACTAATGTGCTCAAAGCCCCTGACGAAAGATCAATAGAGAATCCCAACAGTCAGCAACAAATTAATTTTGGCTGGATTGATCCGTCAACATATCGGAAGTTATGCTTTACACTTAGAAGTTCGTATCGACATGTTTCGTGAGCTACGACGTCACAAGGAACGATTCAACAACATTATAAGGCTTTGAGGACAAAGCCTTTCTAAGAGAGAGGCAATGTAACAAATAATTAATAATACATTAATATTAATAATAAGTAGGAGTAATAGTTAATGAGAGGATGCGTTAATATTAATAATACATTAATATTAATAATAAGTAGGAGTAATAGTTAATGAGAGGATGCGTCCCCTCAAATAGGACATGCCCAAGTACTATAAAAACGGGCCAACAATTGTATATTTACCATCTTATCTTATCAATCTATAAATTTATATATCATTTTTATATCTACGGATATGTGGGTTATTTCAGAAATTATGGGTTCAACCCTAATTTATCGAGAATATCCAACTATGGATATTTCACTGTCCGACTCATCTGCCTATGGGATTTTTCCCATATCTGGTTGAGTACCAGGACTGTAGAGGTACCTGTGTAATCACACGACCAATTGCTGACTGTCCTACTCATCTGCCTATGGGATTTCTCCCATATCTGGCTGAGTAACTGGACTGTAGAGGCACCTATATGAACTCGACCAATTGCTCACTGTCCTACTCATCTGCCTATGGGATTTCTCCCATATTTGGCTGAGTAATTGGACTGCAGAGGGTACTTGGGTGAACCCGCAGAGGGTACCTGGGTGAACCCGCCCAACTGCTGCCTGTCTGACTCATCTGCCTATGAGATTTCTCCATCCTTAAGAGGTGCGCATCACTCAAAGAGCCCAAGTAGGGTATGTTAGACACAATGGCTCATTGAGAGGGGGGGGTGAATCAGTGAGCTTATACTTATTAACTATTTCAACTTCTTTTCTCAAATCCTATATCATTAATTACAAATTCACTTCAATATCATATTCATCAATGTCATTCATTAAGCAAGACACATTATCATCAACACATTACAAGAGATAAGATATAAGCTTTGTAAACTTTTTATAATTGGAGACTTCAATCTCCAGTGTGGGCTACAACCCAAAGGTGGCACCACCCACCAGAATGATTTTGTTAGCTACAACTGATTGGGATGCTTCAACACCCCAACAAATATAGACTTACAAATGATATTTCAGACTTTTCTTAAGTCTGCAAATTACATACATCAAACAAGAAACCCTTGTTTGTTTCCCAAATCACTGAAGCTCAAACAAATTGCTGCCACTTCAATCTACCATATCATCACTCTATACATCATTACCAGCACATCATCATCATCATGGTACTGTCCACAATTATATCATCTTCATTTTGTCTGTATTTAACTGTCCATAGTTGCATCATCATTTTCATAATCAGTTTATCAATCACATCATTTCATATCAATTTGCTGTTGCTGCATCATTCTGTCCAGCATCATGTCCTCATCATTCCGCTCTCTCAATTTTACCAGAAACCAAAGATGTAAAAATGACTTTTCCATACTGCCCCGGCTGCTCCACTGCAGCCACCAAACCTGTCCTTAGACCTCTTCTGAACCCCTCCGAAATCTTCACCAAATTCACCGATTCAAATCAATGATTTGATCTTCATTTATACTTGTCTTGTGCATGATATTAGGAGGCCGACTTGTCAAGTTTAATTCAATTAAAAGATATTCTTCACTTCCATGTTATCCTCAACAAACATAAATATATATTTATTTAATTGTTTTTACCCTTCTTGCCCACATCATCATGCCATGTTGTGGCCTTCTATAATGCCCGCAAGGGTCATTTATTTTATGTCCGCAATGCCTCCTGTATGCCCGCAGCTGCCTTATTTAATTATGCCCGCAAGGGGCTGAGATAGATGCCCGCAGCCTCCTTAAAATATGCCCGCATGGTCTATCCTAGAGATGCCCGCAATGTTCTCTTCAATGCCCGCAGGGTTCACTTGAAAATGCACTTAAGATGCCCGCAGCTCCACTTCAGAATGCCCGCACATCCTCCTTGCCCACCTCATCATCTTGTCTTTGCTACGTCATTGTCTTGTCATGCTTGCCATGCCACCTTACTTATCCACTTTGCCTTGTCCTTCATTTTCCTTGTCCTGTCATCATGCTTAACCTTTGTCATTAATGGCTTGTCATCAATGACAACCATATTCAACAAACTCCCCCTTTGTCATTGATGGCAACCAAACTTTCTCTCCCCCTTTGACTTTAATGACAAAGGGCCAACTTGCCATTAAAGGCTTCACAATGCCAAAAAAAAAACATTCTTGTCAAACTTTTCACTTGCCAACTTCAAATTTTCATAACTATATATATACTCCCCCTTTCAAATTGACTGCTGAGATTATACTTCAAGATATTCAACACCTTGCTTCACTAAGGTTTCCTTTTACCAAGAGTAACAAGCCCGAGCTTGTCCATTTTAGCCTTACCAAATCTGATCTGATCTTCTCCAATTCTGTTATAGCAGGTTGAGCACTAGAACTGTGTAATCTTCAATTTGACCATGGCTTCCTACTGCTGTTGTTTTCCTGTCATGTAAGCTGCTTAATTTGCCGAGAGTAATTTTTCCTTATCTGTGGATGCTTAAGAAAAAGTTGCTGCTGATATCAATACTAATTGATATCCATGCTTCCTGATATCTTGCTAGCTGTCAAGTCAGATTGTTCTTTGTTGTAGTTTTCCTTCTATCCTTAAGATCAGAAACCAATTGATGATGAAGGTTTTTCAATATTTCTTGAAATCATATCCAAATCAATCATCTTAGTAAATTCATAGAAGGTAATCATGCATCTATATTTACTATGCTCCCCCTATCAAACATGTCATCATTATCAAACTTTTTGTCAAATCAGGCTAAAAGAAAATATTCTCTTCAAGATTCAAACTCCTGCACTCCTTCAAGCATGCTCCAACAACATCTTCCTTTTCAGCTGCTTGGTCTTCATACATCTGCTCCTGAATATTTCACTGGATTCAAACCAATTTTTGTTAGTTACTTGTTTTGCTCAATGAACAATGCCAATCTTCCTCAAGTCTTCTTCAGTTCTTTGGATGCTTGATCTCTTCATTAGATTTCTTGCTCCCCCTATCATTATGCCACTTCTTTTGATCACCTCACATAGTTCAGACTTCATCCTTGCCTTGTATAAAACACGATCCTTGGACCTGTTACATGTCTTGGAGTGGCCAAAATTTACCTTTGAGTTCATCCTCCAATAATGAACTTAAAGTGCACTGAAATCTTTGAGATACCTTAGTCTTGGCTTGCCATGTGGCAGCCATCTTCAGTTTTGCATTGATCAACTTCATTTAAATCTAGCAAAATATTCTTTTTCACCCATACCTTAGTGCGTCCTTGGCTAAGATCATTTCTCCTTTGTCCTTCAAAACTGTCTGTGTCATCATTGATTTTCTTTGCTGATGGGTATGAGAAACTTCTCATAGGATCTCTTCTTGGACTTGCACATACTTGGGCTTTATGATCAACACCTCCACAGGTGAAGCATCTCAACGTGTGACGGTTTGCAGCGACATGCCCAATTCGGTCACATGTCTAGCATCTCATTTTTCCAGTATGTCTTCTTCCATGGAACGTACAGTCCTCAGCCTTGTGACCAAAACCATTACATGCATAGCAATAACCATTAAAATTATTTTCATACCTGGAAATAAATGGTCCCTTCTATAACCTAGACCTTCTTGCTAATTGGGTCCTTCTTGATCCTTGTTGATCATGGCACTTTTCTCTGCTGTCTTTATGACTTCTAGATTCCTCTTCAATTTTTTCTTGAAATGGTTGGGAACTTTCTCCTTCTTCAGAATTCTTCTGTAACTTGTCATATCCTATCTCGGTCTTGTCATGTGGAGATCTCTGATGGCTGAGAATGTGATCCAAAATCATAGTACCTTTTCCAAACTTTGACTTAGTTATTAATTCATCATTTGCTTTGACCAAAATTTCTTTTAAAGAAAGAACTTCCTGTTCATGTCTTTGGCAGATTTCAACTTTCATATTGAGTTGCCTTCTTAGATCTTCTTCAAGGTTGTTTTCCATTTTTCCTATCAAACCTTGACATTCCTCTTGAGATTTTGCAATTGATCCTTTAGAGAATGGTTTTCTTCTCCGAGTTCTGAGAGTTCTATCTCATTTTGTTCAAGACTTCCTTCGGATTTAGGCACTAGAGTTTGACACATGCTTAACCTTCCTACTTCTTCTTTCAGAGAATCAATTTCAGTTTTGAGTATTACATACCTTCTCTTTTTCACTTAATTGTCTTGACATGGATTCTTCAAGTAGTTGTGTTGCTTTTCTTTCTTGACAATTTTCTTCAGCTTGGATTTTCATCATCTCTCTTAAGTCATCAATCTCTTTTAGTGTAGCTACAAGTTCAGCCTCACAATCCACAATGCCTTCTTCATCTTCTAAGTAGGGAATTTACTGATCTTCTTTTGTCTTACTTGAACTTGCTTCCTCTTGATTGCCATTCATCTTTGAGTAAGTATCTTGCAGCTTGCTCCAAAGCTTCTTGGCTGAAGTGTACATTCCAATATTGACTCCTTCCTTCTCAGATTGAGGTAATCCCTTCATAATCATGCTTAGAGCCTTTGCATTGCTATCATGTAGCTTCTTAGCTGCTGCTCCCTTTGGTCTACCTTTTGGAGGAGTGTAACCATCTACAACAGATTGCCAAAGGTCAAATCGCTATGCCTGCAAGTAAACTCTCATTCTGATGCTCCAAGACTCATAGTTTGATCCATTAAACAGTGGAACTCCATTTTCCGAATAAATCTCCATGACCTTCCTTTCACTTGTGTCCACGGATCTCCTTCAAGCTTGCTAGGCTTATGATGAAGGCCTGCTTTGATACCAATTGTTAGACACAATGGCTCACTGAGAGGGGGGGGGGGTGAATCAATGAGCTTGCACTTATTAACAATTTCAACTTCTTTCCTCAAATCTTATATCATTAATTACAAATTCACTTCAATATCATATTCATCAATGTCATTCATTAAGCAAGACACATTATCATCAACACATTACAAGAGACAAGATATAAGCTTTGTAAACTTTTTATAATTGGAGACTTCAATCTCCAGTATGGGCTACAACCCAAAGGTGGCACCACCCACCAGAATGATTTTGTCAGCTACAACTGACTGGGATGCTTCAACACCCCAATAAATATAGACTTACAAATGATATTTTAGACTTTTCTTAAGTCTGCAAATTACATACATCATCAAACAAGAAACCCTTGTTTGTTTCCCAAATCACTGAAGCTCAAACAAATTGCTCCCACTTCAATCTACCATATCATCACTCTGTACATCATTACCAACACATCATCATCATCATGGTACTGTCCACAATTATATCATCTTCATTCTCTCTGTATTTAACTGTCCATAGTTGCATCATCATTTTCATAATCAGTTTATCATTCACATCATGTCATATCAATCTGCTGCTGTTGCATCATTCTGTCCAGCATCATGTCCTCATCATTCTGCTCTCTCAATTTCCCCAGAAATCAAAGATGTAAAAATGACTTTTCCATACCGCCCCTGCTGCTCCACTGCAGCCACCGAACCTGTCCTCAAACCTCTTCTGAACCCCTCTGAAATCTTCACCAAATTCACCAATTCAAATCAATGATTTGATCTTCATTTATACTTGTCTTGTCCATGATATTAGGAGGATGACTTGTCAAGTTTAATTCAATTAAAAGATATTCTTCATTTCCATGTTATCCTCAACAAACATAAATGTATATATATTTAATTGTTTTTACCCTTCTTGCCCACATCATCATGCCATGTTGTGGCCTTCCATAATGCCCGCAATGCCTCTTATATGCCCGCAGTTGCCCTATTTAATTATGCCCGCAAGGGCTTCTAAGGATGCTCGCAGGCTCCTTAAAATATGCCCGCATGGTCTATCCTAGAGATGCCCGCAATGGTCTCTTCAATGCCCGCAGGGTTCACTTGAAAATGCACTTAAGATGCCCGCAGCTCCACTTCAGAATGCCCGCACATCCTCCTTGTCCACCTCATCATCTTGTCTTTGCTATGTCATTGTCTTGTCATGCTTGCCATGTCACCTTAGTTATCCACTTTGCCTTGTCCTGTCATCATGCTTAACCTTTGTCATTAATGGCTTGTCATCAATGACAACCATATTCAACAGGGTAAAAATCAGAAATAAATGTTTTATCCCATAAGTTGATGTTTAAAATGAAGTGAGAAAAAAGTTTATTTATGCCTTTTCACACTCACTTTACAAAAATAAAATAAAATCCAGGCCGACATGCCTTTTTAAAAGTCAATTTGAAATTATAAATGTCAACTTAAAATTAAAACAAAAATAATATAAAATAATCAAAATAGTGGGTAAATTGTGGTGTTTTTCCCAGATTTGACCCATACATGAGCATAATGGCTAAAATAAGCATATCAACCTGTTCTTAAGGCCAGACTGTGTAGGGGGGGGGGTCGTCATGCCCCAACTAACCCCAACAGAAGTGAAAATCCCTCAACGCCCCCCCCCCTAAATCAAGCATCACAGCCTGACTCCAAGGATGACGTCATCATCTGAAGGAGGGCCTAGAGAGAGGGCGCTGGTGAATTGGGGGGCCAGGAGGGTGCTGGAGGTGACTTGGAGGAGAAAGAGATGCCTCTTCTCCTCCATGCCAACGCAAGAGGAAACACTTAAGAAAATCAACCATAGAAGCTATGGATTTGTTATAAAGGGTATTGAACCAAATGTTTGCCTTTTTGTCCAACGTCCAAGTAAATATGGTCATCAGATCATCCTCATGATAAATATTAAAATCAACCACCAGATTGAAGAAAGCAACAATATGACATGTGGCTGAATCACCATTGTTTCCATAGAACTCTGGAGCAATGTCAAATAGCTTGTCATGGTCATAGAAATGATTAGGAAAACCATGGATGTTTGAGATATCTAACTAAGGAAAGATTTCAAGTAGGCTAGCACGGAGTTCTTCCTTATCAATACCCATAATCTCAAACCATGAGGCACCAAATCTGAAGTATGAATGTAATCATATCTTGTACTGAATCAGTATTGTCAAAATAATGAGCTTCAAAGATTTTCACAGTGTTGCATGGGCTCATCTACACACAAGCAGTCTCAACAAATTTTATGAGATACGAGGGTTTTATCCCTTCAATGGTGTCACCATGTGAGAATAAAATTATGCATATGAAATAATTTCACAAAGAATTCTATTTTTGCTTTTCTTTGAATTTTTATAAAAAGAAAAAAGGTTAGTGGAGTTGCCAGATGAAAATTAAAAATCTAATCTAAAGATTCATCAAACAAAGCAAAAACAAAAAGGAAAACTCAAAAGTCGTATTCAGGGAATAAAAAGACTTATCCCCGGCAACGGCACCAAAATGTTGCCGCCTGGTTTCACACCTGGGAAAACGCGGCAGAAGTCTTCAAGCCGCTGGTGTGGCCTTGGGTGCAAGCCAGAGTTTAGTGCTGTCACCGAAAACTTGACTCCTCTGTCTAGGCTTACTCCTAGCGAAGCCAAGGGGGGTGGACCCTAAAAAGTGAAAATAAAACTAAGGTGTCTAATCTATGAAAGACAAAAAAACTAATCTAGGAGTTAGAAATTTTTGTGAACCAAGATCAATGCACTATATATATAAAGAAATATCATTCATCACTTAACATCATCATCATTGTCATTTTAAATATAAACATCCATCATCGTTGAAATATAAATAACTAGACCAGTGTTGATAAATGGAGTCAAAGAAGTGCTTGTAACTGAAATGACAATGTTGTGCGATTGTTCTTGGTTAATTTTATTATTAGTGTGGTAATGGATCTTTTTATTAAGGTTGGGGGATTCCCGATATACCAAAAAGGAACTGGGAATATGTCCGGAATTCAACCAGGTGGCTTCTCACTCAGACATGTGGGTTGGATCGGAGTCTCAGGGAGATGTTCAACAGTATACCAAACGAGGGTATAATCTAACGGTTTCCAAGAGGTCGCTAACCAGGGGTTCCCGCATCCTTTGAGAAATTTGCCCACCAAAGAAGAATAATCGATTGTGCCGGATTTTCACAAGTAGGTGGTTTATTGGGGTGTGTTAGATCTATTACTAGTCACTTATTCCCTTTTTGGTGTGATTAACATGTTCAGACTAAGCTGCAGTGACCACAAAGCATACGGGGAAAAAGTCTTGGAAATTTTAAGTTTTTTAGAACAAAAAATTTACTTTTTTAAAGTCCCAAGGGTCTCTTTTCAGGCCAGTACTCGGGCAAGCCCTTATCCCGAAACCTTACTTCGAGAAATCAAGGGGGTGTTTTGGATTGTAAAAAAGTGAAAATTTGTAAAAAATGAATAAAAACTAGGTCCTGAGTGAACTTGTGGCTCGCCAATGGAACGGACCAACGAGGTTAATTTTAAGCCCTAGTTGATTTTTATTAATTGCCGGAAAGAAAAAACTAAACTAAAAATTCACGCCATGAAAATGAGTCAACACAGTTCCCCCCTAGGGGGATGGGGTGTGGGCGCTGGTTAGCCCACTTGCTCTCGTTTAATATGTCTTTTATAATGCGAAGGAAGTGCCCCAGTCTTTTTAAAATGACTTGGTGGCTTACAATAATAGAAGGAAAAAGTAATTGGTTTTGAAAAATAAGGTTTATGGTGCTCCGGATGGCCTGGATCTCCTCCTACCTGTTCATCAATTGCTGCAAACCAGCAAGCAAATATTGGTGAAAGATGCCCAAAAACACTTTAAGAGTGTATTTGGGACACCTACTAAAAACCTAAAAAAAATCTAAGTGAAAATCTAAATAAAAATGCAAAAAAGAACTAAGTGAAACAAGCTGTGATTAGGGTCTTTGCAAACTCAATGAGCTGCAAATTCAATGAGTTGCAAATTCAAAGCTCTTATGACAACCAAATAAACTTTTAAAATCAGATCTAAGCACTACTTTTGAAATTCTTTTTAAAATTTAACAATTTTTTGACAAGTTAGAAAAGTAAAATGCTTGAAAAAATGAAGAGATCTAATCTAGTTATGATAAAACTTTGTAAATGACACAGATTAGATTTCTTAAAGTAATTTCAAATCTACTTATGATATGCAAAAGGAGAAAGATCTGAGATATGCAAACCAAAGTAACCAATAAAAGTTTAGAATTTTTTATATTGAGGAGAAGGAAGAATAAACGCCTTGAACTTGGGCTATGGAGTCCTCCAAAGTGGGGATCAATGGGACTAGTTCTCCTTGGATTTGTCTGAAGACCAATGGAAGCAAGCAAGCTCCACAAACTCTTCAGATCAGCAACCTGTAGACACAAAAAACAACTCACACAAGCAAGATAAAATGCAACTAGTGTAGACTAAAATAGAGAGTTAGATACAAGTATTTAAACAAAAATAACATTGAAATCTGACTTCTCTATGATAACCAACAGAAAAAATAATGGATTAGATCACACTATTTTTACCTTACTAAGATAAACATCTCCTTCAAAAGCTAGTTCTTGATCAACAAACAAGCATGGGTAAAAATTGTAAACACACATATTACCTCATATATTTAGCTAGAGCATGGTCATCCACACAACTCAGATCCACACATAGATTTGCCTCCAAAGCTTTTATTCATTAATCATATGCACAAGATTACAACAATTAGGAGCAGAGTTTCCACCTTCTCATGAGAAAACAATGAGAGTGAACTTGCTTATATAGAAAAACTCAAGGAGAGGGGGTGCCCAAGTTGAGGAGAAGAAGGTGGAATGGGTGGCATGATAGATGGCTTGATAGATGGAGAGATAGGGGTTGCCAATCCCTTCTAATATGCTGCCAAAACGCAGCCCCATATCAGCCACAAACAATGCTGCAACAATCCACACGTGTGGGCTCCACTTCATTGGGAATTGCGCCCAAGTTTGAAGGAATGCGCCTAGCACAATAAGGGGAGTCATGCCCATGTTTTGGGATTCCCTTATGTCATAAAAATCAGCCTTTATCTCTCCTTAAACCATGCTGATCCAAAACTGACTTCAATCCCCCCAAAATTGGGATTTAATTTTTTCTGAGTTTTTTGATTTAATTTTTTCCTCCATTTTTCACTTTTTTTGAATTTTTTGAGAAAGTGAAAAATAAATGGGTCAATGATTATCGAAAGTGGGTTTTGGGGTATGGTGGGTGCTTTGAGTTAGAAAACGAACACCCCCATGGCAAAAAAGACCCCTAGACCACACTTTTACCCCAATTACAAAAAAATTAATTAAACCATTAAAAAATGGCTTAAAAACACGGAAAAACTTTTTAGCCAGAATTAAAAAAAACCTAGGGGGACCTAGCACATGTCCGTATGACTCAAAATTAATGCTTAGCATATTTATATACATTGACCCATGGACTTTAATAACCCCCTAAGGCCCGTTAATCTCACCAGGCATTCCAGCTTTGGAGGAGCAGGAGAAAAACTCAAAAATTATGTTATGCACGAATGCAAGACATAATTAATAAGTGAAAAAATTCCTTGGAATACCCGACTTGATCAGAAAGTCCTAGGGAACCAAGTCCTTTACAAAAAACACCATGCTAGTACATTTTATTACAAACCCCACAGGGCATGGACATGTGAAGAAAAATTAAAAAAGGGGCCCTTATAAGGGCCTGATGGACATCAAATCATAAAAAATGAACATGTAAAATGTTCAACTTTGTCTGCTCACTTGATAGTCCAACTAAGTACAACTTAGCTGGTAACAGTCCCGAATTACTTCTTGAAGAGTGGAGTCACCTTAAATGAGTGGAGTCGCCAGATAACACCTACGGGGTTAGTCCTTTATAGATATTTTCAAAATATAAGGAAGAGGGACTCACCTTTGAGTTCTTACCAAATGTCGTTTTGCCAAGGGTGTAATGACTCCGGATAAACCACTTCGATTTTCAAAACGTCCCCAGTAGCGGTGCGAAAAATGTTATTAGGCAAACTAGCAGGTCTAGTTCCCGATAAACAAATATAAGAATAGTGACCCAATGTCACCTCGATCACGATTCTGACTTCTTCGAAGCGTCGGAACTTCCAAGGAGAAGTATCCTTTGGGACCCTGTAGAACACTGATATAACCGAGAAGACTATATTCTCTATGCGATTGTTAGTTTTGACCAGTGCCTTATGAAGTCTCTGAATAAAATAAAACCCCAAAATCTCATTCAACAAGTAATATTTTAACATGTAGCCAACATTTATATATCAAGTATTTACATAATCAACCACCAACTCATTTAATGTTATTTATGCCAATGAAATCATGTCATGCACCAAAGTAATAACAATAATTTATCAACCATGTAAATAAGATTGCATACCACGATAACAATCAGATATATCCCACTTCAAGAGTAACCAAAATATCAGTTCCAGATCTATATGTAAATGTATTGACACATTATAGCAGCAGTATGGCCTTTATGCCAATAAAGAACCAAGAAGAGTACTTGCATTTAGAACCAACTTCACTTATAATCTCTACGCACCAAGTTGTAAACAAAACCTGAATTCTAGCAGTGAAGTATGCAAGGTTAGCAACAACAGTAATTGTGTCTTCTTTAGGTATCAAGTTTGTGCCAAATACCAAAAGGGGTGCCCACAATGAATAATTCGAATTTTAATTAGTTTGTCACATGAGAAAGACCAACCTAGCAGAGTATAATAAATGATTTTCAGACTTCCTCCAAGTAGAGTTTTAACCTCAAATTAACGTATTAATTGTACAGAAAATTACAAGCAAATGTCCCCAAATTTGTACTAACTTTAGGATCTTTTTACTGTGTGTATGTGCAGGTGTATATGCTTGAAACTTACAACTGTCAATGGTGATGATATGCAGCTAGGGTTTTAGTTTTAATTTTATGGAAAATTATGTACAAAAAGATAAAATTAGACCTAATTAACAATAAACACAAATTTACCCCCCCCCAAATATATATATATATATATATATACACACACACATGTAAAATTGGGGTTTTTTTGGTAATTTTGGGATTTTTAGGGCTCCTAAAATTTCGCTCTAGGGTTTTTAGGAACAAGAAAGGCAGGCTGAAATTATAGGAGGAAGGGCCGAAATTGTAGGAGAGGGCCGAAATTTTAGGAACAAAAATTCGAATTTTTTTATTTTTAGGGTTTTTGTCATAAAACTTGCAGACCTAAATTTAACCCTAATTCTACCATGAAAATGCAGATTTACACATGAAAATGCAAAATTAACCTATCAATAACATTTAGAAAAAATACAAACTAGGGTTTGATGTAGAGAAAATGGAGAAACTTAGGGTTCTAAGGTTTTACCCTAACCCTAGGGCATCAAGGAGGATGGCCCTCCTCTTGAGATGGTACTTGCCAAGTTTGACAAACTAGGGGTTTCTTCAACAACCACAATAGTTGGTTGAAGAGGCCCTAGTTAAGACAAACCTCAGAGACCTAAAGCTCAAGCTTTACAATGCTAGGGTAACTAAAAGATGAAAATGACTTAGCAAGGACAAAATGCAGCATTAATGGCTACCATTCAACCTTAGACAAGCACACATCCAACATTTAACAAAGAGAAATCAAGAGAAGAAACTTAGATACTTCCTTGTGCATGTGTTAAGCAAACAACTCCTAGCATCACCTTAGCAAAGAGCAAGAACAAAAGATACTTCAAAGGTTTGTCTCCAAACTAGCAAGTACATCCATCCTCAAGAGGTGCGCATTGCTCAAAGAGCCCAAGTAGGGTAAAAATCAGAAATAAATGTTTTATCCCATAAGTTGATGTTTAAAATGAAGTGAGAAAAAAGTTTATTTATACCTTTTCACACTCACTTTACAAAAATAAAATAAAATCCAGGCCGGCATGCCTTTTTAAAAGTCAATTTGAAGTTATAAATGTCAACTTAAAATTAAAACAAAAATAATATAAAATAATCAAAATAGTGGGTAAATTGGGGTGTTTTCCCCATATTTGACTCATACATGAGCAAAATGGCCAAAATAAGCATATCAGCCTGTACTGAAGGTCAGATTACGTGTGGGGGGGTGTTGTCATGCCCCAACTAACCCCAACAGAAGCGAAAATCCCTCAACGCCCCCCCTAAATCAAGCATCACAGCCTGACTCCAAGGATAATGTCATCATCTGAAGGAGGCCCCAGAGAGAGGGTGTTGGTGAACTAGGGCGCTATTGCCGCCTGGTTCCACACCTGGGGAAAACGCAGTAGAAGTCTTCAAGTTGCTGGTGTGGCCTTGGGGGCAAGTCAGAGTTAAGTGCTGTCACTTGGGACTCGACTCCTCCGTCTAGGCTTTCCTAGCGAAGCCAAGGGGGGTTGACCCTAAAAAAAAAAAAAAAAAACTAAGGTGTCTAATCTAGGAGTTAGAAAAAATATTTTTGATAACCAAGATAAAAGCAACATATAGCAATCATTCATCAGTACATCATTTGCTCTCATTCATTTGCATCATTTGTCAATAACATGAAATAACATTAATATAGACCAGTGCCTTGTAATGGAGTCAAATAAATGCATGAGCAGAAAAGTAAATGTAGTGCAAGTGTTCTTGGTTTATTTTAAAATTAATGTGAAGGTGATCTTTTTATTATGGTTGGTTGGTTCCCAATATACGCAAAGGCACGGGGGAACATCTCCGGAATTCTGCTGTGTGGCTTCCCTCTCTGGCTTGGGCTGAATCGAAGTCTCAAGGAGGTGTTCAGATGCTGTACCAACGAGGGCAAGCCTAACGGTTTCTAAGAGGTCACTACTCAGTTTTGCCCCAAGCCTTCTGGGAAATTTCCCCACGACAACAAAATGCTCGAGATGTGCCGAATTTTCACATAAAGGGTTTTTTATTCAGGGCGGTGTTAGATCCTATTACTAGTCATCTCCTCCTTTCTGATGTGTACCAACTGGATCAGACTAGGCTGCAAGTTGGCCACAGAGCATACGGGAGAAGACCTTGGTATTTTTTAGAAAATTTTATGAACCAAAATTTTGTCTTTTTTAAACCCCAAGAGTCTCTTTTCAGGCACGTACTCGGGCAAGCCCTTGCACAGAAACCCTACTTCGGGAAAGCAAGGGGGGCGTTTGAGTTTGTAAAAAAAATGATAAAAACTACGTTTTGAGTGAACTTGTGGCCCGTCAGTGGAACAGATCAACAAGGTTGATTTTAATCCTAGTTTGATTTTATTAATTGCAGAAAAAGAAATCTAAACTAAAAAATTGCAAACCACGAAATTTGAGTCGACACAGTTTTCCCCCCTGGGGGGATGGGGTGTGGGCGCTTGATTAGCCCACTTGCTCTCGTTTGATGCTTTAGTTACAATATGATAGAAATGCTCCAGTCTTAAATCGACTTAGTGGCTTACAAAATAGAAGAGAAAAAGTGACCGGTTCAGGAAATTTTCGAACCAGATGCTCCGGATGGCCTGGATCCTGGAAAATTGGTCAGCAATTCTCTCTACCTGCTCCTTAAATGCTGCAAACCAGCAAGTAATAGATCAGTAAAGATGCCCAAAAACACTCTAAGAGTGTCTTTGAAACACCTCCTAAAAACCCAGAAAAAAACTAAGTTAAACTTCTAAGTTAAAATGACGGAAAGTAACCAAGCAAAACAAGCTATGGGGCTTGTCTACTTGGGATCTTTGCTAGCTTTTAATGGCTTCAAATTTCAAGCTCTAGGACAGCCAGGTAATACTTTGAAATCAGATTTAACACTACTTCAGAAAAAACTTGAAAGATTTTGACAACTTAAACCAGTTTTTGAAAAGAAAGTGCTAGATAACCAAGAAGCTTTGATCTACGAACAATAAACTCTTTATGAAATGAAAGAATAAAACTTCTTGATGACAAAATCTGATTTATTTAAGTTTTTATCAGCAGTATGTAAATCAGATCCACTTTTTGATTAGTAACTAGTAACCATAAAATTTGATTTTTTTCTTGAATGAGAAAGAGAGATGGAACAAATCCTTGTTGAAAATCGAAGCTTTGAAGATGGTTTAGTGATGTTCGAAGGGACTATATCTGCAAACAATGATTAGAAAAAAGGGGAAACAAACAAGATCCTCCTTCTTGCCAACTCAATAAAATCCCTGCACATCACAGACCTAACCAACAAAAATTTAAGTGTAGATATACACTCACAAGAAACTACTATTGCATATCCATAAACAAATGAAAGATACGAAAATAATCTCTTACCAAGCACACATCACTAAGCTGCTGCAATAAACAAATTGAAAACAACTTATCTCATAGATTGGTAACAATCTTTCCGATGAGCACACCACACCCTTGAAGAATGAAGCTTATGCACAAGTCATCTTGGAAAAAGACACAAGATAGTACATCCACATATGACAAAAACACCACAAGCTGACCTCCAAAGTCTTCTTTTATTCAAACTAGAAAAATATTACAATCATAGGTCTCTTGCTCGGATTCTCACTAACTAGAATGGAGAGAGCAACCTCAATATATATAGAAATCCATGGGCAAGGGAGGGCGTGAATGCTTGAGGAGATGAAGGAGTGATAGGTGGAGAGGAGATGGGGCTGCCATCTCCATGAAACTAGCTGTCCAAACCAGCACAAATGGTGCCCAACGAATCAACACCAAATGTGCTGCTCCTTCCCCAAAACGTGGGCTGCCCACTTACCAATTGCGCCCTCCTCTCTAGTAAATGCGCCCAGCCCAAATGGGCATGTTATTCCCCTCACTAAGGGTTGCCAAAAGTGCTGCAAAACAGCCCAATATACTCCCTAATTGGTGCTGAAACAAATCAGACCACCAATCACTCCAAAAAACATTTAATTTTTTAAGTCATTTTTTCATTTTTTTTCATTTTTTTGCATTTTTAATGACTTTTTTGGGTTTTTTGACTTTTTTGGCTATAGGGAAAATATTAAGCATCCAAACCTTAGGAAAAGTGGGTTTAGGGGGTGCTCTGAGTTAGAAAATGAGCACCCCCAAGGGAAAAAAGACCTCCATACGCCACTTCTAGGCCGATTACAAATTTTTTAATTGAACCATTAAAAAATGGCCAAATTTACGGAAAAAATAAAACCTGCCGAAAATAAAAAAAACCTAGGGGGACTAAGCACATGTCCATATGACTCAAAAATAACGCCTAGCATGTTCATATACATTGACCCATAGACTTTAACAACCCCCTAAGGCCCGTCAGCCTCCCCAGGCATTCCAACTTTGGAGGAGCAGGAGAAAAACCCAAAAATTATGTTATGTACTAATGCAAGACATAATAACTAGGTGAAAAAACTCCTTGGAATACCTGACTTAGCCAAAAAGTCCTAGGGAACCAAGTCTTTTACAAAACACCATGCTAGTACGTTTTATTACAAACCCCGCAGGGCCATGGACATGTGGAAAAAACTTAAAACCGGGGCCGCTTAAAAAGGCCAGCTGGATATCAAATCATCAAAAACGAACATGTATCATGTTCAACTCTGTTCGCTCGCTTGATAATCCAACCAAGTACAACTTAGTTGGCAACATCTGGCTCCAACTGCGGGACGTGTGCTCGATCTGATTCTCTCAATCAAAGAGAGTATGCGAGAATCCAAGAATCTCTGGTTCCTGCCACAAAATCAAAATGCATCAGTCCCACATCTTTTGCCAAATGAAACATAAGTTGCAACATTTATTTCAAAGTAAAACTAAAGCAAGCAAATGAAACTAATATACATCAATAATATACAAAACATAATGTACAAAAATGCAAGGCAAAGGTTTAGAGATGGCCCTGCTATCAATCTGCCCCCGTGGGCATTAGAAAATCTTCTTTGAAGAACAGCTTGAGATGTTGTCCATTGACTGGGAGAGTCAACCTTTCTCCATCCATAGTGCAAAGGAAGAAAGAATTAACCCCTGCTGGTTCAAATATAACGTATGGTCCCAATCATAGGCTATCAAACTTTCCATGCTTCCCTGGCTTATCCCTTCGCTTGTCCCATAAAAGAACCCAACCCCCTGGCTGGAAATCTTTTGGCTTAGCTGATTTGTCAAAAGTTCTTTTAACCTTGTCCTGATTTCTGATACTTTGGTCTAAGGCCTTTCTTCTAGTCTCATCCAATTTCATAATTTGCTCAATTCTATTCTGCATGCCATCATCATTTGAATCATAATCATGCAACATCTGATACACTGGCAACTGAATATGAATGGGAACATAAACTTCTAAACCATAAACCAACTGGAAAGGACCCAGTAGCACGTTTCTGTGTTATTCTGCCAGCCCATATAGCAAATTTTATCTTAGAATCCCTAGACCTCTTGTAATCCCCAACAATTTTCTTTAAAATGTTCATTAAGGTCTTGTTGGTTGATTCAGCCAATCCATTTCCTTGGGGATAATAGTTGGATGAGTGGGAAAGGATTATACCATACTTGAAGCAAAATGCTGAAAAGGCCATGGAACTAAAACTAGGACCATTGAACTAAAACTAGGACCATTGTCAGTTGTTATCTCGGATGGCACCCCAAATCTAGTTATGATTTGATTTTCAAGAAAGTCCATAACTACTTATCTATTGCATACTTAATGGGGATTGCTTCCACCCACTTGGTGAAATAATCGGTGGCAGTTAGGATCCAGGTATAACCATTGCTTGAGTTTTCCTTAAACTGACCGATAAAATCAAGACCCCATTGTTGGAAAGGGGCTTGAACAACTACTGGCCCAAGAGGTAAAGTTGCCAACTTCTGTTTCCCGGTGAACAACTGACATTGGGGACAAGATCTGACAAACTTATGCACATCAGTAAACAAAGTGGGCCAATAGTAACCCGATCTAAGGATCTTGTGGGCTGTGGTGTCTGTTGCATAATGCCCACCACAAAATCCAGTATGAAACTCAACCAGAAGTTACTTGGAATCTAGTTCATCAACACATCTAAGAACTAAGCCATCAGGATTTCTCCAACCTAATCCATTTTGAGTTATGCAATACTTAGTGGCTTTAAGTCTTAGAGACCTTCTTTTGTGACCAACAAGAGTCCAGGACAAGTAAAATTGTTAAGAAGGTAAATAATGTCGGAATACCATTGTGTTTGACTTAATCTTTGAAGCTCTTCAGATATGACAGGTGTTGACTCATTATTTTGACAAATCATTCCTACAGCTTTCTCATTGCTTTCCGTCATCATGCGTGCAAGACCTTGACCTTTGATTAACTTGGTAGGTTTTATCTCCAAGTCATACTCTTGTATTTTGGACACCCATTTTCCCCTTATACCAAGGCAATCCTGTTGAGCTAATATATCTTTAACAGCGGTATGAGGAACACAGCCCACAACCTTGGAATACCCAATATATATTCTGAAATGTTTCAAAGATTTAACAAGGGCATAAGCTTGTTTCTCCATTATAGTATATTTAAGCTCTGAATTTTGTAAAGCTTTACTAAAGAATGCTATGGGTTGTTCTTGGCCTTGGTCATTTTTCTGAAGTAAAACTCCAGCAATAGTATGCTCAGAAGCAAAGGAAAAGATTTGGAATTATTTTGAATAATTAGGGCTTATCAACACAGGGGCTCTAGATATGGCATCCTTTATACTTGCAAAAGCTTCTCTTCCTTGCTTACTCCATTCAAACTTAGCATCTTTTTTAAGTAAGAGTTGTAGAGGCTTCATTAGCTCAGCTAGATTTGGAATAAATCTTCTAATGAAATTAATTTGGCCATTGAAGGATTGGAGAGCTTTGACATTGGTAGGAACCTTTTTAATGGCCTCAACTCTTTCAGGATCAACCTTTACACCATCCTTAGTGATAATATGTCCCAATAGTTTGCCCTCATCAACACAAAGCACAGACTTAGCTGGATTTAAAGATATGCCATACTTTCTGCATCTCTCAAAAATCTTTCTAAGATGGCCAACATGATCTGATCTTTCCTTAGAATATACCGTTAGATCATCCTGATATATTTCAATAATTTTACCAATCAACCCATTAAAAGCAACATCCATAGCACGTTGAAAGGTAGCACCAGCATTAGTAAGACCAAAAGGCATTCTAAGGTACATGAAAGTGCCCCAAGGTGTAGTAAAAGTAGTTTTATGTTGATCTTCCTTGCTTACTAGCACCTGGTTATATCCAGAAAATCCATCAAGAAAAGACATCATACCTGATCCAGTCACCTTCTCAAGTAAATTGTTCATGCTTGGCAAAGGATAATTATCTTTTAGGCATGCCCAGTTCAAGTTTCTGAAGTCAATACATAATCTGATATCCCCATTCTTTTTTCTAACAACCACCAAGTTAGAACACCAAGTAGAGTGTCTTGTTGGAGCAATGATGCCTGCTGCCAACATCTTTTGAAGTTCTTTGTAAACCATGGGGGCCAACTTGGGATTTATTCGCCTCAGTTTTTGGCGAAAAGGCTTGATAGCTGGTTTGAAAGGGATTGTATGTTGAAAAATATCCTCACGATAAGCTTTAAGTTCATCATAGCTGAAAGCGAATATATCCCTATATTCATAGATCAAGTCAATCAAGGCTTTTCTTTCTTCTTCAGATATTCCTTTTCCAATTTTTATCATTTTGGTTCTTTTTCAGTTCCTATGTTTATTTCAATAAACTCCCCTGGTTTTATTGAACTCTTTTTCTTTCTATGGCCATCTTGTCTATCAAAAAGCTGCTCTAACCGGGTGATGCTTTTGGGAATTTTGTTCCTCGGCTGATCCTCTTCCTTTGGATACTCTTTCCCTTCTTCCTGATAGGTGATTTGACAATCAGAAAATTCTTGAAGATTATGGATGAAGTTGAGAATTTGCTTGTCACTATCAAACACTTGCCAATGATCTATGTTGTCAGGGATTAAAGGTCTAAAGTTGATTTCAAATTTCCCATTACCCTTTAATAATTCCTCAGTTGCTTGAAGTGTAGAAGCTACCACATCTAGTTGATCTGCCTCAGTGTTTTCTTCTCTAGGGATTGCCATGATATTTAAAGCATCAAACCATTCCATAGTATCCTAGACAGCATTCCTATATTATTTCAACCTTCGACTTTTGCAAGCAAATATTGTTTTAACTTGGGCAACCACTAAGTCAGAATCAACTTTAATAGATAAAATTTTAATCCCCATATCTTTGGTGATTTCTAACCCTTGCAAAAGGGCTTCATACTCAACCACATTATTTGATGCATCAAACTCAAGTCTGAAAGCAAATTTGAAAGTTTGCTTATAGAAGGAGAAGTTATGACAATTCCAGCTCCTTTTCCGTATCTTGAAGATGCCCCATCAAAACTCATCCTCCATACCTTATCTTTCTTTTCATCTTTGGATACTTCTTTAAAAGGTGCTATGAAATTTGATAGGATAGCATAGTTTCCAAAGTTGTCTATTTGATGCACAAATTCATTAGCCAGATTCTGTGGGTCTTCAACATGGAGCTTTCTAGCTTGTTCATTGTATAACTTAACCGTTGTATGTTCTGATGCAGGAATAGTAGCATATGACCAATCCATCCTTATGTCACCCCCTAAAGATGCAGCCCACTTTCTTGATAAAAGCATTCCCCAATTGTCTGGCACATCAATTACTACGACATCCATGGTTAAATGGACATCGGGATACTTGGCCAACCTAACAGGTAGATTTATAATGATAACAATAGTATCAACTTCCCTCGAATCCATGGCACACACATTGTGATAGGGTCTAGTTGTTTTTAAACCCAATTGATCCATAACCCTTTTGGTCATAACGTTTGAAGAAGCCCCAAAATCCAACATGCAATTGTGCACAAGCATATTATTGACAAGCAAGGAGACATAGAAGGGAGGGTGGTCTTCCTTATGAGGATCCAAGCTATGCAAAATAATTGGGTCATCTTTATGATTGACTATGTTTTGAAGCTTAGGTTCTTCTCTAGTCTGGCTAAGATTCACTCTCTCTGAGTCCATAGGAGCTTTGCCTTTTTCTTGTTGAGGATGATCTATCATTTTCATAAGATTTTCTTTTAAGCTTGGGATTTTGATAAGGTCAGTAACAAGAACAGGAATCTTTGCAGAAGATAACCATTGAGCCAAATCAACATGAAGATTTTCAGAGTTGGGAGAAGGTGTTACCTTAGGAATATTCTGATTTGAGTTTGATGTTCCAATATTGTCCTTTCTCTGATATGTTAAACCTTTGAACTTTGACATCTCAAGAATTTTCTCTGGTGGAGGTGTTATCACATATATAGTAGCCGGGCTACCATACATTATTTTTCTCATTCCAGTACACTATTCAGCCAGTTCCCTTGCATTTGAGATGCTGAGATGAGCATCTATATTGGATCACTATCAGATTGTGGACAGCAGTTATATTCCCCATGCCATGACTGAGTTTCAGGACACTCAGAGAGATGACCGATGTAGCCATTATACCATTGGTATAGAGCAGACAGTAGTGCCCAGAGTTACAGCAGCAGTCTCAGAGGACAGATGATGGTACAGGTTGATGAGCTTTCAGGTATATGACTCAGCAGGTATATCATAGTGTTATGGTTAGATTGCTTTTATACTTATTCTCATAGCATGTCTTAGCACTTAGTGTCATGATCTGGCGATCATATAGATATATGGACCTGGTTGATCTATTATATATATTATATTGTCCCTACTCAGACTTAGAAGTTCACTATTCATACTCATTGGTACATACCCTCCTTAGGGAGAATAGAGGTGATCATTACACCATACTTTGGCTTGCTAGTGTTGGCTCCATCATTTCATTGTCTTCATCCATCCATGGCCTACCTTTTAGATTATCACCCTGACTTACTACTTGACTAGTGGCATGGAGGACTTTTCCCCACTGTAGCCTCTGTATTGGATGAGCTTCCCTGTTTATTGTGTCTCGGCTCTGAGTTGGTGACAAAACTTGCCTATGGTGAGTTGGAGTTCCTTGTGAATTCCCCCTAGTCACTAAAGTTGTGTTGGCTAAACCTGAAACTTTTAGTGCTGCCATGTATACAAAATCTGGAAAAATGAAATGCTATATCTTGTATGAAAAGCCCATTCATGCAATGTGTTTCTAAACACACATGAATGAGAGGCATGCCAAATGAACATGGCAATGAAAATAAAATGTTATATCTTTTGGAAAAATAAATACCTAGGTAAACAAGCTGTCCATGACACACCTAGAAGTGCTCAGGTAAACAAGTGCCTTAAAAACACACCTGCAGCAGAAAGCCTAAAGAAAAAATGTAAATCTATGCAATGTGTTTGTAAACACACATAGATCAAGGCTATGGAAACCTCAGGCCCAAAAAGCAATGGAACTTAAATGCTATATCTAAACAATTGCTGGCCTTATTTGTATTATGGATTGTGCGCATCTGTGAAGGTGAATAAACCCTCTTTAAACAACTCATCCATTTGTGAGACACCGCCATTCCCTGTGTTATTGCTCATTCAATATATACTATGGTGTATTCCCTTTCCCTTGCCAAAGTGTCACAAAGTCAAGTCAGTCAAGTCATCCCTTAGCCTAGCCAGTTAATTTATCCTTCACCCTTCACTAGCAAATTGATCACAACTATGAAGTGAGTATGATCCTGAAAGTCTAGTCTGAGTAATAATAATAATTAATGACAATATATATGTGGATGTAGATCGTCAGTTATGATCATTATGTGTTATAATTGCTATTTGAATAAGTTGTAGAGCATGTATTAACCTTGACACTTTACAACAGCCTTGGATGATGGACTGAGTTATACTTGGTCTTGGTTGGACCTAGTTTGACCATGGAGGACCATGGGACATGAGATGATAGACCTTATGATGATATGGATAGATGATATATGGTCTATGTACACATACAGGATGATTCTATGCAGCAGCTACAGGGTTATGATGATGATTCTTGGGATACAGTAGTGTTTGATCATTTACAGAGCATTATTATTGGCCTTGTTCCGGTATATTGGATATTTATTTTGATCATGCAGAGACTCATATGGTGTATGAGTACACATCTTGGATAGATTTGGACCTTCTGAGTCCAATGGGACAGTTTGTTTTCAGTTCCGGGCACTTACAGTGATGATTGAGCCTCAGTAGGCTATCCCAGTGCAGTTTGGGTCTGTTGGAGGCCCTGTCGGAGCAGATGTGATTTTTATCCGGTTGACCTAGGGCGCTGATGATGAAGGGGGTGTTCCAGCCACTTGTTTTTACCATATTACCCCCCTTCCGGACACATTGGTGCCCTCACCTTGACAGCGCCAGCACTCCAGGAGGCTGTTTGGGGCAGTTTCACGCTTCCCGAGGCATTTCAGGATTGGTAGAAATGGCTATTGAGGAAATCGATTTGGGATACTGAGGCAAATTTATGGCATGGGATGATCAGTGATGATAGATCGGGACCTTCCACACCTCCTCCAACAGTTTCAGCTTCATCGGGGCCCGCATCCATCATTTATGGCACTTTCTGTGGATTTTTGAGGTCTTTTGAGGACCACGACTTCACTATGGAGGCACGATTTGGTACATTCATGATTATTTATTGGTTATTGTGCTATGGGGATTGACCAAGGAGGGATAAAATTACCCCTTGGACCCACCATAAGCCTCTTATGATATTTCATCATCATGATTTGGTGGGATTCCCCTCTTCTAGGGCGATTTTGTCCACTTATGTTATATTTTATGTGTGATCCATGTATTATATTGTTGAGCTCATCTCAACCATTGATTAGACTTTTGTATCTTATAATCTTAGCCACTCATTCAAAAAGTGGTTAGGGTTTTGGTGCCTCTCCTTCCTATTTAAAGGAGAGAGCCTCTCATTGTAAAGCGTCTTTGGCTCTTGGATTATTGGTATAGAAAAATATTCTTGTGGAAATTCTTGTGGTCTCCTTTGCATCTGGTGTTCTTAGATGGTGATTGGAAAGTCTATTGCAACCTAGCATTTGGAAATTGTGGCAAGATCTATCTTTTTTGGAAATCATTGTTTGTCTACAGGAGGGCGACTTCAACAAGGGCGATTTTGCAAGGCTTCTTCAAATCGACTTTCTTGGCATTCGCTTGTATCAGGGGGTTATCATTAGTATCATTGTGATCTATGCTATCTTTCTGTTACTTCTTTTGTGGCATTAGTCTTATCTCTTGATGCATCAAATCTGATATTGTTGACGTTTGTTGTGCAGGAGAGAGGGCGCATTGGCTTCTTGGACCAAATCGATTTGCATAGAAACTACCTCAAAGCTTCCAAATTGATCGGGATTGCATAGATCATCATCATCAAGGCATCTACAAGGTTATCCAGGTAAGATCCACAGGTTTGTTTCTCTTTCCTTTATCCAATCCATTGACATAACTCATAAATTGTTAAAACCCTAATTATTTCAAAACCCCCATTTTACATTTTCTCAGATCTACTTAGATCTAGTGGGTTGTTGGGCATGATATTGAAAACCCACCTCTATAGCATCCACGGCATCCCGGATCTATAGTTTGGTGAGGATTGGCTTCCGTTTGACCCCTCTCCCAAGCCAACTTAGCTTCTCCCAAGGAAGGCGCACTTCACCATTTGAGCAAGTTGACCTAGATCTAGGTGATGGGTGTTTGAGATTCCACTTGATTTGACATCTACACATCAAATAACATACACCCAGGTTGTCCCTTTCTTCAAATTCACCTTGTGGGCCCCATTCCACATTTTAAGGGATTTAATCCCCATTTTGGACCACTTGGAACACTTAAACTCAGATCTACTAAGATCTAACCGGTGGATTGCCACGAAATTATAGATCCATACTCCTACCTGACTGATCTACTTGGATCTAAAGTTTGGATGCCATCCGACATGATTTGACCCACCTAAACCCCAATTGAAGCCTCCTTGGGTAAAGTCGCACCACCTTGGAGAAGTGAGTTCACTCACTTCTAGGAACTGGGTACTTGAGATTTTTGGAGATCTGAAACGGGAGTAATTCAAAACCTAGGTCTAGGCTGTCACTTTGTCAAATCTTGCCTTGGGGACTGCATTCCTTGTTTTAAGGGATTGTGGTCCACTTGGGTTAAACCTAGATCTAGACACATTTAACCATCAAGACCTATACTGTCCACTTATCTCATGTTGTAGGAGTCCTAAACCATAAGTCAACCCCACTTTGACTCCACTTCCCCATTCCCAAGGCACTGGTTTCTCTACAAGATAATTCAACTTTCTTAGATTGTTGGATTGACTTGTGGTTTGACCTAGGCATGGTAGACTATACCTTTGAAGTCGTCATGAACCATGGTCAAGCTTGTCTCATATACTAGTTAGCCCCAATACAAACCTTAACTATCCTGCATTGGACACGGTTCCCAAGGCAGTGGACCTTTTGACATTGAACTAGTACACTAGCCCTAGATCTCACTACAAACATTATAAGTCACTCTCACATCAACTATGAACCAAAGCTATACCTATTGAACCCCCACTTGGCTTGTGACTTCATCTTTAGGTCTAGGATAAACCATACACCTAACTTCACTTGGAAATACCCTGATTTGGTGTTTTGGTTTTGATCTCTCCTGTCGGGAGTAGATCGGGTCTCCCCCTTTGTTGTCTGGGCTAGATAACATAAAGAGAAGGTTGCCTCGACTGGCGTGACAACCATATATTGGAGGTCGAGGTGATCGTGGTTGCACCTTTTGAGTTGCCCTTCCCTATTGCCATCCATGACTGGATCCATCCATAGGGGTAACTACAGTTTAGGTGATAACATTTTGGCGCCGTTGCCGGGGAGGCAATAGCTTGCCCTAGTTCGACATATTTTTCTTCAAGCATTCCCGTTCTCTTTGCCTAACATTTTGGCGCCGGGGACGCAATAGGCTTACCTTGGAAAAGCTAGTAGTCCTTCCTGCAAATACAACGACACATATCTTGGTAGAAGAGTTTAAATCTACCTGGCGACTCCCAATCGTGACTCCGCTGAGGAGCGAGCTCATTTACATCCTTATAACACTAGAATTAAGACAGATCTTATCATTATCTAGAACCCATGGGGTGCATCATTTTGTTTTCAGGCTCTTGAATTTAAAAATAAATATTAAAAATATCAAAAAAAAAAAATATAAAATATAAAAAATAAAAAATCTATCCATGGCTGCTGCTGAGCGACCTAGGACTTTCGGTCGATTGAAAGTTTTTGACTTTTCCAAAATTGTTGGGTATCCTCATCATATTCCTCATCAAGCCTATGAAAGGTTGCCTACTTTCGATGGAAGTTATATCTCTGCTAGAAGGCACCTTGAAAGATTTCGGGAAGTTCTTAACGAGTTATCCATAACCCATGAGGATGTGTGTATGAAACTATTGGCTTCATCTCTCAAAGAAAGAGCTGGGCTCTGGCTTTCGAATTTGAAACCCAATAGCATTTCCGGATATGACATGTTTGAAAATAAATTCTTAGAAGAATGGGGAAGTGAATTCGATGATATGTATCTTTCAAATCAAATCCAAGATCAAAACCTTCCCCTTTCCAATCCTATTGTTGAATCATTTAATAATCAAGCTTCCAGTGAACTGTCAATATCCGGAGATGGACCCCTCTTGCCCAATTTCCTTGGAGGACAAGTTTTCCACTTTTGAGTTAATTGAAAGTCAAATCACTAATATAAATCGTATGTTTTCAAATTTCTTTTTAGGTAGCCTTAGTCCTGATCCAGAGGAAATTTCTGAGGATGAGCCTTTAGTCAACAAGTCCATTGATGTTCTTCCTTCGAAAGAACTCATTTTCCATTCTAGCTTTACTGATTATCCAATTCCTTATCAACTTAGTGAAGAAGAAGAAAGTAGGGACATAGAATCAAGATCCTTTAGTGGTGATGTCGGGTGATCATTGTGCAAATAATCAGGATATTTTAAACGAAATTATTAATTTCACCCCTGATCAATTAAATGAAAATGATCACTTATCCTCTTATAATCTTAATGATTGAATCAATAGAGGTTCACTCTCAAGATGAAGATGAAATAGTGAACCACACTAGATGCTCTAATCTTTGTTCCACCTCTTATAATGAGTCTTTAAATTTTTCCATCCTTAGTCAAGATAGGTTCATCAATTTCTTAGAATTAAAATCTTGTCCTCATGTTGTAAATATTAAATTTGATCAAAAGCTTGAAATTATTCCTAGAATAAAGAATCTTTTTTATTATCAAAATCCAAGGTCAAACTTGTTTATCCATTTGGGAGAATTTTCATATTTGCAATCCACCCTCCCTTCTCAACTCTGTCAATCATCTTTGGGTTGGTGCTCTAGTCAATTTTTTGCCTTGGAAATTTTTAATAGGAAGTATAAGCATGATTACATGTTTGGAGAAAAAGCACTTCATTTCCCTTTTCAGTCACTTTGGAACCATAAAGATATCAATCATTCTTGGTGGCTAGAAAAGGTGTTTTAAAGATCAATTCCATCTTTTCTCCATTTTTGAGCATCAAGTGGGTCTGACTTTGATTTTTTGTCTTTTAAGCTTTAATTTATCCCCACTTGGTTTTTTGATCATCAGTCCCAAGGAGAATCAAATTGAATATGTAAGAGAAGTAAATGAACAAGTTAATCTGTGTGAAAATGAATCGAATCACATGTCTTATGTCCTTCCTCTATCCATCTCTGAGTTTAACTTGCATAAATTTTATGATCCTATCAGTTCTTTGATGGAGGATGTTTGCATCAATCAGTCTTCTCCTTGGCATAATTTCATATTGCATCATTCAAACCATTCTCCAATTTATGAACAAATCAAAGAAGACCGTGCCCTTAAAATTTGTTGATCTTTAGCCCAATCTTGACTTGTTCTATTATCAAAAATCAAATAAGAATCATTAACCTATTTGATGAATGGTTGCACTGGATTTATGATTTTACCTAACATTTGTGATGACTGGTTAGATTAGGGTAGGTAGGAACCAAATAAGCCTACTTAGGCAGTAGTTAGTCTTTTTAGCCATTGAGTCTGGCACCTTCTTAGTCTCTAAGCTCCTTTGTAAGCTCCTAGTTTAATTGAGTACCTGTCACTTTTCTTTTCCTGCACAATAAATTTCAAATTTTGCAAATTATGTTAGTAGTTTTATTTACTTTCTGCATTTATATATTTCATGCATTTATATTTCTGACATAGAGTAGATTTTATTTCAGTTGGTTTTATATTTTTCCCACACATGCGGCATGAGGTATGTTTGATGTTTGTGAATGCAGAAAATAGGTTGCAAAAAATAAAAGCTGGAAATAAAATGGTAGAGTGCTGGATCGTGGATTCGAGTAGCAGAGTTCGAGGAACAGAGATTCTGAGGTTCTCAAGCGCTCATTTCAGCAGAGCACTTGTCCCAGCCGGAGCCAGATGTTATCACATATATAGTAGCCGGGCTACCATACATTATTTTTCTCATTCCAGTACACTATTCAGCCAGTTCCCTTGCATTTGAGATGCTGAGATGAGCATCTATATTGGATCACTATCAGATTGTGGACAACAGTTATATTCCCCATGCCATGACTGAGTTTCAGGACACTCAGAGAGATGACCGATGTAGCCATTATACCATTGGTATAGAGCAGACAGTAGTGCCCAGAGTTACAGCAGCAGTCTCAGAGGACAGATGATGGTACAGGTTGATGAGCTTTCAGGTATATGACTCAGCAGGTATATCATAGTGTTATGGTTAGATTGCTTTTATACTTATTCTCATAGCATGTCTTAACACTTAGTGTCATGATCTGGCGATCATATAGATATATGGACCTGGTTGATCTATTATATATATTATATTGTCCCTACTCAGACTTAGAAGTTCACTATTCATACTCATTGGTACATACCCTCCTTAGGGAGAATAGAGGTGATCATTACACCATACTTTGGCTTGCTAGTGTTGGCTCCATCATTTCATTGTCTTCATCCATCCATGGCCTACCTTTTAGATTATCACCCTGACTTACTACTTGACTAGTGGCATGGAGGACTTTTCCCCATTGTAGCCTCTGTATTGGATGAGCTTCCCTGTTTATTGTGTCTCGGCTCTGAGTTGGTGACAAAACTTACCTATGGTGAGTTGGAGTTCCTTGTGAATTCCCCCTAGTCACTAAAGTTGTGTTGGCTAAACCTGAAACTTTTAGTGCTGCCATGTATACAAAATCTGGAAAAATGAAATGCTATATCTTGTATGAAAAGCCCATTCATGCAATGTGTTTCTAAACACATATGAATGAGAGGCATGCCAAATGAACATGGCAATGAAAATAAAATGTTATATCTTTTGGAAAAATAAATACCTAGGTAAACAAGCTGTCCATGACACACCTAGAAGTGCTCAGGTAAACAAGTGCCTTAAAAACACACCTGCAGCAGAAAGCCTAAAGAAAAAATGTAAATCTATGCAATGTGTTTGTAAACACACATAGATCAAGGCTATGGAAACCTCAGGCCCAAAAAGCAATGGAACTTAAATGCTATATCTAAACAATTGCTGGCCTTATTTGTATTATGGATTGTGCGCATCTGTGAAGGTGAATAAACCCTCTTTAAACAACTCATCCATTTGTGAGACACCGCCATTCCCTGTGTTATTGCTCATTCAATATATACTATGGTGTATTCCCTTTCCCTTGCCAAAGTGTCACAAAGTCAAGTCAGTCAAGTCATCCCTTAGCCTAGCCAGTTAATTTATCCTTCACCCTTCACTAGCAAATTGATCACAACTATGAAGTGAGTATGATCCTGAAAGTCTAGTCTGAGTAATAATAATAATTAATGACAATATATATGTGGATGTAGATCGTCAGTTATGATCATTATGTGTTATAATTGCTATTTGAATAAGTTGTAGAGCATGTATTAACCTTGACACTTTACAACAGCCTTGGATGATGGACTGAGTTATACTTGGTCTTGGTTGGACCTAGTTTGACCATGGAGGACCATGGGACATGAGATGATAGACCTTATGATGATATGGATAGATGATATATGGTCTATGTACACATACAGGATGATTCTATGCAGCAGCTACAGGGTTATGATGATGATTCTTGGGATACAGTAGTGTTTGATCATTTACAGAGCATTATTATTGGCCTTGTTCCGGTATATTGGATATTTATTTTGATCATGCAGAGACTCATATGGTGTATGAGTACACATCTTGGATAGATTTGGACCTTCTGAGTCCAATGGGACAGTTTGTTTTCAGTTCCGGGCACTTACAGTGATGATTGAGCCTCAGTAGGCTATCCCAGTGCAGTTTGGGTCTGTTGGAGGCCCTGTCGGAGCAGATGTGATTTTTATCCGGTTGACCTAGGGCGCTGATGATGAAGGGGGTGTTCCAGCCACTTGTTTTTACCATATTACCCCCCTTCCGGACACATTGGTGCCCTCACCTTGACAGCGCCAGCACTCTAGGAGGCTGTTTGGGGCAGTTTCACGCTTCCCGAGGCATTTCAGGATTGGTAGAAATGGCTATTGAGGAAATCGATTTGGGCTACTGAGGCAAATTTATGGCATGGGATGATCAGTGATGATAGATCGGGACCTTCCACACCTCCTCCAGCAGTTTCAGCTTCATCGGGGCCCGCATCCATCATTTATGGCACTTTCTGTGGATTTTTGAGGTCTTTTGAGGACCACGACTTCACTATGGAGGCACGATTTGGTACATTCATGATTATTTATTGGTTATTGTGCTATGGGGATTGACCAAGGAGGGATAAAATTACCCCTTGGACCCACCATAAGCCTCTTATGATATTTCATCATCATGATTTGGTGGGATTCCCCTCTTCTAGGGCGATTTTGTCCACTTATGTTATATTTTATGTGTGATCCATGTATTATATTGTTGAGCTCATCTCAACCATTGATTAGACTTTTGTATCTTATAATCTTAGCCACTCATTCAAAAAGTGGTTAGGGTTTTGGTGCCTCTCCTTCCTATTTAAAGGAGAGAGCCTCTCATTGTAAAGCGTCTTTGGCTCTTGGATTATTGGTATAGAAAAATATTCTTGTGGAAATTCTTGTGGTCTCCTTTGCATCTGGTGTTCTTAGATGGTGATTGGAAAGTCTATTGCAACCTAGCATTTGGAAATTGTGGCAAGATCTATCTTTTTTGGAAATCATTGTTTGTCTACAGGAGGGCGACTTCAACAAGGGCGATTTTGCAAGGCTTCTTCAAATCGACTTTCTTGGCATTCGCTTGTATCAGGGGGTTATCATTAGTATCATTGTGATCTATGCTATCTTTCTGTTACTTCTTTTGTGGCATTAGTCTTATCTCTTGATGCATCAAATCTGATATTGTTGACGTTTGTTGTGCAGGAGAGAGGGCGCATTGGCTTCTTGGACCAAATCGATTTGCATAGAAACTACCTCAAAGCTTCCAAATTGATCGGGATTGCATAGATCATCATCATCAAGGCATCTACAAGGTTATCCAGGTAAGATCCACAGGTTTGTTTCTCTTTCCTTTATCCAATCCATTGACATAACTCATAAATTGTTAAAACCCTAATTATTTCAAAACCCCCATTTTACATTTTCTCAGATCTACTTAGATCTAGTGGGTTGTTGGGCATGATATTGAAAACCCACCTCTATAGCATCCACGGCATCCCGGATCTATATTTTGGTGAGGATTGGCTTCCGTTTGACCCCTCTCCCAAGCCAACTTAGCTTCTCCCAAGGAAGGCGCACTTCACCATTTGAGCAAGTTGACCTAGATCTAGGTGATGGGTGTTTGAGATTCCACTTGATTTGACATCTACACATCAAATAACATACACCCAGGTTGTCCCTTTCTTCAAATTCACCTTGTGGGCCCCATTCCACATTTTAAGGGATTTAATCCCCATTTTGGACCACTTGGAACACTTAAACTCAGATCTACTAAGATCTAACCGGTGGATTGCCACGAAATTATAGATCCATACTCCTACCTGACTGATCTACTTGGATCTAAAGTTTGGATGCCATCCGACATGATTTGACCCACCTAAACCCCAATTGAAGCCTCCTTGGGTAAAGTCGCACCACCTTGGAGAAGTGAGTTCACTCACTTCTAGGAACTGGGTACTTGAGATTTTTGGAGATCTGAAACCGGAGTAATTCAAAACCTAGGTCTAGGCTGTCACTTTGTCAAATCTTGCCTTGGGGACTGCATTCCTTGTTTTAAGGGATTGTGGTCCACTTGGGTTAAACCTAGATCTAGACACATTTAACCATCAAGACCTATACTGTCCACTTATCTCATGTTGTAGGAGTCCTAAACCATAAGTCAACCCCACTTTGACTCCACTTCCCAATTCCCAAGGCACTGGTTTCTCTACAAGATAATTCAACTTTCTTAGATTGTTGGATTGACTTGTGGTTTGACCTAGGCATGGTAGACTATACCTTTGAAGTTGTCATGAACCATGGTCAAGCTTGTCTCATATACTAGTTAGCCCCAATACAAACCTTAACTATCCTGCATTGGACACGGTTCCCAAGGCAGTGGACCTTTTGACATTGAACTAGTAAACTAGCCCTAGATCTCACTACAAACATTATAAGTCACTCTCACATCAACTATGAACCAAAGCTATACCTATTGAACCCCCACTTGGCTTGTGACTTCATCTTTAGGTCTAGGATAAACCATACACCTAACTTCACTTGGAAATACCCTGATTTGGTGTTTTGGTTTTGATCTCTCCTGTCGGGAGTAGATCGGGTCTCCCCCTTTGTTGTCTGGGCTAGATAACATAAAGAGAAGGTTGCCTCGACTGGCGTGACAACCATATATTGGAGGTCGAGGTGATCGTGGTTGCACCTTTTGAGTTGCCCTTCCCTATTGCCATCCATGACTGGATCCATCCATAGGGGTAACTACAGTTTAGGTGATAACAGGAGGCATCTCACCAAATCTAAGGGTAGCTTTATCTTTCAAGTCCTGGCTGTAATGTCTAGCTTGTTCCCAAGTTTCTTTGGAGACAGGGTGAGTTTGACCCACAACATTGATATATTCAGGCTGGTTCTCAGGCTCGCTTGCTAATCTGACACTGCTATTGGCTTCTGATGGATTTTGTTCCATTGACCTTTTAAATATAGCACAAGTAGACTCCTCATGGAAGCTATCACATGCCCTACAAAAGGGAGGAATTTCTTCTGAAAGAGCATTTACAGTTTCCAAAGGATTTGGGGTCCTCTGATCTTGAAAGGGAACTTTTCTCTGAAATTAAGGCCTAGGAGCATACTGAGGCTTAGGCACATACTGGCTTGAGACTTGGTGGTTTTGAGATCTTTCAATGGAGATCAACCTGTTCTGTATGGCAGTCATGTTGGAAGCTTGATTTGAAACAACCTCTTTTAAGAGTTGAGCGATTTCTTTCAAAGGTTCCTTTGAAGGATCCTTAATCTCAGTGTTAATGATTGTCTTTTCTTTACTCTCATTTTGCTTCATAGGAACATTGGCCCTTGTGAAACCAGGAAGATGAGACTTGCCACAATTTAGCATGTTCTTATCAATTTTCTCAGCCAATTCCATGGCCTTCATTAGATCAGCACGTTCTTTATCACTCAATTGATATTTCAACTCTCCATTAAAAGCTTCCATGTAGTAAATGAGGATGGAATTATCAGGTGGCTTGATATCAACATGAAGTCTACCCACAATTTCATTGATTTTTTTGTTAAATTCTTCCATTGTCTCATTTTCACTTTTCTTAGTATTGGTCAAGGCAGCTAGAAGGTAGCGGTCTTCTTTGATGTCCCCCCCATTTGGCCAGGAAAGCAGTTTCAATTTCTTTATAGGTTTTGTACTTGTCAGCTTCCAACTTGTTAAACCATTCATAAGCATCTTCTTCCAAAGATAGAGCAAACAACTTCATTTTTACATCTTCATGCTTGGCACCCAAGCACCACTAGTCAAAACAATGGCAAAAACGAGTTATATGGGATTTAGCACTAATAGCATTATTTCCTTGAAAAGATGGCAACTTATCAACAGCTTTTTCAGGAATATCATGAGGGTAACCATTTATAGCAGTAAAATCATAAGGACCAAACTTAGCCATTTCAAGAGGAGGATTATTCAAATTATTTTCCGCAAATAAAAGGTGAATATCAAAAATTGACTGAGAACCAAGATCCTCAAGGGTTTTTCGAGAAGATAGCTTGCTTTTCCTTCTATGATAGACCTTTTCAGGCTCAGGAAAGAACTGAAGCAAGTTCTGAGGATTCCTTCTTGAAAAACACCTTGGTAAATTTGTTGACAATGGAGTCGCCAGATGGTCTTAGTCAATTTAAAAAATTCACTACATACATTAAACAAAGCAAAAACAAAAAGGAAAACTCAAAAGTCGTATTCCGGGAATAGAAAGACTTATCCCTGGCAAAGGCGCCAAAATGTTGCCACCTGGTTCCACACCTGGGGAAAACGCAGCAGAAGTCTTCAAGCTGCTGGTGTGGCCTTGGGGGCAAGTCATAGTCAAGTGCTGTCACTTGGGACTCGACTCCTCCGTCTAGGGTTTCCTAGCGAAGCCAAGGGGGGTTGACCCTAAAAAATAAAAAAAAACTAAGGTGTCTAATCTAGGAGTTAGAAAAAATATTTTTGATAACCAAGATAAAAGCAGCATATACTTTTGTAAAGCAAAGAAATCATTCATCAGTACATCATTTGCTCTCATTCATTTTCATTATCATTCATTTGCATCATTTGTCAATAACATGAAATAATATTAATATAGACTAGTGCCTTGTAATGGAATCAAATAAATGCATGAGCAGAAAAGTAAATGTAGTGCAAGTGTTCTTGGTTTATTTTAAAATTAATGTGAAGGTGATCTTTTTATTATGGTTGGTTGGTTCCCAATATACGCAAAGGCACGGGGGAACATGTCCGGAATTCTGCTGTGTGGCTTCCCTCTCTGGCTTGGGCTGAATCGGAGTCTCAAGGAGGTGTTCAGATGCTGTACCAACGAGGGCAAGCCTAACGGTTTCCAAGAGGTCACTACTCAGTTTTGCCCCAAGCCTTCTGGGAAATTTCCCCACGACAACAAAATGCTCGAGATGTGCCGGATTTTCACATAAAGGGTTTTTTATTTGGGGCGGTGTTAGATCCTATTACTAGTCATCTCCTCCTTTCTGATGTGTACTAACTGGATCAGACTGAGCTGCAAGTCGGCCACAGAGCATACGGGAGAAGACCTTGGTATTTTTTAGAAAATTTTATGAACCAAAACTTTATCTTTTTTAAACCCCAAGAGTCTCTTTTCAGGCACGTACTTGGGCAAGCCCTTACACAGAAACCCTACTTCGGGAAAGCAAGGGGGGCGTTTGAGTTTGTAAAAAAAATGATAAAAACTACGTTTTGAGTGAACTTGTGGCCCGTCAGTGGAACGGACCAACAAGGTTGATTTTAATCCTAGTTTGATTTTATTAATTGCAGAAAAAGAAATCTAAACTAAAAAATTGCAAACCACAAAATTTGAGTCGACACAGTTTTCCCCCCTGGGGGGATGGGGTGTGGGCGCTTGATTAGCCCACTTGCTCTCGTTTGATGCTTTAGTTACAATATGATAGAAATGCCTCAGTCTTAAATCGACTTAGTGGCTTACAAAATTGAAGAGAAAAAGTGACCGGTTCAGGAAATTTTCGAACTAGATGCTCCAGATGGCCTGGATCCTGGAAAATTGGCCAGCAATTCTCTCTACCTGCTCCTTAAATGCTGCAAACCAGCAAGCAATAGATCAGTAAAGATGCCCAAAAACACTCTAAGAGTGTCTTTGGAACACCTCCTAAAAACCCAGAAAAAAACTAAGTTAAACTTCTAAGTTAAAATGACGGAAAGTAACCAAGCAAAACAAGCTATGGGGCTTGTCTACTTGGGATCTTTGCTAGCTTTTAATGGCTTCAAATTTCAAGCTCTAGGACAGCCAGGTAATACTTTGAAATCAGATCTAACACTACTTCAGAAAAAACTTGAAAGATTTTGACAACTTAAACCAGTTTTTGAAAAGAAAGTGCTAGATAACCAAGAAGCTTTGATCTACGAACAATAAACTCTTTATGAAATGAAAGAATAAAACTTCTTGATGACAGAATCTAATTTATTTAAGTTTTTATTAGCAGTATGTAAATCATATCCACTTTTTGATTAGTAACTAGTAACCATAAAATTTGATTTTTTTCTTGAATGAGAGAGAGAGATGGAACAAATCCTTGTTGAAAATCGAAGCTTTGAAGATGGTTTAGTGATGTTCGAAGGGACTATATCTGCAAACAATGATTAGAAAAAGGGGAAACAAACAAGATCCTCCTTCTTGCCAACTCAATAAAACACCTGCACATCACAGACCTCACCAACAAAAATTTAAGTGTAGATATACACTCACAAGAAACTACTATTGCATATCCATAAACAAATGAAAGATACAAAAATAATCTCTTACCAAGCACACATCACTAAGCTGCTGCAATAAACAAATTGAAAACAACTTATCTCATAGATTGGTAACAATCTTTCCGATGAGCACACCACACCCTTGAAGAATGAAGCTTATGCACAAGTCATCTTGGAAAAAGACACAAGATAGTACATCCACATATGACAAAAACACCACAAGCTGACCTCCAAAGTCTTCTTTTATTCAAACTAGAAAAATATTACAATCATAGGTCTCTTGCTCGAATTCTCACTAACTAGAATGGAGAGAGCAACCTCAATATATATAGAAATCCATGGGCAAGGGAGGGCGTGAATGCTTGAGGAGATGAAGGAGTGATAGGTGGAGAGGAGATGGGGCTGCCATCTCCATGAAACTAGCTGTCCAAACCAGCACAAATGGTGCCCAACGAATCAGCACCAAATGTGTTGCTCCTTCCCCAAAACGTGGGCTGCCCACTTACCAATTGCGCCCTCCTCTCTAGTAAATGCGCCCAGCCCAAATGGGCATGTTATTCCCCTCACTAGGGGCTGCCAAAAGTGCTGCAAAACAGCCCAATATACTCCCTAATTGGTGCTGAAACAAATCAGACCACCAATCACTCCAAAAAAATTTAATTTTTTAAGTCATTTTTTCATTTTTTTGCGTTTTTATTGACTTTTTTGGGTTTCTTGACTTTTTTGGCTTTAGGGAAAATATTAAGCATTCAAACCTTAGGAAAAGTGGGTTTAGGGGGTGTTCTGAGTTAGAAAACGAGCACCCCTAAGGGAAAAAAGACCTCCATACGCCACTTCTAGGCCGATTACAAATTTTTTAATTGAACCATTAAAAAATCGCCCAATTTACGGAAAAAATAAAACTTGCCGAAAATAAAAAAAAAACCTAGGGGGACTTAGCACATGTCCATATGACTCAAAAATAACGCCTAGCATGTTCATATACATTGACCTATAGACTTTAACAACCCCCTAAGGCCCGTCAGCCTCCCCAGGCATTCCAGCTTTGGAGGAGCAGGAGAAAAACCCAAAAATTATGTTATGCACTAATGCAAGACATAATAACTAGGTGAAAAAACTCCTTGGAATACCTGACTTAGCCAAAAAGTCCTAGGGAACCAAGTCTTTTACAAAACACCATGCTAGTACGTTTTATTACAAACCCCGCAGTGCCATGGACATGTGGAAAAAAGTTAAAACCGAGGCCGTTTAAAAAGGCTAGCTGGATATCAAATCATAAAAAACGAACATGTATCATGTTCAACTCTGCCCGCTCGCTTGATAATCCAACCAAGTACAACTTAGTTGGCAACAGGCGCCAGGAGGGTGCTGGAGGTGACCTGGAGGAGAGAGATGCCTCAATAGTGAAAGAACCGTCACCAGAATGCTAGATCAGGGTTGGGGTCATGTGACCTAGTGATCCACCCTTGGAAGCCCCGGACACCAACCTCAGGGCTTCAAGCCCTTTCATGGGGTAGTCAGCAATGCCACTAAGCCATAGTACTTCCAAGGGAGAAACCAGAGGGTCTGGCCATAACTCCCACCTAGAAAAAGCTGGCTAAACACCCCTCCTGGTGAGAAAAATGACCCCCTCTCCCTGGGGCATCTCTGTAGGTGCGATGGTACTGGTACCATTGTAACAATGAACATACAAGAGGAGGATCTCTTGTACAAGGATGGAAACCAACCAAAAATGGAACTAGCACTACTAGCACTTACAAGGGCTTATGATCTTTAATTAAAATACCATTTGAAATGGACATGCTTGGAATTTTTTTGAAACAAAGATCTTGGCTAGTTTTTAAGGAATAAAAATAGATCTAGGGTTTTAATATTTTTATTCAACTTCAAAATATATCCTAGAAAAATATTTACCCTCTATTTACCTTCTTGTAATAGATCCAGGCACATACAAGAAACATAATTTTTTAGAATTTTTTTATTGGAAGATAATTTGGAGAAATAAAATTTCGTTACCGATCTTAAGCTTGTAGACTAGTGCTATAGTAAAATAATTTGGGAAATGGAGTCAAGGAACATGATGCGGGTTTAGTAAAGTGTTTGAAGACCCATCAAAAAAAGTAAAACACAATCTAGTTGCATGGCTTCCACCAAAATATCCTTCTAGCCCTTAACTTGCTTGTACCTTGCAAACCCTAGGTCAAGAAGAGGTAAACCAGTGTTTTAAAAACCGGTCAATTCGAAATCGGAACTGATCGGTTTAATCCTCAACAACCTCGAACTGGGACAAAACTTGGCCTGGAGGCCGGTTTTGTACCGAATCGGCCGAGTCAGACCTTGACTTGACTAGTTCGGCACCAAACCGACCGGTTCCGAGTTAATCCAAATATGCCCACGGTGCATGTGTGGATGGTACACACGGATGTTTAAAAAACATTGACCAGTTTCGTACTAGTGACATTGAAGTCAATAATATTGTGGTGATGTTAAATTCTTAAAATAAAATTGACATTCCCCTTATCTTTCATTTTCCATCATTTTACTTGAATTTTTAACATTACCATTAATTGTTTCTGGATGTTTGAGAGTGGTTCCAACCTCATCGAACTTTATATGCAAAAAGTAGAATTTTAGATTCCATTCAGAATTCAACAAACTTAATAGTTTTCAGGGTTTCAGGATTGCAACGCTTCCACTGGATTCTTTATGTATGAGGGTAAGTGATTGGAATTTAATCAAGCACATCAAACTCTCTATGTACCTTGATGTTGGTGGTGTTGATGCATGATTGTTGAATTTGATTGAATTCCTCTGTCACTACCTTGAAGTCAAGCAAAATGACTTATTAAGCATGGGAAGCTTTTTCTACCTTATTTTAAGGCTTGGATTAGGATGTTTCATCAAAATTGTAGGGTGTTCAGTGTTGAATAATGTCCTTGGGGGATCAACTTCAAGATTCGAGGTAGAGGCAAGGGCTAGAGCCTAGAGGAGTGTGGAACATGGTGCTACTGATAAATAGGATCCCAATATAGGCAATGATTATGATGGTCATCTATTTTCAATTTTGATTCAGATATGTATCACACTTGGTGCCATTTTGATATATTCACCCTTACATGGTATATACATGAGTAGACTTTGCATATTTTGTCTTTAATGGTTTGGAATCATAGCTTGAAATCTTTAAAATAATTTTTTTCATTAACATTATAAAATTTTAATATTTTTTAGTAGTCCAAATCATTGAAATCAAACCGCTCCTAGTCATTGCCGGTTCCAGTTCCAAGTTGAGTTGACCCTCAACCAGTTCAAAGTCCAGTTCCGAGTTTTAAAACATTGAGGTAAACACAATACACAAGACGCTAAAGAGAACAAGGTCATCAAGATTAGTTATTCAAATAATTAAACAAACTGCTAATTGAAAGGAAGAAAGAAAACATTAAATTCTTATTCAATTCTAACTAACATAAGCTCAACTACTTAAACATCAATAAATAGTACCTCAATGGAAGCTTACTTCACCTTCATAAAAAGCTTGAATCATTCCATTAACCCAAAAAATTATGAGCAAAAGACACTAGCAAGAAGAAAAGTAGTAGAATGATTTTATTCCCCCCAAAATCGACTCTTTGCTAAGGTTGATACCTCTCCTTTTATAGCACAAGGAGGGCACCTTGGGCTTTTGAAGAGTCAAAAGTGTTTACATAAAATATAATTTCCAAATTGGATGATCTCAAGAATCTAGCTCTCAAGGGCTTAGATCTATTCTCAAATTACAAAAATATTAAAAGATTGAGTGAACCATTCACTCATTGAGGAGAAAAACACAAAAAAATTCCAAATACCATGGTTCCATGCCAAATACAAAGGACTGGAACAAATACCGAGGGAAAAAGGCCAAACCGTTTTTCAAATACCTTGGGTTGTATTCTTTTAGCCCCTTTTACCAAGTCGTTTTTCCTCAAAAGTTTCTTGATCCATGTGCTTTAGCTTTTTAATCAATGGATGGGACTTAATCTTCTGTTGAATTTTTAAGATCAACCCTTGATTTAATTTCTTCTTGTGGTATTGAGATAAAATAATATTTTTTTTCCTCCACATATGTGCTGTGCTCAATTTAATCAAATTACTTAGGAAAATTAATTTAAGTTTTCCCAAATAATTAAAAATTGCAATCTCAAATTGAAATTAGAAGTTCTAGTGCACTTTTTTTATTTTTTATAAATTAATTAGGCTAGACTTAGGAATCTTTTAATTAAAACCATAGTCTTAGCCATAATTAATCCAAAATGAGCTGAAATAAGCCCGTTTTAATCCTCCCTGCTTGGAAAATGGTCTAGGAGACCAACGTTCCCTCATCTGATGCTGGATCTGTGTAGTAGGGTCCAAAAGGATCCTAATGATGCCAAAATATTGCCAAAATACCTACCGGAAGCTTCCCATGCATGTTCATGAAATTCTGCAGGCTGCTCACTAACGAAGTGCAACTTCAGGTTCATATCTTGCCCAATTGGTGAGGGCGTTCTGACATGCAAGTGGATAGGATGGAAGTATTGGACGAGAGAAATCTAGAACATCTCTCGTATCAAAAAAATATTGAGTTTTGGTTCAGAAAGTACACTCATGAAAACCTGCACTACAATCACTTACGAAAACCCCACTACCTTTTTCAAACTGATTGATTTGTGGCAGTAGTGATCAATTTGATGGCACATACTAGATAAAGGGTCAAATGGGTATTCAAAAATTGACCTCGGAATAAAACTATACCAAGTAGAACTCAAGTTATAGCATTCCCCCCCATTTGGCCACCCCGAAGCACTGAAAATCTGATCTGATTGAGAAACCTTGATACACTGGCTGGATGATGTATACTTGTGCCATGTGTCCTTGATGGACCAATAGCAAAGAGTGTCCATGTGAACAGATACAAAAATGTAAGTAATCATCAATAGTTGACCAATTGCATAGATATCTTCAAACAGGTTCATGGGATGCACGAGTTAACTATTAACCAGTACTAAGACAACACCAAGGCATTAATAGGAGCTATTTTCTCCTTCGGGATGGAGATAATTATGGTCAACAAGGTTGGTCAAATGAAAGATCTAGTGCAATGAGATTGATGGATTCTTGGACAGTAGGGAAAAGGGAAACTATGAGTTCTTCTCCATTAGGACAAACACTAGGGATGTGTCTCACAAATGGGATATTGTATAGTGAGGTAAACCCCCACCTAACTATTAGCAATCAAACTTCCCCCATTTGACTTTTCTAGCTCCACTTGGACTTCTTTCTTGTACTTCTTTTGTATTTGAGACCTTGGCCTCTTCATTTTTCTTTTATTTTTGATTCCTTCTTCTTTGACAAGTTTTTCTTGCCTTGATTTTCTTTGGATTTGACTGTTTGTCTTCAACTTTGACTTTGACTTTTCATAGGTACAAGGAGTCTTCGACTAGGAGCTTTTTCACATGCCCTAATTTATTTTTTGGGCATAGGGGGGGAAGGAATTTCATGCCAACAGTCTAGGGGGATCATTGCTCGATGATAACTCTCTTTGCTTGATAAGCAGCCCACCCCAGGGGTCTACAAGGAAGCTTCCTGAACCGTCACAAGACAACTGCAAATCTGCCTGAGACACAAAGGATAACGGGGAGGTCTTCTTGCTGAAGAGGTCACAGAGGGAAGAGGTCTAGAATCCTCCCATCAACCTTGACTAGAGGAGTTGGGTCAATTATGGAGTGATATGGATAATGGATGAATGAAAAGGTGGACCCGAAGGAGGGGATAAAAGCTCTTAACAATACCAAGGGTTACCTTGGTGACTTGGATAATAAACAAACCACACATCTTTCACCCTCGTCAACTTAAGGATTGATACTACTAGCTATACTCACCAGACAATCACAAAGCATTCTTGTTCAAATTTTATAAGATACAAATCATCATTATCATCATGGCATAGCAAAATATGAACATCCTCTGATCATCCATCATGTAGGACCACAATGATATCATATAGAGAGCCCAAGAGCAGCAAAGATGGACTCCCAACCTTTAGGAATTTTGCAAAACTAGGTCTATAGGGGTGCCCCACTGTCACAACAGGAGGGAACCCACACCCACAACAGGAGGGAAGCCACACCTAGGTCTATTTTGTTGTTGGTAGTTGTGGAAGCTTGTTAGTTATGAAATGTATTACACATTCCTATTCTTGTTGTAATAATATTGGAGGGCATTTATGATTATCATATTATGTGCATGTGTTCCATTTGGTTTTCTCTCTTGCCTAGTTTTGTTCTGTAATTTTTCTTTTTGGGTGCATTCTTGTGAGAAATGTATTTGTATATCCAACTATTACATAAGTAAAATTGGAGACAACCCATAGATCTGGCTTTTTTAGTAATGAGTAAAATGAAGGGCTGCTCCTTTTCAATCTATCATCACTAGAATATTTTAAATGAAGATGTTCAAATAGCCTTAGGAGAGATGATGTTATAGGATTGAACTATTTTTTGGAAAAATATTTCAGGGAGTCTTGTCAGAGGAGGAAATCAACGATTTGGAAGAGGAATTTATGGCATTCATCAGACGTGAGGTCCAAGTTGAGGGTAGAGATTTTTGCGACATGTCAGCAGATTATTCAAAGCCTATTGAAAACTTTTCAATAATCAATATCATGCTTCCTTCAAGGTAGAATTTCATTCTCTTTGATGAAATATTATAGACAATCATTCAGCAATGGATAAATTCCCTGGACAAAAATGCATCACAATGGGTAGGCAATGTTCCACAAAATTAACAAAGTAGCACAAGCATTAAATGTAATTCCACCATTTTCTTTTTTTTTTCTACTTTTATCTATTAGTGGAACAGTTCTCCCGAGTAAGCTTTGCAGCGTTAACTTATGTTGAGATGTACTGGATTGGGTAGGTTATCCTTTCAATAATCACTATCATGATTCCTTCAAGGTAGGAATTCATACCCTTTGATAAAGTATTATAGATGACCATACAGCAATGGATAAATTGCCTGGACAAAATGCATCACAATGTATAGAAAATGTTCCACAAGAATAAGAAAGTAACACAAACATAAAATGTAATTTCATCATTTTCGTAATTATTTTTTCTACTTGTATCTATGAGTATATAGCAGCTTTAACTTACGTTGAGATGTATTGTATTTGGAAGGTTATCCTTTAAAAATGTGTTTGGAATCTTTCTTATGCATTACAGGAAGTAGCTGTATAGATTTTGTTATGCTTTGATTACATAGTATATGTTAAGGTAAGTCCTTTTCAGCCTCTGAGATTCAATTTGTGTCAAAGGCTTTAGTTTGAGATACTCTTTCTATTTCTTTCACATGGTGAAATTTAAGTATGGCCTCATGCATATTTAGATTCACATTTCAAATATTGTACTCCAGATATTCATTGATACAGTACTTTTCAGTGCTATAGTACTTCTCTAAGGGTCAATAATTAACACGCATGATGTGTTTTTTGAACATCCTGTAACACTCATAAGAGTTTCATATATTATCGTTTACCCTTTGTGAAACCCTAGCAATAAAATCCACAAATTAGAGAGTACATTTCTCAAACCAGGTAGTGTGCTTATGAAATGAATTGCGTGCATCCCTGCATATTGAGCATGATGAATAAATTTATCATTCTCATCTGGTTATTACAGAATAAAATGCTTAGATTTCACTACCTTAAGATAACAGCATCCTGTCGATTTTTTTCTTTTTTGTTTTAAATAAAGATGAATTAGTACACAAATAAAATAAGCATGCTATATCTTTTGGTGGATGGCAACAAATAGATACACCAAAAGCATTATGACAAACGAGACCTTGGGACAGTAGATTACATTTTTTGTAGGCTTGGATTCAATTCCTAATAGTCAACATTAGTCACCTCTTGCGAGTTAACAAAAAAGGATGTTTCATTCCAATCAGGTGACATCCATCAATGAGCATAAAATGATCTCAGGTATCAATTGATGAATGATGAATGTATGAGATTTTAAAGGAAGAGGGTTAGTTTTAGTGAGGAGCTAATCCAACAAGATTAGGTGGAAGAGGATACGAGACTCATTGTTGAAGATAATCATAATATGTGGAAGAAATTGCAGATGAGCTCAAGAGAAGTTACAGGAGAAACATTAATGAGTGAATTAAAGACATCACTAGAGATGACACTCGACTCATTGCTTGAAAGCATTCTCAAGTATAGAGGAGGGGGAATATGTTAGCCCCAAGTAAGTCATTATGTTATATCTTGTCTTGTAGTTTATTTCTTTTTATAATGACTTACATTTGTGGTCGACAAAATTGTTATTATTATATGATCATAATGAATTTTATTACTTTGAGTGGGTCATGACTAGAGTCATGAGGTCATCGTTATGAAGATATCCTTAGGAATTCCTTGTTAAGATGTCTTAATTAATTGTTTAAACAATTGTGTTCCCCAACTCGTGTTATGAAGCTCTTTGTATAAAGAGGATCCCTATCAGTATTATTACTTTTTGAAAGAAATATATTTCTTTAATGCTCAGAAAAAGGATACACCATGTGATCTTACATTTTCATCCAAAGTAGTTGCATGTGCATGGTCCCTCCCTATATAGGCAAGGAGGGATATCGTGTTCGATTTGGCTACAAATTCAAGAGAATCAATATCTTCCATAAAAACCCCTGTCCTAGTTGCAAATTGAACAACTAAGACAGATTTAAACCGAGCCACTTCTCCCAAGTGAAGTGATGTAGCCTCTCCATTGAAAGAAGCCCTACAACATCTCTTCCATGAAAAGGAGATATTTGTCAATTTTATAACATCCAATATGCCTTTGTCCCCACCTGCTTGATTATCCAGCTATTGCTAAAGATGACCCCCTTACAATGGAAAGGAGCCAATGGACAAACTATGATATTCTTAAACAGTTTAGTCCCATAAGGCTCAGGAGGCTCAGGACACTTTAACCCCATAGAAGATGTCTTACTGTTTATGCCTTGCAATAAGTCACATAACTGTTATATGTGAAGCATGTAGGATGGAGCCTGTTACCCCCTATTTGCATAGGGTATTCACTAGGGTTTTGAGTGATCATTCTGGGCTGGTTCCATGGATGAGAACAGCAATAAATGACCTTGAATCCAATTCTGGGCTGAATCTGAGCTGTTATGGGGAAGTGTGTGGGTAAACAAAGTTATAAAACCTCAATCTGGGCATACACCAGCCATCAAACAAGCAGTAACATTAATTCTGGGCATACTCCAGCGGTCAAAGGGTGAGTAAATTGCATTATGGTCAGGTCTGTGGGCAGAGACAGAGGGAGAGAAGCAGACCTGAGCATGTTTTGAGGATAAAAATGGTGGAAAGAGCAGATCTGGGTACATGTTGGCAATTCTGGGCTCATGAACAGCCCTAGATCAAAGGCCTGGGCATGTGTAAGGTCAGTTCTGGGCACATAACAGAGTTTAAGGGGCTCAATTTCACCCAAACTCAGCAGTGACCAGCCCTAAAAAAACATTTCTGAACAGGTCTGAGTGCATTCTGGGCAGTTAAAAAGGGCATGAACGGACTTTGGGCATGGTAAAGCAGTTCTGGGTGAGCCTGGGCATTGTTTCAACCATCAACCATCAACCATTTTTCAATCTGGGCAAGTTCTGAGGTGATAAACAGCAGCAGACAGCCACCTGCTGACAGTAAGCAGCAATTCTGGGCAGGTTTAGCCTGGTTGGCCTTCCAAACAACAATGAAGAATCCCCAACTCCAAAGCTGGGCAATTTTTGAGGAACAGCAGCACACAGCCACCTGTTGACAGTAAGCAGCAATTATGGGCAGGTTTACCGTTTAGCCTGGTTAGGCCTTCAAAACAGCAATGAAGAAGCCCCAACTCCAAAGCTGGGCAATTTTTGAGGACGTTTTGGGATAACAGCAGTCAAGACTCAAAAGCAGCCTTAAGACCTCATCTCTGTACCCTAGAACAGCAGCAAACAGTGGTGAAACTTCACTAGTTTAAGCATTCTCGGCATCAAGCATGATTGTCTCCTGTAGCAGCTGCTGGTTACGTGTAATGGCAGCCTGTAACAGAAGCCTGTGAAGAGTGACGCCCTACCCTCTTGGAGTTTCTGCCCTACAAGTTCAAAATGTAACTGTTATCATACCATAGTAGCTGGGCTACTATTCTTGCTGAGCAGATATCTGCACTTTACAGGGCTTTGCTTTTCCTGAGATCAGTTATGATGAGCAGTGTATTTGGATCACTCACAGATCATAGCAGTAATATATATCAGACATTGAGTAGACCTTGTGCCAAGGCTGAGCCTTGAGAGCTTAGATTTGATGACCGATGTGACCTTTTTTTTCCATACAGTTTCAGTTCAGTGCCTAGAGTTCCGGATGTTATTGTTGCAGCAGTGTTTCAGTTGTTTATGGATGATGATTATTTACATGATATGATGTTACCTATGGACTTGTGATTGTTGTCATGGATTATTATCTTGTTGCTTTAGTCCTCTTCATAGCATTGACTTGGTATGTAACTCATGATGTGGCAGTACTATCTAAAATAATGAAATGAAATATTTTGGATGATGTTATAAATATAAAATTGGATGTATTACTTGCACACTAAGGTTTTCTGACAATACCCATTGGTTTCATTACCCTCATATGAGCATAAACATGGTCTTTCTTGATATCTTTGTTTGCTAGCTTAGGCACCACATTCACTTGACTCCATCTAGCCATGACCTTCCTTATTTGGCTTTCACCCTGACTTGCCTTCTTGACTTTTTGATATGGAGAACTTCCCCATTTCTACCAATGTGTTGGACCGCATCCATGTTTGTTTTGTGTCTCGGCTCTGAGTTGGTGACAGAACTTGTCTTTGGTAAGTTGGATTGCATGCCTAAATCATTCTGGTCGGTTGTCCCGATGTTTGGCATTGTGTAGAACTCCCTCTAGTCACTTGAGTTGTTGTTGGCTAAAACTGAAAGCACATGTACTACTTATATTGGAAACGTATTATGAAAGCCTATGAACTTAAAATTCTAGAATGTGTTTCTTAACACACGTGAATGAAGGCTAAAGCAATGAACTGCTAAAATACCTCGCGAAGGGTATAGAAAGGTCCAAAAGGCAATGGTTAAATAAATGCTATATTTAAATATTGCTGACCTCATGATTATAAATATGCCTCGGATGCAAGCTGCGATTAGTTGTGCTTCTTAGCACATGTGAAATCCCAGAGGGGTCATATGGGCCCAAAAGGCCATGGAAATGAAATGAATGATCCTAATGAACCTAGATCATCTTGATGTAGACATGATGCCTAAGTTGAATAAACACTCTCTAAACAACTTATCCATTTGTGAGGCACTGCCCTTCCCTTTGTTATTTTGTCCAGCACAGAGAGTAGCTTCCCCTTTTCCCCGTTCAAAGTGTCACTTAGTTGAGTTGGTTAAGTCATCCCTTTTGCCTAGCCTTCTTCTTAGCCTTCACCCTTTGCTAGCAGTTAGGCCATGTCCGTTGAATGAGTATGTCTTTAAAGCTTTTGTGTAAGTACATTATAAATAACACTGGAATATATATATGTATTAACTGCCACGGAATGATGTTTATACTTTAAGTTAAGCTGTGAATATGATTAAAGGAACATGTCTTAGTCTTATGTTATAATCTAGTCTTTGGTTGCATTTTGACCTAGTCAAACATAGTTTAACCATGGTCATTCTTGGGATCCGTGATGAGATGGACTACTTGTGCTTATGGATGATGATCTATGGTCCCACATACACCTATCGATGATTCCATGTGTTGGACACATGCTTCAGATGATGATTGATGTAGTTAGTTAGTTTTGTTAATATTTCCAGATCATCATATTTTACACTGTCCGAATATGGTGGACCCTACAGTTGACCCCACAGGTCAAACCATGGTGTATGAGTACCCATTTCTAGTAGATTTGGGTCTTCAAGATCCGTTGAAACAATTATTTTTCAGTTCCAGGCACTTATGAGTATGATAGTAGTAGTTATCCACCTGTTGACCAGTTTGGGCATGCTGATCCAGCCTGTCCAGCAGAGACCTTGGAGGCCAGTCGTTTCCTAGGGGGATACAGAGGAAGGGGGTGGTCCAACCACTTGATTTTACCATTATACCCCCCTTCCTGACAGCCTGGTACACTCAATTTGACAGCGCAGACACCCTAGATGGCAGTTTGGGGCACTTTTAGGATTTTCAAGAGGATTAAAAAATGGAATAAAAGGGTCACTGAGGAATTTGATTTGGGCAATTGAGGCAAGGTTTTGGAACTTGGTCTACTCTGAGGTCATCCATGGTGAATCCCCCATCTTCCAAATCAGGTTGCATCAGTCAGTGGGGTCCACAGTGGCTACAGGAGGTCTTTTATTGCATGTCTCTCTTAGATTTTGGAGACAGGATTTGATCATTTGTGTTATTTGGACATGTCATAGACTTATGTTTTATATTTGTGCCATGGGGACATGCTAGTCAAGGGAATTAATACCTCCTAGCCCCACCATGAGCTCCTAGTGACTTGTCTTGATCTTATATTGTGGCACATGTGTTTCTAGCTACCCTCCATGTAGGACGTCACCCTCACTTAGTCACTTTTAGCTATGACGTCATCACTTAGTGAGTGATCCATGTGATATTATGTATTGGCTCATCTTAGCCGTTGATTAGATTGTTAGATCTTTTGATCTCAACCACTAGTTTAAAAAAGTGGTTTTGTGGTTTAGGGTTTTGGTCTTTATTATCCTATAAAAGGAGGAGACCCCCCTATTGTAAAAGCTATCTAGAGATTTTTGGCTCTTGGCTATTGGAATAAAAATACTTTCTTGGGCATCTTGGATCTTGGAGTTGGAATGCTTGTGGTGATTGTAAATGCTTCTTCCTATGCACTAACAGACATTGGTGGCCATCTTGGATTTTATCTTCAACTAACATTTTTTGCAGGCAAAGAAGACGTCTTGGGGCAATTCGCATTGGTGGGGAGGCCTACCTTGCTCATTTCAACAAGTCGTTTTGGGTTACAGGGAGTTGTTTTGTCTTTGCACCAACAGTTTCATGTTATTCATCTCTTTTGTTTGCATCTACTTCCATTATTGTCAATTGATTGATCTTTGTGTCCTTAATTGACAGGAATAGGGAGGCCGATTTGGTTGAAGGAGGCAAAACGACATCAAGAAGGGCTTCATCAATTTTGGCATTTGATCTTTGTGGGAAGTAATCCTCGTCACAAGCAACCTCCATCTTCATTTTCTAGGTACGCTCAAGGAGGTACGGCATTCCTCTATCTTAACCATCTATTCTCTTAGATCACAAAACCCTCATTTTACATTTTTCTAGATCTACTTGGATCTAGCTTGGCTTTGGGGATAATTTTTAAAACCCACCTCTATAGCATCCACGACAATTCAGATCTATAGTTTGGTGGTGATTGGCCTCCATTTGACCCATTTCCCAGGGCACATTAGCCTCTCCAAGGGAAGTCGCACTCCTTGAGGAAGGCTAGTTGGGCTAGTTCCAAGTTGTGGGTAGGTGAGATCCCACTTGATTTGGATAGATCAACCTTGATAACCTACTCCTAGTGCTTCACCTTGTTGATTTTCACCTTGTGGGCCCCATTCCTCATTTTGAGGGTTGAGCCCCACTTGGGTCACTTGGTGATGCATTTTCAATCTCAGATCTATGGAGATCTAGCAAGCATTTGGAATTGATAATTTAAACCCACATTGTTAATTGCCTAAACTACTCCGATCTATAATTTGGTGGAATTTGGACTCCATTTGCCCCCTCAATTTAAGGCACTAGTCTCCCTTGGGTAAATCACACTCCTTGGGTTATTAGTCTTTTGCTAGATCCCATATGTGGGTAATGTCTCTTTCATCTTGAAATCATAGATCCATCCTTTGCATACCCCTTAGTATCATTTTCATCTTTAACTTGACCCTGTGGGTCCCATTTGAACTATTTTCCATATTTTAAGGAGTGGGTCCCACTTGTGTAATTCTCATGGTACTAGATCTCTTTAGATCTATCTAAACTTCATAAGTGGCCTTAGTCATTCACTGGTTGAAACATTTGTCACCCCTTAAGCCTTTTCAACCACACTTCAACCCTTGGGTCCACTTAACTTTCATAGATCTAACTCACTCATTGGTTTCCGTAACTCAACTTACACATTTCCCTAGGAACCTTTGGGTTAGCTAGTCTTCATTTGATTGGCTAGAGTCTCCCCCTTGTTCTTGATTAGTCTTGATCTAAAGTGAAGAGTGCCTCGGTTATCGTGACACCCAGCTTGCATTGGGAACCGTGGCATCTCTTGGGTCACCTCTTTATTTGTTCATCTCCTCTACCATCCCGGATGGGATACCTTTAGGGACAACTACAAGTTGTGTGATAACAGTACCCTAATTTAGGACAACACCTTGTTTGATATTCTCCTGAAGCTCTCTTATAGGTTTCATTGGTGGGACGTTTCATCTACAGGAGGATCATTTCATAAAAGAAGCCCTTGTTTATACTTTATTGAAGGTGTGCCCTATCATGGGGGCTTGCTTTGTGTATCTTTTCTTTTGTTGGTTTTGTTGTTAGTTTTCAGATCCATATCTGATTCTCATTCTCAATAATCAACTAATTAATTATAAACCATACACTGAATCTTAACACAAATTACGCTGTAGAAAAGCATAAGAAATCACATTCACATTTGACACAGATTTACCCTTGCTGAAAACCCCAACCGGGGAAAAACCAACAACAAATGATTTTTATTAATAATAAAAATCCTGGGCTCCTATCCTGGGATAATGGCTCATTGAAGAAAATACAATGACAGAATGCTAGCCTTCAAACCTCAAGATCAGTCCTTTGATCTTGCTGGTTGCTAACCCTCAGTTGCGTCTTGCTCCTTTCCTCTGACCCTGCCCCGGCACCTGGACACTTGGATGGAAGTCCTTCTCCACCCACTCAATGAGATCCCTCTCACTCATTCTTTTTGTTTGCATTTTTTCTGTTTCTTTGCTTTCGGTTACTAGCCTAGGGATAAAATAAACCGTTTGTCGGTCCCAGACCACAAACTCATTGCAAACATTAGTTAGTTTAATCTTTTCTTTTTGCTTAAGAGTAATGAATCTTGACTTAGTGTCCCCCAATATGCTCTTGTGACCATTGTGGGCTTGCCTGATCTTTGGTTAACAGTTATAAAAGGGATACTTAGTGGCTAATTAATTAGGAAAATCCATTGAATGGTTATTGTTGAAGTTGAGAGTCTATAGTGAACTTGGTGAGAAGTCAGGGGGATATACTCGTTGACATTTGTTCTCTCCCCGTTGGACATCCGACATTGTTCTCTACACTCACTTTGAGGGTAACTTTTTAGTGGGCCACATAAAATCAATAAACCCACTCTAAGCAACTCATTTTTAATAACTAAAACTGTTAAGAGCATTGCAACACTTCCCTTCCGCAACTTTCATTTTATCTTTTGACACTGGTCTAATCTTGATTAAATCTTTTAATGCAAGCATTTATTTGATTTGATATATTGCTAGACTAGATGTGATTTTTGCTCTTGTTTTAGTATTAAGTCCTAGATTTCATTTGCTATAGCTTACCTAGCCTTAGTTTATTTTTATTATGGACCACCCCCCTTGGCTTCGCTAGAAGTTGGTCTAGATGGAAGAGTCGAGTGTTGATTGAAAGTAACTCGACTTGAGGCTTGCCCCCAAGGACACACCCAGTGGCTTGAATATTTCTGCCACGTTACTTGAGGTGTGTCAGGCAGCAACATTCTTTGGCACCGTTGTCGGGGATAAATCTTTCTATTCCCAGAGTACGACTTTTTGTTTTTTACTTTGTTTGATGTATCTTGTGAATATTTGAAATTGATTCAATCATCTGACGACTCCACTAACTTTTTCACTTTTTACAAAGAAAAACAAAAAAGAAACTTTGTGAGAGATTTCTATTGCATATTTAAATATTTTTCTTCTCATACAATGACTCCATTGAAGGGATAAAACCTTGCTTCTCTCAATTTGTTGAAGATCTAGTTGTGTGTACACAAGTGGGCACATGCAACTTGTGAAGGCTTATGGAAGCTCACTTTGGCGATTCCACTCATTTGATACAAGGTATATTTCCATGGTTATTTCAGATTTATGCTACTAATTTCTGATATGGATGATGAAAAGGAAGCGCATGGTGCTAGGTTGGCAAGTACATTTCATCCCATTGATTTTTCAAACATCTTGGGTTTTCCTAACAATGCTTTTGACCCAAATGAGGTATATGATTATACTCTAGTCTTTCGAGGAAATGGTGATTCAACCGTCTTGCACATCGCATCCTTCTTGGAAGTTCTAGTTAAATTCAACATTTTTCATGTCGATAATATGATGGAGATATTTGCTTGTACTTTGGAGGAAGATGCTTATGTTTGATTTTTTGAGGATCTTCCTAATAAATGCATTACCTACCTTCCAAGCTTCTTTGAGATGTTTCTTAAGTAGTGGCATGATGATTATGGTGATATTGAAAAATTTATTGAAGATTCCCTTACCTTGCTTCCTGAGAAGGAGCATCATGTGGAAACCCTTGATGATAACCTTGTACAGCTTGAAAACCTGGTGAGTTTGGAGAAGCCCACATTTTTCACTCTTAAGCAGCACATCCCAAATGACCCCATTGAAGAGGCATACGAAGGGCCCTTGATTGAAGATATTGTTGAAGAGCCACCTCATGTTGCCATAATAGAAAACATTGAAGATTTGGAGCTGCCTCATGTTTATTTCAATGGAGGTAATAGCATTTGTATTCTAGATCTGCCTTAGAAGGAAGCCCTATCAGAAGCTCAAGAAGAAATTTAGGATGAGGTCAGTGATGTGCATGATGACACTCCTACATGTTCTCCACATAGTGATGAAGGTTTGGTAAGTTTTTTCCCTTGTAATATCTTTGAAACCAAGCCCTTTAAGGATGATAATTGTGAACATGAAGAGGATAGGTGTAGCCAAAGGTATGATACTACCGAAGAAAACTCCCCCATGTTTGACAAGGATTTAGATGATGACTACTAGACATACATGGAAAATCCCATTTTTGATATATCCAGAGAAGGGAGTGTTGATTTTGAGACCTTTGGACATCATGGCATGGAAGAGGCAAATTCAAACTATTCATATGATTATTCTCAAGCACACACAAGTACTAGTGATAAAGACCTGGGGAAGTAGTGCACTGAAAAGATAGATTGGATGCAACCAATGGAGGGTCAGTCTCAGCCTTCATCTTCACATAGGGAAGTTTCTTATGATTTGGAGCATCCTGGGGCATATGTTATCATAGAAAATTTTCAGCCGAGAAGCCTGATCCTCTTGGATAAGTGTGATGGGTTTGTTGGCTTGCCTCATGATACAAATGTGTTTATAAGTCCTATCTGGTCTTGGATAGAAGAGGCTTGCGGGAGGACTTGCCATTTCTGGAAAGGGTTTGATGATATTACACATGCTTATGATCTCCCGTCCATCTCTCCCATCCTGTATTCTCATACAAGTTTGCAATTGGTAATAAATATGTCTTTGTTTTGGTTGGTAACTAAAGACAAAGGAAAAAGCTCTAACATTGATAAAATGTTAAGGTGGTTACAATGGATTTCTAATTTCACCTATAATTTTGCTTCATATCATACTTAGAGTAGGAAAATAAGCTCCCGTGAATGAGCATTTACTTTCTGCATTCCTTTTCAACTATTTCTTTTCAAAACTTAGAAATGATAGTCTTATTTCTTAGTAAGTTTCATTTTTGTTTTTCTTTCAAATAAAGCAACTTATGTTTCATTGCTGATTTTATATAAATGTGTAAATGATGTTGTGTTGGTGAGACACTCATTCAGTGTTGTGCAGATCACAGATTCTAGAGTTCTCGCATGCTTTCCGTGTCTAAAGATTAGATCAAGCACACGTCCCCATATGGAGCCAGACGTTACCCCCCAAGTTGCACTTGGATGGACTTGCAGTTGAGTTGCCAAAAGATTGAACATTCAACTGTTCAAATTCAAACGTTTAGAAGTCCAACCGGTCATTATGGCCCTGTTTTCTTTCATGCATGTTCCATGCCCCCATGGGGGAGTTGTAATAAAATGACGTAGCATGATGCCTCTTTGTAAAAGGATTGGCCTTGCTAATACTTGTTCACTAGTACATTACTCTAGAGTGTTTTTTTACTTCTTAATTATATCTTGCTTTCCAACGACTTATAATTTTTGAGTTTTTTCACTCAATCCTCCAAAGCTGGTGTCTTGGTGGTTAGGCCTTGGGGGGTTATTAAAGCTTGGTTTTTTATGCATATTACCATGCTAGTCATTATTCTAGAGTCTTATGGAGATGCGTCAAGTCCCCCTTTGGATTTTTTAATTTTTTGTCAATAATTTTTTTTCCTGTAAAACAAGATATTTAAATGTAAAAATTGAGTAAGTTAAAAACGTGGTACTAGGAGGCATAATATGCCATGGGGGTGCTCGATTTCTAACTCAAAGCACCCACTTTGAGAGTGAAATTAGTGATTTTTAATCACTTAATTTCATTTTCTCTAAAAAAAGTGAATTAAAAGCCAAATAAATGGGAAAATTCAGCATCCCATGATTCAAGGAAACATGTCTGGGACATGTTTCAATCCTCAGTAGTGGTGGCAAGTTGATTGGAAGTCAAGGGCGAGTTACGAAGAGAGCCAAATAAGTAACCGACATTGTGATTGAGATCTCAGTGAGGGGGGGGCGCATATCTCAATGAGGGAGGGTGCACTTCATATGGAGAGGTGGCGCATTTAGAGTGGGATGGTGACCAACCTCCCTTGGATCACTCCCACTCACTTCTAGTTCATCCATTGTTAACTCAAACTGCCCTCTTAGGCTATATAAGCAAGTGCTCACTCCCACATTTGGGATGGTTGGAGTTTGGAACCTTTGCTTGATCTTTGAGCTATTGTATTGTAATTCTTTTGTGTTGGAATAAGAAAGAATTTGGAGGTCCTTCGATGGTGTAGTGCTTCATGTGTGTGGATGATTATTGTTATGGTGTATGAGGTAATCTGTATCTCAGTTTCTTGTTGTTAGCAATTAGGTAAATCTGGCCTTAGGATTGTTGGCAATTTGTAGGAGAGAAAAAAGCAAGTTTGTTTACTTGTTTTATTCTCTTATTTATGTATGCGTAGAGATCTAGGATGCACATGTTTTATAAGTTTATATGCATTTCGTCTTAATCTCTTGCTTATATGATACGAGGTTTGATAAGTTTGTTGCAAGTTTCTGTAAGTTGCAGGTTCCCTAGCTTGAAGAGGTAGCTGAGCTTGTTTGCATCTTCCACTTACTTCAACACTTTTAGAAAGACGTAATCCCTTAGCATTTCACCAACAGACTCCATTGTTTAGTATTTCCCAGCTTCAAGCTGCTTTCTCTCTCTCTCCTTCATTTAATATTATAAATCTTATTCTTTGTTACTTCATGCTTGCAAAGTTTAAGTAGTTCATTTTCTAAGAATAAATCTAAACCAATTTAACATTGCCATGCATGCTTTGTAGTTAGATCTAGTTTTATGCTTCAAAGTTTCATCTTGGCTGAAGTTGATCAAGCTGCTTAAAGTCTAGTTTTTAGCTTAGTTGAAAATTTTTATCTTTCAGTACTAAAAGTTAGAAGTTTATTTGAGCTTTGATTTGACTTATTTGTCATCTTTAGTGCCTCTTAGATGGCTGTTTTTTACCTTTTGATGAACAGGATCAACAACTTGTCAGTTTGTTGGTCCTGTTTTATAAAGAACCACAAACACTCCTAAAAAGTGTAATCCATAATAAAATCAATGGGCTACCCAGGGCCTAGTCTCAATCCCCCAGGGGGGATCAATGTCTTTTTGTGTGTTTTCATTTTTTCTGTTTCTTTGCTTTCAGTTACTAACCCATGCATAAAATAAAACGATTGTTGGTCATGGACCACCAACTCACTGCAAACATCTGTTAGTTAATCTTTTCCTTTTGCTTAAGAGTAATGAACATTGACTTTGTGTCCCCCAGTATGCTCTTGTGACCATTGCTAGCCTACCCGATCTTTGGTTAACAATTAGAAAATGGGAACTTAGTGGCTAGTTAATTAGGGAAATCCATCAAATGGTTATTCTTGAAGTTGAGAGCTTGTAGTGAACTTGGAGAGAAGTCAAGGGGATACTCATTGAGATTCGTTCTCTCCTTGTTGGACATCCGACATTGTTCTCTACAATCAGTTTGAGGATAAGCTTTTAGTGGGCCACATAAAGTCATAAAACCACTCTAAGCAACTCATTTTTAATAACTAAATTTGTCAAGAGCAATGCAACACTTCCCTTTAGCAGCTTTCACTTTATCTTTCGCCACTGGTCTAATTTTGATTAAATCTTTTACTGCAAGCATTTATTTGATTTGATATACTGCTAGACTAGATGTGATTTTTGCTCTTGTTTTAGTATTAACTCCTAGATTTCATTTTGCTATAGCTTACTTAGCCTTGATTTATTTTTATTAGGGACCAACCCTCATGGCTTCGCTAGGAGTTGGCCTAAACGGAGGAGTCGAGTGTTGAGTAATAGTAAGTCGACTCGAGGCTTGCCCCCAAGGAGACACCCAATGGCTTGAAGATTTCTGCCATGTTACTCGAGGTGTGTATTAGGCGGCAACAGGGCCCATGCTCGTAATGAAAAGAAAAACACATTAGCATGTCTAGGTCCTTGCTACACTTTGTTTGGATACAATGGAACTTTTCATGGATACCACCTTTACGATCCCATCACTCATAGGTTGGTTGAATATAGAGAGGCTATGTTTGATTAGGTTTCTACTCATGGTCCAGTAAGATCTTTCCCATTAATGCTTTCAACATATTCTTCAAATGGATCTCAACATGCTTCCTCTCATCACCATGCAAGTCCTCTTCTAGATGATCCCTGTTGTGTTTCAATGGATCCTTCTTCACAGTATGATGTTGGTTCTCTCTCTATTTCTATGAAGTACTCTTTGAAGTACTCCTACAATACCCGGGGAAACTACTATCATTAACAAGGACCTTTTTGATGACTCATCTAGTCTTTCCTATTGCAGATGTCTCTTCACTTCTTCAAGATACTCTCATTAGAGGCTGAACCATTTTTTATGTCGTAGATGATGATACTCTTGTTAGTGGTGCATTAACCCTCATGTGGCAAATGACTTCTCTCCTTTTCCAGATGCTCTTAACAATTCGATTGCATTATTCAATGTTGAATATGGAGAAATGTTGCATGATTCACTTGCGTTAGTTACCCTTCTTTTGGATAGTTCAAGACCCACACCTAAGTGAGCTATATGTATTCTTTTTGGTGCATCAGAGTTTCTTGTTGATCCATATGTGTCGTATCAAGAGGAATCTCCTCCAAATGCATTATCATGAATGTGATGGAGCTAAGTTTCTTGTTGGCCCATTTGAGCACTATCATGAATAATCTTCTCCACCAAATGCATTACTTAGAGTTTTGATGTTCCTACCGAACTACATCTCCCACCTAAATCTCTCTAGAGCTTAGTCTCGTCCATTTATGATCTTGTTGGCTTTATGAAGGATTGATGTGGAGTTCATCAAGGGGTGATGTGACCCTTTGCTCAACATGAAGGGGACAAGCAAATTTTGTAATCTTGTATTTTAATGACTTCTCGTCATAGGCCCTTGTTCATCCTAAAGTGGGGTGTTGGAATTATTGGGGTAATCTGTATATGTGGCCATGACCCATTGATTGTAGAAATTTTGACTTTTAATGAATTCTGTAATTTTACGTCTCTCCATAGGTTTCTCGGAGCCAAACCCTATAAATATTCAGTTGTAGGGTTGGTGTGAAATATAAATGACAACAACATACATTGGACAATATTTCAATTCACTTCAACCCTAATCCACTAGGCAATTAAAGAGTAAGGATACCAAACATATGCCAACAAGTTTCATCCCTTAGGGCACACTTTTCAAGCATAAAATCAGATATGGAATCACTGCAATTAATGTAGATTTATAGCGGTAAATATGCCCTTTTATCATCTTCTATATTAATGTTAAATCACTTAACAATTTGAGCCTTCACTTATGACAAATCAACATGACAAACTAGTGCTTCATGTTGATGATTGTAGCTCGGGAAGGTACTTCTACATAGGCTAAGTGTCTAGCATGTAGGAGTCATCCATATTACCTCTCTAGGTACTTGCTTGAGAGAGCAAGTGACTTTTGTATCTCTTTCCTAAGTCTAACTTAGGAAAACCACATTAATTAACGTAATGTTGGCTAAATGTGAACTTAAGATTAAGTCAAAGATGTTAATCTTAAGTGAGGCTTAAAATCTAATCTTAGCATCTATTACTTTGGAGATTGAGGGTTAGGGTTTTGGTCATTGAGATGTTATAAAAGGAAGACTAAGGAGAGGAAAAGACATAAGAGTCACACAGAGTGAGTGAAATCTCATTGATTGGTTGGAGAAGGACTTTCATCCAAGTATGTAGGGGTAGGGTCAGAGGAAAGTAGCAAGGTGCAACAACGAAGTAGTAGCCGACAAGATCGAAAGACAAATGTTGAGGCTAGGTTATTTGCTGATTTGTATTATTCCTTAGTGGGTCATTCCCAAGACGAGCCCAAATGTTATTTTAATAGAACCACTAATTGTTGGTTTTTCCCCTTTGGGGTTTTCCAGGGTAAACAAGTGTATCAAATGTGTCCTTGATTTCCTGTTTATTTCTGTTGTGTTATTAGTTAAGATTAGTAGTGTATTTTCGTTTATAATTTTAGAAGTTTTCATGGGCATAAATTATTGAGAATGAAAATCAGATTTGGTCTTCAGAAATTTACATGGTATTAGAGCGACGATAATCTCTAAGAAGGAAATCATTGACAAGGGTTTACAAGAAAAAAAAGGGGCATCGTCCAACAGGTGTACGGCCCTGCCGTACAAATGAGCAGTCAAAGGGTCCACGAGCTAGAGAAACCGACTGAATAGGAACGTCGACCAGCTAAGGGAGCAGGGTGGAGTTGTGCAGGACGAATGTGGGCATGGAGAGGGTAGCTAAACAGGAGCTCTCGGACGATGGCGCTAGCAAAGGAGAAGCAAGGGGTGGCACTGAGGTAGAGGACGCGACAAAGAGGAAGAGCCATGAGCTGGTAGACGCGGCAGGAGGTGACAGTGGGTGGCTGTAGGGATGTGGGCCACAAAACCACGACAAAAATCGAGGGTGACGAGTGGTGTCTTGGTCGGAGGAAGCAACCACCAGCAGATCCAGATGCGGGCTCGCCAACCGCTAAAGTAGCAGCTGTCGGAGGAGAAAAGCCACTGATGCAGGAAACAACCGTTGTAGGCTAGCAAATGTGAAGGGAGATTAGGTGGTAGTGGACGTCGGGGAGCTGAGTGCGGGGAAGTGACCAACGAGCTGATTGCGAAAGCTGGCCATGACAGGGTTGGGCTGTAGTGGAAGCTATAGTAGCAGCAGCCTGGAGGTAAAGGGAGCCGCAACTAGGCTGAGCAAGAGTAGCATTGGCGACAGAGGAGAACGACTGCTGGGGAAGAAGGCAGTCGCCAATAGCAGAAAAGATGCTGACACAGGCTAAAGGTGACAGGCTACACTGAGCCTGGGTGAAGGAGAAGAGCGATGGTGGGGGAGAAAAGCCGACAGCCATTAGCAGGGTCAACTTCCACAGCCGCCAGGTGAGGAAGTGCTACTGCAAGTCGTCGTTGCAGTTGCGGGACAGTTCGAGGTATCCCAAAACAGATCTGGGTAGCACGTAGAAAATTTGGGTTGCCCAAAAAAGCAGTTGAACATATTGCTGAAGGTCAGGGCAGCCCCAGAAAAGACCCCGGGCAGTAGCAGAAGTCTGCAAGCATAAATTTGGGTAGCGGGTGGAAATCCAAGTAGTAGTTCAGTAGTTGAAAATGGCAGCAACTAGGTTGAGGTATGAAGGCAAGTTAGAGGGTACATCCAAGTTCCAACTATAGCCCTTGGAAGGCGAATGCCACTCTCGTTCTCATGGAGAATGGGTTGTGGGAGTTTGCTAACTCCACGATGATCCCATCAACAGATCCAAAGGACCTGGCCTCTCACATTTTGAAGGATGTGAAAACTAAGAGGATCATCTTAGATGCGGTGAAGGATCATTTGATCCCTCACATGTCTGAGAAGAAGTCTGCTAGGAAGATGTGGGAGGCTCTGACGAGTTTATACCAGAGTAATAACCACAATAGGAAGATGATGCTGAAGGAGGAGCTCAAGAGCGCCAAAATGTCCAAGTCAGATACAGTAGCTTCTTATCTCACTAGGATCACACAAGTTCGTGATAAGTTGGTAGTAGTTGGGGAGACAGTGACAGATCAAGATTTGGTGAGGATTGCCTTGAATGGATTCACCATGCCATGGGCACCCTTCGTCAAAGGGATCATTGCACGAGAAAACCTTCCTAATTGGGAGAGGTGGGATGACTTTATCCAAGAGGATGTTTGAGAGGAATCCCTATACGGAGGCCAATAGAAGGGTGATGATGAGGAGAATGTTGCTCTTGCAAGTTAGGTGAGGAGGATCAAGGAAAGTACAGGTGGAGAGTCAACTTCACATGCGGTGAAGAAGAAGAAGGACATGAGCAAGGTCAAGTGCTTTGCGTGCCACAAGTGTGGCAATTGTGAATGGACGAAAGGGAAGGGTAAGACTCAGTAGGTAGCAGCATCTCCAGAAGCTCAAGTCAAGGAGTTTGCTAAGAGGTTCAAGAAGGATTTCTCATTAGTCTCTTGTCTTTCTGGTACAGTTTCTGGTAGTTCCTAGTTCGTGGATAGTGAGGCTTCTTGTCACATGATGGGGACACATGAGTTGTTCACTAGGTTGTTAGAGTTACACTAAGGTTTGCATGTGGAGCTTGGAACCCATGCCAAGTGTGTTGTAAAGGGAGTTGGGATAGTCAGGTTTTAGCCAAAATCAGGAGAATATCTAGAGGTGACAGATATGTTGTATGTACCGGAGCTCAAGATGATTTGATCTCAGTTTCGACATTGGAGGATAATGGATATGCCATCTCTTTCAAGAGTGGTCGGGTTCTTATTCGACGAAAGGGATTTGGCATAGACTTTGCACGAGTTCTTGGTGCTAGAGAGGGAAAGGTATACAGGTTACAAGGAAATCCTATAGTTGGATCCAAGGGGATCTTGGATCATGGATCGATGTCCGTGGCAGAAGGCTCCGAAGGGTGAGTAGAGTTCATAGACTTCCAATGTGGGGAGTAAACCTTCATATGGGAAGAGGGAGTTAGCCCCTTCCAGTTCTACCAGGAAACCGAGTCGGTACGAGATGACATTGATGGATGCTCAAGAGTAGGAGAAGGCTTCTAGGAGCACATTGAGGTAGGCCTTTGATGAAATTTCCAAACTTCATGGCACTAATATGTAGCGTCATTGATTCTGTGACTTCTAGTGACCATGGAGTAGTTGTCTAACAGGGTTGGAGGGATGCCAATGTGGAGGATGATGTGTGCGACAGTGTGTTAGGGTCAAAGGAGGAACCAGTTCCAGGTGGCTCTTCGAGAAGTACCTTCCTCGCAAAGAGGGAGTGTCGATGATTGTAGCTCGGGCACTTCTACATAGGCTAAGTGTCTAGCATGAAGTAGTCGTCCATAATACCTGTTATCACATATATAGTAGCTGGGCTACCATACATTTTTTGTTAGATTCCAGTACACTATTCAGCCAGTTCCCTTACATTGAGATGTTGAGATGAGCATCTACTATGGATCAATATCAGATTTTGGACAACAGATATATTCCCCATGCCATGACTGAGTTTCAGGACACTTAGAGAGATGACTGATGTAGCCATCTAGCCATTTGTACAAAGCAGTCAGTATTGCCCAGAGTTACAGCAGCAATTTCAGAGGTCAGATGTTGGTTCAGATGATGAGCATTCAGGTATAGGACTCAGCAGGTATATTATGGTGTTGTGGTTCTACTGCTTTTATTTCCATTCTCTTAGCATGTCTTAGCATTTAGTATCATGATCTGGCGATCATATAGATATGTGGACCTGGTTGTACTATATATATCATATTTGTCCCTACTCAGACTTGGAAGTTCTTGGCCTATACTCATTGGTTTTACCCTCCCTAGGGAGAATAGAGGTGATCATTCCCGCCATACATTGGCTTGCTAGTGTTGGTTTCATTATTCACTTTCTTCATCCATCCATGACTTACCCAGTTTTTTCATTACCTTGACTTACTACTTGACTAGTGGCATGGAGGACCTTTCCCCATTGTAGCCTCTGTATTGGATGAGCTTCCTTGTTTATTGTGTCTCAGCTCTAAGTTGGTGACAAAACTTGCCTATGGTGAGTTGGTTTTCCTTGTGAATTCCCCCTAGTCACTAAAGATGTTGTTGGCTAAACCTGAAACTTTTAGTGCTGCCATGAATACAAAGTATGGAAATGAAATGGTGTATCTTGTATGAAAAGCCCATTCATGCAATGTGTTTCTAAACACACATGAATGAAAGGCAAGCCAAATAAAAATGGCTATGAAATATCAAATGTTATATCTTTTGTGAAATGTAAATCCCTAGGTAAACAAGCTGTCTGTGACACACCTAGAAATGCTCAGGTAAACAAGTGCCTTAAAAACACACCTGCAGTAAGAAGCCTAAATTAAATGTAAATCTATGCAATGTGTTTATAAACACACATAGATCAAAGGCTATGGAAACTCTAGGCCCAAAAAGCAATGGAACTTAAATTCTATATCAAAAAGATTGCTGGCCTCATTTGTATTATGGATTGTGCGCATCTGTGTAAGGTGAATAAACACTCTTTGAACAACTTATCCATTTGTGAGACATCGCCATTCCCTGTGTTGTTGCTTGTCCACTATATGTTATGGTGTGTATTCCCTTTTCCATTTCCAAAGTGTCACAATGTTAAGTCAGTAAGTCATCCTTTGACCTAGCCAATTGTTTCTTAGCCTTCACCCTTCACTAGCGAATTGATCACAACTATGAAGTGAGTATGACCTTGAAAGTCTTGTCTGAGTAATTAATAATAATTAATGACATTATATTTGGATTTAGATCGCCCGTAATGATTGCTACTTGTTATAATTGCTATGTGAATGGATTGTAAAGCATGTTTTAACCCTTGACACCTTGCAGCAGCTTGATGACACTTTGAGTCATATTTTGGTCATGTTGACTTGGTCAAACCTCAGTTTGACCAAAAGTCAACCACAGGACATGAGGTGGCAGACCTCAGATGTTACAGATAGATGATACATGGTCTGGTACAGGTCACCATGGTGGGCTTATGCAGTGGTTTCAGGCTTATGATGATGATTTGTGCTTTTCAGCACTTTTACAGATTATTATTATTTGGTCTGCCGGATATGATGAGTATTTATTTTGGACCATGCAGAGGTTTATATGGTGTTTGAGTACACATCTTAGATGGATTTGGACCTTCTGAGTCCAATGAGACAGTCTGTTTTCAGTTCCGGGCAGTTACAGTGATGATTGAGCCTCAGTTGGCTACCCTAGTGCAGTTTTGGTCTGTCGGAGGCTTTGTCAGAGCAGTGATGAGATTTACTTGGTTCACCTAGTGCGTTGTGCATGGAGGGGGTGGTCCAGCCACTTGTTATTACCATATTAACCCCCTCCCAGATTCATTGGTGAGCTCACCTTGACAGCGCAGGCACTCCAGAAGGCAGTTTGGGCAGTTTCACGTTTCCCGAGGCAGTTCAGAAATGGTAAAAATGGCTACAGAGGAATTCGATTTGGGATACTGAGGCAAGGTTATGGCATGGGATGATCAGTGATGATGAGTGGGATGTCTTCCACACCTTCTCCAGCAGTTTCAGCTTCATCGAGACCCACATCCATCACTTATGGCACTTTTTGATGATTTCTGGAGCCTCCTAAGGCTGACGATTTTCCCAGAGAGGCACGATTTGGTGTCTAGATCATTTATTCTTGGATATTGTGCCATGGGGATTGACCAAGGGTGTTAGAAATGACCCCTTGGACCCACCATGAGCTATTTTATATGTTTTATCATCATGATTTGGTGGGATCCCCTCTTCTAAGGTGAGTTTGTCCACATATTGTATTATTTTATTAGTGATCCACGTATTGTATTGTTGAGCTCATCTCAACCATTGATTAGATCTTTTGATCTTTTAATCTTAGCCACTCATTTAAAAAGTGGTTAGATTGTGGACTCTCTCCTTCCTATTTAAATGAGAGAGCTTCTCATTGTAAAGGGGTCTTTGGCTTGTGGAATCTTGATATAGAAAAACTTTCTTGTGGAAATTCTTGTGGTCTCCTTTGAATCCGGTGTTCTTCGATGGTGATTGTAAAGTCTATTGCATCCTAGCATTTAGGTATTTGTGGTAAGATCTATCTTTTTTGGAAACTTTTGTCTTGTCTACAGGAGGGTGACTTCACTTGGGCGTTTTTGCAAGGCTTCTTCAACTCGTTCCACTTGGCATTCGCTTGTATCAGGGGTTTATCATTAGTATCATTGTGATCTATGCTATCTTTCTGTTATTTCTCTTGTGGCATTAGTCTTATCTCTTGTTCGCAGTAAATCTGATATTGTTGACGTTTATTGTGCAGGAGAGAGGGCGCATTGGCTTCCTTGGGCAAATCGACTTCATAGAAAACTACCTCAAATCGCTCCAAATTGATCGGGTTTACATAGATCATCATCATCAAAGCATCTACAAGGTTATCCAGGTAAGATCCACAGGTTTGTTCTTCTTGTCTTGGTTCCAATCCATTGGCATAGCTATCTCATGCTTCAAACCCTCATAATTTCAAAACCCTCAGTTTACATTTTTTCAGATCTAGCAAGATCCACTTGGTGTTTGGGTATAAAATTTAAAACCCACCTCTACATTATCCATGACAATTTGGATCTGTAGTTTGGTGTGATTTGGCCTTCATTTGACCCACTTTCCAAGGCAAAGAAGCCTCTCCAAGGGAGGTCGCACTTCCTGGGAGAGGTGAGTTTGCAGGGATCTAGCACCTGGGTAGGTGAGATTCCACTTGATCTATAACCTACACATTCAATAACCTACCCCTAGTGTGTCACTTCAGTGATTTTGACCTTGTGGGCCCCATTCCTCATTTTGAGGGTTGTGCCCCACTTGGGTCACTTTGTGGCATACTTCAATCTTTGATCTACTGAGATCCAGCCATTGGATGACCCTAATCTTTTAGATCCACCTACCTAAATACCTCAACATTCCAGATCTGTAATTTGGTGGACATCCGACTCCATTTGGCCCACTTCCCAAGGCATTGATCTTTCTCCAAGCCCATTCGACTTTCCTGGATTGTTGGGTTAGCTTGTGGTTTGATCCTTGTTTTGGTTGCTTGAACCCCTTGACATTGTCATATCACTCAATTAAGCTCATCTCTGGTATTGGTTAGCCCCAATTCAGTCCTTAACTACCCTGCATTGGGCATGGTTCCCAAGGCAGTGGATTCTCTCATAATTGACTAGTAACCTGATCCTGTATCTTATTTCAAACATCATAAGTCACTCTTCCACCCATAATGGACCAAAGATACACTGTTTAAACCCCTTGATCCAAACTATTATTGATCTTGTGACTTCTTCCATAGATCTAGGGTTCACCATACACCTTACGTACTTCAACTATACTTGACTTGATCTGGTGTTTTGGTTTGATCTCTCCTGTCGGGAGTAGATCTGGGTCTCCCCCTTTGTTGTCTTGGGCTAGATAACATAAAGTGAAGATTGCCTCGATTGGCGTGACAACCATCCATTGGGAGTCGAGGCCATCTTGGTTGCACCTCTTTGGTTGCCCTTCTCTTCTGCCATCCATTTTGGATTCATCTCTAGGGGCACCTACAAGTTTGGTCATAACAATACCTCTCTAGGTACTTGCTTGAGAGAGCAAGTGACTTTTGTATCTCTTTCGTAAGTCTAACTTAGAAAAACACATTAATTAACTTAATGTTGGCTAGTGACTAAAAGTGAACTTAAGACTAAGTCACAGCCGTTGACCTTAAGAGAGGCTTGAGATCCAATTTCAGCCATCCATCACTTTGGAGATTGAGGGCTAGGGTTTTGGTCACTGAGATATTATAAAAGGAAGCCAAAGTAGAGGAGAAGACACAATAGTCACACAGAGTGAATGAGATCTCATTGATTGGTTGGAGAAGGACTTTCATCCAAGTGTGCAGAGACAAGGTCAGAGGAAAGGAGCAAGGTGCAACAACAGAGTAGCAACCAACAAGATTGAAGGACAGGTCTCGAGACTAGGCTATTTGTTGATTTGTATTATTCCTCCGTGGGCCATTTTCCCAGGACGAGAGCCCATATTTTATTTTAATAGAACTATTGACTGTTGGTTTCACCCCTTTGGGGTTTTCCAAGGTAAACAAGTGTGTGATTGATTTCTTGTTTATTTCCACTAAATTATTAGTTAAGATTATCAGTGTTTTTTCGTTTATAATTTTAGAAGTTTTTCTGGGCATAAAATTATTGCGAACGAAAATCAAATTTGGTCTTAAGAAATTAACACTTGAAGCCAAGAAGAGAATGAATGTTGAAAATCAAATATGCAATTGAGACAATTTTGGATAGTTGGAAACTTCATATATAAGTATAATGATGAAGTACATGTACATAGCATAGTCTCATTCCAATGCTAGTACAATCCTCTAGCTCTCCAAAACCCTAGCTATGGAAAACTATGAAAAACCTCGACTCAACCAAAGATCCTCCACAAACTAGTATCACACAAGCAAGACTCCTTAGCTCCAATTAAGAGGTCTTTTTTCTCCTCTTCAACAAGTACCACCTAGGGTTTAACCACAAAACCCTAATCTCTAGGTCTCCAACTAATGAAACCCTAACCCTAGTACTCAAGATGATCCAAGTGCTCCAAGAAACCCTAACACCTCCAAGATGAGATATATGTACATAGAAGATAACTAGAGAGAGATCAAAACACTCATCTCACCACATCCTTCCTAGGGTTTCCTCATGAAACTCTAGTGCTCCATCTTCAAGCACAATATGAACATTGAGTGAGTGAAAGAAAGGACTCTCTCCTTCCACTATATATATGAGAGGTTATGTAATATGGAGGCCAACAATACTCAAGCGTGCATGAACACTTGCAAGCAACCTATTACAAACAAGTAGGCCCATAGATGTGAAGCACTGCACTTAAAGGGTACACATTGCTAAAGTTTGTAGCTCAGACAGGAACTTCTGCACAGGTTTAGTGTCAAACGTTCTAGAGGTAGTTTGAGTCAAATCTATTTTGTAATTCACTTAAATAATAAAGTGAAAGTCTTATATTTAGCTGTTGAGTCTAATCAATTGCATTTTTAATACATTTGTGATTTAGGCTAATCTTCACCGTACATTTCACTCAGATTAGGGCTTCAACTCAAGTATTAAAGCAAGTCAAGGTAGAGGGTTAAGATCATTATTCACTCAAAGATAGTTTGGTTGAGAGATGATTGATTTCATCCGTGGAGCACAATTAGAGCACTAGAGAGGAGCTAAGTTCAATAGCAAGGAAGAGAGTAACATGCAGCTCCATATATGATAGATTCGTATAGTCGTAAGGATCCATATGGACAGATTTGCATAGTTGTATGGAACATGTCCTTACAATTGTACAAACAACTTGTATAGCAGGCAACGGATGTCAAGTAGTTTTCTTGATATTTGGGAGGCAATTTTTCTCAGTAAGTGTGTAGATTTGTTCTGTTTGAGTGTACCATACAGCTATTAGTTTCACAGTTTGTGGAGGTTTTCTTGTAAGCTTTGAATTTTTAATGAAAGGCTGATATGAAGGAGTAAATTATCTGTGTATTGTGTTTTTCTTTAGTTGTTTACTTTCTAGCGATATGTGTGTTTTGTTGAGAACATAAGGACAATAGCTACCTAGGGTTTGGAAAATTTAACATGGTATCAGAGGTTCTCTAATTGAGAGGATTTGAAGAGTTTAGGATAATGGATCAATTGCTGGGAACCAGGACTAATAGTAAGAGGGTTTTAGAGGGAGTACTTAATAGAGTTGGAGTTTGTGCGTAGATTAGAGATGGCTTCAACTAACCTCAGGTTTGAGGACATATTGGATGGTGTCTTGAATTTCCTATCATGGAAAGTTAAGGCAACTCTTCTATTAAAAGAGAATGATCTTTGGGATATCGTCAAGGATGTAGTGACTTCGCTGACATATCTACAACTCACAAGAAGAAAGAAGTGAAGGCTAAGCAGATGATCATGGATGCTATAGAGGATCATTTGATCCCTCATATATTCGACAAGAAGACTGTGAAGGATATGTTCGATGCCCTGGTTAACCTTTACCTGAGCGATAACATAAACAGGAAGATGATATTGCACAACTTACACAAATCTATTTGAGATGACCAAATCAGACACTGTCACCACTTTCCTAATGAAGGTCACATAGATTCGTGATCAACTTGCAGCAGTTGGGGTGAAGGTTGAAGACAAAGAGCTAGTTAATCGAGCACTAAATGGGTTCCCATATTAGTGGGAAACATTTGTCTAGAGTTTTTATGCTTGAGAGAATTTCCTCTCTTGGGAAAGGCCGTGGGATGACTATATCTAGGAGGAGACTTGAATGGAGTCAAAGGCCAACAAGCAAGGAGATGATAGTAACCATGCTCTAATTGGTCAAACAAAGAAGGGTAGAGTTAAAGGACCGAACAAGGGTAAGGTAAAGAGTGAGGAGTCATCCTCATAGTTAGGGAAGGACTTGAGTGAAATCAAGTGCTTCATATGTCATAAGTATGGCCATTATCTCACGATGTCCAGAGAAGAAGAAGGGTAAAGGGAAGCCACAACGACATTAGGTAGCAACCTTAGCTAAAATCTAGATGAACAAGTTTGCCTCCAAATTTGAGAAGGATTTCTCGATGGTTTCTTGCCTTTCTTCCAACATAGTTTCGAAGAACACATGATATGTGGACAATGGAGCATCTAAGCATATGATTTAAGACCAGGAGCTATTTTCAAGTCTAACGGAGCACGTCTCAAGAGTTCAAGTCGGGCTGGATGATGATGCCAAGTATCTAGTAACAAGAGTTGGTACCATAGCTTTCCAACTCTAGTCAAGTAACTCTTTAGACTTTGATGATGTGTTGCTTGTTCTAGGTCTCAAGAAGAATTTGCTTTTAGCTTCAATCATGGAAGATAAGGGCTATGTAGTAGAGTTCAAGAACCAGTATGTCCTTATAAGACCAAAGGAGTCTAGCCTAGGATCAACTCAAGGGATCAGGGTTAGGGAGGGCGATTTATACAAGTTATAGGGTGAACCTGTTCAAACCCTAGTTCATAACAAAAATAACTTGTGTGAGATATGACATAAGAGGATGGGGCACTTGCATCACAGTGCATTTCCTATACTGAGGGAGATAGTCATAGGTCTTCCAAAGTTCAACATTGAGTAGCACGGTGTATGTAGAGGGTGCGTGCTTGGCATGCCTGCCAAGGCTGCTTTCCCAAGCAGTGAGCAGGTCTAAGGGGATTCTAGACCTGGTGCATTCAAATGTATGTGGACTAATATCAGTAGCACCAATCACAGGAAGCATGTACTATGGTTCCTTCATTGATGACTTCTCTCACAAAACTTGGATCTACTTCCTAAAGACCAAGGATGAGGTCTTTAATAGATTTCAGGAGTTCAATGATCTAGTGGAGAACCAAACAGGGATGAAGATCAAAGTTTTGAGATTGAAAAATGGGGTTGAGTATACCTCCAATGATTTTGAGGATTTCTACAAGGGTGTAGGAATCAAGAGGGAGTTCATTGTTTCGCACAACCCACACCAGAACGGGGTTGCAGAGCAAAAAACAATAAATGATAGGGGTTGCTAAGGCCATGTTACATGACTAGGATTTGCCAATGCTTATGTGGGAAAAAGCATGCAATGCAACAATCTACTTTTAGAACAGGTGTCCTTAGGATTTTGGACGACAAGACACCAGAGGAGGCATTCATTGGTGTGAAACCATAGGTGAATCATTTTTCGCATCTTTGGCTTTCCAGTTTATGTCCATATACCAATTGAGAAGAGGACCAAGTTGGAGCCCTCTTGCAGTAAGGGTTTGCTTGTTGGTTATAGTGAGACTTCAAAGGCCTACAAGGTCTATATTCCAGAGTAGAGAAAGACAACGGTAAGTAGGGATTTAAAGTTTGAGGAAGCCGTTGCATCTAGGAAGTCTCATCAGCCTTCCAATGACAGAGAATGAGGAGCAAGAAGCTACAAAGGTTGAGCCAGGGTCACCAACAACTTCTAGTTCGGTGCAACATCCTTTAGGTGTAGAGAGGAGGAGCCACCAACTCATATTGATTTTCTGAGAAGACCTCGGTGGTTCACACAGACATTAAGGGATGCTCAATAGCATGTTGAGGCTTTTAGGAGCTCATTTAGGGAGAGGACCTCCTAATAAATTTTCAAACTACATGGTGTTGATAAGCAACACCATAGATTTCAAGCCTTGGCAACTGACTAGTAGGTTTGGAGGTATACCATGGTGGAGTACACCTCCATTGTGAAGAATGATGTATGGGAGTCTGGGACATTATGCCTAGATTGGAGGGGAAATCAATAGTGACTTCTAGGTGGCTCTGCAAGATCAAACATGTTGTAGATGACAACATAGCGAAGTACAATGCGAGGTTTGGGGCGAGAGGGTTCTCTCGGAAAGAGGGAATGGATTATGAGGAGACGTTTTCTCCAGTCACCAGGTGCACTTCCATTAGAGCAGTAATGCCCTTAGGGTCCTTTATGGGATGGAGGATGCATTAGATGGATGTGAAGATAGTTTTTCTTAATGGGATGATTGAGGTAGAAGTGTACATAGCGTAGCCTTAGAGCTTTGAGATCAGTGGGAAGAAGTCCTATGTGTGTAGGCTGGAAAAGGCCTTGTATGGACTCAAGTAGGCACCGAAGGGGAACTCAATTGTGACTTCCAGGTGGCTTTGCAAGATCAAGCATGCAGCAGATAGCAGCATAGCGAAGTACAAAGCGAGGTTTGGGGTGAGAAGGTTCTCCCAGAAAGAGGGAGTGGACTACGTGGAGACGTTTTCTTAAGTTGCCAGGTACACTTTCATTGGAGCAGTGATGTCCTTGATCTCCTTTATGGGATGGAGGATACATCAGATGGATGTGAACACTGAAGATAGCTTTCCTAAATGGGATAATTGAGGAAGAAGTGTACATAGAGCAACAGGGCTTTGAGATCAATGGGAAGAAGTCGTATGTGTGTAGGGAGAAAAAGGCCTTGTATGGACTCAAGAGTCAAGTAGGCACGAGCATGGTCTTCTAGGATTGATGGATACCTATAGAGTATAGAGTATATGTGCATCACCAAAAGTGAAGCAGATCCCATCGTATATTTCATATTTGTTGGGTCCAGTCCCTCCAAAATGGGCCCAATCCATGCAACTGCATTTTGAAAAGGCACTCTGCAGGGATAATGTGGAGAAGGTCCTCCAAAACAAATTTGTCTGAATCAGAGTGCTTTTGGGCCTGGTTAAGAGCACACAAGATACACCATTGATAATGATCATGATCCCATAAATCCTTCCAGAAAAAATAGACTTTTCCTTGTCAATCTTTTGCCATAAGCCTGACCTGTCCATCAACAGACAGGAATATCCAAATCATATGTGACGCCAAATCCCAAGTATCCCAGGACCCTCAAACTGCCAAGCAAGAGAACTAGACACAACCTGCCAAGCTGCCCACACCCTCTTAAGCAGGGCAGAGCTTGAAATCATGAAGGTTTGAGTATTCCCAATTATATCACTCCACTGAAAAGAACCTTTAATACCATGAATGTGCTCAGCCTGCAGAATCTGGTTCCAAACTAAGACTTGCTAAGAGCATTCCCCATACTGTAGTCTGATTAGCATATAGAGTCACACTTGGATTGTTTTATTTACATGGCTAGCAGTTTGGTGTGGAACCAAAATTAACCTCAACACTTATGCCAAAAATAAACTCAAATAAGAATATTAGTAAATATGTTCAGAATCAAGATTAAAAACAGCAAGGCTTTCCTGACGGTAATAACAAACTGGCAGAAAATTATGAACTCTTCTAAGAACTTGGAGCCAAGCTTATATGAAAGAGGGTTATGCTTATATCAAAGAGGGTTATGTGTGAACCCAATTTTTAGTAGAATTAACTACTCTTCATTGTTTCCTTCAGTTCATTTTTAATTTCCTAGTCAATTCCTGATAAAGAATTATAGGATATTTTCCATGGTATAACTAATAAACTCATGGGTATGTACCAAATTGATATTTCATTTGCTTAGTGATTAATTCATTTGAGATTGTCTATTTTTTGAATGCATGTTTCAATTTTCTTCTTCATCCCAGTTTATGCACATATTATTGATACATGAAAAGGGCTGGCAGAAACGGTTCAGTCTTTCCTGGCCAGGATATTTAGTTACATTATAGTTTAAAATAATAATAATAATATACTAATTTTAAGGTCACGGCCTAGCCAAACACCAATTTGATGCATGAGATCCCCCTTGTTTGTAGATCAAGTGACCCCCTCCTCACAGCGATTTGACTGCTTATGTCTACAAAGGTTTACATACTACATACCCAACCCCATTTTCAATTTGAACAGCAGGCATAGAGTTTAGTCTGTTTTATCACTTTCGATTTTGAAAACATGAAAAGTATCATTTTTAAAACTAGTTCCTGAAGTCAAGATGGGATCATTGAAAATGTAATTAAGAATGTGTTGGATAATATGATGAAGGATGCATCCAGGAAGAGGGCACATAGGTGGGTTACTTGTACTATCATAATTTAGTTTTCTTTTACTTCTTGAATCCATAATAGGAGTAACTGCAAGAGATAAAAATCCGTAAACATTAACTTGCTCCTAAGGAATAAAGTCTATATATTATAATTTACCTTGAAGTCTAATATTTCTGTTGATTGAAAGCCCTGTTTTATAGCGAGGGTGATGAGCAATTAAAAGGTTATAATGTATACATTTTTACATTAACATATGATTGCAGGATTTTGATTGGTATGCATATGCAGGTATAAACCATCCCTGAAGAACAACATATATGAAAGGAGAGCAGCATCGATATCAAAACAGTTACTCGGTCCTGACATGACATTTGACTATGACCAACTTCTTGCCAAGCCACCAAATAAACCTGATGCTATATTTCACTGGTGAGTTTCATTCCATTGTTCCACACTAAATTACCTTTAGTATTCATTGTATTCTGTGTAAGAAGTTGGGTAAGCCATCTTTATAGTTTATATAGAGGCTTCTGGTTTATTAACATGTGAAACCACCAAAATACTAAATTACCTTTAGTATTCATTGTATTCCGTGTAAGAAGTTGGGTAAGCCATTTTTATATAGAGGCTTCTGGTTTATTAAGATATGAAATCGCCAAAAAATCTTAATGCTACATTTCACTGATGAGTTTCATTCTATTGTTCCTCACTATAAATGATCTTTAGTATTCATTGTATTCTGTGTAAGAACTTGTGCAAATCATCTTTATATCATGGCTTCTTGTTTTAACATATGTGCATAACAGGTTGGTTTTGATGAGCATAGCTATATGTAGTTGTGCTGAATCTATTTTTTGATAATCTGCAACTTTGGACCTACTACCTACTTGGCATCCATTAAAACCGGAATGACAGATTTTGCAAACTGCACAGATCAGAATGTAAATAGATGAACAGAATAGGTTGTATTAACCTACCAGAATTCATTCAGTCACACTACAATAGTAATGATAGACATACACTCAAGTATACCTATGTTACCAGAAACTCCACCATGAGGAGCTGGAAGCATGTTTCAGTGTTTCGAAATTTCCTTGTACAAAGTGTCACGCCCAATGTTATCGGAACCAGACCAGTCATCGAACGGCGAAGCCCAAAATGTGAACCGGACCAGAACCGGAAAAAAACTGGTCGACTAAAAAATACATAAAATATTCATATTTTGTAAAAAAATATATATATTCATGTGCATACATATGAATCCAAACCATTAATACACAAATATGCAAAGTTTCTCATATATATAGCAAGTATGGGTGCAAATAACCAAAACAGCACCTAGTGCAATACATCTCCGAGATTCTGAACCAAAGTACATCAACAAAGAGGCTCGAAATGGAAACCATAATACTAATGAATAACAATAAACTGATCATAGAAGCATAGCATTTTTTTTTTTGTGTTTTTTTTTTTAAATTCTCTTTCGTGGGTCCACTGTATGGACCAGCCGGTTTGGGCCGGTTTTGACCGGTTCTGGCCGGTTCCGTACCCGGTTCAAACAAAAATCTGGTTCAACCGGTTTTGGTCCCTGACCGGACCGGTTACCTCTGTAAATCGGTCGGACCGGCCAGTTTTGCTGGTTCTGGTCTAGTTCTGATAACACTGGTTACGCCTTAGAGTGTCTGAAGTGTTCTTGTTATCATACAACTTGTAGTTTTCCCTAAAGGTATCCCATCCGGGATGGTAGAGGTGTTGGACAACTAAAGTGGTGACCCAAGAGATGCCACGGTTCCCAATGCAAGTTGGGAGTCACGTCAACGAGGCACTCTTCACTTTAGATCAAGACTAATCAAGATCAAGGGGGAGACCCCAGCCAATCAATGAAGACTAGCTAACCCAAAGATTCCTAGGGAAATGTGTAAAATGAAACAAAGAGATCAATGGTGAGTTAGATCTAGGAAGGTTAAGTGAACCCAAGGGTTAAGGTGTGGTTGAAGAGGCTTAAAGAGTGACAAATGGTTCAACCAATGAATGACAAGGGCCAGCTATGAGATTTAATTAATAGATTTAAAGATGACTTAGTACCATGAAAATTAGCCAAGTGGGACCCACTCCTTAAAAAGTGGAAAATTGGTCCAAGTTTGGTCCACAAGGTCAAAGTTGGAATAGAGTGGTAGTAGGGGTATGCTATGGCATGGATTTATGGATTGGCCAAGAATTAGCAATACCCAAGTGTGGGATCTAGCAAAAAGCCACCTACCCAAGGAGTGCGAATTGACTCAAGGATGACTAGTGCCTTGGATGGAGGGGCAAATGGAGTCGGAATCCGGATGTCCACCAAATTGTAGATTAGGATAGTCAAGGTGCAAAACAATGTGGGTTTTCAAGATCAAGAGCATGCCATGGCTAGATCTCACTAGATCTAATGCATCACAAAGTGACCCAAGTGGGGCACAACCCTCAAAATGAGGAATGCGGCCGACAAGGTGAAAATCACAAAAGTGAAGCACTAGGGGTAGGTTTTCAAGGTTGATCTATTCAATGCAACAAAAATCTCACCTACCCACGTTCTGGAACTAGCCAAACTAGCCTCCTAAAGGAATGCTACTTCCCTTGGAGAGGCTAATGCCTTGAGAAATGGGTCAAATGAGGTCCAAACACCACCAAACTATATATCCGAATTGTTGTGGATACTATAGAGGTGGGTTTTAAATTTTATACCCAAAGCCAAGCTAGATCCAAGTAGATCTAAAAAAAATGAAAAAGAGGGTTTTGAATTTTAAGGGTTTATATGATCAATAGGATGGAGAACAAGCGAAGTGGATACATACCTTGCAGATCTTACGTCAAAAGCTTGCGGCTACTTTGCACATTGATGATTCTTGCCTTTAGTTACAATTCCAAGCTAGCTCCAAGTGAATCCAAGCATAATCATCCAAGCCCTAAGAGGAGAGATGCCCCATCCAACCTGTAAATCAAACTAAAAGATGTTAGATTTGATCTACAAATCAATGATATCTAAGCATGTCATATCAAAGAAGCAATCAATGGACAAAACACAATTGAAAAACTCCCTCAAGATGAAGACGTCTTGCCCATGGGGGATGTGAGCAACCCCTACAATCTTCCCATCAAGCAAGTCACATTCTAGCTTCAAAGCAATTCGGCCTCCCTCAGTAGATGTCGATTTCACCTGTTACAAGCAAAGATGTCTAAAAGAAGAGATGCATAACCATGTACAAGAGAAACCCAATCAAAGCCAAGAAGTAAATCTCCAAAATAGTATTTTTATTCCAAATTTTCCAGAGCCCAAAGGTACTTTTACAATGAGGGGTCTCCTCCTTTTATAGGATGAGGAAGACCAAAACCCGAAACCACTTTTGAAAACTAGTGTTTGAGATCAAAAGATATAACAATCTAATCAATGGATAAGATGATCCAATACAATATAAGACATGGATCACTCAACTAAGTGATGATGTCATAGCCTAAAAGGCTCAATGAGGGTGACGTCATACATGGGGGTGGCTAAACAACATGGAGCCACAACATAAAACATGGACAAGTGATTAGGAGCACATGGTGGGGCTAGGAGGTATTAATTCCATTCACTAGCATGTCCCCATGGCACAATAATATAACATGAGTCTATGACATGTCCAAGTGCACAAATGATCAAATCCCATCCTCATAATCAGAGAGAGAAATACAATAAATGAGCTCCTGTAGCCCATGTGGACCCCACTGACTGGTGCCAACTGATCTGGAAGAAGGGGGATACATCATGGATGACCTCTGAGCATACCAAGTGCCAAAACCTTGCCTCAATTTCCCAAATCGAATTCCTCAATGACCTTTTTATTCCATTTTTTTATCCTCCCGAAAACCCCGAAACTGACCAAAATTGTTATCCAGGGTGCCTGCGTTGTCAAACTGAGTGTACCACGCTGTCTAAAAGGGGGGTATAATGGTAAAAACAAGTGGCTGGACCACCTCCTTCCTCTGTAGCACCCTAGGAAACGACTAGCCTCCAATGCCCCTCTGCTGGACAAGCCTCATCAGCATGCTCAAATTGGTCAACGGGTGGAAAAATGCTAATATCATACCCATAAGTGCCCGGAACTGAATGATAAGTATCTCAATGGATCTAGAAGACTCAAATCCACTAGAGATGAGTACTTATACACCTCATGATAACCTGTGGGGTCATCTGTAGGGTCCACCATACCTGGACAGTGTAAAATATGATGATCTGGAAATAATAATAAAAATGACCAACTATATCAATCATCATCTGGAGCATATATCCAACATATGGAATCATCAATAGGTGCATGTGGGACCATAAATCAACATCATAAAGCACAAGTGGTCCATCTCATCACGGATCCCAAGAATGACTATGGTCAAACTATGTTTGACTAGGTCAAAATACAACCAAGGACTAAATCATTACAAATTATTAAGACATGTTCCTTTAACCATATTCACAGCTTAACTTCGAGTATAAACATCAATCAAGTGGCAGTTAATACATAGATATTTATTGTTATTTATAATTTACTTGCACCAAAGCTTTAAAGACATACTCACCAATGGACATGATCTAACTGCTAAGATAGGGTGAAGGCTAAGAACAAGGTTAGGTAAAAGGGATGACTTGACCAATTCAACTAAGAGATACTTTGGACGGGGAAAGAGGGGAGCTACACACTGTGCTGGACAAGATAATAAAGGGAATGACAGTTCCTCACAAATGGGTAAGTTGTTTAGAGAGTGCTTATTCAACCTTGGCATCATGTCTATATCAAATTGATCCAAGTTCATTAGGATCGTTCATTTAATTTCCATGGCCTTTTTGGCCTATATGACCCCTTTGGGATTTTACATGCGCTAAAAAGCACAACTAATCGTAGCTTGCATCCGGGGCATATTTACATTTATGAGGTCAACAATATTTAGATATAGCATTTGTTTAACCATTGCTTTTTAGACTTTTTATACCCTTCATGGGGTATTTTAGCATTTCATTGCTTTAGCCTTTCTTCATCGTGTGTTTAGAAACACATTCTAGAATTTTAAGTTCATAGGCTTTCATAAGAGATTTCCAATAATTTCCATAAATAGTACAAGTGCTTCAGGTTTTAGCCAACAACATCTCATGTGATTGAGGGAATTCCGCGCTAAGTCACACATTGGGGCAACCGACTAGAATGATCTAGGCATAACATCCAACTCACCAAGGGCAAGTTCTGTCACCAACTCAGAGCCGAGACACAAAACAAACATGGATGCAATCCAACACAGCGGTAGAAAAGGGGAAGTCCTCCATATCAATAGTCAAAAAGGAAAATCAGGGTGAAAGCCAAAAATAGGAAAGGTCATGGATGGATGGAGTTAGGTGAATACGAAGCCTAAGCTAGCAGACATAAATGTCATGAAAGACCATGTTCATGCTCAAAGGAGGGTAGTAAAACCAATGGGTATAGTCAGTGAACCTTTAAGTGCAAGTAATACATCCAATTCATTATTTCAATACAACCTCATTATTTAAATACAACCAAGATATTTCATTTCATTTATTAAATAATACTGCCACATCATGAGTTATATACCAAGTCAATGCTATGAAGATGGCTAAAACAACAAGCTAATAATCCATGATAACAATCATAAGTCTAATGGTCACATCACTGCATATAAATAATCATCATCTAGAACCAACTGAAACACTGCTGCAATAATAACATCTGGAACTCTAGGCACTGAACTGAAACTATATGGAACAAAAGGTCATATCGGTCATCAAATCTAGGCTCTCAAGGCTCAGCCTTGAAACAAGGTCTACTCAATATCTGATATACACTGCTCTGATCTGTAAGTGATCTCAAATTATGTTGCTCATCATAGCTGATCTCTGAAAAAGCAAAGCTCTGGAAAGTGTTGCTTAGTAAGAATAGTAGCCCAACTACTATGGTGTGATAACAATTCCTTCTAGATGTGCCAGAGTGAGGGGTTTCTTTTTTTGTATAGGCCAAGTTTTTGGGGTTGTATTATGTAGGGTGTTGATTTTGGGGCTTAAAACCCTTGATCAGGTCATGGCACTCTACTTTTTTTTAATTAATTCAACATCATTTTTATGGTTGACTGTAAATAACATATGCGGAAGCAAGCTCCAACAACCTTGATTTTCTAACTACCATGCTAAATAAGTATTCTACCATGCATACATTCATAACCATGATAATTTCATTCTATAAATAGAATTGGAAAATCCAAAAAACATCTGAATGCGTGATAGAACATAAATAATTGACATTTCATTAACATAATTGTAAACATGCACATTCAAGGCACTTATCCTTATGAAAAGGTCCACCAAGTAGTTGCAAGTGAAGGATGTTCCTCCCAGCCTTGGGCTCTCTGACAAACTTATCCTTTCTATGATAGAGGCCACTCCTGAGTTGGGGCTTGTTATCACACCATAGTAGCAGGGCTACTATTCTTGTACAGCAGATATCTGCACATTCCAGAGCTTACATTATTCCAGAGCATGGCTATATATTTTGGATCACTCATGATCAGAGCAGTACATTATTCAGATTTGTATATGACCTTGTGTCAAGGCTGAGCCTTGAGAGTTCAGATTTGATGACTGATGTGACTACTTATCCCATACAGTTTCAGTTCAGTGCCTAGAGATGTATTACAGCAGTGTTTCAGATGATACTGGATGATTATTATTATGATGATGTTGTATAATCTATGGATATGTTCTCACTGACTGTGGATTATTATCTTGTTGATTTAGTCATGATCATAGCATGTGCTTGGTATATTATTCCTGATGTGACAAACTATATAAAATGAACTGTAAATCTTAAAATGGACAATTGCTTGCACATTTAGGTCATTTAACAAAACTCACTGGTTTTTCACCTTACATAGATATGGTCTTTCTCGACACCAGTTGTCTGCTAGTGTAGGCTCCATATTCACTTGTCTCCATCCATACGTGACCTTCCTGTTTGACTTTAAACCCTGACTTGTCTCTTTTGACTTTCTGATACCGAGGACTTCCCCATTTTTCTACCTCTGTGTTTGGACCGCATCCCTGTTTATTCAGTGTCTCGGCTCTGAGTTGGTGACAAAACTTGCCTTTGGTGAGTTGGATTGTAGGCCTAAATCATTCTGGTCGGTTGTCCCGATGTTTGGCATTGGCTCGAACTCCTCCTAGTCACTTGAGATGTTGTTGGCTAAAACTGAAAGCTCATGTTCTACCTATGGAAACTTAAATTCGCCCATGGAAACAAAAAAAAGGGCAAGAGCGATGAATCGCTAAAAATACTCCTCGAAGAGTATAAGAAAGGTCCAAAAAGCAATGGTTCTTAAAAGCTATATCTAAACAATTGCTGACCTTATAAATATTTAAAAAAACATGCCCTGGATGCAAGCTGCAACTAGTTGTGCTTCTCAGCACATCTGAAATCCGAAGGGTTATGTAGGCCAAAAAGGCCATGGAATAAAATTGAATGATCCTAATGAACTTGGATCAACTTGATGTAGACATGATGCCTAAGTTGAATAAGCACTCTCTAAACAATTTATCCATTTGTGAGGCACAGCCATTCCCCGTGTTCTTTTGTCCAGCACAGAGTTTGTAGCTTCCCCCCTTTTCCTAGTCCAAAGTATTTTTGAGTTAAGTTAGACAAGTCAACCCCTTGGCCCAACCTTACTCCTAGCCTTCATCCTTCACTAGCAGTTTGACCATGTCCAATGGGTGAGTTTGTCATTTGAACTATTGTGCAAGCAAATTTTTATATAACAACGGAATATGCTAATCAATGCCACTGAATGGATGTTATACTTTGAGCTTGGCTGTGAGAATGATTAGAGAAGCATTGTCTTAGTCTACTGATGTGATTTATCCTTGGTTGTATATTCTTGGGATCCATGATGATGTGGACCATGTATGGATGATTATTGATGATGATTGATGGGTCCACATGTTTGATGATGATATCATATGATGGACATATGATGCAGATGATGTTTGATCCAGTTCAGCAAATTTATTACTACTTCAGATCAGCAGATTATACATTGTCCATATATGGTGGACCCTACAGCTGGCCCATTAGGGCAACCCAGGGGGTATGAGTACACAGTCCTAGTGGATTTGGGTCTTCTGGATCCATTGAGACACTTATCTTTCAGTTCCGGGCACTTCTGACAGTGATTGATGCAGTTTTACACTTGATGACCAGATTTGGGGTTGATTTCCCAGCCTGGGCAGCAGGGGCCATGATTGGCCAGTTCACCTAGGGCGCTGATGATGGAGGGGGTGGTCCAGCCACTTCTTTTTTACCATTTACCCCCCCTTCTGGAGAGCCTGGTGGGATCAGATGGACAGCGCTAGCACCCTAGGAGGCAGTTTTGGCACTTTCACAGTTCCCGAGGCAGTTAAAAAATTGGATAAAGTGGTCACTGAGGAAATCGATTTGGGCAATTGAGGCATGGTTTTGGCATTTTGTCTTCACAGAGGTCTTCCAGGGTGGCATCACTACCTTCCAGTCAGTTTTCACCATGTGGGTATGCCCAGATTGATCACAGGAGGACATTTACTGCTTGACTGTCATGGATTCTGAGGACAGTTTTGGTCATTTATATTATCTTGGACATTATTTTATTATTTTATTGTGCCTTGGGGTGAGCTAGTAAGGATTGATGCCTCCTAGCCCCACCATGTGCTTATGTTGTCATGTCCTAGTCATCATGAGGTGGATTTTGGCACCTATACTTCTCTAGTGGATGACGTCACCCACTTTTTGTACCACTTAGTGGGGGCGCTATCATGATATTGGGTGATCCATGTGATGTATTGTTATGATTTATTGTTAGCCGTTGATTAGATCTTGAGATCTTTTAATCTTAGCCACTCATGTAAAAAGTGGTTAGGATTGTACTCTCTCCCCATCCTATTTAAGGAGGGAGCCTCTCATTGTAAAATTCATCTAGAGATTTTTGGCTCTTGGAATAAAATTTCTATCTTTTGGAGTACATGCTTGGATTGGAGTGGATGTTGGTTGTTTCGATTGTAAATGCTTTTGTCCATTGCACTGGAGGATCTATTGTAGCTATCTTGCATATTTGCCATATTTTATTTACAGGTTAAGAGGGCGATTTTGGACAAGGGCGAATTGGTGGGGAGGCTTGCCCTTCAATCTTGGAAGAAGTCGCTTTGGTGTAACAGGGAGTAGTTTTGCCTTTGTGTCAACTATTCTATGTTTCTCTCTCTCTTGCTTGTATCTACCTTCAATTTGTTAAACTGATTGATGCTTTGCTCCTTGGCTTGACAGGTTAGAAGGAATCACATGTGGCTTGGAAAAATTGATTTGGCAAGAGGGCTTCAACAATTCTCCATTTGATCTTTGGCAAAGTAATCCTCGTCTCAACTAGCATTCATCTCTTCATCCAGGTATGTTCCAAGAGGTATGATCTTCTACTCCCTTGAATCTTCCATAATTTCTAGATCATAAAAACCCTAATCAATTAAAACCCTTGTTTTGGTATTTCTTAGATCTACTTAGATCTAGCCTTGTTCTTGAAGAGATATTGGAAACCCACCTCTATAGCATCCACCCCTAGTTGGATCTATAGTTTGGTGGTGATTGGCTAAAAATTGACCCACTTTTCAAGGCAAAAAGCCCTCCTTGACCCAAATCGCACTTCCTAGTGAGAGGCTTGTTTGGTTAGATCTAGCACATGGGTAGGTGAGATCCCACTTGATTTGCAATCTAGACACTTGATAACCTACCCCCAGATTCTTACTTTGGTGAAATCTACCTTGTGGACATCTCTCCATGTTTTAAGGGGTTAAAACCCCCTTTTGAATCTCTTGGCACCTCAAAACTCAGATCTACTAAGATCTAGCCCTTGGATTGACTTGATTTTTTGGGCATGCATAGATCGGGGTACTAGCTACTTGGATCTACAATTTGGTGGCCATTGGGCTTGATTTGGTCCACTTAACCCTTGTTTTAGCCCTCCTTGAGCAAAGTCGCATTCCCTTGGATAAGTGAGTTTGCCCACTTCGAGGAGGTGGGTGTGTGAGATTTTCGTGGATTTGGAATGCCCATACCCTGAAACCTAGGTCTAGACTGTCTTTCTGTCCCGAACCGCCTTGGGGGTAGCATTCCTTGTTTTAAACTTTCAAGGGATTGTGGTCCACTTAGGGTTATTACTTGTAAACCTAGATCTAGCAAAATCCAACCATTGAATCTCATTTAGCCCACTTGACTTGGCTTCTAGGTGTCCCGATCTACACTTTGACATACTTTTTGACTCCATTAGCCCATCCAACAAGGCACTAGTCCTCAAAGCAAGTCGCACTCCTTGGGATTTGTGTCAAACCATAGATCTAGTACATGGGTACTCGTAAAATCAACTTAGATCTATAGATCTACTAATAACAGAACATCTAGTACCAATTTCATCCCTAACTTCGCCTTGTGGGCCCACTTAAGGCCATTTCACACTTCCCAAGAAAATAGGACCCACTTGTGCAAACATATGGTACTATACCTAATCATCATACCCCATCATGTGGCCTAAACCATACATAGGTTGAAACACTAACAATCTCTTACACCACCTTCAACCATACCTTAACTCTTAGGTCCACTTAGCCTTGCATTGGTTTCCGTAACTCATCATTTACCTACCTTTAGAAACCTTTGTTTGGGTCCAATCAACTGTGATTGGTTATAGGGTCTCCCCCTAGGTCTTGCTACACTTTGACCTAAAGCGAAGAGTGCCTCGGTTGACGTGACTCCCACCTTTCATTGGGAACCGTGGCATCTCTTGGGTCACCTCTTTAGTTGCCTGTCTCCTCTACCGTCCCGGATGGGATACCTCTTGGGGCAACTACAAGTTGTGTGATAACATTTTTGGCGCCGTTGCCGGGGAGGTAGAGGCCTACCTTGGTTCAACACACCTTTGTGTCTCACTATCTCTCTGCACTTTAAACGACATACCTCTTGGTAGTAGAGCTTAAAAATATACCTGGCGACTCCTAATCGTGACTCCGCTGAGAATAGAACCCACAAAGAGATGTCTAATCAAAATAACATCTCTCCCGAAATGACCATGGAATTTATGTCAAACATGTGTGAAATGGTCACCAACATTGCTATGTACCTTAAGAATCAAGATGAGGATTTCAAAAGACGTGATCAACAAACCAAAGAAATGTTAAAATCCATCTGTAGCAATTCAATCCCTCCAAAGGCTAGTCCTCCCAAGACTCAGCAACTTAAAACGACTGACCCACAGCCTAGCAAGGCAGTGCATCAACCTGTCCGAAGAATCTTGCCGAAAGCTCCAAAGCTTTCTTCTGAGGACATCTCAAAAGGTAAAGCTATGACCGACACTAGCCAATCTCCTCCTGCAAACAAAAAGACAGATCAAGCGATAAAAATTCATCCTCCCCCTAAAACTAATGTTCCCAAAGCAACCCTATGGAGAAAGCAACCAAAACCTCTCACGATTCTAAAACCTAATAAGGAGATACCTAGAACAAACATTCCAAGTAAGTTAGCCAATTCATCTGCTTCAGTTTCATTAAAAGACCTAATCAAGATCCCATCTGTTAAACATGACATTATGAAATTCCTAGGTCTAGGTACGAATGAAAAGGAAAAGGAAAACCCCCACAACCTAAACATTGATGTCACTAGCTTCCTGGAAAAGATAAACATGCCTATTCCCTTTGGTGAAATTTTCAAGATCCCTTCATTCCACAAAAGAGCTACTACTCATCTCGGGATTCAAACAAGGAAGCAAGCTCCTAAGAAAGCTTCTGCAGAGATTAAGGACTCCCCCGTCATGATCCAAAGTGTCTCTGGTGACAACTGTGGAAACTTCCCACCCTTTTATATTGCATTGGAAGTAAATGGTTTGATATTGCATAACTGCATGTTGGATTCGGGGGCTGAAGTAAGTGTCATGCCTTTAAGAGTCATGGAACAACTTGAGTTAGTACCCACAAGACCCTACAGAAATGTATGTGGAATGGATTCCAAAACTGTGAAATCTATTGGGATAATTGAAAACTTGCCCGTTAGGTTGGCTGCCTGCTCTGACATTGAGCTCTCAATGAGTGTCTTAGTCCTAGATATCCCTGATGCATGGGGAATGTTGCTATCCAGGGAATGGTCGGCAAGATTGGGGGGAAGTGTCCAAATGGATCTAACATATGCCACAATCCCAACCAAGGAAGGGTCATTCATAACTCTGTTTAATGAACCACCTATGCAAGAGCATGTTGAGACACCTGAACACTTATTCACTGAGGCAATGTATTCAAGTGATGAGATTGGAAACTTCATGGTTCTAGCAAATTATTGGGAGGAGGTTAAAAAGCAGCCCTTTTCACACGAACAAATCTGGAAAATGCAATTTGATGGGGCCCGTTCCCGACATGGTGCAGGAGCCGGTATAGTTTTAATTTCACCATCAGGAGAAAAGAGTTTGTTCTCTTTCCGTTTAGAGTTTGAGTGCACTAACAATGTGGCTGAGTATGAAGCGCTGCTTTTAGGCCTAGAAATTGCCAGAGAAAGAAACATCAAATCTTTATCTGTCACAGGAGATTCTGACCTCATTGTGTCCCAAGTAAAAAACAAATTCGCTGCAAAGAATAAGAGACTTAGAGACTATAGAAATGCGGTTTGGGACACCATTGAATGCTTTAATGCCTTCGGGATTAAGGCTGTTCCCCGAGAACAAAACACTTTGGCTGATGAGCTATCCGTGACGGCCAGTACTCTTCAAACCTCTGAGTCTTTGAAACAACAAAACTGCAAACTTGAAGTTTTATTCAGACCCTCTGTCCCTGATAATGAAGACCATTGGCAGGTTTTTGACAATGATGCCCAAGTCATCCGATTTTTAACTGCTTCCCAAACCCCAATGGTGAATTTCGAAGATGAAATGAAGGGTGGTTCAATTGAAGGTATGGATGTCACAGAAATCGCTTTCCCCCTTGAGAAAAATTTCAATAGGCATGATGAGTACAAGGGTAAGAGATCTGAACCTGTAGATGGGGTTATCGAAATAAATGTAGGTTCTGCTTGTTCCCCAAAAATGATCAGAATTGGGATAAATGCCTCAGAAGAAGAAAGAAGAAGAATTATTGAGTTAATCAGAGAGTATAAAGATGTTTTTGCGTGGGTCTATGATGATTTAAAAACGTATGATCAGTCCATTATAGAACACACTATTCCTCTCAAAGAGGGAGCCAAACCATATCGACAAAAGTTGCGAAACATGAACCCTAAACTAGCTCCCTTAATTAAAAAGGAATTGGAAAAGATGTTGGTAGCAGGTATCATTAGAACAGTTAGGCATACAACCTGGGTATCCAATCCCGTAATCGTAAGAAAGAAAAACGGGGAGATTAGAATTTGTATTGACTTTAGGAACCTGAATCAAGCATCTCTAAAAGATAACTATCCATTGCCCAACATGGAAAATCTGTTGCAAAGTGTAACAGGGGCTGGCATGTTATCCTTACTTGATGGTTTTTCTGGTTACAACCAGGTCCAAATCAAGAAGGAAGATCGTGGGAAGACAACCTTCACTACCCCGTGGGGAACTTTCGAGTATATAAGAATGCCATTTGGGCTTCTGAACGCAGGATCAACCTTTCAAAGGGCAATGGATCATGCATTTGAAGGCTTAATTGGCAAAATCATTGCAATTTATCAAGATGATCTAACTGTTTTCTCTAAAGACAGGGAAGACCACATAAAGCATCTAAGGAGAATCTTTGAAAGATGTCGAAAATTTGGAATATCTTTGAATCCCAAAAAGTCTACTTTCGGGGTGGATGAAGGGAAGTTGTTAGGTCACATTGTTTCCAAAGAAGGCATTAGAATTGATCCTGAAAGAGTGCAAGGAATTCAAGCCATAACTCCCCCAAAGGATGTCAGCTCATTACGATCATTTTTCGGAAAAATAAACTTCGTAAGAAGATTCATCCCTAACTTAGCTGAATTGGCCAAACCTTTGAATAGTTTGCTTAAGAAGAATGTGAAGTTTGTTTGGGATAAGAAATGTGATGCCTCATTCGAGTCCCTAAAGAAAGCCATTGCTTCTGCACCAGTCCTAGTAAGCCCAAACTACAATAAGGAGTTTTTTATTTATTCTTATGCATCCGAGGACACCATAGCAGGTGTATTGTTGCAAAAGAATGAAGAAAACCATGAGCAACCTGTTGCCTTTATGAGTAAAAACCTTAGAGATGCAGAACTCAATTACACAACCACTGAAAAACAAGCTTATGCCTTGGTCAAGTCGTTAAAACATTTTAGGACGTATATCGGATACTCCAAAATTATTGCCTACGTCCCTTATCAAGCAGTGAAAGATGTCTTATCTCAGCCCGATGGCATAGGGGTTAGGGGAAACTGGATTTCCAGGATTCAAGAGTATGATATTGAAATCAAGCCAGTCAAGATAGTGAAAGGCCAAGGGTTGGCACAGCTATTAACTGATTCCAAACTACAGCAAAATAACATGATCTTTTATATTGATGAAGATCACGAATGGTACAGAGACATCATTTTCTACCTCAGACATATGACCTGTCCAGACCACCTTATAGACCACCAGAGAAGAGCTTTGAGGTTAAAAGCATCTAAGTATGTTTTGACAGAGGATGGTTTGGGATGGAAGAATCCAGATGGAATCATACTCAAATGTGTAAACCATGATGACTCCCAAAGAATCATCAAAGAAATGCATTCTGGATTGTGTGGAGGACATTATGCACCTAGAACCACAGCTGCTAAGATCATGAGAGCTGGGTATTATTGGCCATCCTTGTTCAAAGATGTACACACCTTTGTTAGAGCTTGTCAGGAGTGTCAATTCTATTCTGAAAAACCTAGACTACCTGCCCTGCCTTTGACCCCGGTCATTATAGAAGCACCTGTTATCACACCATAGTAGCAGGGCTACTATTCTTGTACAGCAGATATCTGCACACTCCAGAGCTTCATTTATTCCAGAGCATGGCTATATATTATGGATCACTCATGATCAGAGCAGTATATTATTCAGATTTGTATATGACCTTGTGTCAAGGCTGAGCCTTGAGAGTTCAGTTTGGATGACTGATGTGACCACTTATCCCATTACAGTTTCAGTTCAGTGCCTAGAGATGTACTTCAGCAATGTTTCAGATGATGCATGATGATTGCTATTATGATGATGTTGTATGATCTATGGATATGTTCTCACTGACAGTGGATTATTAGCTTGTTGATTTAGTCATGATTATAGCATGTGCTTGGTATATTATTCCTGATGTGGCAAACTATTTAAAATGAACTGTAAACCTTAAAATGGACAATTGCTTGCACTTTTAGGTCATCTAACAAAACTTACTGGTATTTCACCTTACATAGACATGATCTTTCCCGACACCTGTTGTCTGCTAGTGTAGGCTCCATATCCACTTGTCTCCATCCATACATGACCTTCCTGTTTGACTTTAAACCCTGACTTGTCTTATTTGACTTTCTGATACTGAGGACTTCCCCATTTTTCTACCTCTGTGTTTGGACCGCATCCCTGTTTATTCAGTGTCTCGGCTCTGAGTTGGTGACAGAACTTGCCTTTGGTGAGTTGGATTGTAGGCCTTGGCTCGAACTCCCCCTAGTCACTTGAGATGTTGTTGGCTAAAACTGAAAGCTCATGTTCTACCTGTGGAAACTAAATAAATTCGCCCATGGAAACAAAAAAAGGGCAAGAGCAATGAAAAGCTAAAAATACTCCTCGAAGAGTATAAAGAAAGGTCCAAAAAGCAATAGTTCTTAAAAGCTATATCTAAACAATTGCTGACCTTGTGAATATATAAAAAAACATGCCCTGGATGCAAGCTGCAACTAGTTGTCCTTCTCAGCACATCTGAAATCCGAAGGGTTATGTAGGCCAAAAAGGCCATGGAAATAAATTGAATGATCCTAATGAACTTGGATCAACTTGATGTAGACATGGTGCCTAAAGTTGAATAAGCACTCTCTAAACAACTTATCCATTTGTGAGGCACAGCCATCCCCCGTGTTCTTTTGTCCAGCACAGAGTTTGTAGCTTCCCCCTTCTCCCAGTCCAAAGTATTTTTGAGTTAAGTTAGACAAGTCAAACCCTTGGCCCAACCTTGCTCCTAGCCTTCATCCTTCACTAGCAGTTTGACCATGTCCAATGGGTAAGTTTGTCATTTGAACTAGGGTGCAAGTAATTTTATATTATCACGGAATATGTTAACTTAATTAATGCCACTGAATGGAATTTATACTTTGAGCTTAGCTATGAAGTGATTAAAGAAGCATTGTCTTAGTCTACTGATGTGGTTTATCCTTGATTATATATATTCTTGGGATCCGTGATGATGTGGACCATGTATGATGATTATTGGTGATGATTTATGGTCCCACATGTTTGATGATGATGTCATATGATGGACATATGATACAGATGATGTTTGATCCAGTTCAGCAGGTTATTATTATTACAGATCAGCAGATTATACATTGTCCATATATGGTGGACCCTACAGTTGGCCCATTAGGGCAACCCAGGGTGTATGAGTACTCATTCCTAGTGGATTTGGGTCTTCTGGATCCATTGAGACACTTATCTTTCAGTTCCGGGCACTTCTGGCAGTGATTGATGCAGTTTTACACTTGTTGACCAGATTTGGGGTTGATTTCCCAGCCTAAGCAGCAGGGGCCCCGAGAGGCCAGTTCACCTAGGGCGCTGATGATGGAGGGGGTGGTCCAGCCACTTGTTATTACCATTTATCCCCCCTCCCGGAGAGCCTGGTGGGCTCAGATGGACAGCGCTAGCACCCTAGGAGGCAGTTTTGGCACTTTCACAGTTCCCGAGGCAGTTAAAAAATGGGATAAAGTGGTCACTGAGGAAATCGATTTGGGCAATTGAGGCAAGGTTTTGGCATTTGGTTTTCACAGAGGTCTTCCAGGTTGATCTCACTATCTTCCAGTCATTTTTCACCATGTGGGTATCTCCAGATTGATCACAGGAGGATATTTACTGCTCGACTGTCATGGATTCTGAGGACAGTTTTGGTCATTATTATTATATTGGACATATTTTTATTATTTCATTGTGCCTTGGGGTGAGCTAGCAAGGATTTATACCTCCTAGCCCCACCATGTGCTTATTTTATCATGTCCTAGTCATCATGAGGTGGATTATTGTACTTTATACCCCTCTTGTGGGATGACGTCACCCTCTATTGTACCATTTATTGAGGGCGCTATTGTTATGTTGAGTGATCCATGTGATATTATGTTATGGATTCATCTTAGCCATTGATTATGTTGTGAGATCTTTTAATCTCAACCACTCATTTCAAAAAGTGGTTTTGAGATCTAGGGTTTTGGTCTTTATTATCCTATATAAGGAGGAGACCCCCTCATTGTAAAATCATCTAGAGATTTTTGGCTCTTGGCTCTTGGAATAAAATTTCTATCTTTTGGAGTACATGCTTGGATTGGAGTGGATGTTGGTTGTTTCGATTGTAAATGCTATTGTCCATTGCACTGGAGGATCTTTTGTAGCTTTCTTGCGTATTTGCCATACTTTATTTGCAGGTTGAGAGGGCGACTTTGACAAGTGCGAATTGGTGGGGAGGCTTGCCCTTCAAGCTTGGAAGAAGTCGTTTTGGGTTTGACAGGGAGTGGTTTTGCCTTTGTGTCAACTATTCTATGTTTTTCTCTCTCTTGTTTGCATCTACCTTCAATTTGTTAAACTAATTGATGCTTTGCTCCTTGGCTTGACAGGTTAGAAGGAATCTCATGTGGCTTGGAAAAATCGATTTGGCAAGAGGGCTTCAACAATTCTCCATTTGATCTTTGGCAAAGTAATCCTCGTCTCAACTAGCATTCATCTCTTCATCCAGGTATGTCCCAAGAGGTATGATCTTCTCTTCCTTGAATCTTCCATAATTTCTAGATCACAAAAACCCTAATCAAATTAAAACCCTTGTTTTTGGTATTTCTTAGATCTACTTAGATCTAGCCCTCAATTTGAAAAGATATTGAAAACCCACCTCTATAGCATCCACCCCTAGTTGGATCTATAATTTGGTGGTGATTGGCTAAGAATTGACCCATTTTCTAAGACAAAAAGCTCTCCTTGACCTAAAGCGCACTTCCTTGAGAGAGGCTTGTTGGGCTAGATCTAGCACATGGGTATGTGAGATCCCGCTTGATTTGACAACTAGACACTTGATAACACATACCCATATCCTTACTTTGGTGAAAACTACCTTGTGGACATCTCTCCATGTTTTGAGGGGTTGAAACCCCCCTTTTGACCTTCTTGGCACCTTAAAACCTAGATCTACCAAGATCTACCCATTGGATTCATTTGAAACTTTGAAGGAACATAGATCGGGGTACTAGCACCCCGGATCTACACTTTGGTGGCCATTGGACTTGGCATGGTCCACCAAACCCACTTTTTGCCTCTCCTTGAGAAAGTCGCACCCCTTGGAAATTTTGAGTTGGACCACTTCTAGGAAGTGGGTGTTGGAGATTTTCGTAGATTTGGAATGCCCATGCCTTGAAACCTAGGTCTAGACTATCCTTTTGCCCCGATCTACCTTGGGGATTGCATTCCTTGTTTTAAGGAATTGTGGTCCACTTTTGGTCATCACTCAAAAACCTAGATCTAGTAAGACCTAACCATTGGATCACATCCATTTCACTTGACTTGGCTTCTAGGTGTCCCGATCTACACTTTGACATCTTTCTTGACTCCATTAGCCCACTAAACAAGGCACTAGTCCTTCTCCAAGCAAGGCGCACTTCTTGGGATTAGTGTCCAACCCTAGATCTAGCACATGGGTAATCCTAGAACCAACTCCAACTTACAAATTTATCCTAGATCTAACCTATAGTACCACCCTCACACCTAACTTCACCTTGTGGGTCCATCTAGAACCATTTCACACTTCCCAAGAAACTAGACCCATTTGTGCAAACACATTGGTACTATACCTAGTAATCATACCCCATCATGTGGCCTAAACCATTTATAGGTTGAAACACTTATTATCCATCACACCACCTTCAACCATACCTTAACCTTTAGGTCCACTTAGCCTTGCATTGGTTTCCGTAACTCATCATTTACCTACCCTTAGAAACCTTTGTTTAGGTCCAATCAACTGTGATTGGGGTATAGGGTCTCCCCCTTGGTCTAGTTATACCTTGACCTAAAGCGAAGAGTGCCTCGGTTGACGTGACTCCCACATTGCATTGGGAACCGTGGCATCTCTTGGGCCACCTCTTTAGTTGCCTGTCTCCTCTACCGTCCCGGATGGGATACCTCTAGGGGCAACTACAAGTTGTGTGATAACAGCACCTTTTCAACAATGGGGAATGGATTTTGTAGGACCCATTAACCCTAGCTCCTCAAGTGGACACAAATACATACTGACTTGCACAGACTATTTCACTCGCTGGGTGGAAGCTATCCCTACTAAGAAGTGCACTGCAGAAGTTGTTGTCAAGTTCTTAGAAGAGAATATAGTCTCCAGATACGGTTGCCCCTGCAAAATTACAACTAATAATGCGCCATCTTTTAGTAAAATTGAGATGTCTACCTTTTGTGCTGATCATGGGATCACCTTGTCTCATTCTTCTAACTACTATCCGCAAGGAAATGGTTTAGCAGAATCAAGTAATAAGAATCTGATAAGGCTCTTAAAAAGGATGATTGGTGAGAACAAGAGGACTTGGGATGTGAAGCTGAAATATGCCCTCTGGGCAGACAGAACAACAGTCAAAAGAATAACTGGAAAAGCTCCCTTTGAAGTAGTGTACGGGCAAAACTGTAGGCTCCCAATCAACCTTCAAATTCCTGTGTATGAGTTGTTACAACAGTGCTCCTCTGATCAAGAGGCCTTGCAAGCAAGAATTGACAAGTTAGTAGAGCTAGATGAGACTAGAAGGGAAGCCTGGAATAAAATGGTTTTAGAGCAAGAAAGAATAAAGGGAACCTTTGACCAAAAGAGTAGAGATGTGATTTTCGGAATTGGGGATATAGTCTTGTTATGGGATAAACATAAAGAAAAACCTGGAAATCATGAAAAATTTGAGAAGATATGGATGGGCCCTTATCGGGTAAGTAAGATGGCTGGCAAAGGAACTGTGTATTTAGAGACTTTAGATGGAGATGAGTTAGAATTACCTGTAAATGGGAGGTTACTAAAACACTACTTCCCTCCTATAATCCTAGAATGATCTTGCCCTGCCTTGCCTTTTTAGAGTAGGTAGCTTCTGAATAAGCTCACTTGAGCAGTAGGATTTGTGTGATTTTTCTTTTTCTGTGTGCCGAGTATTGTCCCTTTTCTTTTTCTGCCTGGAGTGTCTGCTTGTTTTTATTCTTTATTGAGTTGAGCCTTGCTCCTTCCTAAGCTTGTCTCTTCTCCTGCATGCATTTAAGAAATTATAGTTGGCATTTTTATATGTGACTGCCTGTGCAAGTTGAGATTGCCTGTTAAAAAGAAGTTCCTTTTTTGCCTCCTGCACAGTAGTAAAAATGATAAATGAATAATATATGCCATGTTAGTTTATATTTACATTTTGGCGCATGTCAGTTTATGTTTTAGAATAGAAATCATTTTTAGTTTTATTTTTGTCCCATACATGCTCCATGATGGTATTCTAGTGTGTGTGAGAGCAGGAACAGGTGCAAGATAAAAGCTGAAAGCAAGGATGATGCAGTGCTGGATTGAAGATTGATGCAGAGCAGTTCCAGACCAGAGATTCTGAGGTTCTCAAGCGCTCTCTCCCTTAGAGCACTTGTCCCAGCTGGAGCCAGATGTTATCACCAGTGTTCCACGGAAACTCGCCCCCCAAGGTCGGGGGCTCGCCCCCCTCGCTCCCCACGCCTCGGGGGCTTGGGGGCTTCCTTCGAAACGTTTCGCATCGCCCCCAAAATCTAGAAACTCTTCGAAACGCACATGGGGGCGCGTTCCTACCTTTCAGACAGCGTTCCAATTTTGGGGGACGCGTAGACGCCCCTTCCCGAGCATGGGGGGCTCTTAGACGCCCCCTCCCGATTTTCCAAATTACACTTATAAAAAAATACAAATTTAAAAAAAACAAAAAAAAAACAAAAAAAAAACATAAAAATTAAAACCTAATTCGAACTTACCTTTCCTTCCATTCCGTCGACGTCATTTCATCCCGCGAGTCTCATTTCATCCCGCGAGTCTCATTTGTCGCCCGATTGTTTGTCGGCTGTTGTGAGTTGTGACAGTGCTCGAGTCTCATTTCATCCGTCAACGTCATTTTTTTCGACAGTGCTCGAGCTGTGTTGGGAGTTTGCCGACGGCCGTGTTGCAGAGGCCGTGGAGAGGCCGCCGTTGTCGGCTGTTGTGAGTTGTGACGGCTACTGTGGTGTGAGGGCTCTTTTTTTTCGACAGTGCTCGAGCTGTGTGGGGAGGTTGCCGACGGCCGTGTTGCAGAGGTCGTGGAGAGGCCGCCGTTGAAGCCGTGGAGAGGCCGCCGTTGAAGCTGTGTTGGGAGAGGCCGAGGAGAGGCCGCCGTTGAAGCCGTTGAAGCCGCTGTGTTACTGTTGGGAGGTTGCCGTGTTGCAGAGGCCGAGGAGAGGCCGTGTTGGGAGAGGCCGCCGTTGAAGCTGCTGTGTTGGGAGTTCACGTGTTGCAGAGGCCGAGGAGAGGCCGTGTTGCAGAGCGCCGAGGAGAGGCCGAGGAGAGGCCGTGTTGGCTGTTAGCCTGTTTCCGTGTTCCGAGCAGGCTGTTACGGGTTTCTGTGTTTCGAGCAAACGAACCTGCAGAGTCGCAGCAGCAAAGGTAGGTTTTTTTTTGTTTTTTTTTAATTTTAATTTTTAATTTTTAACTGTTAGTCTATTAGTGTCTAATTTTTTTTTTATTACAGCTTTCTCTAAGCTGGAACAGTTATGGGTTTGCAAGTTTGCAACTTTAAAATGTTACAGTTTCTGAGTTTTTATTAAAAATTAAAATTTTAAATTTTGAAAATGTTACTTGCAGTTACAAATTTTAGTTTTTAAATCTGTTTAACAAGCATGATGATGAAATTTAATGTTTTTTAAAGAAAAACAACAATAAAATTTTAAAAGTTTTATTGCAGCAGGGTGCCCTAAATCAAATACAATTATACAGCACCTTAAAACAGCAGCAATATGAGCAACTCTAGCAATTGCAACAGTAGTGACAACACTGAGAGTGAGACTGAGGGTGGAAGTGTTGGAGTTGGGACAGAGACTGGAAGTGGGAGTGGAACTCCCTCATCAACCAGGTTAAGTCAAAGTGAAGGAGAAGGCAATTCCAATCTCACCCCACACAGGTCATTGGCTCAATATGCAAAGGGGACATTTGATCCCAAGAAACCGCTTTTGCTATATGCAAGCAAAGTAAATGTTCCCTCAACCAACCAAAAAGACAAGAAAAGTGGTGGGTCACGTCATTGGGCATGCAATGTGTGTGGCCATCCTTGGGTTGGGAGTTATAGTCGTGTTAGACAACACCTTTTGGGCATTGGTGGCAAAGGGGTTTCTGTGTGTTCGAAGCTAACCATGTTGCAAAGAACAGAGCTTATGAGATTGCAAATGGCAGCAGATGCTAAGGGCACATTCTCTAGCCAAAATGTCGGGTCAAAACTAAAAGAACATCACGATGCAAAAGCAAGTTCCAAAAGGAAAGGTAACTCATCCACTTGTATGCCTCCACCATCTTCTACTGAGACATCTTCATCAAAAAAGGTCCGTTCTTGTTCTATAGCACCGACCATTACAGGGATGTATGGCAAACTTAACCGTGATGATACAGATGATGGCATTGGAAAATTCCTTTTTGCCAATGGCATTCCTTTCAATGTTACTCGTTCTCCTTATTATAAGGAGATGGTCCGTTTAATTGCAGCATCGGGACCCTCATATGTGCCCCCAGGTGAGCACAAGTTGAGGACAACGATCTTAGAGAGGCAGGTGTCCAATATTACTGTGCAGAAAGAACAAATGAAAGAGGTATGGGTGAGGTCAGGTTGCTCTATTGTTATGGATGGGTGGACAGACATTACCAAACGTCCACTTATTAACATCATAATTACATGCATAGATGGGCCATTCTTTCTTAGAGCTGTTGACTGTTCTGGTAAGCGCAAAGATGCAGCTTTCCAATTTGAGCTTCTTCGGGATGCTATAGAGGAGGTTGGTCCCGAGAATGTTGTGCAGGTTGTGACAGATGCAGCAGCAGTGTGCAGATCGGCTGGTTTACTAGTTCAGAGCAGGTATAGGCATATATTTTGGACCCCTTGTTGTGTCCATGCTCTCAACAATGCCCTGAAAGACATTGGAAAAATTGATTGGGTAAACACCTTGGTAATAGCTGCAAGGGATGTGCAAATGTTTATCTGCAACCACCACACCTCCTTAGCCATGTATAGGGCTCACTCGAGGAAGGAATTCCTCAAGCCCACAGATACTAGATATGCTAGTTATTTTCTCTTATTGGAGAGGATGTTGGAGATACAGCCAGCATTGCAAGCCATGGTTGTGACTCCAGATTGGAACAGGTGGACAGAGTCGAAGACAGAGGAGGGGAAGAGGATCAGGCTTCAGATATTGGATAATGATTGGTGGGTAGATTGCAGCTATTTGGTCTCATTCTTGCGCCCTATAGTTGAGGTCATTCGCTACACTGACACTGATTCTCCTAGTCTTGGAGAAATCTATGAGACTTTTGACAGCATGTTGGGTAAGGTAAGGGAAGCCATCCGTCAGAAAGAGCCCTCCTTGGAGTTCTACACTAACCAACTTCGACCCATTATTCAGCGTAGGTGGGATCGAATGAACACACCTTTGCACATGGCAGCATATGCACTAAACCCAAAATGGTACATTTCTAGGCCTGGTAGAATTTCTCCCTATCAGGATTCAGAGATCAAGAGGGGTTTTCGAGCTGCCATTACAAAGATGTACAGTGAAGAGGAGGGGCAAACACTTAGGAAACAGTGGATTCAGTTTGCAGGTCTCAAAGGTCCCTTCAACAAGTCTGATGCCAAGGCAGACCGTAACGGCTTAGCCCAAGATGACCCCATTGGTTGGTGGGAAATGCATGGGGATGGAGCTCCAGAGATCAAACATCTTGCTGTTCGCTTGTTGTCTCAGATTGCTAGTTCCTCTGCAGCTGAGAGGAATTGGTCCACCTATAGCTTCATTCACTCTATCAAGAGGAATAGACTTACCTCTAGGAGAGCGGAGAAGCTAGTTGCAGTGCATAGTGCCCTGCGTCTTGCACACAGGAAGACACCAGAGTATCGGATGGGACCAGCTGTACGATGGGATGTGGATCCAGAGGATGATGCACAGATAGACGAGGAGGATGGGCCAGATGAGATGCAGAATGGTTTGGTTGGTGTGCCATTAGTCACTCCTGAGAGTGACTCAGACCCAGATGATGACATTCCCATTGATGGTCCCGATGCTTTCATGCAGCAGATGGATACAGAGGACCAATCCATGGAGTTGACTCCTTGATGCTCATTTTATGTTGCTTTCTTTCAGCTACTTTAGTCTTTTAGTTTTCAGTGTTTGTTGTTACTTGTTAGTTTTGAACTTTTGACTCTAGATATTGATCAGTGATGACTGAGTCTTTGACTCTTTTATATTTTTGACTCTTTGAGCAAACTTAATTTAGTCATTTTCTTAGTACTATTAATGGTTTACTGTTTCAATGTCTATTTCAGACTTAGTATCTAGTATTTGATATTTATATTTACTATTTGCATGCAATATCAATGTATCATTGATTCAATTTTATTAATTTATTTTTCAATTAGAATGACTGAACTATAATTATGAATCATGAATATCAAGAATCAAATGACAAATTGAAAATGATCATGATGAATTGTCACCTTGTGTAACGTGCTTGTATTATTAATTTGAAAGTTGGATCAAAGTTAGATGAAAGTTAAGATTTATGATATTTGTTATTAACTTATTTATCATTTATCATTTTTAATTTTTTTTATATTTTATATTTTTATATAATTTTTATGACCTAGACGCCCCCCCGCTCCCCCCGAATTTCCCTAAAATTTGGGGGTGGTCTCCACACATCCCCAACGTGCGTTTCCACGTTCCCGCGCTCCCGCGTCCCGGAAACTTGGGGGAACATTGGTTATCACACCATAGTAGCAGGGCTACTATTCTTGTACAGCAGATATCTGCACATTCCAGAGCTTACATTATTCCAGAGCATGGCTATATATTTTGGATCACTCATGATCAGAGCAGTACATTATTCAAATTTGTATATGACCTTGTGTCAAGGCTGAGCCTTGAGAGTTCAGATTTGATGACTGATGTGACTACTTATCCCATACAGTTTCAGTTCAGTGCCTAGAGATGTATTACAGCAGTGTTTCAGATGATACTGGATGATTATTATTATGATGATGTTGTATGATCTATGGATATGTTCTCACTGACTGTGGATTATTATCTTGTTGATTTAGTCATGATCATAGCATGTGCTTGGTATATTATTCCTGATGTGACAAACTATATAAAATGAACTGTAAATCTTAAAATGGACAATTGCTTGCACATTTAGGTCATTTAACAAAACTCACTGGTTTTTCACCTTACATAGATATGGTCTTTCCCGACACCAGTTGTCTGCTAGTGTAGGCTCCATATTCACTTGTCTCCATCCATACGTGACCTTCCTGTTTGACTTTAAACCCTGACTTGTCTCATTTGACTTTCTGATACCGAGGACTTCCCCATTTTTCTACCTCTGTGTTTGGACCGCATCCCTGTTTATTCAGTGTCTCGGCTCTGAGTTGGTGACAAAACTTGCCTTTGGTGAGTTGGATTGTAGGCCTAAATCATTCTGGTCGGTTGTCCCGATGTTTGGCATTGGCTCGAACTCCTCCTAGTCACTTGAGATGTTGGTGGCTAAAACTGAAAGCTCATGTTCTACCTATGGAAACTTAAATTCGCCCATGGAAACAAAAAAAAGGGCAAGAGCGATGAACCGCTAAAAATACTCCTTGAAGAGTATAAGAAAGGTCCAAAAAGCAATGGTTCTTAAAAGCTATATCTAAACAATTGCTGACCTTATAAATATTTAAAAAAACATGCCCTGGATGCAAGCTGCAACTAGTTGTGCTTCTCAGCACATCTAAAATCCGAAGGGTTATGTAGGCCAAAAAGGCCATGGAATAAAATTGAATGATCCTAATGAACCTGGATCAACTTGATGTAGACATGATGCCTAAGTTGAATAAGCACTCTCTAAACAACTTATCCATTTGTGAGGCACAGCCATTCCCCGTGTTCTTTTGTCCAGCACAGAGTTTGTAGCTTCCCCCCTTCTCCTAGTCCAAAGTATTTTTGAGTTAAGTTAGACAAGTCAACCCCTTGGCCCAACCTTGCTCCTAGCCTTCATCCTTCACTAGCAGTTTGACCATGTCCAATGGGTGAGTTTGTCATTTGAACTATTGTGCAAGCAAATTTTTATATAACAACGGAATATGCTAATCAATGCCACTGAATGGATGTTATACTTTGAGCTTGGCTGTGAGAATGATTAGAGAAGCATTGTCTTAGTCTACTGATGTGATTTATCCTTGGTTGTATATTCTTGGGATCCGTGATGATGTGGACCATGTATGGATGATTATTGATGATGATTGATGGGTCCACATGTTTGATGATGATATCATATGATGGACATATGATGCAGATGATGTTTGATCCAGTTCAGCAGATTTATTACTACTTCAGATCAGCAGATTATACATTGTCCATATATGGTGGACCCTACAGCTGGCCCATTAGGGCAACCCAGGGGGTATGAGTACACATTCCTAGTGGATTTGGGTCTTCTGGATCCATTGAGACACTTATCTTTCAGTTTCGGGCACTTCTGACAGTGATTGATATAGTTTTACACTTGATGACCAGATTTGGGGTTGATTTCCCAGCCTGGGCAGCAGGGGCCATGATTGGCCAGTTCACTTAGGGCGCTGATGATGGAGGGGGTGGTCCAGCCACTTGTTTTTACCATTTACCCCCCCTTCTGGAGAGCCTGGTGGGCTCAGATGGACAGCGCTAGCACCCTAGGAGGCAGTTTTGGCACTTTCACAGTTCCCGAGGCAGTTAAAAAATGGGATAAAGTGGTCACTGAGGAAATCGATTTGGGAAATTGAGGCAAGGTTTTGGCATTTTGTCTTCACAGAGGTCTTCCAGGGTGGCATCACTACCTTCCAGTCAGTTTTCACCATGTGGGTATGCCCAGATTGATCACAGGAGGACATTTACTGCTTGACTGTCATGGATTCTGAGGACAGGTTTGGTCATTTATATTATCTTGGACATTATTTTATTATTTTATTGTGCCTTGGGGTGAGCTAGTAAGGATTGATGCCTCCTAGCCCCACCATGTGCTTATGTTGTCATGTCCTAGTCATCATGAGGTGGATTTTGGCACCTATACTTCTCTAGTGGATGACGTCACCCCCTTTTTGTACCACTTAGTGGGGGCGCTATCATGATATTGGGTGATCCATGTGATGTATTGTTATGATTTATTGTTAGGCGTTGATTAGATCTTGAGATCTTTTAATCTTAGCCACTCATGTAAAAAGTGGTTAGGATTGTACTCTCTCCCCATCCTATTTAAGGAGGGAGCCTCTCATTGTAAAATTCATCTAGAGATTTTTGGCTCTTGGAATAAAATTTCTATCTTTTGGAGTACATGCTTGAATTGGAGTGGATGTTGGTTGTTTCGATTGTAAATGCTTTTGTCCATTGCACTGGAGGATCTATTGTAGCTATCTTGCATATTTGCCATATTTTATTTACAGGTTAAGAGGGCGATTTTGGACAAGGGCGAATTGGTGGGGAGGCTTGCCCTTCAATCTTGGAAGAAGTCGCTTTGGTGTAACAGGGAGTAGTTTTGCCTTTGTGTCAACTATTCTATGTTTCTCTCTCTCTTGCTTGTATCTACCTTCAATTTGTTAAACTGATTGATGCTTTGCTCCTTGGCTTGACAGGTTAGAAGGAATCACATGTGGCTTGGAAAAATCGATTTGGCAAGAGGGCTTCAACAATTCTCCATTTGATCTTTGGCAAAGTAATCCTCGTCTCAACTAGCATTCATCTCTTCATCCAGGTATGTTCCAAGAGGTATGATCTTCTACTCCCTTGAATCTTCCATAATTTCTAGATCATAAAAACCCTAATCAATTAAAACCCTTGTTTTGGTATTTCTTAGATCTACGTAGATCTAGCCTTGTTCTTGAAGAGATATTGGAAACCCACCTCTATAGCATCCACCCCTAGTTGGATCTATAGTTTGGTGGTGATTGGCTAAAAATTGACCCACTTTTCAAGGCAAAAAGCCCTCCTTGACCCAAATCGCACTTCCTAGTGAGAGGCTTGTTTGGTTAGATCTAGCACATGGGTAGGTGAGATCCCACTTGATTTGCAATCTAGACACTTGATAACCTACCCCCAGATTCTTACTTTGGTGAAATATACCTTGTGGACATCTCTCCATGTTTTAAGGGGTTAAAACCCCCTTTTGAATCTCTTGGCACCTCAAAACTTAGATCTACTAAGATCTAGCCCTTGGATTGACTTGATTTTTTGGGCATGCATAGATCAGGGTACTAGCTACTTGGATCTACAATTTGGTGGCCATTGGGCTTGATTTGGTCCACTTAACCCTTGTTTTAGCCCTCCTTGAGCAAAGTCGCATTCCCTTGGATAAGTGAGTTTGCCCACTTCGAGGAGGTGGGTGTGTGAGATTTTCGTGGATTTGGAATGCCCATACCCTGAAACCTAGGTCTAGACTGTCTTTCTGTCCCGAACCGCCTTGGGGGTAGCATTCCTTGTTTTAAACTTTCAAGGGATTGTGGTCCACTTAGGGTTATTACTTGTAAACCTAGATCTAGCAAAATCCAACCATTGAATCTCATTTAGCCCACTTGACTTGGCTTCTAGGTGTCCCGATCTACACTTTGACATACTTTTTGACTCCATTAGCCCATCCAACAAGGCACTAGTCCTCCTCAAAGCAAGTCGCACTCCTTGGGATTTGTGTCAAACCATAGATCTAGTACATGGGTACTCGTAAAATCAACTTAGATCTATAGATCTACTAATAACAGAACATCTAGTACCAATTTCATCCCTAACTTCACCTTGTGGGCCCACTTAAGGCCATTTCACACTTCCCAAGAAAATAGGACCCACTTGTGCAAACATATGGTACTATACCTAATCATCATACCCCATCATGTGGCCTAAACCATACATAGGTTGAAACACTAACAATCTCTTACACCACCTTCAACCATACCTTAACTCTTAGGTCCACTTAGCCTTGCATTGGTTTCCGTAACTCATCATTTACCTACCTTTAGAAACCTTTGTTTGGGTCCAATCAACTGTGATTGGTTATAGGGTCTCCCCCTAGGTCTTGCTACACTTTGACCTAAAGCGAAGAGTGCCTCGGTTGACGTGACTCCCACCTTTCATTGGGAACCGTGGCATCTCTTGGGTCACCTCTTTAGTTGCCTGTCTCCTCTACCGTCCCGGATGGGATACCTCTTGGGGCAACTACAAGTTGTGTGATAACAGGGCTATCAGTCCACAAGGGCGAAGTTCCAAGCTCTTCTACCCTACCATAACTCATGCAACTCTCTGGTGTTGAAACCCCTTCCACAGCTCTCCCAATCTACTAGCATTCCTCCCCCATCAGGCTACACAACACAAGGAATGGGATCCCCTTCACTAGTTGCAGTCCCTCAGGCTATCCCAATTCTCTTCTATTGCTCCAACATAGGTTGGCTAGGGAATCTTCATGCTTGGACTCTAGAGATCTCAATTGCATGCTAGGTTCCTTTCACAAGCACACTACGCACATTAGGACTAGCTTCCCAAGTTAATTTGCATGAGAAGGTATGGTAACTCAGGGTTCCTCTCTCTTATTTTTCTGTGATGTACTAGTCAGAGCCCAAGTTAGAATGGTGGAGTGAGTGATTGAATGAATGCAATCCCTCAATCCCCAACTCAATTCCCACATTATATATGCATGGTTTCCACTTGCCATGTGGCTCCCCATGAGGCCGTTTCCCCCCCTTTAATTCCTTCTTAAGATAATACACAAGGGTTAATTATGTCATGGTCTCTAATTAAGGGTTTAGGAACTTTGGTGTAAATTCGCTAACCAAGGTTGACAAGTAAGGCCAAGGACTTAGGTTAATAACAACTAGGGTTGTCTCCCCCCTTAGCTCCCTTCCACTTCCCCTACTTGTGGAATCATAGGCCCCCATATCTTCTTTGTCCTTCTTCATTGCAGCTGTTATGGATCTTTTATTATATTCAAGCACACATATTTATAATATATTTGGTCATTGTGGACCATTTGTGTCCAACTTCTAGCTTATGCATCATCACATACATAATTACAACATGGGGTCAAAAACAGGGTGTTACATTCCCCTCCCCTTTAATTTATGCACCGTCCTTTGGTGCATCATCGACTACACACACACAATTAAAAAACTTGGCATTGTCCTTAAATAGGTATATTATGCCTTCACATGGAATCCTCTAGCTCCCAAATTGCTTCCATAGCTACATTTGCTACACCATTCTTGTTCCTTTCAATCTTGTAGAACTATTGGCTATTCCGCATACAATTGCCAACATTGATTATTTGCTACCTGGTTGCCTCCTAAGGCTTGGAATATCAACATGCACCTATCAATCATCAAGAAAAAATGTGCACGTTTAACCATTCTCATGCAACAATTATTTTGTCCATAGGAATTTTTGATATCACAAGAAAAACATGTATATCCATATCACCAAATAAGTACAAAATTTTGTCCAATACTTATTTGTATGAATATTTCTTTGCTTTCATGTGGCTTCCATAGGCATGCATTCAACTCATTGCTCTTCTTGACACACACTCTACAACTGTCCCATTCCACTAGCACTCCTCCCTTATCAACCTGCACAACACAAGGAATGGGATCCCCTTCTCTGCATGCAATCCCTTTGGTTATCCCATTTCCCTTCCAGTGCTTTAGCATAGGTCGACCAAGGAATCTTTGCGTTGGGATTCCAACATACTTGTCACATGAATCTCTCTGAGCAAATTCATCTAAGTTGCCCCTTCCTTGTTGCAGACACTCTTCCAGACTCAGGCATCCCCTTCTTTGCTAAGCAATCTAAAACGGAAGCACATAAACTTTGTTTGATAAAAAATTATCAATGTTTGAAATAAGAATAGTTGAATAAAAATGAATGATGATAGCAGGTCCAAGGTGTTATTGGATTTGGCGCATTCAAACATATGTGGTCCTATGTTAGTGGCATCGTTGACTGATTATAATTACTATGTGACCTTCATGGATGATTTTCTCCAGGAGGACGTGGATCTACTTCATGAAGACCAAGGATGAGGTCTTCAATTGGTTTTGGGAGTTTAAGGTTCTTGTGTAGAACCAGATAGAGAGGAAGATTTGAGTTCTAAGGACATATAATGGGGGTGAGTATATCGGCAAAAAGTTCAAAGAATTCTGCAAGGAGAAAGGAATTAAGGAGCTGATAGTACCTTACAACCCATAGTAGAATGGGGTTGTAGAGAGGAAGAACAGGGCCATCATTGAAGTTGCCAAGGCAATGATCCATTATCAGGATTTTCCCATGTTTCTTTGGGCAGAAGCATGCAACACGACAGTTTACATGCAGAACATGGGTCCTCATAAGGCCTTGGAGGACAAGACTCTTGAGGAAGCATTCACAGGAGTGAGACTAGAGATTGGTCACTTTCGTATCTTTGGATGTCCGGTGTATCTGCATGTACCTTCAGAGAAAAGGATGAAGCTAGAACCTTCAACATAAAAGGGCATTTTTGTGGGATATAGTGAGACTTCAAAGGCATAGAGTGTGCATTCCTTCACTAGGGAAAACATTAGTGAGGAGGGATGTTTGATTTGATGAGGGTCGAGCCTTTAGGAATTCACATGAACCCTTTCTAGCAGTGGCATATGATGAGGAGTGAGAGGCTCCAAAGGTTGAGGACAGACCAACACTAGCAGGTACAAGGACTTAATCTTCAGATCATGATGAGGAATTGGAGGCTCCTTCCAGTTCTGTCAAGAGGAGGCCGAGATGGCTATAGTAGACACTGAAAGATGCTTAGGAGCATGTGGAGGATCCTAGGAGAACTTTCATGGAGAGTGTTACGATGGTACTAGCACCAGCACCAGCATACCTGCAGAGGTTCCCCAAGGAGAGGGTGTCTTTTTTCTGACCATGAGGGGTGCCAGCTCATTCTGAGGTAGGGGCATGGCTAGACTCTCTGGTTCCTCCTTTGGAAGTATTATGGCTTAGTGGCATTGTTGACTGCCTCATGAAAGGGTTTAAAACCCTGAGGTTGGTGTCCGGGGCTTCCAAGGGTGGGTCATTGGGTCACATGACCCCAACCTTGTTTTATCACTCTAGCGGCAAGTTCTTCAGCACTATGACATCTACTCATCCTTCATAGGACCTCCAGCACCCTCCTGGCCCTCCAGTTCACCAACGCTCTCTCTCTTAGCTCTCCTACAGAGGATGACGTCATCTTCTTGGGTAGATTGTATTGCTTGATAAGGGGGGGCGTTGAGGGTTTTTCATCACTATTGGGGTTAGTTGGGCATGATGACCCCCCCTACATAGTGTGGCCTTCAATTTGGTCAAATATGGCCTTGTTTAGCGATTTTGCTCAAGTAGGGGTCAAATCTGGGGAAAACATCCCAATTTACCCACTACTTAGATTATTTTATATTATTTTTATTCTAATTTTAAGTTGACATGTTTAATATTAAATTAACCTTATTTATGTAAAGTGAGTGTGAGAGCATATAATTCAATCTCCTCACTTCATTTTTATCATCAACTCTTGGGATAATTTCATTATCTCTGCTATTTGCCCTAACTAGGGCTCTTTGAAGGGATGCACTCCTTGATGAAGGTTATTTTGCAAGTTTGAAGCATTTCTTGGAAGTTTTACTATTGTTCATGCCATTGCTAAGGTGAGGCTAGAGTTGTTTGCTTAATACATGCACTTGGAGGTATCTATACTTTTGGTTTGATGTCTCTTAGTCAATTTGTATGAAAGTGATGCTTGTTAGGGTTGAATGGAAGCCATTGTTGCTTCAGTTTGTCTTGGTTAGCATTTCATTTTTATCTTTGATCACCCTTGTATTCAAGCTTGAGCTTTAGGTCTTCAAGTTTTGCTAGGCTAGGTCTCCTCAACGAATCCTAGTGAATGTTGAGGTTAGCCCTAGTTGCCAAGCTTGCCAAGTACCATTTCAAGGAGGGTAACTCCTCTCATTGATGCCCTAGGGTTTGGTAGATAGTTTTCTTTCGAAACCCTAGGTTGCTCATTCACTCTTATAAACCTTTTTTCTGAGTTGTATATTTTTTTAAATATTATTGTTAGGTTAAACTTGCATTTTCATGGTAGAATTAGGGTTAGATTTAAGTCAGCAATTTTATAATAAAAACCCTAAAAATTTAAATTTTTTTTTGGCCTCCTAAAATTTCGGTCCTTCCTCTTATAATTTTGGCCTTCTTTATTTGTCCCTAAAAACCCTAGGGCGAAATTTTAAGAGCCCTAAAAATCCCCAAATTATCAAAAACTCCCTTAAAAATCCTAATTTCTGAGTTTTGTCTATTTGTACATATTATGTTAGCTTAGTTTAATTTTTATGTTAGTCTGCAAATAATTAAATTCAAAAACCTAAGTAAACCCTGATTTTCTGTGTTCTTAAACCCTCACCACAGTCCTAAGATGCTCTAACTGCAGACCTTTTTCTCCTTCCATCTTCCTTCTCCACCTTCATGACATCCCCTTCCATTTCTTTCTGCTGCCTTATCCAAGCCTTTCCATTACCATTGACAGAGGTCTGCAATAAATTTGCAGACCAACTGTCATACCTCTTTTCTGCTGCCCTAATTCTGCACAAGCACATACAAAAAATTTAAAGAAGGGTCAGTTTTCAGTGTTAAAATTTTTTGTTAAAGGTATAACTTAGTGTCACTTTTCTTGACTGAATTTGATCTCCTTTCTTACATGATATTGTATACAACTCGAGATTTCATTATTGATGTTTAGAGATCTGATTGCTTTGCATACATTTGGAGTAAATCTCGCTGTGTAGATAACCCAGAATTTGCACCTACAGTAAATATGAGAAGCTACCTTTTACTCACATTGTTTCCATTGGGTTATTTCAAAGACCTGTCATAGCTAATTTAGTCTTGACTGGAAAATATTTGGTGCTGATACACACACTGATAAAAAGTGCCAGCTAACACTATTCCTTTAAATACTAAAGTGATATCTAGTTGTATACATTGGGCTAATTTACATGCTGCTGATAATAATCCTAATTGAAGACATATTTACCTATAAAATCCAAAGTTCACATCTGCAAAATTGGATAATTTTTGGTCTTTCACACGCTTAATGCCTATGATGTTATTAATGCTAAATGATCTTTAACATTTCCTGTGTATTCTTAAAAGTATTTCACTGTGCAAACATAGTCTGGAAGTTTACTTTCAGATCTGGAAAATTGCAAGTATTTTGTTGAATATCTATTTGATGGAATTCTACATGCTTTAAATGCTAAGGTGATTGCGATAACTAAATCGTATACCTTTCATGTCCTGTATATCTACATACAAATCTGAAAGTGACACAATGATGTATTTTGTATAATTTGACAAATATTTTTACTTACTAGACATCACCACAAACTAAATACTAATACCCTGAGAAAGGTCTGATTTTAGTGATAAATTACAGATCTGAATGATGATAGAATTATTTGGTCATTGATGAATAGTGATGCTACATTGATGTGGATGCATTGTTTATTGGCTAAGACATAAATGGTTCTTGTTTGATCTTAATTAATTGGTTGATGAGACATATTCGAGTGTTGTACCTAATTAACTCTTGATGAATGATAGTCCCGGCACCATTTCAATTATTTGCTTCAGTTTCTATCAAGTACATGATATTGGAACTACAACTTAACTACGATTTTGGTTATAGGTTGTGGCAATATAGTCTTTTGATCCAATATTGATTATAGTGATACATGTGTACACGTTTATACATTTCATTAAATGATCTAAGTGGATTATTGATTTTCATTATATCTTTTACACCCACTAGCATTGATCATAATATTATTGACTCCATTTAGGCACTGGTCTAACTACAAGATTGCATAGAATATAGTTTATTGGTTGTTCTAGTGTCTTTACAGGATTCCATAATGATACCTCTCCTTGGAGGTTTCGACTTCCGAAGAAGCTAGAATGGTGACCGAGGTGACATTGGGTCACTGATCTTAGTTTTGCTTACTGGGAATTAGCCCTGCTAATTTGTTCGGTAACAATTTTGGCATTGTTGCTGGGGAGGTTTCAAAGCTTGAAGTGGTTCATCCGGAGTCATTGACATCCTTGGCAAAACGACATTTGGTAAGAACTCAAAGGTGAGGTATTTTTCTTATATTTGAAAATATCTATAGAGGACTAACCCCGCATGTCTTATCTGGCGACTCCACACATTTAAGGCGACTCCACTTATCAAGAAGCAATTCGGAACATTCACCATTATCTCAGGTACGTATTTGTTTAGTGCTTTCATTGAGATTTGTTTAAGGCTAACTTGGCAGGTCTCTCCTGGCGATTCCGACTGAAGAAAATATAAAGGAAGTACTTGGCAAAACTGAAAGTCAAGAGATATGTTCCCTTGATATGGGAAGATATCCTATGACTTTTGAATACCCGATGTATGACTTTTGGTTAAATCTCTCAAACATTTCAGAACATACATCAGGTATTCAAAAGTCAAGAGATATGTTCCCCTTTTGAATACCTGATGTATGTTCTGAAATGTTTGAGAGATTTAACCAAGGCATAGGATTTCTTTTCCATTATAGTGTATTTTAACTCAGAATTTTGCAATGCACGACTCATGAAGGAAATAGGTTGCTCGAACCCTTCGAAGTTCTTTTGGAGCAACACCCCGACAATAGTATCTTCTGATGCAAAGGAAAATATCATAAAGTCATTGGTGTAATTGGGGCTAACCAAAACATGTGACTTAGTGATAACATTCTTTATACTGGAAAAAGCCTCCCTCCCCTCATTAGTCCATACAAATTTAGCATCTTTCTTGAGTAATTGTTGCATGGGTTTCATCAATTCATCCAGATTGGGGATAAATCTTCTAATGAAGTTGATGTGTCCATTAAAAGATTGGAGGGATTTCACATTTCTTGGCAAGGGTATCTTCTTAATAGCTTCAATTCTTTCAGGGTCAACTTTGACCCTATCTTTAGATATAATGTGACCTAGAAGCTTTCCTTCATCAATCCCTAGGTCAGATTTAGCCAGATTTAAGGAAATTCCATATTTCCTACATCTTTCAAAGACTTGCTTAAGATGATTGACATGGCTGAATCTTTCTTTTGAAAAGACTGTTAAGTCATCTTGATATATCTCAATGATCTTTCCAATTAGTTCTTTAAAGGCATAGTCCATGGCTCTTTGAAAAGTAACCCCAACATTTAGAAGACCAAAAGGCATTCTTAGATATTCGAAGGTACCCCATGGGGTTGTGAAAGTGGTTTTATGTTTGTCCTCTTTCTGTATGACAACCTGATTGTATCCCAAAAAACTATCAAGCATGGACATCATACTAGATCCATTGACCCGTTGGAGGAGGGTCTCCATGTTTGGGAGAAGATAGTTGTCCTTCTGACAAGCTACGTTGAGATTTCTGAAATCAATGCATATCCTTATACTCCCATTTTTCTTTCTTACTACCACTAAGTTGGAGCACCAAGATGAATGTTTAGTGGGTGCTATAATACCCGCCGCTAACATTGGGGTTTGACTTCTTGAAATTTTGGCTTGAGGGGGATGGTGTGCTGGAAGACATCTTCCCGATATGCCTTTAGTTCGTCATATGTGGAGGCAAATACATCCCTTTATTCCTTTACTAAGTTAATCAAGTCATTTCTCTCCTTTTCAGAGGTGCCTTTTCCAATTTTTATCATTTTAGGACTTGTTTCCGATCCAATGTTTATTTCAATATAATCCCCTGGCTTCATTTGATCAATGCTGTTCTTCGTCCTATCCCGTTTGTCAAAAATGTTCTCTGGTGCTATACATCCATGTGGCACAGGATTGTCAAACTAGTTGCCCTTTCCCTGATACTCTTTGTCTTGCTCTTGTTCATTGGCTTTGTAATTTGAGAACTCATCTATGTTGTGAATGAATTTAAGAATTTGTTCATCATCCTTTAAAACTTGCCAATGTTCTGTGTTATCAGGTACTGATGGTCTAAATTTGATTTCAAGTTTATAGTCACCTTTTAACATTTCTTCTGATGGTTGGAGGTTTGATCCCGAAACTGCCAGTCTATCCGCTGCACTATTTTGATCTCTAGAGATTGCTTCTATATTTCTAGCATCGAAAAATTCCATAGTATCCCAAATTGCATTTCTATACTTTTTAGTCTTTGACATTTACATGCAAATTGGTTTTTGACTTGTTGAACTATTAAGCCCGAATCACCCATTATACTTAGCAATTTGATCCCCATGTCCTTGGCTAACTCGATGCCTAGTAGAAGTGCCTCATACTCAACTACGTTGTTGGTGGCTTCAAATTCCAATCTGAATGCAAAGTTAAAAGTCTTTCCCCCAGGTGAAGTTATAACTATCCCAGCCCCATTTCCAGCTCTTGAGTGAGCTCCATCAAAATTCATCCTCCATATCTCATCTACTTTTTCATCTTTTATATTTTCTTGAATGGGAGCTAGAAAGGTAGAGTTAATTGCATAAGTGCCATGTTCGTCAGTATTATAAACATATTGGTTTAATGGCTTCTTGGGATTTTCAACATGGTACTTCTTTTCCTTTTCATTATGCAATTTAACTAGAGAATCCTTAGATGCTGGCACAATGTCATAGGTCCAATCCATTTGGATCCATCCTCCTAAAGTGGCAGCTCACTTCCTAGAAAGCAACATTCCCCACTTCTCTGGAACATCAACGACAAGGATGTCCATAGTTACATGGATATCTGGATATTTAGCTAACCTTACTGACTGATTTTCAATAATTCCCACAACTTCAACCTGCTTAGAGTCCATGGCACAAACATTTTGATAAGGTCTAGATGTTTTAAGGTTGAGTTGTTGCATGACCTTTTTAGTCATGATGTTGGAGGAAGAACCCGAATCTAGCATACAGTTGTGTAGAAGAAGATCACCTATCATCAATGATACATAGAAAGGGGGATGATCTTCTCTTCTTGGGTCCTTGGTATGCAAGATTATTAGTGGGTCTATGGAGACATTGTTGTTGCTTGTGGATGGTTGCTCTATAGTGTCTGAAAAAGTAACCCTTTTAGGGGTAGGAGGATTTAAAGGTGTGGGGGGATTTGTAGGAGTAGGAAGATCTAAGACTTTTAACAACTTTTATTTCTGTCCAGGAATCTTATAAAGTTCATTTACAGGTACAGGTACTTTAGTGGTTTTGAACCAATTACCCCAATCAAAATTCAAATCATTTGCTTCATAGGATTCATTTGGAGTTATTACCTTTGGTGGATATTGCATGGAAGGTCCAGGATTTGCTCTTCTCTGATAAGTAACACCATTGAACTATTGCATGTTGTGAATTTGCTCGTTTGAAGGCCTTTCTCCATAATGTCTAGTTAAGTTGTCTACTTCCTGACTGTATTGTCTGGCATGTTTCCAACTTTCTTTGGGGATGTTATGGATATCTCCGACAATGTTCACATACTCAGGCTCACTTGATTTCTGATCACTACCACAACCTTCCGGAAAACCATGCTCTTGAACATAGCATGCATAGTGACAGGTAGATTTTTCATGAAAGTCTCTACATGCCCTACAAAATGGTGTATAATCCTCGACCATGTTAGCAGCTTCCAATGGATTGGGAGGCCTCTGTTCATGGTTGGGTCCTTTCTTTTGCCAGTTTGTCTTTTGAGGATATGTTCTTTGGATAGGTTGCGTTTGTGCCCTTTCCATGGTTATGAACCTATTTTGCATTTCTTTCATTTGGGAAAGATACCTCCTTTCCATGCTTTCCATCTTCTCGTTCATATCCATAAATTTTCTCTCACAAGCATTTCTTTCATTGGAAGATAAAGGATCTTTTTACTTAGGCTCCGATGGCTTCATGGGAGTTGAAGCCCTTGAAAAACCAGGAATGTTAGACTTTCCAGAAGATTGCATATTTTTATCAATTTTAGTGGCCATTTCCTGGGCCATCAAAAGAGTAGTGGGCTCCTTGTCTCTGAGTTGATATTGCATTTCCCCACTAAGTGCCTCAATATAGTAAACCAAGATGGATTGAGCAAGTGGTTTATAGTCGGTGTGGATAGCATTTGCTAAATCAATGAACTTCTTGTTGAATTCTTCCATAGTTTCATTTTCACTTCTTTTAATATTTGTCAAAGCGGCTAACTGATGGCGAGGCTTTTTTTTCTCACCAACCTTGTTGGTGAAAGCAGTTTTGAATGCCTCATAAGTTGCAAAGGAATTGTCTGGTAAGTTGATGAAGCAGTCACCTGCATCTCCATCCAAGGATAATGCAAGAAGTTTCATGTACACATCATCATGTTTATGGGTTGGATCCCTCACATGGGCACTAATACACTTGGCAAATCTTTTCATATGGTGTGTAGCAGTAATGGCATCAGTGCCAGTGAAGTTGGGCAACTTGTCTATAGCTTTGTCAGGTATATCATGTGGTTGACCAGTTATCTGAGTGAAGTTAAGAGGACTATAGAATTTTGCCATTGGATCAGACAAATGATTATTAGGCTCTACAAAAAGACTATGGATGTACGAAATAGACTCAGATCCAAGGTTCTCAAAAATCCTACGAGAAGCTAACCTATTTAATCTCCTCCTATAAACCTTTTCAGGTTCAGGGATGAAATCAAGTAGGCCTACAAAGTTTCTTCTTGTTGAATACCTTGGTAAGTTAATTGACAGTGGAGTCGCCAGATGGATTCAAGTCTAATTTCAGAGAGTTGATTGGACTAAAAATCTATCAAAAAGGTAAAGGTAAAAACTAAGAAAAAACTAAGTTAAAGTCGTCCAGGAACAAAAAATTTGTCCCCAGCAACTGCGCCAAAGATGTTGCCCGCCGAATGTGCACACCAGTAGTAGAAATCTTTCGAAAGCTGTTTTCCAAGTGGGAAAGGTGTGGCCTTGGGGGTAAGCAAAGAGTCAGGTGCTGTCACCTGATCCCGACTCTGTCGTTTAGGCAAACTCCTAACGAAGCCAAGGGGGGTAGTCCCTAAAAAGAGTTTCTAAGGCTCTCTGTGTTTTAAAGTTAATGGTATGTATGATGCAGATGGATGTTGTTTAGGAGTTTTTGTGAGGTTTTACAATAATTGAATTAGATAGTACCAAGCATATACTTGCAAAGATATTTGAAAGATACACAACCAATTGACAATTTATAAATATGGCATCCACAACATGATAATAACAATATGTATGTTATCACATCTATGTTAGCTGGAGCTACCATACTACAGACTGTGTGGCCGAGGACTGCACAGTACTTTTTTTTCCAGATCAGAGATCAGCTGCCTTCAGACGAGGCAGTTTTGTTCAGATTGCCCCTAGCAAATATATCAGAGGGGACAGACAGTTGTACAGTGCTACACACATTGTCGCTTACCATCTACCACAAGGTCACCTCTTCCTTGCCAGGCTTTGACATAAGCCCATTTGAGACAGTTGCCTAGTCTTGTTCTGATCGAGACTATCACAGTGCATTGTTGGTTTATTATGATTGCCCGGATTCAGCAGAGATCCAGCTCAGAGATAGCTTCAGTAGCAGCAGGTATATGGTGCAGCAGGTATTGCAGTTGATGATTATTGCTCATGATATAGATTAGATTTCTTTATACTTGTTAGTACACTAACTTTGCATGAGATGATATATCTGGTGATCTAGCTTCTGTATGATGTGATTGGGCCCTTGATGATGTCAGTCCACCCCTCCAGTTAGACTGGTGTATATGCATGCTGAGTCATGTCCTCTACACTTGGCATAGACTTGATCACTTAGTCCCTCTCGGTAGCTGACTTTAGCTCCATTATCACTGCCTCCATCCATCCGACTCATCCATGATACTTGTTCCCGACTTGGATTCTGATTTGTGATCTTGAGGACCCCTTCCCCACTGATCTCTGAGTTTGCCATGACTCCCTGTTTATTGTGCCTCAGCTCTTTATTGTGTGAGTTACACGGTTAGACCTGGGATTTGCTCCTGTTGGTTGCCCCCGATGTTGCAATGCAGTTAGGATTGTGTAGCCTCACCGGGTGTTCCCCGTTAGTCATCGAAGCATGTATTGCTCACCCCCATTACCTTTGCAGTATGAGCACCATGTTTATATCTTTTGAGATATGTATGTAGCCCAAGAGGGCCTTGATGTAAATGAAGAAATGAAGAAATGTAAATTAGGCCAAAAAGGCCATTATGTTGTAAATGTAAAATCTAGCCAAAAAGGGCTAAGTATGAAACTCATTGTAAAATCCATGCAATGTGTTTATAAACACACATGGATACTGGTCAGCCGTACATGTCAGCATTTGTAGTGGTTATTCCTCACCTAGTCCTGCAGGGCAAGGAGGTGAGAGGGAGCAAGGGACAAGCTCAAGATTGCCCCCTAGAGTCTCAAGTTACGGTTTGCCAGACACCTAGTTTGGCGGCTCTAGAAAAGAACCTCACGGTGTCTTCGGATACGGATGTGAGTTGTGAGATACTTGTTAGATGACTAGTGGTGGTTTCCCTGCACTATACCCATTTGTGAGGCACCGCCCTTCCTCGTGTTCCGTCATGGCATACTTATCTCAGTGGACCCCACTTTCTCGAGTTGTCCAAAGGGTCACATGATCTTTATCCCTGTCCTCCCATTGTCCTCCACCTTTGTTTCCACATCACCTAAAGTCAGCAAAGTGGTCAATTCTATAATATGTGCATAGCATTTAGTCTTCTGGATGTGGTGGGCCCACCTCATCAGGGCCTCGTATTATCTCGAGATTTAATGTACTTTTGATCACCATGTTATCATTGTATTTCTTAGTAATGTACTAACTTGTATAATTGAGCCTTATCACTCCATGTTTGCACACAGGTATGCAACTAGCACTATTGTTGACCAGATTTAACTTAGTCGAACTGAGTTGACTAGGCCAAAAATGGGCCCGAAAAAATGTTGCAACCAGAATTTCGATTTCGGCCAATTATTATCTATAGGGGTCCCATATGAGCATGCAGGTGTCGAATTGCAAAATACTGAAGCATTTGAGAAATTTTTAATTATTATTGGTCAATTTTGACCTATTTTAATTAAAAATTATGGATTTGGGGCAAGTAATGCCTAAGTGATGGATCGGGGTCGTTCGAGTGGTCATCCCTACTACTTTTGGGGTCCACGATCGCATTGCAGCAGACGGTTCAGCAATCCGGGCAATAAAAGTGGGTCAAAAGCCCAAATTTCATCTTCAGCCATATAAACCAGCAAAAATTACATGGAAAATCAGAATTTGACTAAGGCAACTATAGGCAAATGGCAAAATCAATGGTTGGCAAAGGAAAAGGTAATTTCTAAGGTAAAATGGTAATGTTTCATATGTTATTAGCACATTGTGGGGCCCTCTATTGCCCAGCTCACCATTGGAGGTCGAATTGCCCATAGGGGGCGTTTTTCTCCACCTTGGGAATTCGATTTGGTTGGTTCTATTGATATGGGGCCTTGATGTATCATGTTGGGGGGATAAAACATCCCATAGACACCCCCCAACTCCACCTTATGTATTGTATGGCCCACAATGGGCCCCTCTCCTCCACATGTGCGCTTCTCTTGGGGCAATTCGCACCCCCCTCTTTGAGCTCATCTCCACCCTTGATTTGGCAAATGGGAGAGTTAATCCCAGCCATTGGTTTTGGGGGGAATGAGGCTAGGTGTTGAGCCATCTCTATAAGAAAATGGGCTCACCCTATTGTACACTCTCTTGGCATTTTTGGACAGAAATAGAAGAGAAAACGTTGCTGCTCTTGCTTGGCTCTTGGGTGATACTCTTGTGGGATTGTTGATTGCCATACCATCTTGATACACTAGTGTATATTGCAGGTTGTCTCCAGCATTATTTCTCACCGTTGTTTTGCAGTTAGCACAAAGTCTTGGAGGAGGGCGCATCATTTGGCTTCGACTGCTGCTCCACTCTCCGGATTGACCACAAAAGGGAAGTGTTTTTACTATTTTCAGTCAAGCATTTCTTTCATCTTTATTTGTGTTGCTGTAGATTTCATTTGTGTGTCAATACTAATCTGATTTATTGTCTATTGGTGTTGGCAAGCAAGGAGGACGAGCTGGTGGGGACTGAGTAGTTCTATTTCACTTGGGGACTTCTGCACTACGCTCTATTTGATCTTCGGGACGTATAGGCCTCATCAAAATCCAAGATATCAGCTGATACCAAGTAAGTGTTGTCTCTTCTTCTCTTGTATTTCAATTTCTGGTTTGCTTGGAGAGAAAAACTCACTAAAACCCCTAAAAATTAAAATCTACAAAATCCACCGTTAGAATTTTTTTATTTTGTAAACCCACTAATGAAACATACTTAGAAGCCTATGTCTTAAGTTTCGTTAAATTTAGACTCCATTTGCCCACCGAATCAACACTGGCCTACCTGGCAAAAACGCTCCCCTGGGGCGTTTTTCCGTTTCAGCTCGTTTGGGTTAGTTTAGGGTTCTAGGTACTTGATAATCGGTTTTAAAACGTCTTTTTACCCTAGAATATCAAGTATAATTGGCTGGAAGTGAGCATAAACACTTATTTTTCTATGCCCTAGGTCCATTTTTCCACTGTTTAACTCATCCCCCTAGGGCATTTTCATTTCACTTCTTGCTGGCCTGTTTTTTTTGTTATAAATCAGCTAAGTAATCAATTTATAATTGCTAGAAGATGTGTTTTAGCTGCTTATTGCACTGCTGCCATGTATGAGTAAATCATAACGAGCTTCATTCCCCATAGGCAGGGCTCCCAATCGCTCTTCTAGTCAATTTCCGTTTGATGATCTAATTTCCAACCTTCTAATCTTTCAAAGAATTCATCATTTAAACTTATAATCAGATCTGAGATCATTCCACTTAATCCACTCCCTAATCCTTAATCTCGATCTCATAAGGCTGGAAGAAATCTCACACTTAGTCATCCATATCACATTTTGTTTTACTTATCTTTTGGGTTTGGGTGTCTGACTGTTGAGTCTCGACCGTAACTGGTTGAGCAGGATCTCCCCCTTGACTTGGCCAAGTGCCTCGTCTAAAGTGACAGTAGCCCTGTCCGGTGTGACTTCCGTTCATTCAAGCGAAGGACTTGGCTATTGCCGGTTACACCTTCCTAGTTGTCTCCTCTACCGTCCCTATTGGGATACCTACCACAAACAGCTAGAGATTGTGTGATAACAATGTACTCCAGATAATAAGCAAATGAATAAACAAGTTGAAGGACCAGTGCCTTATGGAGTCAAAACATGTGCTTGGGATGCTGAATACAAGTCTTGGTGTGCTTGAGATCGTTTTGCGAGTGTTCTTGGTAAATTTTATTGTAAAATTTAAATGGTGAGTTGATTATTATGGGTGAGGGAATTTCCAAGATATACCTTGCGGTACTGGAAATATGTCCGGAAAATACTCTAAGTGGCTCCCTACGAGGACACGTTGGCTATCCAAGTCTCCAAAGCGGTGTTCAACACTACACCAACTAGGGATGTAGCCTAACTGTGCTTTTAAGATCGAGGTATAGTGGTTCTAGCTTCCCCAGGCAGAATTTGCTCACTTTCGAGTATTGACGATCAACGCCAGATTTTCGTTGGTTTGCGGGAATAAATTGTATTAAGTTTAAAGTTGGAATTAAATGTGAAAATTAAAGAACCTGTACCGTTTTTGAGTATCCCAAAATTGGGTAGAGCATACGCGGTATAGAAAATAATAAATTCCAATTTTAAGGGGATGTGTGAAAAAAACCAAAAAGAAACTCTCCGACAGAGAGCCCTCTTGATCCGCCTTATGGTGAGATTCAAGAGATTTATGAGATGCAAAAAACAAGTATTGAAATGAAATCTAATCTACCCAAGAGTCTCTTTCAGGTCTGAGACCGTACTCGGGAAAGCAAGGGGGTTAGTAAAAACTCAAACAAAAAGCAAGTGAAACTCTCCGATAGAGAGCACTCTTGATCCACCTTTCGGTGAGATTCAAGAGATTTTGGATTCTTTTTAATTTAACAATTTTATATCAAACAATGAAAACAAAAAAACAAAATCTAAGAATGTCTAACAGTTTATCAAATGGAAACTAATCTAGGAATAAAATCTAAGCTACTTGCAAAAGATTGAAATTAACTAGTACGGAATTGAAACTAAGCTAAAGCAAAAAAGAGACAAAAAACACTACAAGCTTCCCCCAAATGGGGGAAGTGGGGTGTGGGAGCCGTAATCCCACTTGACAATGTTTTTTTTGGTTTTTCTTCACTTGAAAGCACAATAGAATGGGGGAATGAAGAATGGGGAAGTGTTTTTCAAGGAGCTTGCTTGCTTGTAGCCTTTGGGCTCTTTGCTTGTTTGATTTTCTCTTAACCTGTGGATAAGAGCTCTCAGCAAAGGCTTGTTATGGTGTTAGCAAAACCAAAAATTGAACTAGATTACAAGAGATGGAAACTTGAACGATGTGAGGTTTTGGGAATCAAACCAACACGCAAGCTAAGTATGAAATGGAAATTGATTTTATGCAAGCTTGAAAAAAGGTGAAAATTAAATCAAATTACAACTTAGATCTAGATAAACAAAAGGAAACTAAGCTAGTAAAAATGGAGAAGTCAAAGAAGAAAGCCAAAGAGATGGTGAAAAACATCAAAAATAGTGAAGAAAAAGTCAGCCAAAGAGATAAGTCAAAAAGAAAAGAATGAAGGGGCAAGAAAGGAATGCCAAAAGAGACAAAAATAGTATGAAAAACAGTGATAAAAGACCAAAAAACAGTGAGCTAAAAAGGGATGGAAACTGCATGCTTTTCGAGACAACTTGGGCACGTTTCTCAAGACAAATTTTTGGACTTTTTAGAGACTGTTTTTTGAGCTTTTTGGACTGTTTTGGATGAATTTCCAGATCTGTAAAAATAGTGAAATAGGCAGAAAACAATGAGCTATCAAGGCTGGAAATGGGCACGCTTTTTGAGACAAAAATGTGTATGTTTCCCAAGGCAAAAATTAGGCAAAAAGGGGACTGTTTTTTGGTGATTTTGGGAATGTTTTGAACAAATTAAAATGCTGAAAACAGTGAGCTAGGAAGGCTGCCAACAGCATGCTTTTCAAGGCAAGTTTGGGGCACGCTTTCCAAGGTAGTTTTTAGCACTTTTCAAAGGAGTTTTTTTGGCACTTTCCTCAAGGTGTTTTGGGCACTTTTTGAGATGTTTTTGACACTCTTCTTAAGGAAAAAAGACAATCAAACAAGTAGGAAAAATGGATTTACAAACTTAAAAGAAATGACACTAGACTAGATCTTGAAAATTTGAGCTTATGAAAAGTAGATCTAAAGCTATGAAGCTTTAGATCTACTTAGTAAAAGAGATGCAAGCTCAAATAATGATGACCTTAGGAAAATTGTACTCTTTACAAATAGCGAAAACAAGAGAGATAAAAACCTTTAAGAGGAGAATCGTTTATGGTAACCAAGAGAGTTCAAAATTTGCATTTGAAGAGGAGGATAAGAAGAAGTAAACTTAGCTCTTTTGAATCTCGAAATGACTCTTGGATTTCCACTTGGTGATTGTTTGTTGAATCCCTTTGCTTGGCTTCAAGAGGAAGGGATGCAAACTAGCTCCACGTCCTACTTGATCGAATGGGATGATCTGTAAACACAAACACTCATACACTTGCAAATAATGGAGTTAGAACATGTATCATCTATTAATTGAAACCAAAAAGCATGAATTACAAACTAGTAAAATGATACACTTTTAGATCTCTAAAAACAAATATATAAACAAGCAACTTGGAACTACAAATGCTTGATCTTATGTGCTTGAATAAGCCCTCTAAAGCATGAAATACTTAACCAAATTTGACAAGCAAGAGAGAGTATGGAATAGTATCACCTCATTCATCAAGAAAATTGATCCAATCACAACACAAGATGAGCCTCCAAAGCCTAAATTTTATTCAACAATATGCATGAAAAACATTACAATAATCAAGCAGAGTTCCTTTACAAAAATTATCCACACTTGAGAGAGCCTAAAGGCCTCTTATTTATACAAAAACTAGAGAGCCAAAACCCTAAATCGAATTGGTGAAGAGAGAGCCAAGCAAGGCGCATTGACCAATAGAGGGAGAGATCCAAAGCTTGATTGGATAGTTAACTGAGTGCTTGGAAGGTGTGAATGGGGTGAGGTGGCCTCCACCTAGGCAAGGCACCCACCCCATCACCTTGTAATCTCCATCAAACCAACAAACAACTGCCACATCACCAATTCGTGAGAGAGAGGAAGGAGGGCGCAAATCCCAAGGAGAGGATGACTGCAGTGCTCCGAGCTTTTACTGAAACTGTTTGGTGATGATTGGAATATTCTTAAATGCCCAGTGACATGTCATTTAGCCTCTTTATTTATTCAATTTAGACTTTTTTGGAGAGATTTGGATTTTCTCCAAAATAATATTTTTTCTGAATATTTTAAATAAATATTCCTCATTTGTTGATTTTGAGGAAATATTTAATTACAAGGCCAAATAAATGTCTGAAACTTAGGACAAGTGGGTTTAGGGGGTAACTGGATACTTTGGCTTAGAAAATGAGTCTTTATTTGCCAAAATCCACCCCCAAACCACTTAATTATTACAATTTGAAAATTTTCAATTAAACCATAGTAAAATGGCTTAATTAATTGAAAATTTTAATTATTAAAATAATAAAAAATAAAAAATCCAACGCGTCCGGTAAAAACTTTTTAGACGAATTTTCTAACACACCTAGGGACCTGGGAAATGACCATAGAATAAACCAATAGTGTCTAGTAGGTTCATATTTTACAGTTGGGCTCTAATAACCCCCCAAGGCCTAACCGCCAAATTCGGGCATTCCAACTTTGGAGGTTGTAGGAGAAAAACTCATCGATTATTAATCGGCTAAAGGCAAAGCATAATCGACAAGTGAAAAAACTCCTTGGAATACCTTAGTTGACTGTCAAGTCTTAGGGAACCGAGCCACTCAGACCCCCATACTAGCACACTTTATTACAAACTCCATGGGGCATGGTCATTTCAACACAAAAATAAAAGTCTAGCCAGAATTGGCTAAGTCTGAACACACTAAACCTCCGAACTCTGGAGATGAACATGAATCATGTTCAATAACTGGTGGCTCGATAAAAGTTCAACTATTGTACAAAATAGTTGGTAACAGAGGCAAAGTTTGGAAGGAAAGGTAAGGTTCGAAAAAGTCTTTGATTGTCCGATCTTGTCAAAATAAGTGCTCCAAAGACTCTTTTTATGCTGTCATGCAACAAAACCAACAAATGAAATTAGTAGCAAAAGTGCCCAAAATCACTTTAGAAGTGACTTGGGCAGATCAGAAAAAATGCTAAAAATTCTAAGTTAAAAAACTAGTTTAACTAAAGCAAAAAAGACTAAGATGGACTGGCTAAAAATCCAATCCTCTTAGGGTCTTGAAAAGGCAGCCAATAAAGCACTTGAGTTGCTTGATTTAACTTTAAAATATTTCAAAGAAAGAATCTTTCAAACAAGCTTTGAATTTACTTGAATAACTTGCTCAAAAATACTTTCTTAGAGCTAGATCCACAAAAGATTTTAATAATTTGAAAAGCTTTTAGATCTATGCACTAAATCAGATCTACTTTTTTAAATATGTCTTATAAAGAAACTATATCTGAAAATTTTAAGAACTGGTAACCAAGATAAATTTTAATTTAGAAGAGAGAAAGAGGAGATGAATGTGAGTAAAACTTGTTGCCAGAAAGATTCACCCAAGAGACTTGGAGTGGGATGCTGAGGGAAATTGTCTTGAAAATTTGCCCAAAAGTGAACAGGAAGCAAACTAGTTCCAGTCCTCCTTCAAGCTGTGAGATTCCTGTAAAACTAATCACAAACTTGCCAAATACCTGTGAGATCCAGACATGCATATCAAAAGAAACTAGAACAACATGCATATACATATAAACTTATAAAACATGTTCGATCTATGCCTCTAAACATACACATATAAAAGAGACTAGCGAGTAATCTAACTTACTACTTTTCCTACTGACCATAGTAGTCAATCAAAGGGTAGATTCATGAAGTAAGAAAACAAGAAAGCAATTAAAACAATTACCTCAATAACACCATGACAATTTGGATCCACACAATAATGCAACACACAGGTTAGCCTCCAAAACTTTTCTATATTCCCAATGCAAAAAATAATAAACAAAATACAATAGCAAGCCTTCTCTCAATCCAACTCTAACTAGGTTGGAATGAGAGGGTTGCCCTCAATTTATAGAAGAAGAAGAGAGGAGGGCGCACTTGCTAATGAGGAGGGAGAGATCCAAGGGATTGATTCCTCCTTGATGTAGGAGTGAATGGGGGAGAGAAAAGAGGTGGCTGCCACCTTTCTATTTTCAAAATCAGCTCCCTAAAACATAGTTTCCATCTCCCTCATGCGCCCACCAAAGGAGGAATGCGCCCCCCTTATTGAGGAGAAGTTTCCCTCTTATTTAATTGATGGGAACCTTCTTTATTATGTCTAAAATGGTCCTCCATGAAATCCTCAATCAACTCCGATCCTAAATTAGATTAGATCCCACTGATTTAGGACTTGATATTTTCTTATTGTTCACTTTTTTGGTATTTTTTCTCACTTTTTTTACTTTTTCAAGTAAAAGTAAAATAAATGAAAAATAAAGTGCTCAACCACTTAGGAAAGTGGATCTTGGGATAAAGTAGGTGCTCTGAGCTTGAAAATAAGCATCTCCATGGCATAATTGGCCCCTAGACCACACTTTTATTACATTTTTAATTTTTTCTATTAAACTATTAAAAAATAGTCCAATTTTACGGAAAACTTATTTTTTCTCGGAACTTAAAAAAAACCTAGGGGACCTAGCACATGTCCATACGACTCAATTTCTAGCATGGTTTAATACATTTACACCTAGGCTCTAATAACCTCCTAAGGCCGAAACACCACGTCGACCACCCCAACTTTGAGGCATGAGTGAAAAACTCAAAAATTATTAGGTGTTTGTTTAACAACAAATAATTAACAAGGAAAAAACACTCTGGGCTAGTTGGATTAATGTTTAAGTCCTAGAAAGCCAAGTCTTTTACATACAACTACCATGCTAACCAATGGTGCACGACTCGAACTCGGCAAAGACCCGACTGGCATATGACTCGTAGACTTAGGAAAAACTCGGTGAAGACTCGGGACAGACTCGACAAGACTCAACAAATAGGAAAAAACAAATATTGTACATTTTTAGCACAACAAAGAGGTTAAAAGCATTTCCAATCCATATAAAATATAAAACTACTTTTTATTAATTTCTCCTAGTGTTAAGTTGTACACAATAAAATATTAAAAACAATACAAAATGTCAAAAACATTATAAATTTTTTTAATATTTAATAAAAATGAAAAATAAAAACATTAAAAAAAACAAAATTAAAAAACATTACAAATTTTAATATTTAATAAAAAACATTATAAATTTTAATATTTAATAAAAATTTAAAAAACATTACGAAAAAACAAAATAAAAAATACCTTGTGGCCACGGGCCCGTGGGCTGAGATACTCAGCTCACAAGGCAGAAAACACATAACAACAAAAATTAAAAAATAAATTAAATAACAAAATAAAAAAACAAGAACCGTACTCATCTCCCTCGCAGCTCCAGTCGCAGCCCTCCTCTCAGCTCTAATGGCAGCCCTCCTCGCAGCTCCGATGGCAGCCCTCCTTCGCGGGTTTTTTTTTTCCTTCAGTCGCAGCCCTCCTTCGTGGGCTTTTTTTTTTCCTTCAGTCACAACCCTCCAGCCGTAGCCCTCCAGTGCTGAGACTGCCCGAGTCTTAGCGAGTCCACGCGGGTTTTCTGAGTAAGGACGAGTCGTCCGAGTCAACGAGTCTTTGGCCATGTTAGCAGCGGTTACTCGTCCTGGAGTTCGACTCGGCCGTACTCGCGAGTATGGGCCAAGTGGTGCTTCACAGATGCTAACACATTTTATTACCATTACCCCAAGGGGGTATGAACATGTGGTACAAAAAATAAAGGGCCTAGAAGGCTTGATGGACTTTTGAACTCTGATAATAAACACTTTGACATGTTCAAGCCTTCGGTGGTTCACTCGGAATCCACTAAGTGCAATTTTAGTGGATAACAAGCCTGAGTTATCCAATGTCAACATGATGTATGACACACCATTTTCGGAGATTCATGTTGATCCCATTGAAGAACAACATGAGGAACCATTCATTGAAGATATTATTGAAGACTCTCCTCATGTTACCTCAACAGAAAATGTTGAAGAGTGGGATTTTTTTCAAGACTATTTCAATGATGATGAGCACATTAGTACTCCTCAACCACCTCCAGAAGAAACCATTGCAGAAGCCCATATTGAAATTCATGAACAAGTTTGCAATGTATATAATGATGATAGTTTGGAAGGTTTCCTTCCTTATGACCTTTTTTTCTGAAGAGGAGGATTATGAGCAAGAAGACAGATATAGCCTGGATCATGATATGAGTGATTAAGAGTCCCTCATGACTGATATAGATGTTGATGATGATAACTGGACATTTATAGAGAACCCCATCTATGCCATGTCTAAAGAAGTAAATGATGTGCCAGAATCCTTTGAGAGCATAATTGAGAATCCCATATATGACATATCTGAAGAAAGAGAGTTTAAGTTAGAAGCTCTTGATGATGTTTGGATTTGTTGGGTGCATGATGTTTGGTCACTGCAACTTGGTTATAAGCTCCAAGCTTTTGCTTGGCTAGTTGTTTACTAGGGGAAGCCTTCCAAAGTCTGCCTTGCTATAAGCGGGTTGATGGATACACTCTGCCTCTATTGCTACTACTCGGAAGCCTTGAAATACATTTTATGGGAGTGCAACTTGGTGGAGTGTAGCAGCATAAGTTGTAATAACATAAATATTCTGTAATTGAATGAAAAAAATATTTTATTGAATGAAAGAGTAATAGTTACAACCAACCTCATGACGGTTTACTTATATGCTTTGATTGGTCATGAGGCGAACGGGTACGTGCCCTTTGAATTCTCATTAACTTACTATTCGTAATTATATTAATTATTAATTATTAATTATTTCTTATTATTTTATTATTATTGATTATTATTTATAATTGTTACATGGAGATATGTTCAAGATCGGCATTCAGCTGTTCTTCAAGGTCAATTTCACTAGCGTGCATTACTATGTGGTGATTTGCTCTCTCTAATATTTTCTCCCTTCACGGACATTTGGGTCTGTCTTCATATTACTGCCATATTTACCATCACTTTGTTGAGAAGCAGTATGTATCAATGTTACAAATATCGTGTCGGTGAATATATCGCCAAGGGTCCAAAAGGAAATTATCGGATTTATCGGCGAAAATGTCGGGAAACATCGACAATATATCGGAAAACTTAAAAAATACAAAAATATTCATTTTTTTTCAATTTTCAAAACATCTAAAGCAACAAGAACATCAAATAAACACATTGCCACGTGAATATGGAAAGAAAACCGATATATAAGATGTATAAGATGTCTAGTGATACTACACACATAAAAAATGAATTGTGTCCTGGATCTTGAGCCCCCACATCATGAATCACCAAAAAAATACAATCAATGTATCTCATATGCAATGAAATCAACTAAATAAAGTAAACTATGGATTCCCTCCACCCCTTTTACGGGAAAAAGTAATCGCTCTAGTAATGGCTCTGCCTTTAGACCTAGAAATCCCAGGCGCTCGTGGGGGGCGTTGTGGACTATGTCATCGTCCAGAAGTGCCTGGAAACTTATGTACTCTAGAAGAACTAGAAGAATGATGATGTATTAGACCCTCATCAAGTCCTCTACCACTGCTACTGCTACTAGTGCCCATATATCTGGCTCCCTCTAACTGAGACTGTGGCTATGAAATTGGTGGCTGTGCAACTGGTGGCTCCGGTGGTGGCACACTCTTAAACGAGTCAAGCCCCTCATCCTCCCATGTCTCACTCTCCATGTCCTGTGTATCATCCTCTAACCAATCAGGGGCTGCCTCCATAATAGGTTCCTCAATCTCCACTCTCCACACAGTAGTGGTGTCAATGGCATCCAATGAAACGACCTCCACCTCATGTTTTTTCTCAATCTGCTTCACCCACAACCTGATATTGTAGGAGACATACAATAGATCATTCAGGCGTTGGGTATCCAACCTGTATGAGGACCATAAATTTATCAAAATTAGAATTTAGAATACATAAATTACCCATGGACATAAATTACAAGTTATAATGAATTTCAAATTTAATTTCAAATTCTCTAACATGTTTCACTTCTTGGTGTGTATTTTTTCAAATAAAATCCAGTTGCACTCACAACCAGAAGAGCTACATGTCTTGCTAAGGATCCGAACAACAAGCTTTTGGAGATGGGGTACTCGTCTACCATAGGTTTCCCACCAAGTGTCTACAATGAATTGGAAAAACATAAGAGGAGACGTTGAAAATTTGAAATTTAAAACAAAGAAAGTAAAGAAATTGAATTTTGAAACAAGGTGAAGCTTACTTGGCATTATGTTCTTCCTGTCATTAATAGCCATCTCAAACCCAAATGTTCCCATGGCCCTCCTATAGACTTCCAACTCTTTGGAAATCTCTGAACGGTCAGCTGCACTTGGCACCATCCTCTGGACATGCTCTAATAACCCATCCATTACCTTTGCATCAAACTCGAAGCCATGGGAGTAAGATAATGCGGGGTTGAGGAATAGCCCTGTAGCATGAATGGGGCGATCAATCACCTCCCATATCAATTGTTGTTTCCCTTGCCCCTCATCCCTGTTGTCCTCATAGTAGACAAAAATGGCCTCTTTGGCCCTATCCATGGCCTCATATAGGTAGCCCATTGCGAGCTTGTCTTCATCAACCAAGTGGAGAACCTTTACCAAGGGTTCACAAATAGTACACACCTCCTTCACCCCATCCCAGAAACTCTCTTGGTATGACACTAGCCTGAATATGGCATGTTCTCCGGTTTAGTGCTAAATGATAAAGTACGCCACTCGGCTAAAAGGAACATAGTTTGCAAGTCCCACATAGAAGTAAGGAGAGACTGAAGAGAGATGAAACAAGTGGCAAAGTGAGTGATGGCATGACGGACCAACTCCTTGTCAGTAGTGAACTGCCTCATCAAGCTAAGCACAGAAGCATGATTGTATATAAATTTGGTGATGCTTCTTGTTGAATCAATGACATCCTTGATAAACTTAATCTTTCCCATATCCTCTAAGATCAAGTCAATACAATGTGCTGCACAAGGAGTCCAAAACAATGTAGGATACCTGTCCATAAGCATCCTGCCAGCTGCCACATAATTCACAACATTGTCCATTATTACTTGGACAACATGTTGCAGACCTATCTCTTGGATGGACCCATCCAACAACTGGCATAGTAATGCTGCATCTTTGACCTGTGCAGATGCATCCACGGATTTTATAAACATTATGCCCCTGGGACAATGAACCAAGAAGTTGAGAAGGGTCCTACCCTTCGTATCAGTCCAACCATCTGACATCACAGTGCATTCTATGACCTCCCATGAACCTCGAAAATCTCCTCCAACCTAGAAGTGCAATCGGCCTTTTCATTATCAAGGATGGGCCCTCTCAACTCCTCATAATGGGGGGCTTATACCCCAACCCAACAATAGCAACAGCCTCAAACATAGGCACATAGAATGGGTTTCTCACAAAGTGGAATGGAATATCACTCCATAAAAGGCATCGACCCACAAGTATGTCTGCTTCCTTTTCCTCATTTATCTTGTACATTGATCTTATGCCTGGTTGTCCACCAAGCGTGGATCTCGGAACAAACAAAGGAGATGTAGTTGAAGGCATTGTGGAAGATGAGGATAAGGTCTCACTCCCCCTCCCCCTGAAGTGTGTCTGAATGTCCTGAATCCTAATGTTCTCATTCCAAGTTCCTGCCTCAAAGCTTTTGCCAATACCTTCAATTGCGAGTTTGGCCCTATGAATAATTTCAGGAGTGGATTTTTTACAAATATCCACCTCATGCCCTGTAAGTTGTGTGAGGTGGTATTTGAGCCTACGTACCCGCCCGGTCATATGCTTCCCACACAAATTGCATCTAAGCTTTTGTTGATTATGTGGATCAACAAGCTCTGCATACTCCCAAAATGGATCCAAAATCTTTGGCATATTTGTAACTTTGTAATATGGATTCTGGAAGTGAAAACTAGTTTGAAACTCTGAACTTGCAACATAAAAAAAATGTTTTTTTAGCATGAACTTTGAACCTATAACATAAAAAAAATGTTTTTAAGCAAAAATTAAAAATTGCAAATGTGACAAACAGGGAAAAATGAAAATTACTATCTCTAATTTCCCCCTCTTCTCAAAGTTAGACAAACTAGTGACAAACTGTGGATTTAAAATTTTTAAATGAGGTTTTTTTGAAGGTTTTTAACTTTTTAATTTTTTTGATGTAATTTGAAATTGCCACTTGAATCATTGGTGACTGTCACTGACTACTATGTAAAATAAATGATAAAACTTAAAATTGAAAATTAAAAGGCAGAGGGTTGACAAATTAGTAATTACAGAGGTACAAAATTACAAATGTTAAATTTGTGGTTTCAGTCTTCATTGATGACTGTTAGATACCCTGATTCTTCAATCTAGGTGGTCCCTTTGGGTTGAACTAGCATTTTGGGCAAGATATGACCTTTCCTAAGTGACCTAGGCATTAGTTGGACTGTCTTAAACCTCAAAATAGTAGCATAACAACCTCATATTTCCACAAACTTGGATTATGGGCACAGGGCATCATTCTTCTACGAATCTAAAGTTTAAGCCTTTAAGCCTTAAGGCACTGTTGGACTTGGAGAAAGGCGCAGCCGCACACACAAAATGAGAGAAGGGTCAAGACTCGGGACTTACCTTGAGGCTTGGATCGATGATTTGGAATGGCGTTGAGGCATTCCACAATTCGGCATTGAATTTTGAACTTTGAACCTTCCTCCTCCACGTGCCGACCGATGTAAGCTCTCCTCCAAACAGTCCAGACTCCAAACAAGGTTTGCAGCAGTAGCTCGAGCCTCAAACAAGGAAAAAAACCCTTGAAAAAATGAGTTAGATGAGTTTTATTGACACGCGGGCGGGCGGCCGACATCTGGCTGTCGACTCGCGATTTTTGCTTAAAACTCGCAAAAAAACCCTCCAAAAAATTGCCAAAGTATCGGTCCGATGTTTCACGAAATTATCGTCGGTGAAGAAAAACCGCGTTGGCGATATATCGCCGATGTTGGTAACACTAATGTATGCATTTGTATGCCAAAGGCCATCTTTTGATCAAGGAAGCCAAAGAGTTACGTGCATTAGTTTACTCTGAATTTATTGTAAAACTTTGATTCAGAGATCACTATTCCCTCTGAATCACCCTGAAATCTCAAGCAGTTTGAGTCTCGATATCAATACATGCTCATATAAATATAAACTCAACAGCTAGATCTCATTACCAAACTGAAACACATGCAATCACACAAAGAACACCAAATATACCCTGGAAACCCCAACTGGGGAAAACGAATAAACTGTGGGGCTATCTTCACTCTCGAGCCCAAAGAATATATATAAATGGACAAGTACAATACAGTATTACCTCAAAGGTAACTCAATCCCTGAACCAGACATACTCTAGATCTGCATGCATCAACTGATGCATGCATTGGAAGAGTAAGCCCTAACTGGTAAACTGGATCTGAGTATCTCTGCAGGTGCCTCTGACTGATCTGCCTCTTTGTATCACACTACTCTGATCTGCTCTCTCTGAAGACAACCCTCTGAAGAATGCGACCTCCACTACATGCAGAAGTGTGCCCTCCCCTCTGGATCTCTGATGCTCGTACCGGACCAGATCTCAGCAGATCTGAGCTCTGATCATCCCTAACCTTCCTCGAATGCTGAGGCAAGGCTATCCTAGAAGTCTCAGACTCTAAATCGGTCGATCTGGCTCCAAATGAGCTTCTCCCTCCTTGGGAAATGCGCCCTTCTCCAAGTGAACTTGTCCTCCTCTAAACTGAGCAGAATGCTCTCTGATGGACTGTCTCAGTCCACAGACCTGGGTGCCTAGTGACTCTAGACCTGAAGGTCATTGATCCAGCTCAGATCTGACCTTCCTAGCTCCTGCAACAACTCCTCTCTCTCTCAGAAAGTCGCCTTGCATGCACAATTGCGCCCTCCTCACTCCAACACTATCACTCTCTGATAATACAACTGAACAACCTCATCCGGGGACCCCCTGCCTTTATAAATAATCTCATTGATGAATTAGGTTTACCAAAACCCTAATTCTCGGTGCATGTAAAAGTCACTTTTGCATGCATCCAATGATCGCTGACAGGTCATGCATATCTCATGCATGTAAAGGTCAAATCTCCCTGGAAGGTCCACATGCAGCCACCACTGCACTCATGCCACTGAGTAGAGTGCATCTCACCCTCTACTCCATCTTGATGCCTATAGTGCTGATGTACCTCCATGCAAGGCATCTGAATCATGGAGGACATCCCGAAGTTACCATAATCTAACACTCCCTCTTAACGAGGGAAGTCCTGCCACTGATGCCTAGATCCAACAAGTCCCCTGCTGCTGACACTTATCTAGCTGATATGCCTGTCACTATTGCCCTTTGACCTGAAGAACCCTGATCAATCTCCATAAGTGTGGCTTCAAAAGAAGTCTCCTAATCAACCACTGATGACTCTGTCACTGCACTTTGATTCAGACTCCCTCTGAATCTCTGCTGCTATAACCAGTCCTGAAGACCACTGTCAAGAGGATCCACTGCTCTATAGGTGAACTGTCTATGTCCCTGAGTTGACTCAACTCTGTAAGTCAACTCCCTTTGTCTCTGAGTTGACTTAGCTCTCTTCTGAGCTATGTCCATCTCAACCATCTCATACCAGCTCAATCTCTGACTGGTGCCTGCATGAGCAGCATGCTCATCCATCTAATATGAGCCCAAGGGATCAATCTCCTGAGACTCATCACTATCAAGAGCATCTCGCTCATCCATCTGAACTCCAGAATCACTCCCCTAATCTTCCTCATCATGGTGAGCATCTCGCCCACCCATCTGCTGACTAGGCTCACTCCTCCTGGCCTCACCTCTGCTATGAGCATCTCGCTCATCATCCCCTTCTGACTCTAAAGAGGATGTACTCAACCATCCTGATGTGCCCGTAGTAGGCTGTCCCCGAACCAAGTATTCATCGTCGATCCTATGACCCAACAAGACTGGGTCTACTCCTCTAGGATAGGTGAAGATCTGATCCCGTTGGAACACTACAGAGTGGCCAACAACTGCCAAAGTTGCCACTGAGAGGATACTCCCTCTCAGTCCTGGAACAAATAGAACTCTTGACACCTCTAGGAGCTCTCCAAGGTCAAGCAGAAATCTCACTCTGCCCACACCAGTGACCAAGTGGTCAACCCCCTGCACATCCCGAGCCAATTGCAAGGGTGTATGCTCTAGGATAAGAAATGCATCCCGCACTCCTGTCATGTGACCGTTGAGCATGTAGTCAACCCTCCAACTTTGATCAACTTGAGCCTATGGTAGGCTACTATCATGTCCTGACTGAACTGAGGTTAATGAGAACTCCTTCTTAAATCGAGAAGTAAACTCATCAACCTCCTCTACTGCTGCCACTTGCTCGTCCTTCGCTTGCTTCCCTTTCTTCTTATGCGGACATTGTCCCGCATAATGTCCATAGTCGTTGCAGGCGAAGCATTTGATCTTGCTCAGATCCTTCTTTTGTCTGCCTCTTTGTTTCCCACTTGCTGCAAGAGCCACATCCTCCTCCTCTAGAGTAGCAGAAGCTGAACCCTGTATGTACCCTCTCCTGATCTCGTCCTGTGTGAAATCGTCCCACAGACGATCCCATTTGGGAAGGTTCTCTCGAGCTATGATAGACTGAACGGACATTGTCCATGGCATAGTCATGCCATTCAAGGTCTGTCGAACCATCTCACTATCCTCTACCTTCTCACCCACTGCTCCCAACTCATCCCTCACCTGAGTTAACTTGGTGAGATAGGTAGTCATGCTCTCATCCTTCCCCATCTTGATGCTTCTCAGTTTCTCCCTGAGAACCATCTTCCTATTTGCATTGGAGCTCTGGTACAGACTAGTCAATGCATCCCACATCTCAAACACATTGTCCTTGGTAGAGACATTTGGGATAACATGATCCTTGATCGCATCAAGAAGGATCTTCTGAGCCTTCACATTCCTTTTATCATACACTGCTTTGGCAGTGGACGGAACTGTAACTAGATTTTCCGTTGTGTTGTTGACAACATCCCATAGTTCACACTCTTTCAGCAAGAGTGTAATCTGTGCCCTCCATGCACTATAGTTGGAGGCCCCATCCAACCAGCCCTCCACTCTCAAGCTAGTGGCCATACTCTCTCAACTGAAATACTGTAACCCACAATGAACAAGAGTCTCTCCTGATCACAGATCTGGTAGATCTAACCATTGAACCCACTGATCTAACAGATCTGACCTCTACAACCTCAGATCTGAACTGTGCTGCTCAGATCTGGTCTCTATCTCAACTGATCCACTAGATCTATCTTAGATCTAGTCTCCAACACCTTAGATCTGATAGATATGACCTCTACAACCTCAGATCTGAACTGTGCTGCTCAGATCTGGTAGATCCGGTCTCTATCGTCACTGATATTTGTGTGACTGCCCTCTCTGACCCTTACCAGGGCTCTGATACCATGTAAATATTTGATTCAGAGATCACTATTCCCTCTGAATCACCCTGAGATCTCAAGCAGTTTGAGTCTCGATATCAATACATGCTCATATAGATATAAACTCAACAGCTAGATCTCATTACCAAACTGAAACACATGCAATCACACAAAGAACACCAAATATACCCTGGAAACCCCAACCGGGGAAAACCAACAAACTGTGGGGTTATCTTCTCTCTCAAGCCCAGAGCATACATAAATGGACAAATACAATACAGTATTACCTCAAAGGTAGCTCAATCCCTGAATCGGACAGACTCTAGATATGCATGCATCAGCTGATGCATGCACTAGAAAAGTAAGCCCTAACCGGTAAACTGGATCTGAGTATCTCTACAGGTGCCTCTGACTGATCTACCTCTTTGTATCACATTGCTCTCTCTGAAGACAACCCTTTGAAGAATGCGACCTCCACTGCATGCAAAAGTGTGCCCTCCCCTCTGGATCTCTGATGCTCGTACCGAACCAGATCTCAGCAGATCTGAGCTTTGATCGTCCCTAACCTTCCTCGAATGCTGAGGCAGGGCTATCCTGGAAGTCTCAGACTCTGAATCGGTCGATTTGGCTCCAAATGAGCTTCTCCCTCCTTGGAAAATGCACTCTCCTCCAAGTGAACACGTCCTCCTCTAACTGAGCATAATGCTCTCTGATGGACTGTCTCAGTCCACAGACCTGGGTGCCTAGTGACTCTGTACCTGAAGGTCACTAATCTAGCTCAGATCTGACCTTCCTAGCTCCTGCAGCTGCTCCTCTCTCTATCTCTCAAAAAGTCACCCTGCATGCACAACTGCACCCTCCTCACTCCAGCACTATCACTCTCTGATAATACAACTGAGCAACCTCATCCGGGGACCCCCTGCCTCTATAAATAATCTCACCGATGAATTAGGTTTACCAAAACCCTAATTCTCAGTGCATGCAAAAGTCACTTTTGCATGCATCCAATGATCGTTGACAGGTCATGCATATCTCATGCATGCAAAGGTCAAATCTCCCCGAAAGGTCTGCATGCAGCCACCACTGGACTCATGCCACTGAGTAGAGTGCATCTCACCCTCTACTCCATCCTGATGCCTATAGTGCTGATGTACCTCCATGCAAAACATCTGAATCATGGAGGACATCCCGAAGTTACCATAGTCTAACATTTATTGTTGCTTTACTAGCTCTAAGGATGAGGATATAAGACTCCTCTATATATAGTTATACCCTTCCAGTTATTTTTTAAGCCTTTTTGCATAAATATTCTCTTGTTAATATAAGATGTATTTTTCAAAAAATTAAAAAATGTTAGTTCTTGTGAAAACTTCCATTCTTCCCCATGGCAAGTGATGGAAAACCCATCTTAAATCATGCAAGGGAAAAAATGTTCTTTTTCTTTATCTAATTTGTTTGTGATAGAAATATTGGAACATAAGGTTAACCTAGTTCAAAGCAGTTCTTCTAATTCATACTATGGCCTGTTAAGTTTTGAACTGTTTTTCTTTGAAATTTGAGTCAGCTATTTTTTCTTTAATATTTATAATTACTATTGTTTTTCATGCATGCATTATTCCAACCACAGTTTGGAAATCTGTCAATCTGTGTTAATGTAAAAAAATAGTCTAAGATCAATAACGTCAAGACAATTATAATGTTTAAACCTGCATTGTTCACACGGATTTGCTTTAAATCTTTTCAATTTGATGCAAGCACCATAACGGTTTCTTGTGGTTTTGTTACTTTTGTTGGAATGTGCACATGCAAACAAATAAGTTAATAACTAATCAATAAGTTCTGTCCCATTAAAAATTATGCCTTGGGTTCAATCCGATTCAAAATTTTAATTTATAAATCTTGTGAAAATGGTTGGTCTCCATGAACTGTTTTGCTTTGAAATTTGAGTGAGCTAATTTTTCTTTAATATTTATAATTACTATTGTTTTTCATGCATGCATTATTCCAACCACAGTATGGAAATCTGTCAATCTGTGTTAATGTAAAAAATTAGTCTAAGATCAATAACGTCAAGACAATTGTAATGTTTAAACCTGCATTGTTCACATGGGTTTGCTTCAAATCTTTTCAATTTGATACAAGCACCCTAACGGTTTCTTGTGGTTTTGTTACTTCTGTTGGAATGTGCACATGCAAACAAATAACTAATCAATAAGTTCTGTCCCATTAAAAAATTAGGCCTTAGGCTCAATCCGATTCAAAATTTTAATTTACAAATCTTGTGAAAATGGTTGGTCTCCATGACATGAACTATGTTGAATTTAATAATGATTCTCAAAGTTGATCTGAAACTTGCACTTTCTAGCTTATCAATCCATAGATGCTTGAAAACATCATTTTGAAGTGACCTAAAGATCAGGACACCTAGTGAAGTATATAGTTTTGTTTGGTGTTGTGAAATCCAAACTTTTAAAAGATTAAAATTGTACTTTTTGTGGCCTTATTGAGCATTCATTGTGACCTACTATACACGTTTACCTTACCAGAAGAAAGTCTCATGCACCCAGTTTCACGTAGATTGGACTTTTATTTAGTCATTTAGCTCTTTATTATCATCCAATTGATCAAAATTTATCTTTGCAAGCTCTTCATCACATACTAAAATCAAAGTCTCATTTGTGGATCAACAGGCATCAGGATTTGGCTTACTGGTTAGTAACAAAGGACACAAGGACTGCATCATTTTGGCTTGCCATTGACAACTCCACAGTTGAGAATGGGTGTCTTCATTTTGTTCCAGGCTCACATCTGGAACCAGATTTGCGAGACCATGGTTCTCTCCATGGCAATCGTGATAAGTCCCATACACTTTCATCCACCCTTTCAGAAAAAGACATACCCAAACCTGCAGAATTAAGCCGTGGGGATGTTACTGTGCATCATGAGCGTGTCCTACATGGATCAGGTGGTAACTACAGCAATTCCAGTTGGAGAAGAGCATGGGTTATAGCCTTCCGGTCTCAGGAAACAGTTAAAGAGGAGCGTCAGAGGGGTTTCACTCATTCTCACAATGATCCCCTAGAAGTACTGGATGCAGTGGGAAAGCAAAGTTGAAATGCTTCAGTTGGCAGTATGAATGATAGTTGGAAATGTCTTATAAATATCATCACATGTGAGGACACCTTAGGTCAGTATTTCTTAAAAATGTAATTAGAGGCACAATATTTGGCAATGTGTCATTAATATCAGCACAGGCGAGGAAAACTCAGTTCAGTATTTCTTAAAAATGCAATCACGGGCTTATCACTGTCTGATAAGTTGAATTAAAATAAAGCACATTTTGCAGAAAATTCTAAACTAAAAAATCACTGAAAATAGATTGCAAGGTTTTTTAAGATATTGCAAACACTTTGTAAGCTATTTTTGTTAGATGCACATTTTTAGTTGGTGATAGTCAAGACTTGCCCATTACTTTGCACTTATTAGATGCCCATGTTGTGGCATGGTTCTGGAAGTGCACACTGGTTGAAAGAGTCTCATGAATGATGCTATTTTCATCTTGGTGACTCTGGTCATTCTTATATGAGATTGATGTGTGTTGGTTGCACTCCCTTCTTTGCCATATCTGTTTTCATTTGTTTATGTTCTATTGTTTATAGATTACTGCTTCCTCCAGTTTTCATGGTATCAGAACTTGTATAATGATCTCTCTCTCTCTCTCTCTCTCTCTCTCTCTCTCTCATTTCCATACTTGAGTAATGTGACTTTTAACAGAGGGGAAGGGAAATATTTTGTAAGAGTCAAAGTAAGTGGGTTTTAACTGACCACAAGGTTAAAAATTTGATATCAAGACTATTTCCTTGTGCAAAGGGAAATAGACTTGTAATTGAGCACAAAAAAATTTCTCAATTTTTGTGGTGGTGATTTCATGTCCCAGGTTGAAGTGGGACGAGCTTGTGTATTGATTTCTCTCTCTCTTTTCATAAAATGACAAGCACTGCAATCTTGGCACAATATGAGAAACTATGGGAATCAAATTATGTTGCTTGGAGAAGGATAGAATTCAAGATATCCTGGGTGACAAAATGCTGTTGAGTAAAGCAGCCACTCCACCACACCTTGATGATAAAGCGGTCATGGAAACATATAATAAAAAGAATATCCAGCATAAATTTTAAAAGCTTATCAGATTGAATGTTGCAGATCATATTTTGTTCATCTTGGAGAAGTAGATCTATCATATGTGCCATGGGACAAGTTAAAAACACCATTTGAAGTTTTAATCTCTACCAGATTAATGAACTCAAAAAACAAGCTATATAACACTAAAACGATGGTTCATGATTTGATCTCCAAGCATATAAGCATGATGAAGGAATTGAGAGGACAATTAAGTGCTCTTGGATACACACTCTCAAATAGGGATTTTATTGATGTATTTTTTAGTAGCTTGCATGATGTCTTTTGACATCAATGTTTCCAACGATAAAAAAGTTAGAACACATCGTCATTGATGGAATTGATGCCATTTTAGTTGATGAAGAAGGTGGTTACCAACAAAGTGATGGAAGCCTTTTGAACTAGAGGAAGGGGTAGATACTATAAATGACAACATCATGGCCAATATCAAAGCAGGCAGACTAGAAATTGTTTTCACTGTGGAAAGAGTGGTCATTGGGTAGGTACTATAAAGGACAACAACATCATGGCCAATATTAAAGTAGGCAGACTAGAAATTGTTTTCATTGTGGAAGTGGTCATTGGACCAACGAGTGTTGGGATGAAAACAAAGGAAGCACAAGTACTTTTAGAGGTGGTAATTCATCAAATTTCACAGGAAGAAAAAAGATTTGTGGAAGTGGTCATTGGACCAACGAGTGTTGGGATGAAAGCAAAGGAAGCAAAAGTACTTTTAGAGGTGGTAATTCATCAAATTCACAGGAAGAAAAAAGAGGAGGTAAAAATTTACGAGGTCACAATATTAGTGGAAGTCAAAAACTATGTTGCATGAGTTTCCAGTATGCTGGTAAGTTGGGAACATGAGTACGAGTTTCTGATATAGCTAGAAGTTTCTCCCATATTTGCAGGAAATGACATGTTGGGAGTGGCAATAATATATATTAAAAAAATATAAAATAATTAAAAGACAAAATTGAACTTCTCGAGTCTCCCATATTTTCAGGAAATGACATGTTGGGAGTGGCAATAATATATTATAAAAAAATATAAAATAATTAAAAGACAAAATTAAACTTAAATTAGAAGGATAATACTATTATACCAAGTAACATAAACATAAAAAGTTTAAATTTAAAATTTAAAATTTAGCAAAAAATATAAAATAATTAAAAGACAAAATTAAACTTAAATTAGAAGGATAATACTATTATACCAACTAACATAAACATAAAAAGTTTAAATTTAAAATTTAGCACTTGTAAAATATCTTTCACAATTTAAAGAGACCACAAGTTACAATACCACTTCAAACTTCAATATAATCTTGAAGATCAATTTGACACCATAAATGATAAAAGTTGCTCTCAATATTTTAATTAAATTATAAAATGAAGTAATGGTCATTTACAATATAAATTGTCCAAAATCGGCGAAACGAGGGAGATAAAAAAGGTTATTTCAAAAACAAGAAATTTGACAAGTACATTGCCATCAACAATTGTTTCCTTCATGTTGATTAGAAAATGCATCAATGCTTGAACTCGATTAGCAATTCACAACACTTGATTGAGTTGTGATTTAAAATGATGGGCATCTTTGAATTCCATAATTTTAGTTCCTTGTAAAATGAGCAACTACCCTAGGTACTTGCCCCTAAACATGTGTCCACATACATTGCCTGAGTGTTATGGACAATTAATTTTGTTGTGAAGTTTGGTGATGCATTGCAAGAATGGTTTGTTAGCATGATCCATTACATCAAAGTTGAAAGTTGAAACACTTGCAAAGGGAATTTGAAAACAATAAAAAATCAAAGTATGATATTATGATGTATGAATGTCTAATTGTGAAATGTTGAAACGATGGAAAGAACTTATTTTGTAACATAGAAGTTAGTACATAAATATCAAAGGCAAAATTTTATAATTTTAAATTATTCCAATGAAGCATCTTTATAAAGTTTAAATAACATAGACAGCTATGGCGAGAAAAATGTATCTGTGTATAAATTGTCCCGGATCGGTGACCGACTCTTTATTCTTTTTCCTCATGTGACATGACATGTTTACAAAATAACGAAGATAATATTATTAAAACTATCCTCTAACGAAGAAATAAACACGGCCAAGAAGAGACAATTTTTAAATTAAAAAAACAGAAATCACCCACATTAAATGATTTTTCATATTAGTAAAATGGCCAAAGTAATACTAGTCCAAAAAATGACAAAATGTGCAAGTACTACATTGTCCAAAAGTTGGCAAAATGACCAAAGTAGTACATAGTCCAAAAATGCCTAAAGGTCAAGGCTCAAAATATATCATGATTAACAATGAAGGTGATCATAAAGTGCCAGCTTTAGCGGCAATGCTATCCATATAAGCTTGAGCCTTATTGGGCACTGCATCTACGTCATCACCAACATCATCAAGATTAGATGCAATGCCATATACGGGTATGCCAACCAAGCCTACATTTGGTGAAGGAATATCTTCATCATCATCAATTTGAGCAACATCTTCAACATTTGCATCTCACCATGCTATAGGGCCTTCTAAATACTCAAGTAGCTTCCTTGAACAAAGTAGAAGACTACTATGCATATAAACCAATTTTTTTGCTCTCTTAGAGGTAAGGTTGTTCCTTTTAACATTGTCGATGAAATTATAAGTGGACCAATTCTTTCTAGTTGTAGACAAACTTGCAACTTGAAATACCTGTAATATCACCAATTTGAAAATTTACTCAATTTGGCTAATTTTCGAACCTTGGACTAGTGAAACCCCAAACTGTCCCAAATGACCCCAAATGGTTTCGAATTGTGGAAGGAAGGACTTGGGAGGACATAGAACAGTTTAATACAGTAATTCGACACCCAAACATCTGCTATACACTGTTAATTTTTGAGCATTAATTCAACATACTCTAGGATCTTTATTGAGAGAATAACATGTACAACATATCAAGTATAACAATGCATATCAATCACACCAAGCAATCACATGAGACAATAGACACACAGAGTTTCACTGGAGAAAACCATAAAGGTGAAAAACACCACAACTTCCTCAGAGATAGAAAGAGCAATGATACAACCCAAGTACACAGAGATAGTCCTCCTAGCAGCTGAACCTCCTCCTCCACTAGTGCACCACTTTTTGAGTAGTGTAGAAGTGAATAATGAGATGAACAAATAGAGTGCCTCCCGCACTCTATTTATACTTGACCTGACCTGCCTAATAACCTAGCAGGGTCGACTTGTCTAACTCAGTCTAATAACCCATGGTTATACTAATCAGAGCCGATCCCACACTTGGTGGTCTAATAACCCATCACTTGCAAGTTGTGACACTTGCCAATACAAATGACGACACTTCCGTATAGAGGAATAATAACATCTCTATAGGAGTATAATATACATAGGTGAAATACATTCCGAAGTTACAATTACATCAACACTCCCTCTTAACTAGGAAGGTATTTCTCGACACAGATCTGCTAGCACAAGTCTTCTTCTCAGGATCATCGTCACTAGATCATTGTCATCGAATCATCGTCATTGTCACGGCTGCTACTATCTCAATCAATCTATGATCTACTCGTCTAAGGAAGTTCTACAGAGCCAGCCCTTTTTCATGTTGGATGTAGGCCCACCACCTGTAGGTCTTCATCATCACTGGTCATACTATGGATCCTCAGGACTCATTACGTGCATCAACAAAACCTAGCAAGAGCATCTCAGGACTGATTACGTGCCCAACACAACTTGCAATATCTCCCAGGGAGCTATTACATGTGACCAAGCAAAACCTAGCAAGAGCATTTGCCAGATCTCCCAGGGAGCTATTATATGCCACAAGCAAAACCTAGCAAGAGCATCCCAGGACTGATTACGTGCCCAGCACAACCTGCAAGATCTCCCAGGGAGAAATTATATGCCACGGACAGAACCTAGCAAGAGCATTTACCAGATCTCCCAGGGAGCTATTATATGCCATAGGCAAAACCTAGCAAGAGTATCTATAAATCTCCCAGGGTGCTATTATATGTCCTTCTAAGCAAAACCTAGCAAGAGCATTTTCTAGACCTCCCAGGGAGCTATTATATGCCATCGACAAAACCTAGCAAGAGTGTCTGCAAATCTCCCAGGGCGCTATTATATGTTTATCTGCACAACCTGTCCATGACCACGGAGTATCAACCTTATACTCACCATACATCATCTTGATGTACATCACATGATCATCCTGATCATCATCATAGCATCATCCTAATGCATATCATCTGGAGCAACATCTTGAAGCTCATCATCCATGATCATCCTAATCATACAATGCATCCACCTGATGCATATCTGATACATATCATCTGGAGCAACATCCTGAAGCTCATCAACCATGATCATCCTGATCATATAATGCATCCACCTGATGCATATCTGATACATATCATCATCCATAATCTACCTGATCATATCCAACATCCAACATGATGCATATACAGAGCAGTAACTGGAGCATCGTCCTGATGCTCATCATCCAACGCTTACATCCACAGCCATGGGAAGGATCCTCCTCTCACCATGATTTGAATGGCTCCAACAAATGTGTCCATCACTTCTTCTTCGAAGTGTCATCAATCTGAAGAACACCAAGCCTCTCTCTGAAGTATTCAAACTTCACTCTGGCTAGTGGTTTCGTCAACACATCCGCAACCTGCTCATCCGTCGCAACATACTTGAGCTTCACTACTCCTCTCTACACCATATCCATGATATAGTGATATTTGATCTCAATGTGCTTCGACCTGTTGTGGAACACTGGATTCTCAGACAACTTCACACAATCTGGTTATCACAAAGGATACCAGTAGCATCCAACGGGAGATCAAATAACTTAGACAGTAGCTTCTGAAGCCATACCGCCTCACAACTAGCCAAACAAGCTGCAACATACTCTGCTTTGGCTGTACTCAGTGCTACGCAAGACTGCTTTCTGCTAAACCAAGAGATCACACCTGATCCCATACTGAAGCAACACCCAGATGTGCTCTTCCTATCTGCGGCACTGCCTGCCCAGTCTGAATCAACATAACCCTGCAGGTTAAACTTTTGATTCGCATCATACTTGAGCCCATAATCAATTGTACCCTTCAGGTACCTCAGAATATGCTTTACAACAACCAGGTGAACACCTCTGGGATCCGTCAGGAACTGGCTCAATGTGTTCACTACAAAGCAAATATCTGGTCTCGTGTTCTTCAGGTACATCAAGGACCCAACCATCTGACGATACACAGTGACATCAACCGGATCAGATGAAGCATCACACAAAAGCTTTAGGTTCGATGCCATAGGTGTGGCCATGGCCTTGCAGTCCATCATCTCGAACCTCTTCAGGATCTCTACTACATACTTCCCTTGTTCAAGGAAGATCCCATCTGTACTCTGCCACACCTCCATGCCTAGAAAATAGTGCATCATCCCCAAGTCCTTCATCTCGAACTCGGTAGAAAGCTTCCTCTTGGTATCGGTAATCAAACCATCCTCACCTGTAATAAACAGGTCATCCACATACAAGAGTGGTATCACAGGATTGTCTTCCTCAACCTTGTAGTAAAGGTTGGAATCCGCTTTACTCTTGGTAAATCCCAAACTGGATAGAAAGCTGTCTATCCTACCATACCAAGTCCTAGGAGCTTGCTTCAAGCCATACAAGGCTTTCTTCAACTTACACACATATGACTCCCTATCATGTGTCTCAAAACCTAGTGGCTGCTCCACATACACTTCCTCCTCGACTACACCATTCAAGAAAGTTGTCTTGACATCCATTTGGTGTATCTTCCATTTCATCACTGCAACTAGAGCAAGTACTGATCTAATGGAAGTGTATCTGGCCACAGGAGCAAAAGTATCTTCATAATCAATCCCTTCTTTCTGGGAGAAGCCACAAGCTACAAATATCGCTTTGTATTTCTCTATGCTGCCATCTGCAGCATGCTTGATCTTGTAGATCCACTTGGAAGTCACCACAGATTTCCCTTCAGGTCTTGGGACTACATTCTTCGTGATCAACTGGTATTCCTCAACCATGGCATCCTTCCATTCTCTCTTTTCTGTTGTTTCTTCATAACTGGAAGGTTCTTTGTTCATAATGTCACAGAGTAAGCCAACATAGCTAGTATGAGATCTAGTTCTCTTCCTTGCTCTTTGTTCTTCTTCTGGAATGCCATACCTTTCTGCATCTTGAATGAGCTCTCTAGTCCATGCAGGTTTCCTCTTGTGAGAGTTCTTATCACGAGGTGGATCTACAGGTTTTTGCGGATCTTCAACTTCACGATCTACTTATGGAATTGCTTCATTCATGGTGGTGTCTTGAAATATGGTTTCCTTTGGTTCTTCATGATCTTCAATAGGTGCCTTCCTTGACTTGATGAAAGCCGAGTCTTCATCAAATGTTACATCCCTGCTGACATCAATCTTCTTGAACCCTGGAAAGTATATTCTGTAAACCTTCAAGCTTTCACTGTACTCCACAAAGATGCCCTTCTTTCTTGAAGGATCTAGCTTTATCCTCTTTTCCTTTGGAACATGAGTGTATACTGGACAACCAAATATTCTGAGATGGTTGACTTCAGGTTTCTTACCAGAGAATACCTCTTATGGTGTCTTGTTGTCCAAAATCTTGTGAGGTGTTCTGTTCTGCACATATACAGCTATCCTAGTTGCTTCTGCCAATAGACGCATAGGCAGATCCTGGTCATGCAACATTGCCTGTGCTTCTTCCATGATTGTTCTATTCTTCCTTTCTGCAACTCCATTCTGTTGTGGATTGTAGGGAGCAGTCAACTCCCTCTTAATCCCTGAATCACTACATAGCTTCTTGAAATCACCTGAAGTGAATTCTCCGCCATTGTCGGATCTGAATGTCTTGATCTTCTTATCAGTTTCATTTTCCATCAAGGCTTTGAATTCCTTGAACTTATCAAACACTTCATCTTTGTTCTTCAAGAAGTAAACCCAAGTCTTCCTAGAGAAATCATCAATGAAAGAGACATAGTATACATACCCACTCAAATAACTGGATGACATTGGACCGCATACATTGGAGTGGATAATTTCCAAGATTCCTTTAGCTTTGCTTTCACTGCTTGGAAATGCCTTCTTAATGTTCTTTTCTTTTGCACATCATTTGCAAACCCCTTCATGCTTTGTCTTGATTTCAGGAAGACCCTCTATAGCTTTACTTGCAATTGGTAGTGCTCTATAGTGCACATGTGCAAGCCTTCTATGCCAAAGTTCACTTGGCTCCATGGATTCATGTACCATAGCATGTTCAGGTTGTCCCTTCAATTTGTACAATCATCCCTCTTGCTCTCCAATCACTACTGCGTCATCTATAGTTTTACCTTTTGGCCACATTAGGACTTGTCCATCTACAAATGAAACCCTCATGCCTTTTGCATCCAATGTAGATATGGAGAGTAGGTTCTTCTTAAGCCTAGGTACATATAGAACATCTTTCATCTTCAAGGACTTCCCAAATTCTAGGTTGTAGGAAGCGTCACCACTTCCTTTGATAGGATATTGGTAATCATCCCCAAGTTTCACCTTATGGGGTGACTCATGTTCATATAGATTTACAAAAGATTCTTTAAACCCAGTCATGTGTTTGGAAGCCCCACTATCAATAAGCCAATCATTACATCCATGAGAGATAGTACCTGTGAGAGCTGAGATTAGAACATATTCATCCTCACTTGATGAGTCATCACTTTCTGCTCTAGCCTTCTTCTTGGGAGGTTCATCATCCTCAGTAGCATGATCATGATATCTTTTCTTGTTGCCCTTCTTCTTATTGATGTTGGAATCTCTTTTGTTCTTTGGACAATCTCAGGCAAAGTGTCCCTTCTCATTACATGTGAAGCATCTACCATGGGAGGTATTCTTAGAGTTCTCCCTATGTGTATGGTGAGAAGATTTCTTATGAGATTTTTCCTTCTTGAATTTTCCTTTCTTGGCATGTGCTGTGAGAGCTTGATCTTCATTCCCCATCTTTTCTTCTCCACAAGCCTAGCTTCTTCTTGAGAGCATTCTTCCCACAACCTACTGAAGGAGATCAGTTTTCTTCTTGCACAGATTCCTTGGATGAAGGAGTCCCATGACCTAGGTAGGCCATTCAATGTCGTCATGACAACTTCGCCATTGTCCATTACTTCATCCACAGCTTCAAGTTGTTCCTTGATTTGAGAGACCTTATAGAAATAGGATTAAATGGTCTCTCCATTCTGAAGCTTTACCCCTTTCAATTGATTCCGCAGAGTCATCTTCCGATTTATGTTCTTTCCTTCAAATAGCTTGGTTAGGGAATCAAACATCTCCTTGGGTGTCTTTAGAGATGGCACATGTGGTATGAGATGGTCTTTGATAGAATCAGCAATGATCCTATTTGCCTTGATCAAGTTCTTCTTATGCAAGGCCTTAGCCTCTTCTTCCTATGGGACAGGGACCTCAGAACTTATGTAGGTGTCCAATTCATTTTCTTCCAGGATTAACCCAATCCTATACTTCCATGCTCAGAAGTTATCAGCCCCTTCAAGCTTGGTGTGGTGAGACATCTTAAAGAGTACTTCAAATGGAAATAGAAAAGATTTAGGTCTTACCACTTGGTTTGCAGAAATCTGGATCTAGTGCTGGATTAGGGTTTGTCAGAGAAGCCCTAAAAATTCAAAATGTGAATTTCAAACTTCTGAAAGGATATAAAGATGCGCCTTGATGAGCTGATCGGCCTGGTATATTCAAAATTTGAAATCTGCAAAGTTTCACCCTTCAGAAATGCCTTTTAGTCTTCTCGGATTCACTGGGAGGACCCTGATTTAGGGTTTGAGTTTCCCGAAGCTTCACCCAACCAAAATGTTCGATCCAAATCTCTAAACTTCGATTTTTCCAAGGAGATTCCAGCTATGTCCTCAGATTTCATAAATTCCTATTTTTGTGGAAACCTTATTTTTTAGGGCCAAAGATGAAAGTGCCCAGAATTGAGTTCTGATTGGACAAAAAGATGTGCATGCTGAGGAGAGTCAAAATACCCTACTGCCTTTCAAGATCTGTGGAGAGAAACCCAATAAATAGGAAACCCTAGTTTCCGCAACTGCATAGTGTCTTCTTCTCAGGTTAGCTCTGATACCATGTGAATTTTTTAGCATTAATTCAACATACTCTAGGATCTTTACTGAGAGAATAACATGTACAACATATCAAGTATAACAATGAATATCAATCACACCAAGCAATCACATGAGACAATAGACACACATAGTTTCACTGGGGAAAACCATAAAGGTGAAAAACCCCACAACTTCCTCAGAGATAGAAAGAGCAATGATACAACCCAAGTACACAGAGATAGTCCTCCTAGCAGCTGAACCTCCTCCTCCACTAGTGCGCCACTTTCTGAGTAGTGTAGAAGTGAATAATGAGATGAACAAATAGAGTGCCTCCCACACTCTATTTATACATGACCCGACCTACCTAATAACCTAGCAGGGCCGACTTGTCTAACTCAGTCTAATAACCCATGGTCATACTAATCAGGGCCGACCCATTACATGCAAGTTGCGACACTTGTCAATACAAATGACGACACTTCCGTATAGAGGAATAATAACATCTCTATAGGAGTACAATATACATAGGTGAAATACATTCTGAAGTTACAATTACATCAACATACACATCCATGGTCTGCAATTTACAAGGAGAGAATATTCGGGACAAAACTAGTCAATTGGATTGGTGGAAATCCCCCCTAGGTCAGCCATTGTTTACCCTTCCAAATACTATATGACATTCACTAATATTATGTTAGAGGACATGTTTGCAACATTATATCATGTTTTAGGGTCGAATAGGTCTCCCAAAGGACAACAACTTCTAGAATATATAATTTGGGTGAAAATGGTAGACAAGGGGACTTGAATTTATGTCACAAAATATAGTAACACTTTAGGGGTATGCATACATTATTTGGGCTATCAATTTAACTCCATATGCAGCTCATAACATAGACAAAAATCTCAAAAAGATATGATATAAAATAGGTGAAATATCATCTCAAAATCACCATGAAAATACTCTGAGGGAAATGGCTCGAATCTCAGTTTTAATTGGAAATGTCACATGAAGTACTTGGTATTTCGAGTTGTGGCTCTCATTATATTCCTATTACATAGTTATGCAGCAACTAACATGTCCAAAAGGTTGAAATAGCAATTCTCCATTAGCTAGATGCAACAAGAAGTGCACCATCACACTTTTACATGATATTGAGAGAAAGAGGAAACTAGCTTGAATATCAATGTTACTTGGATAAATAGTACATGAAGTGCTTAGTATTTCGAGCAGTGGATCTCATGATCTATCCATTTCAGAGTTATGCATTCATTAACAAGTTCATAAGGTCGAAACAACAACCTTCCAATATCTATATGCAAGAAAGAGTGCGATATCTCACTTTACATTAACATTGAGAGAAAGATAGTAGAATGAGAATAGAGAAGAATGAGAGAATATGAACTCGAACTCAGATGTGGGTTGAACCTGCATCAAAACATCTCCATGAAGCTCTGTTGAGAGGTCTACATGGCCTCTCCATCAACCAACTTGGATGGGAATATTGCACCCTCAAAATTGGTTCTAAGGCAGGGAGGATGAACCTCCACCGTGCAAGGACAAGCTTGAAGCTCTCCAAAATTGCAAAGATGCAAATGGAAAATGACCAAAAGCTACTCCATTTCAACTTGGACTCCTTTTAATAACTTTAGTTGACTCAATTACCTCCTTAGAACTAAAATTATCTCCTAATTATTCATGAAATTCGAATTAGTGGGGGTTATGACCCTTCATTGGCCCCACATGACACTTGGCTCATCTTTTGTCTCCAACTCCTCCATGAATTCGAATTGGGGAATATTTTGGATTATTTGGAGATGTGAAACTCCTCTCATGAGCCCTCTTGGTCTATTTTTAGCTCTTACATTGTCATATATGTCATAGAATCTGTCATAAGTGTCATAAGTGTCATAGAATCTGTCATAAGTGTCATAATGCTTGTCATAGTTGTCATAGAATCTGGTATTGCCTATTTTTAGCCCTATGACTCTTCCTCTTCCTTCATGAATGTTACATCTTCCCTTCCAACTCAAATTTGGGGATGGTTCCATGTTTAAATGAGGAATATTCTCTCCCGTGGACCCCACGTGTCCATTTATGCGCCCCCAAGTCCAACTAGGACCTAATGCCACTTCATTTGGAGCATTTAACATTTATTTCATAATTTATTGGCCTATTTCTCCACCATCAATTTAGAATATTGAATTTTCATGAGAAACTATAGACCTTGAGTTTAAATGTCAATATTTTAATACTTCCACATAACCCTTAGGAATTGGGTAGGTCAACTTAATTATTTATCTGAAAATTATTTAATTGGGGACATGACAGTCCTCCCCACCCAACATTGTTTGTCCTCAAGCAATTTCAAACATGGATGTTGAAGAACCTTCTTTCTTTCCAAAACTCTAAGTAGTGGCACTCATGTATTGCAATTGTGTGTTTCCAAACGCAAGGAGATATGGGTTTTCTTTTTCATATTGATATCCCCTGTGACATCACCACTAAACACCAAAAGATTAATTAAATACATCAAACAAACTTTGCACAATTACTCTTTACCTCTTTCATATTTTGGAAACCCTTTCTGATACCACTGTATAATTCCTTGAAGTTTCCACTGAGTTGCCCAAGTTTGAGTCTTTAAGATTCCTTGAAAATTTTAGAGAGAAACCGCCATGCTTGTTGCTGCACTACTCTGATTACAATGACCTTCTTAAGTGGTGCCTCAATCTCCCATACTACTTGTTTCCCCCAAAAATTGAAACCATTGAGACTAAAAATTATCCCAGGGTCCCATTGCTTGTATTGCACTCCAACAATTAGGAGTGCTATCCAATCCATACCATCAGGTAAGAGAATTCATGTATCCGATTTCCTTGTATGCATTCTTCCAAACATCATAAGTACAAAAGATATATCATCAAAGTACATAACAACATAATACAAATGTACATCAAGGAGGTGCCTCATCAAAGAATCATGAAAGTGCTTGTACCTCCAAGTAAGTAGACCACCATTTGCCAAGTGCATACAAGCATCAAGTGACCAATCAAATCTGCTCCAATGACATAAGTGAGGATCCCATGTCCTATCATGCTACTCCAAAAGGATGTAAGATGCATCAAAATAATCATCCATGTGTTCTTTCATCCAATAAGTGAATGAAGAACCTCCACTAAAATATAAACCAAGTATGGAGCAAAGAAAACAATGAGCCTTCAAGGGACTCACAGAAGTACCATTTGTGCATCCATTAATATGTGTATCATCAAGAAATAAAAAATGATGTTGTTTCCAATAAGAATTTGCTCCAATCATATATCTCTTCACCCAAGTATTAGATGAAGTTCCTCCAACATCAATTGAACTAAGCAAGGAGCAAGGAAAATCATAAGTCTTCAAGTGACTCAAGTGAACATCATAGGTGCATCCATGTAGATATGTATCATCATAAGGTAACAAATGATGTTGCTTCAAATTTAAATAAGAAAGTTCTATAATCATGTCATCATCTAAAGGAGAGATAGGAGTTTCATACTCCTCATGTGTCACCATCAAAAAGAAACTTTTCACGCATACTTTATTAGGATGAATGCTGCAAAATATGGAAGTGTAGGATGTAGGAGAATGAACCAACTCAGCCAAATGATCAGAAAATGAAAAAGTGTCATCATGTGAATGCTCCATAAGGGTATTATCATGCACCTCCCTCAAAAGTGCAAACGTTTCCTCATAGGTTGGTTCCAAGGTAGTGGAATCATACACTTCTTCAAAAAGTGTGTGGCCATTTCCAAGAGGCAACTCAAGTTCCTCTTCGACCACAACAAATGCGTGGCTCTCATCAAGCTCATCTTCAAACACATCAAGCACATGCAATTTGCCATGTTTCTCATGATCCATCATGTCATGAGAATCCTCCAAGCAGTCTACCATTTGACAATCTGAAACATAGGAGGAAGAACAAGTATATTGCAACCTATCAACAAGTTGCTCATTTTGCATTTTGAGCTTATGAATATCCTCATTATTATTCAAGTATGCTCCATGTAACCATTCATTAAGCTCAACCAAATTGTTTCTATCAAAAATCAAAGACATGAAATTACCTTCGATGTTGCACATTGCTCTCTGAATCTTCTCCATGTCTTCAAGGAAGGATGGATCCTTCAATGAAAAAACTCCCCAACAAGAATTTGACACCAATGCTTGAGTGTCATGGAGTATGTTAAGGGTCTCTTGGATCTTCTTTTCATTCATCTTTAATGATCCTTCAAGAAAAAGAGGCTCTTGTAGAGGGACCTCCTCTTCTTTGTCCTTTATGTTTGGACCAACTTCATTAAGCTCATGTGGTGATGGAGAAGTTGATATTGGTTCTTCTTCAACTGTTGCAAGGCCTTCATTTTCATGCTTAATGGAACTTTGACTTGCAACAACACTTTCAAAAGTGATCTCTATGTCACCAACATAGAGGTGTGAGCACCCATTAGTAGGTACTCCTTCACAGTTCAAGCATCTATCAGTAGATTCTCTTTGATTCAGGTCCAAAGTAGAGTGTGTCTCATAATGATATTTTTTATTTTCAATGGAATATTCTTCATGCTCATGTGATGTTTCTTCATCTTTTTCAGTCATTTGGGAGTGACTTTTGACCCTCTTCATGTAATGCTTCTTCTGCTTTACCTATTTCAGAACTAAGTGGCTCATGGGTCTCCTCCCTTTCACTCAAACATATATGATTTTATCTCCAAGGTATTTTGCAAGAAGGGCATAGACCTTTCACTAAATACACATCTTCATTCTTGGGCCTATATACAAACACCCAATCAACAAAGTCTTCAAAAGGAATGGACTTTTGTATATCTCCCTTCAAAGCAAGATAAGACTTGATATTGTTGAGGCAAGGTTTTACATGTTTCTCTCAATATTTCTAATTCATTCATAGGATTTTCCTTTGGTGTTTCAACAAATTCACCTTCATCAAACATAGATTCATATGAATAAGCTTCATTCCTTATGAAATTGTAAGAAGTGCTGCATGATGGCACCTCTTCCTCATACCATTCACATTCTTCTTCATATTGCTCATAAGCATTGTACTCATAGGAGTCATCATAATAGTAAGACATGGCTGTAAATTCTTCTTTAATGGATGATATTAATGCATAGGTGCAAGGACCATGCTCTGATACCACTGTAATATCCCCAATTTGAAAATTTAATCAATTTGGCCAATTTTCGAACCTTGAACTAGTGAAACCCCAAACTGTCCCAAATGACCCCAAATGGTTTCTAATTGTGGAAGCAGGGACTTGGGAGGGCATAGGAAACTTTAATACAGTCATTAGACACCCAAACATCTGCTATAAAAATCCATGGTATGCATTTTACAAGGAGAGAATATTCAAGACAAAACTAGTCAATTGGATTAGTGGAAATCCCCCCTAGGCCAGCCACTGTTTTCCCTTCCAAACACTGTACGGACTTGACTAATATTCCATGTGAAAATTGGCTCTGTTAGAGGACATCAAGGACAACATGTTTGCAAAATTATATTAGGTTTTAGGGTCGAATAGGTCTCCCAAAGGACAACAGCTTCTAGAGTATATAATTTGGGTGAAAATGGTAGATAAGGGGATTTGAATTTATGTCACAAAATATAGTAACACTTTAGGGGTATGCATACATTATTTGGGCCATCAATTTAACTCCATATGCAACTCATAACATAGACAAAAATCTCAAAAATATCTGATATAAAACAGGTGCAATATCATCCCAAAATCACCATGAAAATACTATGAGGGAAATGGATCGAATCTCAATTTTAATTGGAAATGTCACATGAAGTACTTGGCATTTCGAGCTGTGGATCTAATTATATCTATATAATAGAGTTATGCAGCAACTAACATGTCCATAAGGTCGAAATAGAAATCCTCCATTAGCTATATGCAACAAGAAGTGCTCTATCACACTTTTACATGACATTGAGAGAAAGAGGAAACTAGCTCGAATATCAATGTTACTTGGAGAAATAGTACATGAAGTGATTAGTATTTCAAGTTGTGGCTCTCATGATCTATCCATTACAGAGTTATGCATCCATTAACAAGTTCATAAGGTCGAAACAACAACCTTCCATTAGCTATATGCAACAAAGAGTGCGCTATCTCACTTTACATGAACATTGAGAGAAAGATAGTAGAATGAGAATAGAGAAGAATAAGAGATTATGAACTCGATCTCAGATGGGGGTTGAACCTGCATCAAAACATCTCCATGAATCTATGTTGAGATTTAACATCCCAAAAAAATCACAAAAATTTAAAAAAATTCGATATAACAATTAATGCCTATTCTAACTGTGCAGAAAATATTAATGCATAAAAGTTGCACTGTTGTACTAAATACCATGCTGGTTTTTAAGATGCAAAGTTTGCGACTAGATGTTTTAAATCTGTGCTTTGATGTTATTCAAACTCAGCTGACTTTTATGAACCTTCTAATGTTTGATGCGATGATTGATGTTTTAACTATTTTTAACTAATGTACTTTTTGTTGATGATGAAGGGGTCCTACGGACGCCCCGAGGCTTACTTAGCATTCGTGCTAAAGCATGTGAATTCGTTCTTTGTTGCAGTTTACAGGTAAGGTATTTACAATGTGTAACTGAAAGGTTCTAAAACAGTTTTCTGTGTCTCCTACGTCTTACTGAATTAAAAGTCCTAAAGTGATAAGTACTAAAGGTGAGATCTTCAAATAGCCTAGTAAATGAATAATAGACTCAAATTCATAAGTACTGAATTAAAATATATGTACCATCTATCATTAAGTTAGTCAAGAATGGGATCCATGAATTTCTACTTTTATACACCTTTTATTGTAAAAAGAAATGCTATTGATGCAAAATGTGAGCAATAGCCCAAGTCTATATTGTAATGGCTAAAAGCATTCAAGGTAAATGATGACATGCGAACCTTTATATAGAACCTAAGAATTTCATTCAAGAATTGATTTGTTCTATTCTAGGAATTATTGCAACTATATATAATCATTGGCTAACTTATGGACTTTGTGCAAATTCTTGTTTTACCTTTAAGATATACTGCAATATGTATAAATGTATCAACAAAATACTATGAAATAAAATTATAATTTACAAGATGTGTGCAATTCACGTGACCCCATAAGACACTATGAAAGTCCTAGCAATACATCTAGCTACCTCTTAACCCACCATAAGATGTTGTTATAAGGTCATATATTATGATTTCACCATATAACACGATAATGTAATAGAAGTGTGATGATAACGCCAATAAATGTAACATGCTGGCAGGTACTGGTGCTTCCTAGGCATTGAATGCTCACATCTGTCGAGACAGTGGAGTTCCACCATGGATAGTGTGGTGGGCTTAAGCACGTGATAGTGTAATGACGTTTCAAGTCTTGTGATGAGATGCAAGTGTTTGGTTCGAGGGTTAACTGAGCTGGCTCCTTCGTGGTAGTGGTAATGATGGATCAATTAATACGGTTGTTTGCTTGGAGTACGTGAAACTTTCCCCGGTGATCTCCACCGTTGATATAGTAGGGGTTTTGATGGTTGATAATAAACCCTACCTTCACTATGTTCATTGTGTTAATTGTTTCCTTGGCATTCGGTGATAGTGGCTTTGAGGAAGGCCGACAGGCCGAGAGCCTTCAGGGTTCTGTTAATAAGTTTTTCTGTTAAGTGCCCATGAATCGAACCCTTGATCAGTTGATGGCCTGAGAGCTTATATAGTCATGGTGATTTACAGTAACCAATGGTTTTAAATGATTCAGGGTGGTTTATATGATACTCGGCTTTCTAAGTCAGTTCGGTGGTAGTTTTCCAGGGTTGTTATTCACCCTCCTTCGTGATCAAAAGTGGAGTAAGGTTCCAGTTGCTGGTCTTGGCGTTCTACTACGGTGTTAACCTCAAAGGTAAGGATTCTAAAAATCAAAACCTGTAACTCCCAATCTACTTTATTTGAGTTCGGTTAAGTCATTTTGTAAACAACAATCCCCGTGAATAAAATTTTGACCACTACTGTATTGTAATGGCAGGTACCCTTATCGATGGCTTTCGGTCTTCAATTTTTGGTAGCTGGCAGCTGCAAATGACCGGTAAGCTTCGGTGGTTCTCGTTACCCTGCCTTCGTTGAAAGTCTGAGGGCTTAAGTTTGACAGTTTTTGGGGAGGATAAACCCTCAACCCAGTCGTTGTTAAAATTTCAGTTAAGTTAATTCTATTGTGAAGTCTGTAAAAGAAATACTTGGACAGGGTTTTACCCTTCTACTGTCTTCGGAAGGAAAGAGATTTTGTTTCACTTATCCTGTGTTTAAGATTGATGATACTGTAAACTAAAATGTAAAAGGAACGAAGTTTTTAAGCTTGAAAAACCTGTTGTAAAAAAAATAATGTTATAGCTTGTTTTTCCAGTTATTCGTGTTGTTTGAATCAATAACTAGGCTCTGTCTTGAATGTACTTGATACTTTTAACGTTTTTTCTACTATCGTCAAATAGAAGAAAAAAAACTTGATGGCTTGAGGGTTTAGTTTGGTGGTGAAATGTTCGAACCCTAAGTTGATCTCGGGAATGTTCTGTTGTTATAATTCTAAATGTCTAGCCTTGAAGGTTCAAGTCTACAGCAGTAGTCGTAAGGTTTACCTTTTAATGTTTTCCTCTGTGAAAGTGATAAAACAAATCTTAAAAGGATACCGAGTTACTCTCGTTTTTAGTCTTTAAGGAAAATGTAAGATAAGTGTTTTTTTTCAAAACTATGTTTGGAGTTGAGGATGTCTCTTCTTTTGTTTTTATAAAATTTGATCTTTCTAGGGTTAATAAAAAAAAAAGAGTATGAACCCTAAAAAATCCTAGGTTTGAAACATAAGACTCTGTTTTGTATCACATGAAGATTCTTTATTGTAAATAAATAAATAACATAGAAATGAAAATTTGTGCATGAAGAATTTGTACTTAAATAATTATACATTGTTTTAAAAAGGGAAGTAATATAATGCTATGTGATGATATTGAATTTGCAGCTATTATGAATTTTATTTCTAAATACTATAATACGGAAAGATAATTCTTATACTTAGAAAGGAAGACTATTTGTTTCGAGACAAAAGATACTTGTTTACAGTAATAAAGAAAACGACACTATGTACTTGGGAAAACAAATATCTTTTCTTGTAACTCGGTAATTCTAATACTGATTTGGGAAAGAAAAACAGTGAATTCTGAAAACAATTATCTGATAAAGGAAATGATAAGGAAACATTGATATATATACAGAAATTTAATATAAGCAGAAACTAGGGAAATATAACATTTTGATCTTCTTAATCGTCTAGCAATCTGCCTATCAATTATCTATCTAAATTTCTTCTCTGTACTAGAGTACGATGCAGATTCATTAGCATGGGGAAAAATGCAGAGAATATATTTTATTCATTTCATATTACTTTATCATTTCTAAACAAGATCTTAGTTGAAATAAATATATTTGTTTTTATAATAATCGTGAAACAATAAATCTATGATCACAAATTGAAAACTTAAACTCTTAAGATTTAAAAAGGCCAGAAAAACCTGTAAATGAAGATAGGGTCGAAAAACACCCAAGGAGTCTTGTTCCTCCCAACCTTCTCCAGAAGAAGCAGCAAACTTCTGCTTCTTTTGGACCCCCGAGCTTGCTTACTGAACCACTAAGTAGATGGAACCGGTGTAGAAGCAAGGCACTCAAATATGCCTTCAGCACTTAGCATCAACCTCCTGTACTCAAAACATGCCTTCAGCACTCAGCATCAAACTCCTGAACTCAATAGAGTTTGGCAGTCTCACAACATGATAAAAAACTTAGCATATCCCCTCATCAAATCTCTTGGGTGCAAACACAGCAAAACCCCAAGGTAAATTTCCTCGCCAGGAAAAGTGATGAACCTTAGTTCATAATTTGATGGCTATTATATAGACTGCCTAGGTCTTTAGTGGTCAGTTTGGAATAAATGAGCCTCAAGCTCCAGTCCCACCTTCCAGGGCACTATGACCACATTTCAAGGGAGTTGTCCCATACCAACAGCTAGTTAGTTGCACATGATGCTGCCACTTGTCCATTGCCTTCTACCCCAGATTCCATTCCACCTAGTGGGTCAGTAACCACTCTTTCAACGGTCCCCTTAGGTGTTTGTCTCATATTTTATTTATTAAATAATAAAATATTGTGCAAATTACAATCATCCTTCGACACTTGTCCAACATAAAACTTTACAATAAAATTTAACATAATGTTTCTAACATAAAAATGTTCTTCGGCAAAAAGGGTATGTTACATGAGAGGTCTGAATGGCCTCTCCATCAACCAACTTGGATGGAAATCTTGCACCCTCGAAATTGGTTCTAAGGCAGGGAGGATGAACATCCACCATGCAAGGACAAGCTTGAAGCTCTCCAAAATTGCAAAGATGCAAATGAAAAATGACCAAAAGCTACTCCATTTCGACTTGGCCTCCTTTTAATAAATTTAGTTGACTCAATTACATTCTTAGAACTCAAATTATCTCCTAATTACTCATGGAATTCGAATTAGTGGGGTTTTGACCCTTCATTGGCCCCACATGACACTTGGCTCATCTTTTGTCTCCAACTCCTCCATGAATTCAAATTGGGGAATATTTTGGATGATTTGGAGATGTGTAACTCCTCTCATGTTCCATCTAGCTCTTACATTGTCATATATGTCATAGAATCTGTCATAAGTTTCATAGGTGTCATAGAATCTGTCATAAGTGTCATAATGCTTATCATAGGTCATAGAATCCGTCGTTGCCTATTTTTAGCCCTATGACTCTTCCTCTTCCTTCATGAATGTTACCTCTTCCCTTCCAACTCTAATTTGGGGATGGATCCATGTTTAAAGGAGGAATATTCTCTCCTGTGGACCCCACATGTCCACTTATGTGCCCCCAAGTCCAACTAGGACCTAATGCCACTTAATTTGGAGCATTTAACATTTATTTCATAATTTATTGGCCTATTTCTCCACCATCAATTTATAATATTGAATTTTCATGAGAAACTATAGACCTTAGGGTTAAATGCCAATATTTTAATACTTCCACATAACCCTTAGGAATTGGGTAGGTCAACTTAATTATTTATCTAAAAATCATTTAATTGGGAGCATGATAGTCCTCCCCACCCAACATTTCTTGTACTCAAGAAATTTCAAACATGGATGTTGAAGAAACTGCTTTGCTTCCAAAACTTTCCTTCCAAAACTCTAAGTAGTGGCACTCATGTACTGCAATTGTGTGTTTCCAAAATCAAGGAGATGTGGGTTTTCTTTTTCATATTGATATCCCCTGTGACATCACCACTAAACACCAAAAGATTAATTAAATCCATCAAAACAAGTTTGCACAATTACTCTTTACCTCTTTCATATTTTGGAAACCCTTTCTGATACCATTGCATAATTATTTGAATTTGCCACTGAGTTTCCCAACTTTGAGTCTTTAAGATTCCATGAAAATTTTAGAGAGGAAACACCATGCTTATTGCTGCACTACTCTGATTACAATCACCTTCTTAAGTGTGTTAGTTTTTCATCATTTAATACAATAGATATAGGATCTTAATTGAAAGAACAACATGTACAGCATATCAAGCATAAGAAACAAGAGACAAGAGACACAAAACATTTCACCGAGGAAAACCAAGAAGCTGAAAAACCCCGCAACTTCCTCAGAGATAGAATAAGCATCAATACAAGGATCACAATGATCAAACCCAAGAGATAGATATCTTCAGCAGCATGCTCCTCCTCCACTTGTGCACACTCCTCCTCTCTCTCACTAATGCGAAGTGAGTGAATAATAGAATGTATCAACTGAGAGAGTCACACTCTCTATTTATACTCTTACTTTCACTTGACCTTTACTCAACTAGGTCGGCCTCAACTTAACCACTTAACCTAATGCTGACAGGGCCGACCCCACTAGGGTGGTCTAATAACCATTTAACCCACATGATTTATACAGGGCCGACCCCATCAAGGTGGTCTAATAACCCATCAAGTATAAGTTATGACACTTACAATATAACTTGCGACACTTGCAAGTACACATGACGTCACTTCCAATCAGAGGAAGAATACATCTCTATTGGTAATACAATAAGGTACAAATGTAATACATACAATAAGTGAATATCTTTCGAAGTTACATATACATCAACACTCCCTCTTAACTAGGAATGTATTCTCTTGACACAGGTCATCAATTCACATTGGCACAAGTCTTCAATTCTGGAGCTGGATCGTCGTCACTGGATCACGGAGCATCATCGTCACTACTGTTGTACTCGTCATCTTGATCACTGGGGCTATCTTTGAATACTTCTCGTCATAGGATGTTCTACAAAGCCAACCCTTTTTAATGTTGGATGTAGGCCCACCTCCTGTAGGTATTCATCAACACTAGCCATATTGTGGAATCCTCAAGACTTATTATGTGCGTCACAATGCCTCGAAAGAGTATCCCAGGATCCTTTATGTGCCGAAACACGACCGGCAATATCTCCCAGGTCAACTTACATGTGACCGTCACAAAACCTTAAAAGAGTGTCTTGCATAGCAAGATCTCTAAAGAGCATCCGAGGCCTTTTACATGACTAGCACAACCTGTCCAGATCTCCAGGACGTATTACATGTGACCAGGACGTATTACATGTGACCCCCACCACAAAACCTTAAAAGAGTGTCTTGCCCAGAAAGATCTCTAAAGAGCATCCGAGGCCTTTTACGTGACTAGCACAACCTGTCCGAATCTCCAGGACGTATTACATGTGGTCTCCACAAAACCTTAAAAGAGTGTCTTACCCAGCAAGATATCTAAAGAGCATCTGAAGCCTTTTACGTGGATAGCATAACCTGTCTGGATCTCCAAGACATATTACATGTGGTCTAGCAAAACCTTAAAAGAGTGTCTTGCCCAACAAGATCTCTAAAGAGCATCTGAGTCCTTTTATGTGCCTAGCACAACCTGTCTAGATCTCCAGGACGTATGACATGCTACCCTTGCACAACTTTTCCACTACCACGGAGCATCAACCTGATACTCACCATACATCATCTTGATGTATATCATCACATGATCATCATCATAGTATCCTCCTGATGCATATCATCCAGAGCATCATCCTGATACTCATCATAGCATCGTCCTAATGCATATAATCCAGAGCATCATCCTAATACTCATCATAGCATCGTCTTGATGCATATCATCCAGAGCATCATCCTGATACTTATCACACATGATCATCCTGATCATCATCACTGCATCATCCTGACGCATGTCAACATACATGATCCAATTGATCATACAAAGCATCCAACTGATGCATGATCCAACTTATCATACAAAGCATCCAACTGATGCATATATCAATACATGATCCAACTGATCATACAAAGCATCCAATTGATGCATATACAAAGTAGTAACTAAAGCATCGTCCTGATGCTCATCACATAGCGCTTACATCCACAGCCATGGGAGGATCCTCCTACCACCATGCTTGGAATGGCTCCAGCAAATGTGTCCCATCACTTCTTCCTCGAAGTATCTTCTATCTGAAGAACACCAAGCCTCTCTCTGAAGTACTCGAACTTCACTTTGGCTAGTGGTTTGGTCAACACATTTGCAATCTTCTCATCTGTCGCAACATACAGGAGCGTCACTGCTCCTCTCTACACGATATCCCTGATATAGTGATATTTGATCTCAATATGCTTCGACCTATCATGGAACACCGGGTTCTCATACAACTTCACACAACTCTAATTGTCATAGAAGATACAGGTAGCATCTAATGGGAGATCAAATAACTCAGACAGTGGCTTCCTAAGCCATACTGCCTCACAACTAGCCAAACAAGCTGCAACATACTTTGCTTCGACTGTGCTTAGTGCTACGCAGGATTGCTTCTTGCTAAACCAAAAGATCACACCTGATCCCATACTGAAGCAGCACCCTGAAGTGCTCTTCCTATCTGTAGCACTGCCTGCCCAATCTGAATCAACATAACCCTCCAGGTTAAACTTTTGATTCGCATCATACTTGAGCCCATAATCAACCGTACCCTTCAGGTACCTCAGAATATGTTTTACAGCAATCAGGTGAACATGTCTAGGATATGTCAGAAACTGGCTCAAGGTGTTCACCGCAAAGTAAATATCTGGTCTCGTGTTCCGTCAGGTACATCAAGGACCCAATCATCTGACGATACAACGTGGCATCCACCGATTCTGATGAAGCATCACACAATAGCTTCAGGTTCTGTGCCATATGTGTGGCCATGGCCTTGCAGTCCATCATCCCGGACCACTTCAGGATCTCTACTGCATACTTCCCTTGTCCAAGGAAGATTCCATCTGCACTCTGCCACACCTCCATACCTAGAAAGTAAAGCATCATACCCAAGTCCTGGGTGCTTGTTTCAAAGCGTACAAGGCTTTCTTCAATTTGCACACATGTGACTCCCTGTCATGTGTCTCAAAACCGAGTGGCTGCTCCACATACACTTCCTCTTCGACTACACCATATCCATCTTGTGTATCTTCCCCTTCATCACTGCAGCCAAAGCAAGTATTGTTCTAATGGAAGTGTATCTGGCTACAGGAGCAAAATTCTCTTCATAATCTATCCCCTCTTTCTGGGAGAAGCCACGAGCCACACACCTTGCCTTGTATTTCTCTATGCTGCTATCTGCAGCATGCTTGATCTTATAGATCCACTTGGAAGTCACAACAGACTTCCCTTCTGGTCTCGGGACCACATCCTAGACATCATTCTTCATGATCGACTAGTATTCCTCGATCATGGCATTCTTTCATTACTGCATCCCAGATCCTGGGAACTTCAGATTCTTCAATATCTTCAATAGATAGTTTTCTTTGAACTTTGTTGCTGGAACAAATGTTGTTATCCTTCTTTTGTAGGTGATTGTATACGATCTTTGCTTCAAGTCAAATTCAATTGCATGATTGGAAACTTCTCATAGTTTTTCAAAAACACATTCTTATGCATAAAGACATATGTCATACAGTCATGCAATTATCTTAGCCAATGCTTCAATACAACATTTATCCATATCCCGTATTCACACGGTAACTTTCTAGATGCCTTCCATCTCTACGAGAACATTTGTTAAGAGTGTGCACAACTCTCAACATGTTAGCAAAGAGGTTTTCATCTAGATAAGTAGCAATGGAATGTTGTACAGTACCATAGGCCACTTACCCATTACTTGCATATTAGTAGTATCTTGTTCATTAATGCAGCTTTTCTAAAATGAAAAATGTACATCCTGAATCTAGGAACATAAGTATGTACATGAATGAACAATATCATTTAAGTAATAAGAAATGATAATTCAAATACTTATCTTTGTTTAGTTGTTGGGTGGATTCCCTCTCAATCTTTGCTTCCTTGCAGGAACTACTGGAGTGTGCTCCCTCTTGATCTTTGCTTCTTGGATTACCTGTCCTTGAACTTATATCCATCCTGGACCACTATGCATGCTTAAGTGTGCGCTAGTGTCATCATTGTGTTATCCTCAAGATCTCATACATATATTAATAGTATAATCTCAATACTATCAAAATATTATGATCCCAAATACTCTTAACATCTATGGTCATGATCATTTCACACACAGGTAATTTATCACAAGCATTAGTATTCAAGGTTTCAAGGAGTACTTATATTACTCGTGCATATTCTTATTGACCATAGGACTCTTCTGGTTAGTCATATCATCAATCAAAGTAAGAAACATAATATGCATAAACTGTTGATTACTTAAACTTCTAACTTCAAGAATAATCATTCATACAAAAGTATAAGATCCTAACACAAGGTAGGATTCTAACTTGATATAGGAAAAACATACCTGGTTATCATGTTTTCTAGTTATGTCTAACATACCCAAACACTATCTTCTTGTTCTCTTCAATGACTTGTGCTTAGTAACCTGCATAACTCATAAGTTAACCATTGTAGAACCAAATTACACATACCTCGTAAGTAGAGCTTCTATGTGATCCATGAGTCTTTGTCTTCGTGTCACCATGGTCATATGTTCTTAATCTAGAACTTGATTTGTACCTTTCATGTTAGCGGACAACATCATCCTCATACAATACCACAATGCATTAGTACAATCATATAACCCTAATCAATGAATGTCTTCTATCATTCACATGCATTCATACTTTTACTAGGATGATAAGACAATTCTAAGATTAATCAAGATTGTACTAACTTCAATAATATGAAGACAAACATATCATAAACTTAATCATGAACATATTTCAACACATACCTGTATCTCCTCAAGTCATACATGTCGAGATTTCTTGTAGTCTTCTTATGTAATGCCTTAGCCTCATCTTCTTCTAAAACTGGAACTTCTTCACTTATGTAGGTGTCCAATTCATTCTCTTCTAGGATTAATCCAATCCACTTTGATTTGTTGAAACTGGATTTGGAGGATTAGGGTTTGTTAGAGAAACCCTAAAAATTCAAACTTTGAATTTCAAACTTCTAATTGGATGAAAATATGCGCCTTGTTGAGCTGATCAAGTTGGTATACTTCAATTTTGAAAACTACAAAATTTGACCCCTCAAAATTGCCTTTGAAGCTTCCGAATCTTCTAGACAGGATACCAAACTAGGGTTTGATAAAGCCCCATCTTCTACCCATCCAAAAGGTTCAATCTTGTGTTCTAAACTTCGATTTTCCTAAGGAGCTTCTAGCCTTAGTCACAGATTTCAAAAATTCCAACTTTTGTAGAAGCCCTAATTTTCCACCCTTCCGATCAAAATCCCGAACTAGGGTTTGATCAAGCTCGACCTTCTGCCCAACCAAAAAATTCAATATTGGTCTCTAAATTTTGATTTTGATGAGTAGTATCCAGCCGTGGTCTCCGATTCCAAGAATTCCAACTTTCTCTGAAACCCTAAATTAACGCAGGAGTGACAAGCCAAGAATGAAGGTGCTCAGAATCCAATTTTGTTTTGACATAAATATGCACCTGATTGTTTCTGGTGTAACTCCAAAATTTAGGATCCACAGGGTCTGAAACTTTGTCCTGTGTTAGCCTGACCTGTCATCTTTCCAACCCCACAGTTCTGACCTCAATTGGATTCTCTGAGAGAGAGTTATGCCAAGTGTCGCAACGCGACCTATTTATGAGATAACACAGGAGAGCAAACTTGTATGGAGTGCCACGTTTCATTGGTTCAACTTCGGCCTCTAAAAATTGGACCTGTGAAAGTACATTACGTTCCCTTACTAGAACTTTTTACAGAATCTCATTTGGAGCTTCATAGCCCAAGTTATGACCTTTTTTCCTAGGTCACCTATTTATGACTGAGATCTGGAAGAGGCAGAAACCCTAACTTGTATGGATCATAAATCAGAAAGTATAGGGAATTAGATGCTTTGCTTCAGACACAAGGTACATGAGGATGTTATCTACGACATGTAGAAGTTTCAGAACTTGAACCTTCACCAAAATGGATTTATAGCGAAAGTACCATAATGACTGGTTTTTTCTATATCGAGCCCTAGCTTCCAATTTGTCGCAAGTGCAACAAGTCTCATAAATACCATACCATGCCTCCTTTCAGGATAGCTTTTATACCATGTTATTTTTTCATTATTTAATTCAATAGATCTAGGATCTTAACTGAAAGAACAACATGTACATCATATCAAGCATAAGAAACAAGAGACAAGAGACACAAAACATTTCACCGGGGAAAACCAAGAAGGTGAAAAACCCCGCAACTTCCTCAGAGATAGAATAAGCATCAATACAAGGATCACAATGATCAAACCCAAGAGATAGATATCTTCAGCAGCATGCTCCTCCTCCACTTGTGCACACTCCTCCTCTCTCTCACTAATGCGAAGTGAGTGAATAATAGAATGTATCAAATGAGAGAGTCACACTCTCTATTTATACTCTTACTTTCACTTGACATTTACTCAACTAGGTCGGCCTCAACTTAACCACTTAACCTAATGCTGATAGGGCCGACCCCACTAGGGTGGTCTAATAACCCTTTAACCCACATGACTCATACAGGTCCGACCCCATCAATGTGGTCTAATAACCGATCAAGTATAAGTTACAACACTTACAATATAACTTGTGACACTTGCAAGTACACATGACGACACTTCCAATCAGAGGAATAATACATCTCTGTTGGTAATACAATAAGGTACAAATGTAATAGATACAATAAGTGAATATCTTCCGAGGTTACATATACATCAACAAAGTGGTGACTCAGTCACCCATACTACTTGTTTCCCCAAAAAATTGAAGCCAATGAGACTGAAAATTATCCTAGGGTCCCATTGCTTGCATTTCACTCCAAAAATTAGGAGTGCTATCCAATCCATACCATCCGGAAAGAGAATTCATGGATCCCATTTCCTTGTATGCATTCTTCCAAACATCATAAGTACAAAATATAGATCATAAAAGTACATAACAACATAGTACAAATGTACATCAAGGAGGTGCCTCATCAAAGAATCATGAAAGTGCTTGTACCTCCAAGTAAGTAGACTACCATTTTCCAAGTGCATACAAGCATCAAGTGACCAATCAAATCTGATACAACAACATAGGTTAGGATCCCATGTCCTATAATGCTGCTCCAAAAGGATGTAAGATGCATCAAAATAATCATCCATGTGTTATTTCATCCAAGAAGTGAATGAAGAACCTCCACTAAAATCTTAACCAAGTAGGGAGCAAAGAAAACAATGAGCCTTCAAGGGGCTAACAAAAGTACCATTTATGCATCCATGAATATCTATATCATCAAGAAATAACAAAGGATGTTGTTTCCAATAAGAATTTGCTCCAATCATATATCTCTTCACCCAAGTATTTGATGAAGTTCCTCCAACATCAATTGAACTAAGCAAGGAGCAAGGAAAATCATGAGTGTTCAAGTGACTCAAGTGAACGTCATAAGTGAACATCATAGGTGCATCCATGTAGATATGTATCATCATAAGGTAACAGAGGATGTTGCTGCAAATTTAAATAAAAAAGTGCTCTAATAATGTCATTGTCTAAAGGAGAGATAGGAGTTTCATACTCCTCATGTGTCACTATCAAAAATAAACTTTTCACCTATACTTCATTAGAATGAATGCTGCAAAATATGGAAGTCTAGGATGTAAGAGAATGAACCAACTCACCCAAATGATCCGAAAATGCAAAAGTGTCATCATGTCAAGGCTCCATGAGGGTAGGATCATGCACCTCATTCAAAAGTGCAAAAAATTTCTCATAGGTTGGTTACAAGGTAGTGGAATCATACACTTCAAAAAGTGTGTAACTATTTCCAAGAGGAAAATCAAGTTCCTCTTCCACTACAACGAGTGCTTGGCTCTCATCAAGCTCATCTTCAAACACATCAAGCACATGCAAGTTTCCATGTTTCTCATGATCCATCATGACATGAGAATCCTCCAAGCAGTCTACCATTAATTGACAATCTGAAACATAGGAGGAAGAACAAGTATCTTGCAACATATCAACAAGTTGCTCATTTTTCATTTTGAGCTTATGAATATTCTCATTATTATTCAAGTATGCTCCATGTAACCATTAATTAAGCTCAACCAAATTGTTTCTATAAAAAATCAAAGACATGAGATTACCTTCGATGTTGCACATTGCTCTTTGAATCTTCTCCATGTCTTCAAGGAAGGATGGATCCTTCAATGAAGAAACTCTCCAACGAGAATTTGATACCAATGCTTGAGTGTCATGGAGTATGCTAAGGGTCTCTTGGATCTTCTTTTCATTCATATTTAATGACCCTTCAAGAAAAAGAGGCTCTTGTAGAGGGACCTCCTCTTCTTTGTCCTTTATGATTGGGACAACTTCATTAAGCTCATGTGGTGATGGGGAAGTTGATCTTGGTTCTTCAACTACTACAAGGCCTTCATTTTCATGCTTAATGGAACTTTGGCTTGCACCAACAATTTCAAAAGTGATCTCTATGTCACGAACATAGTGGTGTGAACACCCATCAATAGGTGCTCCTTCACAATTCAAGCATCCATCAGTAGATGCTCTTTGATTCAGGTCCAAAGTAGAGTGTGTCTCAAAATAGTCTTCTATATTTTCAATGGAATATTATTCATGCTCATGTGATGTTTCTTCATCATTTTCAGAGTCACTTGGGAGTGACTTTAGACCCTCTTCATGTAATGCTTCTTCTGCTTTACCTATTTCAGAACTAGGTGGCTCATGGGTCTCCTCCTTTTCATTCAAACATATATGATTTGATCTCCAAGGTATTTCGCAAGAAGGGAATATACCTTTGTTCACTAACTCTGCATATTAATTCTTGGGCCTATATACAAACACCCAATCGACAAAGTCATCTAAAGGAATGGACTTGTGTATATCTCCCTTCAAAGCAAGATATGGTTGATATTGTTGAGACAAGATTTTACATGTTTCTCTCAATATTTCTAATTCATTCATAGGATTATCCTTTGGTGGTTCAACACATTCATCTTCATTAGATATAGATTCATATGAATAACCTTCATTGCTTATGAAATTGTAAGAAGTGTTGCATGATGGCACCTCTTCCTCATACCATTCACATTCTTCTTCATATTTCTCATAAGAATTGTACTCATAGGAGTCATCATAATAGTAAGACATGGCTGCAATTTATTCTTCAATGGATGATATTAATGCACAAGTGCAAGGACCATGCTCTGATACCACTGTAATATCCCCAATTTGAAAATTTACTCAATTTGGCCAATTTTCGAACCTTGGACTAGTGAAACCCGAAACTGTACCAAATGACCCAAAATGGTTTCGAATTGTGGATGGAAGGACTTGGGAGGGCATAGAAAAATTTAATACATTCATTAGACACCCAAACATCTTCTATACACATCCATGGTCTGCAATTTAGAAGGAGAGAATATTCAGGACAAAACTAGTCAATTAGATTGGTGGAAATCCCCCCTAGGTCATCCATTGTTTTCCCTTCCAAACACTGTACATACTTCACTAATATTCTGTATTAAACTTGTCTCTATTATAGGACATCAATGAAAACATGTTTGCAGCATTATATCAGGTTTTGGGGTCGAATAGGTCTCCCAAAGGACAATATCTTCTAGAGTATATAATTTGGGTGAGAATGATAGATAAGAGGCCTTGAATTTGTGTCACAAACTATAGTAACACTTTAGGGGTATGCATACATTATTTGGGCCATCAATTTAAATCCATATGAATCTCATAAAATAGAAAAAAATATCAGAAATATCTGATATATAACAGGTGCAATATCATCCCAAAATCACCATGAAAATACTATGAGGGAAATGGCTCGAATCTCAGTTTTAATTGGAAATGTCACATAAAGTACTTGGTATTTTGAGTTGTGGCTCTCATTATATGTCTATTACAGAGTTATGCAGCAAGTAACATGTCCATAAGGTCAAAATATAAATCCTCCATGAGCTAGATGCAACAAGAAGTGTGCCATCACACTTTTACATGACATTGGGAGAAAGAGGAAACTAGCTCGAATATCAATGTTACTTGGAGAAATAGTACATGAAGTACTTAGTATTTAGAGATGTGGCTCTCATGATATATCCGTTACAGATTTATGCATCCATTAACAAGTTCATAAGGTCTAAACAACATTTTTCCATTATCTATATGCAACAAAGAGTGCGCTATCTCACTTTACATGAACACTGAGAGAAAGATAGTAGAATGCGAATAGAGAATAATGAGAGAATATGAACTCGAACTCAGATGGGGGTTGAACCTGCATCAAAACATCTCCATGAAGATATGTTTATAGTTTTGAATGGTATCTCCATCAACCAACTTGGATGGGAATCTTGCACCCTCGAAATTGGTTCTATGGCAAGGAGGATGAACATCCACCGTGCAAGGACAAGCTTGAAGCTCTCCAAAATTGCAAAGATGCAAATGAAAAATGACCAAAAGCTACTCCATTTCAACTTGGCCTGCTTTTAATAACTTTAGTTGACTCAATTAACTCCTTAGAACTCAAATTATCTCCTAATTATTCATGAAATTTGAATAAGTGGGGGTTATGACCCTTCATTGGCCCCACATGACACTTGGCTCATCTTTTGTATCCAACTCCTCCATGAATTCAAATTGGGGAATATTTTGGATGATTTGGAGATGTGTAACTCCTCTCATGTTCCCTCTTGGTCTATTTCTATCTCTTACATTATCATAGATGTCATAGAATCTGTCATAAGTGTCATAGGTTTCATAGAATCTGTCATAAGTGTCATAATGCTTGTCATAGTTGTCAAAGGAATCTGTCATTTCCTAGTTTTAGCCCTATGACTCTTTCTCTTCCTTCATGAATGTTACATCTTCCCTTCCAACTCGAATTTGGGGATGGCTCCATGTTTAAAGGAGGAATATTCTCTCATGTGGACCCACATGTCCACTTATGCGCCCCCAAGTCCAACTAGGACCTAATGCCACTTCATATGGAGTATTTAACATTTATTTCATAATTTATTGGCCTATTTTTCCACCATCAATTTAGAATATTTAATTTTCATGAGAAACTATAGACCTTGGGGTTAAATGTCAATATTTTAATACTTCCACAACCCTTAGGAATTAGGTAGGCCAACTTTTTTATTTATTTGAAAATCATTTAATTGGGGACATGACAGTAGAAAGCACTGGGAAAGCTACAGAAGCTATTGGACACCACCCCAATACATTCTCTGACATCCAATAGGATAATTATGCGCATAAATTTTGATGCCTTTCTTTGCATCTTGAGTGAATATGGGGGGACTTAAGGGACCAAAATCAATAAATTGCTCTATTACATTTGCTTTATCAGGGCTATACATCTATCTCAAGGCATCAAGAAACCCATGTTGTAGATGTTCATCATCAATGGGTAGAATTTAGAACACTATTTGGTCTCTCCATATACTACTTTGAATTTGTTCCATGTAAAGAGATGTATTGAGTTTTTTCCATCTCTTCTCTGCTATCTTGTAATTTTCCTAGAAAAACTCCAAATAGGAGTTTCTCTAGTGAATATTGTGCCTTATCTTTCCCACCATGCAATCTATACATTCATATATTTCCCCAAGATTAGGAAATTTGTATACCTAATCAACTCCACAATTGGAGATGTGAGAAACAATATATCTACAATTAGAGAAGCATATCTCTTATCTTCCGTACCTGAGTTGATTGAGACTTAGACCATGCATCCCACTCTAGAGCATCAACAGTGGCTTGTAAGGATGCATACATCTCAACCATACAATGAAAAAAAATGAAGTATGTAGCATGTCTTGTTTTTGCAGGTTTTTAAAAATTTATAAGTGATTTCATCGTGTAGATTAGTAGTGAGGCATGGTGGTTGCAAATGAACATTTGTGCCTCTCTTGCAATTGAAATGTTTTTTGAAATCGAAGATATTTTTTCAATGCTTTTGAAGACATTGTTAAGGGCATGTACAAGACAGGGAGTCCAAAAGATATGCTTGCATTGACTTTAGGCCATCAATCTTGCTACTTTGCAAACACATGTTGCATTTGCGATCACATATACAACATTCGAATGACCAAACTAATCAATTGCATCCTTCAACACTTCAAACATGAAGGTAACATCCTTTAGTTTTCACTGCAATCAATTACTCTTACAAAGTAGGGCCCTATCACAGATGTGACAATAATATTCAACAATGGCCTTTGTGGAATTTCTATCTAACCATCCATGACTGTGGAATTTCTATCTAACCATCCATGACTATGGAATTTTGGAACACCCTGAATGAAGCCAAGATTGTTTGAGGCCTCCTATACGCCCCTACATTCTTTCCACCCCCTTATCTAACAATGGTGTCCTCATTTTGTTGTACCTTGGGGTGTATGTCGTCCTATAAACTATTTTTTTTTCACCATTTCTTTGTAATATGATGAAAGGGTTACATTAAATGAAGTTCGATTTGCCATAAAAAAATCAACTACAACATCAACCTCATCTCTATGCACCACATTGTATATTTTATGAATTTGTTCAACACTAACATTAGCGAACCTATTACTCCTCTTAGAAATAGATCCTCGTTGAGAATCAAATCAGTTCAATTGACTTTGATTTAATGACTCTTTCCTACCATGGGAGGATAATACAACTCTAGGTACCTTAAAAGGATAGGCAGTATCCTAGTCAATTTCATTAGCACTTGAGGCACACATATGAAGCTTCGCCAACTCCATCCTTTTTTCAAGATCACATGTGCAACCTTTAATCTCATCACCAAATAGGAACAAAAGATGATGCCACACCCTAGTGTATCTCCCCTTGAAAACATCGTCACACAATGTGCACATCCATTCTTCAAAACCCCCACTATTCTTTTTCTTGTTTTTAATAATTGTCTTCACAAACTTTAACAAGGGCTTCTTGGATTTTGTAATTTGTTGGACTTGGTTTTGGCTTGCAAGTGGACTTGGAGTAGAACTAGTGTCTTGTCCCCTCGATTGGCGTCTCCCACATTCCATGACTTCCTGCATTAATACACAAAAATACATGTTTAATTTGATAGTGTACATCTTTAAATATAAAATAAAATTTGAAAAGTATTTTGTAGGGCTATATTTGAATTACCATTTATTTATTCAAGAAATCAAATAGATGTGTTCATATTTGCAATCCAAGTAATAATCAATGATCATGATTCATAAATGTAACTATGATCTAATTTACAAATTATAATTGTGTGATGATTGACCACTTTTTCTTGTGTCATTTCCAGTTGGTCATATTTCCTGTACATTCCCTTGATAGCCATGCTTCCCATTTATCAATTTATAAATTGTTGGAATCTTGACCAATATTGAGAGGGGGGAGGTGAATCGATATTGGGCACTTTTTACCTTTTCAAACTTTAATATCAGATAATAACCTTCATCATCACATAAACCATACACAGTACACAAGAGATTTTATGTGGAAACCCAAATGGGAGAAAACCACATGATGTTTTTCTTATATAATATAAAAATTACATTCAATTGATTTACCAGCACCAACTGGAAGGACGCTACAAACCCCTTCATTGTCAGCTCCAATTGAAAGGAGGCTACAACCCCCTTTTTTTACCACAAGCTCCAACCTATAGTGAAGACTCCAACCCTATGTGACCTCCAACTCACTAGATTTTCCTGCATCAACTGGAAGGAGGATACAACCATATGTCCTTGCTCTGTCCTACCACCTTGATATGAATAAGAGAATCAATCTTTCACTGTCGCTATATTTATCAACGTGTACATGTATCAATGTTTATGTCAACATGTACCTGTATCATTATCTCTGTCAACATGTACCTGTATCACTATCCTTGTACATGTATCACTCTCTATCAATGTATCTATGTCAACTTGTATCATGCCTTAAATCTATCTTACTAGAAACAATCATCCATAGATTTCATTTACACCTTCAAACCTTTACATCATAGACATTTCTAAATCACAGGATATTTCTAGACCATGCCAACAATATACCAATATCACCATAATTTGTGCCAAGATAATCACCATTATCTATGCCAAGATCATCACCATAATCACCATGATCTATGCCAAGATCATCATCATAATATATGCAAGATTCACAAGAAAGAAGTTATAACAATATTCATACCATAGCTAAGATGGACCATTGGAGGAAATTTGGATGCAAAATGTGCCTTTTAACCCTAATTCAAATTCCATGTCATCATGTATTAGCCAATCAAAATGCTTTAAAATTCAAAAGAGGTGCATATCCAATGCAATTTTTTATTATATAATTTGTGGATAAGTGCATTTTTTTAATAATATAATTGGTCTGTCCACTGCCCAAGCTGCCATAAATTATCTTGGATATTGACAATGAAATTAATATGCTAACCACTTTTAAGTAATACATGACCCATATATAACATATTATAATAATAATAATTAATATTATAAATAATATATAATAATATTATCGGGTCCAATAACTTTTATTAATATCATAATTAATATATAATAGTAACTAATATCATAACTAATATACCCATCCATCTTTTTAGATAATACGTGACCAATATATAATATATAATAGTAATAGTAATTAATATTATAACCAATACATAATAATATTATATTATAATTAATATATTATAATATTTTATACACCATGAAATTGGATCCAATAACTTTTAACTAATATATAATAATAAATAATATCATAACCAATATACCCATCCATATTTTAGGTAATACACTATCCATATATAATATATAATAGTAATAGTAATTAATATTATAACTAATATATAATAATATTATACTATAATTAATATATTAGAATATTACTATATATCATGAAAAGTTGGGTCCAATAACTTTTAACTAATATTATAAGTAATGTTAATATATAATTAATATATAATAGTAGCGATTTTTTTATTTTTTTTGCTAGAATCTCCTTGATTTGCAGAAGTGGCCTTTGGTCTAAGAAACCATGACCCAAGGGGCATCTAAGCCATCAAAATCACTCGGGTATCACACCTGACTTGGGCCACACCAACCCTCAAATGATTGGATTTTTGGGTGTCTCCTCTCAACTAGCTCACACCTAAGGGGAATTGAACTCGGGTTGCATTGCTGATGAGACCCACTCCTTAACCAAATGAGCTAGCGAGAATTGACAATAGTAGCAAATATTATAACTAATATATAACAATAATTAATATTAAAACTAATATATAATAATATTATATTATAATAACACTATACACTATGAAAATTTGGGTGCAATAACTTTTAAAATGACAGTGTTTAATTTTCCTTTCTTATTTTGGGTGAAAACACTACATCGAACTTCATCTTCATAAATTGATTTTAATATAAAATATATATCTAAGATAGCTTTGATAAAAGTGAAATAACCTAGTACTTAACCTCTCATACGGGAGGAATGAGAGCCCGGGATTAGGGTTTGCGCTGGTGTGCAGGATTCGACCTCTGGTCATTTCAATGGAAGAATTGTGCAGAACCTTGGTTGATTACTCTGATGACTCTGTTTCTCAAGCTAGTATATTCTCGTATGACTATGAAGTTTTCTTGAAACAAGGTTCTGGTGGGGGGGAAGCTTCAACGACAACTTGGAGCAGTACATCCAATGGCTATAACTGGGAATTTAAGGCAGTTGACAGAGGGGTGGTGGAGTTGTCAGACCCTGAGCATCCACTTTGTTTTGGTTCAGACATGTTCTTTATTCCATAAAAGTGGTCGCCCTCCATAAGAATATAATATGCCACCCTTTCCACATATTCTTTTAAAGATTTTTGGACTTTTTTTTTGTCTTTTGTGCATTTTGTAGCACATTTAACAATTAAATGCCGCTTTGTAGCATCTTTAAGAAAAATTGCCACAAATGACAATTTAATCGCCTAAAACCCAGGAAAATTCAGTCCAAGGTTAAAGAGGACGCTCTGAGCGTGAAAACGAGCATCCTCATGCCAAATTCTACCTACAAACCATGCTTTTATTACACTTTGAATTTTTCCAATTAAACCATTAAAATGGTCTAATTTTACGGAAAAAAAAAAATATATATATATATATATATATATTATTTTTATCGGAATGAAACCAAATTCCTATGGGCCAAAATTGACCCTGAAAAAGTCTTCTGAACACTGATGATGAACACTTGACATGTTCATGAAACTGACGGCTCACAAGAAGTCCAACTATGGTACAAAATAGTTGGTAACAATATCTATTGCCTTAGTCAAGGGGTGCTAGATTCACCAAATGGACATGAAGACAACCTTCCTCAATGGGATCATTGAGGAGGAAGTATATATAGAGCAACCTCATGGATTTGAGGTACATGGGAGGGAATCTCATGTGTGCAGGCTTAAGAAATCCTTGTATGGACTCAAATAAGAACTCAGGGCATGGTATTCTAGGATTGACGGATACGTGCAGAGCATGGGATTCTCCAAGGGTGAGGCAGATCCTAATTTGTACTTCATACTTTTTGGAACTAAGCCACTCATCTTGGTGCTATACGTAAATTATTTGTTTATCATAGGTGTAGAGGGAATTATAACAGGGTACAAGTCAAATTTGGCTACAAAATTTGAGATGAAGGATATCGGTGTGATGCATTATTTCTTGGGGTTTTAGAGGTATGGTAGAGATCGGGTGAGATCTTCCTTGGTCAAGGGAAGTACACAATAGAGATTATGAGGAGATTCAGCATGGAGGAATGTAGACCGATGGCTACATTTATTGTTACCAATCTGAAGAAGGTTGTCACTTTAGATTCAGAGTTGGTGGATCCCACATTATACAAATAGTTGATAGGATCCTTGATTTATTTGGTCAAAACACCAGGTCAAATATATGTTTTGTTGTGAACACCTTGAGTCAGTTCATGGTGTAGCCGAGGCAAGTGCATTATGTAGCAAAGAAACATGTGCTCAAATATCTGAGGGGCGCAATGGAGTATGGATTGAGGTATCTTATAGGTGATGGAGTGAGTTTGCATGGATATTTAGACTCAAATTGGGTAGGGAGTGCATCAAATTGGAAGAGCACCTCAAGGTGTTGCTTCAACTTGGGCTTAGTAGTGATTTCATGGTTCAACAGGAATCATACTTTTGTAGCACTCAATTCAGTAGAGGTGGAGTACATGGTAACGAGTAGGGCCATTTGTGAATCTATTTGGCTTCACAAACTGCTTACAGGATTATTTTATCAAGAGTTGGAGCCTACAGTGATATATTGTGACAATCCGAGTTGTATCAAACTCTTTGAGAATCTAGTTTTCTCTAACAGGTCCAAACATATTGAGATCATATATCACTTCATCCAAGACAAGATCCAGAAGGGAGTGGTGAAGCTCCAGTATATTTCCACATATGAGCAGGTTGCAAACATTTTTCCCAGACACTTGGTAAAAGGGAAGTGTGTCTTCTTCAAAGATAAACTATGAGTGGTGGAGAATACCTTCCTCACTAAGAGGGAGTGTTGATGTTTGTAGCTTAGACATGTATTTTCACATGGGTTTGTGTCTAACCTGTGGAAATCGTCACTAATACCTCCCAGAAGTTTGGAAATTCACTTTATTAAGTTAATTATTAAAGTGAGTGTCTTTTTAGAATTAATTGAGGTTAAGTTAATAAAATGACCAAGTTTTTGGCATTAGTAATTTAAGTTAATTAAGTGAATCTCATCCATTGATCACATTGGAGGTTAGGGTTTTCGTTCATTTCAAGATTATAAAAGGCGGCGAAGGTGACAGGATAAAACACACAAGACACTCAAGCTTTGAGCTAGTGACTAATTTTGGAGAGTGAAGGACTTTCATTTTCCAATTTTGGCAGAGAAAAGAAGGTAGTAGACAGAGATATTTTCCAGGGGGCCATACCATCTAGGTAGAGGTTCCAGATTTTGCAGGGGCATCCAAGCAGATTGTACGCCCATGCCATACAATCACATGTGTGGGTCGTACAGGTCATTTTTCAACTAGCTGCAGCCATACATGAGGATATGCGAACCTATACAACTCGTTCAAACCGTACAATAGATTGTATGGATCAGTACAGGGTCATACATGTCACACAAGTAAAACAGGGTAGCAGTAGAAGATCGAGGGTTTTTCTATGGCAGATTTGCAAGAGGAATATTTTTCTCAGTGGGGAAGATTTTCCAGGTTTGTTGATTGTATTTTTCTTGTGCCATTTTCCCTATAAGGGAGCCCTTGTATTCTTGGATTATTAATTAATGAAACGTAGATTTGAAAGGAAGAAAAATTATGTGTATGTGTTTTTATGAGATCTGTTTCCATTTTCTTCCACTACTAAAATTATGTTAATTATTTCAGCACTATAAATTATTCAATGAGCTGCAATTTAATTTTCAGCAAGGAAAATCACTAGGGGATATTTTTCTAGGATTGGAATAAGAAAAATTTAACGCAAAATAAATATTTGTTTTAGTATTGATTAAATATTTAAGACACCCCACCAATTTTTTGCAGAGTGTGTTGTCAACAAAATATGATCCATCATCATTAATTAGCTTCAAGCACTTCTTTGATAATGTTACATTTCATCTTTGGGAGAACATTCAATGGCCATATATCCTCATTGAGTGTAGAGCATTCCTCATTTTAGCTAGTGAACATGTCATGTGGAATCCTCTTATGGGGTGTTTTCTCTTCTTGCTGACATAGATATTCAAGGGCTTTGATATCTTTTCTACTGAATTCTGCCACCCTTATAGCTTGGGACAAGAGCTTAAAGACTGAATTCATTCAATCTAGTGTTTCCAATCCTTTTTAGGTCTAAATATGCATTTAACAACTCTACAGTAGTGATAACTCAGCTGGAGTTCATGGGTTATATTGATTTCCTTTAGTCTGCAAGGATGATGATGCATTATACTATCAATGCCTTTTGGATTGGGGGATTACAACTGCTACAAAGGCTTCATTAATATCCAACATTGAGGTCATATAATGGTGCCAGATGTTACAACTAGAATACATTTGAAAATACCCTTTCAGCTGATGCGACAAGTATTCTGTGTTGTTGGAATTTGTGCAACTTCATAAGTTATTATTATTGTATTTTATTATAATTGATTGTACCTCCTAAGGGAGTTGAACTTGATGTAAGTAATCATGTAAACCCTAGAAAGAATAATGTAAACCTTGCAGAGAAAATCAAGTAAAGAAATTAATTGTTAAATGCATTTTTATATTCCGCCAAGTCCGGTTGACCTAGTCAAGTTAGACAAGTCGGCCCTGTTGAGGAAAAATCCAGTTTGGCACTTGTATAAATAGAGGGAAATTTCACCTCATTATTCACTCATTCACTCAAGACAAGTTCGCATCACTTGGAGAGAGATTCGCACCTGCAGCTAGGAGAAGGAATTTTGGGGTTTATACTTGGAAAGTACTTCCATCTTTTCTCTCTCATCATTGTACTCTATTCTCAGAATTGTTCATCTCTATACGAAGGTTGTTGGGTTTTCTCCCAATTGGGTTTCCCAGGATAAATTCTCGTGTTCTTTGTTTCTGTGCTTTGTCTTTCTTCTAGTGATCCTATTGAGTTTATGCAATTGAATTATTCTGTTATAATTGTATGAAACACTAACATGTGTTATGCTACAGGTCTGAATAATACCAAAAATGAAGTTGTACTTGCCATCCTTTCATTTTATTGCTAGAAAGTGTCTTCAAAATGCAACCTCCACTCCATCTTCAAGTGCTTGTTTGAGGGTTGATTGTTTGTACTAGCTTATAAACTGTGTCCTTTTCATCAATGGTTCATGGTTTATATCAGCATGTTTTCCAACTTAAGGGTAAATTTGAATGATTGAAGATGCAACCCCTGCTTTCTTCCTTGCTAGAAACAAACTTTAGGACCTGTCTAAAATTAATAAACACCACTAAAAATTACCCTTTTTTTAAGCTATCACTCGCTGCTCTGATAGAAAAATAGGCTTCAAATTCTGTTTTCCAATCTCTGCTCATGGAGAGGACCCAATCCAAGTAGGGCATTCCATAATCCCAACAATCATATCATCAAATATCTAGTCCATATGAAGCAAGATCATCGTACAAATGTGTGTAAAGGTGAAGTGCTCTCTTGACATGATGAACAAGAATACCAAGAAAAATTCCATGAAAAACATGTGACATATAACCCATCAAAATAATCCACTAGGAGGTTGATCCATCAACGATGGAACATGAGTAATGCATCAATCAATCCAAAAAAGGAGAAGTGAGTCTCCACCAACCAAAGCACTAGTGGATAGCACAATGCTCAGAATCACAGACATGGGTGCAAGCAAAACTGTGGAAGCATTCTCCTGATCCATCCAACCCTCCATCAATGTCATCCTACAAACCCCCACCATTTGTGATGGAAATCACAACTATAATTCTTATACAATATGAGGGGTAACACACTCTACAATTGCCATTCTCAACGGAAGATAACTATGATTTGTTTTACACCCTGCAATCACCATTCTGAGTAGAAGAAAATTACATCTTTGTTATACAGTGATATGCTATATAACCAACATTTCTCTTAGCGGAAGATAAATATGTTTGTTATATACAAGAAGATAACAAATCCAATTGACTTTTAAAGGTATTATATGTACTTTTCATTTTTCTTAAAAAGGTTGGAGAGAAGAATATTATTCAGAAGTGCCATTCTACAAGTTCTTTTAGAGGATAGTAGTGTTTGATGGTTATATTTTATAAAAGCTTTCCAAAATGGAAATGCCTCTAGAATAATTCAATGAATATAATTTTCATAATTGGAAAGTGAATATTTAAATGCATTTAATAAGTAAACAATTATGGGGAATTGTGAAATTCATTGAACTAGAACTTACATAGCCTAATAAATAGATTGAGTGGAAAAATAGAGATAACAATGCCATGTCAATCATTTCCCTTGCTCTATCACAATCATAATTATATCATATTGATCTAGACAAATCTTCTAGATAAATCTAGGAGGAATTACAAAATTTGTTTGGTGCAAAAGCGGTAAATGCCGAATTTTCTTGAAAAGTACAGCTTTTAAAATCCAAAATGGTTGTTATAACCATTGTGTGTAGCCATATAAATCAATTAAATCCACCTATAAAACAATTTACTAAACTTGATGCAAAAGTATATGAAGAGGATATAAAATCTATATTATTAAATCATTTACCTTCAACTTACAACAATGCAATTTTACATTATGTCAATTGCCTTCACAGTCTGTGCATGATATGGTATCATCTCTTCTGGATGAAGATAAAAGGATAAATGAAAGGTTAAATGAAGGAGATTTAGAAAGTGCTCTCCATCTTGAGAAGGCATTACTTATTAAAAATCAAGTGAGCAGAAAAAGAGGGAAACAAATTGTTGAAGGACCCAAGTGTTATTATTGTAGAAAAATAGGTCACACAACATGGAATTGCAAAATTCAAGCCAATGATATTCTAAAAGGAAATACTAAAGACAAAGTAAAATAAAATATAGCTTTGAAAACATAAAATTTCATAATTGAAGACTCGTCCAAGGTAAATATGAAGTTGAGAAATGTGACAATGGAATAGAGGGGGATTACCTGATTTGAGGGGTTGAATCTTTGATACATGAATGAATTGAATAATGTTTAAGTCGGCATGGATTGTTGTCCAATTGATTTTAGAATTCTGGAATTCTACCCTTATAAGGGTGATGAGACAACATGATGGAGTACTTGCAAGATTCCAAATCTGTAGAGGAGAGAAGTTGTTGAAGAATTTTTTTCCCTTTCGTTTGTTAGAATTGTAGTATTAAGAGTAAAGCCACATTATAGAAGTGGCCTTGATATTTAATTATGATAGGAATTCATTTAATAGATCAAGAAAAGGAAGTTCAATTATGCAATTGATTACTAGCCATATAAAAGAGAATTGATGTCAGTGTATTCGATGACTGCATCATTGAAAAAAATATTGTTTTATATCTCTAGTTTCTATTTTGTGTATGATGCATCATTAATAAAATTATTGTTTTGTATCTCTAGTTTCTATTTTTTGTATGATGTATTGCCAAATTTATAACAATCTCCAAGATATTCCCATTGGTTAGTTGATAAGCATATTCTTAGATATATCAAAGGCACAACGAATTATGGTATTTGGTATTCAAGTATAGGTAGAGATTGCCAGCCAACATGGTATTCATATGCAGACCGGGAAGGCTCCTTAGAAGAGAAGAAATAAACCACATGTTATATGTTTCATTTGGGTTAAGGGGTAGTTTCATAGTGTGGTAAGAAACAACACACAATTGCAATTTGTTCTAAGTAGGCCATGTGAAAAGTGACATCAACCATAGTGTGAGAAGCAATATGGTTATGTGGAGTTTTAGAAGAACTCTATTACAAACAAATACATACTACAATTTTATGTGCGATAATCAAAATGTTTAAGAAAACCCAATTTTATATGAGAGGACCAAGCAAATTGAGATAGATCCACTTTATCAGAGAACAAGTTTCAGTGGAGCTTAAAAATCTGGAAAATTTCCCTTCAATTGACCACCATGTTGATATTCTCACCAAATTGTTAGCGAAAGTGAAAAACACGGATTGTGTCTTGGTGTAATTAAGTGCAAACATCAAGGAAGGTTATTAGAGTATTGATGTTTGATAGTTGTATCCATAGATGAATAATAAATAAAAAAGATATGAACAATGTTCTAGAGATGGCATCTTGTAGAGCTTGCAACAAAAAACAACAAACAAACACTAAACCAAACATTGTTTCCATTAAGTTTATTTGTGGAAATAGTGATTGTAACCTTTTATAAATTCATGTATGAAATTTGAGATGAGAGTCGGTTTTGAGTTTTTAAATGTTGTATTGTTTATATCATATTGCTTCTTTCAATGTTTCAAGATGCTTGGGTTTGATGTATCCCTAGGGGTAGCAGGTTGTAATGAATAAAAAAGAGATACAATAAAGCATAAATAGTTGTGACAATTAGAAATCTAGTTGAATTTGAGATATGTTTAGAGATTTTTGGGTATATATTAAATATAAATGATATCAAACTTATTCTTATTTGTTCTCAAGTAAAACATGATAGAAAAATACATACCAAAAATAAAAGACCAATCATTTCATCTTTGTAGGCCATGTATGCTTGTTTATAAATGAGATGTTGAACCCGAATTTTTCAAAACAATAATTTTCTTCTTGTTTAAAAAATGCTTAGATCTCATTCTTTATAGAATTCAAACAACCCCTATTTATTTTGAACTTTTTGTAAACATTAATCAAATTGCATTTTTCATTGTCCAAAATTTACATCTATTTATCACTTTGCATTGCTAAGTACGATTACAATATAGATGAAAGCATACACCCATGCATGAGGATTCCAATGGTAGCTAGCCTGATATCCAAACGATAGTAAGCCCAATTAATGGCTATCACGAGTGCCATTGTCACTAGTAAGGATGGAACTTTAGGTCTGCAAGTGCAATCTTAGGATCATATTTGTAATGATATAAAATGGTTAAGACATCTAAGAAATAACTTATACAAAACTTAATATGTGTGTGGATAAATATTTGTTGCACAACATCATATAAAAAGTTATAGTGGAGACTTTTGAAATAGAATGAATCTTATAAAATATATGAAATAAATTTTGAATTGACATTCCTCTTATAAATTGGTGTAACAGAATTAAGTTTGAATTTAGATTTTTCAGCTCATTGACCCTGGAACATATATACGGAGAATTTAATTGACAAACAGATCAGTTGTCTAAGCTGGCATTGGAGGGAGAGGATGGCTACTTACATTGGGATGAATTTTGTGAGAACCTGCTGATAGACTCTAGCATAATGCATTTTCTGGACTACTTACTCTTGGATCTCCTTTTTGGCTAATGGTTATTGTAATTAGTCTGTTTTTGGTTTTGGGGGGATTATCGGTAAACTTTGATTATGAAATTTTGGGAAGACAACATTTGAATGTTGACATCATGTACTATCTGATTCAATATTGAATAACAATAGTATGTTTTTTTTTCGCGGGAAAAAAAAAACAAGTAAAAGTAGGGAACCACTATAAAGAGATATTAAGAAAAAATGAAACAAGTGCAAGCTAATGAGACAAGTATAGGTAGAGTGAATCATTATATGTGGAAGGCTATACGATATATTTTATGCAAAAAGTAATGCATAAATTTGAACAAGATCTTACGATAAGCATGGTTTTTAATTCTTTAGACATTATTGTTTAACTCATGTAAAGATAAATGTCAGAGTTGTTGTATAAAATAATTGAAATAACGAGGAAGAAACTTGCATATGCAAAAAAATGAATTTTGAAACAATTGTTGTATCATTATAATCTATAGAAAAAGTCTGATTTTTTCATTTAAAAAGATAAATAAATAAAATGCTTTCTTTTAACTTTTTATAAATTATATTTAAAATAATATTTTATAAAAAATGAGTATTTGTATTTTTTATTTTTATTTTCAACTCTATAAATATACATAAATTAAAAGTTTATTAAATATATAAAATGAATTATAACATAGATGAGTCACCATCAAACCAGTAAAACAAATCAATATTAAAATTTTATATTTTCAAAATAAGAAATGACATTTAGATATTATTTTTTCAAAATAAGAAATGACATTTAGATATTATTTTTTGAGGAATGGAACTCATATTACCTAAAAATGCACCTTGATTACAACAAATAAACAACTAAAGCGAATTTTTTCACCTATACAATTTAGGTGCTAGACAATACCATTTGTTAATGACAAAATTACATTATTACAAAAGCAAAGGTAATCATGACTTAAAATGTAGTCTTAATGTTGCATACCCATGCTTCATTGTTTACATTTCAACATCATGGCTTCAAGAACAAAAAATTATAAGTTTGTACATTAAAATTTCTATAAGGTAATACGTGGTAGATTTACATGTTACATCTAATACATTGTATATTTACGAAATGAACATAGTATGCAACATTTCAATATGATTCTTTAGGTTGCTAATTGTATATTGAGTTCTTGCCCAATGATTATTACAAAAGATAGATAAACACGTGTGGGAGATATACACAATATGATATTATGAGTAACCAATGCGATTATTACATAGGAGTTCGCCTTTTTATATATGGTGACTCACTATATGTCCCAATTTTTGGATTTCCTTGCTTGGTAAGAGGAGATGTCCTTGGGTTTGTGTCAGCCTGATTCGAGGAGATTTATTAATTATTAATGTCACCAACTCATAAAGTGATTATATTAAAATAAGTTCATGAGCGTTGGATGGTATTGGACAATCCATGGTATGGAACTCTAGTGAAAGAATAAAATCAAATGCAATGCCTCACTTGGATACCATGTTTTGAATTGATCTCTTGTGGAGTGCTCTTTGAGAAAGGGTTTTCGTTAAGGGTTTAGCAAGGGTTTTCGTTAAGGGTTTTGACAAAACCTCTTCCATTGGGGGTTTAGTTTTGGTGGTGAAATACCTGCCCCAACTAAACAAGGGGGGATCCCCACAGGCTTCCCATTGATATTCATTTCCGCACCATACTTTCAAAATTGTATTGGAGCAAATTGATCAAGTGAGTTTCATAGAAGACCGAGTTTTCTCTTGGCAAGTACATGGGAGTTTGAGAGAATTTCGCGGCACTTGAAGGTCGGTGCATCAAAGAGGAGGCCCATCTCCCTTCCAAGACAAGGCGGTGAGTGGTGAGTGAGGATTGTAGCTTCAATCCCTCTTGGAAACATTGTGGGAGTGAAGGGGGGGTCGAACCCTCTTTTCTTATGGTTGGAGGACTTGGAAAAAGGTGAAATCACCTTTGAGGAGGGTCGATTCTGTGAGGAAGAGGCGCATCGTTCTGAATTTGTGGTAGCATTTGGGAGGGGCCAAGACTCCTAAGAGAAGCCATCCATTACGTAAAGGTCGAGAGCCTCAAGAGAGGGCTGCAAGACTCAATGGAAAAGGGAGCATTGTTGTAGAGAAGGCCATGGGCTAGATAGTCGGGTCGCTTGTGGAAGAAGAGCCAAATTTGGGGTGAATTCGTGAGGAGTCATGGGACCTTTCTAGGTCGTCTCATCTCTTGGAGAAAATCATGACCATTTTATAGAAGTTTTGGGGCATTGGAGGATCCATGGGTCATTGGAAGGGAACAATTATTCTCCTAAGCAGGTTGTCATCAGCTGTAACAGCAAATCCAGGGGTTTGGAATCATTTGGAGAGCAACAAATTAGTAGTAGAATAGTTGTGGCATATCCCCAGTAATTAGTGGTTGGTGGTTTTGTTAGTGCTTTGTAGTTGTTGTAGCAAACATAAGAACAACAACCATAAGAGTAATATTAATGTGACCTTAGACCCCATACATAAATAAAATATTCATGGTGTCTCTCTCCCATTTATATGTGTTTGGAAAAATACATTATGAATATATATATGCAAAGTGTTTGTGAAAAGTAAACATCTCATAACCAAACCACAATTTTTGCCTATATTTGCATTGGGGATATTACACTAACAGAGAAAATCATTCCACTTATGAATGTGGGATAGATTTGCTTTACATAAAAATACAAAAATATAAGTAAGTTATAAAGTGAATTTTATTACAACATATAAGTGTTATATCCTAACACCCCCTCTTAAGGCTTATAATACTGAAACTCAAACTAATTGAAAGAAAGCACACACTGACTGAAAACAAAATATCAAAAGTAATCAGAACCAAACATTATTCAAAAGCTTCTTAAAAAAAAACAACTCATGGACCAAGTAGAGTTCCATCAAGCTACCTTGCAACCCTCATAAAGGTGTAGCTCCCAAGTTGAATTCTCGAGTTCCCATTTGTCATGTCCCCTTTCATCATTTCATCTAGGAAAAGAGGGTATTTACGAATTTCAAGGTTATAAATTTCGCCCCATGAACCATAATACAAATTCATAAATAAGAATTGTATGTGCGTATGCATAGATGTAAAACACCATGAAAATGAAACTCCATCCACACACACATCATGAATAATCAAGCATATTCATCACAGGCATAAAATAAAATCATTCCACATTCATATACAAGAGAATATTTATCTTTTTAACAAATAAAGTCCAAGCAACTGGTAGTGTAAGAGTGATTTTCCACCCAACCATAGGTATCAACTGCGAATACAACCCCCAAGCTAGGCTATGAGGTCACCAAGGCGAAGGAAAACATTTATAGGCTTTCTCTCAAATCCAACAACCCATTTTTTCTCATGCTTAGCCAAATTACTCACCTCTGAGCATTTATAGGAATCTCACTCAACCATCCCAACCATGGCATTCTTTTCTACCACCCCACACAACACAAGGAAGGCATTTCCCTTCATTGCTCCATGGTTCCCTCAAGAAATCCAACCCTTGCAATGCTTACCATTGTGTGCAGAAAGAGTCTAACTTGTTGTATGTTGTTGAAGAACCTTTTGTAACATTAGTTCATGGCTTCTCGAACATTTAGGAGTAGCAAAAATTAATGGGTAAAGGTTCCTATCTTTCCCAGCTTCTATGTTCACCTACAACCATCTCTAATTTCTCTAATGTCTGTAATTTTCTATTCACAATACAAATTTTTGGTTGTTTTACAATTTGGTAATGGTATGGCAATGGAATGAACAATAAGAAGAAAACTCTGCGAAGTATAAAATCTATTGTAAAAAAATATGCATGTGAATAATTGGTAGACTCCAAAGGAGATGAGAGGATGGTGAAAAAGGTAGTTCACATAAATTCTGACCATAAAATAGAGGACTCTTACAATAATCATATAAGTACATTCATCCCATGCTTCCATAACTACATGAAAATACTTCTCCACCAACCTCCCACATGCATTCAATGCTTAGACTTAATAGTCAAAATGAAGTAATTGGATCATTTAAGGCACATGACAACAAATGGATGAGTTCTAAGGTTGACACTTGGAAATAGAGGATTTAATTTCACATAGGCCCCCTTTCCTCTTCCCCTCTAGTGGAATCATAGCCCCTCAAGTTCTCTTTACATAGCCATCTTGGAACATTTTATTAGTTTTCCACCATAATAATTATATAGTTTTTTGAGTTAGCATCACAAGTTAATCACATGCTCCATATAGAATATTTGCATTATACATGCCTAGATTTTCCTTGAGCTTCACACTAGAAATCCATATTAGCATATTTACATCATTGACATAATTTGATTTAATACATTCCAAGTAAAAAATGGGGGTATTACACTGATTCCATCTCCCTGGACTCGTGAATTATGAATCTCCTAAATTATTGGACAACCATCTATGTTGAGTTACATTTGTAGTGCTCCATCAATTTGTCTCATGACCCTCGTAAGGGTATCATTTCCAAGATTCAAAAACTACCAAACTATCTGAGCAACCATCCATGCAGAGCATCATTTATCTTAGATCACTTCGTATCTTCAAGGTGTGGGATTCTTAAAATGCATAAATATATTATTCTTCGATAAGGTCATCATCATTGTCAACTTTGTTGAATCTTCGGCAATGGCTACATCTCCTTTGATAAACTCGAGAGCATGGGTTATGTAACCAATCTTCTTGCAACTTGTCAACATCATAAAACAAAATGAAGTAGATTATTGAATGATGAAAGCCTCAATCGTCCTATTGAAAAATGATAAACACTATTAAAACAAATGTTGTTGAACATGAATTAAATGGCTAGAAAATCATTGAGAAACCTTCAATTGTGAGAGTAGAAACAAACTACTCTTTTGCTTGATCTAAAAACTCAAAACTATAATAGAATTTATGTTGAACGATAAGTGTATGAGCATAATTTAACTTATATAAACCCCAATGTTTAGATTTTACCCCTCTGAGATTGAAAAAAATATGTTTGATTTGTTGCATGTATCCATCTATAAGAATAAATGTGAAGAAGCAATTCTAAGACAATTAATAGCGATGATGAACCAAAGAGATAAACCTCCCTTAGCATTTGATGGTCATTGTCTTGATAGTGCAACTCCTCCCTTCATGGCTCCATAAACATAAAAGGTGACTCAATTATTCAACTCTTCAATACTGCATGGAAACTCCTCGATGACATTTTGTGAGAAACTAGTCTTTCTATTAAGCCTTTATGATTTTCTAAATCATTATTCGATGAAAGAGAAGGGCATACTTAATTTTTCAAGAAAAAAAACTAGATCTATAATCTGCATGACTAGTCCTAGGCTTGCTTCTACTCTGATAACATATTATAAAAGCTAGAAATTCTAACACATGAGAGATACACACACAATAACACAATGTGATATTATAAGTAATTGGTGCAATTATTACATCTAGGAGTTCACCTCCTTATATATGGTTTCTCGTGGAATAAATAATTTATCTTTATGAATATGAGATAGATTTGCTTTACACAAAAGTACAAAACATAAGTAAGTCAAAGTGATCTCTATTACAATATGTAAGCCTTATGTCCTAACAATGATTAACTTAGATCTTGAAAATTTTGAAACTAATAACATTAAATAACTAGATACACTACATTTTTTTCATTTTATTTTAGCATTTTGCATGGCTCAAAGTCCTATTGGATTGTATTTTTACAACTCAAACCATCCCTAAACACAACTTTTCTTACATAAGTGAGTCAATTAAGGACACAAAAATCACTTTCAATTGTATTCTTACAACTCAAACCATCCCTGAACACAACTTTTCTTACATAAAATCACTTTATATTAGAAAAACTCATAAAACTCTTTTCTTCAACTTCACATGACAAAATTTTGTTATAAATGACCAGTACATAAATTTTCTAAAAATTAATTTACTTGGCATAGTTAATAAGCACCTAATGAAATTATTATTCATTTTCTAATCATATAATTGTTATATTTGTAAAAAATAAAATACCATTTTAACATCAAATTTGTCCCTACGAAAACTAATTTGGCCATACTTAGGATTTTACAACAAAATTGTTGTTAGGTTTGAAAATCCCTGGTTCTTTTTTCAATGATCATGGTGAGATTTATTGTTCTCCTTCATCTAATCCCTTTTAATTCGTATACTTTAATTTTTCCTTCTAAGTTATCACGTATGCATTTGGCATCTTATTCACACATAAAGGTCCCTAATTAAAATGCATTCCCTTTTAGCCATCCCTATTTATTATTACTAGTAAATAATAATTGAAAAGATTTATTACATTTTAGTTTTAATATAGATCTTCAAAGTGTATAGTTGTCATTTTCCTTTGCTTGAAAATCCTAATTCACTCCTTAATGAACTAATAATTGAGTCCATTCAAAATTAATTCATGGGAATCCACTAGTCGATTGCCATTAACAATTAGGAAATGTTAAGGCTTCATGTGTAAGCCTCACAGGCTTATTTGTAAGGGCTCGTCTTATTTAAAGTCCTTTGCCCTACCCATTCATAGGTGAAGGTCCATTTTGATTACATGACACCAATAACATTTTATGTCCTCTCCATAACTTAAATACCTATTAAAGTTCAATTTAATCACTTTACATGTCATGAGATCTTGTTATTATCTTTAATTCAAGATTACATATTAGATATAAAATATTGTAAAGATATTTTGGTTTCATCATCATTATTCTTTCATATTCCTAAGTTACCAAAATTTAGCACTATTCTTTCATATTCATACTCATGTGGATGCTTTTACATCAACACAAATTAAATTTGTGGCATATAATGATGCCATCTTAAATTGTTTAATTGTTTATGGAAATATATAGCATTTAGGGGGCTCACCATTTTTTAGAGATTAATCTATCTTCTAATAAGTGATTGACATCTTTATTTGACACTTTGATGTTTTCAAGCCAAACACATTGTACAACCCAACGAGAACTCTATACTCATAATGAGAACTCTAGCCCTAAAAATACATTTTGTGTGTCAAAAACACCTAAATCAACCTTCAAATCAAAAAGTGGTGCTACCAATAACACACTTTTTTTGTTCAAAGGTTAAAAATACAACCATTGCCTTAAAAACCTATATTGTTGATAACAATAGCCTTAAAATCAATCATTGAGTAGAAAACTAATGCTACTGTTAACACAATGGTTTTTTCAAAGGCCAAAATTATAGCTTGTTTGAAAGCACAGACTTAACAGTTACTATCATTGGTAGAAAAATCTTAAAATCAACTTCTAAATCGAAAAGTCATGCTAACATTGCAACATTTTTGAGACCATAACCTTGAAAAATAGAATCTCCCCTCTCCCCATTTTTTACATTTTTTTGTATTTTTTATAATAAAAAATTAAACATTAAAATAAATAAAAAAATTATTAAAAAATAATTTTTTTTACTGAAAATATGATATTCATATAAAAAATTAATATTTTTATTAAACAAATGGACTTTTTATTAAAACAAAAATAAAATTTATAAATTAAAAAATAAACATATTAAAAAAATAAAAAATAAACCAATAGAAAACATTAAAAACCATTACAATAAAAAAATCAAATAAAATTAAAAAAAAATCATAAATAACATTACAATTAAAAAAAATTAAAAACTTAGAAAACAAAATTAAAAAAAAAAAAACACACACAAAAATAAACAAACCATACCACTCCCCAACCCCCTTCACCCCTCATCCGCGCCTCACCCATTCCTCGCCCCCTCTCCTCCCCCCTCCATGCCCCATCTCCTCCCCCTCCATAGGTGTACTTTGACTGCTAACCCCACACACATTGGCACTATGTGTAACAACGATCACTATATTATGAAAAAATGGGTGCATGGGGTAGCATGTAGGATGGACAAGCATCACTGTCATTTTGTTCTACCTCCTTCTCAACAACATGGTTGTCCATAAGTTTAGAATACCAGAACCCCCTCCCCCCCACGATGCCCATCGAGCAACAACTCGATGTCGGGCATCGAGTCATTGCTCGATGGGTGCTACATCAAGCCGTTGCTCGATGGGTGTCACAGGGGGGACGGGTGGTGAAGGAGGAGAGGGGGCATGGTGGGGGAAGGAGAGGGAGCGGGGGGTGGGTAAGGGCACGAGCGAGGGGTGAGGGGGTTGGAGAGTGACATGGTTTGTTTGTTTTTCAAATTGTTTTTTTATTTTTATTTTTAAATAGTTTTTAATTTTTTAAATATGAATTTTTATTTATTTTTAACTATAATGTCTTTTTATAGGTTTTTAAAAAAATTTATTTAATTTTTTTTATTGGTTTTTTTTAAAACTTTATTTGATTTTTTTAATATGTTTTTTTTATGAAATAGGAGATCTGCGGTAGAAGAGTTGAAGAAACTCAACTCCTTTTTTTTATGAAATAGGAGATATGTTTTTTTTAATTAATCACTTTTCATTTCTTTTAATAAAAATCCTATTTTTATATGAATTTTATATTTTCAGTGAAAAAATCATTTTTAATAAAGAAATTTCCTTTTCTAATAATTTCTTTTATTTTTAATTTCTTTTCAATTATTTTTATTAATGGTTTTTTTAATTTATTAATCGTGTATTTGAAATTTTAAAAAAAAATTAACATTGTTGTATTTTTTTTCATTTTTTAAATAAATAATAAAAAAAAAATTGTTAATTTTGTTAATTAAAAAAATTCAATTACTTGTATATTTTTTAATTTCTAAGGTTTTTTGAAAAATATTGTTGTACATTTTTAATAAATATTGGTTTTTTTATGTATTTAAAAAAAACAGTCGATGGGTTTCCAAAAATTTGTAATTTTATCCCCGAAAAAAATGGTGTTATTGGTAACACCATTTTTTGATTCGGGGATAAAAATAGTCACTAAATGCAATCTATAAAAAAACGATAACTATGTAGAGTTCTAGTCAGGTTATATAATGTGTTGCCATACAACACTAGTAATTTTCACCTCATTTCCCTAAGTCCAACTTTCAATTCATTAAAAGGTGGAGGGAGGTATTCATAGCTTGTATATGGCATTAGTATATAGAGGCCTAGCAAATCCAATTTTTAGTTTATCTACAAGTGGAGGGAGGTAATTCATCTTTTGTAGCTCACCCTTGGGTGAGGATTAAGTTTCCAATATCTTTATCAATGGCCTTCAACCTAAAATGTATCAATGAAATTCTAAATTAATATCGGATGGAGATGCAACTATCAAATGTTTCGATTAGAGGAATTTTGACGTTAAAAATGGGCCTCCTAAAAAATAAATAAATAATAGTTACAATTTTTTAATGAAAGGAAAAAAACTATTTTTTTCTATCGTATTTTCAACTTATCTACTTGTAGGTTTACTCAAATTTCAAGTGTGAGTACTTAATGAATGTGGAATTAAATTTCGCATTCAATGACTGGCCACTTGACATACTTTTGACAGACACTGGGTAGGAAAAAACTTGAAATGCACACACACATGAAAGAAAAGAAAAAACATATTTCCTTCAACAAAATACATTTTTTTTAATGTATTTCGAGTTTTTTCTTATTGGGATATGTGAAAAGTATGTAGAGTGGGTACTCATTGGATGCCAATTTAATTTTGCATCCAATGAGTGCTCACATTCGAAATTTGGGTAAACCTACAAGGAGATAAGTTGAAAATATGATTGAAAAATAGTTTTTCTCTTTCCCTTCAAAACTATTTACACTCATGGTTGACATCATCATCTTGAATCCTATTGGTTCTTATAAAGTTGATTTTGATAGTACATTTTTTTGTTTTGAGACCATTTTTTACCTCAGAGTTGTAATATCCCCATTCAAATAAATCTCAAGAAGAGAAAATCCCACCAATCTACTATTTTCCTAAGTTGGGGTGGAGACATTAAATTTGGATAAGGAGACTAATAAACCCCAAATGGACTTTATCTTGACATAAATATATTAGGAGGGGCTAAATAAATCATTATGATGGGAAAATACGATGGCACTTGGTCATGGAGACACATTGGTGGTGTGGGACCCCCACAAGGCTAGATTCCCCATGCCACATGGCATTCCACTCTCACTCATTCGAATCCAAGTGGATTCCACTAATCTTGGGGGAGTTGGAAGGGCATAATACTTGGCATGACTCAATGAGGTCGAAATGTAGAGGAAGAGTAACTCCCATGGAAGAGGAAGAGGCATTTTGGAGCTAGTGGGACACTTGGGCTAGATTCCCTAGCTTCTATGACACCAATGATGAAGATGCCTGTGAGACTTATGACAAAATTAGACCTGATGGATGACATCTGACATACATGACATGTCAGGGATAAAAATAGCCTCCAAGAAGGCGCACAAGGGATTTAGGGCATCCAAAGAGACACCTATTCGAATTGAGTGAAGGAGGAGGCTAGAATTAGAGGGACAAGTGGCATACTTTGGAATCTCTTCCCAATTCGAGTTGGCATGAACCTCATGGATGGAATTTGAGTTAAGGAAGCCTTAAGAAGTTAATAAAATTTAGGAACAAAGAAAGAGAGAAACTTTTGATCATTTTACCTTTTGCATTTGGAGAGGAGAGCTAGTAAAGTGCTATTCTACTTGTCTTAGCACCAATTTCGAGGGTAAAAGATTCCCATCCTAATTGGCAATTAGAGAGGCTATTCAGACCTTTAATTTGGAGCTACAATGGAGTACTTTGTTATAGGTTGAAGCTACAGGGCAGCTCGTGGTCACATCTCTTTCAACTTGCTTCTACAACCATTCTTCCATTTCTTGTCATATTCTTGCTCCTTGAGGAGAGGCACACTTGGTGAGGTGATGATCTCTTTGAAATAGTTCTTGAGGCCCCATATCTTTGTAATATGATATATATACTCTGTATTTACTGCTCAGAAGACTTTCAGATCGAAACTCCAAGATATTTTATATATAAATGCTAAACTATGAATAAATGGTGTCATTTTCCCAATACCTTGTTACTTGCACTTGAAGTGGTATCAAATTCGAATGGTTCAATCAAAATTTGATATATTATTGTTGTATGGAGCACCATTAATATGCTGAAGAAGTTTCATATTCATTAGAGAAGCATTGGGAGTAATATTCTTAAGTTTCATAACCATTTGTGAAGATTTACTATCATTTCCCCTTATGTTAAAGCTAGTATACAAACATATGATTTATGGAAGTTGAAGAAGCCTATAGAAACTAATTGAGGATGAATTTGGGAGCACATTGAAGTCCTTTATCAGTACCATGTATTTGTTCTGAAATTTGGGAAGGTCTTGCATTGTTTGGGAAGCCATCTTTTTCCCCTACCCTTGGGGGTTTTGAACCTCGATTTGACTAGTAAAGTTCCCTATTTTTCCCTGATTATAAATGAATGTTGAAGAAATGTTTTGAGAGTGTCCAAGCATCCATCAGCCTCGTTTATATGTCTGAATACCTTCCAAACTCATTCAGACCCAATTCGGAAGCATTTGGAGCCAGTTGGAAGCAGTTGAGTCATTACTAGTCTAAGAGTTGAATTGGCCAAAAATTGCAATTTTTCCTAGTTTTTACAAAGTCTTAAAAAGGGACACTACAAAATTCCTCTAATTAGGCCATTGAAGAACTTAAAAGAAGGGCTTATCTAGCCTCGTCTCCTCAACCGAAAACCTTGTCACTTGACATGTTAACCATGATAAAAAGTGACAAAAAATGGAATTGCATTGACCTTGACCAAGGGAAGATGGGCATTATGAAATCTCAAGCAATTGAATCCCCAATGCACTTTGCCAATGGGAAGCATATGTTCAACAACATTATAAGCCATGTGAAAAACATATTTCTCAATAGCTTGGGTAGGTATTGCTACATCTTTTTGAAAATCTCATTTTCCTTTGTCTTTCTTTTTATTTACCCATGAGATAGATTTATTTTCTATCAATGTCCAAATTTGTCTAGTTGTTATATGTACATATTTTCTAGTGGGGCTAGGCATGGGTCATTGATGATATTTGTTCCCCTTAAGTGACCAATTTAAAAGTATTTATTTTTTCCTCGTATAGTCACCCAAGTAAACTTTTATTTTCAATTCACCTTAGTCTACTTGGGCTCCCTAAAGCAAATAAATTGCATTTACTTGGCACATGTTTGAATATTTTGTAGCTTGATTTATATATTGTGTCTCTTGTGTAGTTGTCGACTATCTTATTTCTACCATATTAGCTTGCATAGTTGGTTGGGTTGGTGGGCTTGAGCACAATATGTGTAGAAATTTGATTAGGTGATCAAATTGGACTATAAGGAGGTTGAATTTGTCTTTTTCCCACTAGTCTTAGCTAAACCCATTGATTTGTTATTGGTGTTGATAGATACCGATTCCATGGCATATAGGGTGACACGTAGCTTTAACAACACGGATGATTTACTTGGAAAGGATGATAGTATAATGGTTTTTGAAATTATATGCATGCCAGATTCAAGCATATGCAACTATATTCATGATTTATAATCATATAAACAATAAAATTAATCTACCTAATCTAGTATAAAAAGAGATTATTTTTTAAGTGAAATAATTAAATAATGAAGTAATAATGGATGATGAATGAGTAATTGCATAATACATGCGTGTTATTCATACTTGGCATGTGGTACTTAACCATTGGCTTTTATATGGGCCAACCATACTATAATTAAATGTTACTCTAGCATATAACTAGCCTTATTAATGAAAAAATGGGTTTGTTACATGTCCACCCACCCTTTTGAAAGCTTTATCCTCTAAGAAGAACTTGGTGAGGCCACAAAGTGACTGCACATCCATACAAGATGTCTTCAACTATTAATTATTTCGTTGGATTGAAGGATGTCAATGTGTTGCTTGATTATGTCTTGTCCTTTTTCAAGGTTCTCCTTCAAATTGTGCATAATCTTTTAGATTTTTTCCTAGTGATATTTTATGTTAGAAATCGTATGCCTATATGTGTGCCTTGTTTCTTCTTTGGGCATTGGTTAATACAAATCAATATGTACATAAGATTCCTCACATACAACTCAATAGTATGTATGCTTTTCCTTGCCACATGAACATGAATTGTTCTTGCTGATTGATGGCGTAGGTACCTAGTGGGTGGTGATCGGTGAGGAGTCCCCACTTCGTTCAATGGTTACCCAACTCCCAAGTGCATGCCAACAAGGGATTTATTGCAGATTGAGGGGATTAGATCCAAACAATTGTGGGGGTCAAATCCTCTACAAGGATAAAAAAGGTATGTAGTCTCTTCACCATTATGTGTTTGATACTATGTCCATTCCACCAAGTGGCATTGTATAGAATCCAATTGCAATTTTTTGTATTTACAAAATCAATTTGCAACATCTTCCCACCTATGTGATCTTTTGGTCATCTACCATTTCTACTCTAAGTTCCGTCATTGAATAGATATAGAGGTTCAATTTTTTTGTGACATTGATATCAATGAAGCTATGAATACTTCAAGAGCCACAAGTATAGTTACATCTGTATTTTTTAGTAACCCATTGAACTTCAAAGTTTGAGGTTGTAAGCCTCTTGTCACTTCTTATGGAAAGACCCTCGGTGAGTATGTCTTCATACCCTTGGGGTTTCATGGTTTGTGTCATGACCATCATAGTTTCCAATGATATCGTTAGCATCTTTTCATCTTCATTTGATTCTAATAATATCACCAATGATTACTTTTTTGTAATCTTCATCTAATTCAATTTTAGAGACTATTACTTCCTTACCATTTCCATCTTGCTATGGTGTAACTTCTTATAGCTTACTCCCTTTTCAAGCCTATGGAAGTTATCTCCCCGATATTGTTGCAGCAAAACATATTTAATGATCTTCTCTAGAGATGGTAGATATGTTCTTTGTGCACCGAGGATTCTTTTTCTTTATCAGTTTCACCTTGGCTTGGGCAGCATCAATATAGGTTGTGATCCATAGCCTTATTTCATTCCTTATTTATGCCTTCAAATTTGCAATATGAATTTAACATTCCACCTTATGGTATGCCTAAAACTTTGTTACCAAGATTTCCCATTCATACATGTATCCCTCTACATTACTTGATGAAGGTGAGTGAGTTTGGTGAGATATCTTCTTCTTTGTCATAGAATCTATTGATGAAAAGAATTTTGAACAATTGTCAATTCAAGATCTTGCATATGGCTTTCCTCATCCATCAGATACACTAATCATATGTTGCACCTTCCAAGTGAAGGGAGGCAATTGTGGTCAATGTTCCTTATTTATGCCTTCAAACATGGAATATGGATATCTAATATTCATTGTTTTGATATGCCTAAAACTCTTGTTGCTAAGATTTCCCATTCATACGTGTATTCCTATACATTGCTTGACAAAGGTGAGTGAGTTTAGTAAATATATCTAGTTCTTCTGTCATTAAACTTGTTGATGAAATGATCTTCGAACAATTTTCAATTCAAGATCAAGCCTTTGGTTTTATTCCTCCATCACATACACCAACCATACATTACACCTTCCAAGTGAAGGGAGACAATTGTGATAAACTTTGTCTCATTTTAGACTGGGTTCATTGCAAAATATGTTTCACTTTTATTCAACCATATGGTATCAAACCAATGATTGCTACCATCAAATTTGGGAAATTTGAACTTCAATCTGTTGAGAGGCCCTTATTGTGAATTGAACAACCCATGCAACACATGCAATATTTGACTCCGTTGAGTTGGACTTACTTGTTTCATAAATGATTTGGCTATTGATCATTGTTGAAGGGTCTGATTCATAGAGGCTTCCATTTCTTAATCCAAGTCCTCAAATTTCCTATTCACGCCATCCTTGAATTGGTCATTGAATTGGTCACCATCCTCATGGATAGTTTGTAACCAATTCCCTTGAATCAATTGGAGTTCACGTTCTCTTATAACTTTGAAGTCTTGACTTTTTAATTACTCTCAGATTTCACAAGAAACCGAGGTTCATCAAAACCTTCTATGCTTGAATAGAATAAAATGGAATCTTCATAGTAGATTAATGCATGTTACATGATTTAGACCTTGAATCTACTATGAAGATCCCATCTTATGCCATTCAATATAATATCAATAAATCTTCAATTAAAACTATGTCACTCTTTCTTCACCCTTAGACGACTTAATAATTCAAGCACCCATTATTGATAAAGGATTTATACCGAGTAAAAAAAACCAACGGTGCTTGGAAGATAAAAATGATATCTTAAAGGCTGGCTTTTTAAATCAATGAAATGAAAATAAAATTAAAACAAGTATAGGGAAAACACGACAGTATAGGGAAGATCGATTTTTGTTCGTGATGCCTTCTTCAATGAAAAGGGCGTAAGATTATGCAATGGATTGGGCCGATTCCGTGGAGAGAAATGGGCGTGCAGAGGTTCAATGGGTACAACAGTACAGTAGCAAGACTTCCAGACAATGTGAAGAATTTCCACTCGGCAATTCAAACACTAACGGTCAGCCTCTGTATTTCCAGATCATTCACTGCGCTCTTTACGAAATTCTTGCATAATGTCTTTTTCATTTCTGAAACCGTTTTTAGAATCCTTTCATGTACTTTTCAAGAACGTCAATTCTTTCAATTGGGACAGTCTTAATTGTGTAATATAGTCTCATGGTGAACTATGTTCTTCGTCCTCCATCATATTTTGAAGTCTAAATTGCAACACGTAAGATGGGTTCATTTGAGTTGATGCAAATTATCTCACTTGAATACCCCCTAGTTTTATGTTCAAGGGCCAGGTGACAGTTTCAATTCATGTTTTTCCAGTATATCACTATATAACTTAAATTGGTAGTTTTGAATTTCTCTGCTTCAGGATTTTTTCATTAGGAACACTAGCCCTTTTCATGAATTCCAGATAAAGAAGGATTAAAAGATTTTGCTTCCTGACCAGGTTTTAGGGTAAAAAGTTTGCCAGTAACCACGTTGTTGAGAAATTTTTACATGAAGTAAAATATGAATCAAAATTAAATTTAACTGTACCGAGGGCTTGAGTAGGGCTTTAACATTACTTCAAAATGACCATAATCGTCAATTAATCCATGATTGAGAAGAAACAAAAAAAATTGCTCTTGTTAATATTTTGATATTTTGCAAAGTTTGCCCCATTTTTTCAATTTTTTGCCAATCTTTATTTCTCGGCCCCTTGCCGAGTTAATTAGTTTTGCAACATTTCTTCAGACAGACAAAAACCTATCATCCCATTCAAAATGGATAAAATTTATTTCCCAGTAGAGAGTTTGTACTGCAGACAAAATAACAAAAATATTACTCACTGTTCACATATGACCTCTTGACATAGGGTACCCCCGACAATATCCATCTCCGCATAACATAATATAAACAGCAGCAAATAGGTAAATCAACAAACGAGCAACATCAAGCACAAGCAATATATGTAAAAGAAAGTAGAATTGAACACCTCTCCTTTCAATTCCAGAATTACCAGAAGTATGGGGAAGTATATGATTACCCCAGCATTAGAAAACCTGACATAATAGCACTCTGTATTGTTAGAGAGATCAAAACAGTACTACCAGCATGACGGACTCTTATGGAAAAATCTTACATAAATCCCAAGACTAAGCTAATCTGCACAGGCCGGTAATAATCTGTTTCTTGCTTCCTCCTCTTTGCTCTCTCTGCGTATAACCTTTCTTTCCAATATCCTTTGCACCTATCATATGACACAGTACATTATCATCAGATTTTCAGATTTCTTTAGTTGTTTGCTATCAGTGGTTAGATCCATTTTTAAAACCCTTGATAGCATAGTACAAAAAGTTTTAATGTTCTATGAATAAGAAAAATACCATGACAAATGGATGCATAACCCATGCATTGATATATACAACTTCAAAATTCCAATAAGAAAACTGCCATGAGAAAGAGGACCAGTTCTAATGTTTGAACTTTGAGCTATATACTGAAAAGTATAGAGTTCATTTTTGTTGCACCTACCTTTTCTTTAAAAGTAAATTCAATTCCGCTAGATGCACAGAATCTGCAAACACTCCTGCCTGCAAAGCCTAAGAGTATGAGTATGACTGGGACTTCGGAAAAAACTAGGCATAAAGCTTGAAAACTGAAAAATAGGCGAATGTCTGTCAAATTCACATTAGTTAGCAGTCACGTTAACAAGGAGTACAGCATGAGAAAAATTGACTGAATTTTGGCCAAAATGTGCAGTCGCATTAACGCACTATATTTCCTACTCATGGTCCTCTATGGGGTTTGAAACTTTGTGTAAAATTCACTGCTTTCACAACCCGGTTTCAAGTTTAGTTCAGATCATAGAGTTAGATGCCCAACCCCATTTAAGTCTTGACTGCTGCAAATGGAATTTCACTCAAACAATTCTGTAGCTTGAAACACTATGAGAAATTTTACCAATTTAAAGAGCAGAAATAAAACTCAGCAACACATAAAAAATTTCAGACTCAGTGTGTTTGGGCAATGCCCCAGGAAAGACCCCCGTGGGGGGAAACTTGTGATAGAGAGTAATATTTTATATCTTCTTGAAATTAGCAGCAGTACAAAAATAATTTCAGATACAACTTATCTCAACCCAGAAGACAATTCTCTGCCTTGAAATTATTGCTGTAGCAGCCCCATTTTCTGTGCAGGGACAGCCTTGAAATTCATGCTTTCTCAACTCTGTATGGACAGCAATCTCACTGTCTGAACATCCTTGGATTTTGTGCCTGCTGTTCGGTCTTCCTTTCTCGGTTTTTGTGCCTGAAATGACAGCAGAATCTTCCTTGAATTTTGTCTCTCCACACTACCTGGAAATGTGTGCCTCTTAACTCAGCTGTATGGTACACCTCGATTCTCCTTGTAATGCGTGCTGCTGGTTCTCTCTCTCTCTCAACTCGTCCTTCCCTTCTCAAGAAAGTCGACTCCTCTCCCAAAGCTCATGGAATGAGAATGAATGCCTTTCCCTTGCCTTTTTGTTTCCTCATGAGGGTAGTTGAGAGGTCACGAGATCAAGGGCCCTAATTTAATCTTGAGATAGAAAATCAATGGATGAGAATAAATCACTTTTCTCTCCATAATTAATTATTTCCTCTCAACTCCTCATTAAATAGTTAAAAAGTCACTTTATGACTCTAAAGTGAAATTAATTACACGTCTCATGTAATTAATGCAAGGGTCATGTCACTTTTCCCCTTTTAGTGAATTAGGCACAAAGTCACTAAGGGAACACTTTCCTAGGTACAAAATCAACATTCCCTGTTACCGAGGGAGGTGTTTTGCAGCTACCTAGTGCACTTTCCTCGGATCAACCATGTACTGACTGAGAGTGTTCATTGCAAAACATAGATCTGGCTTGGTGTTGACCAAATACATCAACGAGCCAATGAGTTGATGATATAAAGTTGGACCCACCAACTCTCCCTCAGAAGCAGGAAGCTTCTTCCAGTTGGTGATCATCGGTGTGGCCATCGGCCTACAATCCTCCATCCTAAATCTCCTCAGAATATCAACTGCATACTTTCCTTGCCCCAGCAAAATATGTCTAGGCTCCTACCAAACCTCCAATCCAAGAAAATAGTCAATCGACCCAATGTCTTTCATCTCATACTCTAAAGCAAGATCTCACTTGCACTTTGCAATGAGTCTCTCCTCACCTATAATGAACAAGTCATCCACATAGAGAAGAAGAATGAGCAGATCATCACCAACCACAATGTAGTAAAGGTTCAAATCTGCCTCACTCTTTTGATATCCCATCTGCAACAAGTAAGAATCTATCCTAGAGTACCAAGCTCTAGGAGCTTGCTTCAGTCCATACAAGGCTTTCTTCAGCCTGCAAACATGACCCTCTTCCATGAATCTCAAAGCCCTGCGGCTGCTCAAAATACACCTCCTCCTGTACAATCCCATTGAGAAATGCGATCTTCACATCCATCTGGTCCCTCAACCTATGAGAACCCTCGTGCCACAATCCGAGCTTTGTGCTTCTCCACACTGCCATCTGCATCATGCTTGATCTTGTAAAGCCATCGAGAAGTCACAACTGACTTCCCCTCCTATCTCGGTACAATCTCCCAAACAACATTCTTCATGATGGAATGGTACTCTTTCATCATGGCATCTCTCCACACCTGATGCTGGGATGCCTCCTTAAAAGTGGAAGGATCTTAATCACGAAAACTAGTCACTAAGGCCATGCCATATTTGTCTGGCATTCTAATCTCTCATATAGGCCTCTTGGGATCTCCAAACGACTTAGCTTCTTTCAGGGTGTCCTTAAGCTACTTGGGCTTCCTCTTCCCTGAAGACTCCTCCCATATCGATGTGTCATCTTCTAAAGATTGAGACTCGAGAGTAGTACTGCCTATGGTTGGCGACCCAATAACTTGTGAACCAGTAGCTGGAGAACTAGTAACTGGTGAACCATGTAAATCGGAAACTAGAACTGGTAAACCTATAACCCGAGAACTTGAACATGTACTAAGTGAACTTGTGGACTGTGTCCCTGAACTTGAAGCACCTGTAACTTGTGGACTAGTCAACCCTGATACCGGTGACCCTACACTCTGTGAAGTTGGACTCTGTGTGCTCACCTAAGGTGTGGAAGCCTGCTGCTCACCTTGTTGTGACTCCTGAGACTTCCGAAAGGCCCGCTCCTCCTCAAATCTCACCTCCCTCCTCACAACAACTTTCCTCTGTAAAGGAAGATATATGCGAAAGGCCTTCGAAGTCTCATCACGCCCCACAAAATACCCTTTTTTTTCCACGGGCTCCAACTTTATCCTCTTCTCTAAAGGGACATGAGAGTAAGTTAGACAACCAAATATATGAAAATGGCCAACCGCAAGCTTCTTCCCTAAAAAGGCCTCCTCGGGAGTCATGCACCCCAAGAGTCTGTGGGGACTCCTATTCTGAATGTATACAACAGTACTACAAGCCTCGGCCCAAAGAAAGAAAGGAAAACTCTGATCATGAAGCATCACTCTCGCTGCTCCCACAATGCCCTTGTTCTTTCTCTCCACAACCCCATTCTGTTATGGGATGTATGGAACCGTTAACTATCTCCTGACGCCCTCCTATGCAAAAAACTCATTGAAAGCAATGGAGGTAACTCACCCCCACTATTTGATCTCAGCACCTGAATCCTCTTCCCTATTTGGTTCTCCACAAGAGCTTCGAACTCTTGGAACCTCTGCAAGACCTCATCTGACTTCTTACTCTTCAGAAAGTAAATCCAGGTCTTCCTGCAAAAATCATCAATGAATGTAACATAGTACTCAAAAGCAGTCAACGAAACAGAAGACATAGGACCACATAAATCAAAGTGAATCAAATCAAGTACCCTTGTTGATCTACTGGAAAAGCATTCTTGTTGTACTTTCCCAAAGCATACCCCTGCATACATAAGTGTGCTATGTGTTGAACTCAAGCAAACTAGTCACCATATCTCTCAACATCCTTAGCGCTGGATGATGCAAGTGAGCCATCCTCTTATGCCATAGCTCGCATAGATAACTACTGCTGTTGTTGTGTGCCAAAGTATGAAGAGGCCAAAACAAGAGCTTGTACAATTTCCCACATCTGTCTCCAATCGCAATAGAAGTAGATGGACTCGATCCCCTAGGAAAAACATGCACATGCCCATCAAGGAAGTACACTCCAAATCCCCTATCCTCGACCGTGGAAACTGAAATCAAGTTCTTCTTTAGCCCAGGGACATACAAGACATCCCTCAAAGTCATGGGCTCCATGGACTCCCTCTGAAAGGTGACAGACCCTCGCCCAACTGCCCTAACAATCGTATCATCTCCCAACACCACCTCTAGATCCAAACCTGTCTGAGTAAACTCTAAAAACATATCCCGAACACTTGTCATCTGGCTAGAAGCTCCACTATCAATGTACCAAGTGCATGTGGTGGTGGATGCACTCAAAGAATGGCCAACCAACAATGAGTTCTCTCTCTCATCCTCTACGTCTGTGTTGGCAATGGATGCTCTCTCTGAATGACCAACACAAAGAGAAAACTCTCTCTCGAACCGCACTACATAATCATCAATCTCCGCCAAATCTATTGTTTGTTGCTTCTTCTTCTTCTTGTTCGGGCACTGTCCAACATAGTGCCCAAACCCCTGGCAAGCAAAGCACTTGGCAAGGAAGGCATGTTCTCCCTAGCCACAATGGCCTCCAGAAACACAGCCCATGGCTTGGCCATGCCATTCAAGGTTGTCCACACTAGCTCACTGCCAGCTACAACCTCCCCAACTGCTCCAAGCTCATCTCTCACTTGTGTGATCCTAGTAAGGTAAAAGGTCACATTTTCAGATTTATCCATCCCAATGTTTTTCAACTTCTCTCCCAGTACCATCTTCCGATTTTCATTGGAACTCTGGTACAATTTGGTTAAGGCACCCCACATTTGATAAGCACAATCCTTACCAGTCACATGCGGGATCACATGGTCCTTCACTACATCAAGGACAATTCTCTTACCTTGATGTCCTTGTTGAAGGCTGCCAATGCTGCTGCATCTATAGCTATGGGTACCACCATGACAGTAGTACTATTCACAATGTCCCACAACTCATTCTCTTGCAAAATCAACACAATCCTTGCTTTTCAATGACTGAAATTGGTTGCCCCATCCAACCTATCCTCCAACCTCAACCCAATAGCCATCTCACTAAAAATGAAAGTCCAAAATTTGCCTAGTGAATAAAAGTTTATCTCTGTAAGTCTGAAAACTACTGCTCTGTAAATCTGCTCCCTTCTCTTTAACTAAATAACTACTTTCCCAACTCGGTTTTCAGTTTAGTTCAGATTATAGAGTTTAATGCCCAACCCCATTTAAGTCTTGACTACAAATGAAATTTCACTCATAAACAATTATGTAGCATGAAACACTATGAGAAATTTTACTGATTTAATGAGCAGAAATAAAACTCATCCACACAAAACATTTCAGACTGGGTGTTTTTGGGCAATGCCCTAGGAAAAAACCGTGGCGGAAAACCTATGAGAGTAATATTTTATTTCTTCTTGAAATTAGCAGCAGTACAAAAATAATTTCAGATACAACTTATCTCAACCCGAAAGACAATTCTCTGCCTTGAAATTAGTGCTATAGCAGCCCCATTTTTTGTGCAAGGACAACCTTGAAATTCGTGTTTTCTCAACTCTGTACGAACAACAATCTCACTATCTGAACCTCAAATTTTATGCCTGCTGTACAGTCTTCCTTTCTTGGTTTTGTGCTTGAAATGACAGTAGAATCTTCCTTGAATATCGTGCCTCCACACTGCCTAGAAATATGTGCCTCTTAACTCAGCTATATGGTACACATCGAGGTTCATACCTTCCTAGGAATTCATGCAGCCAGTTCCCTCCTCGAACTGCGTGCACCCTCCTTGATTCCTGTGCCTCTTACTGCTAGTGTATAGTCCTTGAAGTGCATGCTAGAATCTCTCTGTATGCTGCTACTTGATTCTCCTTGGAATGCGTGCTGCTAGTTCTCTCTCTCTCTCTCTCTCTCTCAACTTGTCCTTCTCTTCTCAAGAAAGTTGATTTTTCTCCTGTTATCACCAAACTTGTAGTTGCCCCTAAAGATGGACCTAGAAGGATTGTAGAGGGGATAGGCAACCAAAGTGGTGAATCTCGAGAGCCTTGATCTCCAAAGGATTGGTTGTCACGCCAATCGAGGCACCCTTCACTTGATATTATCAAAGCCAAGATAACAAAGGGGGAGACCCTGATCTACTCCCAACAAGAGAGATCTAACCAGATCACCAGATCAAGCTATAGCAATAGGGTACATAAGGTGACAAGTATGGAACCCTAGATTTAAGGAATTAGGATCATTGTGGAGACTTAGGAAAGATATGATGCAATGAATAATATTTAAACACGATGATTCAACAATTAGAAGTGATTCCCAAATTTAGGTGCTAGTGTAAATGATCAAATTCAGCTGCCTTGGGAAACGTGACCCTTAAAACAGGGAAAGTGTCCCAAAGAGTGGATCTGAGAATTAGGGCTTTCTAGCACAACTTGGTAGATGGATGTGACAGTATCAAAACACACAAGCTCAGCAAAAAGGATCAAACGAAAGGCAAATTGACTCTCTCGAGAAATGCGCAAGGGTTCAAGAGATCTAGTGCCTTGGGATTTGGGCCAATGGAGTCCTCCAAGTATGACATCTTGGAGAACCCACCTAGGGATTTGCCAAAGACCAAAAACCTAGAAATGGTTTGCCAGTAAACCAAATCGTTTGAGTCAGAGAATTTTTCGATTGATTTTAAATGAGGGTTTGAGAGAAAATGATAGATGGGTAGGGTAGAAGAATAAATTACATACCTTACAAACGTACCTGAGTCATGGAAATGTTTGCTATGATGTCGAGGATTGTTCCCATAGAGATCAAATGAGAGTTTGAAGCTTTTTCTTTCCCACACGAATTGCCCAGCTCCACAAGTGCGCCCTCCTCTTCCTGTCAAACCAAGGACAATAGGATCAATCAGTTTAAGCAAGAATGGAAGAAATACAAATGATGAACATGATAACAAAGAGTAAGAGGTACTAAGACAATGATACTAAGACAAAGAGTAAGAGTCGATTTGGTGAGGAGAGTCTCCCAAGCCAATGCGCCCTCCTCACCAAATCGACTTCTTCACCTGTAGATAAAAACGTGGAGAAAAATGTGCAAAGATATTCACCAATACTCTCAGTGCAAAGGAAGAACAGTTTCAATCAACACCAATAGCATCCACAACCACAAGACAAGTATCTGCAAGAATATATTTTATTCCAGAAGCCAAGAGACAAAAGTCGCTTTACAATGAGAGGGTCTCTCCTTTAAATAGGAATGGGAGAGACCAAAACCCTAACCACCTTTTAAATGGATGGCTAAGATTAAAAGATACATAAGTTATAATCTATGGTTGAGATGAGCTCAGCAAATAAAGTACATGGATCAACTCCAAAACATAAGAAACCCACTAGTCAAATCGCTCTAGGGAGGACGTCCTCATAAAGTGACTAGAAAAACATAACATGAAGCTCATGGTGGGTCTGGGGGGTGACATATAACCTCCCTAGTGTGCCCCCATGGCACAATAACATCAAATATATCATCAAAGCATAAAATCATGCCCAAGAAGGAAAGTCGTGAGCCTCCAAAGGCACCATGAAACCATAAAAATGTGTCGGAGAAAGATGTGAGGGCCCCACTGACTGCTGCAACTGCTCTGGAGGGTGTGGGAGACATCATACACATCATCAAAAGAATTCCTATGCCATTTCCTTGCCTCAGTAGCCCAAATCGAATTCCTCTATAGCCAATTTTACCATTTTTTATGCCTCTGTAAATCACCTGTAAAAGATAAAAATGCCTGTAACTCTCTGCCTGGTCACCCGGAGCCAAATCTGACTGCACCATCATGTCTGGGAGTATGGCAATATAGGAAAAACAAGTGGCTGGACCCTATACTCCCTTTGTAGCGCCCTAAGTGAACCAATCAAACCATGACATTGCTATGACAGGCCATTTTTAATGGCAAATCTACACTGAAGTGATAAACTGAGACATATACCAACTGAAACTGCCCATAACTGAAAATTGACTGTCCCAATGGACTCAGAGAGCCCAAATGCACTAGAGATGCATACTCATACGTCATATGGATGACTGCATAATCATATAATATCAACACCATGCTCGGACATAATAAAAATAATAATAATCTGCAAATGATCAAAATCATTAAAATACCACAGATCACTATCTGAGCCTGTAAACACTGCATGGAACCATCTGGTGACCAATAATAGATCACATATCATCAATAACCATCATCCAGGGTCTAACTCATCTCATGTCTTGTGGTTGACTTTGGTCAAACTGGGTTTGACCAAGTCAAACTGACCCATAGTATGATCCAAGCAAGAAACATCAAAGTGCTGCAAGTGTAATTGGTTAAAGCATGCTTCATAAATCATTCCAATAGCAATATATGTTAAGATTCAATATGCTAATATAGATAACATCAGTGTTCAATTCAATTTCACAACAACATATACAGGATAACTGAAAGAATAACAAGCACAACATAAACATAAGAGACACAAATTTATCCTGGGAAACCCTCTAGGGGAAGAAAACCCAACAAAACTTCCTCAATATAGATGATCAAAAGTACAAAGACAAAACCCCAAACAAGTGCCCCTTCTCCTTGCAGATCTCTCTCTCTCTCTCTCTCTCTCTCTCTCCATATTGCGAATTACACAAGTGAGTGTGTGTGTGAATGAATGAATAAATGAGAGAGCCTAGCTCTCTATTTATACATTCACTTCTACTTTAATTTTACAACCTGACATGTCGGCCTCAACTAACTTTACCACTCAACTAATGCTGACTGGGCCGACTCCTCTAGGGGACTTAAAAACCCCATTACATTTGACTCTAGGGGATCTATTGCCCCGACTTACATGGGAGGATTCACCTCATGACTCTATGATGACCAAACATCTTGACGAAGGAATAAAACATCTCCGAATAAATTACAATAATAAAATACAATAGAATATTCTTCGAAGTTACAATATTTCAACTCTCCCCCTTAACAAGAAGGGTATTCTACTAACAACATCAACATCAACTGTAGGAGCAAGGAGAAAGGTCATCATCAACAACATCATAGTGATATATCTATAAATCATCGGAAGTTTTCAACATCATCAGCAACTGGAACAGCTACTGGAACATCTTCAACATCTTCAATACTAGAGCATCATCTTCTACAGTACTAAGTCTTCATCTTCTGCAGCACTCGATCATCTACAGCAACAACAACATCAACATCTGGATCTTTCAATCAGCAACAACATCATCATTTTGATCTTTCGATCAATACCATCATCAACATCTGGATCTTTCAATCAGCAACGACATCATCATCTTGATCTTTCGATCAACAACATCATCATAGCAGCATAACCTGCAACACACATGATCCAATTACGGGATGATCAATCCCTCTCACTTTAGGACATAATGCCAAGGATGATGCAATCCTGATCCAGTTACGGGATGATCAGTCCCTCTCACTTTAGGACATAATGCCAAGGATGATGCAATCATGTCTACATTCTCGGGGACAGAAGTCTCCAGATCACTTTAGGACTAAGGTCCAAGGAAGATACACTCCAACCACATTCTTGGGGACAGAAATCTCCGAATCACTCTAGGACTAAGGTCCAGGGAAGATGCAATCCCAACCACAGTACCAGTCCTTTTTCATCCTGGATGTGACTTAGATCAAATCTAGAATTTACCACCACAGAGCCAGTCCTTTTTCATACTGGATGTGACCTAGATCAAATCTAGGATTTACCACCACAGAGCCAATCCTTTTTCATACTGGATGTGACCTAGATCAAATCTAGGATTTACCAACACAACATCATCATCATCACATTCTCAGAGACAAGAGTCTACGGATCCTTTTAGTACATGTGTCCGGGGATGATACAATCCTACTGCAACATCATCATCAACATCTTTCTCGGAGACAAGAGTCTACGGATCCCTTTAGGACATGTGTCCAGGGATGATACAATCCTACTGCAACATCATCATCAACATCTTTCTCGGAGACAAGAGTCTACAGATCCTTTTAGGACATATGTCCAAGGATGATACAATCCTACTGCAACATTATCATCAACATCTTTCTCGGAGACAAGAGTCTACGGGATCCCTTTAGGACATGTGTCCAGGGATGATACAATCCTACTGCAACATCATCATCAACATCTTTCTCGGAGACAAGAGTCTACGGATCCCTTTAGAACATGTGTCCAGGGATGATACAATCCCACTGCAACATCATCATCAGTATCAGCACTACTCCCCCTTTCGAGGAAGGTCCTTTCGAACCACACCAAGCTTGTCTCGGAAGTACTCAAACTTCACTTGAGACAGAGGCTTACTCAACATATCAACAACTTGCTCATCAGTGCTCACATACTGGAGCTTTATAACTCCCTTCTGTACCATATCTCGTGCTTTGACTTTTCATGGAACAATGGGTTCTCCGTCATCTTTATACAACTTTGGTTCACATAGAATCACTGTGGTATCCAACTCCAGGTCAAACAGACCTAACATCAACTTCCGAAGCCATATGGCTTCACAACTTAGCAGAACAAGCTACTATATACTCTACTTCAGCTGTGCTGAGAGAAACACTAGACTGCTTCCTGTTGAACCATGAGATCATGGTGGATCCCAGACAATAACATCCACCTGAGGTGCTCTTCCTGTCTGAGACACTTCCGGCCCAATCTGCATCTGTATAACCATACAATCTGTAGTTATAATCTCCAACATAGTATAGACCAAAGTCTATCGTACCTTTCAGGTACCTTATCACATGCTTTGCAGCTACCAGGTGAAAACGTCTAGGCTCAACTAGATATTGACTCAGGGTGTTCACAGCAAAGCATATAGCTGGCCTAGTATTCGTCAAATACATCAGCGAACCAGTCATCTATCTGTAAACTGTAGAAACCACTATCCATTATCCTAGATCTCTACTTCACATTTTCCTTGGCTAAGGAAAAATCTCATCTGATCCCAGCCACATATCTAATCACAAGAATCATGCCAAGATTCTTTAACTCTGAGATCTACTTCCTCTAAAGTGGAGTTTTCTACATCTGAGTATTGTCCTCCCTCTGTGAATGAACATCATTCACACTCTGCATTGAGTGATCTTCTGCATATCTATCTGTGCCATCTCCCGTCAGATGGGTCTACTGATATGAGCCTCAAGATCACTCGAACTCTATGGTGAGTTCCTTCTTGCATCCATCTGAGAGAAGCATGTCATCTGTATATAGAAACCATCTTCAACCTTGTAGCAAAGGTTGAAATCCGCATCACCCATGGTGATCATCAAGCTTGTCAAATGACTATCGATCCTAGGTACCTGTTGAACCCATACACAACCTTCTTCAATCGGGTGATTCTCTTTCAGATCTTGGGAGTTTGCTTGATATGCACTTCTTCTTCAATTACACCATTCAAGAGAACAGTCTTGTCATCCATGGGTGTAATCTATCTCTAGAAGTGTGTCTAACCATTGGAGCAAACATCTCATCATGATCCTCTCCCTCTTTCTAAGAGAATCCTCTATCCATGAGCCTTGCTTTGTACTTCTATAGTATGTTTGATTTGTAAGTCTTCTTGTTGAACAGTCATCACTTGTTCTTTGAAACAAGTTTTCATCATCCTTCTTTTGTAGATCATAGCACACGCTCTTTCCTACAAATCAAATATGATTAGTAACACTTCATAATTATCAAATCATGTTGACATTTCAATGATAACCTATTATGCATACTGATATGATTCACATAGTTATGCAACTATCTTGACCAATACTTTGGCACAACACTTTTCCATATCATGTATGCATACAATGGCTATCTAGATGCCTTCCATCTTTACCAGAACATATTATCAAGAGCATGCACAGCTCCCAGCATGTTAGCAAAGAGGTTTCATTCTAGACAACCAACAATGGAATGTTTGTCCAACTTACCCATCATATGCATATTAGTAGTATATTGTTCAATGCTATATGAATGCTTACACTATGCATGATATATTTCTTGAATCTAGGAATACAAATATGCTTACAACTATTACGAGCAATATCATTAACTATTCAAATATTCAAGAAGTAATTCAAATAACAACTCAAATACTTATATTTTATGTTTGTGTGGTTGCCTCCCTCTTGATCTCTATTTTCCCTTTATGATAGCATCATGATTATATGTCTTTGAACTTCTATCCATCTTCATAAGTAGAGCTTCTATGTGATCAAAGACTATGGATGAGTCTTTGTCTTCATGTCATCATGGTCATATATTCTTGATCTAGAACTTGATTTGTCTTTCTTGATGTACCTTTCATGATGACATGAAGACAAAGACTCATCATGATTATATGTCTTTGAACTTCTATCCATCTTCATAAGTAGAGCTTCTATGTGATCAAAGACTATGGATGAGTCTTTGTCTTCATGTCATCATGGTCATATATTCTTGATCTAGAACTTGATTTGTCTTTCTTGATGTACCTTTCATGTTAGCAAACAACATCATCCTCATACAACACCACAAGTGCATTAGTACAATCATAAGTGCCATAACCCTAATCATTGAATGTCTTCTATCATTCACATGCATTCATACTTTTACTAAGGTGATCAGACAAGTCTAAAATTAATCATGATTGTACTAACCTCAATAATATGAAGACAAACATATCATGAACTTAATCATCAGATAATTGAAACAGATTTCAAAACATACCCGCATCTCCTCAAATCATACATGTCATGATTGCTTGTAGTCTTTTCTATAAGGGTAAAACCCTAATCATCCAAGGTAGATCACTTGTAAACATATTGTATAGGTTCATGGTGCTAGGATGATAGAATATCAATGCCATTTAAACCTCCTTCATTGCTACCCTATGAGTCTCCCAACCTTTCTAGGGTTTCTTCTTACTTGGTAACCTTAATTTTCAATCTCCTTCCTCCCACAACATTTTGATGGAAGATTAATATCTATGATGAATGGATTCCAAATCCATTTTCAAAGTTTCGAATGTTTCATCAGGTGTCTCCAACATTGTATCAGGTCATGCCATACTTAAAAACTGAAAACCCTAAGTGAGAGCTTCTTCCTCCTCTTCTTTGATTTTTTCCGTTGAGCTATTTCAGATGTCTCGTATTGTTTCTGGTGTATCTCTGAAATTTCAGATCCTCAGGGTCTGAAACTTCGGCCTGTGGTAGCTTGACCTGTCATATTTTCAACCCCACAGATTTGAGCTTCGTTGGATTCTCCATGAGAGAGATATGCTATGTTTCCCAACATGACATGTTTATGGGATGAAATGGCATAGCGAACTTGTACGGCGTGCCACGTGTCACTATTTCAACTTCGGCCTCTAATACTCGGACCTGTGAAACTACAGTCTGTGCCCTAATTGTCACTTTTTACGGAATTCCATTTGGAGATTCCTAGATCGAGATATGACCTTTTTCCCTAGTCCACCTATTTATGGGATGAAACATAATAGCGAATTTGTACGACGTGACATGTGTCACTATTTCAACTTCGACCTCTGATACTCGGATCTATAAAACTACAGTCTGTGCCCTAACTGTCACTTTTTATGAAATTCCATTTGGAGCTTCCTAGCCCGAGATATGACATTTTTTCCTAGGTCACATGTTTATGGCTGCATTCTAGTAGAAGCAGAAACCCTAACTTGTACGGATCATATCTCACAAAGTACAACGAATCTGAGGCTGAAACATAGACACAAGGTTCATGAACATGTCATATTTGGCCTGTCCAAGTTTCAGATCCTGAACCTTCGCCAAAAGTAATTTATAGCGAAAGTTCCACGATGACTAAGTTTTGTTATACAAAGCCCTAGCTTTCAAATTGTCGCAAGTGAAACAAGTGTCATAAATGCCATACATTGCCTTCCTTCAGGATAGCTCTGATACCATGTTAAAATTCAATATGCTAATATAGATAACATCAGTGTTCAATTCAATTTCACAACAATAACATATATAGGATCATTGAAAGAATAACAAGCACAGCATAAACACAAGAGACACAAATTTATCCTCGAAAACCCTCTAGGAGAAGAAAACCCAACAAAACTTCCTCAATATAGATGATCAAAAGTACAAAGACAAAACCCCAAACAAGTGCTCCTTCTCCTTGCAAATATCTCTCTCTCTCTCTCCATTGCGAATTACACAAGTGAGTGTGTGTGAATGAATGAATAAATGAGAGAGCCTAGCTCTCTATTTATACATTCACTTCTACTTTAATTTTACAACTTGACATGTCGGTGTCAACTAACTTTATCCCTCAACTAATGTTGACTGGGCCGACTTCTCTAGGGGACTTAAAAACTCATTACATTTGACTCTAGGGGATCTATTGCCCCAACTTACATGGGAGGATTTACCTCATGACTCTATGATGACCAAACAACCCAGCGGAGGAATAAAACATCTCCGAATAAATTACAATAATAAAATACAATAGAATATTCTTCGAAGTTACAATATTTCAACAATATAAACATAGAGTAATCATTTCACTGGCGATCTAAAACAATATATTCAATATTTTCTAATAATAATAATGGCTCAGACTAGAACCTCAAGGCTATACTCACTTCATGGTTGTGATCAATTTGCTAGTGATGGGTGAGGGTGGATAAATGCAAGGCTAGGGTAAGGGATGACTGTATCGAATCAACACTGTGATACTTTGGAAGTGGGAAAGGGGATACACACTAAAGCATATGCTGGACAAGCAATAACACAGGGGATGGCAGTGTCTCACAAATGGGTAAACTTTTTTGGAAGTGCTTATTCAACCTTGACAGATGCCTACAACTCACATCCAAGCTGATACAGCTCCGTGAGGATCTTTTCTAGAGCCGCCATGACTAGGTGTCCGACAAACTGTAACCCAGGACTCTAGGCGACACTTAGAATAAGTTGTCCCTTGCTCCATCTCATATCACAACCCGTAGGATAATGAGGAATAAATCATTACATGTAATTATGGTCAACAATCATTAGATATAGCATTTATTAAACCATTGCTTTAATTGGACCTTTTCATTTCCATAGCCTTTGATCCATGTGTGTTGAAAAACACATTGTTGGATTTACATTTCATTAGGATTTTTTATCCGTGTCTGTTGAGAAACACATTCTTGGATTTACATTTCACATGCCTTTCATTCACGTGTGTTGAAAAACACATTCTAGAATGGGCTTTCATTAAGATATACAATAAAGTTTCCAGATACAATGTAATGATGGTAGCACAATCTGTTTCAAGTCTAGCCAACACAACTTAGGAAACTCAGAGTCGAGACACAAGTTAAACAAGGAAGCTCATCCAACAAACAAGCTAGAGTGGGGGAAAGTCCTCCATATCACAAGCTAAGTAGTAAGTCAGGGTAAAGACAGTAACTGGAAGGCAACAGATGGATGGAGATAGTGAAAATGATGCCAAAACTAGTAAGCCAAATAATGGTGGGAATGATCACCTCCATTCTCCTAAGGAGGGTAAAACCAATGAGTATAGACAAGAACTTCTAGAACCTGAGCAGGACACTAGATAAATATATAATAACAACCAAGTCCAATACTATATATATGATCGCCAGATCATGACACTAAATGCTAGAACATGCCACTAGAATGACTATAAAAGCAACATAACCAAGAACACAAGATAATACCTGCTGGATCATATACCTGTGCAAAATATCTGAATCATCATCTGTCCACTGAGAACCTGTTGCTGCAACTCTGGGCACTGCATGCTGCTCTATAATGGCAAAATGGTTACATCGGTCATCAAATCTGAGTTTCCTGAAACTCAGTCATGGCAAAGGAATATACTACTGCTCATAATCATAGGAGTGATCCAAAATAGATGCTCATCTCAAGCATTCAAACAAACTAAAATTACATAAGCTCACCTTCGCTATTTGAGATAACATATTTAAAAACATTACCCTTCAACATTGTGGAAATTGCCTTTGAAATTTCCCATATATTCAAATATGTGAAGTCCAAAATTACAAACCCAATATATTATATATTAGTTTATTGTTAACCAATTTAAACACAAATTGTTCAATCTCGTCCATTCGAAAAGGTAAAATTTACAAATAGTACAATCTCGTGCATTTAAAAAAATAAAATTTACCTATTGTGCAAACTAAACACTCGTAATATTTTTTTTAATTTGCATGGTCTATTTGTAATATCCATGCTTTTCTATTTGGATGGTCTTCTACCTAGTGTGTTATCCAAAAGAGTTTAATATTAAAGATTCTCATAGTGTTTCATACCTTCAAGTTTTTCTTCACTTTTGTTTGGATAGGTGGAGGAATCTTAAATTAAGAAAGTTTTTCAACTTCTTATACGTGGCATAACACAGAATGTTAATACTAGCTTAAATACCTGAGCGGACTTAGTATTGTTTATATAAGATTTCTGCCGCTAGAATTTGTACTGGAATTTCTATTGGTTTTTGGTTCTATAGAGTTCTGGTTATTACATATTATTCCTATTTTCCTCATAGTGCATGCGAAGAAGTCTTCAAACTTCCTGTTTTTTTGTAAAATTGAATTGATTGAAAATACTCTTTGAGGATTATCACATATGACTTTAGCATCCACAGTTCTCTTATTTTTGGGAGGCGAATACGCAGGCCAGAATGAGACGACATCAACAGAAATAAGGCTGGAAATTATATTTAGTGTTTTCTTGAAGGGGCTCCATCATTTGTTTCTAAATCACAGGGATTGATTGAACACAGATCCTATTTTAATGAATTTTGTGGGAATCACATTATTTTGTCCTTTTTGTATTTTGTGAATCCTGTAGGAATTCACATGATTATGCTTTTATGTGCTATCTTTCAAGTGTTTTCATAAATGGAGTAATTAATTTTAATTAAGGTATAATATTTCATATACAAACATAGTAAAGTTTAGGGTTTTGACTGATTAACTGTGCTTATCCAAAAAAATTGCTTCCTCAGATAATCCAATTACAAATACTTCCAGTTTGAAATTGAAATTGCTCACGTATTCAATTCAATGGGATTTGAAATTGAAATCAAAACTGGATATATATTTATATAAATGTGTTTTGTAATGTAGCATATTTAAACTTGGAGTCAAGATGTACTTTGGTTTCAGATTTGTATTTTTGGAGCCGACATGTGCCACATCAGCATTACGGATGTGACACGTCTCACCCATTGGGCTGTAGATACCAAAAACTAGTCACAAATTCAAAATTGATGAAGATACTTCAAATGCTTACATGTTCTCCTATATGTGATGGGAATCAGGATCTATGTTCCAACATTTACAGATGACAATGCTGGATGTGACCAAGGCTCAACATATCGGTGAGTTTAAATCCATGTTACCTCTTGAGATATTAAACATCTAACGTAAATCATTTTGTCATGAATTGGAATGGGCAAAGACTAGTTATTAATATCATACCTGTCTACATACAGGACATTTTGCAGGGGGTTTTGCAGTCTTGATATCTTCATCTATGGGGACAGAAGCTGCAGCACAAGCACAACTATTGCAGAAAAGATGCCCACATCCTAGAGCTACAGGATAAAAAACAGTATCCTGCAATAGCAAACTTAGAGCAGAGTTAAAAAATAGATTCCAAGAACACTGTGATCAAACAGTAACTCATATGATAAAAAACACAACGAATTTGTCAGTGTTTTAGATATTGGAAGCAGAATTTAGAGAAAGAAATGATTGGGTACTTGAAACTCACCAGACAAATTGAACATGTTAAGTTGAACTCCGCCTTCACCGTTTCAGACATTTTACATGAAATAGTAGGTTCGCCACTGTTGAAATCAGAGGAACATTCACAAAGATCTTCACAGGAAACCTCATACTTTGAGTCTTTTGTGTTAATCTGAAAAGCACTCAATTCAATTAGCCATGGTGACTGCAACAGCTCAAGGTGTTTAGCCTGCAGCATTCTCCTAAAGTTCTGGCCATTCACTAGGCAGTTCACCTGCAATATGGATTTCAAATCAAATCCAATATGCTTCCAAATCAGTACAAGAAGTCTTCCTGAGTTTCCATTATTAAAAAGGAAAAATCGATAGTAATAAAATATTGTAATGGCAAGTTTTGATCCTAACTTACTTTGTCATATTCCTTCAAAATTTTGCCAATGGCAATGGAATTCATGGCAACATAATTTATTAGGTTCTGGCCTTCTTGAATCATTGCCAAATAATCATCTATGAAGCAGTGTCTCAGGCACCATAAGTATCTGTGAAGACCAGATTCAAGATGCATATGCAATAAAGGTTTGGCACGAGAACTGAAGCAGTCAACTATAGCTGATATTTCAGTTGTGAGTTCAGAGAAAAAGTTCTGGTCGCAAACTGCCCACAGACAGTACATTCTTTAGACCAATCTTTGTGAAACTGATCAAACCACATACATCATACTTGGATATATTAAATTAAACAACTAAATTCTCTGAAGTTGAAACTTATTAGCTAGTAAACAGGTACTTCAAAAATGAGAAGACCAACTAGAGCCACCTAAAGAAGATAGTACTGCAAATCAGCTTAAGCCCTATAGAACAGGCTAAGCCACTTAAACTGTAATAGAGCATTACAACCAAGTGAAACTTGCTTTGAAGTATCGAAAGGAAACAGATGCTGAATTACAGATGTAACTTAAGTTCCAAGCATTCTTAGCTGCTAGTTTCGAATGGAAAGCCACTATTTGAATGGTAGGAAGCACTTGAGCTAGTGATGGCATGATAGCTTCAAAAAATACTTCAATTTCACTAGCAACACTAAATAGGAACTCTTCCATAGCCATTTATTCATCTTTCATGAGAGGCAGATCTAATATTACTTGAAGCTAAAGCAATGGACAGGCATGTAGCTATAAATTAAACATGGAAAAATCAAAGAATAAGCAGCACCTACCAGCAACAGCAACAAAGATTTTCGAAATGTATTGTTAAGTTTTGTAGCTCGGCAGGTACTTCTATGATGGGGGTGTCTAGCAACATAGAAGGAGCCGAGGTGATTCCTAGACATATATTGTAAAGGTTGATTTATAACACCTCATATAAATGGTTTTGGTGTCCCATGGTATTTGAGAACCCATGGTGTTTGCATGAGTGTGAGATTATAAAAGGAGCCTTAGAGTATGAGTTCATGATCACAATTGCAAGAGAAGGGTTTCATCTTGTAGTGAGTAGTCCAGATCTAAGTTTGAGATCATAGTTTTTCCAGGGGAGAGTTACTTCTCTATTGTCTATTGGATCCAGGGTTTGTCTATCCAGTTTACAGAGAGGATTTGGGGCATCTTCCTGTGTGGTTTGGTCTCAGGAAGCCATAGGTTGTGGCTAGAGGTATTTCTGAGGAGTTTTGGTCCGGATCCGAAGGGTTTAGCCGGAGGACTGCTGTAGTGTTGTTGTAAACAAATCCTGCAATAAGAAGAAGACAAGCATTTGCTGGTTTTCCCCGAAGGACTGCGGTTTCCAGGGTAAATCCTTGTGTATCTTGTATGGTTGCTATTTTTTTCCGCTGTGCATTTATATGGTTGTGTAGATAGTGAATTTTCTGTTTTAATGATCAATTCTGCAATATGGTTATCTGCCAGTTGTAACTGAAGTAAACATTAAAGAAGCTATTAATCAAGGGTTTAAACTTTAAAGTATAAAAATTTACATGTGTAACTAAAAGGCAATGCAGAATGGCTTAAAGTTGAAGAATAATACAAATAAATTCTCTGAGAATTTTCTAGCCATACACATCAATAGACAGAGAAGGGTATGCGTTACATTCAAAATGGTGGCAAGAAGCATGGTAGACATTTCTGAACTCTTTTGACAAAAGAAATATATGGAATAGTTTCACAATCATGAAAAGACTAAATATTTAAACAAATGACATTTCTTTTGGATGTATAGTTGATGTTTGATTAGTAGAACACAGATAGAATTTTAAGTAACTTATTTGTGAATATCAAAAAGAATCATGAGAGCAAAAAGGCATATGTAAGGTTTGGGCGTGATAAGGGACTGGACCATTTATGGAGACACGCTAAAGAAGCTACAGATTGAACCATTTATGAAAATACACGAAAGAAGTGCTAGGGACAGTGATTTCTTATATTCTTTTAAGTGAAGAAATCAGTCTCTGATTGGATATGCTATATCAACATAAATATGTATTTGTAATATTGCAAAAATATCAAAGAGAGGTTTTAAAAATAGAAAAAAATTATGAAACTTTAAGAATAAAAAGGAAGAAAAAGGGAAAAAAATGCAGTCACTAGTAATCAAGGTCAGGGCCAGGATATTGACTATGGTCTAGAGGGCTATCCGTTGATCGCGCAACTAGTGGATATCTGGAGTCTCTTTGGCTCAAGAGAGAGGGACAGGAGGGGGGATTTTAAAGTAGTAGAAACCATTCCAAGATGCTAAACACGGGACCACACATGCACCATGCCTATTGGAGTATGTGAGATTTCTAAGTATCTTGGAATATATGTACCTCTAAACAGCTCTACCAAGATGTTGTAACAGTGTTTGAAACTCCTCTTAAACTCTTTTATTTTGATATGTTAATGTTATAATCCAAAGATTATTGATAATTGTTTATATAAAAGCTATTATATAAAATGAATAAATTGATTTGTTCAAATTATGATAGTTGTAACAATAAGAAGACAAACCTATCATTCAAGTAAATTCTATATCTTTAAAATATCGGAATTGCATAGTCTGCTAGTTGGGATGCCTAACTTGTGAGAATATGCCCAATAATAGAACACGCAATAATTATCTTGAAAGTTATCTGAATTTATAATTAAATATTATTTAACATGACCTATTGGCATGAAAATAAACTCAGAAATTGAATATAATTATAAAATAAGAGAGAGTAAATGTGATGCCCTCTGTGCCTGCTGGTTTAATGCCAAGTTATAGGTGGTTTTCACCTACAGCCCTGTTGTGCATTGGCTGTAGGCTACTTAATGCCAAAATTTAAATGAACAGTAAACACACACTGAAAGCAATTTACAGGCTGCAAGCTAATTTACAAACATTCACACACAAATTTGACACAGTAGTTTTTGGCCAAATCCAGCCCTGGAAAAACCCCCACGGGGAAAACCAGTTGAGAGAGAGAGGTATTTATTATTTCTTCAGCAGAGTAATTGTGACAGCAGTACAAAGAAAGAACACAACTTATCTCTACAGTGTCTGCACTCCAGATGTCTCGATTTCTGTGCACATAAGCTGCTCAGAAATGTCTGCAAACTATCCTTGGTTTCTGTGCAAATAAGTTAATAACTGGTAGTGACCTGTGCTATATCCTCTTCAGATTTAGTGTCAAGGGAACCCCTAAATTCTGCTGCTGCTGTAACATAACATTAGTGCAAATGTCAATCTTAAAAACGTGGCTGTGAGTGACTGCAGTGTGGACCACTGTACCAGTCAGCACATTCAGAACCGTGCAGCTGCTTTCTCCTCCCAGCGTGACAGGTGATCACAGGTACGATGTCAGGGATTAATTTAACATAATCTGAGCCTCAATAATGTGAAGCTTCCATGAAATATAAGCCCTAACCTTACTTCTAACTGCGTGCTAGGAACAGACTTGCTGTATGGTACCTCCACGGTTTCAGTATTTGGAATGACAGCTGAACTTACAGTTTACAATGCTGATAATAAATGCCTTCATCTGAAAGCCTCGATATCTGAGCTACAGCAGGAGACCCATGCCTGAAACTCGTGCCCTTGGAGTTGCAAGCCCGCTGGTGTCCTGGAAACCCGTGCCCTGTCCTGGAGCTCGTGCCCTTGCCTGGAACTCGACTTCTCTCTCTCTGCTTTCTCCTCATTCACATCAGAATAATGATAATGATCTGCCTCCCTCCCTTTTTATCCAACCCTAAAGGAATCTTTAAACCAAAGGCTGAGATTAGATCTAATCAATGGCCCAGATTAGATGTGAGTAAAACTTTATTAATTAAATCACTTAATTAATAATTACTCACTCACTTTTAGACTTAGGACAAAAAGTGACATTATAGTCTCATTAATTAATTTATTAATGTGAGGGTCCCACCACCCCATGCTTAGTGACTTAGGCTAAATCACTAGGGGACTCGACCAAGGTACAAAACTAACACTCCCTCTTACCGAGGAAGGAGTTCCGCACCACTCCTAACTTATCTCTGAAGAAGACAAACTTCCCCCTCCCCAAAGATTTCGTTAGGACATCTGCAACCTGCTGATCAGTGGATATGTACTGAAGCTCAACTGCTCCTCTCTGAACGTAGTCACGGATGAAGTGATATCTGATCTCAATATGCTTTGACCTGTCATGAAAAACTGGATTCTCAGAGAGCTGAATGCAACTCTGATTGTCGCAGTAAATCACCGTAGGCCTCAGCTGCTGATCAAATAAATCTACCAATAACTTACGAAGCCACAGTGCTTCGCAAGTCGCCTGACTGGCTGCCATATACTTAGCCTCAGCAGAACTCAATGCAACGGACTTCTGTTTCCTACTAAACCACGACACTGCTGCCGAGCCCAAGCTGAAACAGCAACCGGAAGTGCTCTTCCGGTCCCTCACACAACCTGCCCAGTCTGAATCTGTGAACCCAATCAAACTAACTCCACCTGAACCCCTGTAGTCCAGACCATAATCCACCGTCCCTGCAAGGTATCTCAAGATGTGCTTTGCAGCACTCCAATGTACACTCCTAGGCTGCACCATGAACTGGCTAAGAGTGTTGACTGCAAAGCACAAGTCTGGCCTGGTGTTGACCAGATACATCAACGATCTGATGAGCTGACGATATAATGTGGGATCCACCAACTTACCACCTGAAGCATGAAGTTGCTTCAAGTTGGTGATCATAGGTATAGACATGGGCCTGCAGTCCTCCATCCGAAAAGTCTTCAGGATCTCTGCAGCATACTTCCCCTGACCAAGGAAAATATGTCCTGGCTCCTGCCATACCTCCATCCCCAAATAGTAATGCATCAGCCCAATATCTGTCATCTCATACTCAGCTGCAAGATCTCTCTTGCACAGAGCAATAAGACGCTCATCTCCAGTGATAAATAAATCATCAACATCTAGCAGAAGAATGAGCGGATCTCCACCAACCACAATGTAGTATAGGTTGGGATCAGCCTCACTCTTCTGGAATCCCATCGACATCAGATACGCATCTATCCTGGAGTACCAAGCTCTGGGAGCTTGTTTCAGACCGTACAAGGCTTTCCTAAGCCTGCAAACATGTGAATCTCTCTCATGTGTCTCAAATCCCTGTGGCTGCTCCAAGTACACCTCCTCCTGCAGAAGACCATTGAGAAATGCGGTCTTCACATCCATCTGGTGGATCCTCCAACCCATCTCTGCTGCAATCGATATCACTGCCCTGATGGAGGAATACCGAGCCACTGGAGCAAAAGTCTCATCATAGTCGACTCCCTCAACCTGTGAGAACCCCCGAGCCACAAACCGAGCCTTGAACTTTTCTACACTGCCATCAACTGCATGCTTGACCTTGTAGAGCCACTTGGAAGTCATAACTGACTTCCCTTCAGGCCTCGGTACAATCTCCCAAGCATCATTCTTCATGATGGAATGGTACTCTTCCATCATGGCATCTCTCCATACCTGATGCTGAGAAGCCTCCTCATAAGTAGAAGGCGCTGAGTCACGAAGACTCGCAACAAGGGCTGACCCATATCTATCTGGCTCAAAAATAGTCCTGATCTGCTCCTGAGGTCTACCAAATGCCTCTGCTTCCTTCAAGGTGTCCTGAAGCCACTTGGGTTTCTTCTTCCTTGAAGGCTCCTCTGGACCTGGTGTAACCTCCTCTGAGGATGTGTCAGAAGCATGAGGTCTACCACCCCTAGGACCTGTAGCTGAGGAACTAGTCCCAGAAGACCCTGCAATCTGTGAGCTAGAAATCGGTGATCCTGAACCTGTGGCAGTCCCTATACCTGTAATCTGAACCACTGACCCTGTAGAACCTGTGCCTGTACCAAGTGATCCAGTCACCCCAAAAACCTGTGGACCTGTAACCTGTATCGAAGCAGCCTGTACCAACTGAGGTGTGGGAGCTGGTGTCTCCTCCTGCTCTAACTCTCTGGACTTCCTGAAGGCCCTCTCCTCCTCAAACTTTACTTCCCGCCTAACTACAACTCGCCTCTGGCCAGGAATGTAAAGCCGATATGCCTTCGAAGTCTCGTCGTAACCCACAAAGATGCCTCTCTCTGCAGTGGGCTCGAACTTCGTCCTCCTCTCTGAGGGGACGTGAGAGTATGTCAAAGAGCCAAATATGCGAAAGTGGCTCACCTCAGGCTTCTTGCCTGAATACATCTCCTCTGGAGTCATCTTCCCCACGGCACGGTGGGGACTCCTGTTCTGCAGGTACACTGCAGTGTTGCAGGCCTCAGCCCACAGAAAGAACGGTAAACCCTGATCATGAAGCATGGCCCTCGCTGCTCCAATGATCGACCTGTTCTTCCTCTCTGCTACTCCATTCTGCTCAGGAGTGTAGGGAACTGTCAACTGACGTTGTATGCCCTCCTGTCTGCAGAATGCACTGAACTCCTTGGAGGTATACTCACCCCCGTTGTCTGACCTCAACGTCCTGATCTTCCTCCCCGTCTGCTTCTCCACAAGGGCTTTGAACCCTTGGAAGACATCCAATACAAGTGAGGACTTCTTGCCCCGCAAGAAGTAGATCCAGGTCTTCCTGGAGTAGTCATCAATAAAGCTGATATAGTACTCATGGCCACTCAAAGAAACTGAGGACATAGGACCACATATGTCGGTATGAATCAGATCGAGCACACCTGCTGCTCTCGTGTCACTGCTAGGAAACACGGTCTTGGTGTACTTCCCAAAGCACACCCTCTGCATACATCACTCTGCTCAGAGTCAAAATCAGGTAAACCTGTGACCATGCTGCGCAAAACTCCCAGAGCGGAGTGATGTAAATGGGCCATCCTCCTGTGCCATAACTCACACAGCTCACTGCTGCTGCTGCTGCTGTGTGCTAGAGCATGCTGCGGCTGAAACAAGAGCTTGTACAGTCGTCCACATCTAACTCCAATATCCATGGGAGTAGATACACCTGTGGTCTTGGGATATATCTATACTCTCCCATCTGAGAAGCACACCCCAAGACCCCTGTCCTCAATCGTGGAAACTGAAACAAGGTTCTTCTTCAGCCCAGGGACGTACAACACATCCCTCAAAGTCATGGGACTCATGGACTCCCTCTCAAATATGACTGTCCCCTGACCCACTGCTCTAACAATGGTGTTGTCTCCAAGCACAACCTCCACCTCTCTGTCTGTCCGTGATAACTCGGAAAAGAACTACCGAGTACCTGTCATGTGCCTCGAAGCTCCGCTGTCAATATACCACGTACTAGTGGTGGAAGGACCTGACTGATGCCCTGTCAACAATGAGTGCTCAATATCCGAATCCATGTCAATGCTAGTGGCTAAAGAAACTCTCTCTCTCTCACTCTGTCCAGCATATAGGGAAAACTCCCTCTGAAACCTGTCACCAAACTCATTTATCTCTGCTGAGGCTGCTGTCTGCTGACCTGGTCCCTTCTTCCTCTTCTTGTTTGGACACTGAGATGCATAGTGCCCAAACGCCTGACAACAGTAGCACTTGATTTTACTCAAGTCCTTCTTCTGCCCACCCTGTGTATGATGCTGCTGCTGCTGCTGCTGTCCCTTGGCCCCATGCTTCTTGGGACCCTTCTTCTTCTTCCCTTTGGCTGTGAGAGCCACGTTCTCCTCATCTGCTATACCACCTGATGTACTGCCCTGTACGAGACCCCTCCTGGTCTCCTCCTGCACAAAGTCATCCCACAACCTCTCCCATGATGGAAGGTTCTCCCTGCCCACAATAGCCTGCACAAAAGCATGCCAGGGCCTGGAAGCCCCATTGACTACGGTGTGAACTAACTCTGTAGGGGATACCACCTCACCAACTGCTGCTAGTTCATCACGAACTGCTGAGATCTTGGTGAGATAAGCTGTGACTCCCTCTCCTCCGGTCATCTTGATACTCTTGAGCTTCTCCTTGAGAACCATCTTCCTGTTCTCGTTGGAGCTCTCATACAAGCTGATCAAGGCACTCCACATCTCGTGTGCCTTGGTCTTCCCCGAAATATGAGGGATGATGTGGTCCTTCACTGCATCTAGAATGATTCTCCTAGCCTTACAGTCTTTCTTGTTGAAGACTGAAAGAGCGGTCATATCTGAGCCATCTGGAATAGTAATGGGGTATGTGGTGGTGTTCCTCACCACCTCTTCCCATAACTCGTTCTCCTCTAACAGCAATAGAATTCTGGCCTTCCAAGGCACAAAATTCTCCGTCCCACTCAATTTGTCCTCTATCCTCAACCCCGTAGCCATCTGGAAATCAGTCCAAAAGAACGCTGCCCAAATCAAAGGTAAGAACACTTAGTTTTCTGAGATCTGCAAATTTTGAGTGTGTCTGCAAATCAGTTTAATTTCTGCCCCCTGCGCTCTGATACCATGTAGATTTTCTGCCCTCTGTGCCTGCTGGTTTAATGCCAAGTTATAGGTGGTTTTCACCTACAGCCCTGTTGTGCATTGGCTGTAGGCTACTTAATGCCAAAATTTAAATGAACAGTAAACACACACTGAAAGCAATTTACAGGCTGCAAGCTAATTTACAAACATTCACACACAAATTTGACACAGTAGTTTTTGGCCAAATCCAGCCCTGGAAAAACCCCCACGGGGAAAACCAGTTGAGAGAGAGAGGTATTTATTATTTCTTCAGCAGAGTAATTGTGACAGCAGTACAAAGAAAGAACACAACTTATCTCTACAGTGTCTGCACTCCAGATGTCTCGATTTCTGTGCACATAAGCTGCTCAGAAATGTCTGCAAACTATCCTTGGTTTCTGTGCAAATAACTGGTAGTGACCTGTGCTATATCCTCTTCAGATTTAGTGTCAAGGGAACCCCTAAATTCTGCTGCTGCTGTAACATAACATTGGTGCAAATGTCAATCTTAAAAACGTGGCTGTGAGTGACTGCAGTGTGGACCACTGTACCAGTCAGCACATTCAGAACCGTGCAGCTGCTTTCTCCTCGCAGCGTGACAGGTGATCACAAGTACGATGTCAGGGATTAATTTAACATAATCTGAGCCTCAATAATGTGAAGCTTCCATGAAATATAAGCCCTAACCTTACTTCTAACTACGTGCTAGGAACAGACTTGCTGTATGGTACCTCCACGGTTTCAGTATTTGGAATGACAGCTGAACTTACAGTTTACAATGCTGATAATAAATGCCTTCATCTGAAAGCCTCGATATCTGAGCTACAGCAGGAGACCCATGCCTGAAACTCGTGCCCTTGGAGTTGCAAGCCCGCTGGTGTCCTGGAAACCCGTGCCCTGTCCTGGAGCTCGTGCCCTTGCCTGGAACTCGACTTCTCTCTCTCTGCTTTCTCCTCATTCACATCAGAATAATGATAATGATCTGCCTCCCTCCCTTTTTATCCAACCCTAAAGGAATCTTTAAACCAAAGGCTGAGATTAGATCTAATCAATGGCCCAGATTAGATGTGAGTAAAACTTTATTAATTAAATCACTTAATTAATAATTACTCACTCACTTTTAGACTTAGGACAAAAAGTGACATTATAGTCTCATTAATTAATTTATTAATGTGAGGGTCCCACCACCCCATGCTTAGTGACTTAGGCTAAATCACTAGGGGACTCGACCAAGGTACAAAACTAACAATAATTAAATATTATTTAACATGACCTATTGGCATGAAAAAAAACTCAGAAATTGAATATAATTATAAAATAAGAGAGAGTAAATGTGATGCACTTAATCACAGTGTCTGTATGCAAATGCATTTAATTAATCCTTAATATTTTTCATATATTTAAAACATTTTTAAAATTCATCTCGATCAAATAATTATTTTATATAAAACTTTTATATGGTCTAAATTAAACATACTTGAACAGGATGATTCTTAATCTTATCTATCAGGATATATATAAAGCACACTATTGGGGCATTCATAAAAGAAGTGTTCTGAAGACATTAAGAACAAATGATGTGATTTAACACTTAACATTGCAGTTTTATTATGGCATGTGTCCCTTGTTTCGAGAATTTCAAAACTAAGAATCACATGCATGTGTGAGGTTGGGTAAGCAAGGTTCAGGTAAATTTGTTTGATATAGATCTCAAGTTCCATCCTTGCTAGTCACAACAACATCCTTCTGGTAGTTGGTGGGAAGTAGCGATTATGAAGGTTACTTGATGTTGGGATTCTTGTGCCTGGGTGCCTACAACCAACTATGTTCTCAATTGCCAGATGGTATTTGTAATGAGCTATGTTATCAACTACCAGACTGTGCTATCATTCTTAAATCTCCAGTATATACACTCTTCTGCAATCATAGCACAGGTCTGGGCTTTTGGCAATTTTATTATGGCATATGTCATTTCTGTCTATAACTGCAAAGCTAAGCATCACATGAATGTGGGAGGTTGGGTAGTCAAGGATGCATCCATTTAATATAGGTTTCAAGTTGCATCCTTCCTAGCAACAACTCCTTTCCAGTAGCTCAAGGGAAGTAGTGATTGTCAAGGGCAGTTGAAGTTTGGATTTTTTTTGCCTGTGTGCCTACAATCAACAACGTGCTCAACTACTAGATAGTGCTATCACTCATCAACCATATTCTCAACTATAAGATATGCTATAATGAGCTATTTTCTCAACTACTAGCTGATAGTGCTATCAGCCTTTAAAGCCCCAATATACACAGCCTTATGCAACCACAACCTAGGTCTAGGCTTTTTGCAGTTTTATTGTGGTGTGTGCCATTACTTTCTAGAATTACAAATCTAAGCATTACATGTATGTGGGATGTCTCAAATTCCATCCTTGCTAGCAACAACACTCTACCAGTAGCTAGAGGGAAGTAGTGATTATCAAGGCCAATTGATGTTGGGATTCTTGTGCCTGGGTACCTACAGTCAACGATGTTCTCGACTACTAGATAGTGTTGTCACCTGTGTTACAAATATCGTGTCGGCGAATATATCGCCAAGGGTCCAAAAATAAAATATCGGATTATCGGGGAAAATGTCGGCAAACATTGGCAATATATCGGCGAAATTAAAAAATACAAAAATATTAATTTTTTGACTCAGCCGATATTTCCCAATTTTTGGTGATATTTTCTGATTTACGCTGATATTTCCTGATTTTTGCCGATATTTGCCAATATTTTCAAAAAATCGTGATATTTTAAAATGGCGATTTTTTCCAGCGATATTATTGCTAAGCTGGGAACATCACGATATATCGGGATGTTGGCAATATATCGCCGATGTTTGTAACACTGGTTGTCACCCATCAACTATGTTCTCAACTATTAAATAATGTTGTAACGAGTTATGTTCTCAACCTACGCTATGGGGAAGTGCCCCGCTCCCAAAGCTCGCTTTCGAGCAAGTTGAAGCCAAAGCACTGGTAAAGCGCGCTCTCGAATCGCTCCGGTTTGGGATCGTTCCTATAAAGCGCGCTTACGTGGGTGCAAAGATCGCTCCCTGCCTCTATCCAGGAACAATCGGGAGAGTTCACTCCCTCATCACTCCCGATGCTTTAAAAAACGCTTTCATATCAATCCCGTGTTCACTCTCGTCGCTCCCAAGGGCGCTCCGAGCTGTAGCCGCGGATTTGTAGCCGCGGATTGAAGAGGGGAGGGGGTCAATTTTACTCTTTTTTGGGGGGGGGGATTTGCCCAAGCTATAAAGCACTCCCCCACTTCATTGTTTCAATTTCATTCATCTTTGCAAGGGTTTGTGGAGCTTGGAGTGGATTTGGAGATTTAGTGAGGAGCTTGAAGAACAAAAAGGGAGATTGAAGGGTGCCATTTGTGAGAGCTTGGAGAGGAGATTGAAGGATTCCATAGGGTTCAACCACCATTGAAGAGCCAAAGAGGTAAGCTTTAAACTCAATTCTTGTTTTTTTTCCATATAAACTTGTATTTGTTTATGGCTTGAATGCTTGTAGGTTTTATTCTCCTACTCTTTCCCATTCCTTCTCCCTCATTCCATTGCAGGCAAACGGTTATTCTCTGAATCTCTATAAGCATGATGGGTATGTCAATGTGGTTTGTCCTTTTGGTTCCATTGTTTATTATGATGGTGTTGATTGGAAATCAGAGGAGAAATGATGAAGAGGATGAAGAAGTGGGTATATCATGGAGAGGAGGGAGAGGAAGAGGAGGAAAATGATAATGATGGTGGTGATGGAAAGAAAACCAAAGAGAACCAAACACCCTTGTGGAAATATGTCACAAAGCTTGGAGGGAGACGGGGTGGAACCACAAAATTTACATGCCCCCATTGTAGAATAACTTACACAGGTTCATATACCCGTGTGAGAAATCATTTATGTGGGGTTATGCCATGGGATGAAAAGAAGACTATACGAGTCAAAACTTGTACGGAAGTGCCATCAAAAGACAAAGCCACATATAAGAGGGAAGAGGAGGAAGCATAATACTTATCCAAAAAAACAAAGGTTCAACATGAGACCTCAAGCTCACATAGAACATTCAGTGCTCGATCCCCATCCACCCATGAGAGTGGATTCTCGCCCCCGCATTCAAGAAGTAGAGCAATATCAGATTTCCTTGACCAAGGTGGTAGGGCCGATGTGGATGCAAAAGTGTTCTGATTTCTTTATGCATGTAGCATACCATTAAATGTTCTTTGCTCCCAATACTAGCATGAAATGGTTGAAGTCATCTCTGGTGCCCCTCAAGGATACAGGAGCCCCGGGTATGACAAATCTAGAACCGTGGGACTTGACAAGGAAAAAGCCAAGATCTAAAATAACTTGGGGCAATTCACACATGCTTGGTATCCATTGTATCTGATGGTTGGAAAAATGTAAAGGGAAAGCCATTGATAAATATTCTTGGGGTGTCTTCTAGTGGTGCAATCTTCCTTTCATCCCATGACTACTCGGATCGGTTCAAGATCGACATCAATATTGCAAAGGCCTTAATTAAAACCATTGAATTTATTTGGCCATACAATGTCATCCAAGTCATTACCGATAATGCTGCTAATTGTAACGCAGCGGGGGTAATCATTGAGGATAGATACCCAAACATATTTTGGTCCGGGTGTTTGGTTCACACATTAAACCTTTTGATGCATGACATTATCAAGATGAATGACCATGATTATAAATGGATTGGTTCATTGTACAAGAAATTAAAGCACATGATAAGATTTATTACCAATAATAGTAATTCTTGTTATCACACTTGTAGTTGCCACTTAACGATGATCCTATCCAGGACGGTAGAGGAGCTAGACAACTAAAGAGGTAACCTAAGAGGGCCTCAATCCCCAAGATGGATTGGTTGTCACACCAATCGAGGCACACTTCGCTTCTTGATATCCAAGCCCCGGATAGCAAAGGGGGAGACCCTGATCTACTCCCGACATGATAGATCTAACCCAATCACCAGATCAAGCTATTCAATAGGGTACGTAAGGTGAGGGGTGAAGAACTTGTTATCACACAATTCGTAGTTGCCCCAAAGGGTGATCCTATATAGGACGACAGAGGGGACGGGAAACCAAAGAGGTGACACAAGAGGGCATCGATCCCCAAGATGGATTGGTTGTCATGCCAATCGAGGCACTCTGCACTTTATACTATCCAAAGGGGGAGACCCTGATCTACTCCCGACAAAAGAGATCTAACCCAATCACCAGATCAAGCTATGGAAATAGGGTACGTAAGGTGGGGTGAATAACCCTAGATTTAAGGAAACAAGGTCACTGTGGAGGCTTAGGAAAAATAAGATTGGACTTTGAGTATTTAGACACAGTGACTTGAAGATTAAAAGTGAATCAAGGATTTTAGTGCTAGGGAAAATGATCAAATCTGACTGCCTTGGGAAACGTGAACCTTAAAACAAGGAAAATGGTCCCAGGGAGTAGATATGAAGGGTTAGGGCTTTCTAGCACTGCTTGCAAGTAGATCTGACAGCATCAAGGCACACAAGCTCAACAGACAAGGGTTTAACAACCCGCCAGACATGCTAACCAAGGAGGGCGCAAGGGTTAAAGATCAGTGCCTAGGGAAAAGGGGCAGATGGAGTCCTCAGAGCATGATGCCCTTGAGAACTCTCCTGGGGTTTAGCCTTAAGATAAAAACCCAAAATTGGTTTGCCAGTAAACCAAGTAATCAACCCAGAGAATTTTCCGAATAAATTGCAATTAGGGTTTGAATGTAAATGACAAATGGGTAAGTTAAAAGAATAGATTACGTACCTTGCAAGCCTACCTAGATCATGGAAATGGATGATGGTATGTCAAGGACTACTCCCGCAAAGATCAAGTGAAGATTTGATGCTTTGTCTTGCCTCTATGAATTTTGCCCGGTTCCACTAATGCGCCCCTCTCTTCCTACAACACCAAGGAGATAAACTCAATTAGCAAGCAACAATAGGGTAAATGCAAATGACGAAAAATGATCACAGCGAATAAGTAGTACAAATACAGAATCACTCACTGAATAAAACCAAATGAAGACAGAGAGAGACAAGGTAAGTCTCCCCAACCAGTGCGTCCCTCCAAGTCGTCTTCTTCACCTGCCAATAAAATGTGGATCAAAAGATGTGCAAAATATTCACTGGGATCTTCAATGCAATGGAAAAGCAGTTTCAATTGATATAGCCAAACATCCAAACCCAAATCACAAGATTTTTTTGCAAAATATATTTTCTATTACAGTAGCCAAGAGCCAAAAGTCCCTTTACAATGAGGGGGGTCTATCCTTTAAATAGGAATGATAGCGACCAAAACCCTAACCACCTTTTTAATGAGTGGTTGAGATTAAAATATACATAAGGGATAATCAATGGCTACGATGAGCCCAAATACAATACACAGATCAACTCAAAAATAGAGGGGGCGCACTAGCTAAGTCGCCCTAGGGGGGACGCACCACATGAAAGTGACTAGGCAACATAACATAAGCTCATGGTGGGGCTAGGAGGTGTAACTATACCTCTCTAGCATGTCCCCATGGCACAATAACATATAATAACTCATCAATAATAACATATTGTGACACATGGCCAAATCGTGCCCCCTCAATAACATATTAAAAATACAAAATAGTAGCCTGGAGTGTGTGGACCCCACTTAATGTTGTAAGTTGTGCTGGAAGGTGTGGGACATCACAAAAATCCTCTAAACAAACCTCATGCCATTTCTTTGCCTCATTTTCCCAAATCGATTTCCTCAGTAACCATTTTAACCGTTTTTTATCCTTAGAAAAATCACCTGTGAAAGAATAAAATGCCTGTAGCTCACTTCCTGGTACCGCGGGGCCAAAAATGACTGCACCAAAATGTCTGGGAACATAGTAATATGGTAATAACAAGTAGTTGGACCCCATGCTCCCTCTGTAGCGCCCTAGGTGAACCCAATAAAAATCAAACTGTGTTGTCAGGCCATTTTATAATGGCAAATCTGTAGTAAAGTGACAATCTGAGTGAAATCTCGTCCGGAACTGCCTGCAACTGAAAACTGAGTGTCCCAATGGACTCAGAAAGTCCAAACGTACAAGAGATGAGTACCCATACACCATGTGGCTATCTGTATAATCATCTGTAGTCACAACCATGCTCGGGCATAAAAATAATTGTCTGTAAATAATAATAACCATAAAAAATCATCAAACCATCATGTGAAACCTGTGTCTACTGCATGGAACCATCTAATGGGCATGAAAGGACCATAAATCATCAACCTCGAACATCACTGGTTTAACTCATCTCAGATCCTATGGTTGACCTCGTCAAACTGGGTTTGACCAGGTCAAGACTGATCAAAATATGACCCAGGCTTAGACTGCCTGATGCTGCAAGTGCAAATGGATAAAGTATGCTCTTTTAATCATTCTAATAGAAAGACTTAAAAGTATAAAGTAGCATATCATTGGCAGTTAAGCAATAATAACATTAAATATAAGTTAAAATAATCAATTACTCAAAACAGAACCTCAAGAATATACTCATTTCATGGCCGTGATCATTTTGCTAGAATTGGGTGAAAGTTAAAAATGCAAGGCTAGGATAAGGGGATGACTATACTGACTCAACACTGTGATACTTTGGATAAGGGAAAAGGGAATACACACTTAAGCATATGTTGGATAATAAACACACAGGGAATGGCATTGTCTCACAAATGGAATGAGTAGTTTTGAGAGGTGTGCTTATTCAACCTTGGCAAATGTCTACAACTCACATCCAAGCTAAAACAGCTCCGTGAGGATCTTTACTAGAACCATCGTAACTAGGTGCACAATTAATCGTAACTTGAGGTTTTAGGGGACACTTAGAATTAGTTGTCCCTTACTCCATCTCACATCCCAACCCGTAGGCTCCATGAGGAATTTGATTATTACATAATATCATGGCCAGCAGTCTTTAGATTTAGCATATATTTAACCACTGCTTTTTTAGGCCTTAGGACCCTTTGGATTTCTTGTGTGCTTATAAACACAACTAATTGCAGCTTTTATCCAGGGTATTTCATTTCATTCAATTTCATAGCCCTCTTTCATTGTGTTGAGAAACAGTTTTAATTTATTTCCATGGGCTTGCACAAGAGATATAACAATAGTTCATTCATGCATGTAATGATAGTAGTACAACTTGCTTCGGGTTTAGCCAACACAACTCGGGCAACTAAGGGGATTATCGACAATTAGGACCAAACACTGGGGCAACCGACTAGAGAGATCAAGGTATCAAATCCAACTCACCTAAGCTCAGGAACCAACACCAACGGGTTCTCCTGGCCCAGAAGGATCAAGGCTTCGGTAGGTTCTATTGCCAACTCTGAGCCGAGACACAAAACAACAGGGATGCTATCCAACACAGAGGCAAAAGTGAGGAGGTCCTCCATATCACAGGCTAAGGTGTAAGTCAAGGTAAAACCAAGGATGGAAGAGAACGGATGGATGGGGAAAGTGAAAGGTGGTGCCAAAACTAGCAAGCCATAAATGGTGGGAATGATCACGTCCATTCTACTAAAGAGGGTGAAACCAATGAGTATAAACAAGAATTTCATATTCTGAGTAATTAGACCATTTAGATAATCATTGTAACAACTATGTCCATACAACATATATATATACCTCCAGATCATGACCACTAGATACCAAGTCAAGCTATTAAAATGAGCAAAAGAGCAAAACAATCATAACCAATGCACATCCATATACCTGTTGGGTCATATACTTGTACATACCATCTGAACCATCCACTATCACTGGAACACTACTGTTGTACACATCTGGGCACTATCATACTGCTCTATATGAAAAAAATGGCTATATTGGTCATCAAATCTGAGGTCATGAGGCTTAGTAATGGCATAAGGTTGTACTGTCTGCTCTGGGGCTGTATGAAAGTATGAGTGATCCTGGAATAAATGCTCATCAGCTGCCGATCTCAAGCATCTCAATGTAAAGGACTGGTTAAGAAAAGTACTGGAATCTTATCTGAAGATATGGTAGCCCCGGCTACTATAAATGTGATAACATCTGGCTCTAGTTGGGACAAGTGGTCTGCTGAATAGAGCGCTTGAGAACCTCAGAATCTCTGGTCCTCATCACTTTGCTACTCGTATTCTCGAACATGTACTCTAGCTCTGCATCATCTTCAAAATGTATACCTGCTATCTGCAAAATGCAATGAGCTATACCAAACTCACAAACCGGTCGTCATAAACATGCGTATATATACAAAAATATCAAAATAGCAGAACTGAATTGAAATGCTGAAAGTAAAGAAACTAATCCACTAACAGAAATTCAAATTTTTATTCATTTGCAGGAACAGATAAAAGAAAAGCACTCAAGACTAACTACTAGCTTTGAAAACGAGCTTAAGAAAGAAAAGGAGCCAGATTCAATGGCAAAAATACTAAACTACTGCTCAAGTGAGCTTATTCAGTTCCTACCTACTCTAACCTACCAGGCAAGAAAGAAGTCTGGGACTAAGTCAAGTCAGGGATGTAATCCCTTAACTCTCTCTGATTGATAGGAAGTAATATACGTTGTCCACTACCAATGGCTAGAAAACACATGTCTCCAATACATCGCTCTATAGTGAAAGTTCCTACCCAAATGTCATCAACCTGTCTGGATCTGATATATAATAAATGGTTTGGGATGATGTCTTGATTCCTAGTAGAAAATCTACTCTTGTTCACAGACTCGGTGATAACTTCAATGTTGCGCATGGGAATAGGATGAACCTTAACATGGTTTTGCGGTTGTGGGGTGACAATTCTTGAGCTCCTTCTAGAAGGAACTGCATCAAATTTGGGTGGACCACCATCAATGGGAATAGCTACACTACCAATTAGGACTTCTATAATCTCTCTTCTTGTCTCCTGAACATCTATATTCGGCTCCTCTTCTTGTGGGTGAATAATGTACTTGGGTGTTTCCCCCACAATCCAAAAATCTCTAAAACTCTGCTCTCTATTCTCTTCCGATGAAAAAGGCATGTGTGATTGATCATTGCTATGGCTAGTGCCTTCCCCCGAAGGTACTTTTATGCTCATGTTCTCTAACCCATTTGCTAAAGATTCTAATGATAAAGGTAAATCAAGGGCCATATTTTCTAAGTGAAATTCTGAAAAAGTAGGAATGTGAGAAGGATCACTCTCTTGTTGATTAGGCAATTCAGGTGGCAGTAAAAATCTAGGAATGTGAGGATACACAGATAAAACATTGATTTTATTAAGAGAAGGAGATTCTTGAAAAATAGTAAGATTATTTAAAGCAAAATCTCCTTCAGGGGCATCATGTGTTAAAGCATGCTCTTGCCAACTCATAGAGTTGTCATTTACTTACCTCAATAATCCATCTTCTAAGGACATGTGAGATAAATGATCAGGAACATTAGAATAGTGAGTCATTTAATTCATCATCACTTCCCAACACAGGAGAAGGACGTGTTCCCTCAATGTGGCTAGTCCATGGAAGAATGTGGTCAAGGCCTTGCCTTTCTCTATCAATATTATGATCAAGCAAAGCAAGGAATTCCCTAACCAATCTAGGTATACGCTCACCTCGTCTTATGTCATCTAAAACTTCAGGCGTTTGATTTACATTAACTTGTTCTGGATTTGTTTCATTATCAGGTTCCTGACCTTCAAGTTGGTTTTCATTTCTACTTCTCAATTCCCAGATTTCTTCAGAAACTTCACTTAGATGCATTTCCAAATTGATTCTCCTCGCAAGTTCAGCTATCCCCTCTTCTTCCTCAAAATAATCAGTTTCTCCCATTACCATGAACACATTTTCTGATTGTGACAACCCCCAAATTTCATCATCGTTTCTAATCATCCCAACCTTGGCATTATTTAAAAGGTCATCCCCATAAGTATTCTTTATCTCATCTTCAAAGGTTTCCAAGTGTTTGTTAATGAATGGCTCTCTATTGATTCCGATTAAGGCACCATCCGAGTTAGGGACACATATATAAGATAAGTCCATCATAAGATACCCACCTAAACCAGCTGCCCACTTCCTGGATAAAAGCATTCCATATGCTGGGGGAAAATCAATTACAATAACATCCATCATGGTGGAGATGTCTGAGCATGCAAAAAGATCAGCCCTCAAGTTTTTAATCAAACCATAGGACTGTACACGTCTTGAATCAATGCCACAAACATTTCCATAAGGTCTGGTGACCTCCAAACCCATTTCCTTCATGACATGCAAAGGCATGACATTCATGGCGGCTCCAGAATCTAACATGCAATTGTGAAGGAGCACATTCTGAATGTGTAAGGTAAGGTAGAATGGAGGGTGACCACCATTTTTCCGTTCATAAATAGCAGACCGAATGTTGATGGGTGGATCCTTTTCAACTCTCCTAACTTATTTTCCACTAAGACATTATATATGACATGATTCTAAGCAACCTCAAAGTCTTTCTTTTGGTTTATGCCTTCAAAAAATTCTTCTACTTGGCTTCTGATTGAAGGAACTTTCATTAATTCAGTTATAGGGATATTACACATGATTTTACCTAACTCCTTTTTCATATCAATGTTCAAAGTATAATCACAAGGAGCAAGCTTCTCTTCTTCATTCTTATCTTCTTTAGTTGCATTACGTTTATCTAAGAAAGAAGGTGGCTTGGGATCGTTATTACGTCGTTTATAGATTTGAAGCTTGGGTTGTTCCTTTGGTTATGGATGATTAATTGCACAACATCGGGAATTTTGTTCTTCAGTTAATTCATCTTGTTCTATTTCTTCTTTTTCAAGGAGAATTTTTCTAAAATCATCATCATAAGATAGATCTTTGATTAAGTTGATGTTTCCGGGTTGGTCAGTAGGATAACTAGTGTCTAAAGGTTCTTCTTCAAATTCATCACACTAGTTCACATTCTTCTTTTCAGAGTTTTCAGGAGCTTCAGGATGTTGTCTATTGTTTTCTCCTTCAGGCCTCCTATTATTGTTCTAATAAGGCTTAGGGCCATAGGGATTTCTATACCGTTCAGACTCATGAGTTCTCATTACATCTTTAGTCAGGATAGTCAATTGTCTCATCATTTCTTGCATACTTTCTAATGTATCCTTTGTGTCCTTAGGTTCAACCATAGGTTCCTTGGCCTTTCGGGTTCTAAGATCAAGTCTAGAAGTGGAAGGGGAATAATAATCAAAGAAGTTTTGTTTCCCCATGGATGTCGCATTTGATTCAACAGTCTTGGCATTTAATTGTGCAGTCTTTAGGTCATTTGGATTCTTATCCTTTAAATGATATCCAAGCTATCCTTCAAATGAGTTCAAATAATGGATGAGGATTGCTTGGTCTTTAGGCTTAATTTCATCAGGGATATTGGCTACAGTCTTATCAAATCTAAGGTTAAATTCATGGACTGTTTCGTTCTCTTTCTTCTTGATGTCAAAAAGTTGATCTAAGAGAAATTTCCCATCTAATTTTTGTGACCACTCGCTGGTAAGCTTCGTGACAAAATTATCATATCCATTAATGGACGAAGCAGGTAACCGATCAAACCACTTACGAGCATCCCCTTCTAAAGATGCCAGAAGGCCCCTCATGAAGACATCTTCGTCAGATGCTCCATATGCTTCCATGTGTTCCCACACTTTGTCTATATGATCTTCTATGGTTATAGCGGAGTTTCCATCAAAATTGGGAACTTTTTCAAAATACTTTTCAAGCATGTCATGGGGGGCTCCCTGGATTTGAGAAAAGTCTAAAGGAGAAGCTCTAGCCTTTCTTCCAAAAATTCTAGGATTCTGCGGAGGATTGTTTTGGTTTCCACCAACGTTTGTACCAGCCATTGGACTAGATGTAGATGAAGGAGATCCTAAAAGATGACTCGGTGAAGTATTAGGATTAGAAATCTTCCAAAAGAAGTTGGATGAATTCTCTTTAAGATGTCTTCGATTCTGAGTATAAGTTAGAGGGATTCCTTCAGGATTTGCTGGATGATTTAGGAACTTAAGATTTATATGTTGGGTTCGTTCCTCAGTAGAGTCGCAGGGTGGAGTCGCCAGGTGAACCACACAAGTAATTCACCAAAAAGGTAAATGTCATAGGAGAGGTGAGATGAGTGAATTAAGTTGGTGATTGAAATAGTTAAGCAATGAAAAATACAATCACCAAAGTAAAAGACCAAATGCGATAAGATATAAGATAACGCACGGACACTCGCAGACACCGAAGGTAAGCCTCTACCTCCCCGGCAACCGCGCCAAAATGTTGGCAAAGAGCACAGGGGTAAAGTCTAAGGATAAATGTCAAACCAGGGAAAGCCTCTACCTCCCCTCCCTGGCAACAAGCCAAAATGTTATCACACAACTGGTAGTTGCCCCAAAGGGTGATCCTATACAGGACGGCAGAGGGGACGAAAAACCAAAGAGGTGACACAAGAGGGCTCCATCCCCAAGATGGATTGGTTGTCATGCCAATCAAGGCACTCTTCACTTTATACTATCTAAGCCACATATAGTAAAGGGGGAGACCCTAATCTACTCCCGACAGGAAAGATCTAACCCAATCACCAAATCAAGCTATGGAAATAGGGTACGTAAGGTGGGGTGAATAACCCTATATTTAAGGAAACAAGGTCACTGTGGAGGCTTAAGAAAAATAAGATTGGACTTTGAGTATTTAGACATAGTGACTTGAATATTAAAAGTGAATCCAGGATTTTAGTGCTAGGGAAAATGATCAAATCTAACTACCTTGGGAAACATGAACCTTAAAAGATGGAAAATGGTCCCAAGGAGTAGATCTGAAGAGTTAGGGATTTCTAGCACTGCTTGCAAGTAGATCTGACAGTATCAAGGCACACAAGCTCAACAAACAAGGGTTTAACAACCCGGTCGACAGGCTAACCAAGGAGGGCGTAAGGGTTAAAGATCAGTGCCTAGGTAAAAGGGGCAGATGGAGTCCTCAGAGCATGACGCCTTTGAGAACCCACCTGGGATTTGGCCTTAAGATAAAAACCCAGAATTGGTTTGCTAGTAAACCAAGTAATCAAGCCCAGTGAATTTTTCGAATAAATTGCAGTTAGGGTTTGAATGTAAATGACAGATGGGTAAGTTAGAAGAATAGATTATGTACCTTGCAAGCCTACCTGGATCATGGAAATGGATGATTGTATGTCAAGGACTACTCCCGCAAAGATCAAGTGAAGATTTGGTGCTTTATCTTGCCTCTACGAATTTGCCTGGTTCCCCTGATGCGCCCCTCTCTTCTTGCAACACCAAGGAGATAAACTCAATCAGCAAGCAACAATGAGGGTAAATGCAAATGACGAAAATTATCACAGAGAATAAGTAGTACAAATACAGAATCACTCCCTGAATCAAACCAAATGAAGAGAGAGAGAGAGAGAGAGAGAGAGAGAGAGAAGGTAAGTCTCCCCAGCCAGTGCATCCCTCCTCTAAGTCGTCTTCTTCACCTGCCGATAAAATGTGGATCTAAAGATGTGCAACATATTCACTGGGATCTTCAATGCAATGGAAAAGCAGTTTCAATTGATATAGCCAAACATCCAAACCCAGATCAAAATATTTTTTTGCAAAATATGTTTTCTATTCCAGTAGCCAAGAGCCAAAAGTCCCTTTACAATGAGGGGGATCTCTCCTTTTAATAGGAATGATAGAGACCAAAACCCTAACCACCTTTTTAACAAGTGGTCGAGATCAAAAGCTACATAAGTGATAATCAATGGCTACGATGAGCCCAAATACAATACACACAGATCAACTCAAAAATAGAGGGGGCGCACTAGCTAAGTTGCCCTAGGGGGGACGCACCACATGAAAGTGACTAGACAACATAACATAAGCTCATGGTGGGGATAGGAGGTGTAACTATCCTTCTCTAGCATGTCCCCGTGGCACAATAACATATAATAACTCATCAATAATAACACACTGTGACACATGGCCAAATCATGCCCCCTCAATAACATAATAAAAATACAAAATAATACCCCGTAGTGTGTGTGGACCCCACTTAATGCTGTAAGTTGTGCCGGAAGGTGTGGGATGCATCACAAAAATCCTCTGAAGAAACCTCATGCCATTTCTTTGCCTCATTTTCCCAAATCGATTTCCTCAATAACCATTTTAACCATTTTTTATCCTTAGAAAAATCACCTGTGAAAGAATAAAATGCCTGCAACTCACTGTCTGGTATCTCGATGCCAAAACAGATTGCACCAAAATGTCTGGGAGCATGGGAATAAAAATCAAATTGTGCTGTCAGGCCATTTTATAATGGCAAATCTGTAGTAAAGTGACAATCTGAGTGAAATCTCATCCGGAAGTGCCTGCAACTGAAAACTGAGTGTCCCAATGGACTCAGAAAGTGCAAACGTACAAGAGATGAGTACCCATACACCCTGTGGCTATCTGTATAATCATCTGTAATCACAACCATGTTCGGACAAATAAAAATAATGGTCTGTAAATAATAACCATAAAAAATCATCAAACCATCATGTGAAACCTGTGTTTGCTGCATGGAACCATCTGATGGGCATGAAAGGACCATGAATCATAAACCTGGAACATCACTTGTCCAACTCATCTCAAATCCTATGGTTGACTTGGTCAAACTGGGTTTGACCAGGTCAAGACTCACCAAAATATGACCTAGGCTTAAACTGCCTAATGCTGCAAGTGCAAATGGATAAAGTATGCTCTTTTAATCATTCTAATAGCAAGACTTAAAGTATAAAGTAGCATATCATTGGCGGTTACGCAATAATAACATTAAATATAAGTTAAAATAATCAATTACTCAAAACATAACCTCAAGAATATACTCATTTCATGGTCATGATCATTTTGCTAAAATTGGGTGAAAGTGAAAAATGCAAAGCTAGGATAAGGGGATGACTATACTGACTCAACACTGTGATACTTTGGATAAGGGAAAATGGAATATACACTTAAGCATATGTTGGATAATAAACACACAGGGAATGGCAGTGTCTCACAAATGGAATGAGTTGTTTTGAGAGGTGCTTATTCAACCTTGGCAAATGTCTACAACTCACATCCAAGCTGAAACAACTTTGTGAGAATCTTTACTAGAACCGCCGTAACTAGGTGCACAACTAACCGTAACTTGAGGTTCTAGGGGACACTTAGAATTAATTGTCCCTTATTCCATCTCACATCCCAACCCGTAGGCTCCGTGAGGAATTTGATCATTACATAATATCATGGCCAGCTATCTTTAGATTTAGCATATATTTAACCACTACTTTTTTAGGCCTTAAGACCCTTTGGATTTCTTGTGTGCTTATAAGCACAACTAATTGCAGCTTTTATCCAGGGTATTTCATTTCATTCAATTTCATAGCCATCTTTCATTGTGCTGAGAGACACAATTTTAATTTATTTCCATGGGTTTGCACAAGAGATATAACAATAGTTTATTCATGCATGTAATGATGGTAGTACAACTTGCTTTAAGTTTAGCCAACACAACTCAGGCAACTAGGGGGGATTATCGATAATCAAGACCAAACATCAGTGCAGCTGACTAGAGAGATCAAGGTATCAAATCCAACTCACTTAAGCTCAAGAACCAACACCAGCGAGTTCTCCTAGCCCAAAAGGATCAAGGCTTCGGTAAGTTTTGTTGCCAACTCAGAGCCGAGACAAAACAACAGGGATGCTATCCAACATAGAGGCAAAAGTGGGAAGGTCCTCCATATCACAGGCTGAGGTGTAATTCAAGGTAAAACCAAGAATGGAAGAGAATGGATGGATGGGAAAAGTGAAAGGTATTGCCAAAACTAGAAAGCCATAAATGGTGGGAAAGATCACGTCCATTATACTAAAGAGGGTGAAACTAATGAGTATAAACAAGAATTTCATATTCTGAGTGTTGCCGCCTAAAACACACTTGATCACGGGTAAGTCTGCCAACTGCTATGTGTGTTCTTGAGGGCAACTATGAGTTAAGAACCCAATGTCACTTCGGTCCTAAACTCCTTTGTTTAGACCACAACTCCTAAAGGTCAAGGGGGGTTGTCCCTACTAACTAAGTTTCTTTTTTAGAGTTTGTTTTTGGGAGTTGTAAATTACTAAAAAATTAAAATGACAGTCAACGTGCAATAATGCAATGATTTTAATGACAAGCAAACCTTTCACAATAAACCAATGATGATTGCAAGAGAGAAATAAACAACTAAACAATAAGACCAGTGTTGTCTCTACTCGGGCTATGGAATCACAATAATCAATTTATCAAATACTTTTCCAATAGCAATAAAACATTCACTTAACAAAACATCACATTAGACATTTACTTGTAGTAAATAAACAAATTAATGAACCAGAGACGTGTATACAAGATTAAGCTAAAATCCGAAATGCTTACGAAGTAAAGAATTGTAAATGATTGTAACAATGTTGTGCAAATGGTCCTGTAAGTTTTAATGTATTTTAGGTCTCTCTTAACTTAGGGGATTAAGGTTTTGCAAAAAACAACTAAGTTACTCTATGTGTCTACCTCGAGAGACTATCTCCCTCGATTTGAGAGAGATTGTCAGGTGCTGAACCTGAGAACACAAGGTTCTCAACTAGCTCCACGGGTCAATCCCAAAACTTGTTGGGTGCTCAACTACAGGACACAAAGTGCCACGAGGCTCCCAACAGCCTCTACCCCACTAGCTCCACAGATCAAGTCTCTTTTTTTCAGTTCTAATGAAGATATATTTCTGAGTGCCTATTAGTCTAACCAACTCAAATCCTTGCCCTTTCTTGTCACCCAAGATCGGTCGAACCGACAAGGGGAGAGAATATGGGGCAAGAATTGGAGCTTAAGTTAATTTTTAACCTTTAAGCAAAAATCAAAGCAAAACAAGCCAACGCGATTTCACAAGGGAGGCAGAGCCTTCTCACTTGAGAGGTGCGGGAAAAATAACTTAAAACAAAAGTTATGGAAATAAATTACAAGCCTCAACGATTTTGCATGGATGGGAAAAGCCTCTTCTCATGCAAAGTGTGGGAAATAATAAAAGAGTGCAAGCCAACGCGATTTCACAAGGGAGGTAGAGCCTTCTCACTTGTGAGGTGCGGGCAAAAGTAAATATAAGAAATGAAAGATGTTAAACCAAAGCTACTTGCAAAGCCATGCAAGGGTGGCAAAGCCTCCTCTCTTGCATGCAACCGAAAGCAAACTAAGTAAGTACTAAATACTTGAAATGAAATACAATAAATCAAGCCCCAAAAGACTCTCTTGGGCTTGTTACAATAAGGAGAATTTCAGCCTTATTATATACAAAAAATGAGGTCAATAACGATAAATTTAACCATTTTTTGGTGAGGGACTTGAAGTAGCCACTCTTGGATGATCTTTGAGCTTGCTAGTGACCAAATTTGGGCATTCCCTCCCCCTGTAACATCAAAAACCTGCACAAAATAGTAAGCTAATATTGTGCAAATATGATGAAAATGAGTTTAGAATCAACTTGAAAATATTGCATATAAATTCCAGAAAATTGTAATTGCAATGTAGCATGTAAAAATAACTTGAAAAGATGATTTATGAATGCAAAATAAGCAAATAAAAATCTGCAAAACATAAATGTTAGTTTGAAGATGTCAAGTCCTTTAAAAGTTGTTGAACAATGGGGTATCACACCCGGGAATCCCACTCTCCAAACTTGAGCAACCTGTGACAAACTAACTTCAAAATGCAAATGGGGTGAGATATCAAACAAAGACTTGAGAAATCATATATTCAAACTAGAGTCCATGAACTTCTCAAATGCTAAAAAGATAACCCACATAACATGTAACCAAAACTATCACAATGTTATTCTCAAGCAAAACACTTTGCTTGAGATCCACAAATGCAAGAAGAAACTAAGAATGAAACAATATTACCTCACACACAATACCAAGGACAGTATTTCCTCCAAAGATTTTCTTCATTAATTTCACAAAGCTAGAAATTACAATGGCTCTCTTCTTGGACAAGCAAGATAGCAAGAGAGCAAGAGAGAGCAAAAAATGAAAGAGAGCAAGAGCATGAGTGATTGTAACCAAAATGAGGAAGAGTCTTTCAGTAGGAAAAGAGAGAGGGGAGGGTTCCTTTGCATGAATGACATTTGTCACTTGGAGAGAAAGGAGGCCCATGGACAGGGGTGCACTTCCATGGGTTAAAAATAACAAACAATGGGGGAGAAAAAAACCTCCACTCATGTTTTATATTTCATTGCTAGGCCAAGGGGAAGGAATCATGAAGTTGGGACCCCCCCTTTTGGCTTATTTCAATTTATCTCATTTTCCATGTTGGGAGAGGGTTTCCCCCTTAGGGAGAAACTTCAAACTTGAAAAACACTTGCTTGGGGCCAGGGGGGGCTTTGGCTTTTAATCTTACCTTAGGGACATAACATAAACTTTAGAAACTTATCTTGGCCACCCCAAGTGACTTTAGACACTTTTTCAAAATTTGTATTACTAATTATTTGTCAATTTTCCTGATTTCTTTGACTAACTTAGGCAAATGTGACCAAAACCTTAGCAAGACTTGTCCAAATGAATTCAAACTTGGTCCAAGGGTGTAGGGAGTCTCATGCCATTTATCTTGAGTACTCATACCCCTATATAACATAAAAAATGACCACTTATCCCTCTTTTACATTACAACATTTTATGCTGAGGGACATTTTTTAATCACCAAAAATTAAAAAATCCTATGTAAAACTTAATGAAATTCCGCAAGATTCTAGATAATGTCTAGCATGGTAGTATAGAACACTCCTAGGCCCCAATCACCCCATGGACTCGATCATTAGAATGTCTTTCACCACTTTGGAGGTATTTTTGCGTGAAAAACTCAAATAATTTAAATCACTAAAGAGGAATTTTAATTATCCAAGTGAAAAAACACTCGATGAAAGGACTTCCCTAATGACAAATTCTTAGGTAACTAAGTTACACAAAAATCGACCCTCATGTCGACATATCCTTACAAAATGCCCCGCAGGGGTGCGGAAATTTCATGGAGAGAAGATAAGAAGAAGAGTTGCCTCACTTGAAATATTCATTATGTACTTATTTCTCATTTTCAAGGCACATTGAGCATGTGCATGGTACATTGTTGTCCACCTAGTTGGTTTGGTGGTCAACATTGAGTAATTAGACCATTTAGATAATCATTGTAACAATTATGTCCATAAAACATATATATATATATATACCGCTAGGTCATGACCACTAGATACCAAGTCAAGCTACTAAAATGAGCAAAAGAGCAAAACAATTATAACCAATGCACATCCATATACCTGCTGGGTCATATACCTGTACATACCATCTTAACCATCCACTATCATTGGAACACTGTTGTTGTACACATCTACGCACTATCATACTGCTCTGTATGGCAAAAATGGCTACATCGATCATCAAATCTGAGGTCATGAGGCTCAGTCATGGCATAAGGCTGTACTGTCTACTTTGGGGCTGTATGAAAGTATGAGTGGTCCTAGAATAAATGCTCATCAACTGCTAATCTCAAGCATCTCAATGTAAAGAACTGGCTAAGAAAAGTATTGGAATCTGATCTGAAGATATGGTAGCCCCGGCTACTATAAATGTGATAATAGACCTTAGATCTAAGGAATAAGGTCACTGTGGAGGCTTAATATAGATGAGATTCAACCTTAGATGTATTAGACACAATGACTTGAAGATTAAGAATGGATCCAAGATTTAAGTGCTAGGGTAAATGATCAAATCTAACTGCCTTGGGAAACGTGAATTAAAAGGGGAAAAATGGTCCCAAGTAGTAGATCTGGAAGAGTAAAGGATTTCTAGCACAACTTGTAGGTAGATCTGACAGTATCAAGGCACACAAGCTCGAAAAACAAGGGTTTAACAACCCGGAAGATAAGCAAACCAAGGAGGGCGCAAGGGTTAAAGGATCAATGCCTAGGAAAAAGGGCAGATGGAGTCCTCAAAGGGTGACGCCCTTGAGAACCCACTTGGGGATAGCCTAGAGGTAAAAACCCAGAAATAGTTCGCCGAAATTCTAAGTAGCTAAACCCAGAGAATTTTTAGAAGTTTTAACTTAGGGTTTTGAAATATATATGACAGATGAGTAAGTTAGAGAAATAAAATATCACCTTATGAGCGTACCTGGATGATGAGAATGGATGCTAGCATGACAAGGACTACTCCCGCAGAGATTAAATGAAGATTCGGCCTGTTCTCTTTCCCCCCACGATTTTCCCAAGTCCACAAGTGCACCCCTCTCTTCTTGTAAAACCAAGGAGATCAACCCAATCAGTAAACAAGAATGAGGGTAAATTTAAATGAAGAATAATATGCAAAGAATAACTGGTGCAAAGACAAAACTACTCCTTGAATAAACCGGATTTGAGAGAGAGAGACAAGGTGAGTCTCCCCAGCTAGTGCACCCCTCTACCAAATCGTCCTCTTCACCTGCAAGTAAAAATATGGATAGAAAATGTGCAAGATATTCACCAAGATCTTCAATGCAATGGAAAAGTAGTTTCAATCACCATAGCCATACATCCAAACCAAGATACAAGACTCTCACAAGAATCAGATTTTATTCCAAGAGCCAAAAGTCCCTTTACAATGAGGGGGGTCTCTTCCTTAAATAAGAATGAGAGACCAAAACCCTAACCACCTTTTGAATGAGTGGTTGAGATTAAAAGATACATCAATGATAATCAATGGCTAAGATGAGCCCAAACACAATACACATGGATCAACTCAAAAATAGAGGGGGCGCACTCACTAAGGCATCCAAGGGGGATGCACCACATGACAAGTGAATAAGACACATGACATAAGCACATGGTGGGGATAGGAGATGTAACATGTCCTTCTCTAGCATGACCCCATGGCACAATAACATATAATAACTCAAGATAACATCATACTGTGACCATATCACCAAATCATGGCCCCTCAATGACATAACAAAATCCCCAAATAATAACCCGGAGTGTGTGTGGACCCCACTAAATGCTGCAAGCTGTGTCGGAAGGTGTGGGATGCATCACAAAAATCCTCTGAACAAACCTCATGCCAATTCTTTGCCTCAATTTCCCAAATCAATTTCCTCATTAGCCATTTCTTCCATTTTTTATCCTCAGAAAATCACCTGTAAAATAATAAAATGCATGTATCTCTCTGCATGGTGCCCCGGGAACAAATCTGACTGCACCAAAATGTCTGGGAGCATGGTAATATGGTAATAACGAGTGGTTGGACCCCATACTACCTCAGTAGCGCCCTAGGTGAACCAAAATAATCTCAAAATGCGCTGACAAGCCATTTTATATGGCAAATATGTAATAAAGTGATAATCTGACCATAAACTCATCTGAAAGTAGTGTGCCAATGGACTCAGAAGGCCCAAATGTAGTAGAGATGAGTACTCATACACCATGTGACCCCCTGGATAATCATCTGTAAGCTCAACCTGTCCAGACAAATAAAAATAATGGTCTGTAATAATAATAATAATAGAAATCCATCAAACCATCATATGAAACCTGTGTCTGCTGCATGGAACCATCAAGTGGGCATCATAGGACCACAAATAATCAATCTCGAACATCATCGGTCCAACTTATCTCAGATCCTGCGGTTGACTTAGTCAAACTGGGTTGACCAATTCAAAACTGATCAAAATAATGACCCAGGCTCAAACTGACTGATGCTGCAAGTGCAAATGGATAAGATATGATCCTTTAATAATTTCAATAGCAAGACAAAAGTACAAAGTAGCATTTCACTAGCGATTAAGCAGTAAAACATTAAATATAAGTCTGGATTAAAATAATTAATTACTAAGAGAAAGACCCTCAAGTGTATACTCAGTTCATGGGCGTGACCATTTTGCTAGAAATGGGTGAAAATGAAAAGGACAAGGCTAGGACAAGGGAATGACTTTACAATCTTCAACACTATGACACTTTGGATAAGAGGAAAAGGGGAAATCACTTAAGCATATGTTGGATAGAAAACATGCAAGGAATGGTGGTGTCTCACAAATGGAATAAGTTGATTTGAGGAGTGCCTATTTGTTAATTTTTGATAGGGTTAGAGTTTAATGCAGAAAATAAACAATAAATATACTTTAATGCAAAATCACTTTCAACATTTAACAACTAGTACTGAAAATGAAATAGTACAATGGTGGCTCTAACAAAACATAATTTTCATCACTTTCAGCTTTTCACCTTTAACACTACCAAATGGTCACCGTGTTAAAGTAATCTTTAGTAACATGTAATCATTAACAGTAGTACAACATACACAATGCTTATTAACAGAAAATAGAGAAGACAAGTTTAGGGCACTTACCTGAAACGTGGGACCCTTCCTATTTTATACTCAGAAAAAAATTTTACTTTCAGAAAAAGATTGTGCCTCTCAAAGGCCAGTCAATCACTAGGAACTAGATGACCCTACTAGAGGGTTAGTACAAACTAGAGAGAGAGAGAGGGTTGTAGTAGTCAGTCAAGAACAGTTCAAGGACAGTCAAAACTCAACACAAAAACTGAACCTTAGGCAGCAAAATTAAAACTTCAAGTAAGCAAATCAGAGTCAGACTTTCACTCAGGAATTAGACTCACATAGATCAAAAAATCAGTCTGGTCAAAAATATCAAGTGACTCACAGGTGATCAGCTAAGCAGAACTATCCACAAGTACAAAGATAAAAACCTTGGTCATCACATATGAGTTGTTGATGAGTAGATTAATACCAAAGGAAATCACAATGTCCACACTTGAATACACAGCAGTGATTGACCAATCCTTAAGGCTTCACGGCCTACACAAGTGAGTCACCAGTTGACCCTAGCACCTCACGGGTTCCAATTAAGAGACACCCAAAAAAAGGATCTAGGGTCACAGCCTCCTTCAAGCAAATAGACTGAAGCATAACAAGCAAGTCTAGTGTCTCGATCTACCTAAACAAGTGAACCAGACTTCTTCAACATCACAACAAATAGACCGAGCCTTTCAATAACAAATCTGAGTATAAAGACTCAACGTTGAGTTAGAACAAGACTGCTAGGGTTCGCGACTAGCTCAAAAGATGGCAGATCAGATCCTTCTAGCAGCCCCGAGTTTCAACCAAAGCTTGAACAAGTAGACCGAGTCTCCACTAGGTTAAGGCACCAGTAAATCAACCTCTGAATTAATAAGGCAACCAAATCTGAGATCAAATAATACTTCAGCAGTTAGGTGACTTCAACAAGCAGCAAAAGGACTCCTAACAACCTTGACGTCAAGCAGCAGAACTAAGATGGATAAAGGAATTTCCACTTGCTAAAAAATAGAAACAAGAGACCTTAATAAATAGGATAACAGGATCTTCTAGAGGGGTCCCATTAAATTAGGAAGACACCAAAAAAAAGTAAGAGATAAAAAAATAAAAAATAAGTAAAAATAAGTAAAAGATAAAAAAATAAAAAAGTATGAAATAAAAAATAGAAAGTATAAGATAAAAAAATAAAAAAGGAATAAAATAAAAACAAGGGTCATATAAATAAGTGAGGGTACAATGACCCATGACCCTTAGGACCAAGGGTAAACCACAAGGTGGTCAAATAACCATAGTACCCATAGGACCAAAAACATCAGGGTATATGTCAAGAAACAACTTAAAGTGGGTAGAAGACCCCACTAACCACAAGATAAAAAACAACACGGTGTAAGGACCAAAAGTAAATCAACCAAGGTGGGAAAGGTACAACCAGTCATCTCTCTCTCAAATGTACAAATGTTCCATATAACCTGAAATTTCATCATCACTGTATAAGGAAAGGTCCACACTGGATGATGTGATCATGTGGTCCTCTGGACCGCTCCTAAGGTCAAATGTTAGTGGCTTCATCAAGGGGTGGCCAGTCCCTTGAGAAGACCATCTAACTCAACCATCTGGAGGACCTAGGAAAAGAGGACATCACACATTATCATCTTGGTAACTGACCAAGAACCTCCATTCTCAAGGAATGGCTTTCAGCCCAAAGCTGAGCTTCAATCCCAGACTGAGTCATGTTGATCAACCCTCTGGTCCTTGAACGGGTCCTTCATTCTCCCGGAGAATGGTCCTCAGCCTCAAGCTGATCTTTCAGTCCCAGGCTGAATGTTGATCAACCACATGTAGGACCTACTTGGTCCTTGACCAAGAATCTGCCTGGTCCTAGACCAGGATATCTCTATCTCAACCTGCAGAATCTGCTTGGTACTTGTGACCAACGCCGTTGGGAGTGGGAGCGGGAGCGAAAAGCGAAATTTTCAAAAGCTTCCGTTTCGGGAGCGTTTCGGAAGCGTTTTTTATATAATATATATTTTAATATATTTTGATGCATATAAATTAAAAAAAACATGTATTATGCCAAATTAGCTATAGAAAACATCAAAACATAGAATCTAGATATTCATATAACCATTTAGTACACATTGATATAACATTAATCATCTCGTCTTCTAGATTCTAGGAGCTATAACTTAAAACATTGTCATTAAATGATCATCATCAAATCATCAATCATCAATCATCAACAACATCAACCTTCAAATTTCAACATATAATATTTGCCATCAAACTAGGCCATAATGTTTACAAAATAGGCCAACCGCCAAAATAAACATGAAAATGAAATACAAACTACAAAGTACTATGAATCTACTAAGCTTTCTGCTTGCCACGAGTAACTTCCAATTTCTTTTCTCGTGTTCTAGGTGGAATAGGTGCTGGTGGAAGTGATCGTGGAACATGAGAAGAAGATGAATGGCCCCCGCGGGCTGAAATTGGACGTTGTGAAGCTAAAGGCAAAACTCCTGCATCCGGAAAGCTGCTTTTGCTTGGGGGTGGCATCTCTGTATGGGTAGTCTGAATTGGATCATCATGATCACCCAATAGTTCAGCCTCCAAGCGCTCTAATGCTATGGCTCCATCCTCCACATTAGCCTCCTCTGGATTGTTGTCCCAAGTCAAATATGTTCTATCATTCTTGGCCGCCTCACAATAATGGGACAACAACCTCAAGTTGTAGTGCACATAAACCAAGCTTTCTGCGTGATCTACATTCATACTGTTTCTCTTTACACTGTGGATGAAGTTGTAGGTGCTCCAACACCTCTCTGCAGAAGAGCTATTAACAACCTGTGATAGTACCCTCAGTGCCAATTTATGCAAATATGTGGCTCCAGATCCATGCATGTTCCACCAATGGATAGGATCCAATCTGTCTCGATCTTTGGTTGCAAACAGGGAACCAAAGCGTCCATGCTCACTTATGTATATGCTCAATTCACTCCGTACTTGAGCACACTCTTCCTCATCAGGGACCAACTTCTCTAATGCAAGCATATACCTAGCAGCAACCTTTGGATCTGTGTGGGGTTTTTTCCTGACTCCACCCCCAGGTGCAGGTTGGGCCAACCAAATTGGAGAATAGTATTTTGGGGTGAGGACATATGCAAGGGCATGGAGTGGAACATTTAGATTATCCCACCTTTTGACCACAAGTTTATAAATATGGTCATACAAGACGTCATCTCTTTGCTCAACAATGTCTTTGATTTGACCAAGCATGCTATCCATTTGCTCATATACCTCCCCAATCACCGGCTGATCTGTATCTGCAAAACGAATCATGTTATAAACTGGCTTGGTGAACTGCAGAACATACCTAACCTGTGACCAAAAATGACCTTCAAGAACGATGTCCTCCACCTCCTGAAAGTCACTTCTATCTGATGCACTTGCAACTTTGTCTTTCAATTCCTGCCATGGATCACTTGAGACCATACTAGCCAATGCCTCTCTTACCTTCAAAAGCCTCCTGAAGGTGAGGTAGTAGCTAGCAAATCTAGTCTTTGCAATCTTCAATAGCTCCAACTTAGAATGATTGCAAAAAATGTGGTGGGCCATGCTATGATTGGTAATAAATTTGATCATTTTCTTACCTCTCTTGTACAAGGCACCAATCCATCGGTAATTATTGTCCTTCATCTTAACAATATCACGCATCAAAAGGTTCAATGTGTGAACCAAACACCCTGACCAAAATATGTTGGGATACTTATCCATAATGATTGCTCCTGCTGCCTTACAATTAGCAGCATTATCAGTGATGACTTGAATGACATTGTATGGCCCAATCTCCTGAATGGTTTTAAGTAAAGGTTGTGCAATATTAATAGCGGTCTTGTAGCGATCTGAGTAGTCATGAGCTGAAAGGAAGACCACACCGCTAGCAGAAACACCAAGAATATTTATCAACGGCTTGCCTTTAACATTTGTCCACCCATCAGATACAATGGATACCCCATAGTTGGACCAATCATTTGTGAACTTTTCATGAGCACTATTGATTTTGGCTCTTTCCCTGTCAAGTCCCACGATTCTAGCTTTGTCATACCCAGGGCTTCTGTATCCTTGAGGGCCACCATTGATGGCTTGTACCATTTCATGCCAATACGGTGAGCGAAGAACATTGAATGGCACACCACATGCATAGAGAAACCTATAAACTTTTGAATCCACATCATCTCTACAACCTTGGTCAAGGAAATCGGATAATGTTCTTCGTATAGGCGAGACTCCATGGGGAGATGAGGCTCCCGATCGAGCCGATGATGATCCAGCAGCAACTCCACTACCAAACATTCTCTGTGGGGATTCAGAATCAACCCTCGATCTCTTGGAGTTGTTTTGAGCGGCCTCTTCTTCCATCTTGTATTTGCTTCTCTCTTTAGCTCCCACTTTGTCACAAGTTTTGACTCCATGAGACTTACCTACATCGCATGGCATAACCCCACACAAATGCTTTCTCACTCGGGTATATGAACCTGTGTATGTTTTCCCACAATGGGGGCATCCAAACTTTGTGGTTCCACCCCCTCTCCCTCCCCCTTGCCTTGTCACATACTTCCACAAAGGTGTTGTGTCTTTTTGTTTTTGCCCCACATCACCCTCATCCTCATCATCATCACCCTCTTCCCCTTCCTCCTCTTCTCCTTGGTATGCATGACTCTCTACCTCTTCCCCCTCATCACTACCACCACCACATCTACTTCCCAACACCATCATAATGAGAAGAAGTGGAATGAAAAACTAAAACCACATACCCATCATGTTTCTTGATTCAAGATGAGAGTCACTTGTTCCCTGCAATAGAATGATGGAGAAGAAGCAATTGGAAAGAGTAGGAGAAGAGAACATTGCAAGTTTTCCATTTTTTAACATAGTGAAAAAAAATTGCAAAAACAAACAAAGATGAGTTTTTAGAGCCTACCTTTTAGCTCTTCAATGGTGGTTGAATGTCTCTATGGAAGCTTCAATCTCCCTTGCAAGCTCTCCCCTTCAATCTCCCACTCAATGCTCAAAGCTCTCAAACAACTAGCAAACTCACTCCAAGCTCAAACTCTTCCCAATCAAGCAAATGAGTAATGGAATGAGTCCAAATGGACTCATTCACCCTTTATTGGCCCAAAGTGGCCTATCCCACCAAAAAAAACCCAAAAAAAATTCCAAAAATAAAAATTAAAAAAAAATCAAAAATCCGCCCTATCCACGGATTCGATCTCGAAATCGATTTAGGGTTCGATTTTATTGCTCGGGTTCGATGCGGGTTCGATTCAGGATCGACCCAGAAGCTACGATTCCGAGTCGAATTACCAAATGGCAGGGATCGTTTTTTTTCCACCAATTCGCAAATTGCCAAATTGATTCCGGACGGAATCGATGAGGAATCGTGATTCCAAAATCGATTCCATCCGGAGCGCAATTTGGGATCGATTCGAGGGGGGGGGTCGATTCCCAGCAGCGTAGCTTGTGACCAAGAAATTGTCTGGTCCTAGAACAGAATACCCTAGAGACAAATAGGGGCCTTAGCCACATGCTACGGACTTTGCCATGGCATTAACCTGCTTGGTCCCCTGACCAAGAACCCCAGGAGACAGTTGGGGATCCTAGGGTACCTTCTAGGGTCTTACTCTTTACTCTACCTGGTTAACATAACCAGGAACCCTAGTTAACTGACTAGGGTACCATTCTCTCTGAGAATGGGTCTCGCAGTTGCACTAAAAATTAACACTATTCAACTTTAGCAAATGTCTACAGCTCACATCCAAGCTTGAATCAAGCTCTGTGAGGATCTTTTCTAGAACCACCGTGACTGGGTGCACAGCTAACCGTAACTTGAGGTTCTAGGGGACACTTAGAATTCGTTGTCCCTTACTCCATCTCACATCCCAACCCGCAGGCTCCATGAGGAATTAATCATTACATTTTATTATGGCTAGCAGTCTTTAGATTTAGCATACATTTAACCACTGCTTTTTAGGCCTTATGACCCTTTGGATTTTGCATGTGCTTAGAAGCACAACTAATTGCATCTTTTATCCAAGGTGCTTTACATTTCATTTCATAGCCCTCTTTCATTGTGCTTAAAAGCATAGTTTTATTTTATAATCATGGGCTTATATAGAAGATATAACAATCAGTCACATAAGCATGTAATGATGGTAGTACAATTTGCTTCAAGTGTAGCTGACACAACTCAGGAAACCAAGGGGATCATCCACAATCAAGACCAAACATCGGGGCAACCGACTAGAGAGGTCAAGGCTTCAAATCCAACTCACCTAAGCTCAGGAACCAACGCCAACGGGTTTTCCTAGCCCAGAAGGATCAAGGCTTCGGTAAGTTTTGTTGCACAAGTCAGAGCCGAGACACAAAACAACAAGGAATCTATCCAACATAGAGGCATAAGTGGGGAAGTTCTCCATATCACAGGCTGAAGTGTAAGTCAGGGTTAAACCAAATACGAAAGAGAACGGATGGATGGGGAAAGGTGACAGGTGATGCCATAACTAGCAAGCCATAAATGGTGGGAATGACCAAATCCATACTACTTAAGAGGGTGAGACCAACGAGTATACACAAGAAATTATGATTCTAAGTAATTAGACCACTTTAATTCCAAACACTCAACCAATAACCATATCTATATATATATATATATATATATATATATATATATATATATATATATATAATATCGCCATATCATGACTACTAGATACCTAGTCAAACTACTAAAATAAGTGAAAGAACACAATAAAAGTATCCAATGCACAACCATATACCTACTGGGTCATATACCTGTATCCATCATCTGAACCATCCACTGTTAATGGAACACTGTTGCTGCATAACTCTGGGCACTATCACACTGCTCTGTATGGAAGGAAATGGCCACCTCAGTCATCAAATCTGAGGTCATGAGGCTTAGCCATGGCATAAGGCTGTAATGTTTTCTCTGGGGCTGCTGAAAACATGAGTGATCATAGAATAACTGCTCATCAATTGTCGATCTCAGGCATCTCATAGTAAAAGACTGGCTCAAAAGAGTACTGGAAATTGGTTTGAAGATATGGTAACCCCGGCTACTATAAATGTGATAACAATGCCCATCACAGTTTCCGCAGTCACTCAAGGTTGGAGCTATTGAAGATTGCAAAAACTAGATTTGCTAGCTATTACCTCACCTATAGGCACCTTTTGAAGGTAAGAGAGGCATTGGCTAGTATGGTATTAAGTGAATCGTGGCAGATTTTGAAAGACAGGGCTACATCCGCATTTGACAAGCATGATTTTCAGGAGTTGGAGGACATCGTTCTTGATGGTCAATTTTGAGTAAGTGTCAGGTATGTGTTGCAATTCACCAAGCCCATTTATAACATGATTCGGTTTCCAAATATTGATCAACCGGTAATTGGGGAGGTGTATGAGCAAATGGATAGCATGCTAGGCCAAATAAGAGATATTGTTGAGCCAAAATAGGCCATCTTGTATGATCATATTCACAAGCATGTGGTCAAAAGGTGGGATAATATTAATGCTCCACTCCATGCCTTAGCCTATATCCTTGCACCAAAATATTATTCTCCATCTTGGTTGGCCAAACCAGCACCTGGGGGTGGGGTCAGGAAACCCCACACAGATCCAGAGGTATAGAATGGGTACATGTTAGCATTAGACAAGTTGGTCCCTGATGAAGAGGAGTGTGTCATATTACATGTTGAATTGAGAAAATGCCTTCATCAACATGGGGTGTTTGCTACTTTGCATGCAAACAAAGATCAAGATAGGTTGGCTCCTATCGAGTGGCAGAACATGTATGGCACCGCCACCACACAGTTGCATAAATTGGCCATCAGAGTGCTTTCGTAGGTGGTTAACGATTCTTCTGCATAGAGGTTTTGGAGCACCTATAACTACATCCATAGTGTGAAGAAACAAACTTAATGAAAACTGAGCAGAAAGCTTGGTTTTTGTGCACTACAACTCGAGGTTGTTGTCTCATTATTGTGAGCGGTCCAAAAGTGATAGAACATATATTACTTGGGACAACAACCCGAAGGCGAACAATTTGGAGGATGGAGCCATGGCTTTAGAGCACTTGGAGGATGAAATTTTGGGCGATGATGATGGTGACCGTGCAGCAGCAACAACAATAGAGATGCCACCCCCCTCTAGTAGCAGTGTTCCAGTCCTAGATGTACCAACTTTTCCTCTAGCTTTACAACCTCCATCGTTGCGTGGGGGTCATGTAGCTGTTGGACGTGGTTCACGACCACCTCCACCTACTCAGGATGACGAGACTCCTACTAGCAGTGCTCATAGATCACAGGAAAAGAAATTAGAAGTTTCCCATGGCAAGAGGAAATATTAGTACTTGTCTTTTTCTAGTTCTTCAATACTTTGCAAATTGTAACTTTTAACTCTTTAATATTTCTTATGGTCTATTTTGAAAACATTATATGGCAATTTAAGTTTGATGTTTGAAGTTGAACCTACCTTTGAAGTTCATTGCTTGCAACTTTGCACTATTGACTGCAAAATAGCATATTATAATTGTTTGGTAATTATTAATGAATATGTGTTTTGTGAATCCTTTCATTTCATGGTTGATCATTTGAATCTTTGATGTTCTCTGTTATAGTTTGGTTACAAGAGTTATGAGTTTGATGAGTCATGACAAATATTATATATTGAAAATGGTTGATGTTATGGTTGATCATTTGATGATAATGCTATAAGTTATAGGTTATAACATCTAGATGATTGATGTTATATAGTTTAATGATTATCATTAATCCATGTTTTTATGTTTTTTATAACTAATTCAACATTCTACATGGTTTTGTTGACATATATGCATCAAAATATATAAACATATATATTATATAAAAAATGCTCCCACCCCGGAAGCTTTTGAAAATTTCGCTTTTCACTTCGCTCCTACTCCCCACTCCCAACAGTGTAGTTCTCAACTACTAGCTGATAGTGCTATCATCCTTTAAAGCCACAATATACACAGCCTTATGCAATCATAGCATAGAGGTCTGGGATTTTTGCACTTATATTGTGTGGTGTGCCATTGTTTCTATAATTGCAAAATCTAAGCATCACATGTATGTGGGAGCTAGGTTGCGAGGAAGCGTCCTCCCCACCCTCACCCCCGCTCTGGAAGCTCGCTCTTGGCCAGAGCGCTGCGGGAGCTAACACGAAGTGCGCTTCCACTTTCACTCTCGATCCAGAGCGTTTTGTAGAGCACACTCTGGGGCAAAAAAAAGCGCTCCCTAGCTCTGTCCAGGAGCGATGAGGGGCGATCGGGAGCTATAATCACTCCTGGACGCTCTCCCATAAAAAAAAATCGCTTCCCCTTAGCTCCGCGATGCTCCCTGGATTGCTCCCGCTGTAGATTGACACCCACGAAGAGGAAAATCCGAGGAAGAGGGATGGGGTCCATGGGTGGGATTTTGGAGGGAAGGAGTAGGGATTTGGGGGATAAAGCCCTCTTCTCCGTCTTCATTCTCACTTTCCTTTGCTTGAGAAGAGAATAGAAGAGAAGAGAAGAGGAGAGGAGAAGAGAAGAGAAGAGAAGAGAAGAGGAGAGGAGAGGAGAGGAGAGGAGAAGAGAAGAGAAGAGGAGAGGAGAAGAGGAGAGGAGAAGGTTGCCATCCTTGAAGAGTGAAGAAGGTTGAACTTGTCACTACCATTGGAGAGCCAAAGAGGTAGGGTCTAAAAACTTTCTTGTTGATTTCCTTTGTGTTTGAACTTTGATCTATGTATTTAATCATAAATGCTTGGAATCTAGTCACTAGAATGTACATTGTAGATGTTCCTCTCCTACTCTTTCCCATGCTTCCTCCCTCATTCTATTGCAGGAAACAGGTTAAATCTCTAGTTCCATCAAACATGATGATGGGTATGTGGTTTATTTTCTTGGTTCCATTTGTTATTTTGATGATGGCGATTGGAAACCGGAGGAGGAATGAGGTAGAGGATGAAGAAGTGGGGAGTGGCACATACCGTGGAGAGGAGGAGGAGGAGGAGGAGGAAAACCAAAATAAAACCTAAGAGGAACCCACACCCTTATGGAAACATGTCACAAAGCAGGGAGGAGGTAGAGGGGGTGGAACCACCAAATTTGGTTGCCCCCATTGTAAAAAGATGTACACAGGTTCATATACACGTGTGAGAAGACATCTATGTGGGTGCATGCTATGTGATGAAAAAAAACTATAGGATTTTGTGTTTGCCCACATGTGACATCAACACAAAGAGCCATCTATAAGAAGGAAGAACTTGAAGCACAAAACAAATCAAAATATTTAAAACAATCAATGGATGACCATGACCACTCATTCTCACCGAGAACTGGAGGCCCATCCACCCAAGGCAGTGGATTCTCTTCCATGTAGTCACGTGGCAAGACAATATAAGATTTCTTTGACCAAGGTGGTAAGGATGACATGGATTCAAAAGTGTTTCGGTTTCTCTATGCATGTGGCATACCATTCAATGTTCTTCGCTCATCCTGTTGGCATGAAATGGTAGAGGCCATCCGCACTGCCCCAGCAGGATACAAGAGCCCCGGGTATGACAAAGCTAGAATTGTGAGGTTTGACAAGGAAAAAGCCAAGATCCAAAATGCTTTGGGGCAATTCACAAATGCTTTGAATGAATATGGGGTATCAATTGTATAAGATGGTTGGACAAATGTAAAAGGCAAGCCATTGATAAATGTGCTTGGTGTCTCTGCTACTGGTGCAGTCTTCCTTTCGGCCCATGACTACTCAAATAAATTCAAGACCGGCATGAACATTGCAGAACTCCTACTCAAAAACATTGAAGCTATTGGTCCATACAATGGCATCCAAGTCATTACTGATAATGTTGCTAATTGTAAGGCAACGGAGCAATCATTAAAGATAAATACCCCAACATATTTTGGTTCAGGTGTTTGGTTCACACATTGAACCTTCTGATGCATGACATTATTAAGTTGAAGGAAAATGATTACAAATGGATTGGTGAAATGTACAAAAAGAGCAAGCACATGATAAGATTTATTACCAACCATAGCAATGCCCATGGCATTTTCCGCACTCACTCAAAGTTAGAGCTATTGAAGATAGCAAAGACTAGATTTGCTATCTATTACCTCACCTTGAGGCACCTTTTGAAGGTAAGAGAGGCATTGGCTAGCATGGTATCAAGTGAATCATGGCAAGTCTTGAAAGATAGGGCTACATCCACATCTGACAGGCTTTATTTTCAAAAGGTGGAGGACATCGTTCTTGATGGTCAATTTTGGGCAAGTGTCAAGTTTGTTTTGCAGTTCACAAAGCTCATTTATTACATGATTTGGTTTGCAGATACATGTAAGTCGGTGATTGGGGAGGTGTATGAGTAGATGGATAGCATGTTGGGCCAAATTAAAGATATTGTTGAATCGAAAGATCCCATCCTGTATGACCATATTCACAAACATGTGGTTAAAAGGTGGGAACATCTCAACATTCCATTGCATGCCTTAGCATATGTATTAACACCAAAATATTATTATCCATCTTGGTTGGCAAAACCAGCACCTGGGGGTGGGGTTAAGAGAAATCCCCACACAGATACAGAGGTACAGGTTGGGTACATGGATGCTATAGACAAGCTAGTCCCTGATGAAGAAGAATGTGCCTTACTGCGTAGTGAATTAAGCAAATAGCTCAGTGAAATTGGTCCGTTTTGTACTTTGCATGCTAGAAAAGATCGAGATAGGGCACCTCCTATTGAATGGTGGAACATGTATGGCTCATCATGCCCACGCTTGCATAAATTGGCAACCAAAGTGCTTTCACAGGTGGTTAATAGTTCCTCAGCAGAAAGGTGTTGGAGCACCTATAGCTTCATCCACTCAGTGAAAAGAAACTAATTAAATGAAAATCGGGCAGAAAGCTTGGTTTTTGTACATTACAACTTGAGGTTGTTGACTCATTACTGTGACCAAGCCAAAACTGATAGATCATATGTCACTTGGGACAACAATCCAAAGGAGCATAACTTGGAGGATGGAGCCTTAGATTTAGAGCGCTTGGAGGAAGAGCGTTTGGGCGATGAGGATGACCATGCAGTAGCAGCAACAACGATGCCACTGCCATCTCCTACCTAGTTTCCAGATGCACCATCTTTGCCTAGAGGTTCAATTTCACGACCCTCATCTACATCAGTGAGGGGGGGTCGTGCGGGACCAACTCCAAGTCTTGGATATGGCTCAACATTGGTGGATAATGGGAATGATAGTCCCACTCCCGTTGTTCATAGACCACGGGAAAAGAAATTAGAAATTTCCCGTGGCAAGAGGAAACGTCCATAAAATCTACTTTTCTTGTCGTTCTTGTTTACAGTACTTTCAAGTTTCAAGTTTCTGCACTATTGACTCTTTTATATTTATTATGGTATATTTTGTGAACATTACATGGCAATTCAAGTTTGAAGTTTGAAGTTGAACATACCTTTGAAGTTTACTATTTGCAACTTTGCGTTTTTGAGTCATTGACTGCATAAAAGCATATTATGATAAGTTATAACTCTTTGGTAATGAATATGATGCTTTGTGAATTGTTTCAAGTTCAACTTTCATTTCATGGTTAGACTCTAGACTATAGTTTGGTTACAAGTACAACTTTAGTGATCACAAAATGTTATATATTGAAAATTTGGAGTTGTAAGGTTGATGTTATAGATACTGGAGTCTGGACCTATGGTTGACGAATTCACTACTATATGATTGATGATTGATGATTGATGATTGATGAATGATGTTATATGGTATTATGGTTTATTTCATGTTTTTATGCTTTCCAATGAGTTTCCATAACTAATTCAACATTCTACAAGCATTTGTTAACATATATGCATCAAAATATATTAAAAATATATATTATATAAAAAACGCTCCCAAACCGGAATCTTTTGAAAATTTCGCTTTTCGTTCCCGCTCCCACTCCCAAGTAACCTTGTGTGGGAGGTCTCAAGTTCCATTCTTGCTAGCAACAACAACACTACCAGTAGCTGGAGGGCAGTCATGATTATCAAGGCCTATTGATGTTGGGATTCTTGTGCCTGGGTACCTACAATCAGCGATGTTCCCAACTACTAGTACTAGATAGTACTGTCACTCATCAACTATGTTCTCAACTATTAAATAATGTTGTAATGAGCAGATGTTCTTAACTACTAACTGATAGTGCTGTCAGCCTTTAAAGCCCCAGTATACACAGCTTTATGCAATCATAGCCTGGGTCTGACTTTTTGCAGTTTATTATGTGTTTGCCATTTCTTCTAGAATTGAAATGCTAAGCATCACATTCATGTGGGAGGTCTCAAGTTCCATCCTTGCCAGCAACAACACTATACCAGTAGCTGGAGAGCAGTATTATCAAGGCCACTTGATGTTGAGATTCTTGTGCCTGGGTATCTACAACCAGCGATGTTCTCAACTACTAAATAGTGTTATCACTCATAAACTATGTTCTCAACTATTAGATTATGTTATAATGAGCTATGTTCTCAACTACTAACTGATAGTGCTATCAGCCTTTACAGTCCCATTGTACACAGAGTTATGCAACCATAACCTAGGTCTGGGCTTTTTGCAGTTTTATTATGGCATGTGATTTCTTTCTAGAATTGCAAAGCTAACCATCACATGCATGTGCCATGCGGGAGGTCGGTTAAACAAGGATGAATTAGTTTGATACAGGTCTCAAGTTCCATCCTTCCGAGCAACAACAACACTATTTCAATACCTAGAAGGCAGTAGTGTCGATTCTTGTGCTTGGGTGCCTACTATCAGTTATGTTCTCAAATAATACATAGGGTTTCAATCAGCTATGTTCTCAACTACTAGATAATGGTGTAATCATACTTAACGGTGCACTGAACATGGATACTAGGGCAAATCCATCTAAGACCCTAGTCACCTCGAGATTGTAAAGTTCGAGGATACACATATATTGAATTCACACAAATTGCATTAGTATAAAAAATTCAAGCTTGAAATACGCTAAATAGCAATAACACCTAACTGTACATCCTACACCCTACATGGGGATAGGGATATCCATCAACCCCTCATGTCTGTGTGTGCCTGTTTCTGTAAAATCCCGGGCCACCTTGAGATTCTGAAGTCTAAGCATGCATACGTCGACCACTGGTAGACATAACAAATATTAGAACTTGAAATGTACAACTAGAGGGGCGGAGCAGGCGAACCATGATTGGGGTTACAAATAACTATAAACCTAGCATACCAATTTAGGTGATATAAAAGCATCTCAACAAAGCTTCCATTTCCATTAAAAAAGCTGATATTCAGAAAAAGGTGTTGGGTGATGGAATACAAAAGCCTTACAAGGTCACGAGATCGAACCTGGACAAACCCCACGGGCTTCAGACGGTTCCTCGCTCGTTTCCCCATGGCTGCACCTCTCGAGAGTTTTCTTGAGCTGTTCGTAATCGAGAAGAGAGTATTTATGTGGAAAACGGTCATGTTGGTGTTCCCCGTGAACAAGCTCCGAACAGGACGCTGCAAATTTCCTTCCCGACACCATCAATCCGACCCTCTTTTATTAAAAGAAGAAAAACAATCGAGTCACTGATCGAACGCTGTTGCTCCCAAATACGAAACCCGGCCTCTTGTACTCTCACAACTCAGAGTCGCATATTTCATAAATTGGGTTCATCGAACTCGAATCCTCTGTTTCCAGAAATTGAAATTCAGAATGGAATACAGCAAAACTCTCTCGAGAAGCGGCGGCGCGCCGTGGCAAACTGTTATCATGTCGGCTTTTGCGACGTGTTCTTCGTCGATGCGGCTCCGAAGTTATCGAAAGAGGTTGTCCGCCCAGACACGGGATCCATATATGCTGAGCTGCTAAGAGAGGAGACAACGTGTCGCTATGTGCTGAGCTGGTTCCACTTGCCACGTCGCGCTTCCATCCATATCCAATCATAAATCACTATTCCATATATGGATGGAAGTTGTTCAACTTCCCGACCACAAGTAAACATGAAGAACAAAGGTTAAACGAGGGGGATTTCACATTCTCTCAGGGAATTTTCTAAGCATTTTGATGGTAGGGGATGAATTTGTGTCATCAATGGCTAAATTTAAATTTTTAATCAGATTTGAGCTGTAAGGAGAAATGTTATCTTATCTATTTAAATTTAATTTTCACTTATGATATGTGCGTTTTTTTAATTGATTGATGTTTTTTGGTTTTAACGATCAGCAACTCATTCTTACTTATGTGATTGAGTATGAGATGGATGGATTAAATTATGAGAAAACACGATCATCGAAACTCATTCTTACTTATGTGCTTGAGTATGAGATGGATTAAATTATGAGGAAACAAGATCATCGAAATCAAATTATTTTTTATGTTTTTCATAATACCTATTATTGTATTACTGTAGGGGTGGTGTGGGGCATGTTGTATATTTTTACTTAAAAACTTTCGAAGATCTCAACTTATCTTTATGTTTTTCTTTAGGTTTATGTAATGTCCATATTTAAGAATTTTATTAAAATGACAAAATTTTCACTTTTTTTCCTATTTCGACCTTTGACTAGTTTTGAGCTTTAGGTCTCAAATTTGCTCCAAATGCTCTCAAATCTTTTGAGAAGGTGTATGAATGATATTAAGACTTGATTATGATGTTCGGGGATGATTTAGACCCATCAAAAGACTTTTGCAAACCCCTTTGGCAATATGGTCATTGTATGGAGTTTTACTAGTAAATTGTGGTTCAAATCCCCTAAGGGTAGATGATGAAAATGACTTTCCAAATGCACTCAATCCAACTCGAAATTATGAATGGAAGCAGGTGACATATAAAGGACATCAACATGAACTCATATGCATCACTTTTAATAATTTTATTAAAATGACAAATTTTTCGCTTTTTTTTCCTAGTTCGACCTTTGACTCGTTTTGATGTCTAGGTCTCCAATTTGCTCCAAATGCTCCCAAATTGTACCAGTAAGTGTATGAATAATGTTAATACATAAAAATGGTGTTTATAGGTGTCTTTTAACCATCAAATGACTTCTGCAAACCCCTTTGGAAATCTAATCAATGTATGGAGTTTTACTAGTAAAATTGTGGTTCAAATCCCCTAGGAGTAGATGATGAAAATGAATTTCCAAATGCACTCAATCCAACTCAAAATTATGAATGGAAATAGGGACATATAAAGGAAATCAACATGAACTCATATGCATCACCATTCAACTTTTAATGTATGCTATAACTCCCTTAAATCATATGCAAGAAGACTAGTTTCGACCTTGGGGGGAAACAGCATTAAATCTTTTTCAAATGAAATAAAACTGAGCAAGATGGCTCCAAATGCTTAAGTGCTGAACATGAAACTTGTAATACTCATCAATGGAAGTCCATACATCATAAATATATCAGAGAAACATTCTTCCATTCGAAATCATCATCAATACATTAGCTTACATCAATCTAGTGGGGGAATGGTCATTGTTTGCTCAATAATCATCAATTTTACATACAACTACTTGATATTTCGACCTGAAACTTTCTGGAGATGAAGAACAGAGTATTTACTTCATATTATAAAATAAATGGGGCAAGAGAAGCTCCCCCAAAGAGTACAATAGCTCACCAAAAATGCCTCCCTCAAGGATCAAGAATTTGCAATGAAAACTGGAAATAGTTGAAGGAATGAACTGCAATAGAAGAAACCATGATCTGCCATGTAGCTTACACCTACAACAAATGACTCCATTAAAGCTCCAAATGAAAGGTTTGAATGACCTTTCCAATCACCAACTTGGATGGGAATCTTTCACCCTCGAAATTGGCTAAGGCAAGAAACTAGTCATCCACTAGCTCTCCCTCTTCACAAATGCAATTGCAAATTCTAAAAATGATCAAAAGATATCATTCTTCTTTGTTCATGACTTTTATAAACTTCTAATGTCCTCCATGGGTCGAATTCCTTCCACGAGATTCATGCCAACTCAAGTTGGGAAGATATTCCCAAGTATGCCACTTGTCCTTCCAATTCTAGCCCTCTCCTTCTCCAAATTCAAATTGGTGTCTCTTTGGCTGCCCTAACTCACTTGAGCACCCTCTTCGAGGCTATTTTTAGCCCTGACATGTCATAAATGTCATATGTCAGCCCTCAAGTCTGATTTGTGTCATAGGTGTCTTAGCATCTTCATCGTTGTTGTCATAGAGCTAGGGAATCTAGCCCAAGTGTCTCACTAGCTTCAAATTGCCTCTTCTTCTTCCATGAGAATTATTCTTCCACTCCAATTCGACCTTACATGACTCGTGCCAAGTATATTGACCTTCTAACTCATCCCAAGAACATTTGGATTTTTATGGATTCGAAATGACAAGAGGAGGATGCCATGTGGCATAGAAAATCTAGCTTGTGTGGGTCCCACTTTCTCCATGTGTCTTCATGGTCAAATGTCACTTTGATTTTCCCTTGTACATATTTATTTAGCTCATTTATTAAATATTTATGTTATTATAATGTCCACACATCATTTATTATCCTTCTTATTTCAAATCCCAATGCTTCCACCCACCACCTAGGAAACTGGTAATTTTCCTCCTTGGCAATTATTTGACCCTTAACATTTAATTTGACAAACTCTCATGAACATGGAAAATGGGATTAAGTCATTGTGACCCAATGCAAAATTTGGAACATGACATTTTATCATTCGACATCTATTGAGTTATAGTTTCCAGTATATATCCATCTTAAACCTAGATCTATTAAGCACCGAGAGAGATCCAATTTCTTGAGGTGTATCTCTCTCGGTGCTTAATAGATCTAGGTTTAAGATGGGTCTATGATGGTTTTAACTTTTTTATTTTATGATCCAACATGAAATTTTTAATTACTTTTTATTTTTGATAAATTATGAGCCAACATGGGAATGTTACATTACATAACATGGCAAACATGACAATATCTCCCCCATATTGGGTTGCAAGCACCTCTTTACTCTCAATGCAACAAGTAGTAGATTAATGTTTACCAACTTTGAACCAAGTTTGAAAACCCAAGCCCTCCTCTATGTTCTCCTTAAGGCCTATCATTTTACGTCAATTCAGTTATCAGCTAGTAGATTAGTGTTTACCACTTTTGTCCCAAGCTTGAGGACCCAAGCTCACTTTTATGTTCTCCTTAAGGCCTATTATTTTATATCAATTGAGATCTAGTCAAGTAATATATTAGTATTTACCATATTTGGCTCGGGTTTGTTTACTCATTTCATTCCATGTTGCTCTCCTTGAAAATCCTCAATGACTCAAGCCCACTCTTAGTTTTTTTTACGCAATATCATCTTATTTCTGTAATGCCCCATTTTGACATTACTACCTGAACTACTATTATATGTATATTTGTTTGATTATGAGACTTTGTCAGTTTGACGACACTGTGGACATATGGTTCTATTATTTTGCCGATATATATATGTGTGTGTGATGTTAGTATTAGGGTACGTAGTCATGTTAGATATGCATCATGTGTTAGTTATGTCTCATATATGCAAGTTAATGAATGATGGGTACGTGGATACCGTTAAAGTTATTTGTTGAACGAATGAATGTTATACCAGGTGCATGGTGAATATAATGAATTGATTATTGTTGTTATGTTATGATGAAATGTATGTGTACATGTTGAGGATTTGTGCACAATATTCTAGATTATATGTCGAGGACTGACTTACAAGTTAAAATGGCTAAGTAATAGTTGGATCCTACGAGGTGGGAGAGCCTCGGGGACATGGACTCTGAAAGATAAATGGTATGCAAGTGCTGCATTATTTACTTTCACATGATTATTATGATGTATGGGTGGGATAAGATTTCAGGAAAACTCAACCGCCCAGATTGCTTATACGATGACAAACTGAGTACAAGTGCAACACAGTGATTATGTCGGGTAGACATAGTCCCTTGTTCCATTAGGGGGTGGAAGATTTACCCACCGTTTATCCCCGAAACCCAGAGTCATGGGAGGGATGTGCTATGGCACGCTCCCCAAGGTGTGTGATGATGATTGGTGGTTTCCTGTTGGGGAAGCTTGGTCGATGTAGTCGATACTTCCGCTTACGGGTTCTAGTTGGAGAAGGTCATGGCTTGACACTTCAGGGTAGTCCAGCAGAGGAAATGATAGGATGTGGAAGTTAGTTGTGATTTACGTAGATGATGTAGGTAGATAGGTGTAGCTTGAAGTCAAGATGAAAACAAGATCTAACTGTGTGTGGAAAAACTCTTGATTGATTATATGTCGTAACTCAATAATGTAATAATTGTCATAACTTAATAAGATGCAGTTAGGTAAAAGACTGTACCTTGCAAACTATGTTAAACATGTGTTAGTGAACAATAAATTTCATGATTATGATTGATGTATGTGATTTAGTACTGTTAGTGTACTTACACGAGGTATGTAAGCAGTAGCTACGCTTACATAACTCACCTACATATTTATAAATTGCGTGAAATATTGTTGAATAATAATGTTAATTATTGTCGATTAATAATTGATTATTGTTCATTAATAAACGAGCTATGGTTAACCTAGGTAGTAAGTAATGCAATTTATTAGTAATGCTTGATTGATTGTTATTAAATTTATTTAGTCAAGACTAAGGGTTAAAAATGTTAAATGCAATTATCATGCCAATTAGGTTAATATTAAATTGATCTGTTAATATTAATTATGTGTTGATAATGTTAATTGATGATAATAAAACTATCATTATCATTAGCAATGGTTGTTAATTAGTTTAATTATAAACTAAAGTGTAATTAATATGGAACTAGGTGAAGGAGTTGATTAAGTCTTAGTTAATATTAATTAATTAATATAAATGTACATTCATAATGATGTGAGTTATTGATAGGATTATTATTGATAATTGATCAATTAAATTAGTTTGAATTTATAATTAAAAGGGTAATTAGCATATTAAAAGTGTGTTAATCATTAGTTAAATGACTAGGTTGTTATTAATTAATCAATGACAATTAGTATTAATTAATTAACTGATAGATCATTATCAATTAAATGATTATTACGAATAGTTGGATGTTGAACAAAAGAAATAATGATATATTATTATAATGATTAATTAATAGAAACTGTTGTAAAACATGAAGGTGATAATTGCATAAATTAAATTGTTATTATGTCACTGCATTAATAAATTTAGTTGACTTTTACATATGGTATTAGCATCAAGAATTAAAAAAAGATAAATATTTATAATTCATTGGTTAATTAATTAATTAATTAATGTATTGATAAGTATTAATGAATGTGGTCATGTCTCGAGGAAGGAAGGAAATGAGGACTGACATATTAGTTGGAATTTAATTTGGATTTGTAGGAGAACTTAGAAAATTGCAGAGCAAAAAAGAAGGGGTTTGGTTGGAGAAATTTCAGAAGGGAGAAATTGTGGTTGGCTTGTACTCGGCTTGGGCTCGGGGGTCCAAAGGGGTACCTTTGGAGCTAGGTGGTCGGACAAACCTCGCCAGTTGGCAGGGTGGCATACTTGTCCGGTCGGTTGAGTTTCAAGGGTTTGGAAAGGATTTTAGTTGCAGGGCTACAGCAAGGCAAAGGAAGCAGCAAAAGGGATCAGCAAAGCAAAAAGGAACAACTAAAAAGGGACATCAAGCTATCTACCAGGTAATTCTCATTCAGGTATAAATCCCTTCTAAATATTAATTATGAAAGTTTTAACTCATGAAATTATTATTGTAAATTTATGCCTATATATATGCTGCAGAAAATTATGGTAGAATAGTAACTAGTATATTTTTTTTTTACAGACCTGTAAATGATATTTCATATGATATTTTACAGTCACTTAAACTAAAACAAAAACCCTAAATTAAAACAGAAATTTGAACAAAATCAAAAGAGAGAATATTTTTATTGAGAAAATCTGAAGTCTAGGACATGGGTCCTACACATGGTATCAAAGCGAGGTTTGAAAACTCAGACCTCGGGGCTTACTACAATTTAACGGAGCATTTAGAACAAAAAAAATATATAGAGAAATTTACATTAGACATAATTTCTTTTTGGAACTTCCCATCAAGCCGAGTGAAGAAATATCCTTGAACAAAGGAAAAGTTACTTTGACCTGCAAACCTACGGCTCACCTGCAAAACCATGAAAAAAAATATATATAACCATGACCATGAGAAATAACCATGAAAATATTAGTATGTTATAAATGTAATTGAAATGCATATTTTTGGGGGATTCAAAGACTATCATTATTCTTTTTATATATTATTATAAAAAGAAAAGGAGGAAAGGGTTATTTTATATATATATATATATAAGCTCAATAAAATTTATTTGAAATATATATATAAATAATATATATTATTATAACAAAATTTCAAAAAAATAATAATAAATAATAACAAAAAAGTATATATAACCTATATATATGTTACATATATATGAAATAGGGTTAATATAAAAAAAAAACCTTATTAAAATTTAAATTCAAATATTTGATAAATTATTTAAAAAAAATACAATAAAAAAATTGTTTTCGTTTGAAATTTTTTTTGGCACAGCCCTGCGCGGTCCTGGGTCGGCCTAGGCGCAGCCCAACGGCCATGAGCCAGCCTGGGCGCAGCCCTACGTGGCCATGGGTCGGCCTGGGTGCAACCCGACGGCCATGGGCCAGCCTGGGCGTAGCCCGATGACCATGGGTCAGCCTGGGCATGCATCCCAGTGGGCCAGCGCTCGACCAGCGCGGCCTGGGATCAGCCGGCTAGGTCGTCTTGTGGCCTCGGTACAGGGGGGAAAACCCCATCGAATGCAAGGAGGAGAGGGAGGTGGAGGGCGCGCAGCTCTGTGGCCACTCCACTCAAGCCCCCCCAAAAAAATAACTACTACTGCTTATAAAAAAATAAAAATATATACTCCAGCTCTGTGCGCGAATAGATGTATGGTAACTATCCCGACAAAAGATTTTTTTTGAAAGGAAACATCACGCAGACATGTAACTAGCGTAAAATCCAGACAAACTACATTCGTAAATTGGACATCAACTACCATACACTACTTTTTTTAACAGAACCAAGAACAGAACTCGACCTTCTGCACTATGTGTAACCTAACTATGAGGATACATGTAACCACGACCTCCGGCTAGTGCCCAATGCTTCTGCACCACCGCTTCTCCTTTGCAGAATTATTATACCATTAAGAGTCGCCCAATGGTATGTTAACTAGGTCTACTCTATCGCCTCCGTCGGCTGGAGTTGCAGAGCTCATAGCCAAAACTGGACGAGGGAAAAGTGACCCAAGCACGGAGAAGCAGGTTTTTACACCAAGTTTCCTTCAGTCAGGGAAGAGCAAGCAGGTGTCTGTCATGCATGTACCCACCTCTATCACTTCATGCTGACACCCACCTGGAATAGGGCGTAGACAAAACCCTGTCTTCTCGATGCATATGCATTCGAATTTGTATATATAACTTAATTTAATGTTATACCATGATTTAATGACACAAAAAAATAAATTATTAATTAGGTTATATACAATTTAAAAACCTTAATTAAATTAAAACCTTAAATTAACTCTTAATATAATTAAATTTTTTCTTTTTTTCAGTGGAAAAAATTCTTACTATTGCTATTCATATTTATGAATCAAATAGTACAAAATATCAGAAGTCTGCTTACAGCCTCATACTCCCCCTACAACCATAACAGTTTTACAGATACATTCAAAATATGGGACTAACAGTAAATACAAAAAAGACTTTCTGCCCAACACCCTATATCCAAAATAGATCAAATCCTACTAATGGGATTCATACAGGTTGACTCTTCCATGTTCACTACAAGTGTTTTCTAAGAATTCCTCCCATATGACAACACCTTCAATCTCCCCATGTGTCGCCTTAGATAGTGCATCAACAGTATAGTTGTGTTGACGGTAAATATGCTCAAAGGAGATGTCATTAAACAATTTGATCTTTTCCCTAATTCTACTACACCAGTGTTGTAAAGCTATGACCTTTAATTGGTATTTCGGAAGTGCCCATTTGATAGTCACCCTAGAATCCCCAAAGATAGCCAGATCCCGTAGTCCCATGACATTTGCCACCGTAATAACACACCAGAGTCCAAGTAGTTCTGCTTTAGTATCCGTGCCATTACCCACATCCATCTTGAGGGTAATAAAGTGTTCTTTATTTATATATATCACCCCTCCGACAGCAGGAACCATCAATAGATGACCCATCAAAGAACCCAACCGGTTTCTGACAGTCAAAGGAGAAGCTGACAATATCTTTGCCAGCCCTCCCCACCGGTACCTTAGTGTAATCTTTAATTAATGCCACAACCTTGTGAAATGTTGCCCGAAGATTGGGTTGCTCATCCTCGAAAATAACCCTGTTCCGAACCCACCATACCATGCAGGAAATTAGTGCAGGAAGGTAAGGAATGCTATTGCAATGCTGATTCCAATAGTATACATTTTCTGCAAAAATACCGAGTTCCCAATGCATATCCAACTGTAAATGTGATATAATCCTATGCCAAAGTGTTCTGGTGAATTCACATTCCACTAAAATATGTTGTGAAGACTCAGCATTGTTCCAACAAAGATAATAAATACCAGGACCCGTCCATCCCTTCACCGCCAAGTTTTCCCATGTCTTCAGCCTACCCAAAAGGGCATGCCACATGAAACATTGCACCTTCACCGGTATCTTCCAATCCCAAATAGCCTTATACCACCAATTAGCTGGATACATGCCACTATGCGTGACAATAGCCTGATAAGCCACCTTTTCTGTAACCAAACCAATAGCCCTATTTTTAGTCCATATAATACTATCATTCCCATAATTAAGTCTGCATCCAATAGAATTGAGTTTGTCAATATATTGAGCCCATTTTGTCGCCTCATAGCCCTCTAACCTCAATTCCATATCAGTTAACCAATAAGAATGCAGAGTACTATAATTAGTCCTTCTAATCTTACTGAGTGTAGCATGATCAGACCGATGCAAGGACACAATAATATCATCAGAGAGATGATACTCCTCCTCCAATCCCAATATTGGGTCAATCCCCACATAAATATTTGTGCCATTTCCAACCCTCCAGGCCAAATCACTGGCCATCAAATCATATACCTTCAAAAAACCAGCCCATATCGGTGACGCTCCCCTCTATTTTTTGAACGGGCTTCGCATCCTTGCATAAATGTCCATCTTGTTGTATTTATCTCTAAGCACAGTAGTCCACAAAGTAGGGCCAAACATCCCTCGCCATAAACATTTCATTCTTAGTGCATAATTTAACAATGACAGGTTCCTTATGCCCCACCCCCCCTCCACATTTTGTACGAGCAATTTGTTCCCATCCAACCATCACCATACTTCGGTTTGTCGTACCCCCAGACTAGAGAAATCTAAAAAATAACTTCCTGATACACTAAACAATGGAGCACGGAATCTGCATCAATGAAAACCAGTACACAGTAATCCCTGTAAGAACTGAATTGACCAATGTGAGTCTACCTCCCACAGATAAGAATTTAAAAGTCCAATGGTTTATCCTTTTCTCCACCTTCTCAACCAGCCATACCCAATCATTCTTTCTATATGAGCAGGGTTTAAGAAAATACCCCAGATACTTGAACCCAGCTTCTAGTTCACAAAATTGATATGGCAATATACGCTTGAGACTATCCAGGATTTGTGCCCCAATACCAAAATGGTAAATGTTAGACTTGAGAAAATTAACTAACATACCCGAGGCATTACAAAATGCATTAATAGCAGATTGATAGCATTGCCATTCCCCAACAGTAGCCAATCCAGCAAGCAAAACATCATCCACGAAAAGGGAATGGGTGTGAGATAAACCTTTAGCAAGAGTAATACCTTTGATGTTTCCAGCCACTTTAGCATTTCCAATCAATCGGCTGAGGCCCTCGATAACCAGCAGAAAGATAAGTGGTGACAATGGACATCCTTGTCTCACCCCTCGAGAGATTTTGAAAAACTCAGATGGTGCTCCATTGACCAATACAGAAATGTTATTCGTAGTGATACATGCCATGATCCACCTCTAGACTAGTGGAGGAACACCGATCTGTATGAGGATCAACCATAGGTAGTCCCAATTAATCCTATCGTAGGCCTTCTCCAAATCAATTTTGAGTAATAATGCCGCCATCTTCCTGGATTTAACCAAATGAATAACCTCTTGTGTAATGCCAATGGCATCCAAGATTTGCCGGTCCTGTAAAAAGCCAAACTGCTCCCCAGATATATGTTGTGACAGTATAGGTTTGAGTCTAAGAGCAATAACCTTTGATATGATTTTGTATGCCAAGTTGCAAAGAGCAATGGGCCTAAAGTCTCTAAATGTACTAGGCTTGTCAATCTTGGGTATAAGAGTCAAAAAGGTGGAATTCAAGCTATTTGTAATATAGTCCTCAGTCCTGGAGAACTCCACCATTTGTAGAATGTCCTGGCCCATAACATCAAAAAAGGCCAAAAATAGCTCCATAGTCCATCCATCCGGACTTGGACTTTTGTCTCTGGAAAACCCTTTCAAAACCTGCTCAATTTCAAATAAGGTAACCTCCTTACATAAATCAGCAGCATTGTTCTCATCAATCATCACCAGATACTGTCTAGCCACCTATGACTGGTCAACAAGGCCAATATCCCCATCCTTAGTGTATGCTCCACTGAAATGTGAATGAGCAGCACTGAGAAGATCATCCAAACCGCTAATGACATTTCCATCCGAGTCATTTAGTTCTCAAATACTGTTAGTATTCTTCCTATGCGAGGCGAAGGCATGGAAGAACTTTGTATTCCTGTCACCAGCTTGGATCCATACCGCCCTACTTTTGATGCGCCATTCCAATTCTTCCTGCAGAAACAATGCATCCCTTAATGCTTCAACATCTTTAATTTTCTTACTAGTCTCCTCATCCCCTTCCTCCCCCAAATTTGCAAGTGACAGCTCCTGTAGCTGTCGATCCAACTTTTCCAGGTCACCACGATCTGCCTTTTGCTTACACTTAATCCATTTCGAGACCAAACCTTTCAATCGTCTGAGTCTCTCCACAAAAGAGTCCATAGGATTCATATCCGCAGGCCTCTCAACATTGACCCAGAAATCCCTAACCAACTTACAGAAGTCAGTATTTTCCAACCACATACTATTAAATTTGAATGGGTATTTAATCTTGCAGATGGTCTCATCAAATTGAAAATATATGGGCCAATGATCAGAGAATTTTGAAGTGCCAACCCAAGACCTATGTTTACCCCGCATATTTAAGAGATCGGCCTTTACAAGAAAACGGTCCAATCTTTTGTGGATACCCTCACTGCCATCACGACCATTGGTCCAAGTTGGAAAGAGTGAACCTCGCATAACATCCACCAAATCGTAAGTATCCAATAAAGTATTGAAGTACTCTGCTAAGTCATCCAGTCGAGCATGAGATCCCCAAATTTCACCCGCAACCCGGGTAAAATTCATATCACCTGCTATGATAAGGGAAGGATTTTGAAGAAGTCCAGAATTGCACAGAGAATTCCAAAAAGGAACATGATCCTTGTATGGGCCATACAAGTTCATAATAGTTAAAGGTCTGAGGCTAACAGTGTAAGCCCCCTCCAGAAAAATACCCCAGCGGGTTCTGTATGCCCTGAAATCATAGTGCTTGGGGTTCCACCCCACTAACAAACCACCCGACAAACCCCTAGCATCTATAGAAGCCAATTCCCAACCGGGAAGAATATGAGCCATCTTCTGAATGGCCATCAAATCAGAGCACATGGTCTCTTGTATTAAGATCAAAGAAGGGCTAGTATCCTACATAAGATGGGTGAAAGCCCTAGCCCGTGTGGCCTTCCCCATACCCCTAATGTTAAGAGAGAGTATTGACATTATGAAACCGCCCCCGGAGGCATCCCAACTCTAAGTGCCTCAGCATAACTAAAAGTATTACCCTGCTCCCTTACCAACACATTCCTATCCAGCCGATCAGACAACGGTATAAACGTCGCACCAACCTCCTCATCACCCACCCCAGGTTTCCTGGGAGACTTGAGGATCGTGACATTGCTAAATTTATTGGCCGAAATGGGTAAAATATGGGGTTTGAGAGAGGGGTTTTTAGAATAGACATTTAAGGGGGTTCCAAGGATTCGTATCAGTCGAAACCCCCCCCAACGAAGCCCCACAGGTTCTGGACCCAGAGGAAGGGGAGGTCCCAAAACCACTCAGTGGCAATCCAGAGTTACAAGTCAGAGCCTCATGGGGTGACAGATCTGAAACCCTATCAATAATGGCTATGTCAAGTTCCGTTTCCAGGAAGGTCAAATTCACCTCCACATCTGAAAAGGTTGGGTCAGGTATTGTAAAGGGGGTCGAAACAGAACCAATACCAGGCTGAGTACAAGAGTATCCCCCACCCAATCCAGACGCAATAATTTTATCTGAAATAGGGGAGGGTCTGCATAATTCACAAGCATCCCTCACAACCTCGTGTGCACAGACATCCGCTCGGGGAGCCACAAAATTGTCAAAACCATAATCCAACCAAAGCTTGACCCTTCCCTTGGAGATACGTTTATCAAGTGATTTTTCCTCACTTAATAAGAAATCTAATTCATCAACATTCAAATCTTTATATGGAGTGTGAGAGGCATTCAACTTACCCAGCGAAGCAGAAGATGTGTAAGTGCCCAAAACATGAGTCTGAGCGTCCACCGACAGCCCTCTCTCATTCACAGGAGACCACGCAGGTGTTTCAAAACCATCAACCCCAGCCTTTTGCCCCAACAGCTTCGGGCATCTCGCCAGAACATGTCCAGTCTCCTGAAGGTTATAACATCTGAAAGGCATGCGGTAATAATCCAGCTTATGCATGTATTTTAAATTACACCAACAAATCTCGACTTCCACCGGAAGTCCACGACCTAGGTCCAGTTCCACCATGAACTGAGCCACAAGCCTATCGACTCCATGAAGGGACCATTTATCAGAGCGTACAAAGGACCCAAAATGATTAGCCAACCCCATAAGTATATTCTCAGTCCAAAGAGCAATAGGGAGTCTCGGGAGCAACATCCATAGATGCCGAAGAGTCTGTCGCTCCCTAAGCAGATCAAAGTCGAGATGCCACCGTTTAAGGAAAATAGACCCATCTTTAAAAGTCCATTTCCGCTCCAAAATGATACCAGTTTGTCCATCCTCCGGTAGAATAAACAAAATCCAGCGGTTAGGTAGCAGATTAACCCGCGGAGTAAGCCCGAGAAGGGGCGTCCAAAATTTTTGTACCCAGTCCAAGATCTCCGCTTTGAAGCCGGACGTAAACTCCAAACGACCCACAACCGCCCTCTCAGAAAGCATTTCCACGCGCTCCAAATTCGTGACCTCTGGGATAACAAATTGATGATTGCCTTCCCACTCCTTTATCGTCTTATATCTGCAACGATGGCGAGCCCGTCTTCTATGAAAAGCCACCCTTTTAGAGGACAACTCTGCGGCCCCTCCCCCAAGGGAAGCACAGTGTGTATTATCATCTAGTGGCTCCTCCTCCAGAAACGCCGAAGTAACCTCTGCCACCTTCTCGAACCCCTGCTCCAGTCAGTCACCCGAAGGACGTAAAGGTGGATAGGGTTCCATGATAGAATACTAATACCAAATCCCAAGAATAGGAACCCGTCACATCTCCAGTACGGGAGTCAGGCCAGGTGTAGTCACCAATACAACTAAGTTGTCCGCAGATAAGGACAGGTGTGGGTAGTCTCGCAATCGGGTAAAATCACAAACAATGATCACATGCCCAAAATAACCAGCATCAACCCAGCACCTAGATGCCAGGGGCACAATAACCGGTTACCCAAATAGACCATCACCCAAGTAAAACCACATACACAGACCCATCAATCATATACACGCCCATAGCTGGCCACGGACAACCCCCAAACCACAAACAGAAAACACTGCAAAAAATATATATATATATTTGATATCAACTTCCCACTTTTTTATTATGGCTTGGTTGGTACTAGAGTCAGTCCGTAGAGCTGACTGGACTCCAAGCCCCACAGTGTTTTCATAGCAACAGGGAGTAAACCCTGCAAACGACCCTGTAAAACTCCATATTCACATGGCAAGTGATTTTATGTGGGTCATTCCAGAGTAGATTGCTTGTAAGGTTCTTGTCTCAAAAAAAAATTCCCACCCACAACATAAAAAACTAGTTTCTCACCTTGGAAGGTTATTGGCCTCCATATTAAGGGATTTTTCCTCATGGGGAAAATCGCTCGCTTGGAAGCTGACAATCTTCCCAAGTGAGTTATTTTATTCATCCCTTACTTAATGAAATGCAACTCAGAGCCAATTAAATATTTTAAACTACTATATTTATTCCTTTCTATGATCACATATCTTAAAAACTGCAAAACTAAATTCTCATGGTTGTTTGGTAATTTTATTGCCTTTACCGACTCATTAGTAGACATGGGGGTCATTAGAGATATGGAAATTTCATGGCTCTTTACTCTCTTGAATGTTTACTAGTTTGTTTTCTTCACAATTACGCACATACTTGTGGTCTTTCTCTCCAATAGGCAAGTATGAATTATTAAGTATAGTAAACATTTTCATTTTCATTTTTAGAAATTTTGTTTTTTTCAAACTGGGTAGGAATTTTATTCACAGTCATAGATATTTTTTTTCAATTAGTTTTATTTGATTTATTTAACTAGCATTTGCCCCTTGAGGGGCAAAAGTGAATGCTGGTAGGAAAAGAGGAAAGTTGGGTAAAGTTCCACCCTTTTCACAAATAACACTTCCTGAAAACTTCCGAGTTTTGAAATGAGAAGAAAACATTAAAGACATTAATTCTTCTTATTGATTTGGCATGAAACAAACACGAGTCATGGTTCCCACCTGTGTAGTGCTGCTGGAAACGGTGTCAAACAAGTTGTATTCTTGTATGCTTGCCTATGTCCACTGGCCACCATCCATTATGTAAACAAATCTTTGGTCATTAGCAATTGATAACATATTGAGAGCATACGGGTGAAATACCAACATCTTTGGAGGAGTTGTGGGCATACGAGTGTCTGAAGCTGAAGAGCATACGGGGCTTGGAGCACACGACAAAGCTTAGAATCCTAAGTGTTCATGGGATGTACGAGTTAGAAGAGCTGCCAAGTATGGAGCCATTGACATCCTTGAAGGAGTTGTGGGCAGACGGGTGTGTGAAGCTGAACAACATACATGGCTTGGAGCACGCAATAAAGCTTAGAATCCTAAAGGTTGTTGGGATGTCCGAGTTAGAAGAGCTGCCAAGTATAGAGCCATTGACATATTTGGAGGAGTTGTGAGCAGACGAGTGTGTGAATCTGAACAACATACGGGGGTTGGAGCACGCGACAAAGCAAATAGGGTGCTCCCAGGAAGGAGTGTGCCTAGGGAGGGTGCACCCAGAATGCAATGTGCTTGGAAAAAAACATGCTCATGAAGTACGCATCATCATAAGCATGCCTGGAAGAGCCCCCAGAAGATAGAGTGCTTGGGAGTGCACCCAAAACCCAATGCGCATTTAGAAATGTGTTCCCAAAAGGCTGAGCAACAGAAAGAGAGACAAAAAGGCATAAGCCTATTCAGGAGTGCAGGTGAAGTAGCATGGAGATGCACCACCACCTAAACCCTTCGAGAGTGACAAATGTGTCCTTCCCACATAAAAAAAAATATAAAATATATTTTGAAATCCATAATGAAAAGTGAGGTTTCAGAGCTCTGCCGTATATAATTCTCTCAATCCCTTATTTTGAAATCCATAATGAATAGTGAGGTTTTGTAGTGTGCTTGGGAGCACGCTGCAAAGCTTAGAATCCTAAGTGTTATTGGGATGTACGAGTTAGAAGAGTTGCCAAGTATGGAAACATTGACATCTTTGGAGGAGTTGTGGGCACAGGAATGTGTGAAGTTGAAGTGCATACGGGGGCTAGCTATGCTAACAAAGCTGTTGAAACTAAGCATTCGTGGGTGCTGCAAGATAGAAGTGGTGGAAGGTGTTGAAGATTTAACAAGGTTGGAGAAGCTTGATGTCTTTAAATGCCACAAATTACAGTGTCTGGTCCAACTAATCATTTGAGGTATAGTTAGTTGATTTATTAGAATATATACAATTTATATTAATTTATGTGTAAGTAATCATATAATAATTAATTGTATTAATCATATTAATCCTATTAATGTGTAAGTAATCATATTAATTTAATCCATGTGTAAGTAACCATAAGTTTGAATTAATTATATTCGAAACCATAAGTTTGAATTAATTATATTTGAAACCTAAACTAATTCTACAATGAAAACATAAAACATTATATAATCATGGAGGAAATTAGAAGTTTATAAAAGTCATGAACAAGGAAGAATGGCATCTTTTGATCATTTTTAGAATTTGCAATTGCATTTGTGAAGAGGGAGAGCTAGTGGATGACTAGTTTCTTGCCTTAGCCAATTTCGAGGGTGAAAGATTCCCATGCAAGTTGGTAATTGGAAAGGTCATTTAGACCTTTCATTTGGAGCTTTAATGGAGTCTTAATTTGTAGGTGTAAGATACAGGGCAGCTCATGATTTCTTCTAGTACAACTCATGGTTTCCTCTAGTGCAGCTCACTCCTTCAACCATTTCAAGTTTTCATGGCATATTCTTGATCCTTGAGGGAGGGCATTTTTGGTGAGCTATTGTACTCTTTGGGGGAGCTTCTCTTGCCCCATTTCTTTTATAATATGAATTAAATACTCTTTTATTCATCTCCATAAAGTTTCAGAATGAAATTCCAAGTGGAAATGTATAAATCTGATTTTTAATGAAGAAATGGTGTCATTTTCCCCATAGCTCTTGCATAGCGCTCTTGTGGTTGCATATAGTTAGTGAAGGAATTCCATTTCGACTTCATGTACATGTCAGATGATCTATACCTCTGTAATAACCATACCAGAAGATCCACAAGTCGAGATTCCAAGAAAAACCATGTTAAATTTCTCATTAATAGACAAACAGTGCCATTTCCCCACTACCTTGTGAACCAATGTGATGTTGATGGATTCGAATGGATAAGTAAACTACTGATGGTTTATTGATGAATGGATTGTTATTGATGTATTATATTAGTTTAATGTTCAGTAAATAAGCATTTGGAGTCATTATGTTGAGTTTCATATCATTTGAAGAAGATTGTCGGAGAAGATTGTCTATCATTTCCCCCAAGGCTGAAACTAGTCTTTTTGCATCTGATTTAAGGGAGTTATAGCAGACATTAAAAGTTGAATGGTGATGCATATGAGTCCAAGTTGATGTCATTTATATGTCCCATGCTTCCATTCATAAATTAGATTTGGATTGAGTGCATTTGGAAAGTCATTTTCGTCATCTACCCCTAGGGGATTTGAACCACAATTTACTAGTAAAACTCCATACAATGACCAGATTTCCAAAGGGGTTTGCAGAAGTATTTTGATGGGTCTAAATCATCCCTTAACATCATAATAAAGTCCTAATATCATTCATACACATTCTCCTAATATCATTCATACACCTTCTCAAAAGATTTGGGAGCATTTGGAGTAAATTGGAGACCTAGAGCTCAAAACTAGTCAAAGATCGAACTAGGGGAAAAAGTGAAAAATTTGCCATTTGAATAAAATTATTAAGAAGGGACATTACACAGGAGATGGCCTTACCTGAACCAAATGTGTCAGCACTATCACCAGAGACCATCCTTATATTGTGCTCGCTAGAAGCAATAAATGAAACACTTTGAGGACTACAAAGAGGAAGTGTTACCTCAGAAGTAGAAGTGGAGGCCCCTCCACTAAGGGAGGAAATTCCCGTAGTAGAAGTGAACATGGTACCGAGATCTCTGCATCAGGATATAACAAGGGAGCTTCAGAAGATAAGGCTTCCATAATTTTTAGGGGGTTGAGTAGGGATACGAGCAGAGTCATGGTTGGAAGAGATGCCCGATGCTTAACTTTACAGGAATACACCTCCACGTCCAAGTCCAAGATCGCCATATTTCAACTAAAGGGGGTTTCTTTGAATTGGTGGAGGAACCAAGAAAGGAAGTTGCACCTTACACCAGACATGGTTCCATGGGAACTATTTGTGGAAAAGTTCAAAGGGAAGTACTTACCGCATCCTACCAGGAAGAGAAAGCAGGGGCACTTCATGCCTTGGCTCAAAGGAATCTATCCGTGGAGTATTATGAAGAAAGGTTCATGGAATTAGTCAAGTGTGTCCCTTACTTGGACAATGACGAACGTCGGGTTGAGCGTTTCGTGTATGAGCTCAATACCAAGATCAGGGCCCAAGTACGGATGTGGAAACTGACTTCTGTTGTCGAAGTGGTTGATTGCGCTCGTTACACAGAGGAGATGCTGGGTGAAAAGCCCATCAGGTCATTCAAATCTCAACAGTCAGAGTTTGTGGGGAAGGCTCCTCGAAGCTACCTCGGGGAGGGTATGCGAGGCCACCTCCCTATGGAAACAGGTACACACCAAGGGTCGCGGCGGTAGACAAGTCAGTGGCAACTAGAGCAGTACCCCAATCAGCCACAGGAACTCACCAGGGTGTGAGGAATTTTAGAGGATCAGTTGACAGGGGAAGGGGTCCCAGGGGGAGGAACCTCTCTCAAAGGTCTGAACAGGTTATCTCACCCACTCCATTACAGGTTGCTTGTTGGGGATGTGGAGGTCCACATTACCAGTGTGACTATCCCGAATTACAATCCGGTACAGTGCATCGAGAAGGAAATGCTCCAATGGGGAGTGGGGGTAGTAGGCATTAGATCTCAGTAGCAGTAAACAACCATCAGGTAGAGCACCAATCCACTGTGGTGGAATCATCAAGTACAGTCAATAATGTTAAACTTAGAATATTGTTTGATCCTGGTGCTACAAATAGTTTTATTTCTCCATATGCATTGGACAAATGTGGGTTAGAAGCCTACGAGGATGACGATTTCAACTTAGTCGAAATGGCTTTAGGGGTAAAGCAAGTTGTAGGACCTAGTGTCGACAAGTGCATAGTGGATCTAGGGGTGTGTGTTACATAAGTCAAGGTGTACGTCACCACCCTCGGAACTTATGATCTCATCATAGGTATGAACTGGATTGAGGAACATCGAGCTTTCTTGGACTATTATGGAAAGAAAGTTCTTTGCGTTGATGACAAAGGAGAGGCCATCGAGATCCAAGGTGTCAAATGGAAGGTGTCTCTACATTTCATATCCACGATGAACGTAAAGCGATGTATACAACAGGGATGTCAGTTGTACATTGTTGAAGCGGTAAACAATGAGAAGGGACCCTTCTTTGATGAGTACCCAGTGTTAGCCGAGTTCAGTGACATCTTTCCAAAGGAATTGCTCAGATTACCTCCTAAAAGGGAACTCGATTTTACCATTGAGGTAATACTCGGTTCAGAGCCAACATCGAAGACACCATACAGGATGACGGCCCCAAAACTTTGTGAGTTGCAAATGCAGTTGAAGGAGCTGCTATACCTAGGGTTCATCAGACCAAGTATTTCACCTTGGGGAGCACCAGTAATCTTTGTGAAGAAGAAGGATGGTTCCTTCTGTCTTTGCATCAATTACCGAGATTTGAACAGAGCCACAATGAAGAATAGGTACCTAATACCCTGAATTGATAACCTCTTTGATCAAATGAAAGGGGCGTCAGTCTTCTCAAAGATCGACTTGCGATTAGGTTACCACCAACTACAAATTATGGACGATGACATACCTAAGACTTCTTTTCGAACAAGGTTTGGGCACTATGAGTTTGTAGTGGTACCCTTTGGTTTGACCAATGCCCCAACTATATTCATGAGCCTCATGAATAGCGTGTTTCGAAAATACTTAGATTGGTTTGTGCAAGTCTTCTTGGATGACATCCTTATCTACTCCAAGAAAGAAAGGGAGCACAAGGAACACTTGCGAATAGTGTTGCCATGCTTAAAAGAACACAAGTTGTACGGTAAGTTGTCCAAATGCTTGTTCTATCAGAAGGAGATCCATTAACTAAGGCATATAATTTTCGGTGAAGGAATTTTAGTGGACCTTGAGAAGGTAAAGGCCATAATGGATTGGCCCATGCCAAGGAATGCACATGAAGTGAAAAGCTTCATGGGGTTAGCCGGGTATTATAGAAGGTTTGTTGAGGGTTTCTCAAAAATCGCAAAACCCATAACTACCCTACAGCGTAAAGGCATCAGGTATGAATGGACGGATGAATGTGATGTCGCATTCGCCAAGTTGAAAATACTATTGACGAGTGCACAAATTCTATGAGTGCCAGATATGGAGAAAGAATTCATAGTTTGCACAGATGCCTAAAGGCAAGGTTTAGGTGCAGTGTTGATGCAGGAAGGTGGGGTAATAGCTTATGCGTCGAGAAAGTTAAAAACACACTAAGATATTTAGCCTACCCATGACCTAGAGTTGGCTGCGGTGATGTTAGCTTTGAAGCTATGGAGACATTACCTTGTTGGGCGAAGCTTTGAGCTCAAGTCTGATCACCAAAGCTTAAGGTATATCTTCACTCAGAGAGACCTAAATTTCAGGCAAAGGCGATGGAGTGAATTCATGAGCGGGTATGATTTTGGGATTTCATACATCAAAGGGAAGGAGAATGTGGTAGTTGATGCCTTAAGCAGAAAATCAATACTTTTCTCTGTTATACCTTTGAAGGTTGATTTGAGGGAAAGAGTACTAGGACAACTAATCGAGGATAGTTGGTACCTAAAGGTCACATCAGCACTCTAGAATGGGAAACCAGTGGGACCTAAGTTTTAATGCTATGAGTTGGAATTCGATGGGTTGTTACAATATCAAGGGAGGATGTATATTCTTGAGGAGGGGGATATTAGAGAGACTATCCTTAAGGAAGCCTAGAGAGTAGTATATTGCACACACCCAAGTGTAAAGAGGATGTATGTAGACATGAAGAAACTCTTCTTTTGGGCAGGGATGAAAAGCGACGTGGTCAAATTCATCGCTAGGTGCCTTGAGTGTCAGCAGGTAAAAGCTGATCATCACCACCCGACTGGACTATTGCAACCATATGACATTCCTATGTCGAAGTGGGAGGTTATCTCCATGGATTTTGTGGTGGGATTGCCTCTTACCTCTCATAGGCATGACATCATTATTTTCATCGTTGACAAACTAACCAAACTGCTCACTTCATTCTAGTTAAGTAGACCTATGATGTCACAGATGTAACACATGTGTTCATAAATGAAGTAGTTCGTCTTCATGGGTTTTCCAAGAAGATTATCTCGGACAGAGATTCCAGGTTTTGGACAAGTTTTCAGTCAGCATTAGGTACTCAGTTGAACCTAAGCACCGCATACCATTTGGAGACAAATGGGAAAATAGAGAGAGTGAATCAGGTGATGGAGGACATGCTTAGGATGTATGTCATGGATCAACAGACTCATTGGGAAAAGCACTTACCTTTGGTAGAGTTTGCTTATATCAACAGTTACCATAACTCAATTGGGATGCCTCCATATGAAGCATTATATGGAATGCCATGCAGAACGCCATTGAGTTGGGAAAGATAAGAGTATCGAGTAATTATAGGACCTGAGTTGATTTAGGAGATGGAAGAACAAGTTGTTCAAATTAGACAGCGGTTAAAGGAAGCTCATGATAGACAGAAGAGCTACGCTGATGCGCATAGGGTTGACCGAAACTATAAGGTTGGTGATGTAGTGTTCATCCGCATCAGGCCTAGCAAAGGTTGTCGCCATGATTCATAGGACCCTTTGAAATTTTAGAGAAGGTTGGACTCGTTGCGTATCAGCTTGCACTACCACCCCATTTGCACAAAACTCATAATGTTTTTCATGTATCTATTTTATGACATTATGTAGTTGATGAGTCTCATAAAATAAATTGGAAGGAACTGCAGGTTTCGGATGAGGGGACCATCAAGGTCGAACCGTTACGTATATTGGACCGCAGAGTTAGACAGCTCAAGCACCGTTTGGTGGACTAGGTTAAGGTCCAGTGGGACCGGTATAGCCTAGGTTCTGCTACCTGGGAGGACGCAGAGACTATGCGTCGTGATTATCCCACACTATTTTGACCATAATTTCGGGATGAAGTTTCCTGAAGGGTGGGTGTATATAACACCTCGTTTTGACATTACTACATGAACTACTATTATATGTGTATTTATTTGATTGTGAGACTTCGTCGGTTTGACGACACTGTGGACATATGGTTATATTATTTTGCCGATATATATATGTGTGTGTGATGTTAGTATTAGGGTACGTAGTCATGTTAGATATGTGTCATGTGTTAGTTATGTCTCAGATATGCATGTTAATGAATGATGGGTACTTGGATACCGTTAAAGTTATTTGTTGAACAAATGAATGTTATACTAGGTGCATGGTGAATATAATGAATTAATTATTGTTGTTATGTTATGATGAAATGTATATGTACATGTTGAGGATTTGTGCACGATATTCTAGTTTGTATTTCGAGGATTCACTTACAGGTTAAAATGGCTAAGTGATAGTTGGATCCTACGAGGTGGGAGAGTCTCGGGGACATGGAATCTGAAAGATAAATGGTATGCAAGTGTTGCATTATTTACTTTCGCATGATTATTATGTTTTTTATTATGATGTATGGGTGGGGTAGGGTTTCAGAAAAACTCAACCACCCAGATTGGTTATACGATGACAAACTGAGTACAAGTGCAACACAGTTATTATGTCGGGTAGACATAGTCCCTTGTTCCATTAGGGGGGTGGAGGATTTACCCACCATTTATCCCCGAAACCCAGAGTCATGGGAGGACTGTGCTACGGCGTGCTCCCCAAGGTTTGTGATGGTGACTGGTGGTTTCCTACTTGGGAAGCTTGGTCGATGTAATCGACACTTCCGCTTACGGGTTCTAGCTGGAGCCGGTCATGGCTTGACACTTCAGGGTGTCCAGCAGAGGAAAGGATAGGATGTGGAAGTTATTTGTGATTTAGGTAGATAGGTGTAGCTTGAAGTCAGGATGAAAACAAGATCTAATTGTGTGTGTGGAAAAACCCTTGATTGATTATGTGTTGTAACTCAGTAATGTATGAATTGTCGTAACTTAATAAGATGCAGTTAGGTAAAAGACTGTACCTTGCAAACTATGTTAAACATGTGTTAGTGAACAATAAATTTCATGATTATGATTGATGTATGTGATTTAGTATTATTAGTGTACTTATGCGAGGTATATAAGTAGTAACTACACTTACATAAATCACCTACATATTTAAATTGCATGAAATGTTGCTGAATAATAATGTTTATTATTGTCGATTAATAATTAATTATTGTTGATTAATAAACGAGCTATGGTTAACCTAGGTAGTAAGTAATGCAATTTATTAGTAATGCTTGATTGATTGATATTAAATTTATTTAGTCAAGACTAAGGGTTAAAAATGTTAAATGCAATTATCATGCCAATTAGGTTGATATTAAATTGATTGGTTAATATTAATTATGTGTTAATAACGTTAATTGATGATAATAAAACTATCATTATCGTTAGCAATGGTTGTTAATTGGTTTGATTATAAACTAGGGTGTAATTAATATTAATATGGAACTAGGTGAAGGAGTTGATTAAGTCTTAGTTAATATTAATTCATTAATATAAATATACATTCATAGTGATGTGAGTTATATTGATAGGATTATAATTGATAATTGATAAATTAAATTAGTTTGAATTTATAATTAAAAGGGTAATTAGCATATTAAAAGTGTGTTAATCATTAGTTAAATGACTAGGTTGTTATTAATTAATCGACGACAATTTGTATTAATTAATTAACTGATAAATTATTATCAATTAAATGATTATTACGAATAGTTGGATGTTGAACAAAAGAAATAATGATATATTATTATAATGATTAATTAATTGAAACTGTTGTAAAACATGAGGTGATAATTACATAAATTAAATTGTAATTATGTCAACTTGAAAAGACAATGGCGGTGGAACTGCATTAATAAATTTAGTTGACTTTTACATATGGTATTAGCATCAAGAATTAAAAAAAGATAATATTTATAATTCATTGGTAAATTAATTAATGTATTGATAAGTATTAATGAATGTGGTCATGTCTCGAGGAAGGAAGGAAACGAGGACTGACATATTAGTTGGAATTTAATGGGGAGAATAAGGGTAGTAATGGGGAGCATAGAGTCGGCAAGAAGAGGGGGTTAAGTGCAAGGATGGATTTGGAGGAAGGGACCTTTTTTTGGATGTTTGGATTTGTAGGAGAACTTAGAAAATTGCAGAGCAGAAGCGAAGGGGTTTGGTTGGAGAAATTTCAGAAGGGAGAAACTGTGGTCGGCTTGTACTCGGTTTGGGATCGGGAGTCCAAAGGGGTACCTTTGGAGCTGGGTGGTCGGCGAGACCTCGCCAGTTGATAGGGTGACATACTTGTCTGGTCGGTTGAATTTCAAGGGTTTGGGAAGGCTTTTGGTTGCATAGCTACAGCGGGGCAAAGGAAGCAGCAAAAGGGATCAGCAGAGCAAAAAGGAACAACTAAAAAGGGGCATCAAGCTATCTACTAGGTAATTCTCATTCAGGTATAAATCCCTTCTAAACATTAATTATGAAATTTTTAACTCATGAAATTATTATTGTAAATATATATATATATATGCTGCAAAAAATGATGGTAGAATAGTAGCTAGTATTTTTTTTACAGACCTGTAAATGATATTTTACAAGCGCTTAAACTAAAACAAAAACCCTAAACTAAAACGAAAATTTGAACATAACCAGAAAAGAGAATATTTTTATTGAGAAAATCCGAAGTCTAGGACATGGGTCCTACAATTTCAATTGGGTTGTGGTCTAGCGATAGATCAGAGTAGTTTATCACTACTAGTCCAAATTCAAAAGTGCATTCTATATGGTTGTACTTGCCAAAAAATCCCAAGCCCACTCCCATGTTCTCCTTAAGGATTGTCATTTTGCATTCGTTGGGTTTTTGTGTAGTAGTAGATTGATCGGAGTTTCCGACCACTAGATTAGTTTTCTGCTATGTATATTAAATATTGTATCAAATTAATCATTAAATTATTAATTAGTTTAATTGAAGGGACGTAACCCTTCTTAAGAAATGCTCCAACCTTATAAAAGGCGAGATCTTGTAAAGCGTTAAGCATCTTATCAATTCAATTATATATATCTTATTCAATATGGATCTCGCGTCCTAGTCTTTCTGCCGCATTTGGTATCAGAGCCGCGTTCGGCATCAGTTTCTGCACTCCATCAGTTTCTGCACTCCAGACTCCAGCTGGGATCTTCGTCCATTCTCAACTCACCCAACTCACGCTCCCATTTCGCTGCTCCTACTCCACGCCTCCCTCCTCGGCTCCAGCTTCACAACACCCGCATCCTTCCCTGCTCCGTCTCTCCACGTCCCTCCTTCCTCAGCTTTCATCTTACGCGCCCCTCTCCTACTGCTCACGCGCTCACCCCTCCACCTCGGCTCCCTCTTCTTTTCACTCCACGCCCCATCCACCCCGCGCTGTTCCACCCCCACGCCTGCATTCTCCCACCGCCTACACGCCTGCAACAACTTCCCCGCACAGATCCTCCAGTCGCGCGTCGTCCTCCCATCCGTCCGTTGCTCTCTCATTCCCTCCTTCCCACCTGCTCCCACGCCCCTCCACGTCCTCCCGCGTCCTTCTGCCATCTCCTGCACACACTCCTCCCGCCCACGGTCTCTGCACAACTCACCACACACCACCCGCAGCTACCACATCTGCTGCTCGTCCACGACCACCTGCTCCTCCTCTCGCCCACGCTCTGCGCACAATCACCACCTCTCACACAACACCTCCAGCCCCTGCGCATTCTTCCCTGCGCATTCTCCACCATTCCTCATTCCTCGCAACCTGCAAAAAAAAAAAAATCAAACCTAAAATAATAAAATAAATATTATTATAATAATATAATATTATTAAATAATATTTTTATTTTATTAAAATTTTCCACTTTATAATAAATATTTAAATATAATATTTATTATTTTTATTATAGTAATTATTATTGCTATAATAATTATTATTGATCACCAATTTTTTCGAAGACCTTTTAAATTGTTCTCAATATCCCATAAGCCAAAATTGCGTCCAATTATTCACCACCACACCTAAGAAGCATGACGACAGAGTTAAAAGCTCAAATGGAGAAAATAGAGAAGGATTTCCGAACCTTCAAGGAAATGATCACCAAGAGCCAGGAAGCACTTAAGAAAGAAATTAAGGATGAAGTCATTCAGGTGATGGAGCAGAAGATAGACGACAAGTTCGACATTATAAGCAAGGAACAAAAAATGTTAGATCAAAAAGTGACTGAGAGCCAGAAAGGTATCGAGGAGATATTACAAAAAATGAAGGATGAGGAAAAAAATCATAAACAACATGACTCGGATATGTCGGTTACCCCATCTTCCAATTCTGAGTCACCAGAACACAACAGGATGAAAGGTACTCAATACCAACCATTCGTAATGTACCCGCCGAGAGCAAAAATAGAGATGACGAAATATAATGGAGGAGAAGACCAATGCGTCGCTTGGTTGAATAAAGCAGAAGAGTATTTCGACATATATAACATTACAATGGACGAAGAAAAGGTCAAGTATGCTTCAATGCACCTTGAAGGATATGCCTACAACTGGTATATGTGGTGGAAGGGAGACAACTTCGCATACACTTGGAACTTATTCAAGAATGATTTCTTAAAAAGGTTTCAAGGAATCACAGAAGATGAATTCTTCTCAAAACTTACTAGATTACAACAAAAGGGAAGCGTCGAAGAATTCACGCATCAATGGGAATCCCTCGCTACTAGAGTATTTGGGCTATCCGACAAACAACGGTTGGAAACCTACTTAGGAGGACTAAAACCATACATACAAAAAGAGTTAAAAATGCATGACATAACAAATGTCGAGGCAGAAAGACGAAAAGAAAAAGCAACCGAGGCCAAATTTGATAGTTTTCAATCAAATAAAGGGAAGTCATACTCACAAAGAAACATCCAGTCGACTCCAGAGGATGATACAAACAAATACATCCCTCCACCTAGAAGGGACGATAGGAAGAGCCTCGAGAATCAACGTATGAGGGAAGGAAAATGTCGACGATGTGGAGACAAATGGAACCCTAAACATAGGTGTCGCCCCGAGGACAACTCAAAGAAATTATATACTTGTGAAGCAGAGGAGAATAGTGAATCAAAAGAAGAAGAAGAAGAAGAGCCAGAAGATGAAGAGGAGGAAACCACAAATATGGCAGCCGGGAACGACGAGAACCCCAAAATATCCCTAGCAGCCATAACAGGCATTAGTCAACCACAGACTCTCAAGTTAAAAGGGCATATAAAAAATGAGAATGTTACAGTGCTAGTAGACACTGGAAGCACTCACAACTTTCTTGATATAAGAGTGGCACGAAAACTCAAGTTGTTCGTACATCCAGTTCCAGACATGAAGGTGATGGTTGCAGATGGCAAGAAGATCGAAAAAGTTGGAAAGTGCCACAAGGTGAGACTTCAAATACAAGACTTCGAACTGGAATCAGAACTCTACACCTTACCGTTGGGAGGAGTAGACATCGTTTTGGGAGTCCAATGGTTACAAACATTGGGAACATATTCTGCCAATCATTAAAAGCATTTCATCAAGTTTAAGTGGCAAGGGCAAAATTTTAAGCTATATGGTTTTCATCCACCAAACACACAAGTAGTTTCATCTCAGCAAATGGAAAAACTCATTCGAAAAAGGGCATCAACATACGTAATACAATGTCATCAATTGGAAGGAAAAGAGGAGGAACCAAATGAGTTCAAAAAGGAAATCCAAAAATTACTCCAGAAACATGAACACATATTTCAAGACTTACCCATGCAGCTACCACCAGAAAGGAGTATAGAACACATAATCGAGATTAAACCAGGGTCAAATCCTGTCAAGGTTAAACCATATAGGTATCCCCACCACCACAAAACAGAAATAGAAAGGTTGGTTCAAGATCTACTGAATTGTGGTGTCATCACCAAGAGTAGAAGCCCTTATGCAGCTCCAGTTGTACTAGTACGGAAGAAGGATGGATCGTTTAGATTATGTATAGATTATAGAGGATTAAACAAAATAACAATTAAGAACAAGTTTCTAATCCCCTTCATCGATGACATGCTGGATGAACTTCATGACGCAAAATATTTTTCGAAACTCGATTTAAGGTCAGGGTACTATCAAATCAGGGTCAGATTAGAGGATATCGCAAAGACTGCTTTCCAAACTCATGAAGGACATTATGAATTCAAAGTAATGCCTTTTGGGTTAACTAATGCCCCTGCCACATTCCAGGCAACTATGAATGAACTATTTCAGCCATACCTAAGGAAATTTGTGTTAGTATTCTTCGATGACATCCTTATATATAGCAAGACATGGAAAGAACATTTGACGCATCTAGAAGAGGTTCTATCTCTTCTGAAGGAAAACCAGTTCTATGCAAAAAAGTCAAAATGCACCTTTGGGAAGCAAGAAGTGGAGTATCTCGGTCATATAATCTCAAAGGAAGGAGTTAAGGTGGACCCAAAGAAGATCCAGGCAATGAAGGAGTGGCCCGAACCAAAGAATGTTTCAAAATTGCGAGGATTTTTGGGATTAATGGGTTACTATCGAAGGTTCATCAGGAACTATGCACATGTCACTGCCCCACTAACAAATCTCCTAAAAAGAAATTCTTTTCAATGGGATGATGAAGCAAGAAGATGCTTTGAAACGTTGAAACAAATTATGTCTTCAACTCCCGTTTTGGCAACACCTGATTTTGCAAAACCATTCGTAATCGAATGTGATGCTTCAGGGTTTGGGATAGGAGCTGTGCTAATGCAAGAAGGTCATCCAATCGCTTTTGAAAGCAGGAAGTTGAACAAAAGAGAATACCTACAGTCTACATACAACAAGGAAATGCTTGCCATCATGCATGCATTAACTAAATGGCGACAATACCTTTTGGGAAGTAAATTCCTAATCCGAACAGATCATAATAGTCTACAACACTTGTTACAGCAGAAGACATTAACAACAGAGCAACAAAAGTGGATAGAGAAAATCTCTACCTTCGATATGGAGATCCTACATAAAAGAGGGAAGGACAATGTAGTAGCTGATGCTTTATCAAGGAAAGATGAAGAGATACAAGTCTACGCTGTATCCATGGTGATCCCAGAATTTTTGGACGAAATTCGTAAGGAATATGCCAAGAATTCAGAGGTTTGCTCCATAATTAACAACATAAATCAATATCCGAAGTTTGAATGGAAGAATGAACTGTTATGGTACAAAGGACGTATTTACTTAAGTTCCAATTCCAGTTTTAAGACCAAGGTGCTTAAAGAATCACATGATTGCCCAGCCGCTGGTCATGTAGGAATTTTTAAAACCTACTATAATGCAAGGCAATCATTCTTTTGGAAGGGTATGTATGCTGACATTCACAAGTATGTTGCAGATTGTGACATTTGTCAGCGGAATAAAACTGAGAATATCTCAAGTCAGGGGTTACTCCATCCGTTACATATTCCGAATAAGAAATGGGAGGAAATTTCAATGGATTTCATTGAAGGTCTACCCATATCAGATGGAAAAGACAAAATACTAGTTGTGGTAGACAGGCTAACCAAATATGCACATTTTGTTGGAGTGAAGAAAACTGATTCGGCAAAAGAAACAGCCGAAGTTTTTTGTAAAAATGTCTACAAATTACATGGTTTTCCGAAGATTATAGTAAGTGATAGGGATGCCAAGTTTAAAGGGAACTTTTGGAGAGAGTTTTGCAAGCAAATTGGAACGTCTCTTAACATGAGCTTAGCTTATCATCCCCAAACAGATGGACAGACAGAAGTTGTCAATAAATGCTTAGAAACCTACCTCCGTTGTTTTGTAACTGATAAGCAAAATAAATGGTTCCAATGGCTACATCTTGCGGAATGGTGGTATAATTCTACTTATCATACATCTGCAAGAATGACACCATTTCAAGCCCTATATGGATATGAACCCCCAAAATGGAAGGATTTCATCACCAACCAAGCAAGGGTCGCATCAGTAAATGACCATTTAGAAGAAAACCAAAAGGTTGTCCAAGTACTTAAAGAGAATTTGAATACTGCCAGGAATAGAATGAGACAACAAGAAGATCGACATCGAACAGAACGAGAATTTGAAATTGGAGATTGGGTATATGTAAGACTACAACCCTATAAACAATTATCACTTAAACAAGGTGGAAAAAATAAGTTGGCTCCACGTTTTTATGGCCCATATCAAATCAATAAGAAGATTAGTCAGGTGGCATATGCATTGGAATTGCCAACTACAAGTCGCATCCACAATGTCTTTCATGTTTCATGTTTGAAAAAGATGATAGGTCAACACCAAAAGGCACAAACAATACTTCCCTTGTTAGATGAAGAAGGAAGAATCATATTCGAGCCAGAATCTATCATTGCTACTAGAGAGAAGAGATTAAGAACGCGAGTCATTAAAGAATACCTCATTAAATGGAAAAATATTCCTGAAGAAGATGCAACATGGGAATCATAACAATTTCGACAGTTACATCCCTCATTACCACTGCTTTGAGGACAAAGCTCTTTAAAAGGGAGTGGCAATGCTATGTATATTAAATATTGTATCAAATTAATCATTAAATTATTAATTAGTTTAATTGAAGGGACGTAACCCTTCTTAAGAAATGCTCCAACCTTATAAAAGGCGAGCTCTTGTAAAGCGTTAAGCATCTTATCAATTCAATTATATATATCTTATTCAATATGGATCTCGCGTCCTAGTTTTTCTGCCGCATTTTCCAAAATAAAAATTTTCCCAAAGGACATGGACATATTGAGAGAGTCGTTTAACACCTGAACTTCAACATTTATTTCTATGCCTATTATTACCAAATCCAAAAATTCAAACTTTAATCTCAAGATGATGATATTGTGTTGCTTCACAATCTCTTTTGCTCAATTATAGTTTTGTTCCTACAAATTTAAGATGAACTTGGAACATTATTCTATTCAAAAATCACTAACTAGACTTCTCACCAAAGGATTTGAGTATACATTAAGGGAGTTCAAAGCTTAATATATTTAATATTATTAAATAAGTAATTAATTCATAAAAAAAAATTATAATCTTAAAAGTATAAGCATTTTTAGTATTTTGAATAGATATTTTATTTATAATTAAAAGATTGAAAAATAAAATAAATAAAAGAGGTGATTAACATAAGAATATATATTTAACAAAGGATTGAGCCCTCCTTTGTCTTCTTGATAAATGGATTTTATAGCTTATATTGGTGAGTATTGGCTCATTTGTTATACTTAAATGGACTTTATAGATTATATACTATATAGGGAAAGTTTAAGGAAAGAAGTTGTGGATATAAGGAAAGTTTAATGAAAGAGGTTGTAGATAATTTTTGTTACTAAAAAATATATGAATTTTAATAATGTTTCTTATGTTCTCAATATAGTTCATAAGTGTCAAACCTTCCTAGTAACTTTCAAACATGTTTGAAAGCATCTAAAATTGTAACTTGTTTTTTTTTAAATAAAGTTACAGTTTTTTTTCTATAAACACACTAGAATAAGAATATAATAATAAGATTCTTACTAATTCTTTAATTCTTTTTAATATTGTTCATTTATCATTTAATCTTTCATTGTTTGAACCATTTCACTCTCACCTAATCTTAACTTTATTCTAACCAATTAATTTATTAATTTAATCTTCAATAAATTATTTTAAATTTATTCCTTATCATATACCTCATTCTCTTAATAAATTTTCCTTTCAATATATCCACACCTTTTATTTTCTATTTCCTTCATGTCACCAATCTTTTTAAATTTGTTCCTTATCTTTTATCTCATTGTCTTAATAAAGTCTCCTCTCAATTATATCCACATCTTTAATTTTTTATTTTCTTCATGTAACCAATTTTTTAAATTTGTTCCAAATCTTATATCTCATTCTCTTAATAAATTCTCATCTCAATTATATCCACGCCTTTAATTTTTTATTTCCTTCATGTCACCTATGTTCCTTCAAAGGAATAATTTCCTATTATTATTCCTTCTAAAAATATCCACTATTCATTTCATTCTTTAAATTTCGGCTCTTTATTTAATTATTTATTTTTATTTTTAATACTAATTTATTAATTATATTTTTAACATTGTTTTGATTAATTAATTTATTAATCTTTATCTCTAGAGTAATCTAATATTTATTTTTTTGTCAATTGAGTGTAGATTGGGTGGTTGGGAGAAATGTTGTTATCCTCCCCACCAAGGTTTAAATCTCACTTTGTGACACTTGCTCCTTGGAAGCTAACTTTGACTATGTATTGCTTGAATGAATGTATTTCTAGCCATATCTTGATTCTTCAGAATATTAGGTGTTAGCAATGTTGGAAACTTTTATGAACATTTACATAGTTAAAATCCATAAAGAATACCTAAACTATGATGAATTGTGAAAATCTACATACTCAATTAATTTATTTTCATGAAGTTGCACGTCAATTATTTTTAATTTTTGAACTTTTATTTAACCTAATGTGGTTTCTTATTCAAGCAAATTTTACTGGAAATTTCATATGGTTTTTGCAAAGATGTGAAAATATTTACTTTGGAGGGGTTTTAATCCTCTACACGAATCATATGGATACATCCAAGTCATTGATGGCTCTTTGTGAGTTTCAAGGGGTCTTATGGCATTATGACTATCCATCCTGTCTAGTAATTGAAGAAACCAATCCTTGATAAATCGGCGTGAGTGAAGGAAAATGGGCATCTCGTATCATGTTGATATAGAGTAGATCCTTTGGAAGTGAATCAAAGCATATGACTCATATAGCATAATGAGGATCAATATGGTTGTCACTAATCCTTAACAAAATAGTGTTGGATTTAGTTGGCCCTCGTGGTTTCTTAGTTGGCCCTTGTGGTTTTTCTAAATTGTACCCTAGTGTAATGGATTTACCTTGTGTTTGAAGAACTATTTTTAGGAGTGAGGACTGAAGAACTCTATCCCACTGAATTCAATGTAGAGGAGCCAATGATTTCAAGGAAATATCCAATGCCTTCCTAGTAAGGAATCACCATCCAAGGTCTCATTAGAGTGCTCTAATTGTGTCCAAATTACAAGGAGGAGAAGAATCCTAGAGAACATATAATAGGGGAAAAGCTAACTCGTAAGTGTAAGTGAACAACAAAGGTGTCGAAACTCCTTGTATAACCTGCAAGAGTAGGTGTTTGTCAAAGGCCACCCAAAACCATAGAAGGGTCGTATCATCTAAATTAGTTAGAAAAGAGACCGAGTATATGAAAAACCATGCCCTCATTTATCTACTTATAGGGTGATGGCCCTATGAGAAAACTCTTGGTAAATGGATCCCAACCACTTGGAGAGTAACAGGATCAATAGATCCAAAGCTACATGTTAAAGGTTTTTTTATTGCCATTTTCCTTCCCTCGAAGGATGAAGAAAAAATATTTAAGGAATGGCCATACTTCCTCAATTTAGTAGGTCAACATATGTGCTACTAAACTGATTTTTTGACCCAAGGAGCATCTTAGCAAAGCTCAAGTATATTTTATTTGTCATGAATTATTTCCTTTGGATTTTTTTTAAAATAAGCTTCCTTTAACTATTATTGATTAACATGTACACAAAATGCAAAATAAATAGAGGGTTTCCTAAATAGCCTCCACAAGTAGAGAAAAATACAACATAATCATGGGCTAGTGGTAGCCATAACACCCAAGTGCTAGAGTCAAAAAATGGGTTGACTTGTAGGAAAACACCCATGGAGTATCAAAATACACATCCTTTGCAAAAGAAGAAGCATATTATCATAAAACAACAACATTAAACATTAACCCTAGTCATTTGGGGGGGTGTTGTTCATGATTATTTGCGGTTGGGCTAGTCATGATCATCTTGTTGGGTGGGGAGGTGGGTTTTTCATGATTATTTGGGGTTGGGTTGATCATGATCATCTGAGGTTGGGCCCTATCCAATAAGTGGAATATCAACCTCCATGGGTGCACAACTTCCCATCCATTATTAGCCTCCTAGGGTCTAGGATCCTCTAATATTATAAGAGCCAATGTTGGGAAGGATTTCTCCATAAACTAGGGTGAATTAACAAAGAGGATAATTGCATTCTCATGGCATCCTCAAACTAGTTTTCTACCTTAATGCCTAGGTTTTCCTGTTGAAGAGCTTGCATATGCAAGATGAAAAGGAACAATGAAATAACATGCTCTAGATTAGGAGGCACATAACTTAGTGTAGAGGACCCCATTCCAATAATCTAGGAGCTATTGTAGGTGCTCCATCTCCAAGTGTACCTTGTGGGACTATAGTATCTCAATCTACAAGGACGGACCAACATATATCAAATTTCCATCATACCAAGAAAAAAATGACGTGACAATAGGATTTAATAGACCATCATTCCTCTTTTTCCATAGCCAAAATAAAACTTCAATCCTAATAAGAAACCAAGTATAATGAAAATCCATAGGCCATTGTAAGTTGGTTTCTAAGCAAGGTAGACTTCCATGATAAAGAGGGAAAGAGGTATTTTGGCATAGAGACTTCACCCATGCCTAGGAAGATTTGGCTAGTGGAAAAAACCAAAACACATGCTTTAAGGTTTCATACCATTTGTAACGAGGATATCATGAGCTATGGATTCTCGAGTAAGTTAATATTTTATCTAAGGGGAGTTCCTCAAGGCAAGACACCACCTAAAGAATGCCATTTTAGGTTCTAAAACAAGCTTCCAGATATTGCAAAGACTAAAAAAGTCATGTTTTCTATTTAGACTTCAACATATAGAGCTTATTTTGTTGACCTACTAGGGATTATTTTGAGTAAAGCCACTTACAAACCATGGTTGGCTTGTATTTCATGAAATTCCTGGCCTTGCCACACTTCCAATCTTCCACCATGCTCTTGGTGTAGGCAGGCCAAGCTTCAAAGCACAATGTTCAATAACCAAATTTTCTACATGCTCCACAACAATTGTATCTAAGTTGTTTAGGTAGGAACTTAAGCTTCAATGTAGGCTAGGGAATCCATGTTTGAGTATGAGTAGCCACCAAATCATTCACCATGAAAATACCTTTTCATATAGCCCATGGGTCAAGAAACAAGGAGGTTTAATGAAGGACTTTCCATTCACTTAAATAAGAAACAAGGAGGTTTAATGAAGGACTTTCCATTCACTTAAATAAGCAAAGACTAATAGAGATAATAGGAGAGAATGAAAGATCCATTCAAAGGGTTGGCTCTCCCCAAGAAAAATGGATAAATGGCCTCCCAAACCTTCCAAATGCTATGAATCACAAAAGAACCTTGGATTTTGACTATAGTGGGGGTGAAATCCCCTTCTAGGAAACTTTCCATAGGGGGGCCCTTGTGTAATATCCCCAATAAAAAATTAGGAATATTGACTCCACTTTTTCAATAGAAATTTTATTGGTTTCCAATTTTATCTAGATAGTGGTTTATGAAAGCTTGAGATGTTCTAGTTCATTAACAAAGGAATGTATTTATAATTTAAGATCTGGATAATGATGTGCATGGCATTAAATATACTTTGAACCCACTGTAATGTGACAAACTAGAATTGGTATGAAGTTTGGGTGGTTGGTTATTAAATCTAGTTCATGACTTTCTTCAAACACTTTGTATGCAACCTCTTAATCGCTAGTTTTAAAGCATGGGAAGTACTAGTAACAACACCACATTCAAGGGAAGATTTCTTGACTCAATGAACAACAGGAATGATGTATATATTTCATATTTGACCATACATGAGCAGCTCCACAAACACCAATTTGAATCCAAGAAAACAAGATCAAATTTCAATACATAGATTGTCTAGATTTTCAACTTTTCCCAAACACCTCCAAAACAACCCAAATTCTTCCAAACAACTCTTACTTGATTTGAACACACCCAAACATATCCCAATGGATCATTAACAGACTCCCAAGAAACTTTATGAAATATTTAGTCACATAAACTTGGGATCTCACTACCATAATTACATATCTATACATGGATTAACTAGCACATCAATTGTTTGGACATAATATGAGGAAATCGCCATGAATATTTATTAATAATGAATGGCAACAATTATTACATTGATGGGAACAACATTACAACAGTAGATAGCTCTTGCAGTTGTTTGAAACTCAAGAAATATACAGATAGAAATGTATTGGTGCGTTCTTCATAGTTGGAACCCCCAGATATGGTAAAATGGTTGTATCTTGGTCATTCGGAAACCTTTTTTGGTGAAATAAAAAGTGTTTCCCACTGGAAACAATGCTCCAAACACAATGGACAAGTCTCACAGCCCATAAATGCACAGAAATATCAAAACTAGAAGATTGAGCTCAGTCCACCAACACCGGTTCCGATGAAAGAAATGCTCCAACCGCACATCAAGATCGCCAAACACAATGGATCTGAGAAAGAGAATCAAGAATATGTTTTGCAGCTCCCAAATGGTGTACTCTCTTCCACAAGTGTTCCATCCAACACTAAGAACAATAGACAACTAAAACTATATGAGAGCAAGTGCGCCCTCCACACTGAGAAAACTAGAAAACCAACACAATAAAACACTAGACCACGGATGAATCTTCAAATCTACAATAAAACTCACAACATACGCTGATCAATGAAGCTCAATAGAAAGACATGGATTATATCTCTCCATGAAGAGATATGGATGATCTCTCCTCTCACACTAACTAGGGTGGAATCTTTCACCACCGAAACCATTCACAAGTACAAGGGGCACATTTCCCAAGCTTGAAAACCTCAAGAGCTCTCCAATTCAAAATAATTTTTCCAAAAGATCCCCAATAGGTTCCCTCACCCTTCTTTTATAATTCTTCATTCATTCTTTTAGAGTTTTCTCTCTCAAAAATAAATAAAATATTAATAAATATTATTTTCATGAGAGAATGATTCTTTGGGACACATTAACTTCCTTTCTAATGTTATTTTTCACCTCACGGATAGTTGATCTTCCTTGGAATTCAAATTAGGAGATACCTCCCTTGTTTAGTGGGAGTTACAACTCGCCTTGGTCCCATTCTTCCCCTCATGCGCCTGCCTGGGCTATTCTTAGCAAATGCTCCAGCATGAGATTCTTTTGGGAGTTACACCTTGATTTGAGGAGATTCTTCCTCATTTGGAAGGAGTTACAACCGACTTTGACTCCTTCCTTCACTAATGCGCCACTCCTGGCTATTTTTAATCAATGATCAGCTACACTCTCAGATGCCTTCATCGTGAGCTTCTTTCCATGTGATGACCCACATCATCCCCTTAACAATTTCTCATGAACCTTACAAAGTGACTAGGCCATGGAATTCCAATTTTAATTAATTTTCTCTCGAATGGTTAAAAATCAAAATTTGGGGACATTACACCTTGACCAACTTGAAATTTGACAAGGACCTTTCAAACCTCTTTTCCATCAACAAATCTAATGATCCATTTGGCACATAAGGCATGGGCTTGGAGTCGAGTCTTAATAATGTTAAAACCCCCATATTTCCTTAGAGTACAACAGAGCTCTTATTTAACTTGAAGAATCATTTTGATTTGTTATCTCTTAACCCAAAGAAAGTAGAGAAGGTATTTTTCCAATCGAGAATAGGCCACAAGTGAAGGCACCCAACAAGAGGAGGGGTACACATGAGAGGCTGCTAGGATTTTGGCGCATAAATGGAATTTGGTAGCCAAAGACAACATGTCGGTGATCCATTTCTCAATCTTCTTTTCAACTCATTGGATTGCAACCTCCCAAAGATCCCTAGGGGAGGATCTAAAGACAAAATGGATACATGGAAACCTAAGAAATTGAAATTTTATCTTGTTGAATCTAGGTCCAAATTTGGTCATACAACCAACTTGACACTAGCCCCTAGCTTTGCTAATAACATTGTGTCTTGGCCCATTGAATATTTGGTCCCAAAGCCAAGTAAAAAGTATGAATATAATCCGTAGTGTTGGTCCAGGAGGTCTAATCTTCAAGAATGATAAAAAATGAATCATCATAAAACACCCATTAACAGGCTAGTTAACATTAGGCTCTGATATAGGAATTCATTGCACCATACCCAAAATAGCTTCACAGCTAAATAGATAGCCTAGAGATTTAATATCTAATACATAAAGGGTTGGTGCCAATGGGCAACCTTGCCTAATAGAATGAAACAAGTCAATTGCTTCAAATCTGGCACAGATGATAGAGACACGAGTAGAGACATCAATAAAAAGACTTTCCACACTAAGAATAAAGTAATGCCCAAACCGTTGTGCTTTCAACATGGCCAAAATAAAAGGCCACTTGACCTTGTCATAGGCTTTCTCAAAGTCAATTTTAATGAATAGTGCTTCAAGGCTAGATGATCTAGCCCACTCTATACTCTACAATATAGTAACAGTGTTGTCCAAAATGTAACACCCTTTAATGAAGCTTATTCGTTCATGCTTAATAATCTTTGGAAGCAAGTGCTTGATCTCAAAGTCAATGCCTTGGCCGGAATTTTGTATGATAGGTTAAGCAAGGTATGGGTCTCCATCTAGTAATAGGCTCTAGGTCACTAGATCTTGGGATGAATTTGACGAGACCTTGATTTAATGGTCCAAAGGGATTGACATGCAAGATATTTTTGGTTAGTTTTGAGTAGGTCTTGCCCCACAAACATCTACTTGGCCTTGTAAAGTTGACATGGAAAGCCATCTAATCTACATAATTTTCCATTTACCATCTCATGTAGGTGGCTTTGAGCTCATCAAATGACAATAACACATCACAATCTCATTGTTGATATTTTACATCTTTGTAGTTAGTAAGGTTTATTAGCTTTTGGGTTACTCCAAAAGTTTTTTCACCTTTATAGGAGAGCACTAGTCTCCTAGCCCCTCAATGATGCTTCATGGAAAAATGAATGGCTTAGTTCGGGTGGATACTTGACCTTACTTAGAGTGATGGTATGGTGCCCTTTTTAAATTGTTGACTAATCCATTGAGTACACAAAATGAGGGAGTCAGTTGCTTGACTAGGAGAGGTACCTACCTAGGAGGAGGAGCATTGGGCATGTGGAGGAGGGAGCTTAACCCTTGGAGTTTGGGACCATGTAATTACATGGTGTATATGTGATGGACATACATATGTGGAGGATTCTTGCTCTTGATTTGCTAGATCTTGATTTGATGCTTACGTGGATTTTTTCTTTAGAGTGTTGGAGACCTTGTGACAACATGTTACTTGCTTGGAGGATGCTTTTCACGATAGGAGGAGCATTGGACATTCTAGAGGCATTCATTAGGCCCTATATGGCATTGGGTTGCTTGGATTATTGCACGGGGTCTTGGAGTTGACTTGGGGATGCCTAGATTGCGACAATGATCATGAAGGTGGAGTGGACCTAGAGGAGCACATAGTTTAGGAAGAGCAGTGGAGTCTATGTGAACTTGTGGCAGAAAATCATAGACATTTCAAGTGTAACAACATCACCTTGGAGCCTTGATTGTGTACAACATCACCTTGGACCTTTACAACATCAAGAGAGCTTCCATTTCCATTAAAAAAGCTGATATTCAGAAAAAGAGTTGTTGGGTGATGGAATACAAAAACCTTACAAGGTCACGAGATCGAACCTGGACAAACCCCACGGGCTTCAGATGGTTCCTCGCTCGTTTCCCCATGGCTGCACCTCTCGAGAGCTTTCTTGAGCTGGTCGTGATCGAGATGAGAGTATTTATGTGGAAAACGGTCATGTTGGTGTTCCCCGTGAACAAGCTCCGAACAGGACTCTGCAAATTTCCTTCCTGACACCATCAATCCGACCCTCTTTTATTAGAAGAAGAAAAACAATCTAGTCACTGATCGAACGCTGTTGCTCCCAAATACGAAACCCGGCCTCTTATACTCTCACAACCCAGAGTCGCATATTTCATAAATTGGGTTCATCGAACTCGAATCTTCTGTTTCCAGAGATCGAAATTGAGAATAGAATACAGCAAAATTCTCTCACCTTTATTTTCTCCTTAAGGCCTATTATTTTACATCAATTGACATCTAGTCAAGTAGTAGATTAGTATTTACCATCTTTGGCCCGGGTTTGTTTACTCATTCATTCCATGTTGCTCTCCTTGAAAATCCTTGAAGACTCAAGCCCATTCTTAGTTTTTTCTTAACTAATATCATCTTATTTCAATTGGGTTGTGGTCTGGTGATACATGAGAGAAGTTTATCACTACTAGTCCAAATTCAATAGTGCATTCTATATGGTTGTATTTTTCCAAAAAGCTGAAGCTCACTCCCATGTTTTCCTTAAGGATTGTCATTTTGCATTCGTTGGGTTGTGGGGTAGTAGTAGATTGGTGGAAGTTTCCCACAACTAGATCAGGTCGTAGGAGATTCAACTATTTTAAGAATAAAAATAATAATTAAGTGAACTATTTTTCAAAATACAGTTTTATCCTAAGGTAACATGGACATATTGAGAATATGTTGTCTTCTCCAAGGCTCGGAAAGGTACTTCTACCATGATTATAGGTGGGAAGGATTTAAGTGAAGCTGATGTGAAAGATCATCACTTTCAGTGGCGGTACGATTTGCCATTAATGGATAGTACCGGGTTCATTATTATTGAGGGTGGCGGAACTCTTTTTAAACCCAAGGAAGGTGGTAGACATCAACGTAGAGTTCAGAGATTTATTTGCTTGCACCGCCGTTGTGTCTTGGTAGTGATAGAGATTGAGGTTTGCAAGAGGGTAGATAGTATGGGGGATCATGGTAATTGGGATAGACGCAGTGCCACTAATGGCCGTCATCATTCTCGTGTTGGCGAGACTTCTCAGGGTGACTCTGGTGGGAATTTCTCTGGCGCCCAGCAAAAGGCCCGTTGGGAATCCAGTGCCTTTGTTCGGGATGTTCCCCTGGATCTCCAGAAATAAATTCATACTGTGGAACGACAATTATGGAACCAACTCGACAAGGAAACTTTGAATGCGGAACGTCGTCAGAATGCTAACTGGGTTATGGACCCAGGAAACACCGCGGGACACTTCAGTCTGTATGAGCGTACCATAGCCCTATACTGGGTGATGAAAAATCTTGTGGGATACGCTCTACAGGATAGAATGGAGCATCAGTTTGCAAATGAAATGCTCAATTATGAAAGGAGCATTCTTGAGGAAACCAGGGCGGTCCACCATAAGCTCGATTTTCTCCTTTAGGCTATGGAACTTCAACCTCCTTCTACGCCACCGGCTGCTTCTGCGGTTCCTCCTCCTGGACGTTGTCCTGATTTCCCTTACATTATGTTCTAAGTTGGTTTGTGGGATGTTTAGTGTATCTATTTTTGGGTGTCGGTTTATAGTCTTTTATGTCTTTTTTAAGCTATCGGTTGTTTATGGCAAGGATGGTCACAAGGGTAGGTATCTGGTTTTCACTTCTGTCTTAGAGGCTTTTTTTGTATCAGGAAAAGATAAATGGGGTCAAAAGGTCTGCATGCCTTTTTATGGTTAGTTCTGCAGTTTCTGTTGTGTTCGTCTTTGTAGTATGTATGGTCAAGCAAAGTCCTCTATTGAGGTGATTTTGGTCAGTCAGTCGACACAGTGTAATGGCAGGGTTCTGGCCTTCTCGAGCTCGATTGTAAATCTTTCTCTTTTAATATAAAGTTCTCTCTTCTTACTTAAAAAAAAAACATGGACATATTGAGAGAGCCTTTTAATGCCTAAGCTTCAAATTTATTTACACACCTTCTATTACCAAATCCAAAAATCCAAACTCTAATCTCAAGAGGATGATATTGTGTTGCTTTACAATCTATTTCACTCAATTCCAGATTTGTTACCACAAATTTGAGATGAACTTGGAACATTATTCTTCATGTCAACAATGTATTTGCAGAGTTCCTCTTTGAGAACCCAAGTCTAAAAATCATTTTATCTTCCAATGTCCTCTTTACTATGAAATACATGGATCTACCACTACACTTTTAGAGATTCACATAGTTCATTGAGGACTCTTATAAAGTATGAAAACCATGTTTCAATTTCAATAAAAGCCCTTAGTTACAATTCATATCTCATTGTTATTGTTAGCACTCGCCTAATTATCTAATACTTTCAAAGTTAAAACATAACAACCACATTATGATTTGATTGCATTTAAGAGATCAACTAAGCATTGTAAACTTCAATAGTGTTTTATTAAAGAAATGTAAACCTTATCACCAATTTCTTCTCAGCCAACCATAACTAAGATCACAAATTCACTTTACATCAAATGCTTGGAATTCTAGTGATCTTTTTAGTATTTTTCTTAAATAAATATTTTCATAATTTTTTATATTCCTATGTACAAAAAAAACTTATACTCTCTTCATTTACTCTTTTCCCGATATTATTAACCTTTTTTAAAATACCAATAAATATTAATATAAAAATCATTTTTAATTATTTTAAATTTTTTTAAATTTTAATAATTATCAATTATAATTTCACTACGTTATAAAATTCTTATACAACCTTAGCATGATTATAAAGTGAATCAAATAAAAAAAACCAATAATAATGCAAATTTCTCAATCGAAAGAAAGTAGGCACATTGTATTTTCAATCTAAACAAAGTGGGCACATTGTGTACAAAACATAGGTGCATGCTTAGCTTGGTTTTTGTAATGCCTAATACTTTATCTTCAATGTTACTAACTAGATTTCTCACCAAAGGATTTGATTATCCTCAATGTTACTAACTAGATTTCTCGCCAAAGGATTTGATATCCATCATTGATGTTTAGTATTAGTATTGTTATGAGGATTTGATATCCATCATTAAAGTTTAGTATTAGTATTGTTGTAAGTATAAATGAAAGGAGGTTTAAGCTTATTATATTTTATATTATTAAATAAGTAATTTTTTTTTATAATCATTTTGAATAGATATTTTATTTATAATTAAAAGATTAAAAATAAATAAAATATAAAAAAAAATAATAATTAAAATAAAATAATAATAAGAAAATATTTTTTATTAATTCTTTAATTTTTTTAATATTTTAATATTATTCATTTATTATTTACTCTATTCATAATTTGATCTATCTCAATCTCACCTAATTTTAACTTTAATCTAACCAATTAACTTATTAATTTAATTTTAAATTAGTTACTTTATCTTATATCTCAATTATATCCACACTTTTAATTTTGTATTTCCTTTAGGTCCTCCAAAGGAATAATTTCTTCAAATTATTCATTCTTAAAATATCCACTATTCATACCATTCTTATATATTTGAGCTCTTAATTATTTAATTATCTTTATTTTAATATTTATTTATTTATTATATTTTTAACATTATTTTAATTAATTTATTAATCCTTATTCATGAGATAATCTAATATTTAATTTTTGATATGTTGAATCCATCTTTCCACATTTTAGCAAATAAATTATTTATTTAATTAATTTAATATTTTTTTAGAACATATTATTATTATTTTTTAAATCTCTTTTGCATCCTATTTATTTAATAAAATGATTCACATTTATCTTTCAAAAACTTAGTTGGATCATTTGATGATGAATTGAGTATCCACTCAAAATGTATCCATAAATTATACCTAAATTATGATGAATGGTGAAATTTTACATATTCAAACTAATTTATTTTCATAAAGTTGCACATCAATTATTTTTAATTTTTAAACTTGTATTTAACCTAATTTGGTTTCTTCTTCAAGCAAATTTTAGTGGAAGTTTCATACAGTTTTTGCAAAGATGTGAAAATGTTTACTTTTGAGGGGTTTTAATCCTCTACACGAATCATATGGATATATCTAAGTCATTGATAGTTCTTTGCGAGTTTCAAGGGGTCTTGTGCCATTATGACTATTCATCATGTCAAGCAATTGAAGTAACAAATCTTTGATAAATCGATGTGAATGAAGGAAAGTGGGCATCTTGCACCATGTTGATCGGTATAGAGTAGATCCTTACGAAGTGAATCAAAGCATATGACTCATATAGCATAATGAGGATCAATATCGTTGTCACTAATCCTTAACAAAGTAGTGTTGGATTTAGTTGGCCCTCATGGTTTTTCTAAATTGTACCCTAGCATAAGTGGATTTACCATGTATTCAAAGAACTTTTTTGAGGACTGAGGACTGAAGAACTCTATCCCATTGAATTCAAGGTAGAGGAGCCAATGCTTTCAAGGAAATATCCAATGCTTTCCTAGTTAGGAATCATCATCCAGGGTCTCATTAGAGTGCTTTGATTGCATCCAGATCAAAAGGAGGGGAAGACTCCTAGAGAACATATTTTAGGGGCAAAGCTAACTCGTAAGTGTGAGTGAACGACAAAGGCATTGAAACTCCATGTATATCTTGTAATAGTATGTGTTTGTCAAATGCCACCCAAAACCATAGAATGGTCATATCATTTAAATTAATTGGAAAAGAGATCGAGTATATGAAAATCCATGCCCTCATTTGTCAATCTATAGGGTGATGGCCCTATGAAAAAACTATTGGTAAATGGATCTCAACCACTTGGAGAGTAAGAGGATCGATAGATCCAAAATTACATGTTAAATGTTTTTTAATTGCCATTTTCCTACCCTCAAAGAATGAAGAAAAAATATTTAAGGAATGGCCATACTTCCTCAATTTAGTAGGTCAACGTATGTGCTACAAGACAGAGATTTTGGACCCAAACTAGGAGCATCTTAGCAAAGCTCAAGTATATTTTATTTGTCACAAATTCTTTCCCTTGTACTCTTTTTTAATAATAAGCTTCCTTTAACTATTATTGATATCAACATGTACAAAAAATGCAAAATAAATAGCAGGTTGCCTAAATAGCCTCCACAAGTAGAGAAAAATACAACACAATCATGGGCTAGTGGTAGCCAAAACACCAAAGTACTAGAGTCAAAAACCGAGTTGACTTGTAGGAAAACACCCATGGAGTATCATAATACACATCCTTTGTAAAAGAAGAAGCATATTATCATAAAACAACATTAGACATTAACCCTAGTCATATGGGGGGTGTTGTTCATGATTATTTGGGGTTGGGCTAGTCATGATCATCTTGTTGGGTCGCGGGTGTTTTTTTCATAATTATTTAGGGTTTGGTTGATCATGATCATTCGATATTGGGCCTATCTAGTACGTGGAATATCAACCTCCATAAGTTCACAACTAGAACCTTTACACAGTTGAGGAAGTCATTGAAAAGGAATAGCCACCAAAAGAAGAAGCAAACCCCGAAAAGGTACCAAGTAAGTTACTCTTTAAATGTCTTAAATGCGATAAAATAAGACATGCTACTGCTGAGTGTCCATATGAATAGGGGAAAGATGGTGGTTTAGAAGAAGAAGAAACTTTCCTCATGACCATGATTACAAATCCTATTGATGAAGAAAATGAAGATCATCAGAAAGAAAGCACAGATTCAGAAAAGGAGATGAATCAAATCTGCAAAAAGAAAGAAGCTGAAATTATTTCCCTAAAGAAATTGAAGAAAGCTATGGCACTTGAAGAAGAGTCAAGAACACTTTGTGAAAGCATGATAAGGAAACATGAAGAAATACTTCAGATGTATCAAGAAGATGAAAAGACCATTGTTGGTCTAAGAAGTCAAAAAGAAGATACCAAGAAAATTGAAGAAGACCTGACAAGTCAGCTTTCGAAGAGAAGAAAAAAATGTGTCAAAGGAAAGAGTTGGAGATCCTTTCACTAAATGAAGAGAATTAAAATATTGTTGCCACCCTAAGAATTCAAGTAGAAAAAGAAAAGAGAATTGAAGAAGTCATAACAAGTCAACTAAAGGAGAAGGAAGACATTTGCCAAGCAAGAGAGTTTGAGATTGTTACTCTATGGAAGGAATTGGAGAATAAAAATACCACAAACTTGAAGTTTGAGAAGAGCACATTGATCTTAGATGACATTATCAGCCAACAAAGATCTCCACTTGACAAGATTGGGTTGGGTTATGATGAACAGAAGAATGTTGAAGAAGGTGAAAGCTCCAAACCACTAGCAAAGAAAGTTGAAGAGGAGTGTTCCAAGCTACCAAAAAAGAAAAATGAAGAGAAGGCTAAGAGTTATGCAGACATTATCAGAAGCTCCCATCAAGATAGAAATTACAAAGAAAGAATTCATCGTCAACAAGATTTAGAGAAAGATGGATACATAGAAGTTGCACCATCAAGAAGATATTCCACACCTAGGTATTTAAGCATCTTTCTTGGAAAATGTTTCTCTTGCAATAATTTTGGGCATAGGGCTAGAGATTGCAAAGATTATGGAGGAAATCCTTGAGCAAGAAATAGAAGTGTCCACTTGAACTACATTTTTGAATGTTACAATTGCCACGATTATGGACACATGGAAAGAGATTGTAAAAGCATGGTAAAGCACAATGTTGAATGCTTCAAATGTCATAACTATGGACACATGGAAAAAAATAACAACATGGCAAGATCTACTAGACAAAAGGTTACAAAAGTTTGGGGAAGAAAATAAGAATATTTACCGGGGGAGCAACCCCAAATAGAAGCATTATTTCAGGGGATCAACCCCAAAGAGAAGGAATATTGATAGGGGAGTTGCAACGGGATTAGGAGAAAGAATAATCCTTCATTAGAGAGATTTTGAGGTCAAAAAAGGGCCTCCTAAGAGATGTACTACAAAAATATGAGATATATTAAAATATTATGAATTGGGGGTTTTATGGGGTAGGTATATATGACAAGTCACCTCCCACACTATTTTCTATGCACAATATAAATAACCATGGTTGAGTTACTTTTCAAAATTCACTAGAAATAAAATTAATAAAATAAGACTACATTGATGTGACTAAGATTCATTGTAAATTTCCAAAAATGTATTGTCCTTTAACATTTATTTGTCTTAAACTTGCAAATGAAATTAAATAATAAAAAACATTTTTAAGAGTTTTTTTTTAATTTTATGTTGATTTTTTATATTTAGTACTTTTCTCATCAATTTAATAATGTAATTTAATTGAGAATTTATTTACATGTAAAATGTCAATAATATTATTATAATCCACATTGCATTATTATTATTATTATTATTTATTAAATCTATTATTATTCTTTATTAGTTTGACATTATGTTATTAAATAGAATGGAGTAAATATATAATTTAAAATTAAAAACATAAAAATGATAATATATTATTTTATAAAAAAATGTGAAAGGACTTTCTTTATGAATTAAGAGTACTTCACTTGAAAATGACAATAATATTATTTTATGTGAAAGTGTGAAAAGACATTCATTATGAGTACTTTACTTGAAAATGACAATAATATTATTTTATGAAAAGACTATCATTATGAGTACTTTACTTTATGACTTAAAAGTACTTACACCACTACCTTGGTTAACTATGTGTTTTTATCCACCATAGAAAATTTGACAAATAAGCATTCTTAACTCATGCAATGCCACCTCACCAAGGGGGATGATGTCATCTACTAGAATGTGATTGGTTGTATTTTATAGTACATTTTCTTTGTTTTGAGGCCCTTTAGGAGCATGATGACATTAGGAGTATGATGCTTTCTGTAATACCCCCATTTTGACCCTTATGATATATTGGCTTTTAATGTAAATATTGTGTACATGCGATATATGTTTCCCTAGCGTGGAGCTCAAGGCCAAGGCCACACCAAGGCCCCACTAGTGTATGCTCGTATTTTATTTAGAAAGGAAAACATTTGATATTTTACTACCCATGTGCTATTAAGCCATGGAATATTGTAAATTGATGTGAAAATTTAATATTGCAATAAAATACCAAAGCTGGATATGGGAGCAACTAATGAGAAGGGGCCATGTGTATTCCACTAGGGAGTGGTGAGGGGGTTTTGGAGTTGAACCATATGCTGCCAAATGTCATCTTGTGAACCCATTTGACTTTCTTTGCTGACATTTAATTCCGTGTAAGAAAGTTATTGAAGAAATCAGTCCATGGCTTCAATGGAGCATGGGTAGCCCATAAATTCGTATGGCAGGTATGGGATTTGTTTTTCTTGACCCACAAGTCACTCTACCTCATGGGAATTCGTTCTTCCGCATTCCCATTCCATTGGGGAACATCTATGCTTCCATTTTCATCCATTACACAGACCGAATAGTGAGAAAAAAGCCAGAAATCGCAACTTTGCAAGAACCCACGTTTTGAAGTGCCATAATCGCCCATAATTTCGTGTTGACAGTAAAATCCAATGGGGGATCCATAGACATGAACCTTGGGGCGAATTTGAGTGTTAGATACCCATAAATACATTGGAAAACCCAATCTTTATAGTCCCAAAATCCAATTACGGGATTGAGTCATTTGGTCACCGAATTGTGAGAATCCAAGCGTGAATGATAGAACAGAGGTTGGGATTGCTTGATAAACCCATTGAAGGCTAGAATATCAAGGATTCAGTAGCTTGGACCTTTCTATGCCCACCTTAAAGAGCACTGGAGGGAAGGGACGCATGAGGGACTGTGCAGCAGAGAAGGGGACCTTCCTTGTGTTGGGTGTGGTAGGTATTGTGGGTGCCATGACTGTTTGAGTTTAGTTGAGCTGTCTGTAGCTTTGTGGTTGAGCTCACTGGCTTAGCATCCTCCTCATTTGGCCTCTTGCATGCTTGATAAACCCAACTCTGTGTTGGCTTAGCATGATTGTTTGTGTGAGACCATGGTTGTGAGTGAGTCTGTTTCGTTCCTCCTTAGTGGATACACATCCCAGCTCGGGGGTGCTCTCTCAGCTGAACTAATACAGGCTAGATAGAGACCAATGTTTGGGTGGAACGTTGCTCTCACATAACCATTTGCTTGGACAATTCATTTTGAAGATAAGTATTCTCTGGAGTTTGAATTATATTCATTCTGTGTTCTGCAATGTTTAAATTGATGACTGTTATGATTATATGTTGAATGCATGATGCAATTGTGTGTGGATAGTGTATCATTCCGCTGTGTTTATTTGAAGTATGAATCTGCACACATAATTTTTTATTTATTATGAATTTGTTAGCAACGAACAAGTATGAGTTTCCCAAATAAGCCCCGGAATGTTAGTCATGTTTCCTCCCTTGCATCGAATCGACGGGAGGGGACGTGACACTTTCCATGAATAACAAAGGGGTATATTGTTGAATAAGGTTTTCATTGATGTCAACACCCAAGCATAAGTGTATATAACTCCAAAGTGGTCCCCTTATGGCGTAGTTGTTAAGCATGGCCCTCACAAGATGAGATAACATGTGGTTATTTCCACATGCCCACTTTGAGTTGCACACAAATGGAGCACATAAAGAAGCCCCTAAAGTGATGATGATGTGTCCACATAACCATGATGATGTGAAGTGTAAATAATCCCCTTGATGAAGACATGAAGTGGTCAAGAAGACAAGTCAAATCCAATTGAAGAAGTAAAGTAAGAGGCCACGAAGACAAATCCATGGGGAGCCTAATGAGAATGATGCTAACAACAAAATGGGACTTTTGATCCATAATGGTATCCCAAATGAAAGAACAATTTCAATAATCATATATCTTATTCCAAGACCTTTTCAGTGATAGGTGGCGTGATTCCTAACTCCCCGTGGTTGAGGAGAAATGAAGTTTTCTTTGTACTAGGACAAAATTTGGGTTGAGGAGAAATGAAGTTTTATTTGTACAAGGTCAGAATTTGGTTAGGGCCAACCTAACATGAGGCTAGAATTTTTTTAGGGCCGACCTAACCTAAAGTAAATTTAAAAGTGACTTGGACATGTATAAATAAAGTTTGAAACATTTCATTTGAATCATTCAAGTTCAAGATATATGAAGCGCAAGTTCAAGGAGGACAAGAAGAGTTAAGCGAAATTCAAGAGAAGGATCAAGTGAAGAAGATTGATAGAAACTTGCATAACTTTCTCATACGATATCATAATCACAAACTTCTTGGCTTATTGGGGAGATTGTTGTAAAGGTTATGTGCTGACATGATTTAGGGTTTCTTTGGTGAATGACATGGTACATGACTAGGGTTTCTCTCTTGTTTATGCATCTTGTGATCTTGGCAAAGGTATGGATCTTGCATATGTATTATGGTTTCTCTCTTGGTGAATCTTGGTGAAGATATTGCATAGATTATGATGATGATTAAGGATTGAAGGATCCAAATAAGATGAATTCTAAGGATGGTTATTTCTAGGGTTTGTTCAACAATGACTTGATGACAATGATAGTAACATCACAGTGATAGTGGCAGATTGATACTCTTATGAGGGTGGTAGGGTGGTGCAAGGAAAGGGAGTTGGTGCTTCCTTCCAATTGGTGTTGGAGAAACTAGGGGGTTGTAGCCTCCTTCCAATTGGTGCTGGAGAAACCAAGGATTTAGAGCTTCTTTCATGTTGGAGCCTGTAAATTAGGGGGCTAGTGCCTCCTTCCAGTTGGTGCTAGAGAATCTTGGAATTTGGTGCTTCCTATGAATGTAATCTTGTTATATTATAAGAGCATTATCTCTTGTGCAATGTGTATGATTTTATGTGTTGATTAATGAAGTTGTTAATGGTTATTATTACATGATGTGCTTAAAGTTTGAAATGGTAAAAAGTGCTCAATACTAATTCACCCCACCTCTCGGTATTGGTGATATTCCAACATTATTGTATCAACATGTACAAAAAATACAAAATAAATCAAGGGTTTCCTAAATACCCTCCACAAGTAGAGAAAAATACAACATAATCATGGGCTAGTGGTAGCCAAAACACCCAAGTGCTAGAGTCAAAAAAATGGGTCGGCTTGTAGGAAAACACCCATGGAGTATCAAAATACACATCCTTTGCAAAAGAAGAAGCATATTATCATAAAAAAAAAACATTAAACATTAACCCTAGTCATCTGGGGGGTGTTTTTCATGATTATTTGGGGTTGGGCTAGTCATGATCATCTTTTTGTGTGGGGGGGTGTTTTTTTCATGATTATTTGGGGTTGGGTTGATCATAATCATCCAAGGTTGGGCCTATCTAGTAAGTGGGATATCAACCTCTGTGAGTGCACAACTTCCCATCCATTATTAGCCTCCTAGGGTCTAGGATCCTCTAAGATTGTAAGAGACAATATTGGGAAGGATTTCTCCATAAACTAGGGCAGACTAGCAAGGAGGGTAAGTGCATTCTCATTGCATCCGCAAACTAGGTTGCTATCTTGATGCCTAGGTTTTCCCATTGAAGAGCTTGTCGAAGCAGGATGAAAAGGAACACATGAAATAACACACTCTAGGTTAGGAGGCACATAACTTAGTGTATATGACCCCATGTCAATAGTTTAGAAGCTATTGTAGGTGCCCTATATCCAAGTGTACCTTGATGGATAATAGTACCTCAATCTACAAGGACAAACCAACACACATCAAATTTCCATCATACCAAGAAAAATTGATGTGACAATATGATTTAGTAAACCATCATTCCTCTTTTTCCATAGCCAAAATAAAACTTCAATGCTAATAAGCAACCAAGCATAATGAAAATCCATGGGCCATGGTAATTTGGTTTCTAAGCAAGGTAGCCTACCATGATAAATAGGGAAAGAGGTATTGTTGGCATAGAGACTTCACCCATTCCTAGGAAGAATTGTCTAGTAGGAAAAACCAAAACACATGCTTTAGGATTTCATGTTGTTTGTAATGAGGATATGCGAGCTATGAATACATGAGTAAGTTAATATTTTATCTAAGGGGATTTCCCTAAGGCAAGAGAGCACCTAAATAATTCCATTTTAGGTTCTAAAACAAGCTTCCAAATACTACAAAGACTAAGAAAGCCATGGTTTCTATTTAGGCTTCAACATCTAGAGCTTATGTTGTTGACCTACTAGGGATGACTTTGAGTAAAGCCACTTACAACCCATGGTTGGCTTGTATTTCAGGAAATCAATGCCCTTTATGCAGTTCCAATCTTCCACCATGCTCTTGGTGTAAGGAGGCCAAGCTTCAAAGCACAATGTTTAATAACCAAACTTTCTACATGCTCCACAACAATTTTATCTAAGTTGTTTACGTAAGAAATTAAGCTTCAAAGAAGGCTAGGGAATCCAAGTTTGAGTATGAGTAGCCATAAAATCAATCACCATGAAAATTCCTTTTCAATATAGCCTATGGGTTGAGAAACAAGGATATTTAGTGAAGGAATTTCCATTCACATAAATAAGCAGAGACTATTATAGATAGTGGGAGTGAATGAAAGATCCATTCAAAGTTGGATCTTCCCAAGAAAAAGGGCTAAATGGCCTCCCAAACCTTCCAAACGCTTTGAATCACAAAAGAACCTTGGATTTTGGCTATAGTGGGGGTGAAACCCCCTTCTAGGAAACTTTCCATAGGGGGGCCTTGGCCAACTTGAAACTTGAGAAGGAACTTTCAAATTTCTTTTCCATCAAGAAATATAATTATCCATTTGGCACATAAGGCATGGGATTGGATTTGAGTCTTAATAGTCTTAAAACTCCCATATTTCCTCATAGTACAATAGAGATACTATTCAAATTTATGAAAACTTTTGGTTTGGTATGTCTTAACCCAATGAAACTAGAGAAGGTATTTTCCCAATTGAGAATAGGCCACAAGTGAAGGCACCTAAAAAGAGGAGTGGTACACATGAGAGGATGCTAAGATTTTGGTGCAAAAATGGAATTTGGTAGCCAAAGACGACGGGTTGGTGATCCATTTCTCAATATTCGTTTTGAATCATTGGACTGCAACCTCTCAAAGATTCCTAAGGGTGGATCTAAAGACAAAATGGATACATAGAAACCTAATATATTGAAATTTTCTCTTGTTGAATATACGCCCAAATTCGGTCAACCAACCAACTTGGCACTAACCCCTAGCTTTGCTAATAAGATTGTGTCTTAGCCCATTGAATATTCGGTCCCAAATCCAAGTAAAAAGTATGAAGATAATTTGTAGTGTTGGTCCAAGAGGTCTAATCTTAAATTATGATAAAAAAAATGAATCGTCATAAAAATTTCCATTAACCGTCTATTTAGGATTAGGATATGGTATAGGAATTCAATGTACCATACCCCAACTAGCTTCACAGCTAAACAAATAACCTAGAGATTCAATATCTTGTACATAAAGGGTTGGTGCCAATGGGAAACCTTACCTGATAGAATGAAACAAGTCAGTTGCTTCAAATTTGGCACAATTGATAGAGATATGAGTAGAGACATAAACAAAAAGAGTTTCCACACTATGAATAAAGTAATGCCCAAACCATTGTGCTTTCAACATGGCCAAACTAAAAGGCCACTTGACCTTGTCATGGGCTTTCTCAAAGTCATTTTTAATGAATAGTGCTTCAAGGATAGATTATCTAGCCCACTCTATACTCTCCCATATAGTAATGGTGTTGTCCAAAATGTAACACCCTTTAATGAAGTTTAATTTTTCATGCTTAATAATCTTTGGCAGCAAGTGCTTGATCTCAAAGTCAATGCCTTGGCTAGAATTTTATATGACAAGCTAAGCAGGGTATGTGTCTCCATCTAGTAATAAGATCTAGTTAACTAGCCCTTTGTATGGATTTGATGAGACCTTGATTTAGTGGTCCAAAGGGATTGACATGCAAGAGATTCTTGGTAAATTTTGAGGTCTTTCCCCACAAATGGCTAGGTGGCTTTCTAAAGTTGACATGGAAAGCCATCTAATCTACATAATTTTCCATTTTCCATCTCATGTAGGTGGCTTTGAGCTCATCAAATGACAATGACACATCACAAGCTCACCATTGATATTTTGAATCTTTGCAGGTAGTAAGGTCTATTAGCTTTTGGGTTACTCCAAAAGTGTTTTCACCTTCATAGGAGAGCACTAGTCTCCTAGACCATCAATTATGCTTCATGGAAACATGGATGGATTAGCTCGGGTGGATGCTTGACCTTATTTAGAGTGATGGTATGGTTCCCTTTTCAAATTGTTGACTAACCCATTGAGTGCACAAAATGAGGGAGTCGTTTCCTTGACTAGGAGAGGTACCTACCTAGGAGGAGGAGTGAGGAGTGTTGGGATGTGGAGGAGGGAACTTAAGCCATGGATTTCGGGAACATGTGATTACATGGTGTATATATGATGGACATGCATATGTGGAGGATTCTTTCTCTTGATTTGATAGATCTCGACTTGCTGCTTACGTTTCTTTTTTCTTTGGAGTGTTGGAGACCTTGTGTCAACATGTTACTTGCTTGGAGGATTCCTTTCACTGGAGGAATAGAGTTGGGCATTCTATAGGAATTCATTGGGCCCTATATGGCATTGGCTTGCTTGGATTATTGCATGGAGGCTTGGATTTGAGTTGGGGATTCCTAGATTGCGACAATTATCATGTAAGTGGAGTGGACGAGAGGAGTGTTAGGATATTTCAATACTCCATCCTTTTCCTACCTAGAATTATTTATTTTTCCTAGTTGTTGATGATTTCATTTGCCCCCTAGTGGTGTGCAGATGTCATCCAAGATCCATCTACCACCTTCTGATCCTTGCATGCATCATTTTAGGACCACTTCAGTCAGTTCCCTATTTTATAGGAACCTACTGAGTGTTCCAGTGCAGTCTGCCTGAGTTAGATGACTCTTGTGGGGGGTTAGAGCTCTGGATGCCACTGATGTGGCCTCATGCGCCATTTTATTACTGACATGCATGATGAACTCATTATTGCGCCCTCCTTAGTCAGTTAACTGATTATGTCTTTAGTTAGCTGAGTTTACGTTCAGTTCAGTTGAGTTTGATTCTTCTGGAGCACTGCTGTGGTGATAATCCCTATGCTATACCAACTGAGGTTCGAATTCTCCTTTGTGATTTGAATTCTATCTGTTGTAACATCATTGTTCATTATACAGATTATTGGATCATGTGACATTATTCTACTCCTATCCGAGTTCTGTTGCATAATTATTACTCTGCTCTTTTTTACTGCAGTTTTCACTCTTATTCAACTTTTAAGCTCATTCATTCTTTGTGAGGTATCCTCAGCTCGTAGATCTTTTGTGACATAGTAAAGCCATTTGAGCGAATAGGTTGAGCAGCTGCTTTCGGTAGTGCACCAGAAGCCTATGGATTTCCACAGCAAATCTTGGTGCCATTGCATTGAATTCATTAGAGAAATCCAATGAGGTCTAGCCATGTGTGAAGGATCCGGATAAAAGTTCCTATTGTCCTAAAGCAGTTCTCAGTAGTAGTCTACCTCCATTATTGATATTTTTTTGCAGTTTATTCAAATTTTTTGAGTGTTGCAGCATTTTTCTACAGTTGTTGTAGTTTTGTTGCAGAAGCAACAATTTCACCTTGTATTCGCTCCAGCAGTTGTAATGGACAATTCAAACTCTCCTCTCTCTCCCGGGATCCTCACACCCTTCAATTACCTTGATTGGAGGGATGATATGCAGATGGTATTGCGAAACAATCACTTTATAGGGTGACAATGGGGAAGGATCCCGGACCAACATCAGCTGTGGAGAAAACCAAGTATCTAAATAGATTGGATGAAGCATTTGGTTTCATTTGTATTCATATTTCCAGATATCTACTCTTCCACATCGAAGGATTGAATAATCCAAGAGAGTTATGGTTGAAGTTAGAGACTCTCTTCAGCAAACAAGATGAGCTAAGAGGACATATTCTGGAGAATGATTTGATTGCTCTTCAACTGAGCAGTTTCGAGACCATTCAACAATTCTTTTCAAATTCAAATCTGTGGTGATGCAAGCAAGCAGTGTGGAATTGAGAAGAATTGAGGATAAGAAGATAGTGCTATCCATTCTGAGCAAGCTAGGTCATGATGTCTCCATATTTGTCTCTACCTTCCATTCTGGGCGAATGTCAATCCTTGGTTGGAATATTCCCTCCTTAGATGTTTTTGTTGAATCTCTCATCTAAGAACAAGATAAATTGATCCAGATGGGCGCCTTGAAGGCCTCCAAAGATCAATCTCTTATGGATGTAAAAGTGAAAAGTGAGAATGGGAAGGGGAAGCACAAGGGAAAGGATAAGAGGCCATCTGAACCCAAGTTGAATGCCAAGTCAAGTCCATCAGAAGGAGCCTCCAGCTCCAAGAAGGGAAAACAAAATGGATTTGAGAAATCCAAGTGTTCCTATTGCAAGAAAGGAAACCACCTAGAGAGATATTGCATGTAGAATAAGATAGATCAGATGACCAATATTCTTGAACAACACAACATTTCCCTCCCAGAAGGTGCAAGAGAGACTGATTCTGGAACTGAGTCTGATGGTCATGAGAGATTCCATGCACTGAAGGCTAGATTTTCAAAATCACAAACCCTCCTCATAGATTCATGAGCCTCCAACCACATTGTTGCCTCCAAAGAATCATTTTCTTCTTTAGATCTCAAAGATGGTCTGATTATTCACATGGGAGACAACTCTCAGATCTTTGTTGAAGGGAAGGGCACAGTACATATGGAGCATGGGAAGTTCAAAAATGTTATGTTTGTGCCTTCTTTGTTAGCAAATTTGTTGTCTATATATCGAATGATTCACATAGGTTCACCGAAGAAAGTGGTGTTTGGTCCTAACATAGTTGAGATTGCTGAGATATCTACTAGGAATATTATAGCGAAAGGGTTTGCAAACCATGCCTCCAAGGTATATGAATTCTCACATTTTTTCCATACTCTCTGCCTACCCCATTGGAATCTGATGAAGATCGAAGTGATATCTCTTCTAATGAAGGTGAGGATCAAGATCTTGATGTTGAGAATAAAGTTCAAGGAGATTCAGATTTAGATCTAGATACAACACATGCTCCCAATCCAAGGCCCATATGGGCTCACAAAGTCCTTGTAGCTGCTGGGAACACATTTGGGGATCCATCTGACCATAGAACCACCAGATCTCAGTATCATGTAAAACTTGCACTATGTCATGTAGATCCACTTCTCTCATAGAGGTGCTACATGATGGTGGGGTTTGATCCACAATCTCTTGAGGAGACTTTCCATGGGGGATCTAAAACCAAGTACAAATCTTGGTTGTCAGAGAAAAGGTACTCAAAGGTTCATGATTTGGACCACAATGAGCCATTCTCTCCAATAGCAAGAAGGGTTCCTAAAAGATTTGTTTTGGAAAATACGACTTCTACACAATGGGAGGTACATCAAAGGAGCAGATCCAGATCCAGATCTAGCACCTACATTTCTATCCTGAAGAAGAGCAGCTTGCCAATATTTTTGCAAAGGATTTCACTGAGGAAATTATTTTCCTTCTCTGTTTAGTATGAATATTCTTTGATTTCCCTACTGTTGTTCTTTTTTAAGGGGGGTATTTTTCCCATGAGGTTTTTCCCCATTTCCTTGGTTCATGGACAGTTCTTTTTATCATTTATTTGATTGTATGGGTGACCTTTTGTCTTAGTAACCAGGGACCAGGATGTAAAAGTATGGATTAAGGGGGGGTGTTAGGATATTTCAATACTCCATCCTTTTCCTACCCAGCATTATTTATTTTTCCTAGTTGTTGATGATGTCATTTTCCCCCTAGTGGTGTGCAGATGTCATCCAGGATCCATCTACCACCTTCTGAGCCCTACATGCATCATTTTAGGACCACTTCAATCAGTTCCCTATTTTATAGGAACCTACTGAGTGTTCCAGTGCAGTCCACCTGAGTTAGCTGACTCTTGTGGGGGGTTAGAGCTTTGGATGCCACTGATTGTGGCCTCATGCACCCTTTTCTAACTGGCATGCATGACAAACTCACTATTGTGCCCTCCTTAGTCAGTTAACTGATTATGTCTTTAGTTAGCTGAGTTTAGGTTCAGTTCAGTTGAGTTTGATTCTTCCAGAGCACTCCAGTGGTGATAATCCCTATGCTAGACCAATTGAGGTTCGAATTATCTTGTGTGATTCAAATTTTCTCCATTGTAACATCATTTTTCATTATACTGATTATTGGATCATGTGACATTATTCTGCTCCTATATGAGTTATGCTGCATAATTATTCTTCTGCTCTTTTTTACAGTAGTTTTCACTCTTATTCAACTTTTATGCTCATTATTTCTTTGTAAGGTATCCTCAGCTCTTAGATCTGTTGTGACATAGAATTTCACAAGGATCACATGGTTTAGGAAGATAAATTGAGTCTATGTGAGTTTGTGGCATAGGATCACAAACATTTCATGTGTAACAACATCACCTTGGAGCCTTGATTGTGCACAACATCAACTTGGACCTTTACACGTGTACCCTTGGAGTATAATGCTTCTCACATTATGTGGATCTACTTATTTGTAGTGTTTTCTTGTAAGGGTTTAGTCCCACTTATGTATTGTTGCCCTCTGTTATCTCTCATATATATAGAAGAGAGAGAGAGAGAGAGAGAGAGAGAGAGAGAGAGAGTCCTTCCTTTCAGTCACTCATTGTTGTTTAGCTTATGTTTAGAGATGGAGCGCTAGGGTTTCCTAAGGAAAACCTAGAAAGGATGTGATGAGAATATTGTTTTGATCTCTATATCCATTGGATTTTCTTCTTTGTACATGATCTCTCTTATCTTGGACTCGGTGCTAGGGTTTCTTTGAGCACTTGGAGCATCTTGATTAATAGGGTTAGGGTTTCATTCCTCAAAGACTTGGAGATTCAATTTTTGTGATTGAACCCTCATTTGTATTGGTTGAAGAGGATAGAGGAGATGTATTTCTTGGATCCAAGGAGTCTTGTTAGTACAATACTAGTTTGTGGAGGATCTTTGGTGGAGCTAGGGTTTTTCATGATTTTACCTAGCTAGGGTTTTGGAGAGATAGATGATTGCACTAGCCTTGGGATGAATATATGGTATGTACATGTACTTCATATTTATACATGTATATGGAGTTTCCAACTATCAAAAATTGTCTCAATTGCATTTTTTTATTTTCAACATTCATTATCTTCTCAGTTTGGTAATTTCAAATAGTAGTTTGTCATGCTGATTGCAAAAAAGTGAAGATTGAAATTGTTAAGTGATCTAAAATTGATATAGAATATAATAAGGAATATTTAATGTTGTGAATATGCATTAGTCACAATGATTTACAAATCTAATTTTATGCTTGGAAAGTGTGCCCTAAGGGCTTAAACGTGTTAACATATGTTTGATATCCTTACTCTTGAATTGCCTAGTGGATTGGGCCTGAAGTAAATTAAAATATTGTCCATTGTTTGAAACTGTAATTTATGTATCAAATCATCCCTAAGTTTAAACATTCACATGGTTCGTATTTAGGAAAATTTTGGTGTGAGGTGAAATTTCATAATTGCATTAAAATTCATAATTCTGAAATTTCTACAAGGTTGAAGCACTTCTAAATTGATGCCCATATGTCTTTAGTAGGGTATTGGGCCTGAAATACCATTCTATAGTGCTCAACAAACTTGGCCTCAATGTATCCATCATTTGTGATACAACCATGACTCATTTTGAGTGTTGGGATGTATTCACTCACCTTTTGGAGGCTAGAACTTTGAAGAAATATTTATTGTCTCGGTCACCTAATTGATCCAATGGAACCATGCATGAATTTGGGTACCTTTCGCTTGGAAATCATCATCCACTTGAAGACGAAGACGTAACTTCATTGAACACATTTTTCATTCTTATCCTCATCATAAGAGGACCAAAGTAGCTCCTTCTACATCCTTTCCGATTCCTCTCACAAACCTTGTCAAATTGCCTTCTAATTTTGCATATTTGATAGTTGTAGGTTCTATGATAGGCCACCATGCACGAAATGGAAACTTCTCATGAAAGTATCTAACATGTGGCTCCACATGGACAAGGGATGAATTTCCACATAGTATGGATACATGCAAGGCATTCAGGACTCTAAAAACGTGATAAATTGACACTACAAGGAAAACACCTTCTCGTAGAAGTTTTTAGTGTTACAAGATTGGGAAAAATTATTAAAAAAATCTGCCATTGGTAACTGATGTTTTGGAATACGTATTAATGAATGTTAATTATAATTAAACAAATTGTGTAGTTGAAGATTATATGAGATGTTTTTTTGGTGGTGCACTATTCTTAAAATGAGTAACTAGTGCATTTCATAGACATGTGCACTTGTGCATATCATTTAAATGTGATACACTAGTGCATCGACATAATTCATAGAATTGCTTCTTTTCCATGTCATTAATGCACCAATGTGTTTAAGTGTATTATAGCATCATTGCGTATAATTTAAATGTAATGCATTGATGCCTTCCAGTTACATAACTTCTTGGTGTGTTTTATAGGTATCATAGCACTGATGCATACAATTTAAATATGATTAATAACATAGGGGGTTATTATCATAGGTAATGCACCCATGTCAATTGTGAATAAATGCACACCATTGATTTCACAAATACGCACCGGTGACCATGTTATTATGTGCATAAATTTAACTGTTGGCATTGGTGCAATTGTAATAGGTAGAAACATTGATGTTATTATATCTGTAGCATCGATGTGTATTATTGTATGAGCACTGCTCTTCCATGCGTTTATAATAAATACAAGCATCGGTGCACTTAATACCTTAAAAGGCATAGGTGCATATTGATTCACACTATAAAAAGAACCTTGAAGAAAAATTCATCAAAAAATCAAATATTTTTATATTGATATTGATATTCAAATTTAGTTATTATGTTTCAATATAATAATTATATTAATGTGTTATGCTATCATATTACACATGTTCATTGTAATGATATATAATCATCCATATATTTAATCAACAATGTAACATTTTACAATATTAGACAATGCAATAGAATAAGAAAAGCATTTTATTGTATATGAACAAAAGACCCTTCACAATACAACATGGGGAAACATAAAGGTCCACAATAATCAAAATGTCAATATGTAATTATCACACTTATTGGTAACTAGTGATCATCCAATTAGGATAATATTTCCAATACATTAAAGAAAATATTTGATTTCCATAGACATTCATTTCAAAATACACAGTTTGCATTAACATTCAATTAATATATTGATTGTCATTCTTCACTCAAATTGTTTTCAATGCTTGAGTTGCTTGCATGCCTCATTTATTCATCACTTGTACGAGAATTGTACTTGGGTTATATGGTCTATTTTTTTGTGGATTGGATTGATTTTGTACATGTTGTTGCCATCTTTTTTCATATATTCGTCGCATTCTCCTGCTCCCTTCAAAAAGAAGATTAAACACCAAAAGTAAGAAGAAGTCGAGCAGAAATCACCAATGGTCATTTTGTATAATAAATATGAATAATCCACGGGAAGTATCTAGCTAAAGAAATAATTGGTGACCCCTCCCACTGATGGCCTAGATGCAAGTGTGCAGCTTGCCAAGTCATATCTAGACCTTTGGAGGCCTCGAAAGATGCCTTAGGTATAAAAGTGGGAGCCTCCTTGTTGTGGAAAAAAATGCACAAGTGCACTCTTCCACTTGGTAAGGGGATAAGCCTTGTAGGTTGCAGCAAGGCCTTAGTCCTTGGAGCCCTTGTAGTTATTTGTGGTTGGTATTCCTCCAAGTGATCATGCAATAGATTGTTAATATAGTTCACATGCAAAAAAAGAAATATTGATAAAAAGCAAAATAAAAGAGATGGGGGGAGAGTGCAAACTCCAATAACAATCCAAGATATGTTAAACCACTTTTGTATTGCCCAATGGTATATTTGTACAACACCTAGGAGGTGTGGGCTTCAAGGGAAGCCAACAATATCCCTTAGGGAGGTCTTTCTTGTCCAAACTAAATGCTAAGTAGATGGTATAATAATGGGGATAAACACTTGCCCCTTGAAGGAAGGTGGCAAGGGAGCTTGGGAATGCTCACAATGATGGGAAATGGTGGGCCGTGAGGAAGCTCCAACTCAAATCCAACAGCATAACCTTGCTCTTTATTTCTCTCTACCAAATGTATGACATTGGCTTCCTTTTATAGGCCAAGAGGTGGACAAAAAACAACTAGATCCAAATGTGAACTCATCTTCTCCATGAACTAGTTCCAAGGTACACAAGGAGGACTAATTAATGCCACCAAGTGTGTGAGGAGCTTAATTCGGATCCTTGGAGAGGATTGAACCTTCAATGCGCCACTGGGAATTAGTGGTCCCGTCATTTTGATAGTAGCACAGCTATCAAAGCAAAAGTCACGTGGGTGTAGAGTGGTCATTGTTCAGGTAAGCTGCACTATTGTGCGAGTTAACAATGTATTGCCCGCACTACCCTTTCTATTGACTGATTTTTGGCACTTATGGACTCATGTTGTATTTTGGATATGTTGGGGATGCCTGTGGTGAGATGCATTCTTTATGTTGATGACTCCTTACTGGGAGAATTGTCGAAATGTCGCATGTGTGCGACTTTTAGGCGTTAACACTCATATCAAGAGCCCAAATTGAACCATGCAGCTTTCCAAAGTATATCTGATCCATTGGAGGGATTGGGACATGCAACAGATTTAAAAAGAGCAAGCTATCCATTGGCGGTCCAAATGTAATGGTGTACCTCCTTGAAGCAAATCTTGACTGTGGAAGGCTCTAGCACAACCTGTGAAGTTAAGCAAAGTTCCCTCCTGCCAATGGTCAAGATTAAAACATGCATCTCTCCTAGGATAAATATGAACCATTGGAAGTACCCGGAATTTACACTCAAAACAAGAATAAAAACCTCCCTCAGATAGCTTGAATTGAATCATGCTTTATCCAATATAAATCATGACCATCGATGAATTTGAAGCTTGTGATGAAATAAATGACTTTTCTTCCTCACCAATGATCAGGATTCAATTGTGCATCTTATCAAAGCAAATCTAATCCATCATCGTTTCAGAGAATATACGGTGCAGCTAAAAAGTTGCTTCTCCCATCAACAGTCCTGGTCGAATTATGTAAAAGCATTGAAGTTGGTCCTAACCGTTAATGATTAAAAGACACTCACTACAGGAAGGAGAAAAGATGCCCTCATGCCAAAAGCAAGAATTGTACGAATGACTTTCTCATAGCAATCTCGAGTGTTCATTATCAATGGATTGTGCCAAATCCTGTGGTTATTGAGGATAAATCAAGTTGTCAAGGCAATAGTTGTCAAAATCATGCAACATCATGATGGTCAAGTGATTGAAATGTTATTCTCTCATGTGAAATCGTAACCATTTCAAGAAGCAGAAGGTGTCAACCTTGAAAATGCATGCCAATTCAGCTTCGCAATATCCCTCATGATCCAACTATCTCATCCACATGTCTTGTCTGATTCGCTCTTCGGTCATGCGATTAACATTGCGGAGGATCCTCTCCCAATGGCTGAATCCTAATTCATCGTGTTTTTCACCCAATCTAAATCATGTGGAATACATCTTCGTCCGTCTATATATGTAAAGTTCTGCCACCCACAGTTCATAACCTGTTTCTCTTGCTAGCTATTGTTCAATGTCTCATCATGTGGTGTTAGAGCAGCTAATCTCATTAGCACCCATAATGTTTGCATTGTTGTTGTATGAAGTATTACCTTGAGAGGCTTGGCTCCTCCTGCGATGCAATTATGTTCATTTCTTTGACCATCTCCTTGTATACATTTTTGGACATCCCTACCAACATGTTTTGAATATCACCTCATTCATCCTTTAAAATTTTCATAATCTTCCTGAAAATGAAAAGCAAAGGAAAAAACTTTTATATTGATTTGAAAATAAATATAGCCAAAATATTAATTTCGTAATTTTTTGTAGTAGTATATACATATTTTAAGAAAATATGCTTATGAATAATACTTTTTAAATTATTCTTTCTAGTTATTGTATGTTTTTTCTATTACAAGTCTAATAGGTCTCATTGATCATTTATTTGGCAACACTTGCTATAGTTTATATATAATTTGATTATTGGACTCATAGGATTTTTTTGTACTATAAGTGGAAAATATGTCTATATGTTATTTCCATTATATCCCTGATAGTTTGATAAAAGTTCCCCATAACTTCTAGCACCAATCCAAATGAACTTAGGACCAATTCATTACCATTTACATCCTTGATAATTTTTATCTTGTTAGGACGACATTTGCTTCCCTCATTGTTGGTCCTTGCACAACATTCAACAAATGTGAAATAAATTGTTTGACACATGTTAGCAACTATCCCTAAGAAGTACATTATTAATGAAAATTCAAAGAAAAATTTCATGTTGATCACCGTTTGATTTACCTAATTCATCTCTTTACAACATTTCGAATAAGGTTTTAGGTTCTTTTGAAGTCAAATTGCAAACAATTTTATCTAGTTACTTCACGTTTTTTCTCTAGGTGACATACATTTACCAATACACATCATTTAAACATACATATAATTCAAACATATTAATTTTATACTAGAATTTTAGAAAACTTGCCTTGCTCTTTTTCTGGGATGTGTTCCCATTGTATTCATTGCAACAAGTATTTTCCCTTGAACTACTACCAAACATCGTCTATCAATAAACACCATGCATCATGAAATACAGAAACTATGAAATATGTTTTACAAATAAAGTAAATAATTTAAGATAAAAATGTTGTCTAGTTTAATAATGTGCATTATTCAAGAATACACACAAGTGTGCCTTACACAGTAACACGCATTGGTTAAAGTGTACCAAAATATTAAAAATGCATATTTAATTACACCAATGTATTAATCAATAATAAGGGAACTGATGCATACTATCTATATATTTCATATTGGATAACCAATAAAAAATTTACATTTAAACCAAAATGGTGCTTTACTTAAAAGCACATCGATGTGTTAAACTGTAAAATGCATGTACCAAAAACCACAAAAGCATTTTTGAAAAAAATACTGTCAAGGACATGTTTTTTAATCCAATGCAACAAGTGGTCCCATTGCAATAGATTCCCAACTCCTTATATATAGATATACAAATCCATTAAATTTTTAATTCCTAGAAAATGTTTTCTCATTGTGAAATAGTTAAGAGTGTAAAACCTTAAGGGAAGCAACAAGAGAGACATTGATGGTAATTAAGAAAACCATGTTTTTTTTCTTAGAATGAACTACAAATATGAATAGAAACATAAATAAATAATGAATTAGTTTGAAGCAAATATGAATAGATAAGTAGTAAGAACTTACATACCTTGAACTTCTCCTCTATAGAGTTGTATGTGATCTACAATCCCTAGAGTTGTATGTGATCTACAATCCCCTACAAATTTGGTCCTTTAGAAAAATTGAGCCACTCCAAAGTCTTTCTTGGTAAATTTCTCTTGCACAACCCCCCCCTCTAATTTTCGACAAAAGAATAAAAAAATGATTAGTTTTTTTTATATAATCACTTTAAAAAATGAAATTCAAGCTCATTTTTCCCTTTGATAACTCAATGAATTTATGAGAAATGCATGCGCCATTTTAAAAAAAATATTTAGAACATCAATGCACGTTAAAAACATAGCGTACACCAGTGCTCTTCACATATAAAATCACACTGGATATCAATATATGAAAAATCCATGGCTTGAATAAAAAATAGTAAAATGCAAATAAAAACCTATGTTATTATTAGAACTTTGAAAATGTTTTTTGTTTATAGGTGTTTTTTGTGGATGTTTTCATTCAATATGTATCATACATATCTGCATGGGCGCATTTAGTTTATACAAACACACAAGTGTATTTAGAGTTTACAAATGCACTTACTACATTTAGAATTTCTTTAATTGTAATTTTTAAGATAAAATGTTATATGTGCATCCCAAAAATTATTTAAAGAATGCAGACACGCAAACTAAAATACTCCATAAGGTATATATGTTGCTTAAACTCCTACCATATACTTACAAAATGATTTCAAAAGTCTATTTGAAGTTACATTATTATATGCTTCCTAAAATTTCTTATAAGAATGTAGACACCTCTAGATTGTTAATTTGGTTAAAATGCAGGAAGAAAAAATAGTAATATCAAATGTCCAATTCTTTAAAGTGCATTTCATTCCATGTTGTTCAAAGTTCATTAAGTTCTCCCTGCCATCTTTGTAAGTTCACATTTTATTTATATTTTGATTATTCAATCCAATTGATGATAAAGCCTTCTTAAGTTATCCATTTGACATAAGAAAATTAAAGATAACTGAGAGCAGACTGTAATGCGTGTTGGTACCATCGGAGATACAGAAGCGTGGGGTCGTTGCCTTCAATGAGCTAACCAGCGATAGCGAAAAAACATGTATATGTGGTTGGAGTTGTACGGAACCGGCCAAGAGAAAAGAATTCGCATTTTCTGTAAGGGTAGCTCCATTATACAAGAAAAGCCCTGAATATTACATAAATATGAAAGTAATAAATTGTTTTCTTTAATATATATATATAAGAGGTAATTTAAAGTAGTTTGAAAACAACTATGCCCTAAATCCATTCAATTTGCATGATGGGAAAAGTATAATTTAGATTTGCCCAAAACGTTAAATATCTAAAATCATGTTGTTTCTTACTATTCAAAGGAGTGCTTTTGATTGATTTAAACACATCCCACGAGTTAATGACACATTTGATGCTATGGTTGCATTAAACCGAGAACACACACATACATATAAGTTAGTTAATTAATAATAGATATGATGTTATCGTTGCATTAGTCGATGAATGTATAATCAATTTTTATATTTAAATGAAATCTTAGTAAAAAAAAATATAACACCTATAAATAACCATCTACAATGTATATATAATCATCTTACCATTTTATTTGTAAGGATCCTATAAAGAGACAGGCTTCGAAATGGAAAAGTTGGATCAACAGAGCTAAATTCTAAGATTTGTGACTGATACAGTTGTAATACTCTTATGGATCTACCCATTTCTCTTATGCATTAAAATATGAAAATCTTCATAAAGTTTGGGTTTGAACCCTGTTTTTGCGAGAGAGTTATATAGTGAACAAGAATCTCTACATGGTTCTGGTAAACTTGATACAGCCAAGATTAAGGTTTCTAAAACCCTGGTGTGAGTATTTAGTCAAACTATTGATGTTTGACATTTTTTTTTTGTCTTTTGAGGCTGAGTTAATTATATTTCTATCATTATTTCCTCCTAATTAGTACATCTAAAGAGGGAAAACCATAAGAATCTCTATTCACCATTTTGAAGCATCAAGGACACCAACAGAACAATCTCCCCATAAAACCCCCAAAACAGCTCCCTTTGAGGAAGAGTTATAGATGCTAGAGGCGATGAGCTTATGTATCCTTTGAAACACACATGCATTCTAATTGTTGTCTCTCTATTGATAGTCTGAAATTGTGCTATTGGGAATGCAATTTTCTGATGTGAGCATGAATTGCTTTGAAGACAAACAATTAGCATGAATTGCTTTGAAGACAAACAGTTAGTTGTTACCACCCAGCAACAAGTAAACAACCAACATCATCTCTACTAACACAACATATAATGAAAAATACAACATTGAAGTGACATTTCAGTTTAAGGAATGTTGTCTATCAAATCCATATTTGCTAAACCTTTTTTAAAACAATAAAAATTGAACACAAGTAACGGTACCTTTCAATATAGGAATAGTTGGATATGGTGTTGAAGCTAATTCTTCTTCCCTTTCGTATGAAACTCTTGGAACTATAGGATAAGTGGTGAGGAGTCAGAGGCATTGTCAAACAAGGCATTATAACAGTCTATGCCAGAAGGCAACAAATAAGACGAAACCACATAAACCTGGTTATAAGACAAAACTAACATAAAAGGTGATAAGATTAGGTTATAAAATGCAAGGCTGAATTCTAATATTGGTGATTGTTACAGTTATAGTACTCTTTTAAGTCTATTGATTTCTCATATGCAGTAATTTCTAAAAATCTGCATAAATTTTATTTCTGAACTCAAGAATGTAATAATGTTTTTGCAAGAGAGTTATATAGTACATGTTGGTAAACCTAATACTAGCCAAGATTAAGGTTTCTATAACATTGGTGTGAGTATCTAGTCAAACTACTAATGTTGGACATATTTTTTTTCTTTTTAGGCTGAGTTAATCGTAATTCTATCCATTTCTCCCCCTTGGTTTGTACATCCAACTAAAGGAAAAATCATAAGAAAGCATCCCCATTCCCCATTTTGAAGCATCAAGGACACCAACAAAACAATATCCCCATAAAACCCTCGCAATATCTCACTTTAAGACAAAGTTATAGAAGCTAGATGCGATGGGCTTGCGTATCCTTTGAAATACATATGTAATCTTATGGTTGTGTCTCTATTGTTAGTCTCAAATTGTGTTATTGGGAATGCAATTTTTTTGATGTGAGTATGAAATGTTTTGAAGACATAGTTTGCTACTACCACCCAGCAACAAGTAAACAACCTACATAATCACTACTAACACAACATATAATGAAAAATGCATCATTGAAATGACATTTCAATCTAAGAAATGTCGTCTATCAAATCCATATTTGCCTAAAAGTATATTTAGAAACAGTTTTTTCTAGAACAATAAAAATTGAACACAAGTAACACTACTTTTCAATATAGGGACAGTTGGATAAGATGTTAAAGCTAATTCTTCTTCCCTCTGGTATGAAACACTAAGAACAGTTGGAGAAGTGGACAGGAGTCAGAGGCGCTATCAAACAAGGCATTATAACAATCTATGTCAGAAGGCAACAACTAATGACAAGAGGAAAGCATATAAACTTGACTACAAGAAAAAACCAACATAAAAGGTGATCAGATTTGGGCGTATTACGTCTAAATTTGTGCTTCTAAATTTGGGCTTCTCCACTAGAAAAGGCATCTACGACCATGGATAAAGGCCTATTTCCACACTCAGAGGACCAAATTCTCATTTTCTCTCCCAAATGGATTGGAAGTTGGTTCATTACATGTGAACCCGATCCTTTCATTTACCAATGGAATAGTAAGCGTAAATATGAAATGAAGTCGGTATAGTAAGCGTAAATAGCGGCAAAGAATTCTGTTATGTGGCATTTTAAAATCCCGCTTCAAACATTGAAATGGCTGCTTCTTATTCAAAATCAGCTTGATAGATTTATTGCTGTGAGGAATCAGACTTATTTTCCCATTACGTTACTTTTTGTTATTTGAGTGATGTCTAGCAACACTACATATTTTATCTTACACAGAAAATACCTATTAAAGTGGACATGGGCCTTTGTGTTTGTTGATGAAAAGCTACATCGATGTGACTCGGGAACTCCTATGGATTTTTCCCTTGTTGTCTTGACTGTTGCATCGAAACTTCAAACTTTTAACCAACCATACAGCAAAACAGAATATTAACAATATGTATTGTATTTGTCGGTGTGAAATCTATTAACAATATGTATCGTATTTATAATATCACATTTATAATATGCCACCGGTAATGTAAAATCATTAGCTTCACTTGTAATGTAAAGACACTAGAGCCCGGTATATTAACAATATGTACTGTATTATCATAAGCGATTTGTGATGTAAAAATATAAAATGCCACTTGTAATGTAAAATCACTAGCACCACTTGTAATGTAAAATCACCACAGCTTAGTGTATTAACATGTATTGTATTTGTCATATGTCACTTCAATTGCATTTGTCTTATATGCCACTTGTAATGTTGCCATATGCCACTTGTATTGTATTTATCATATACCACTTGTAATTTAAAAATGCAAAATCACTATAACCTGATACAATAATTGAAAGCATTCCTTTAAATGGAATAACTGTTCACTCAATAGCTTAAAGACTCCGACAAACTAGAGCAGGCAACCAATAACGATTCACTCAATAGCTTAAACCTTAAAGACTCCAACAAATTATAGGCATCCAGTAACGATTCACTCAATAGCCTAAAGAATGACAAATTAGAGTAACGGTTCACTCAATAGCTTAAAGACTCCGACAAACTAGTGCAGGCATCCAATAACGTTTCACTCAATAGCTTAAACCTTGAAGACTCCAACAAATTATAGGCATCCAGTAACGATTCACTCAATAGCCTAAAGAATGACAAATTAGAGTAACTGTTCACTCAATAGCTTAAAGACTCCGACAAACTAGAGCAGGCATCCAATAACGATTCACTCAATAGCTTAAACCTTAAAGACTCCAACAAATTATAGGCATCCAGTAACGATTCACTCAATAGCCTAAAGAATGACAAATTAGAGTAGGCATCCAATAACGATTCACCCAATAGCTTAAACACTCCGACAAATTAGAGTGGGCATCCAATTATTTCTCTTTTATTGAATAGAGCAAAACTACAGAAAACATTTCCCAAGATCTTGATTAAAAAAACTCCATTTACTAACTTGCCATTCAAAGAGAATGATGGGGCAGACATTTGTGAATTTCGTCAAATATTATTTAACTGTAACAAGAAACTAATATGGATGGAGATATGTGAAATATGACTCAAGCGAGCATTTTCAGCTACAAGAAACTAATATGGATGGAGATATGTGAAATATGGCTCAAGCGGGCACTTTCAGCCACATCCACAACTTATGAGGATGAAAATTCGAGCCATAAAAGTTACATATGGAAAAGAACGCAAAAATATTTTTTCAAAAACTCAAACACTGGTAAACTAAATATAGTATCTAGCTAGGATGGCTTCACTTTGCACTGGCCAACTGAGCTCGCAGCAATTTGGCAGCTGCAACCATGTTGGTCAAGGCCGGAACGACCTCCGGGTACTTCCTCGTCTTCAGACCACAGTCGGGGTTAACCCACAGAATGTTCGTTTCGAGAACAGCAAGCATCTGATAAAACAGAATAGAGAACCAGTTAGGCCACTTCAACTTTAATCTAAATGTAATTAATAATTATCCATCCAATGAAAGTTAACATATATAGATTGAGAACATTGGTAAAAACCTTGCTGATACGATCCGCAATTTCTTCCGTGCTTGGAATACGAGGAGAGTGAATGTCATAGACACCAGGACCAATTCCAGCCCCATATTTCACACCCTCTCGGAAAACTGAGAGAAGCTTCTCATCAGAACGGGAATTCTCAATGGTGATGACATCGGCATCCATATCAATGATCGAATGAATAATATCATTGAAGTTCGAGTAGCACATGTGGGTATGGATCTGCATCGAAGACAACTAACAGCTTTAACAACAAACGGAGCAGATTGTATGTGACAACAATCAATACCTTTATAGACAATATGCCAAAGACATCATGTGATGATAACTCGATTACATTGAAAAGGTTTTCACAAACCTGAGTGGTATCTTGCACACCGCAGTTGGTGATACGGAATCCATGAACTGCCCAATCCAGATAATAAGCATGTTCGGCCTTGCGTAGAGGCAAGCCTTCTCTGAGAGCTGCCTCGTCAATTTGAATCACCTGAGGTCATAGAAAACCAATATTTCAGAGCCAATTCTGAACAAAAAGGAAGACATCATCTAAATATTCTCTCAACCAGCATGAATGTGAATCAGGACTAGTTGGCAGTAGTTATGTAACAAGAAGTTGGTAGAAACGTCTGAAGGTAACAACCACATTTACCTGAATTCCACCTGCTTCCAAATCTTCCACCTCATCCTTGATGGCCAAGGCAATTTGCATGCATGTTTCAGATCTGCATTATGATTGCATTAGTGCCTCAAACTGACCAAATTATGTTCAATCACCCAAATTCAAGAATGGGCATAATTAGTAAAATCAAAATATTGATTTATGACAGAAATTTTAGACGCCCTTACCTTGGTTGATCATTTCTAACAAAGGACCAGTTCAAAATTGTCACTGGGCCAGTGAGCATTCCCTTCATGGGTCGAGCAGTCATGCTCTGGGCCATCTTAGACCAAAAGACAGTCATGGCCTTTGGTCGACTGACATCACCATAGATAACTGGTGGCTTGACACAACGGGAACCGTAAGACTGCACCCAACCATTGACTGTAAATGCAAAGCCCTGGAGCTGTTCTCCAAAGTACTCCACCATGTCATTCCTCTGTAACAGTAAGTTAGATAATTAGCTTTAGATTGCCTATTGAAAACCTCATAACAGTTTGAGCATAAATTGCAATATATTTGGTACTCACCTCAGGTTCTCCGTGCACAAGCACATCAATATCAAGGTCCTCTTGCATTTTGACAACTTTGGCAATTTCTTCCTTGATGGAGCTAATATATTCTTCCTCTGAAATCCTGTTATAACATCAGATGTTCTTTGTTACAACCATGTTTCTAGATAATAGCAAATATAAAACCTCAATCCAATTGAATAATCACAACAATGAGGCAAAACCCACTTGTTTATCTTGTATTCCCGACGAACCCTGCGCAATTCAACTGTCTGTGGGAATGACCCAATTGTTGTTGTGGGAAGAATTGGAAGATTTAACTTTTTCTGTTGTTGCTCAAGACGAACGTTTACTGGTGTGGCTCGGCGATGGTCAGAAGTCTTCAATGCTGCAGCCTGCAATAATAATATAAAAGTTATGACTGGAGTCGGATGAAAGGTACTGTAAAGCGAGCCTAGACAGTAATATCAGTCCCGGCAAATGACATTAAATTGTTAAGTGAAATCCTAGGTTGTATTAGACATTATTGATGGTGCACATCAAAACATCATCTACAGTTTCCTTAAATACAGGCATAAAGAAGGAATGTATTAAAGAATAAGTTATCACAGCTAATAATGATCCAATCACTGACTACACTGAAGAATTCAATAACCATACAAAAAGTTAATTGAACCTACAGCCTTTTGAACTGCCTCGTTTGTCACTCTTGGAGAAGCCCTCCTTGAAGCCAGTGCAGCTGCGTTAGATGCAAAGAATGCCTGCAGTGACAAGTGGTATGTTATTCAAACACTCTCCAGACCAAAACATATTAACTCAAGCGCAAAATACATAAAACGCTCATAATTGCAGGTGCCTATGATGTCCCAATACATCAGAGCGTCGTTTTCCAGGTTCAGTGAAGAGAATGCCTCTATTCAAAATTACAAATACACAGAATAGAAGAAATACCTCATCTTTCTGACCAGCCAATGCCTTGGCTAAGGCATCCACTTCAAAAAGCTTTTGTGCAGCAAAAGCTAACCAAGACTTTATTTCACTGTCCAGCTTTGTTTCATTTTCCAAATCCACGGCCGTGTGCAGGAGAGAGCATGAAGTAGAGACAACTAACTTTTCTGCAAGCAGACCATCAATTATATTACAAATACACCAATGGCGTTCAAAAGAATGCATTCAAAATTGTTTAAGCTGTAAGCACTACTAAAAGGAAATATGCATGGATTTATACCTTTCCCTACTATGCTCTCCAGGCTTTCCAAAACACTCAAAGAAGCAGCCAAATCATTGGCCCAAATGTTTCGGCCGTCAACTACTCCTGCAAACAAGATTTTGTCAGCTGGGAAGCCGATCTCCTTGATAAGGCCAAGGGTCTGTGTTCCACGGATAAGATCAAACCCAATAGCAGAGACACCCTTCAAATTAGTAATGGTCCTGGAAAGAACAAAATTTCAACAGCATAAGATGTATAGCAGATATGATATTCATCGTTCTAAAATATACTAAAATGCAACGATAACTAGAAAATTTCATAGACAGCAAATAAGAGAGGTTTTTACTTGTAAGTCTCAGCAGGGATATCAGCAAAGTAAGTTTCTACAAGCAGATTAACACCAAGAGATGCTCCTCCCAGGTAAGCGTATGCCTTCGAAAAGGCCTCCAACTGATAAGCCTCAAGATCCATTACAAGAGATGGTTCATCGAACTGAACCCATGTTGCACCAGCTGCCTCCAACTCAGTCACAACTTGCCTGAATAAGGTGACCAAACTTAACAAATTAGCGATCTCGCATCTTAAAACGTGTTATTTCACACGCTGCTAACTTGACTACAGCAAGCTCTCAGCTAAAATCTTGTTTAAAAAATGCTTACAGGTAAATTGGGAGGATTGCATCGAGAAGAGAAAGGAGATTGAAGGTCTTTGCCACGCCCTTTGCAGGCTTGGACAAGAGCAAGTATGAGACGGGTCCAACGAGCACGGGCACTGTGTCAATGCCGAGCTGCATTCCAAAAAAGAATACAGCCAAAAGAGTTATGTCAGTATCAGTGCAGAACTGATAGTAAGACTATCCCTCTTAATGAAGTTACAAGATATTCATTAAATCAATTCTGGGCCAATGAAACATGTCCGCGAGGCAAGCTATCTTAATTAAGTTAAAAATTAATATGTTTTATCGCTTGGCACCAAAATGGCAGGTAAACACGTTAGAAAAACAGTTAGAAAAACAGTACAAATGGCAGGCAATGGAAATTTCAAGTTAGAAAATGGCAGACTGGGGAGATTTCAACCTTGTCTCCTAGTAGGACGTGGATCTACTTGGGATTTAACTATTGGCCAATGAACATGAACTGACATTTTGAGATTAAACACTAAATGATACACAGAAGAGCAACTGAAGTACAGATCTAGCACCTCTTTAGCCTCCTTGTATTCTTCCACCGCCTTGTGTGATGAGTAAGCGAATTTGATCTCCGGGCCCAACTCAGGAACAATGTAGTGACTGAAAAGAACAAAGGCAACATACTCAGATTAGATCATGGCCCAATGCCCAACAACTAGATTTAGCAATCCTCACTGAAGACAACACAGTTCACACTTTTGGTGTAGACTCGTATTCACAATTATAAAGATCGAGATCATGGGATCGAACTTACTAATTGGTGTCGAACCACTTGGTCATCTCCATTGCAGGGAGAGTGGCATTACCTCGAGCCATGGAAAAGTATGTATCGAAGCCAATCTCGCCGCCAGCAAAGGCATACCTGGGAGGAACAGCTCCAAGCATGGCAGTGGTGTCCAGAACCTGATCATAGTACGCGAACGTATTGCTGGGAATCATTTTCACCCCAGCAGCTGCCATCTGCTTCCAGATCGAAGCCCTTAATCCCTTGGCCACAGCCGCGAGATCAGCAGCAGAGGTCTTGCCATCCCAGAAGGACTCGAGAGCGAACTTGAGCTCTCTTTTGGGGCCCATGCGAGGGTATCCAACAACATGGGAAGCCATTGCTTTGGAGCTTGAAAAGTACTAACTCCCCTGCAAGTGAGATCCGATGTTCAATTAGATTATAATTAAATTTAAATTTCGACTGTGAATATAAGAGGAAGTTCCATGAAACGCACTACCATACACAGATCTGCAGATCTGCAAGCACTAAAGATCAATGCAGAGGCCACTACATCACTGAAAAAACCCTAGATCTGAAAAAAACCAAAACCGGTTGTGCTAAAGTTCAGCAATAGCTTTGTGATTCTTCCCTATGCAGAAGCTATCATACTAACAGATGCCCTTTGGCTCGGCCCTTTTGCGGACATCCAAATCCCCAACATTTGACAGAAAAGGGGGTACCGACACAAGAAAAGAAGCCATACCTTAAAGTAAAAGGTACAGGAAACCAGAGACGGAGAGCAGAAGAGTTTCCGGACGTATAGAATTCTGTTGTTCCTTCAAAGGATCAGAGCAGAATATGATAAATTTAGCAAGGTGCAACCGAGGTTTTATAACCAAGGACACAGTCACCAACAACAATTACCGGTGGCCACCCCCCGAAACCGGCCTGGACAGTTGCCCTATGCGTGGACTCGCGGCAACTCCCCCAACCATCTCCGGTAAAACGGAGAAGACTTCGAAAGCGGCCACGCCGAGAACGGGGTCGGGTCTCCAGTTCCGTCGCGGGCGGAGAAAGTTGGTATACCGAGGTCCCGGTTTCTAGTTCGCTGCACGTCTCGGGCTTAAACACTTCCGGTGGGGTTAGCGCAATCGTGGCCGTCAAGCATATCCGATCCGACGGCTGTGAAGAAACCTCAAGGGTCTGCGGTGTCCTGAGGTTGCGGTGATGACTTCAAATTTTGTAATTAAGGGTTGGATGTATAACTAGCACAGCCATTTACTTGTGGTTAGTGAATACCAATTGCCACAAGTTAAATGTCACAAATAAATTATTTGTTTATTTTCAGCAAAGAAGGTATGGAAAATCCATAAATACTTCTCCACATTTCTTGGATGGTAAGGATGGTAAACCGTAACCCCTTAGGGTTATTTGTTATGTGTTATGGTCTTATTATAATTAAACAAGTTGTTTCCACTAAGTATGTGTTATCCATGTATCAACTACCAATTATCCGTGCATTAGCTACCATGCATAAGCTACCAATTATTTTTAATAAAAAAAAATTATAATTATTTACTTAAAATATGAAAAGGGTGTCATAGAATCAATTGGACAATACACTTGTCTTATCCTCGTGCAATCTAACAAAAATATAAATAATAATATGCCCCAAATTCTAAAATCTAAATACCTATCAATGTAATAATTAAATATTTTTGAGTTGTGCTAGTTTCCAAGTGTGAAAAATAAAGTGGGATTTGGTCGTGGGGGCCACAGGGTTTGGTGGCCGTTTGGCAGCTTGAAAGTGAGTGCCACGTCACTTCATGGGTTAGTGGGAGGAAGAGAGTTGTTTTATGATTACAACTCCTAGTCGGTTAGTGGGTTGGTGAGATGGAGGTGTTGTACCCATTTAAAACTTTTCAATTTTGGTTAAAAATATCTTTATTTTATATATTTTTAAAAGTTTTTGTTAACCATATCATTATGTTATATAATTTTAAAAGGTTTTAAGTTAGAGGAAGTTTGTTTGTTTGTATTTTCATTTAGTTTTTTAAGATGTAATTGGTATAGTAATTGTTCATATATGAAGTTTATGGGAGTAGAATAGAGGGTGAATGGGTGTACTATTAAGCTACTTCGTATGTAGGATTAATAGTTTGAAACTCTTTGTATGAATCTTAAGAAGAAGAAAAAATGTTTTACGTATGAGAGAAATGTTTAATGTTATTTGAAAATATATTAACCTTATGAGAGAAATGTTTAATGTTATTTGAAAATATATTAACCTTATTGTTGTAGCTTTAATGATGATGGTATGGGATCTCCCTAAGTAATGTATATGAATTAAATCTTATTTAAATCTTAAAATAGTTGTTCCAAAGGATGATTGGAAGCCACGACATTGTATACTGCTCTAGCCATTGTTGCGATTAAGAGAGATCATCGTTGTTTGCCTGTTATCTAAGGATTTAAATGGATGTCACATATAAAATCTTGTAGAAGGCACCATCAACATGTTCTCGACACATAATGGATATACACAAAGAATCAGTGGTTAGTACTAAGAAAAGGTTTAACAACCAGTTCTATCAGAAAATTCAACCTAGGCCGGATGAATAGTTTTGATATATTTTTTAATTATTTATTTTGAATTTGGAACTATGTCCATAAAATAAATCTACTCATTTTAATCGCGAACCATAATTACTTCTTTTTCAAAGAGAAAAAAATATCCATACGATTATATATTAAAAATATAGTATAAAAAGTCACATGACACAAGACACTTCACAAAGAAGTCGAGAAGCACTGCAGGTGCCAAAACACGATAAATCCAACTAGGCTTAAACACACATAAAGTAACATCCCACATAGAGACACCGAGAACTGCCTGCCCCAAGTAGGGCCAGGAATGCCAACAAAAGGTGTAAACCTATAAAACACGTGAGTTGGGCACAATAGCAAGTGGCCCAACCATTTATCGATAGCTGGGAGGAGCTTAGGGTTAGGGTTTGTTAACAATGGCGGACTACTGAAGTTTCTTATGGCCGTCGGCGGCTATCTCCACTGGTTATGACTGGTGCTAATCATGCTGTCAGGTGGCAGTGTGATGTTTTTTGTTTGCAGCACCTCGTTCAGCGTGCGGGGTGGATCGAGGAAGGTTAACCGTGGTTACTTTTGTGCCTGAACCTTTTCCCTGCTGTTCTGGTGCCTTGTTGAGTGGTTTACTCACTGTTACTGCCCTTCATTTTTACTGTGGTAATTTCTCCGTCTCGGTTTTTCTCTGAGGATGGATTCTGGTAATTTGTTGGACTACTCTTTTGACCCGTCGGACGGGGATCCCATTTGGTTGTAGCCATCTGTCGTAGGGTGGGATGATGTGGAATTCGAGGGCTCGACGGATCTTGTTGGGGCTTCTTCTGGGACGGTGCAGCGGGGGCTTGGTTTTTCTCCGTCTACGTTTTTTGTTCAGTCACCAACACCTGAAAATCTTTTGACGGTTCCACCTTCTCGAGTTTCCTCTGTTTCTCCTTTGCGGGAGGTGAATGTTCCGCTCTGGTCTTCTTCTCAGGTTGTGCAGGCTATTGATGGGCTTATCGGTGGGGATGGTGGGCTTTCTCCCAGTAGGGCTTTGAAGTCGGGGGCGGTTGACATTCATTTCACACCAACGGACTCTTTGTTTTCAGGTGAGAAGGTTGTAGGGCCTTTGGAGGGCTGTGGAACGGGATGCTTGGGGGCTCAGGAGCAGAGAGGGTTTGCTAGCCCACTAGTGGGATCGGGCTCTAGTTCGGACGATTGGGGCGAGCGTTCTTCTGATAATGCAACCATCTCAGTGAAGCGTGGACATAAGCAGTAGTTGAAGTTGAGCTGTACCAAATATAACTACACCCTTGGTGAGGACATTGAATGGCACCAACTCCTTAAGATGACTGACATTACTTTGGTAGGGAAGGCTTTGGTTCGTTCCTTCTCGCTGTGAACCATTGAGGGGTGGTCATCGGAGCATTAGTCTCAACAGCTAGGTTACGCCCCTGAGGTGGTGGAACTGACGCGGAATTGGTTTGCTTTTAATTTTCGGACTGCTGAGCATGCTCAATGGGTTCTTAACTGGAATTGGAGCCGGGATCACTGTCTCGTAATGCTCAAGCCTTGGCATCCGATGTTTGATGCTAGCCGTGAATGGCTGGATTTGGTCCCTCTTTGGGTTCGCCTCCCTGGGCTACCCTTACATTACTGGTCCGAATGACATTTCAAAGGCATTGGAGACCTTTTGGGAACCTATTTGGAGGATGATTTTAGTTTTTTTCAGTCTCGACAGAGGAAAGTGGCTCGCATTTTGGTTAACCTGAACATTTGGGATGGTCTTGCCGCAAAAGTCACTCTTAAATGGGGTATGTATTCTTATGTTCAGCAGCTGGATTATGAAAATGTTCCATTTCGGTGTCAGCGTTGCCATGCTTATGGTCATCCGGTGGCAGAATGTAAACTGCCTCTCAGGAATCGGAAAGGAGGTGGTCACTATAAGCCGATCGTGGATGGGGCTCCTGCTCCCGCTAGGTCACCTTCACCGGTTTTTTCTCCCCCTGAACAGGAGGGTTCGAGTAATGATTCTGGAAAGGACCAGGGGCTGTCCTCGGAGGAAGAACTGCTTCCTATTACTGAAGATATTGTTGATGAAGGACCTTCAACATCCCTCCAACCTTTGGTGACTCCAGCTGCGGGTATTTTTCCTCCTTCCAACTCTCACTCCATTTATTTTGTTTTAAATAACTTCTCGTTGGATAGGTTGGATTGGGTGGATGTTCTTAAAAATGTGAAGATCTCTCCCCCTTATGTTCTGATTAAACCTTCCCTTATTGATATCCCCGTTGCCTCTATTGAGGAGGTTCCTGACTCAACGGTTGTGGTTCATGTTCTTCCCCTCAAGGAGGTCGCCTCATCCCCCTCTCCCCATGAGTCTTCAAATTATGGTTATTTCCTTCAGTCTGCAAAGAAAGTCGCCTCGGGTGGATTGGGTACTGGGGCGGTTTATTCTATTAAAGGTCGTGGAAGGAAATCCTTTCTTTCTAAATCACAATCCAAAGCAAAATTGGATCTTTTGGAAGGCAAACAACAGATTGTTGATAAGGCGCTTAGAGCGGTGCGTGCCCATAAAAAGGAACGATAATGAAGGTTATGTCTTTCAATTGCCAGGGTCTGGCTGGTCCCCATAAAATATCAGCACTTCGGAGAGTGGTATCATTAGAACACCCAAATATCATTCGTCTTCAAGAAACTATGGGTGTTGGTGATGTGGTAAAGTCTTTGCTGGAGAGTTGGTTCAATGGCTGGTCGTTTGTTATGTTGGATGCTCGTGGTCGTTCTAATGGTCTAGCGATGGGATGGAATGTCAGGACTGTTAAGATTCATACTATTTGGGGAATGGAATCTGCTCTTGGGATGTTATGTTCGGCTCTTGACATTGGTGAGGTGTTTTCTATGTTAAATGTTTATGGTCCTTATATCAACCGTGTCCCCTTCTGGGACTTTCTCCTCTAGAATCCCTTGTTACAAGGTGGAGATTTATTGCTGGGAGGAGACCTCAATTTTTCCTTGGGTCATCCTGAAGTTTGGGGGCCTCGGGCTCGTTCTGATCCCCTGGCGGGTTACTTCACACATCGGCTTATGGACAGCAATTTGATTGATACTGAACCCATTAAACTCAAGCCCACTTGGTGAAATAACCGGGCCGGAGATAATCGGGTGGCGAAGCGTCTTGATCGGTTCTTGGTTTCTGATTCCTTTGTGGATAGATTCTTCCTCATGAGACAATGGGTGGGCTCGGGGGGGTCCTCTGATCATTTTCCTATTTTTATTGAACTACGCCCCGGTCCTGTCAAACCTTCGGGCCCTTTGAAGTTCAACAAGATTTGGTTGAAGGATGAGTCCTTTTTTAATCTGGTGCGTTCCCTGTGGATCCCCTTTGAACCCAGGGCGGGGGTTTCGGCTTCCTTTTAGTTTGCAGCTAATATTAAGAGGGTTAAAAGACCTATCAAGGATTGAACCCGTGAGAAGAGAATCGGGGAGGATAGGGAACTCAAGCAGATTGAGGAAGAGTTGGGTATTTTGTATGAGACTAGTACTGGGGGTTTGGGGTCTTTGGAGGAAAAGGCTCTTCTTGTTACTCTGGAAGGTAGAAGGAATACACTCTTGCTGGAAAAGGAGGAAACATGGCGGCTTAAGAGTCGGGCTCTCTGGATGGAGGCTGGTGACGAGAATACTAAATTTTTTCATGCTTATACGAAAGGGAGAAAGGCCGCCAATACTATTTGGACTCTGGAGGATTCGTTGGGGGAAACTAAAACTTCCTTTGAGGGTATGGCTAGGGTGGGAGTTGAACACTTCCAAGATATTTTTAAGGCCCCGACTCTTGCTTCGGTGGCTAAAGTTGTTAGAGTTGCTCAATTATTTCCCCGCTTTGTTGGTGATGAAGATAACCTAGTCCTCATGGAAGAGGTTTTTGAGGAGGAGCTAAAGGGGGTTCTTCACAGCTTTCAGAAAGATAAGAGCCCGGGACCGGATGGTTGGACCATTGAATTTCTTCTGGCTTTATATGATTTCTTGGGGGATGACCTTTTACAGATGTTTGAAGATACTCGTATCTTGGATCAGATTTTGGCTGCCTTTAATTCTACCTTCATTGCACTTATTCATGAGAATGACAACCCTTCCTCTCTGGGTGATTTTAGACCCATTTCCTTGTGCAATTATGTGTATAAGGTTGTGACAAAAATTATTGCTAGAAGGTTGAAAGTTATTTTGTCTCGGAATATCTCTGCTGAACAATTTGGCTTCTTGGAGGGTCGGCAAATTCATGAGGTTATTGGGGTGGCACAGGAAGGTCTCCACGGTGTTAAGTCAAAAAAGCTGAAAGGGGTTGTTCTTAAGATCGATCTCTCGAAGGCATATGATAAGGTTAGTTGGCTTTATATTCATTTGCTTCTTACTCATCTGGGCTTTGTTATGGGTTTTATCAGATGGATCATGAGTTGCATCTCTTCGGTCTCCTTTTTTGTTCTCATTAATGGGGCAGTCTTCGTCAAGGGTGCCTGTTGTCACCTCTACTCTTTCTTCTGGTGGCGGAAGGGCTAAGTAGGGAACGTAAAGAAGCCAGTCGGATGGGCACTCTACAGGGCATTCAGGTGGCTCTGGAGTTTATCATTACACATCTACTCTTTGTGGACGATATTCTCATTTTATGTACCAGTTCGCATAGTGATGTGAATGCTCTCTGGGATATTCTTCAACTTTTTTCAAAAGCCACAGGAATGGAGATAAATGAAGGGAAATCGACAATGTCAATGCATTTGTTAAGGGAGGCTGAGGTTCAAGCTTTCAGAAGGGTTTTCCCTTTTACTATTTCTGACTTGAATGATGGAATTAAGTATTTGGGTTTTCATTTAAAGCCGAACGCTTACACTAAACAGGATTGGAATTGGTTAATTGACAAACTTCACAAAAGACTGAAAGTGTGGAGTCATAAGTGGCTTTCTCGGGCGGGCAGGTTGGTACTTGTGAAATCAGTTCTGGAGGCTATTCCAGTTTATTGGATGTCTTTATCTTGGATTCCTAAAGGGACTTTGGAGAAGGCACGGAAAATCTGCTTCCGCTTCCTCTAGAGTGGCAAAGGGGATTTTGTATCTCCTTGGGTAAGATGGCAACGGATTGCGGTTCCTATGGATTTGGGTGGTTGGGGGTTGAAAAACATATTTTTATTCTCCAAAGCGCTGGCGCTAAAGGGAGTTGGAGGATTTTGAAAATTGTTAGTCTTTGGACTACGATGGTCATTCAGAAATACATTGCACCAGATACTGTTTTGGACTGGGTGAGAAACCCTTTGAAGAATCATCGAGGAGGATCAGTCATTTGGAAAGCGTTAATTGCATCTTTTTCGGTTGTTGGTAACCTGCTGGCTTGGGACATTGGTAATGGTAGGTGTCTGCGGGTTGGGGAGGATCCCTGGTTTGGCTGTGAAGGCCGACATCTTTTGTTGGACGACACGGTGGCTTCTCTTCGGACTCAGGGTATCGTCTTCTTGTCTCAGTTAGCGGACAATGTGCAGGACAGACCCTAGATACAATCTTGGTGGGCAATTAACACTTTGGCATTATCTGCCATTGAACAAGAGGAACTGAGGCTTTATTATAGGGAACTAATCCATTCTCAAGTTCTACTTCGAGACAGGGATGATAACCTAGTGTGGGAAGGTGCTCCGACAGGCTAATATTCTCCGAAGAATGGGTATATTAGCCTTAGTATTTTTGATGATCCTCGGGATCTAATGTGGTGGTGGAAACCACTGTGGAAGTTGAAGTGTCCTATGAAACAAAGGTTGTTTATGTGGAATCTTCTTGAAAACAAGGCACCAACCTGGGATAATCTTCAGAAGAAGAATTGGGTTGGGCCGGGATGGTGCATTCTGTGCAAAGCGATGGAGGAGACTATTCTGCACTTATTTATTCAGTGCCCCTTTATGACTAGTGTTTGGGTTGAGTGCTCGTTGTTATGTAGTTTCTAGTGCTCTTGGGAAGGGAATTCGATGGTGCATGCTTGGGCCAGTTGGAATGCTGACCCTTCTTACAAATCGATGAAAGCTTTATCATTGATGGTCTGCTAGGGTATCTGGCTGGCACGGAATAACCCACTTTTTTTTAGAAGACCTGTACCCCTGGCATTTCTGCAGCTCTTATATGTGGCTTCCTCTCTGCATTTCCATAACATATCAGAGTTACCAAACAACAGGAGATTCTAGAGGTGGATATTGACCGGACTACTCCATGGGGATTTTTTGATGGTGCTACCATTGACAATGTGTGTGGGGGTGGGGCTGTTCTTCATGTCTCAATCTCGCACTACTTCTATCTCTATTGGGGGCTGGGAGCAGGCGGGAACAATTTTGCTGAACTCGTGAGCTTCAAACTCCTTTTAATGTTTGCTATTGAAAAAGGCTGTCACAATCTTAATGTGTTTGGTGATTCTATGAATGTCATTAATTAGTCTTAGGGCATCCAACAGTTCAGAGATATTAGATTAGAAAATATCCTACAGCAGATCCGCGATCTACAGCTCTCATTTATAAACTTTTATTGCAGACATGTTTATAGGGAGAATAACTCGGAGGCGGACGCGGCTTCTAAGGAGGGAAGGAACTTGGCAATGGGGATGTGGAAAGTAAAAGAATTTCGTGATGGAATTTCACATGAATATTATCATCGGCCTTTTATTGAGGATGCGACTCTATAATTGGGAACTTCATTTTGATATCTCCCTGTTATTTAATTTTGTGAACAGTGATCTGTATGGACTGTTTTCCTTTTTTAAGACTCATATTTTGATGTATCTATTGAGGCTCGGGAAGCCGATTGTAACACGTTTCTATTATTGAACTTCACAGTCATGGCATAGTATGCTGAATGTACTCAATATCTCAGGGAGATATGTGAACTCTTCATATTTACAAGTTTTATACTTGTTACCGCATGCACACCAGTTGTGCATATTTAGAATGTAATTTTGTTCACCTCTGTTGAAATAAAATTACGCTTTTTTTCCCAGGGAAAAAAAAGCATGTGGCCCAACACTGCTCAGCAACAATACAATACATAAAAAAATAGTGACGCTAATATGTGGCCAAATAAGAACAAGCCCAAAATCATCAAAAAGTAGTATATATGCCGATAATACAAAAAAAAAATTGCTCCAAAAATGTATGCCGCTATATAAAGGATAGATATTCCGTGGACCTCCAACAAGATGTTGAAAGTTGAGAAGAAGACCATCAAGTGCCTGCATAAAATGAGAGAAATATAGCCACCAAAAAAAGGTAAGTATGCAATAGCCATATACAAAATATAAAGATAAAAACTCAAAATAACTGATAAGAGCCATGGTTGATAAGCTAATCGTCCTCCCAGACAGTCAGTGCCCACTTCGAGGGACCATATGCATCTGTGTTATAATCCCTATGGATATGTTGAAAAGATATCTAGTCAAAATGTCTGATAAGTGAACAGATCCCATCCATCCAAGTGCCCAAAATTTGTACATAAATGACCGCCTTGTTCAATACCCAATCAATAATCACTTGAGTCCCCGACTATCTGAATTTCCCAAATATTCCTGGAATTAGCAAAGTATAAAAGAATCCACAGTGCCAAAATTTGCTCTTCGTATTTGTTCCAGGACCACAATTTAACCATAGTCTGAAACAAAAAGAAGGGCTAGTCCAAATAATAGCCCCTGCCCCACTACGGTTGGTTGAGCATTGTGATGCTCCATCAAAGAAAGCCCGAAAATTTGAAGCAGAGAAAATGGGGCCTCCCGATGTAGACAACTTCACCTTTGGAGTTTTCACCTTTTGATTAAAATATTCCAAGCAAGAGGCCAATGCTTTACTGCTAACAAGGCTGGCATATGGTGTCTTACCATCAAAGAGGAGTCGATTCCTACATAACCAAATTTCCCAAGCCAAGAAACAAGGGAGATCTTGCCATCTATAATCTTTAGGGCACCAAAGTTTTAGGTTATTTGAGAAAGAACCATTCTGCCAAATATCTCGAGACGACAATGAAGAGTTTGTGATTTGCCAAACCTCATGTGCAAAAGAGCAGCTCATAAACAAGTGTTCCATAGAGTTCGCCTCCATGCAGCACAAAGGGAGGACCGAAACCTCCCCTCCGCAAAAAAATATCCCTAGTGAGAATATTATTCTCCAACGACAACCAAATGAAAACAGTAATCTTTAGAGGAGTATTCCAATGCCAAGCAGCCTCATGCCACCAATTTGGAGAGGACAATTCCCCTAAGAAAAAAGAATCATATGCCTCTTTGGCTAAGACCTTACCCGTATTTACATTTCAGGACCAAAGTAATAAATCTTGTTTTTATGATAAAATGACATGATTTCTTTTCATGTCCATGATATAATTGTCCCAGATACGACCCATGGAGCCATATAGACCTAGTTGGACATAATTTATCCAATCTTGTGATCCAACTGTTATATCATTGAGAGTATGGTATCCGTTCGTTTTCAAAAATGTAATAGATCCCATGGCAGCTTATATTCCATTGGGTCCCCACAAAAGGATATGAGCCGACTCTAATATGTATCTCATCACCAAGCAACAAGGCAAGCCAATTGCTAATTACTGACGCACACCTAGTGAGTCCAATCCAAATATTAGACGCCCCCTTTGGGAAAATTCTACCTTGTCGAAACCAATGCTCCACTGAAATATTCCTGGAGTATTTTTCCATGATGATTCTACTCCATAGAAAATCTGAGAAGAGCTCTCATTATAGACTTTTAGCAGCAAAAGCTTTGGCAAACATACAAATATTTTTTAGTGCCCAACCACCCAATTTTTCTGGTTTTGCCAGTTGCAATCAGTTAATCAAATGGAATTTCTTCTTGTCACCACCCCCAGACCAGATAAAGTTGAAAACACGTCTGCGAATCCCATTGAGAATGGATTTAGGAATTTTGTATAATGAGATCCAATAAACAACCAAATTTTGAAGGATTGATTTGGCTAAAGTAATTATGCCTACTAGTGAAAGCCACCGCCAGCACCAAATGTTAATCCTATGATCAAATTTAGCAAGTAGCCACTACCAGTATTTTATGAGATAATTATTTGGTTTAATATAGAAACCCAAATATTTAGTGCCATCCTTAAGAGCACCGAACTTAAAGGGAAAAAATTGACCAATCTCAATCTTAACCTCCTCCATTATATCATGTTCCAAAAAATATGATTTCTCCTGATTAATGTGTATACCCGAAACTTTGTAGAAAAATGTAAGAATATTCTGCAACATCTGCCATTATTCCACACTATCACCACCGAAGAGAATCACGTCATCCACAAAGAGTAGGTGAGTCATCCAAGAGGATGATGAAACCTTGATCCCCTTAAGTGTTCCCTCTTATCTAGCTTTAATCAATAGTTTGTTGATCCCTTCTATAACTAAGAGAAAGAGGAGAGGTGATAATGGACACTCCTGCCTTAAGTCCCTTGAACCCGTAAAGAAACGTGTGAGAGAACCATTAATCAAAACTGCGAAATTAATGGAGGATACACATGTCATGATCCATCGGCTAACCTCCCAAGGGAGTCCAATCTGTATTAGAATCAATCTGAGAAAAGTCCAATCCACTCTATTATATGCCTTCGCAAGGTCCAATTTAAGAATAATGGATTTTATCCCTTTTGTCTTAATGTTGTGGAAGGTCTCTTGTGCCACCCCAACATCATCTAAAATTTTTCCTATCATCCAAGAACCCAAATTGTTCGCATGAGATTGATTTGATAGGATAGGCCTAAGCCTAGATGATATAATCTTATATATCAGATTGTAGAGAGATATGGACCTGGAATCTTTGAGGTCAATCAACAAGAACTCTTGGAAATTAGTGCAATAAACATAGAGTTTATCGCACTTGTAACTCGACCAGATAGTCGGGACTCTTCCACCGCATTTAAGATGTCCTGGCCCATGATATCATAGAATAATAAGGATAGCTCAACTGACCAACCATCTGGTCCCAGTATTTTTTATTTGGCAAATCCCTTCAATACCGCATGCACTTCCTCAGATGTCACCTGCTTGAACATATCATTGCCCTCATCTTCACTGAAAAATCTGGGGAATTCTTTAATGACTTTGAACTGCTCCAACAAGGACACGAACTTTGGGTTTGTATAAATATTTTCAAAAAAGTTTGATGCCTTTGACTGTAAATCTTCATCTTTATGTTTCATCTCCCCATCAGCCCCTTTAAGCTCCCAAATAGTATTTCTAATCCTTCTATTCTCTACAAATTTATGAAAAAAAATTGTATTTGAGTCACTCGCCTCGATCCAGACTGCCTTGCTTTTCAAATGCCAAGACTCCTCTTCCACTTTTAAAATCTGAAGCTTTCTTCCCTCGAGCTCCACCAAGTACAGCTTCATATCTTTCTTTTGTTTTCCATTCCCACTGAACCGTAACATCTTTCAAGTGTTTTAACTTTTTAACCAGAGAGTCCATTGCATAAAAACCCCCTTCAATCGATGCCTTTGTCCATTCATCTTTCACTAGGTCGATAAAAGCCCGATCAGAAAGCCAGGCATGGTTAAATTTAAAGGGGACCTTCTGCCAACAACCTTCCACTTCAAATTGAAAAATGATCGGCTGGTGGTATGATATCCTGATCGATTACACCCAAGAACGATATTTAAACAATGATTCTAATAATCCCTCTGATACCATAAACCTGTCCAGATGCTTCAATATCGAATGTTGTCCACACCTCCCATTCTGCCAAGTGGGTTGTAAGGGAAGTGGTTGGAAATCTATGAGGTTTGCGGGGGAAAACAAGTTAGTGAAAAATGGCCCCAATTGGATAATTTTTGAGTGGCTACCCCATATTTCCACAGCCGATAGAGTAAGGTTTAGATCCCCCGTGAAAATCAAGTTATTTAACAACAAGAGGTTCTCAACAGATGAATGCTCCCAGAAAGTCCTTCTATCAGTGTAAGGGTCGTAACAATTTATAATGTTTACGGGGATCTCAAAACCAACCAATTTTTTGGATAGAAGAATGCCAGTTGATGATTTAAAAGATTTCAAATTTTCCTTCTGTGGATCCCAAGCTTCCAGGAGTCCCCTTAACTACCCTGCCGCATCAATAGCACAAATTTCCATGCATAGTTTAATCCCATAAAGAATTTCCTGGCATTATCCGCACTCATCATAGTCTCTTGAAGACACACAAGATCCAGACATGTTAATTCCAAGGATCTTTTCAAGGTGAGTTTTTTGGGGAGACCCCCCACTCCCCTAACTTTTAGAGAGAAGAAAATCATTTTTTAACCTTGGCAAGGGCTTTAACGTCTCTAAGATCCTTAAAGTCCATAGAAGGAGAGTTTTCCACAGGATTCGATAAAATGGTTTTTGGAGTAGCACCGCTCCTTTTCTTGCTTTAGATTTCCTAGCACTCTATGTTTTGATAGGAGAGAAATTTGGATCAATCCCACCCTGTCTAGCCCCTTTGATCTGATTTTTATGTGGGAGAGTAGCCATCGGGTTCTTCGAGGAACCAACCAAATCTTTTGACGGCCCCCTATTCTTCACAGTAACATCCAGTTTTTTGGGCGACGTCGATTGACAAACCACCTATTCGCCAATGTAAGATGGGATAGGAGCTAACTTGGCTACCTCACAAAAGGAAGGGATGTGGATGTTACCTTTGTGCCCCCCAGACATTGAACCCTCCAAAGAATCTAGGATGTCCTTATCGTTTAGCTAAGGACAAGTATCTGCCGACTCATATACGGAGGAGGTGTTTGTTACTACTATAGTTTCTCCACCCGATGAGGTAGAGTCACCCCTACCCACACCATCACCCAACCCCTCCTCGGCCGAGGAATGGTACGAAACAACAACCACAGGACTGGAAGCAATATTCTAATTAGTACCCAATGAAGCTTCCAATGAGGATATAGGAAGACAACCAACCACCTAAACCCTAACCAACTCATATTTAAGCTCTAGTGACTTAATAAAATCTTTTTCCTTTTCAGAAAGTGACATATACAAAGCTGGGTCATTTAATTTTATCTTACCAATCAAGTGTGATGCCGAGTCCGCTAGAGCCGAGGACTGTGGAAGAGCAGCAGATGAAGAAGGGGTCAAAACCAAATCACCCTCCACCTCCCCACTATCGTCTGAAGACCAAATATAATCCTCTTTCTCTTAGCCGTCGCCCTATGCAGAGGTGGGCAGAGCCAAGCATTGTTTCCAAAGATGACCCATGACCTTACATGTGGAGCACCGGAGAGGGATTCCATCATAATCGATCATCTGAGAGTAGTATCTGCCATGCCATTCAATCTTCAAAGACTCAATCAATCCCTTTGCCACATCCACCTCAACCAGCATGTGCCCCACTCGTTTATCCACCCCCTTTAACACCGAGTCACTAACATAAAGAAATCTTCCTAGTCGATTACCCACCGCTTCAAAAGCAGCCTTATTCCACATTCCCACTGGAAAGCCCGAAAAAAGGACCCAAAAATGTATGTATCGAATTAGCTCCCTTTTAGGGTCAAAAGATGTATGCCACTTCTTCAGCATGAGACTACCCCCATCTTTGAGTCACAATTTTTGGAGTACAAAGAGAGCATGTGCCTCCTCTCGAAACATGAACCCATACCAACCCTTTGGTAGGATTGAAACCTTTGGGCAATATCCCCACATATGACCCCAAACCCTCGCCACCCACCGAGTGATCTGTTTTTTCTTCATGGCCTTATAACTGAATTTACCCACCAGGGTCGTCATCCCCAAATCAACAATCTCTTCCAAGCCTATATTTCGCCCTAAGGTCATAAGTTGTTCACTGGGTTGAGATTTCCACTTCCTCAATCTTTTTGGTGCAGGTCGATGAAGGGAAGGGGGTATATTTCCCCTCTCTCCACCAGATCAACCCACGGTCGTCCCTGGTTCAACGTGGTATTGTACTTGGTTCAATATTTTAGTCACCGCCCCCGAAACCCCAACAACAACAGTCGATACATTTCCAGATTTAGAAAGAGATCCACTATCTAGCCCGGTCGACAAACTGACAAACTAAAATCACCAAAGGGTGACTTACTTCATAAAATCACATTGTCGTTACTCTTAATCCAAATCCCCATTTCAAAATTAGATGTAGATGTTAATTATGATTAGCTATGATCATCTAATTAGACCCCACCTCACAACTCGTCCAAGTAATATACCATTCCAAAATTCCATCTAGCCATGATTTGGTGCAGCTTAGAAAGTTGAGATTTAAGCATCTCTTCGTCCATCTTTCTATTTTTTTTTAAATTCAAATTTATATTATTGAGATTGAAGCACTTTTTCCTTCTCTTCCATCTTTTATTTCAAATCATAAAAAAGAGTTTTGATGAGAATTTGGATTTAAGTATGATTTTTTTTAGTTATAAAAGTGATTCAAAAAGGTTTTAAAAAGGATTCATGTTAACAAAATTCCATTTATCATTTTCTATATATGTCGATGTTTTTTTTAGACCTCGTATTACTCATTGTCATATCACTTCCTTTTTTATTTATTTTAATTTATAATGACTCGCATTTCTATTTTGTGATCATGGCCTCCTCGCAATTATGATCTTCGGTGCAACATCTTTTGATCTTTTATGAATTGATTTCTGGGAGGTCACCTATCTTAGATCTAGTCAAAGGATTTCATAAAATTTACTTAAAAAGCGTTTTGTGTAAGTGGACAAAGTATATGTGACAACCAAATCGCTCTTTATTCGTTATAATTCGGTACAGGAAGAATTTCTGAAAGTGTAATTTCAAGTGTTTAAATGGTGATTATGTAATAACCAAATCACTCTTTATTCGTTATAATTCGGTAGAGGAAAAATTGCTGAAAGCGTAATTTCAAGTGCTTAAATCATGAATTCGACAATTTAAATAGTTTTAAAATCCCACATTGAGTATAATACAAGTAATTGTGATTACTTAAATAGCATAATTGTCCAAATTATAATTTTCAAATATAATTTTAACAATTTAATAAGAAATCCTTCAAAATAATAAAAGGTTTTGATTGTTTTTTATCCACGTAGTGTAAGTGTTGTTAAAAGTATACAACTATAAAAACATAGAACCATAATGAACAGCTTTATAATTGAAAAAAAAATTAAAATTAACAAAATATGTTTTTTGTTTAACGACCCAACATAATTTTCAACCATGTGCACCTTTTATTATTAAGAAAACATCTAATTTTATGTTTTTTGTTTAACGACCCAACATAATTTTCAACCATGCGCACCTTTTATTATTAAGAAAACATCTAATTTTTTTTTTAAAGGATCAAAGAATGAGAAAAGTAAAATCTCATTTTAACCTATGAAAAATGAAAAACAAAGCTATGTATTGTTTGAAATGGCTTGGATAAACAAATTAGAAACGAAATATAAAAAGCATCTCGCCAACAACAATGGAATTATACCAGAAATAATGATCACTACCATATTTTGAATAAAGAAACCATAACTTATTGTTTGTTCCATTAAAACAAATAAACAATGGAGAAATTTAGTAGAATCTACCGACAAAGATAGTACATCTAAGTTTATCTAATAAAATGTAGCCTTTATTTTAATTATGCTATGAAGCAAAGTACCTTTGTTATACATATTAAAGGCATGTAACTTACTTTTATATAGTCTCAGTGTTGGCTCCACTTTTTTGGGTATGTCAGCTACTCTCTTTCCTTCTTTCTATGCTTCCCTCAATGAAGTTGATCTGGAGTTGATTGCTACCGGTGGGATTGGGGTCAGTCCTCTATCGGGCTGTGGGCCTATTGCTTCTAACATTTCACTACCCGTGGATCTAGACACTCAGTTATTGAGGGATGAACGTGCGATCTTGGACTCTCTAAGGTCGGAGCTTGAGCAGTTACAAAACCTTTCACTGTCTGACGGTCTTTTGGAAAACCCTCTTCCATCTTTCTGTGGTAAACATGCTACGTTACCTTCTATTGTATGTGGTAACCCTAATGTGATGATTCGCAAAACGAAAGGTGGTAGACGTCATAAAGAACTGGCTCAGAGGAGTGGGTCGAGTTTAGTTTTTTGACATTGAACACGGGGCTCCTCCTCTGTTCGATGCTGATGATGAAACCCAGAATCTGTCTGATTCTTTTGGGCCTCATAGAGCAGTTGTGGCCACTAATGGGTTGACCTAATACTGGTTTTCTCTTTGAATCTTAGAGGGGTTGGGGGTGCCCCTAAAACTTTAGCCCTACGCATACTTTTTTCTACTACACATCCTGATGTTATTTTCTTTCAGGAGATCATGTCTTTGGGTTCTAAAGCCCATGCATTTTTGTGGAGTTTCTTTCCGGACTGGGAGTGTTGTTCTGTTGACTCTAATGGTCTATCGAGGGGCCTTCTGGTGGCATGGAATCCCCGGCTATTAACTCTGAGTTCTTTTCTTATGTGTGGTGGTATTCTCTTGTTGGGGAGACATAGGGATCTCTCATTACCCATTCAACAGATTTTTTGGAAGGTTCTGGAGGCAACTGGGATTATTGATATGAAGGATGTCATTATTACGGGTGATCTGAATTTGACATTGAATTCAGGTGAGATATGGGGTTCTAGGGCTCGCGGTGATCCCCTTCACTATTGGTTTCAAGATTTCTTCTGTGATCATAAGCTTGTTGATGTGATGCATGTGCCCTTATGTCCAACTTGGAGCAATGGTAGACGTGGGGATGCCTTGATCACTAAAAGACTCGACCGATTTATGGTCAGCAGTTCACTTATTGAATCGGTGGATAGGTGCACCTCTAGTATTCTTCAGGATTCTTTTTCGGATCACAACCTGATCTTGCTGCGTCTCCAGGAGGGCCCTGCACTTTTCAGATTCCCTTTTAAATATTGCCATGTGTGGTCGGAGGAAAAGATATTTAACTCTCTGGTTTGTGATCAATGGAATTCTTTTTACTCCAGTTCCCGTGGGAAGGCGATGGTGGACCTTCCTTCATTTCTTAAGTCACTCAAGTCTATTATCATTCCCTGGTTGCGCATGAGAAAGAAGGAACATTCTGCTGAACTAGAACAGATTGAGGAACATATTTCTTATTACCATTTGGATCCATTATATTGTTTTCATTCCGATCCTGAGGGTAAGCTGTTGCATTCTTTGGTAGCAGAGAAAGATAGATTGTTGCACATTGAGGAAGAGCTCTAGAGATTGAAGAGCAGGGCTCTCTGGATCACTTTGGGTGATCAAAATACTGGTTTTTTTCATAAGTATGCTTCAACGAGAAGAAGGACTAACTCGATTTGGGATATTGAGGATTCTACTGGTAACTCTGTCTCCACATAAGAGTTGATCGAAAAGGTTGTAGTGGGGCATTTTCAGAAGTTGTTTTCCAAGCCATATGGGTCCAATATACAGGCACAGATGGAGGTCATCCAATGTATGCCTCGTATTTTCTCGGCTGAGGATAATGTTGTTATTGGGAGACGGTTACTTTGGGAGAAGTTGAAGGCATACTTAAGAAGATGGCCAAGGACAAGAGTCTGGGGCCTAATGGCTGGTCGGTGGATTTTTACCTTCATTTTTTCAACCTTCTTGGTGCTGAGATGGTTCGCTTGGTGGAGGATGCTCGTATCTCTGGGAGGATCAGTGGGGGTTTGAATGTCGCTTTTATAGCTTTGATTCCTAAGATTTCAGATCCGACTGATTTCTAGGACTTTAGGCCTATTTCTCTTTGTAATCTACTCTACAAGCTGGTCTCGAAGGTTATTGTAGATCGTATTAAGGATGGTTTGTCAAGGGGAATCTCATATGAACAGTTTGGATTTCTTAATCAGCGTTTGATTTTTTATGCCATTAGTACTGCGCAGGATACTTTACATTCAGCTAAGAGTAGACAGACTCCTTCCATTGTACTCAAGCTAGATTTGGTCAAGGTCTACGACTTGGTTGACTGGGCTTTCCTTAGGTTGCTCTTACTGAATGTTGGGCTGGATTTATTGGTTACAAATTGGGTCCTTGGCTGTACTACCTTTGTGAACTTTGTTGTTCTTATCAATGGATGTCCGACCGCCTTTTTTAAGGGCTCTCGTGGTCTTCGTTAGGGCTGCCCTCTATCACCCTTGCTCTTCCTTCTGGTGATTGAAGGTCTAAGCAGACTTTTGAACTTGGCCAAAGATACAGGTAAGATTACTGGTATTAAAGTTTCAAAAAATTTCAACATAACACATCTCCTTTTTGTGGACGATGTGTTATTGTTTGGTATTGGTATTTTTGAGGAGTGGGTGCATTACAAACAGATCCTTGATCTCTTCTGTAAGGCTACTGGTATGGTTATCAGTTTAACTAAGTCGTGTCTTTTTCATTTGAATTTAACTTCTTCGATCTGTGATTGTATTAGTAGTCTTTTTCCCTATGATGTTAAAGAGCTTGAAGGTGGTATTAAGTACCTGGGATATACTCTTAAGCCTAATGCTTATTCGATTTTGGATTGGAAATGGCTCATTAAGAAGTTTCATACGAAGATTTCAGGTTGGTATTATCGTTGTTTGTCTTTGGGAGGACGTCTTGTTTTACTTAACTTTGTGCTAGCTAACCTACCCATTTACTGGCTCACTCTGGCCAAGGTTCCTGTGGCCATCTTACATCAGATTCGGCGCATTTCTTTCAACTTTCTTTGGTTTGGACAAAAGGAGAAATCAGGAATTCATCTGACTGCACAGAACAGGTTTGCTCTGCCGAAGGAGGCTAGTGGTTGGGACATCCACAATATTTTTTGGGTTTATTAGGCTCTGCACCTCAAAAGCCTCTGGCGTTCCCTTAATCATTCTTGTCTGTGGAGCCAGATAACGAGGGACAAATACCTAAATGGTTGGTCAGTTATCACATGGATTAGAAATCATCATAAAGTGTCGGTGGTTGCATCCAACGTATGGTAGGGTTTGATTGAGGTTTTTCCTATCTTTCAGAAATATCTTGGTTGGCAGGTAGGCAATGGATTTCAGGTTCATTTGGGGGTTGAACCCATGATTGGCTGTGATACTTTACTTGCTTCTGAGACTGTTATGCCTCTTCATCTGTCGGGCTTTTCTTATTTAAACCATGTCAGGAATCCTTTAGGCACGAGATCAATGCATTATTGGCTCACTGCGGTGGATATTGGGCTTATGGGGGAAGCCGGTCGTGAATGGAATGCTTTCATCCATAAGTTATCACACGCGGGCATTGAATTGAACTCTCAGATGGATTTGTTACAGTGGAACTGGCGGGAGGTAAGCGGTGATATCGAAACTGGACAGGCATATTTGGCCATTGTGGAACATCATCAAATCGAACAAAGCAGATGGTGGTTTAGGCATTTATGGTGCTGGAATGTCCCTTTAAAACTTCGGTGCTTTGTTTGGCTGACCCTCAGAAACATAGTTCTCACTACGGATAATTTTATTAGAAGGGGAGGCTATGTACCCAACGTTTGTACATTATATCTAAAGGATGTTGAGTGGGTTCAACACTTATTTATAGCTTGTCTGATTACTCTTCAGTTGTGGACGACTGGATTGGAATTATGGGGTGTGGATTTCAGATGGAGTGATGGTTCCATTGAGAGCTACTTCACATGTGGTATATTTTGTTTTCGGACTTCATTTCCTTTCCCTTATTCTTCATCTGGGGAATTTGGAAGTTGAGGAATCACATTCTGTTTGATGGATTTGTTTTTACCTTTCACTGCTCTCTTCATTTCATTATGCAGATCCTATCGGGTGCTATGAAAAAGAGAGTTAAATATAAGATCAAATCCATGTACAGTCCACTTTTTTCAGATAATGGTCCATTAGGTTTCTTCGATGGTGCAGAACAAAACGGTAGGTGTGGGGCTGGAGGTCTCTTTGTTATCTCCAAAAATGAATATTATGAATTGTCCTTTGGATATGGATTGGGAAGTAACACTCGTGTAGAGCTCTTGGCACTTTGGTGTCTCCTACACTTTATTTGTCTTTTCCATTTACCCAACGTTCATATCTTTGGAGAATCTTCTGTTATCATTGGATGGGCGATGGAGTCTAATGTTATCAAGGTGGCCTCTCCTGAACAGTGGAAGAGGAAAATTAGACTTCTCATGGAACAATTTGATAATCTCAACATCATGCATGTTTCCAGGTTTTTCAATTTCAGGGTTGATGGTCTTTCGAAGAATGGCCTTTCACTGAACGATGGCACTCTTCGGATTACACACTACCATGCATTGAGGCCACCGGAAACGAATACCATGCACATCTATTCAATTCTATTTTACTTATCTACTCTTTTTTGTAATTCTAGGCACTTCTTATGAACTGGACAGTAGTGGTCTGTTTCCATGCACAATATGGTACTATTTTATTACGGCACTTAGGTATTATGGCAACATTAGAAAAATTGTTTATTCTGAATAGCGGTAGTCTATTAGTTCTTAAAGATCTAACTGAATGAATGCACTCTATCCCTGGGATATGACAAACTGTAAATTTATTTGATTCACCCTTATGAATAGCAGGAATTTATTTATTTATTTATTTTTCAGTTGAAAAAAAACAATGGCAAATTGGAAATTGCAAAAGTGTCATTAGCCTCGACAATGCAAAGACTACTAGCCTTTTTGAGATTGTTGAAGACTCAGGTGGAGCCATGGATCCGGGATAAGAAGTCTCTTTTACAATCTAACCTACGGGTCATTGAGACTGATATTGCTGGGTTATTATCTCGACCATTTGTAGAGACTGTTAGCCCTCGTGTTATGGAATAAATCAGAGAACTGGAGAATAGAAAGGACTCTTTACTTAAGATAGAGGAAGATATGTGGAGGTTAAAAAGCAGAGCTCTTTGGCTTTCATGTGGGGACCAAAATACAAAATTTTTCCATGCATATGCTGATAATACGCGGAAGAAGAAGGCAATTTGGGATATTAAAAATGATTTGGGTTCTATATTTTCTGATCCAATTGGGATTGCGGGGGAGGCAATGGATTACTTCTCAAATATCTTCAAATGCCCTAATACTTTCAATTTGGAAGCACAGATGCAGATTATTTAAGTGATGCATAGAATCTTTTTTGATATTGACTGCATTTATATTTATTGTCCTATCTCTTTATCAGAAGTAGAGGGTGTACTAAAGAGTATGGAGAAAGAGAAGAGTCTGGGTCCGGATGGTTGGATGTGTGAATTTTTTATTCAGTTCTCTGATATTATGGGTCCAAAGCTTGTCCTGATAGTTGAAGAGGCTTGGGTTACTAGTAAATTGTCTGGTGGTGTGAATGCTACTTTTATTGCCTTAATCCCGAAGATATCAAATTCTTCGAATATTTAGGATTATCGGCCAACATCTTTGTGCAATATGATATATAAAATTATCTCAAAAACTATTGCACACATGATTAAGGCGGGTCTTTCAATTGGTATATCCGATGAACAATTGGGTTTCCTAAATCACATAATGATTTTCGATGCAATTGGGACAACTCAGGAGACAATCCACACTGCAAAGATGAAGAAGATGGAATCCATGGTTTTGAAACTCGACTTAATAAAGGCTTATGAATTTGTTGATTGGTCCTTTCACATACTGTTGTTATTAAATGTTGGACTAGATTTCTACATAACATAGTGGATTATGGGTTGTATTAAGTCTATTAACTTTGTTGTGCTTTTAAATGGATTCCCTATACCCTTTTTTGAGGCAACAAGGGGACTACGCCAGGGATGTCCATTGTACCCACTACTTTTCATTCTTGTCATTGAGGGGTTAATTCGTCTTATACATCAGGCAAGGGATAAAGGTTTGATAAAAGGCATTAAGGTCTCTCGGAATCATTTTATTTTACATATGCTATTTGTCGATGATGTCCTCATTTTTTGTATGGGGAGTGAACAGGAATGGCTGCATTATAAGTTCATATTGGATACTTTTTGCTTAGCAGCTGGGATGAAGATAAGCTATCCAAAATCATGCCTCTACTTTATTAATATAGAGGCGGAGAAACTTTTTCATTTGAGAGAGATTTTTCCCCTTGAACTTCAAGATCTGAATAGAGGATTGACATACTTAGGTTACTTCATTAAACCAAATTCTTATTTGGTTTATGATTGGTTATGGATTGTTAAAAAGGTGGAAAATAGGGTTCTTTGCTGGATGCACAAGAAATTGTCAATGGGTGGACAATTTGTATTACTAAATTCTGTCTTTGCAAATCTTTCGATCTACTGGTTTTTCCTTGCTTGAGTTCCAACATCCATATTTTGCAAGATTCGGAAAATATTTTATCATTTTCGATGGAAGGGATCTCCTATTTTCCAGGGTTAGCCTCATGGGAGATAATTTCAACTCCAAAAGCCTCTATTGGATGGGGTATCTGTAACCTGTATTGGGTTTATAAAGCTCTGCATTTAAAAAGTCTTTAGCGAGGGCTTACCGATGAAGAATTATGGGGAAATCTCATTCGAGAAAAATACTTGTATCCTGACTAGGTGATTAACTGGATACGATCTAATAAAAAGATTAAAAGAAATTGTTATATCATTTGGTTTGGATTAGTGGAAGTATTTCCATACCTACTACGTTGGATGACCTGGATGGATGGAAATGGATTCCAGGTCAGAGTGGGAAAGGATTTGATCCTTGGGAACATAAATTCTCGTGTTTGATCTGAAGATACTTTGCATACTATTCATGGGATGGGGATTTATTTCCTAAATCAGGTAAAGTGCTTCAATGATGCATATCAGTTGGATTCATATTGGTTAAGGAAAACCGACCTGAATCTTTATAGGATAGCGACTGTGGAATGGGACCTATTTATTACTGGGCTGAAACATCCTAGTATATATTTATCAAAAGAGCTCGATATATTTCTGTGGGATTATGGCAATGGGGATGGTAAGGTCGCAACGAAACTGGCTTATTTGGCTATTGCTGTTGACACTAGTTATCCTACACTTGAATGGTGGTGGTGTTATTATGGCAATGGAATATCCCTAGAAAATTCAAGATTTTTTTGTGGTTGGCTCTTAACAATCAGATATATACTGGTGACAGATTCAGATTACATGGAGGTTACGGCCCGACAGTGTGCTATTTATGCTTCAGAGATGAGGAAACATGTGATCATCTTTTTGCAAAATGCATAGTCACTGTGCAGATTTGGGATGAGATTGCCATTTGTTACAGGAAATCAGGTATATGGTCCAGAAATTCATTGGCTCTATGTTTAAAAGACTGGTACAATAAAGATCGTTTTCAGATTTCATATCCATTGAGGTTTATATGGGCATTTGGTGTCTTAGGAATTCCGTTATGTTTGATGACAAAACTTATTCACTCAGTGGATCAATTGATTTTATTAAACATTATATGAAAGATTATAATTGGAAACCACCATCCTTGTTGCGATCCCACTTGGTATTTCCTATCATCAATTATAATAATCCTTCGAATATTCAAGATTATCGGCCAACATCTTTGTGCAATATGATATATAAAATTATCTCAAAAACTATTGCACACATGATTAAGGTAGATCTTTCAATTGGTATATCTGATGAACAATTGGGTTTCCTAAATCACATATTGATTTTCGATGCAATTGGGATAGCTCAGGAGACAATCCACACTGCAAAGATGAAGAAGATGGAGTCCATGGTTTTGAAACTCGACTTAATAAAGGCTTATGACTTTGTTGATTGGTCCTTTTGCATACTGTTGTTATTAAATGTTGGACTAGATTTCTATATAACATAGTGGATTATGGGTTGTATTAAGTCTACTAACTTTGTTGTGCTTTTAAATGGATTCCCTATACCCTTTTTTGAGGCAACAAGGGGACTATGCCAGGGATGTCCAATGTACCCACTACTTTTCATTCTCGTCATTGAGGGGTTAATTCGTCTTATACATCAGGCAAGGGATAAAGGTTTGATAAAAGGCATTAAGGTCTCTCGGAATCATTTTATTTTACATATGCTATTTGTCGATGATGTCCTCATTTTTTGTATGGGGAGTGAACAGGAATGGCTGCATTATAAGTTCATATTGGATACTTTTTGCTTAGCAGCTGGGATGAAGATAAGCTATCCAAAATCATGCCTCTACTCTATTAATATAGAGGCGGAGAAACTTTTTCATTTGAGAGAGATTTTTCCCCTTGACCTTCAAGATCTGAATAGAGGATTGACATACTTAGGTTACTTCATTAAACCAAATTCTTATTTGGTTTATGATTGGTTATGGATTGTTAAAAAGGTGGAAAATAGGGTTCTTTGCTGGATGCACAAGAAATTGTCAATGGGTGGACAATTGGTATTACTAAATTCTGTCTTTGCAAATCTTCCGATCTACTGGTTTTTCCTTGCTCGAGTTCCAACATCCATATTGTGCAAGATTCGGAAAATATTTTATCATTTTCGATGGAAGGGATCTCCTATTTTCCAAGGTTAGCCTCATGGGAGATAATTTCAACTCCAAAAGCCTCTGGTGGATGGGGTATCCGTAACTTGTATTGGGTTTATAAAGCTCTGCATTTAAAAAGTCTTTAGCGAGGGCTTACCGATGAAGAATTATGGGGAAATCTCATTCGAGACAAATACTTGTATCCTGACTAGGTGATTAGCTGGATACGATCTAATAAAAAGATTAAAAGAAATTGTTATATCATTTGGTTTGGATTAGTGGAAGTATTTCCATACCTACTACGTTGGATGACCTGGATGGCTGGAAATGGATTCCAGGTCAGAGTGGGAAAGGATTTGATCCTTGGGAACATACATTCTCGTGTTCTATCTGAAGATACTTTGCATACTATTCATGGGATGGGGATTTATTTCCTAAATCAGGTAAAGTGCTTCAATGATGCATATCAGTTGGATTCATATTGGTTAAGGAAAACCGACCTGAATCTTTCTAGGATATCGACTGTGGAATGGGACCTATTTATTACTGGGCTGAAACATGCTAGTATATATTTATCAAAAGAGATGGATATATTTATGTGGGATTATGGCAATGGGGATGGTAAGGTCGCGACGAAACTGGCTTATTTGGCTATTGCTGTTGACACTAGTTATCCTACACCTGAATGGTGGTGTTGTTATTATGGCAATGGAATATCCCAGAAAATTCAAGATTTTTTTGTGGTTGGCTCTTAACAATCAGATATATACTGGTGACAGATTCAAATTACATGGAGGTTACGGCCCAACAGTGTGCTATTTATGCTTTAGAGATGAGGAAACATGTGATCATCTTTTTGCAAAATGCATAGTCACTGTGCAGATTTGGGATGAGATTGCCATTTGTTATAGGAAATCAGGTATATGGTCCAGAAATACATTGGCTCTATGTTTAAAAGACTGGTACAATAAACATCGTTTTCAGATTTGATATCCATTGAGGTTTATATGGGGCATTTGGTGTCTTAGGAATTCCGTTATGTTTGATGACAAAACTTATTCACTCAATGGATCAATTGATTTTATTAAACATTATATGAAACATTATAATTGGAAACCACCATCCTTGTTGCGATCCCACTTGGTATTTCCTATCATCAATCATAATAATTCGGTTGGAATGTTTGATGGGGCAGCTCAAATGGGATATTGTGGAGCAAGTTGCTATTTGATATTGGACCAAGATCAGCATGTGGATATTTTTTTTGGCTGTGGTGAGGGTAGAAAAACAAGGGTTGAGTTACTTTCCCTATGGGGGTTATTAACTTTTTCCATGTTTTTGGGGATAAACAGAGTTGATATTGTTGGAGACTCTATTGCAATCATTAAACGAGATTCTGGCACTCATAGGTTACAAGTACCCGACTTATCATATTGGAAAAAAAGGATATTGTCATTACATAATTCATTTGTAGATATTAAATATAACCATGTGAGTAGGGTCTTTAACAAGAGGGCATATATATTATCAAAGAGGGGTCTGACAATGAGAGAAGGAATGGCTCTTATAAGCCATTATCGGAAGAATAAGATTATTGAGGAGAATGAGACAACAATTTACTGATCTGCACTCATCTTTTTTGTTATTTTTATATTTTCCTTGTATATATGGGAAATATAATGTAGAGTATATTACAGAGTAGATATTAGAATTATGGTGAAACAATTTTTGTGATATAAAAGGTCATAGAGATATAGTTTGGTATTTTGGGAAGATGGAAATATGAAAGGTATATTCCGACAAAAGATAGCGGAAAATAGGTAATAAGTAGAAAATATATTTTGATTTTGTGTCTTAATGACAATGAAGACATATTGTAATCAGTTGCAGAGATTTTTTGTCTTTTATGGACAAGACATATAGTGTAGTTTCTTTGATTCACATATGAATAGCAAGAGACTCTTTTTCTACTGGAAAAAAAAAACAATGGAAAACCATATACTCCTTATAAGAATATAAAATTTTATATTTATATTTAAATTTAAAATTTAAAATAAACAATTCAGTTTTGTAAACTTACTTTTATCTAGATTAATAAAGATTGTTTCTACTTTGCTAAAAAAAAATGAACACCATCAAACAAAATACATAATTGGGACACCTCATATCATGATTAAGGTGGTTAATAAAAAATTTACAAACTATTAAAACTTTATGTTCATCTAAATCCTAGAACAAACAATTCGATTGTGTAAACTTTCATGATTTTTTTATACCTTATTAAAAAAAATTGAACACGATCAAACAATATACATCATTGGGATACCATGATTGAGGTAGCCAATATAAAAACTACAAATGGAATACTACGGGAAGAACAACTAAGAACTACTCTATCATAAAGAGATACATAATATTGCATTTACATTTTATGGCTTTGTTTCTACTATCTCCTTTGCACATATTGCACTTTTAAAGCATAGATAGTCTCAACAGTACAATGTGTCAAATTTAGAGTACTAATCTCACACAATCTCTTTAATTTCCAAAGAAAAATAGTCAATCTCACTCATTGTCAAACATTATTTTAAGCAACAAACGACTACTTAGAACTCCCATAGTATCCACAACTTGGAGCAACAATTACATTGAAGCTACCACATAACCATGCATCCCTATATAAGGAAGCAATATTATAACCTACCCAGAAATGAGTTCACTTAAATACTCCTTTGTACACATTCACGAAGTAGATGAAATCTATAGTATACTTCCATTGACTAGAAGTAAAATTTGTGTCGTTGGATCAACACTAAAATATGTTTTATGTAAATTAGGAGGACCATTACTCGTTGACATGTAGGAACTTTTGATCACTAATTAGGAGCATTGCACAAGCCTCTACAAAGTGATAAGACTCAAGTTGATTAGATCCAAAATTAATTTCCTAATGAAAATCAACCATACCATGTCCACGATCATGTTTTTTAATTTAAACTAGTAAGCATTTTGTTTATGAGAATCTCAGTATCAGTTATACATAGAGAATTATGAGTTGCTCGTGGGAATACTCACCAACAACTAAGAGCCACTACTTGGTTGGACATGTAGATCCAGATATTTGATGCAATAGAAGATGTTTGACAAATGCAATATTAACATAGTAACAACCTTTATTCTTCTATTAGTGCCTACAAAGTATGATGGAGCTTCACGGGCAAAGCAAGATCCGTTGATCTAATAGTGTACATGCATTTCAAAACTCACTAATATCATTATAATCCCAAATCCACACTCATCGACAAACTAAATGTAAATCACATTGGGAAAGCGCTTGCGTGTGGTTGATGACCCTATTCAAATACTCCTTCAATCTAGGAAGCATGAGGATTTAGTGATAAAATTGAAAATGAACCTCCCAAATGTGAACCTTGAAGTTAAAGAAACTTAGGAAAAAACACACATATAGAAAATAAGGTATTGTAAAATAGGGCATCGGTGTGAATGTTGATGTCGATGACTTGTAGGCCACTTGGAATCCTAGCATTCCTATAAAAATTAAATCTAACAACCTACTAATTGGGAGCATTTTATTCTTTGTGATGGAGGAGGATATCGTAATGTCTATGTATGCTCCTTCCCAACAAGTTCTTCACAACAAGAACTGCTTAGTCGACTATCCATAGCTTGACAACTTAAAACGCCTCTCCCACTAATTGCAGGGGATGGCCTTAGAGTTAGAGTATACCTTCTTAGTTGTGACCTAGCTATAGGCATCGTGTCCCCACTAATATGCTACCCACAGCAGGAGCCATGCATGGATGCAGTCGATAAGTTTGCTATGAATGACAATGATTTAGACAAGTTGTTTAGCCCCATAGGGTATCATTAATTCCGACTTCATGTGGTTGTTGAGGAAATGTAAGGCATGGTGGACATATTTCTCCATCTCTTGCTACTAAGGAATGCCATTGATCAACATTATGGTGTGGGATGCCTACCATTGTGTCCAAGTCACATTGTTCAATTGCAGATGCTCCATTCTTGATCTCATCATTTAGATAGTTTCAATGTTGTTGCCCCACTTTTTTCTCATTTTCATTCTCAACCTAAAATTGTCCTTCCACATATGGGTTTCCATGAACAAACTCAATGCTTTCATACCCACCATTCATCTCACCATGAGAGGTCACTTGCAAGCTCACTGACATGCTCTGCATTTTTGCTTATGGGATTTGTCAAACCTGAATATGGTTTAAGAATGTATTTGATATTGTTTGCGTTGTGATTGTGCTCTATTATGCTTAGGTAAATGCAAAACGCAAATTAAATCACAATGAGAGGGGAAAGTGAATTATACAAGGATTGAGAGCAACATTAAGCACTCACAGGTTAAAACTTCGAATTGGAGCTACATCAATTCTATCAAATTCAAAATTTAAAATTTAAAATTTTATCCATTAAATAAGGTTTAAATAGTTAGAAAAGGCCAACTTAGTGGAAGTGGGATGTTCTAAACAAGAGCCTCATGTGGAAATGTTTGTGACAGAGCATGAAAACATAGTTTGCAAATGCAAGAGCTGGAAAGTGAAGTTATCATTTACACTTGCAGAAGCATGCATAGTCAACGATACTTGCTTGCGGAGTTTATGTTTGAAGCTTGCTTCCTTTACAAAACAAACAATTTATTGCAACGTATTTTATTCAAGTAATGGTTTCCATTAGAGAAAATATTGTTGCATTGTTATTTAGAAAAGGATGTCATGGATCAATAATGGTGCTTGGTGAGATCCACTGAACTATCTTTTGAATATTGTACGTCGACTCAATTCTATTCAAATCGAAATTAAATTGACGACGACTGTATGTGATTTATTTTCCTGGTGAAATGGTGACTTTGGAAAATTGAATATTCTACACAGATAAGAAGCCATTACGTCAATGAGTTCCACACATATCTACTTATAAAATTGAATATTCTACACAGATAAGTAGCCATTACATTAATGAGTTCCACACATGCCTACTTAGAGCAAGAAAATTTATGTATGATGGGTTTACAGAATGACTGGTACTGCCTCTTTTATTGAAAAAACTTATAACAAGAATCCATATATCGACGATTTGGCTACAAATTGAAGTCAAAAGCTTGAGCGAGCTATAAATTAATGAGGAGAAAAAATTAAGACATCCTTCAATCCATATTCTTATCATAGATTTTAAGTTGCCTACTTGTAGACCGTCTCATAATCCCACATAGAAATTATATGCAATGATTCTTATGCATTTCCTCATGAAATTTTTTATTGTAAAGGTGATTGAAGTTTTTGAACATGTATGTCTAGTTAACCAATTAGTTAGAAGGACTCGTTTTCCTGTAGCAATGAGATACTTTACTATACCTTTGAGTGAAATGTTGCAATTGTTCAGAGCTAAAAATATGTAGATTAAGCACTTCATAATTGACACTTTGATTCAAATTAAACATACAAGTAATCTATGAAGCCAAATGACCTATCAACTCTGCAAATGGATCGAATATTTCACATATGTCAATTGAAAAAGCACAAGAACAAGAGAACAAAATGCAAATCATCTAACTGATCTTCGAGGTCTTATACAAAATCTCTCGTGAATCGATAGCCCACCAACAGTTACTTACCTAAGCGCATGGTAGTGGAGATTTTATTGACCATAGAGGCCGCAATGGCTGCTTTCACCTGCCCTCTCTTGGCAAAGGTCGCCTCATGCCTCCGCCTTTTCTAGTTTTGCATCAAGTGACACACGGGTTGCTTCGTGGATGTGAACTATTATAACTAGTAATGCCCATATTGATCTTGACAGTTACAAATAAAACACAAAAAAATATGATGGAAAGAGTAGGGTTCGATCAGCTCTATGGCATTGAATATCTTAAGGGCAATGAGGATTTTATAAGAAGATGGAACACATTATTATGATCGTCATACTTTTTATAAACTAATGTCCTGTCTGAAATATTTGCATTTATATACAAATCCACCCTATAATATATGCATTATAGCAAAAGAAATTTGATATTAATCTTCTCTAAACAACAATGGATCTCGATACCACCACTAAGATTCTCATTTCACTTCCTTTCTACATTAGAAGAAACTTATGAAGAGGAGATCATCATCTTCTTGTGACAAAACTATCAGTCCAAGATAGATCGAACGTTGGGATAACCTAAAGCTGCACCAAACTGTGTGGAACACTATTGAAATGATAGGAAAAGCGACATGAATAAATGTCCGATATCAAAATTATGCGAAAATGCCCATCCCCGTCCACAAATGCGCCAAAAACATCAAAATATATGCCAAAAGTTTCAATGTTCAGAGTAAATATCTAGAAGACCTCGGCCTTTGGACCTTTGAAATGCATGGATCTTTTAATATTCAAGCAAAGCATCTATCCTTAACCAACAAATCTAAGAAGATTTTCAGTATCTATGCAAAATTTTCCAATACTCACAGGAAAGCTTCCTTACTTGTGGCAAAGATCCTGATCTTTAATGGTGACGAAACTCTCAGTTCAAGATAGATTGAACATTAGGATAACCTAAAATTGCACCAAACAGTGTGGAACATTGTTGAAATGATATGAAAAGGGAGATGATTAAATGTAAGATCAAAGGTGTAACTACCGATCCTTTCTTCAAATGCCATTTTTATTGTACCAGGAACTGATGAACAGAGGGTGATGTATCTCGGGACACTTGGCAAGCGAAATCCCCACGCTAGTTCTTGAGACTGACGTCCCCTCTAATGAACCAATCAATTTTACAATAATTATTTTTCTTTTAAATTCAGTTTAATATGATAAATACAAACTATGCAAAAAAACCATATAGTGATGTCATTTGGAGGACATATGTCAAATGAAACCCACGCTCCAGATTTCGAGGTGGTTCATCAAACTTGAATTTTGCAAAACTTTGTAAATTAGAAATTTTTGATTGTAAGGATCAACTAATATGTGGAAAATGGTTACAATATGTCACGAACATAATATGACATGGGCTAACTATGTTTGGTTAGAGACAGCAAGAGATGGATGACCGAAATAGGGAAATAAAATAGTGTCAGAGAATTTAGGAATACATAGCACATTGGCATACATCTTATTGGTATGGAGTGTGATGGGCATCCATCAATTGACACAAAAGACTCTATAGTTGGGTGCTTAGCATTCGCCGAAATTGAGTGTTGTAAAATGGATTCAATAGTTACAAACAAACATTGGCTTCATAAAAAACAACATTAATGTTACCTTTGTGTATATTATCTACACTCATTTTAATCACAAGCCATGTTGGTTAGTTCATTGGATTGCATCACCATTCCTCTTAATCCGAGTCCCCATCCCTTAATAAGATGTTGGTGTTTATGGATGGCTATGGTCATTTTGCTATAATGGGACTCAACCACCACAACTCACCCCAATAATATACCATTTAATTTCCAAAATCTCATCTAGCCATGATTTGGTGTAGCTTATAAAGTTGATAGTGAAGCACCTCTTTTTCCTTCTCTATCTTTTCTTCAAAATCATAAAAAGAGTTCCATTGAGTGTTTGGATTTCAACATGGTCCAATCTTTTTTTTGAAATTATAAAAGGGATTCTTAAGAAGAGTATATGGATTTCAACATGATCTCTCTAGGTCTTTTTTTATTTAGCAGCTAACATGCATGGATTTTGTACATGATTGCATTGAGAGGCGCTTTCTATAGCTCAAGTGGGTGAGATGTGTCACATCTTTAACACTGATGTGGCACATGTCAGCTCCAAAAAGACAAATATTAAAAAAAAAAACAAAGCACAGGTCGACTCCAAGTTTAAATCAACAACAATTTTCAAAATTTTAAGTTTAACACATAAATGTTACAACTTTCATAAATTTATATAATTTTTTTAATAGATATTACTCTAGTGGATATAATAAACATATAAATGACTAAGTAAATTCTTGGCATATCTTTGGAATTGTAAAAGAATGCTAGCATTACCTTAACAATCGGACGTATTCCACTATAAAACATATACGAATATATCATAGCAACCAATATGGTATATCAACGCAGAGATAAAACCAACAATCGGTTATAATTCTAGAAATTGTTTGAGGGTATTGGGTGTTGCTTGGGTTTTCACCCAAGCTTGTGCAAATGAGCACCTAGTAACTTTGTAGTAGCAGTTTCAATAAAACAGTAAAAAGCTAATGTAAAAGGTAAAAACTAATCTAATATGTGCATAATAAAGTTTACAGTAAACAATAAAAAATTCAAATCTTCCATGTAAAACAAATTTTATTCATAAAAAATAGATTTACAAATGAAAGATTACCTCAATGGTGAGGTTGGTTGAGCTTGAGCAGCTGCAAGGATGAGTTGTTCCAATGCTCCAATGGTTCCTTCTCTTCTCCAAATGCAAATGGGGATTGGCCAAAGGGGTTCACTCCAAAGGTGGATCTAAACACCAAATGATGGGCTTAAGATCTCAAGAATGAATTTGGTAGCATAAGGATAGGCAAGAATGTGGATCAATAATGGGGAGCCTCTATCACCTTTTTATAGCTTTTGGGTGATGGAGAATACAACCATGGTTTAAGGTAACCAATGGTATTGGTAAAAATGGTTTAGGGTTTATTTTCCTCTTTTTCCCTCTTTTTTCCCTTTTTGAATATATTTTTGAATTTTATTCCCTTTTAATTGATTTTGGGAATTTTGGACCCCTTTGGAGGGTTTTTGGTATTGTTTGAGGAAATTTAATTATTTTGAGGAGAAAAAGATGGATTTTGGCCTTTTTGGTGGCCTTTTGAGAGTTTTTTGAGGTTTTAGAGGCTAAAATTGTAGGAAAAGTGGATAAATAGGTCATGCGACTAGGGAGATGAGCTAGTGAGCATTTTTTGGGTGTTAACATTGGGTAGATACAGTTAGATGTGTATATTTATGTATAAACGTTGGAAGCTGAAAATGCCAATACGCCTATTTAAACCCAACTATAATTCAATTTTTATTTATATGATTTTCTAAATTTGTTTATATAAATTGTGTGTATTGATACCATCGATTATGGTTATTCCTTTTGCATTCATTGAATATTATAGATGAGTTTCACAGATTTTGATTGTAGATTGTCTAAATTAGTTCAATGGTATGGATGCATTGTACAATCGAGCTGAGAATTTGAGATATATAAGAAATGAGAAATTAACTGATTATTATAGGAGTAAATCAACAGTACTAAACCCATAAGAAATTGGCAAAACAAATACTACTTATCAGATGGTATTATAAATCGTTCCTTTATTAAGTGAGGTTGTGTATTAAAAATCTATTAGTTTAAGTTGCGGTTGGAAGATCTCCATTGATGAATTCTCCTTGAATATAGGCAACATAAATTGTAGATCTTAACTAATCAATGAAATACCCACCATCATAGATCCATCTTAACTTTGGCTCTATCAAGCACCGAGAGGGATCAAATCTCTTAAGGTGAAAACCCCTTTTAGAGTCCTAAACTTGAGGAACGGTTTACACCACAATGGATTTGATCCCTCTCAGCGCTTGATAGAGCCAAAGTTAAGATGGATCTTAATACACCATCCCACCACCACTATGGTTGGAATCAACACCCTCAATAAAAAAACTCCAAGTCAACACAATGATGATGATAAGTCACTCAATCAAATTCCCCCTATGCATATTTTTGAGTATATAGTTGGTGATTAGTGTTTGTTTATTTTTCAAGATGGAATAAATAATGATGCATTGGTAGTTCAGACATTGTGGAACAACATAATGGCATCCATACCCCTCACATTAATTGCGATCACTCCGAGCTCCCTCATCAACATACTTGTTAACAACTTTGGCTAGGATAGGTATGATATATGGATTTGAGAGAAAAATGGGGTCTTACATTAATTACTTTTCCATTCTTATCTTATTTTAATTAACAACATTCATATTCAATGTTTAGTCCATCAAGGACTGCAACCGTGTTAGTTTTCTCATAAGCATCGCAAGCCCGGGGTGGAAACTTGCAGCCTTGCAAGGTTATGTAAGCAGAGCATTGAATATAGTGAGTTAGTTTGGGTCCCTAGGGTTGAGAGCCTACTAATTCTCCTTCCCTCTCTTCTTGTGGACATTCAACCCTATTTCTATGTTTCTGTGTTTTCCTATCATGATTTTCAAAATCTACTTCTTAGACATTGGAACAACTCGTGACACGCGGAGGTTAGGGAGAATGCTTAATCATATGATATACAAATAGAAATAGCAACAATGATTTATAAGTGGAGGATTCGAGCCCCATACTTGAAGGCCTCACAAGCAGCATAACACAGGGCAACGATCTAGACACATCGAGTTCATTGAAGCTCCATCTATCATTGTTGTTGTTGCTTCCACACTGAGCTTTGGTTCTTCTTCTGACAACCATGTTTCAGTATTGTAGGTCACAATTTTTATGGAGGTGGAATTTGATAGGGGTGGTTCCTAAATCTATTTCGATCATATTGGATAAGATCAAATCAGGTAAAAAATGTGGGCAAGGGGAAAGTTGGATCGGATTTGAAAGATAAAATAAATAATTGACATGTTGTGGTTTGACATCAATTATAGACAAGGGGCGTGTGTCAAGATGCAAGAGGGCAATGACACGCGATGAAACAATTTAGAGGAACTACTCCCTTAAAAAATGCCTTGGACATAATCAATATAATTGGGTATGTTCATTTTGACACTTTATAATTTCAAAACTATTATAAATGTAAAGTATGAAGTTAATATATATTTAGATGCATATGGAATTATATAGAGTAAGTCTAAAACCCATTTCGTAACAAGTTGTTTAATAATAAAAACCACTACTCGTTATTGGATATGCTTAGTTTAAATAGGAATATACCCCAAAAATCGAAAAATGTTTTGTATACATGGAGAATGGGAGTAATGAGCAATGATAGGATTTCAATTAAAATCAACTAAGATGAGCTAAAAAGGAGGAAGAAAACATGAGACCAACAACACAGAACATGGTTTGAGTAGTGAGACATAGAAGAAGAAATATGTCTAATGGATAATAAGGCATTGAAAAGTAAAGCTTGATGGGTTAGCTTGAGTGTTGAGTGTTGTGAATTGCAAGTAGGAGGTCATGCGGTCAAGTCCCCAAGTTGGCTACCTTTGTGAATATCGAGGGCCTCACTCGATGTCCTCATTGGGTTAGGTTGCCAAAAATGGCAACCAAACATTTTACCCAAAGGGTTTCCCATGATGTGTATTTCATCGAAAAGAAAATCATGTAAAAGAATGATAAAGGAATGGAAATGAAAAAAAGAAACAAAAAAACTACAATACTACATTGACAATTGCAACATACAAGAAAAGATCAAAGTGTAAACTACTTGAAGCTAGCATGGAGAACATGTAACAACACAACTACGAACCATCTCACATAGGGTGAGATGTAAAATAGGGAGATGGGAACAACCCAAGAACTCGTGGGAACAAAGGTTATGTTGAGTATGTGAGAATGGGGCAATATAACTTGAACAACTCTTTCCCTTGCACTATGCATCATACTTGTTAATTAGGGAAAGGTTGAATTTGCATATCTAACTCAGAATCAACATTTAAATAGGATCTAGTGAGAGGTACATAAAGATTAGCTAAGAAAATAATACAAAGAAGAAGCAAATGGTTAAAAGTAGAGTTAGGGAGGCAATAAATCTTGATGCAAAGTGAAGAGGGTAAAATCTAGTTGAGTAAACCAAGTCCATAATTTAAATTTGCCATTATACCATCAACACTTATCATAATTTCTTACGTTATTTTCTTAAACAATTATTTAAAAATATAAATTTATTATATCATATATCATATGTCACAAACAAATTAATAAATAATATTTATCTTTATATCTATACACAAGGAAGAATATATTTCCGCATTCCATAATCTTTGTTGTATTGTTATTTTTATGTTCCCCACCTGCCAACACAAAGTGTATCCACTACCACTATCACTGTATGCCTTATGTGCTTAAACATTAAAAATGTGTATTGTTTATACTCTAAACAAATAAACTCTTATTTGACACACCATACATATTCTAATCCCTCCATCATGTTCAGCATGGAGTGGGGTCAGTACCATCATTGTCTTTTGCCAAAATTATTTGGCCAGTGCATCTAAATAGTGCAAATGGAGTTAAGTGCTTGTTATGGCACGGTTATGCATAGTTAGGATGCGTTTCCGTCAAATTAGGTGATCAAAGTTGATCATGTTATTCCAATTTTTAGGTTTATATTTAAGTTTAAAGTTATAACACACCCTAACCAATTTAATTTCATGATTTGAGGGATATGTTATCTTTCTTTCTTTTCTTTTTTTGGTTTAATTTCATGATTTGAGGGATATGTTATCCTTATTTTTTGTGTTTGGGTTTGATTCATGTTATTTGATGTATTTAATCACTTAAACGTGTATAAATATGTATTATAAATTAATTTAATTTCATTATTTGAGAGATATGTTTTCCTTAATTTCATGATTTGAGGGATATGTTATCCTTATTTTTGTGTGCTTGGGTTTGATTCATGCCATTTGATGTATTTGATCACTTAAACGTGTATAAATATGTCTTATATTTGATGGTATAAATTATACCCAAAACACATAAGAAATTATAAATCTATAATGAAATACCAATATATTTTTGGAGAATAATGTTTGGGTTTGATTCATGTCATTTGATGTATTCGATGACTTAAACGTGTATAAATATGTATTATAAACCAATTTAATTTCATGATTTGAGGGATATGTTATCCTTATTTTTTGTGTTTGGTTTGGTTCATGCCATTTGATGTATTTGATCACTTAAACGTATATACATATGTATTATATTTGATGGTATAAATTATACTCAAAACACATAGGAAATTAAATTATAAATCTATAATGAAACACCAATATAGTTTTGGAGAATAAATATATAATTAAGGTATTCTATAGTGCTTTGGCTCATTTTCTAGTTTGGAAGTGTTTTTTGGTTTATTAATATTTGATTGCATTATATGTTGATTCTGTCACACTCATTCATACTCAATCATGTACATCATTAGCACACTCTATGTGATTGATTATAGTAATGCAATTTGTAAGTTAATTCCAACATACTTGATCATAAATGTACTTAAGAACTTGTCCATTGGATGTAGCTTGGGTGGTTGGGAGGAACAATTATTGTCCTCTCCACTCAAGTTTAGTCCTACTTATATAATCTAGAAAACTATTCAAAATCATCTTCCTATTAGTTTTGTTTTAGTCTCAAATTTGAAAAACATTTTTGAAGTTTTTTTTATATTTTTTACCATAATTTACATTTTAAGGTAAGCATCTAAATCAATATACAAATTCCAATAAAATAAAAAATACATTAAATATAAAAAAAATTATGATAGTAACAAAACTCCAATTTTTTCATATTACTCACAAAAAAAATTTCCAATTTTTTCAAACAAAACTCCAATTTTTTATACTATTAAATTTAATTTAACACAATATCTTATTTAGTACTAATTCCATATTAAAAAAATTAGAGTTATAACCTATTGATTTTAAAACATGTCCACATACATCTTATGATGTTCACCATCAATACAAAGTGTCAATACAACTTATAGTGTTGACAATGAATACAAAGTGCCAAACTTGGAAAGAATGACGGGAAGAATGACAACTCAGCAATTCCCATTTTGACAAATCAAAATGGGGTTGTTAAGGGTCTTGGATTTTATTAGTTTGGTGGAATAGGGGTGGTTAACATTACCAGCATACACATAAGCATAACGTCATATACAACTACGGAAAATAAAATATATAATCAAAGCTCATCTTCCGTCAAAGATTCCCGGGTTAGTAGGTGAGTTTGGTATGACGTGGAAAGGATCTTCCAACTCCGACTCAAGTTGACCACTTAACCTATTATCATATAAAAATATCTGATCAATTTATAATATTAATATTGATGAGAAAGGAATTGGAAGATGAGGGTTGGTTAACTACATCTTATCTGGTGTGTGTTTTAAGTCAAATAAATATGACAATATTATGTTAAATTTTGAAGATTTTATAATATTGAGGATATTGTTATGTTTTGAAGGTTTTAAATGGATTTAGTATTAATATTAGAATATTGTTAAATTTTAAAGATTTTAAATGGATTTAATATTAATATTAAGAATATTGGTTTTGTTTTAATGTAAATTTTGTTTGATTTTTTTAATAAATTTAAATGTTTTTTTTTTTTGTAATTAGGGGAATTGGCAATTGGAGAGGGATCCAATCTCGCTATCAGTGCTCAACACACCCCGCAAGCATAGTCGACACACCTCGCAAGCATGGGACATGGGTAAAGCCGGGTGTGATTTGAACTCGTGACCTCCATTTACAACTGTGACTTCATAACAACTGAACCGCCAATGAACCACACCTGTGCAGGCATATTTCATTTATAAATCTAAGTGCCCGACACACCTCGCAAGCATAGTCGACACACCCCGCAAGCATGGGACACGGGTAAAGCCGGGTGTGATTTGAACTCGTGACCTCCATTTACAACTGTGACTTCATAACAACTGAACCGCCAATAAACCACACCCGTGCAGGCAGATTTCATTTATAAATCTAAATGTTAACAATAACTATGAGATTTAATATAATTCCCTAACCTTTAAATTATTCCCATCCTTTAAAAATTGTAGTTTGAATTATAGTTTTATAATGATCCATTGGTAGTGGCATTGAATTGAATTTAAATTATAAGTAAATAATTTTTATAATGTTTTTTTATGTTTTGTGAAATCTGTGTACTAAATTTAATATTTTAAAATTATAATTTTTTTTAATAATTAAAAGTTAATGATTTTAATTTGTGATTGGTTAAAAATGTTGAAATGATGTGAGTGAATTGTTTTTTTTTTTTTTTCCCTTGTAAGAATTGAAATTATAACAGGTACCATTGGTCCCGCTTAGGGGGCCTAACCTCGTGGGGACACCAAGTGAGGTCCTTATATATGGATTTGACCTCGAGACCTTCTGCTTACAACTCACAACTCTCAACCACTTGAGCTAACCCACTGAGCTAGTCTTGATGTGAGTGAAATTGTTAGAACAATAAAATAATTAATTTTTTTGTAAAAATTCTTTAATTAACACTTATTATAAATTAGGTGACAAGTATTGCATACAATCTTAATAGCTAAATTTGGTCAAGGGCTAGGTTTTCTGGTGTTGCTGCAGACTGGGGCTGGATTTGCAAGTTATGGGGCTCATATTGAATGATGATCGACTTGGAGTCACGTTAGCTCCCACGAGCTAACTCAGTACCAACCAAGTATACAAATAAGTGGGAATTCTGGTGCACGTTTGTCATTTTTTATGCGCTCTGAACCCGTTTTTCAGTATTTTTTAATCCTTTCTGTGGTCTTTTGGCGGTTATTGGTTTTCGGTCTGCTAGCTAGTGGGGTCATTTTACTGCAGGCGTTATCTTTTTCCTTGTTAATTCGATGACTTTCACCGGTCCCTTTCACTGTGGGGTTGGCGGCTGCCAGTTATCGGTCGGCAGATTTTGATGGGACATTGTCACAATCACTTAGGGTTTTTTTCTAAGCCGGAGGATATCGGGATTCCACTTCCTTATTCCTTGGTGCCGAAGAAAGGGGTTTCTGGTGTGGACAAGGGTTTCGCAGATGTGGTATCTCCGGAGTCTCAGACACATTCTCTGTCTCAGGCTAAATGGCCGGTTCATTTTAAGGGTGGTAAGGCTCGGAAACGTAGAGCTAATAAATCTCTGAAGGTGAGGGATGGGTTGATTTGGTTCCAAATCCCGCTGGAGACAAATTTAGAGCGTGTTGAAATGTTAAGTAATAGAGCCATTGTCGGTCGTCTGGAGTTCACAGGAGGAGATCATAAGGACCTGGTGGAGTGGGTTAGGAAGTTTTGGTTGTTTGTTATTGGAGACATGCCTAGGGTTCTGCCGCTCATAAATGGGTGGCTTATGTTTATCTTTTCCAATTCTGTGCATGTAAGCATGATATTGAAGAGGTTCTGGAGCTTTAAGGAAGGTTCCCTTTGTTTGAAGAAATGGCACCTTTTGTTTGATCCATTGCCGGAAAAACAAAACGTCCGTCATTTGTGGATGCTCATACTGGGTCTTCCGATAGAACTTTGGTCGGAAAATGTTCTGATGGGGATAACTAATTCTGTTGGGAGGTTTGTTCGTATTGATTCGTCTCTTCATAGCTTTGATCGTCGCTCGGCTCGAGTGACGGAGGATTGAAATGGCAAAAGGTCTACCAGAGGAGGTGGAATTAGTGTGGGGACCTAGGGTTTGGAGGCAACGTCTGGATTATTTTTGTGTTTCGTTCCGCAGTCATTTTTGTCTTCGGACTGGTCACATTCAAGCTCAATGCCCGGAAGCTAAATTACAAGCACACTGGTGGCAATCCACTGATCATTCTGGGTCCTCGACTAAGGTTTCTTCTAGCTCGGATGGGGTTTCTGCAGAAGGTGCTCCAATTTCGGGTAAGTTCTCTCCACAAATTGGTTCTCCTATTCCTTATATCGCCTTGTTAGCTCAAGCTGCGGATGTAATTTTAGATAAGAAGTTAGCCTCTGGTGATATTGTGCTAAAGTTGGGGAATGAGGGGGTCTCGTCTCCAGTTACCCATTGTGATTCTCTTTCTGCTAAACCTAGGTCTTGTCGGGGGTTATTTGTTGATATTGATGAGCCTTTGAATGAGACTGTGATACTTTCTGTGCCTTCTGAGAGGCGACTGGTCTCTGATATGGGTCAAGTGGATATTGGGGATAGCATGAGTCCTGGTATTGCTTCCTCTAGCAGGGGTGTGGGGTCGGGGATAACTGCAAACTCTTGTGGGGTTGAACGGGTTTTCTTTGTCCCTTTGGAGCGTGGTCCTTTTACTACTAGTGACTCTGTAATTTTGAATGAAGCTGGTTATAATCCTCATCCGAATGTTATTACCCCTTTGCCGATTTTTTCTAAAAACCCTTTTGTCAACCCTAAGGTTCAGTCGATTAATGTGGCTAAATTCCAGAATGTAACAATTCGGAAAGCGAAGAAGTCTGCTAGGAAGGGGAAGGGTTTAAGTGATGATTCGGCTTCTGATTTTGCCCCGGTGTCGGAGAGATTGAGGGTGAATGATTCGGTGCAGAGTCCTGTTGCTGATTCTGCTTCTGGAGGTGTGTTGGTCGAGAAGGGGCTGGATGATTTGTCTGTTCGAATGGGGGTCTTAGAGCATTATCCCCTTGTGACAATGTCCCTTAATGTCTATTTGTTCTCTTAACATTCGAGCGTTGGGTAGGGTTGCACGTGGAAGGGCCCTATCCAATTTAATTTCTACTTCTCGTCCTAGTTTATTATTATTGCAGGAGACTATGTGTGAAGATTATTTAGCTATTTCTAAAATTGCAGGGTTTTGCCCAGATGGGAAATTTCTGCTGTCAACTCTAATGGTTTGTCAGGGGGTTTGGCTGTTGCTTAGGACTCTAGAGTCTATTGTTTTTGTGCTTTTCAGACCTCATGGGATATTCTATTGGAGGGGTATTGCAAGTCATCAGATCTACACTTCTCTATTCTTAATTGCTATGCCTCGTATAAAAATCGGGAGGTCTTTTGGCCAGGGCTTCAGTCCTCTGGTATCTTAAGCATGGAAAATATCATTGTTGCGGGGGATCTTAATTTTACTAGGTTGGCACAAGAAGTCTGGGGTTCTAAGGCAAAAATGGATGAGTTGGCACTATTATTTTCTGAGTATCTTATTGATAATGATCTTATTGATGTGTGTACAGGGGATCTTGTCCCTACCTGGTCTAATGGAAGAGATGGGTGTGAAGGGATTCACAAAAGACTGGATAAGTTTCTAGTGAGCTCTTCTTTGCTGGGGAATTGCAGTCGGTATCGGTCTTGGGTTGGAGACTCTAAGGTCTCGGATCACTGGCCTATATTCTTGCAATTGGAGGTGGACTTCATGACTTCAAATTATCCTTTTAAGTTTGATTGTTCCTGGTTATCAAATTCTGATTTTGAATGTCTGGTTAGGGAGGTGTGCTTGAAAGTAGGATGTGATTCTGATCTAAACCCTGTTGATATTTTTTGCTACAAATTAAAGGTTTTGAAAGGAAAGGTTACTAATTGGATTCATAAGAAGAAATAGTCGGATAGGCGATTGTTAGTGGATGTGGAAGCTCATTTGCAGCAGCTTTATTTGCAAAATATAGCGAAGCCTTTAGTTGGTCTTGATTTGGAAAGGCTCAAAAATTTGGAAATTGAGAAGGATAGGATTTATCTGATGGAAGAGAAGGAATGGCGGTTAAAAAGCAGGGATTTGTGGGTAAAGTTTGGTGACAAAAATACTAGATTCTTCCATAATTTTGCATCTGCTAGGAGAAACAATAACACTATATGGAAACTGGCAGATGATGAAGGGTCTGTGTATGCTGGAGCTGGGGAGTTGCAGGCTCAAGCTTACAAGCACTTTTCTCATATTTATTCGAATGACAATAGATGTGATTTGCCCTCTCAGCTTCAAGTGGCTCGATTGTTTCCAAGGTTTTTTGACCAATAAGATGCAAATTTATTATGCTATGAGGTTACACTAGAAGAGGTGGAGAGAACTCTTAAAATGTTTGCTAAAGAAAAAGGTCCAGGCCCTGATGGCTGGACCGTGGAGCTCTTTATGCACTTTTTGGATATTATGGGTGAGGATATTGTTAAAATGGTTGAATTTTCCAGATGTTATGGGTACCTATCTGGAGCATTAAACTCTACTTTCATTACTCTAATATCTAAGGTGAATGATCTGAAGACCTTTGCTGACTTCAAACCCATTGCACTATGCAATTTGGCGTATAAAATTGTATCCAAGATTATTGCAGGTCGTCTTAAGCCTGTGTTTTCTAAGTTCATTTCTCTTGGACAGTTTGGCTTTCTACAGAACAGGTAGATACATGATGCTGTTGGAATTGTTCAAGAGTTACTTCATTCTATTAAATGTAAGAAACGTAGTGCTATTTTGTTCAAATTGGATCTTGAAAAGGCTTATGATCGGGTCAATTGGGATTTCCTGAGGATCTTGTTGATTAAGATTGGTGTGCCAGCTTTAGCTATCAGATGGATCATGGCTTGTGTTAATACGATGAATATTGCAGTTCTTGTTAATGGGGCTCCTACGTCTTTCTTTAGTTGTTCAAGGGGGATTCGTCAAGGATGTTCGATGTCTCCACTTTTATTTTTGCTGATTATGGATGGTTTAATTAGGTTGATTAAGTAAGCTAATGGGCAAGGAAAGTTCAAAGGCATAAAAATTGCTAAGGATCTTTATTTGACACATGTTCTGTTTGTAGACGATGTGTTGATTGCTAGGATGGCATCGATGGAGGAATGGAAAATGCTTCAAGGCATTATTGAACTTTTCTGTAAGGCCTCTGGCATGAGAGTGAGTTTATTGAAGTTTAGTCTTTTTCAAAATTTGGTTGATGATGTAAGGGTATCTGATATTCAATCCTTTGTCCCTTATAAGTGTAGTAAGGTCTCTGATGGCTTTATGTATTTGGGTTTTCTCCTGAAACCCAATGGTTATCTGGTTAAAGATTGGGATTGGTTTGTCAAGCGTTTTGAATCACGTATATCTCACTGGACATATCGTTTGCTCTCTATTGGCGGTAAATTAACGCTGGCTAAATCTGTTTTATTGGGGACGCCGGTCTATTGGTTTTCTCTTCTCTCTATCCCTTGCTTGGTGATAAATTCTCTAAGAGGCTTCTTTTTAAATTCTTATGGACTGGGGGTCTTAAGCGTGCTAATTTGACCTTGGTTGGATGGGAGAGACTATCTCTGCCCTTCACTTCAGGTGGCTGGGGTTTGAAAGACCTGTCAGTTTTCAGTGATGCATTGCGTTTGAAGAATCTCTAGAGGGCTATTTACGGTGGTTCCCTGTGGTCGAAAGTCATTTTTCATAAATACATAAATTCTAAGATCTCACACTGGTTGAGACAACCAAAGAAGAAGGTGAGGGGAGTTTCCCCGATATGGAGAGGGTTCATGAAGGTCTATTGTTGGTTTGCTCACAAACTCTGTTGGAAAATTGGTAATGGGTCAAAGGTAGCCATTGGTGTGGATCCGATTCTTGGGCTAAAAGAGTCATATATATTATCGACTGGACTCTCTGGTTTTTTGAGAGGGGCTGGCTTGATAACTATTAACTCTATTGTTAAAAATGATGCTGCTGGTTATTGGTTTAGTGCTGTTGATTTAAATCTGCCACAGGCTTTGAGTGAAGAATGGGAGTCATACATCCAGGGTTTGAATGCTGCATGTATCCGGCTTATTGCTGAGGATGATGTTGTGGTTTGGTTTGGAAACGAAGCAACAGGGACTATTATAGCTAAGTCGGCTTATGATTGTATGATCAGTAGACGTTACATCTTTCCTAGCCATTGGTGGTATAGGAAGATTTGGCTATGGAACTTACCTTTGAAGTTGAAATGTTTTAGTTGGTTCCTTTTAATGGATTGTTTGAAGACATGGGACAATTTATCTGGGATTGGTTGGGCTGGGCCCAATTGCTGTATTTTATGTAAGTCGAATATGGAGACTGTCACACATCTTTTTATTGACTGTTCTTTTGCTGTGGATCTCTGGAATTTTTTTTATCAATTGTTTGGTATAGCTTGTGAATGGAAGGGTCTTTCGGTGGATGCGTGTTTGAAGGAGTGGATTTCAAGCTGTAAACAATACGTCACTTTGCCTATTTTCATATGTTGGGCCGTGTGGTATGTGAGAAACAAAGTTACTTTTGAGGATCATTCTCCAAATGTGCAGGGAACGTTCAACTCTATTCTTTCACACTTTATGCAATATCAGATTGATGATTCTGTTACTGTTCAAAGGAATATTGGGGATTTTCAGTTTAATTTTGAGGAGCCTGTTCTATTTTTTGACAATACTGCCAACTTTGGAAATTGTGGAACCAGTGGAGTGATCTTTTTAAATCAACATCATCATTTCGCACTTCGTCTCAAATGTGGAAGAGGTTCCAATATGAAAGCAGAGCTTTTAGCCTTATGGTGTGTTGTCAGAGTTGCTAATATCTTTGGGCTGATAAGTGTGAAGATTTTTGGGGATTCCCGTGTGACTATCAAATGAGCCAGAGGTGAATTTGATATTAATGTATTGGAGTTGGTCTGCTGGTGTAGAAGAATCAAGGATGAACTTCGTTCCTTCAGTTCCTTTTCTTTGGAGCATATTTTCCGTGAACATAATGATCACGCTGACCATCTATCTAAGCTGGCGTTGGAAGGCGAGGAGGATATTGTGCTTTGGGAGGAATATTGGGACAACAATTTGGTTGATTCAGGCTCATATAACATCTTGATTTGATGTTATAATCTGTTTCTTTTGTTTTTGGTTTTTTGGCATATATATGCTGTTTTTATGATGTATATCTGTAGTTTTTGACTCTCAGTTTTTGGGATGATCATGGAACAATCTGGTTTTGTCTGTATGAAGTTGTATTCTGACTCTCTTTTATAGAGATGTTCGTGAATTATGTTTGAGGTAGCACCTGACTCTCTTTTATAGAGATGCTCGTGGGACAATCTAATTATGTACTATTTGATTCAACTTTTTTGAATAACAATAGTATGCTTTTTTTCGAGGGAAAAAAAATCTTAATAGCTAAATCCATCGTAGGGTCATTATGAGATTTGGATCTTAATCTCTAAATAGGATCTCATAGTCATTATGAGATTTAGGTTTTAGTAGTTAACTATTAATTAATATGAAAGATTTAGAGGTATCAAATTTCTGGAGTTGTAAATTTTTTTGGATGTTTAAAAAAGTTAAATTAAAAAAAAATTTACACCTCAAGAAATTGGATCACTCTCAATTGGATTCCTATGGATGCTTGATAGATCCAGATTTAAGATAGATGTATGCTAGTTGCATAAGCACATCTTAGATCAACTTGATGAAATTCATCTTTTAACACTTTAAAACTTGATGAAATTCATCTTTTAACACTTTAAAACGTTTTGAATGATGGTTTCAGCTTGAAGGCATTCCCCTGAGCCTTGAATCCAAAATGTTCAATAGAGGTTCACAGCTTCGTATCATTTATTTTACCCCATCCACTAGATGCAATCCATCAGCTATGGGTGATTCCACTGCACTTCTGCCAGTCAAAATCTCAAGGAGAACACTTCCATAGCTATATACATCACTCTTTTCTGTAATGTTCATTGTGTAGCCATATTTTGCAAGTAAGGACAAGTGATGAATCACTTAGAAGTATGGAAATGAAGTGAAAGCATTTGATAAATTACATGGGAAGGTAATTTATCTGTTCTACATTATACCCAAAATTTAAACTACTTTGTACTTTTTCTATATTTTGCAGAGAATGTTTGTACTTAATTAATTGCAGTCTGTTTAGTTGCATTTTCACATTGGTGACGCTCTCACTTTGCAGACCTGCGCATTTTCACATTGGTGAAACTCTCAACTTAAATGAACTTAAATGATGGTTTCAGCTTGAAGGCATTCCCCTGAGCCTTGAATCCAAAATGTTCAATAGAGGTTCACAGCTTCGTATAATTTATTTTACCCCATCCACTAGATGCAATCCATCAGCTATGGGTGATTCCACTGCACTTCTGCCAGTCAAAATCTCAAGGAGAACAATTCCATAGCTATATACATCACTATTTTCTGTAATGTTCATTGTGTGGCCATATTTTGCAAGTAAGGACAAGTGATGAATCACTTAGAAGTATGAAAATGAAGTGAAAGCATTTGATAAATTACATGGGAAGGTATTTTATCTGTTCTACATTATACCCAAAATCTAATCTACTTTGTACTTTTTCTGTATTTTGCAGAGAATGTTTGTACTTAATTAATTTATCTGTTCTACATTATACCCAAAATCTAATCTACTTTGTACTTTTTCTATATTTTGCAGAGAATGTTTTTACTTAATTAATTGCGGTCTGTTTAGTTGCATTTTCATATTGCTGAAACTCTCACTTTGCAGACCTGTGCATATATGACCTATTTATATCATCTATTGCAGTCTTGGTTGTGAGAAATGTAGGCGATTAATTTAACACAAAACAAAGGATCTGCTTGGTGAATCTAAGAAGTTATAATTATTTTCATCTATTTTCTATAATCTAATGCAGTTTGTTCATTCTTGTCAAGTTTGTACAAAATGCTGTCTTCTGCATTTCTTGGCAATATGGCCTAATGAGGTTGTTTTTTCCTCGGTTTCCTGTATGATCTATTTACATTTACTTGAGGAAATAGACGTTTTGTAGCCTTGGAAGTTGTTGCTATGCTTTGATCAAAATCTTTGATGCGTTTTTGTTTTAACTTTATAAAATAATTGTTTTGTTATTGTCTAAAGTCAATATTCACAGTTCGTGATCACACTTGTTTAAGATAATGTTAGTTATTTTCTGTAAGTGTTATGTCTTTTCTCTCAGTAGAGGTTTTAAGACATCTAAGCAAATGCTATCACAAAAGGATTTCCCGTTTCTATATTAAAAATTTAGAGGACCCATCTAGAGGTGAAGCTGGAGGAGTTATTTTCTTCAATGATCATAGATGAACAAAATTTGCTGCCTCAACAGGCCAAGGCTCTAATAACTGGGCTGAGCTTATGGCTGTTAAATTCACTTTACAGCTTGCCATCTCTATGGACATTCGCAGGTTACAGGTTTATGGTGACTCCTCCATAGTTATCAACGGGTTGAAACATAAATGGAAACTTAAGAACATCTTTTTAGCAACCATTTTACAGGAGGTTGACAGATTGGAGAGGCATTTCCAAAATATCACTTTCCAGCATGTGTACAGAGAAAGGATTTGGTAATGAAATATCGTAGAAATAATGATACCATCACTGAAGACGATCCCGGACCTTTCCCATTTTGATCATTGAGATGCATTTAAGATAAGAACTGTAGCTCATCATATCTATATGGATGATCTAAATGGACAATCATATCAAAGTATTTTTGTAGAATCCACTAAAAGGATATTTCCCTTTAGAATCATATCAAAGGATTTTTGTAGAATCATATCATGTCATATCAAAGTATTTTTGTTTAAATGGTCTATTAATCTTTAACATATCATGGAAATTTCCCTTTGTTATTGTTTTATCACTCATAGGTAGTGAGTTATATAAGCATGCTTTCCTTTAAGTTAGTACTTGCTTCCTTACTGGTCCATTGGTTTAATTTCAACTCGGAATTACTGAGAGATTATACACAACTGTAGTTATACTTCTACCAGCCGTTTCTTTTTACAATGAATCTATCTGTGTTCTGTTTTCTTAGGGATTTTTATCTTATCGTTAGATAATAGACCAGTGGCATCATTTTTGGCTTAACCATTAAATTTTGTTTAAGAAATCGCTATAGTCTGAAACGTATTCTTTATTTGTTCATGAAACATACACTTTATTTGAAAGGTTATTTTGCATTCTTTAAGAAATGATTCTCAGGTCTATAGAATTCATTTACAATGACACTCTTAACGTTATTTCAAGGGTAATTTGTAGGAATATAAAGAATTATAGTTACATTTCATTTTTCATACAAATATTAAATATAAAATGGTATTAGTGGTATAGTTCTTTCTACTCTTGTACTTATTGAATTCAAATTCTATGCAGACTCTTGTTGCAGACTTTTGTTTAGATAAAATGAAGCAAGGTCTCGAGGAATGCAAACTGTTTTATCCTGTAGAGATTTTCATGTTCTGTTTTGTTTATAAATTTATTTAGAACCCACATGACTGAAAATACCCCTCTCTTAAGTTCATTCAATCCATTTACCCCACCTTAAGAATAGTTTATCCATATTTTTTAATGATACATTTGATAAGTATATATTAAGTTTATTATTCATTTTTATAAAATTATATGTATCTTTTTATGAATAACTTACTATCTCTCTTTAGGTTAATATTACTATTTTCTCTACTTCAAGGAGGATTTAAGCCTTAATCTTTGTATTTATTTTTCTACTTGTTATGACATTTTATTCACATCTTTTCTTCAACTTGTTTTGTTTTATGGAATTTTCTACCTTTGTTTCCTAGTGTCATGGACATTGTTACCTAGCGGCTTTTGTTTATTGAATATTGTGAGTTGGAGGTTAAACTTCTTTATGGAAAATTATTTTTGGCTCTAAGTAGAGCTTTCTAGATATATTAATGTATTTAATGGTGTATATCTTAATATATTGCCATCCTTTTGAATATTGTCACATTCAAAGGTCAAACGCTTCGAGTTCTAGTTTTAAAAATTTATACTTACAAGAAATGTTGGCCTAGTTAAAAATATTGCTAATTGAAGATTAAAATGCAAGTGTCCTCTTATGCCATTACATATTAGATTTCCATGTGTATGCATACAACCCAATACTTTTCTATTCTACCAAGGTTCCTAAATAATTCATCATCATTGATCATACTACCAAACATGTATTATTGGGAGGTGTTTCCACCTAAAACATTGATGCATTTTAGCATTTAAAGGGATATTGGTTAGTAAGAATCACATTCTTTTCAATGTCTTTTTGTCCCATATCTATATCATTCAGTTTTATAACAAGAAGTGGGTAGTGTCAACTATTGTACTAAATGATTTGAAGCATTGGGATTTAGAGTTTCCTGGTATTTATCATAACAACAATGTTGGAGATTGTTTCCAGTGTTTTGATATGGAATATGTGGCCATCTTAACCTCCAATCGATCTCAATAGGAGGAATAGGCATTGATTCCATAATCTAGCAACAACTCCTAAGATTCCTAAGATAATGTTGATCAGGGGTAGTTTCTTAAGACATATGACAAGGATGAAATCTATCCACTTGAGTTAAATGATTTTTGTTCATTGACGTTGTGGTTAAGTACAAGAAGATAACACCTAGTTTTAGGGGACTGTTGGTTGAGTTATACACATAAATGGAGGGTGCCATCACTTGTTTTGGAACTCAAAATAAACATCAAATCATCTTGTAGGTTTTTTCTTTATTTTTATTTCTTTATGTGGCAACCTCCAAAGTTTTTTTTTCTTCCATGGAAACCTCCAAACATAACAAGGACACCATTCATACCTTTCTTTGGAAAACAATTGAGCATATTACTTGGGAAACTTGGTTATTTCTATTTTAAAAGTTTTATGGCACAAGGAGGAGACTATCTATAGTTATCTAGGTGTTGTAATACCATATTTTACCTCAGTTTGAATTGATACCATGTTCTAGTTTTCATCTATAGTGAGGAGGGTGCATTTTTTAGTATGCAATCTCCGAGTATCCTTGACTATTTAAGGTATGAAGGTGTTGTTGGAAAGTTTCTTTAGCAGACTTACATACCTAGACATTTTTGTGTAGCAGATTCACCTCCTAGATATATGTAGCAATTGTTATACTCACAACCTTTTCTTGTAGCTTGTTAGTCGCAGTTTTAAGCACTTAGAATATACAATAACCATAATAGTCTTGTATTTGTGATAGCAAGAGAAGAGTGCATTCTTGAAGAAGGCCCCATAAAGTTTCATGTATCATCTCTCTTGGGATGAGGACGCACTTCTCGAGTGGCTTATTTTCTATATTTTTTTTTGGTTTGATGTCCACAACCACGAAGACCAAGTAGTGTTAGAGTATGCGATGGTTCCTAATATTCTTTAGATGTTCCAAGTCATCTTTAAGCCTCATGTTGAGAGCATTGGAGATGATTAGTATTCCATTTTATTACAGGTTTTAATATGAACTCTAGTCAACCATCTCCTAAGTATAGAAGGGATTGATGCATAGAAAGTAGAAATACATAGGTCAACTAATAACAAGGAAGCAAGTAACAAAGATGAGATGAATCTTGAAATCCCCCAATAAATGCATAGTTTGACACTAGATTATCATGTAGAATTTTCAAACACAATAACGATATAGAAACAAAAGCAATAAGAGAAAACCTATATAATTTACATGGACAATGCCATTCCCTATAACCTACAAGAGAATTGGGTTGGTGCTTGTATGGGATTGGTTATAATCAATTTTAAGAGGAACCAATGGGGAGCTCATTCCGAGATCAATAAATAAATTTTTATATTGCATGATATCAACAAAACTAAATAAAAGGCACTACAACCCATCTATTTCTTACTCTAGTATCCAAACATAGATCTCTATATCAAATTTTACAGAGTAGAGTAGTACCCTCATATACAATTTGTAACCACAAGTTTGCAAACTTATAAGAAGAATGGAATGCATGTGTTCATAAAACCCAGTTATAGATTTACATTCTAATAATAAAAGGATTTGTAGATCATATTAGTTTTAGGAATGGTATCTTACTTATTAACACTATAGGAAATTAAAAATATATTCAACCATAAACAATACAAAATTACACTAAGAATTAACAAGAATATTTGAACAATGAGAAGGCACTTATCTTTTCTAAAAGATGAATACAAATCAATTGATTGAGACAGAGCGATTTTCCACCCACCTGTAGGTAGTTTGTTGTAGATTACACCCCCTAGATAAGCTATGATACCACTGTGGAAAATAAGAACAATGCATAATTATCAAGGCAATCTTTCCATCTTTGAAGAAAGAAGAAAATTAACCAAGTATCCCACATTTTTAATTAGACTAGTTATTTGGCACTCACAATACCTACCCCACACAATGCATGGAGAATTATTCCTTCTATGCTCAATAGTCCCTTAGAAGTCCCTTCCTCCAATGCTCTTCAACGTGGGCATAAAAAGGTCTAGGCCATTGTCCATTAACTCTAGCATATGTTTCCCTTGGTTCTTGGCTATTCACAAGGGTGTAATGGATTCCTTTCATGGCTATTTAGTTCCTTAGTATGGAATATTCTTTTTCCCAAGGTAAAGCTTACTTTTCCTCTCTTATATACCACTAAAAAAGATACTGCCCCCTCGACATTCGAATTCCCTCCTATCTGCATGAATGAAGGATGACAAGAAGATTCCTAATCCTATTCTTCTTAGTTCTAGTAATGTGGGGGAACAAATTTCTTAGGGTGTAGGAGGTGCTTCCCTAGATTTAGGAGATGGTTAAGGAATGAATCCATAAAAATGGGTAACACTTTTCAATGAAATGTGGTGATGAAAATTTGGTATTTTACATATTTTTTAGATTGAAGCCACTAAAATTCAAACAATCCTTGCAAATTTTGATGTGTAGTATAAATGAAACTTGCAAGGAACTGTGTTGTCTTTCTAATGATATTATTTTAAAAGAATATTAGTGCCATTTAATTTTCCGAATTTACATTTAATTAAATTCCTTTCCTTACAAATTTATGGAAAAAGTTAGCAAGTAAATTTTGTTCTCGTCAAATAATTCAATGTTCAATATATAATTTTCAAAAACAAAATATAGGAGGATGATCTACACATAACGCAATAGATCCCACTTTTTTTAATATTCTCTCTCTATCTCTGTACACACACACACACATATAAGTTGACTCATTAATATTTGAATGACATTTTATACACCTTTGTGTTCTTGTCAACATTTTTCCAACTATTTACATAAATTGAAAAACCAAAAATACCCCTTTGAATAGGAAAGATCCACGGGGATCCCACATATTTTTTATAATTATTTGATTGTGTATTTTTTATGCTATTTAATTTTCTCTAAGCACTTTTGAAACTGTGGGAAAACAAATAGTATAAGTTTCAAAATAAATTAAATAAAAAATATAATATGAAATTGAAAGCGTGAAAATGATATGCCATTGGATAGAGGATTCATAGAGGAATCCACTGGCCTTAGCTCCACCACCTAAGATGAATGAGATGAAGGGGTTTCCCTCTCTAGAAGTTACATTTGTATAAAATATTGCAACAAGAGAGATGGAATTCGATAATTTAAGCGCTCAATCGAGCTATATAGCTCAACCAAGCCTTTAAAAAATCATGATCAAACACTCTACAACATTTTTAAAATATCTTGATCGAGGGTTTGTGTGGTTTGAAAGATACATTGATCGAGATCCGCAGCTCGATTGATCTTTGAGCTTGATCTAGCTATCAAGCTCGATTGAGCTCCTGCAAATACACTACAAATGTTAGTTCTAAGTGTTAAGGAGCTCAATCAAGCTATGTATCTTGATTGACCTCTTGCAAACCTACCACAATCGTTAGTTCCTAGTGTTAAAGAGATCGATCAAGCTCTTGCAAACACACCACAATCACTAGTTCCAAGTGTTAAGGAGCTTGATCAAACTCATTCAAACCCGACAACAATTGTATATATTACACAAACTCGTCCATTTGTCGATATAAAAATAGAGAAAAAGCACATGAAGCAATCAATTTTCAACAATCAACATTGAAAAAAAATCTTGAAAGAATAAATTAATCAACAATCAAGATGGAAAATATTAAAAAGTGTAGTCGGAAATATGATCACCAACATGTTGATGGAAATGGAGTATGAGATAAAGTTTAAGAAAGGATGAGAGAAAGACGAGAAGAAGTGAGAAAATAACAAGAAGAAATTGTAGTAAACCCATTGCTCAACATTTGGTGCATCTAACAAGAGAGTCTTTAGGGCACCGATTTCAGGGAAATATCAATGATTCTTTAGGTTTCTATTTAACCATTAAAATTCACTTCTATTTTATAATTCTCCAGGTTTATATTTAACCATTAAACTGAAAATCTATTTTATGATTCGTGACGTGGATTCCTTTAAATGTCTACTCTAAAGATTGAGCAATCAAGTAAATCAAATTGAAACCTAATTCAAGCAACATGACCAACTTAATTCTCTTTGTTGCGATAAAAAAAATTATAATCTAAGTTTGGATTGTTTGGCTAGGCATCCAAATAATGCCCCTCAATCATTTCTCATTTGAAACATAGTTGTTTTGATAGGGATCTTGAAATCCTTCTATACCAAGTGTGCAAAAACCAAGATAAGAATGATGTGGTGCGTTAGGATACTAAAGTCGAGGTTTGTTGGAGGAGCCTAGTCGGCCAATCGACTAGGCCCTCTCGACTAACTTGATATTAATTGACATAGTTCAGCCGGGTCGAGTAAGGCGACCGACTAGGAATTTAAACAATTGTAACATTGTAACTAACTTCCTGAACTATATATTAGGTTGGTGACCAAAGGGAAATGAAGCTCTATCATTTGTACATGCTTGGCTTGTTCTGGTAATAAAGACACTTGTTCTTCTAGTCCCTATTCCTCTATTTCCTTTGCTCTCATTATGTATGTATGATTTTGTATGCTATGTATCTTTATATATTATGTGGATGTTGTAATGTTGGTAACTCTCTGTAATCCCTTATATTACAACATTGGTTTTGTTGCCGGTAGTATTGACCCATGACAATAAATTATCATGTATATGTAAATGGTGAGCGAGGGAGAAATTAGAGAGTGGCGGAACTGAAAAATTGCAAGTTACATACATAACTATGTCAGAAGAAACAAGTTAACACTTGCATAAGCCAGAGAAAAATTCTTCACCGTGTCTCATGAATGATTTATAGAAGCTATCCCGCATGAGATAAATAAATTCCTTGACACCATTCATGAGAAAGCTAGATGCCCATAATGAAATATTGTTAATGCACAATCTCAATAATGAGGGAAGAACGAACCTATATGAGTGGCTCGAGAAGATATGTGAAGACTTTTGTGAAGAACAAGTTGTGGAAGAGAGAACTTCAATTGACGAAGTAGATTCTATATCGAATTTCACGATGGATGTTTTTGTACAACATCGACTTTGATATATAATTTCTTAATTGAAAAAGGATTCGGTCATATCGTCAAGCCATGACCTTTGTTGGGCCTTCCTGCTACCAAAAACCGGGAGCAAAAGTAGAAATACTAGGAGCACTTCATCAACGAACGCGAGTGAGAATACTTTCTTAGAAAATGAAATCCATTTCTAAGCCCGCTCTTGTCGATCAATAAGAGTTGGGTCAGAATCGGGGGGTCTTCAACCATGTGCACTGAATAGAAGGAGAATGCTAGTCGATAATGAAATTGGAGAATGAATCCCAACAAGAAGCCAAGTCTACCTCGACGAAATAAATTTCCAACCAACCATAAGAAAATAACATATATTCATAAAATAGAAAGAGAAACGAGGTTCAAGTGATGGGAGGAGTTAAGGGACATTGGGAGCCCACTACGTAATAGAAGAGTTATGAAGAAACCAGATGAGATGATCATGAAACCAAAACACCAACCTGAGTCGAGGGAAGTTCGACCAAATGAGAGAAAGGGTGAGGTTCCAATACTGGTGGAGTGGTCGCATGGGATGGTTCTGACGCTACAGTCCTTGCATATTACAATTCCTGATGCCTCGATCCCGTCAACTTTGTACCGATGCTAATGATGACTGGACCTATTATTAGACAAATCGTTGAGCAAGACTTAGGAATTGGACCGAACAACAAAAACATATGGATTAGATGTGGATAAATCACAGACTGACCATTTGTTAGAAAAAAAGGATCACAGAGCAATAACAATAAACAAGATGCAAATATGGTCACACAAACACATTACAAGAGAGACACCAATATAATGTGGTTCACCCAAGATGGGCTACGTCCACACAGAAATTTCTAGTCCTTATTATTATACCATCCAACAAAATGAAGGGATATAACCTGCAACACATCCATTGCAACTTCCTCTTCACACTCTCTCAATCTCTCTTACACGATCTCAGAGATCTTTGCCATACATGATACCTAATCCATCAACCCTAGCCGTATTACAATGTCTTTATTTTAAAGGGGAAATACCATGGGAAAATACCACAGGTTACCCAAAACCATGGGCCCGTAATCTGTTGGAGAAAAAAACCCAAAAATTTCCTTCGGGGGCTATGCCCCCAAACCCCCCTCGAGGGCTCTCTGGTCCCCGAACCCCCCAGCCGGGGGTGATGCCCCTCCACACCCCCTGTTGGGGTGACAATACAGTCCAGCTGCATATCATATAAAACTGGGGTACAAACACGACTGAACAACAACATCTTTGAATCTGGAAGATCATGCTCCACAACCAACACTATTGATTCAACAACCACACCGTGGAAATTGAATTACCTTCATGCCCAAATTTGAAAGACACTATTTTTATTTATTCTATTCATACCATATGGAGGTAAACCCCCAGCCAACAACATTATTGATTGAAGCAACTGGTCCATCGAATATTTGATTCTGTAGAAGAAGTACATTTATCTTGGTACAAATCTCAGGGACAAGAAGTCAACAATGAATATGATTGTGAAACAATAAGTTAGTCATTCGATCATTCAACTTTAGTAAGTGTTCAAATAGAAGGTAAAAAATTTAGTTTTGGTAAAATGGCTTATCAACATCTAGTAAATACACCTATCTATGTAGGGGATGGGGGACCTAAGAAACATTGATTTGTATGTGAATTTATTTGGAAAGCTAACTTAATTGATGATGAAAATCAACGAGTTCTGTAATTTACAGGTGGTATTCGGAATAGGGAACTTACATGGTACATGAATTTCATTGAAGATGATGCCAAGACAAAACAACAAATTAAGGATAACTTCTTAGATTTTTTCAAGACAAATGACACCAAGCATCTAGCCGTGCAAAATTAAAAGAAATCACTCAAATACTAGGAGAAACAGTACGAGAGTATGATAGAAGACTCAAAGACCTCCTCAGTCAAATGCCATCCAAAATGGATCAAGCAATTGTGATCCAGTTTTTTGTTGTAGGTCTGCAGCCACAAATCAAAATGCCACTGTTTTTGCATGAATACACAAAATATGAAGACATCTTATATAAATATTTAAGAGTTGAGTCAAACGCAGACTACTCGAAGGGTCCTGTTGACAAATGACTAGAAGAAAAATAGAAACAATACAAAGATCACTTCAACACCTGACTATGATACATAACGACTTATGGTGTACCACGTGCTTGTCGGAAGGACATACCATAGACAATTGTCTATATAATGAGTGGGTAAGGTATCATGACGACATAAATGCATATCAAGAAGAAAGAAGAAAATTCCAAGATGACCCCAGACCATTTCCAGAAGAGCGAAGACCAGATAATTTTTGCACGACCCAAACAAGTTAGTTCTGCAACATATGTGAAATATTCGAACCCCATTCGACATTAGATTTCCCTTATAATATTGATAATGTAAAAATAAAATGGTGTGGCATATGCTGGACAATGTAAAACAAAACTGTAGAATTTATCAAGAATTTGAAGACTAAAGCAAATTATCATACAATTTACCAAGCACACATAGTCGACCATAATAATGAGAAAGGTCGAGACTTCCGCAACAACAACCAACGTAATAATGGAAACAACTGATGAGGCATATCTAATGGTTGAGGAAGATACAACACTAATCGAGGAAACCACCTAGTAGGTCAAGGAAATCTACATTTCTTCGTCTATTATAGTGAAGAACATTTGAGCCCAGAATCTACATTTCTTCGTCTATTAACATTCATATTGATTTTGAAATCATCGATCCAAGAGAAGGATCCAAATCCTTCCCGAAAATAGTCAGTTGATATTGGGGTTGAAAAATGAAAGCTTCCATTTCTCTAAAGAAAGACATAATAAAATTGAAAGGCGAAGGTCATAGTACCTATTCATCCGTCTCAAGGGAAATCGTGGGAAGAATCAAATGACAACGATGGAGATATAAGGTGATTATATCAGGTTATGCAGGATAATAAAGATTAATTAGAACCAAATTAGTTTGGCTAAATTCACTTGGCCTCGCCTATGTTAATTGGACAGAACTTCAACTTAGAGTTGTACAACTGGAAAATTGAAAACTATAAAAACATGCAAGAGAATGTTGGGTAGTTGAAGTTATCCCATGACAACTAACACATAATTTTTTTGCAATAACTATGATACCAAATATATTTGAAAAAAGAACAAGAGAATACCCAACTCTTGCACTGACAAAAAGTGGACCGAAAAATATACACCCCTTGCGATACAAGGAATGCGAGTCACCAATAGTTCACATAGAAGAAGTATCTAAAACCATCGATGAGCAAGTTCGATTACAAATCCTAGTTGAAACTTTCACTGGTCAAGCAACAAGATGGTGGGACACCCATCAGTCATGACTATAGACTTGGACAACTGGTTAACGTACTTCATTGAAAGGTTTGGAGGAAAAAAATTAACATCTCAAGTAGAAATTCAAAAGTTTGTCTAAGGTATAAACCCAATTGCACATATTGAAAATTATGAAAAAGAACGGAAAATAATCGGGTACAGGGATTAAAGAATTTGGTCACATTTGTTCCTAAACATGTTAGACGACTTGCCTAACAAATGGTATAAAATGAAAGAAGCAAGAGGAGAGACTTTTAATTGGAAAAATCTTAAGGAGAACTTTATCAAATATTTCTCATTTTCACCTGTAGAAGAATGCCTCAGAGAAGCAGTACAAAAATTTCATCAATTCATTAAGCCAATAAAGCAAGAAGTTGAGGTAGACAACAAGAGTGCCTGACTAGTCTCATATTGTAAAATAATTTCAACCAAACAAAAACTGTCGGATCAATCGATGACTCAAATGGACATGGGGAACAAACAAAATCATGGGAAAATCTTATGATGGAAAATAAATCACCCGCGTGTAATTAAACAAGTAAATCCCATCTTGAAAATTTCTACCAAAGAAAAAGATGAGGATGATAACAAAGATCTTCCGTTGGATTTTACATAATTTAAAGAAGGAGAGTGTCGTATTCGTAAATCTAAAGCACCAGACTGTATGGATGTTGAAATAAAAATAAAAGAAGTCGATATCTCGACTAATGGAAAACCCAAGATGGAAAAGATAGGTGACTACTGGTCGGAACAACAAACGTTAGAGATAGAAAATTTATTAAAAGAATACTAAGACATCTTTTCCCGTGACTATAAGTATTTGGAAGTATTAGTGCAAGAGATGGGAGAAATGAAAATCAACATAATTCCTGATGCCAAACCTGCAAAAAAAAAACTACATAAGCTAGCCCATAAATATAAATACATAGTCAAGAAAGAAATTGAGAATATGTTAATTGTTGGAATAATATATCCAGTGGATCAGTCAGAGTGGGATAGTCCCATGGTCTTCCAACCAAATAAGCATGAACCAAAGAGACTTCATGTCTGTGTTGACTTCAGAGGTATTAATAAAGTAACCCTTATAGTGCCATTCTTGAATCCCTTTGCTGACGAGATTATTAACGAAGTTTCTGGACATGAGTGCTACTCTTTAACTGACATATTTTTTGGTTATAATCAGGTCCCTGTAGCAAAAGAAGACCAACATAAAACTACATTTGTGTGCAAATTCAGATCAATCACATAAAGGGTCATGCCCTTTGGTATGAAAAATCCTCCAACTGTCTTTTCTAGAATAGTTATAAAAGATTTCCAAGAATTTTTATACAAAACAATGGTTGTATGCTTTGATGACTTGACTATTTATACAATGCTCAAAGACCACGTATAGTGGCTCCGACTAATTCTAGAAAGATGAAGACAAATCCAGTTATCTTTAAATATAAAGAAATGCATATTTTCTACACCAATAGGAGTATTATTTGGCCATGTTGTATGCAAGGAAGGCATAAAAGTGGATCTAGCTAAAATTAAAGTCATCCTTGACCTAAAGCCTCCAGTAAATCCTAAGCAAGTTAGAATTTTGCTTGGGCATATATGGTATTATAGGAAGTTTATCCAACACTATTCTTAAATTGCATTCCCGTTGGAATAATTACTTAGATTACAGGTTAAATTCCTATGGACCTTAGAATGTGAAGAATCCTTTGAGTTGCTTAAAAGAAAATTAGTCGAATTTCCAATACTTAAATTTCTCGATTGGTTGAAAAAGTTTCACGTCCATATCAACGCATCGAGAATCGCAGTTGGGGATATACTAACAAAACTAGGAGATGACAGACTCAAATACCCAATCGTGTACGCTAGCTAGAAATAAAGTAGAAATAAACTATTCAACAACTGAACATGAAGGGATGGGTATGATATATGCATTGCAAAAATATCAATATTATTTATTGGCTAACCCATTCCTATTCTATACGAACCATCAAGAACTCAAATATTTGGTGAATAAACCTCTCTACCATGGTCGCATATGTTGATGGCTCCTATTATTTCAAGAATTTGAATTTGAAATCCTAGTCCGACCAGGAAATTTGAACGTCGGGACCGGCCACCTTTCTTGTACTGAAATTGGAGAAGACTCGGTCGGCATCGACAATGAACTCCCTAAAACACATCTTTTTAGAGTTGAAGCTGTACCAACCGAATTAGTAGACATTGCATATTTCTTACAAGAGGTTCAGGAACCAGTAGGAACATCAGAGAAGAAGAGAAATATTGTAGCAATGAAAGCAACACCGTTGTTAACGCCTAAAATTCGCACACATGCGACATTTCGACGATTCATCCAGTAAGGTGTCATCAAAATAAAGAATGCATATCACCACAGGAATCCTCAATAGATCCAAAAGACAACATGAGTCCATAAGTTCCAAGAAATAATCAAAACAAAGGGTAGTGTGGGTATTACATAGTTGACCTGCACTATAGCGCATGTTATCTGAACAATGCCCGCGCTGCACCCGCGCAGATTTTCCTTTGATAGCCATGCTACTTTCAAAATGGTAGTACCACTCACTCCCAGCAGTGCATTAAAGGCTCAATCCTCCCCAAGGTTATGAATTTGTCTCCTCACACACTTGGTGGCATTAATCATCCCCCCTAGTGTACCTTGTAACTAGTTCATTGAGGAGGAGAGTTCACATTTGGATCTAGTTTTTAGTTGGCCACCTCTTGGCCTATAAAAGAAAGACATTGGCATGCATTTGGTAGAGATAAATTAGAGCAAGTTTATGCTACTGGATTTGAGTTGGAGCTTCCTCATAGCCCACCATTTCGTACCATTGTAAGCATTCCCAAGCTCCCTTGTCACCTTCCATCTAGGGGCAAGTGTTTCTCTCAATTGTTCTACCATCTACTTATCATTTAGTTTGGACAAGAAAGGCATCCCTAAGAGAGATTGTTGGCTTCCCTGGAATCCTTCACCTCCTAGGTGTTGTATAGCTATTCCATTGGGCAATACAAGAGTGGTTTAGCATATCTTTGGTTGTTGTTGAAGTTTGCATTCCCCCCCATCTCTTTCATTTTATTTTTTAACAATATTTTCATGTTTGAATGTGAACTACACTAACAATCTCTTGCAAGATCACTTGGAGGAATACCAACCAAACCAAATAGGGGCTCCAAGGATCGAGTCCTTGCTGTAGCCTACAAGGCTTAGCCCCTTACCAAGTGGAAGATTGCACTTGTGCAATTTTTTCCACAACAGTTCTAATGGTGACCATACTTATTTTTGTTCATTTCTATTTAAAATAGGTTGTTTTACGCCAAGTATCTAATTTTGGGTATTTGTCACTTGCAGGAGATAAGGTATTCCACCTCTTGCTTCAAGAATTTGTCCCCATTACAGCCATAAGATATTTTTTTCATAGCCACGCGGTTCCCGACGTCTCTACCACACTGATAGCGCATAATAGAATCAGACAGTCGTGCGCATAGAGCATGCTACTAGTGTCAGACCCACGCTACACCGCTCAGCGCACCCGCATGGAAGGTCAGTGTATTACCCACACTACATTGCGTCTGTTTTGTATTATTGGTGAACTTAAATTAAGGCTAATTCACCCAATTACTTAATTTCTTAGTAATTAGTGCACCTAGACCAATATTAGAAAGTAAAGAGTATATCTCTCATGAAACTTACCTAGGTAACCAACTGTGAGGCTTTCAACAGTCCCCATTGTTGTTACTAGTATTCAAGACCATTTCTTGTTTATGCATCAATCGACATGTTGTTTTTAGTAGTATTGCTAGTGTAGAAAACACTTTTTGCACACAAGCAAGGACCTAAAGACACTTGCCTCCCAAATTATTCTCTTCACCTCGCACTTCAAGTGAGCTTGGTGAATCAGAAAAAGGGTGAGAAGTGTGAAATACCTCCATTGCACACTTGTCTATTAGTTAGAATATTTGATTTTACAAAGTGCCATGAGCATCTCTTAGAGTTAAAAGTTCACATTAATTGATATACTCTTTTAGTAAATTTGCCAATAAAATAGTTTTTTGTTGTCATCACATGTGTTTGCACCACTAGCACACACTAAGAGACCTAAAGACTCTTCCGATCCAAGTATGCTCTTCACCTCGCACTTTATGTGAGCTTGGTGAATCATAAAGGTAGGGATTGTGAAATACCTCTCTTACACTCCATAAGTGAACAACGCAAACCCCTAAAATCAACATTGTAATTGTGTTAACCAACTAAAATCCTCCACAGGAGGTCACAAAACAATATTTTAGTTAGGTAGGATTGATTGGGCTTGGCATCTATGAATGCCCACCAATGTAGTTTTATTAGTGATATTTTGAAACATAACATTGTTGTCTCATACAGTACTAAAACAATCCTGCTATAAGCAAGTGTTAAAAGAAAACCCGAATCAAAAGTGTGCCGTGAGCAAGGAGGTGGACGCCTAGGTATAGCTGCCCTACTCTCCCCTACAAGCCACTCAACTTCTTGTAGGGAGACGACAATATACCGTGCAGGTCAAACCACTGATCCACACTTGACGCAAGGTATCTTAGTGGCCCAATTTAGGACATCACCAAGGAGCAATTGTGAGTGCATTTGACTCCTGAAGTTAGATATTTCCATTGGGAGGTGTTTCCAAGTTTTCTTGATTGGAATATTGGCCCCATCGCCGGTAGAACTATCTCTTTGTTACCTCCACTAGGAAATTGGTGAATGGATACCATTATCGCCATCAGTTATGCTTTTCGGAGTCCCAATTACATTTTAGAGGAAGGACGTTAGGTACCTTCTAGGGAATTTACATTTATTTTCTTTTTAACTACAAGTTCACTAACTCATAATAAAAATAGCCTACATGTGGGAACTCATGCACTAAAACCGACATTGCACATATCACTCACTTATCACACCATTTTACATATGTTGTGGTTGGCATATTTTTGCATTTGTTCAATTCTGTTTAAATTCCACTATCACTCTCATCTGACACAAATCCTTCACCATTGAGGAACAAAACAACATCCTAAGACAGTCTCGTAGACTGCAAGGCCTATCTCCTCTCTCATGGGGTGTTATTACACCTTCTTCTCATGTTTCAAAAGGAAGGTACCCTAGCCGGGGTCGCTCCCTGGCTAAATTGATAGGATAATTTGGTCGAGGCAAATCCTTGCTAGGTGCATTTTCTCCTCTCGGAGAAACTATTAATTACACCACTTCTTCCCCCATCAGAAGAGGTACCCCGCTGGCTTCTCCCCTTGGATATCCCTCGATTCCCTTTGACCCATCCTCTCTCATTGTAGGCCAACCATTGTTTACAACACCACCCGTGTCTCCCCATCGTGGAAATCACATCCCACATACAATGTTAAGACCAGTCATCCCTACCTTACCATTCATGGCTAGTTTAAATCTACATGATTTGGACAAATTGACTAATGATCCCATTGAGCATGATGCGACATGGGCGGCTATGCCAGAAAAGCTTCCTTCCAACGTTCCCAAATTCAAAGGCAAACAGGGAGACGATCTCGCCAACCACGTTATGTCTTTCCACTTATGGTGTTCATCTAACAACATAGTGGATAACCCCGTGAGGCTTTGCCTCTTCCAGCATACCCTCACTGGAATGAAAACAAAATGGTACGTAAACCTAGCAAGTGGAACCCATTCCACATTTGCGACATTGGCCACCACATTTCTTACGTACTTCCAAATTCCAATCCGTCATGAACTAGGCCTCAAAATTCTCACTGAGTTTCAACAAAATACGTCCAACCACATCGTGGATCACATCCACGAGTGGCGTAGACACCGCACATTATTCAAGATCGAAATACAACCTCCCGTTTTATTGGATTGGTTTATCAAATCTCTCCAACCCGCCATCGCTAAATATGTCGCCACCTCCATGCGACAAAGTGAGGAATAGGCCATTCTGAAAGCACAACATTTTGACCTCATATATGTTCAATATGACTACCTTTACGCAATCCTCCTTGATGCCCCTCGACATCAGTCATTGGATCCTACACCTTTTGGCTCGTCACGTTCGATAGATGGGATTGTTGGGTCTGTTTCCCATCTAGGAAAGGTTCCTCCTACCATTTCGGATCCATTTAACATGTTTCTGTACTACCCATCCATGTCACCTGCATTGGTACCCCCTACATCGGTACCAACCCTACTAGTTGGTCAATTCCAATATGGACCGTATAGTCCTACATACCCAAACGCTAGTCAAGTGATGACAGTTCCTACGTCCACCTCTTATGGAATTCAAAATGCATTTATCCCACCCCTATGGTATAGCCCTTACTATCCTTTCTCGTTGCCAACTGGTCAGCAACCTACCCCCACATGGGGGTTAATCTAGTCCAACCTTCTTACGTCCAACAAGCTCAACAATTTGAGGAGTTGAATGTCGCAAACCCCCATAATCCATAGAACCATGGGAAGAAGAAAGGTAAGAACAAACTGAATTAACAGCTAGGGAAAGGGGGTAACCCCCCTCCCCAACAAAAATAGTATATGGGTACCCAAAATGAAGGGACTAACAATCCCCCCAAACAAGGGAAGAATCCCACCCTGAGAACCAATTATTGTTGCTCCATTCGTGACGATTATTCCATTATACACATCATTGTCCTCTTATACTTGATTGTCAACAGTTAGTGGAAACCAAAAAGAAGACGGTGAAAAACCCTCCTCAGGAAGTGAATCCTCCCCAACCACAAACTGTCGTGTTACAACAACCCTTTGCGAATTAAGGGGCAGCCACACAACAACAAGACCCTCGCCCACCCAACGAAGGCTCTTTTCAAAATATCTATACATTGGACGTAGACCTTCGGATGCGAGCCAGAGGTTATGATGGGCCTTCCAACCCCCAAGTGGAAGACATCCATATCTACTCGGGGGTCCCTCTACAGATACCACGCCCGAATATCGAACAAATCCCATGGATCCCGAAAGTTCCACTTTGACGTACCAATAATAACCCTCACATGAAATCCACCCACAATTACAGTATTCTGGACGACTTGGCTTAGTCCCTTGCAACTATGTCCACATTAGAAGCGTTATAGTCTTTCCCAACACAAAGAAAGGAATTACTCAATGCACTTGGTGCTGTCGACCCTTCCAACTCGCACCTCATGACCTTTTATCTTGACAAAGGTGATCTGTGACTACCGTCATCAGTCGCATTTCACTTTCCAGTTACTGTAAAGAACGTCATGATCCATCGATGCATCATCGACGAAGGCGCATCTGCTTGTGTCATGTCTGCAAAAGTATGGAAACGATTAGGATCTCCTGAGCTAGTCCCCTCATCTTTCGTTCTTCACGCGTATGATGGGAGACCATCCCAACCAAGAGGATTGTACCAAAATGTCCCCATAGAGCTGGAGGGGAAATATGGTTATGATCGATATCGAAGTAGTCGACACATAACTCGACTACAACATCCTCTTGGGGCGTAGTTGCATGTACGCCATGAAGGCGGTTTCCTCCTTAGTCTTCTGTATCATGATGTTTCCCTTAAATGGGAAGGTAGTTACCCTCGAACAACTTAACTACTATGAACCTAATACCACAAGCAACCCTGAAAATTTCCTACCAACTGTAATGGTCAATGATCAACCATATGTTGACATTGCCCCCGGTTTGTACAAGGACTCCAATTTGTTAGGAGTATATCTGGGACCACCACCAAAGATCCCTACTTCAACCGATGTCATAATGTGCACAATTTTCACCATTGAAAATGGAGCCACCTCCACCTCAACGCCTTCATCAGCACCACCGCTGATCCATGGCATTGAACAAATGTTGAGTCCATCGGTGCCACCAATTTTTCAAATTCCTTTCTTGTATCCCGATGATGGCTCAGTTAACTCTACTTGGGATAAATTTGGGAATACTAGTATGGTACCTCACACCAACATGTTATGGGCCTCGCAACCGTACTAGCTGAAACTGGGACGAAATCATAATGGGCGACTGGTTTGGAATCCATATCTAGGTAGGGTGGTGTGAGGTACCATACTAGTATTCCCAAATTTATCCCAAGTAGAGTTAACTGAGCCATCATCGGGATACAAGAAAGGAATTTGAAAAATTGGTGGCACCAATGGACTCAACATTTGTTCAATGCCTTCATCAACACCACCGCTAATCCATGGCATTGAACAAATGTTGAGTCCATCGGTGCCACCAATTTTTCAAATTCCTTTCTTGTATCCCGATGATGGCTCAGTTAAATCTACTTGGGATAAATTTGGGAATACTAGTATGGTACCTCACACCACCCTACCTAGATATGGATTCCAAACCAGTCGCCCATTATGATTTCATCCATGTTTCGGCTAGTATGGCTGCGAGGCCCGTAACATGTTCAGTTACAACAACCCAACCTATGACATCCGCAGCTACACCACAATCGGTAGTCGCTAAGTTCGCCAATGGGGGAACCAAACAACCAAAGATGAAAGGTCCCCTATTACCAAACCCGACATCTAATTCAGTAGAAACCGTGAAGCCTAAAGCATGGGGCATCAACCATCAGTAGTTAAAATCCCCAGTTATGATTAATACTACCAATCAAAGGATCACACCGCCGTGTTCTCTTTGCGGGTAGAAAGGCCACACAACCAATCTATGTCCTACTCTACCAGAGCTAAGGAATTTTCTTAACACCCCCGTTAGCATCACCCATGCTCCACCGATGGTAAAAGGGGCTAAATCCCCATCGCCCACATCTAAGTACAAAAATATGCCTACAAATCACGCATGTTCCATATGTTCTCAATATGGGAACTATACACATCATTTTCCTTACCTCCCTTGCTATCGGGAGGCCTTGGAAACCATTCGCCTCACCGAACCCTAAGAAGATACCTCACCTCCCTCATCTCCAAAAGAGGCTCCTATCAACATGGGTACTATAGTAATCCTGACTAGTCCCTCCCCATGGTGGGCCGATTCCATACCCGACCAACTATCTCCGCAACGTCCACAAAGCCCAGCCATTGTTTTAAATCATATGAACGCCACCCGACCATGTCGCTCATGTAACTTAATATCTCACCACTCGTTCCAATGTCCTCTTATTGCCACATTTCGCACTTTGCGTGCAACCCAAAGTCGATTGGCTAATAACCTCACCCCGTGTGGAACCACCCTTCCTATAGTAATCAGAGAGGATACTGAACTAACAAAGCACAATGGGGACAACAACAAGTCACATTCGTTAGATATCGCGACAGATATTGATCCCCCATCACCGATTTCCCGTGAGGTGCTAGACTCATTAATCTTCCCTCTAGACGAAATCCTAGCACCCATCGCAACTATCTCTTAGTACCTTGACATCCTGCATCTCGATTCAATTTCTCTTTCTTCCTAGAATGAATACCCTGGGTCTTCAGACTAGGATATACTAGAAGAATACATCTTCACTACAAATGAAGAGATAATCGAGGCCATGAATGCTACTGAACCTCCATGGGACTCTTTCCATCATAGGTCCTCAGTAGCAAGTAGGCAAGAACCATACACACTCCCCACTGAACAACAATATAACATCGAGTCAAAAGAATTTTTACCCCCTAGTCACATCAATTAGTTCAAAAATCCTATCCCCGCCCCAGATGCATTTGAAGATGGTAACCTTGCCAATATCTCCCCTACCATATAGGTTGATATCTCCGTCACACCAGGAAGTCATTGAAAATATCTCTATCGGGGCTTCTTATGTTGTTGTAAATGTAACTTCGGAAGATATCCTTTGTATATTATTATTGTATTTTTATTATACCTACATTGGAGCTGTTTTTCCTCTGTTCGGGGATGTCATTGTTGTATTTGGTCATGTAAGAATATCGAGGTAAAACCTTCGTTGTAAGTTGGGGAAATAGTTCCCTAAAGGTCAAATGTAAAATGTAATTTTGAGTCTCCCTAGGACAGGTTGGCCCAGTCAGTTAGACAAGTAGAACCCATTGAGGAATTAGGTCACTCTCACTTAAAGTATAAATAGAGAGAGTCACTCTCTCATTTGACACACATAGTCACTCAAGCAAGTTCGCACCAAGTGAGAGAATACAAGTTCGCTGGAGGAGAAAGAGAGAGATCTGCAGAAGACATCTTATATTTTGGGTTTTCCATCTTGTTTGATATTGTACTAGTGACAAATCTATTTCTGAGGAAGTTACGAGGTTTTCTCCTTTATGGTTTCCCCAAGGAAAATTATTGTGTCTTTTTTGTTTTGTTGTGCTTGTCCATCTTTCAGTTTGAATATCTAACTAAATTGAATTAAAGTGAAAACTCTAACATGGTATCCGAGCCAATATGGAAAGAAGTCATTGTGCAACAGTGGGAAACTAGGGCTTCCTAGTTCAAGGTATTCTCTCCACAGATCATCAAGAAAAGAGGGCTAGGATAACTCGCCCTAGGAGGGTGCTTCTTTTGGAGGAAGCATAATTCAATTTGAAGAACTTTCATTTTTTACCCAGTTACTTGTGCCGAGAGAAAACTAGGGAATCAAAATTTTGGGGTTTCCCTCCACCAATCCAAGCAAAGGAGTACACTGGACAACTCGCCTTGAGGAGGTGCATCTTTCTGTCCAATTAGAAATTCAAAATTCCAAGTTTGTAAAATTAGGGTTTCTCTAACAAACCCTAGGTCATCCAGATCTAGAACTAGGTTGGGCATCTCAAATTGGTAAGAACTAATTCTTTTCTATTTCCATTTGAGGTTCTCATTTCAAAATGACAAATCACACCAAGCTTGAGGATAAGCTTGAAGGAGCTGACAACTTCCGAGCATGGAAGTATAGAATCTCTCTTGTACTAGAAGAAAATGATTTGGACAAGTATGTTAATGAGGAGGTTCCAGAACCAGAGGGAGAAGAGGAAAAGGAAATCCACAATAAGAACTTGGTCAATGCCAAGAGGATTATTGTAGACTCCATCAAAGATCATCTCATCCCTCATGTATCATCATTGAAGACTCCCAAGGAGATGTTTGATGCCTTGAAGAAGATATTCGAAGGGAAGAACATCAATTAGAAGATGATACTTAGGAACCAAATCAAGAATGTGAATATCCAACACTCAGAGACCATGCAATCTTACTTCACGAGGGTCTCTCAGATCAAGGAGAAACTTGAAGCAATTGAAGACAAAGTAGAAGAAGGATAGATTTTTATGACCACCTTGAATGGTATCCCAAGATCATGGGACTCATTCATTCAAGGAATATGTGCCAGGAATAAGCTGATCACCTTCAACAAACTATGTGAAGAATGCACCCAAGAAGAAGCTCGACTAGTAGGAAGAGAAGAGAAGATGGGATCTAATGATGACCAAGATCTAACTGTTCACACTAAAAGAAATCACAACAAGAAGGAGGACAATCATCATAGAAGATACAGAAGGCACAATGGACCTAGAAGGGGTCTCTCTAGTATCAGATGTTACACATGTGATGAGAAGGGACATTACTCAAGAAATTGTCCCAGAAATCAAGGATCCTCCACGAAAACCAACAAGAAGAGACATCATGCTCACACTGCTAAAGATGATGAACCAACAAGGAAAAGAACAAGAGAAGAAAGGGATGATTCTTCAAGTGATGAAGAATATTTCTTAATCTCAACACTCACAGGCACCATCACACATGGGAGAAATGATTGGCTTGTAGATAATGGAGCATCCAAGCATATGACGGGATACAAGGAATCTTTCATCAACCTATCAGAACATGAGTCACCTCACAAGGTGAAACTTGGGGATGATTATCAATATCGCATCAAAGGAAGTGGAGAAGCTTCCTACAAGCTAGATTATGGAAAATCATTAAAGATGAAAGATGTTCTCTATGTACCAGGATTGAAGAAGAATATTCTCTCCATCTCAACATTAGATGCTAAAGGAATGTGGGTTTCATTTGTTGATGGCCAAGTTCTAATGTGGCCAAAAGGAAAGATAATAATTGATGCAACAATAATTGGAGAGAGAGGGAGGATTGTACAAGTTGAAAGGTCAACCAGAACAAGCATTGGTCCATGACTCCATGGAAACAAGCGAATTATGGAACAAGAGGCTTGCACATGTGCACTATAGAGCATTACCAATTGCAAGCAAAGTAGTTTCAGGTCTACCAGAACTCCAGAGAAAGCATGAAGGCATTTGCAAAATATGTGCACAAGGAAAGGACGTGAAGAAGACATTCCCTAGCAGCGAAATCAAGGCAAAAGGAATATTGGAGATAGTCCACTCAGATGTGTGTGGTTCCATGTATTCCAACTCGTTAAGCGGGTATGTATACTATGTCTCTTTTATAGATGAATTTTCCCGTAATACATGGATTTATTTCTTGAAAACCAAAGATGAAGTATTTAGCAAGTTCAAGGAATTCAAAGCCTTGGTCGAAAATCATACTGAAAGGAAGATCAAGACCTTACAATCATATAATGGCAGAGAATTCACTTCAGAATAATTCAAGGACCTTTGCAGAGAATCTGGGATTAAGAGGGAGTTGAGCACTCCTTACAATCCTCAACAAAATGGTGTTTCAAAATGAAAGAACAAAACAATAATGGAAGCAACGAAAGCAATGATACATGATCAAGATCTTCCGATGCACTTATGGGAAGAAGCAACAAGGACAATTATGTATGTACAAAACCGTACACCTCACCATGTATTGAACCAAAAGACTCCTGGAGAAGCTTTCTCAGGTGAGAAACTAGAAGTCATCCATCTTAGAATATTTGACTGCCCGATGTACATACACATCCCGAAGGAAAAGAGAACCAAGATAGATCCTTTAGGAAAGAAGGGAATATTCGTGGGATACAATGACACATCAAAATCCCACCGAATATACTTCCCAGGATTCAAGAAGATCGAGACCGGTAAAGACATAACTTTCGACGAAGATTCAACATACAACAAATCAAGAAAATTCCCTATTGAATAAACTGAAGAACCTGAAGTTCCCAGAACCAGAGACACAATTATGAAAGAAGTAATTCAAGAAGATCATGAAGATCGCGACATGGCAGAACCACAAGAACCTGTAGATCCACCTTGTGAGAAGAACTCCCACAAGAGAAGACCAACATGGGCACATGAAGCAATACAAGACGCAAAGAAGTATGGTGCTCCAGATGGGATACATAGAGAAAGAAAGAGACGTAGACCATACTCCAGCTATGTGGCCCTATTATGTGACATCATTGATAAAGAGCCTTCCAACTATGAGGAAGCAACAAAGAAGAAGGAATGGAAGGATTCCATGATCGAGGAGTAATAGTCGATTATGAAGAATGATGTCTGGGAGATAGTTCCAAGACCAGTAGGGAAGTCTGTTGTGACTTTGAAATGGATCTACAAGATCAAGCATGCTACATATGGTAGCATAGAAAAACACAAGGCAAGATTTGTGGCATGTGGCTTCTCCCATAAAGAAGGCATAGACTACGAGGAGACATTTTCACATATAGCAAGATACACTTCCATCATATCTATACTTGCATTGGCTGCAGTAATGAAATGGAAGGTACACCAGATGGACGCCAAGACAACATTCTTGAATGGTGTAGTTGAAGAGGAAGTGTACGTGGAGAAGCCACTAGGATTTGAGACACATGACAGACAAACTCATGTGTGCAAGTTGAAGAAATCCTTGTATAGATTGAAGCAAGCACCCATGACATGGTACAACAAGATGGACAACCTTCTGATGAGCTTAGGATTTATCAAGAGTAAAGTAGATTCCAACCTTTACTTCAAGGTTGAGGGAAGAAGGCCAGTGATACTACTGCTATATGTAGATGACCTGTTTTTAACAGGGGAGGATGAGCTAATTGCATATACAAAGAGAAGGCTTGCTGCAGAGTTCGAGATGAAGGACATGAGAATGTTGCACTACTTCTTAGGCATCGAGGTGTGGCTGAGTGCGGATGGGATTTTCCTTGGTCAAGGAAAGTATGCAGTATAGATTCTGAAGAGGTTTGAATGTTGTACTGCAAGGAAATGACCACACCTATGGCATCAAAATTGAAGCTACTATTTGATGCTTCTTTAGAGACAGTTGATGCCACAATGTACAAACAAGTGATTGGTTCGTTAATGTATTTAACGAAAACGAGGACAAACATATGTTTTGCTGTGAACACTCTGAGCCAATTCCTGACAGATCCGAGGCATGTTCACCTGACGGCTGCGAAACATATATTGAGGTACCTGAAGGGTACAATTAGATATTGGATCAAGTATGAGTCGAATTAGAAGATTAAACTACATGGTTATGTTTATTCAGATTGGGCAGGCAGTTCCATAGACAGGAAGAGCACTTTGGGATGCTGCTTCAGTTTGGGATCTGGTATGATCTCTTGGTTTAGCAGGAAGCAGTCATGTGTGGCACAAAGTACAGCCGAAGCAGAGTATGTTGCATCTTGTTCGGCCAGTTGTGAGGTAGTATGGATTCAGAAGCTATTGCCATATTTTTTTTTATCTTGAGCTCGAGGAAAATTGTATCTTATGTGACAACCAGAGTTGCGTGAAGTTGTCTGAGAACTCGGTGTTCCATGACAAGTCGAAGCATATTGAGATCAAATATCAATATATTTGGGATATGGTGCAGACAAGAGCAGTGAAGCTACAGTATGTGGCGGAATATGAGAATAAAACCGACGTGTTGACCAATGTAATTTCCCTTGTTAGGAATTTTATTAAAATGGCAATTTTCCACTTTTTTTCTCTAGTTTGACCTTTGACTAGTTTTGAGCTCTAGGTCCCCAAATTGCTCCAATTGCTCCCAAATATTTTGAGAAGGTATATGGATGATGTTAGAACATAAATATGTATTTCAGGGATGATTTTGGACCTTTAAAATACTTATGCATATCCCCTTTCAATTCTGGCCAATGTAGGGAACTTTACTAGTAATTTCCCTTTGATTAGTATTGGTCTCTAGGTCTCGAATTGACTCCAAATGCCTTCAAATATTCAAGGAAGGTGTATGAATGATATTAGGAATTGAATATGATGTTAAGGGATGATATATGGCCACCAAAATACCTCTGCAAACTCTCTTCAGATTCTGGACGAAGTATGCAATTTTACTAGTAATTTGGGGTTCAAATCCCCCTGGGGTAAGTACTGAAAATGGCTTCCCAAATGCCTCCAAAGGCACTCAAATTTCTGAACATAGGTAGGGAATGTATTAAGGATGTTATTAAGGTCTCACGTGCACCATTAATTGATTATTATATCTGTTCCAACCCTCTCCCATTCAACTGCAAAAATCACCAATTCGACCCTTGGGGAAATGGCACTATTGCTTCTCCCAATGCAATTAAACTGAGTAAAAATACTTCAAATACTCAAGTAAAGTACATGAAACTTGTAAAATACATCCGTGGCATTCCATTAATCACAAATTCATCAGAGAATCATCCATTCATTCGAAATCATCAGCATTACATTGATTCACAACAAGGTAGTGGGGAAATGGCACTGTTCTTTCATTAAAATTGAGATTTATACATTTATACTTGGAATTTCGACCTGAAACTTTCTGGAGATGAATAACAGAGTATTTACTTCATATTACAAAATAAATGGGGCATTATAAGCTCCCCCAAAGAGTACAATAGTTCACCAAAAATGCCCTCCCTCAAGGATCAAGAATATGCCATCAAAACTGGAAATGGTTGAAGGAGTGAGATGCAATAGAAGAAGCCATGAGCTGCCCTGTAGCTTACACCTGAAAATAAAGACTCCATTAAATCTCCAATGAAAGGTCTGAATGGAATTTTCAATTACCAACTTGGATGGGAATCTTTCACCCTCGAAATTGGCTAAGGCAAGAAACTAGTCATCCACTAGCTCTCACTCTTCACAAATGCAATTGCAAATTCTACAAATGATAAAAAGCTTGTTTCATTCTTTGTTATTGAAATTTATAAAGTTTTAATGTCCTCTATGGGTCGAATTCCTTCCAAGAGACTCATGCCAACTCAAGTTGGGAAGAGATTCCAAAGAACGCCACTTGTACAACAATTTCTAGTCTCCCACTTCCACCAAATCACATGTGGAAGCATCTTAGCTGCCCTAAAACCCTTGAGAGCCCTCTTAGAGTCTATTTTTATCCCTGACCTGTCATATATGTCATATTTCAGCCTTCAGGTCTGATTTGTGTCATAGGTGTCATAGCATCTTCATCATTGTTTTCATAGAGCTAGGGAATCTAGCCCAAGTGTCTCACTAGCTCCAAATTGCCTCTTCCTCTTCCATGGGAGTTACTCTTCCTCTATATTTCGATCTTGGATGAGTCATGCCATGAATAATAACTTTTGGACTCCCCCAAGTATGTTACCATTCACCTTGAATTCGAATTGGTGAGAGAATGATGCCAAGTGTAGTGGGGAAATCTAGCCATATGTGGGTCCCACTTTCTCCATGTGTCTTCATGATCAAATGCCACTTTGAATTTCACTTGTATATATTTATTTAGCTCCTTTATTAAATAGTTATTCCATTCTAATGTTCAAACATCATTTATTATCCCCATTATTCCAAATCCCAAAGCTTCAACCCCAAACCTAGGAAACCAGTAATTTTCCTCCCTGGCAATTATTTGACCTTTAGCATCAATTTGAAAAACTCTAATGAATAGGGCCAATGTGATTAGGCCATTGTGACCCAATGCAAAATTTGGGACATGCAACCAATCCGTTAACAAGAGTGAATTTCGAGTACTTCAGAGAGAAGCTTGGTGTTATCCAGATCGATGTTCCTCGAAAGAGGGAGTGATGTGACCAGAAGGCATAGGTGCACTAGGGCTGTATCTTGCATGGTGGAAGACGTAGGTGGTTCGAAGGGACGTAATGCACCTGGGGTGCTCCTGGGATGTATCCACATGTTTGAAGACACTGGTAGGTCCACGTGTCATAAATGTTAAATTTTGAGCATTAATTCAATATACTCTAGGATCTTTACTGAGAGAATAACATGTACAGTATATCAATGCATAACAATCATATCAAGCATGTCAAGCATCAAAAGAATCAAAAGCATGAGAGACAAGAGACACAAAGTTTTTGTGGGGAAAACCCTTAGGTGAAAAACCCCACAACTTCCTCAGAGATAGAGAGAGCAATGGCTCAACCAAAGTACAACCAAAATACACTGAGATAGTCTCCTAGTAGCAGATGATCCTCCTCCTCACTAGTGCACCACTTTCTGAGTGAGAGAAGTATGAGTTTTCGAGTGATCAAATAGAGATCTCTTGATCTCTAGTTATACTTAACCCGTTTTCCCAGTTACACTATGGGGCCGACTTATCTAGCTAGGTACATCCACAATATAATATATATTTCAGGGTTGACCCCACACATGGTGGTCTAAGAACCCATCGGCAAGTACACACACTTGCGACACTTGTCAATACACATGACGACACTTCCTTATAGAGGAATAACACATCTCTTATAAGGGTACACTAAATATATATGAAATACATAGATGGAATACATTCCTAAGTTACATATATATCAACACTCCCTCTTAACTAGGAAGGTATTTCTCGACACAGATCTGCTAGACAAGTCTTCTTCTCGGGATCATCGTTATCATCATCGTCACTGTTGTTGCTATCTCAACAAATCTTTGACTCTATTCATCATCGAAAGTTCTACAGAGCCAGTCCTTTTTCATACTGGATGTAGGCCCACCACCTGCAGGTCTTCATCATTTGTGCGAACGGTCTGATAGAGGTGGCCTCTTAGGACTAATTTTATGTGCGGATGCAATACCGGACAGAGTATCCTAGGAACATTTATGTGCCTAAGCACGACCGACAAGATCTCCTAGGACTGATTACATGCATCTCCTCCACAATACCTTTAAAGAGCATCCCAGGAACATTTATGTGCCGCAGCACGACCGGCCAGATCTCTAAAGAGAATCCCAAGACTTATTATGAGCACACAGCTCAACCTCTCGGATCTCCAGGACTGATTACATGTGGATAGACAAAACCTTTAAAGAGCATCCCAGGAACATTTATGTGCTGCAGCATGACCGACAAGATCTCTAAAGAGCATCCCAGGACTAATTACGATCACACAGCTCAACCTCTCGGATCTCCAGGACTGATTACATGTTTCCGTAGTAATACCTCATCCCAGGACTGATTACGAGCACACAGCTCAACCTATCGGATATCTGAGGATTGATTACATACTACATAGCAATACCGGAAAGAGTAATTCAGGAACATTTATGTGCCATAGCACGACCGGCAAGATCTCCCAGGACTGATTACATGCTATTTGCACAACCTGCCACATATCATCTCTGACCTCCAAGTATCAACCTGATACTCATGATCCAACGGATCATCATCGCACAAAGCATCATCTTGATGCTCATGATCACACTGATCATCATCACTGTACCATCCTGATACATATCATATGGAGCAACACCTTGAAGCTCATCATCATGATCATCCTGATCATACAATGCATCCACCTGATGCATACCAAGTATCTGCCTGATACATATCATCATACATGATCCACCTGATCATACAGTGTATCCACCTGATACAAATACAAATACATGATACATATCAACATACATGATCTACCTGATCATACAATGTATCCACCTGATCATACAATGTATCCACCTGATACATATACAGATACATGGTCCAAGCATCCAACATGATGCATAAATACATATACATATAAATGATCCAACCGATCATATCCATCATCCAACATGATGCGTACATACATATACATATAAATGATCCAACTGATCATACAAGGCAGAAACTAGAACATCATCTTGATGCTCATCATCCAATGCTTACATCCACAGCGATGTGAAGGATCCTCCTTCCAAGATGCTTGGAATGGCTTCAGCAAGTGTGTCCATCACTTCTTCCTCGAAGTGTTGTCGATCTGAAGAACACCAAGCCTCTCCCTGAAGTATTCGAACTTTACTCTGGCTAGTGGCTTCGTCAGTACATCTGCAATCTGCTCATCCGTCGCAACATACAGGAGCTTCACAACTCCTCTCTGCACCATATCCCTGATATAGTGATATTTGATCTCTATGTGTTTCAACCTGTTGTGAAACACTGGGTTCTCAGACAGCTTCACACAACTCTGGTTATCATAGAAGATACCAGTAGCATCCAATGGGAGATCAAATAACTTAGATAGTAGCTTCCGAAGCCATACTGCCTCACAACTAGCCAAACAGGCTGCAACATACTTTGCCTCATCTGTACTCAGTGCTATGCAGGACTGCGTCCGGCTAAACCAAGAGATCACACCTGATCCCATACTGAAGCAGCACCCATATGTGCTCTTCCTATCTGCAGCACTGCCTGCCCAATCTGAATCAACATAAACTTGCAGGTTAAACTTTTGATTTGCTTCATACTTGAGCCCATAATCAACTGTACCCTTCAGGTACTTCAAAATATGCTTTACAACAACCAGGTGAACACTCCTCCGATCTGTTAGGAACTGACTCAATGTGTTCACCGCAAAGCAAATATCTGGTCTCGTGTTCGTCAGGTACATCAAGGACCCAATCATCTGACGATACATAGAGACATCAACCGGCTTAGATGAAGCATCACATAGAAGCTTCAGATTCAATGCCATGGGTGTGGTCATGGCCTTGCAATCCATCATCCCGAACCTCTTCAGAATATCTACAGTATACTTCCCTTGTCCAAGGAAGATCCCATCTGTACTCTTCCACACCTCCATACCTAGGAAATAGTGCATCATCCCCAAATCTTTCATATCGAACTCGGCAACAAGCTTCCTCTTAGTATCTGCAATCAATCTGTCATCTCCTGTTACAAATAATTCATCCACACACAGGAGTAGAATCACAGGATTCCCTTCCTCAACCTTGTAGTAAAGGTTGGAATCCGCTTTACTCTTGGTAAAGCCCAAACTAGATAGGAAACTGTCCATCCTACCATACCAAGTTCTGGGAGCTTTCTTCAAGCCATAAAAGGCTTTCTTCAATCTGCACACATATACTTCTTCTTCAACTACACCATTCAAGAAAGTTGTCTTGAAATCCATCTGGTGTATCTTCCATTTCATCACTTTTATACTTCTCTATGCTGCCATCTACAACATGCTTGATCTGATAGATCCATATGGAAGTCATAACAAACTTCCCTTCAGGTCTTGGGACTACATTCCAAACATCATTATTCATGATCAACGGATCATGGCATTCTTCCATTACTTCATCCTAGATCCTGGAAACTTCAATATCTTCAATAGATATCTTTGTTGCTGGAACAAATGTTGTAGTCCTTCTTTTGTAGGTGATGGTATACGATCTTTCCTACAAAACAAGTTAAATTGCATGATTAGAAACATCTCATAGTTTTCAGAACAAATTCTTACACATAAAGAAATATGTCATACAGTGATACAATTATCTTAGCCAATGCTTCAATACAACATTTATCCATATTCCATAACTTTCTAGATGCCTTCCAATCTCTACCAGAACATTGTTAAGAGTGTGCACAACTCCCAACATGTCAGCAAAGAGGTTTCATTCTAGATAAGTAGCAATGGAATGTTGTACAGTGCCATAGGCCACTTACCCATCATATGCATATTAGTACTATCCTGTTCATTAATGCAAATATGCAAAATACATATCCTAAGTCTAGGAACATAAGCATATACATCATTGAACAATTTTATTTAAACAAACAAATATGTAAGAATTGGTAATTAAAATACTTATCTTTGTTTGTTTGTTGGGTGGACTCCCTTTGAGTCTTTGTTTCCTTGCAGGAGCTGCTGGAGTCCTAATCTGAAGTAGCTTCTTCTTACACCTTTCTATTGTGGAATGTAAGGAGCAGTCAACTCCCTCTTGATCCCTGAATCATTGCAAAGATTCTTGAAGTCACATGAGGTGAATTCTCCACCATTGTCAGATCTAAATGTTTTGATCTTCTTGTCAGTTTGATTCTCCATCAAGGTTTTGAATTCCTTGAACTTGTCAAACACCTCATCTTTGTTATTCAAGAAGTAGACCCAAGTCTTCCTGGAGAAGTCATCTATGAAAGAGACATAGTAAACATACCCACTTAGAGAACTGGATGACATGGGACCACAAACATTTGAGTGGATGATTTCCAAGATGCCTTTTGCCTTGCTTTCACTGCTTGGAAATGCCTTCTTAATGTTCTTTCCTTTTGCACATCCTTTGCAAACACCTTCATGCTTGGTCTTGATTTCAGGAAGACCTTCTACAACCTTACTTGCAATTGGTAATGCTCTCTAGTGCATATGTGCAAGTCTTCTATGCTAAAGTTCACTTGGCTCCATGGAATCATGCATCATGGCATGTTCAGGTTGTCCTTTCAATTTATACAAACCTCCCTCTTGCTCTCCAATCACCACTGCATCATCTATGGTCTTTCCCTTTGGCCACATTAGGACTTGGTCATCCACAAATGCAACCCTCATACCTTTTGCATCCAATGCAGAGATGGAGAGTAAGTTCTTCTTGAGCCCAGGTACATAAAGGACTTCTTTCATCTTCAAAGATTTTCCAGAATCTAGGTTGTAGGAGGCTTCACCAAAGCCTTTGATGGGATATTGATAATCATCCCCAAGTTTCACTTTATGGGGTGATTCATGTTCATACAGATTTACAAAAGATTCTTTAAACCCAGTCATGTGTTTGGAAGCCCCACTGTCAATTAACCAATCATTACAACCATGGGAGATTGTACTTGTGAGAGCAGAGATTAGGACATACTCTTCTTCACTTGATGAGTCATCTTCACTTTCTTCCCTAGCTTTCTTCTTTGGAGATTCATCATCTTCGGCAGCATGAGCATGGTACCTTCTTTTGTTACCCTTCTTCTTCTTGCTGGAGTTGTTGTTGTTGTGGTTGTCCCTTTTGTTCTTGGGACATTCTGAAGCAAAGTGACCCTTCTCATTACAAGTGAAACACCTTAGATCTTTCTTGTCTTTGTGATAATGATGAGAAGATTTCTTCTTGTAATGGGATGGCTCCCTCTTGAACTTGCCCTTCTTAGTGTGAGCTGTGAGAGCTTGATCTTCATTCCCCATCTTTTCTTCTCTTGCCACAAGCATTGCTTCTTCTTGAGAACATTCCTCCCACAATCTGCTGAAGGAGATTAATTTCTTTCTGGCATAGATCCCCTGGATAAAAGAGTCCCATGACCTAGGTAGGCCATTCAAAGTGGTCATAACAATTTCACCATTCTCCACCATTTCATCTACAGCTTCAAGTTGTTCCTTGATCTGAGAGACCTTGGAGAAATAGGATTGAATGGTTTCTCCATTTGACATCTTGACTCCTTTCAGATGATTCCACAAGGTCATCTTTCGATTTATGTTCTTCCCTTCAAATAGCTTGGTCAAAGAGTCAAACATCTCCTTGGGTGTCTTTAGAGAAGACACATGGGGTATGAGATGGTCTTTGATAGAATCAGCAATGATTCTCTTTGCCTTGACCAAGTTCTTCTTATGCAATACCTTAGCCTCTTCATCCTTTGGGATAGGGATGTCTTCTTTTATATATGTGTCCAACTCATTCTCTTCCAGGATTAACCCAATCCTATACTTCCAAGCTCGGAAGTTATCATCCCCTTCAAGCTTATCCTCAAGCTTGGTGTGGTGAGACATCTTAAAGAGTACTTCAAATGGAAATAGAAAAGATTTAGGTCTTACCACTTGAAATGCTAAAAACTGGATCTGGTCCCGGATTAGGGTTTGTCAGAAAAACCCTAAAAATTCAAAATGTGAATTTCAACTTTCTGAAAGGATAGAAAGATGCGCCTTGATGAGCTAATCAGCTTGGTGCATTCATAATTTGAGATCAGAAAAGCTTTACCCTTCAGATTTGCCTTTTTGTCCTCCCGGGTCCACTGGGGAGAGCCCTGAATTAGGCTTTGAGTTTCCCGGAGATCTACCCAGCCAAAAATCTCGATCCAAATCTCTAAACTTCGATTTTTGCAAGGAGCTTCCAGCAATGTCTTCAGATTTCAGAAATTCCTATTTTTGTGGAAACCCTAATTTTTAGGGCCAAATTTGAAAATGCTCAGAATTGAATTCTGATTGGACAGATAGATTCTCCTTAATGAGTAGAGTCAATCTACTATACTGCTTTTCCAAAATATATGAAGAGAAACCCAATAAATAAGAAACTCAAGTTTCCGTCACTACAAAATGTCTTCTTCTCACGTTAGCTCTGATACCATGTTAAATTTTGAGCATTAATTCAATATACTCTAGTATATTTACTGAGAGAATAACATGTACAATATATCAATGCATAACAATCATATAAAGCATGTCAAGCATCACAAGAATCAAAAGCATGAGAGACAAGAGACATAGAGTTTCCGTGCGGAAAACCTAAGGTAAAAAACCCCACAACTTCCTCAGAGATAGAGAGAGCAATGGCTCAACCAAAGTACAACCAAAATACACTGAGATAGTCTCCTAGTAGCAGATGATCCTACTCCTCACTAGTGCAACACTTTCTGAGTGAGAGAAGTATGAGTTTCTGAGTGATCAAATAGAGATCTTCCGATCTCTATTTATACTTAACCTGTTTTCCCCAGTTACACTATGGGGCCGACTTATCTAGATAGGTACATTCACAATATAATATATATTTCAGGGCCGACCCCACACATGGTGGTCTAATAACCCATCAGCAAGTACACACACTTGCGACACTTGTCAATACACATTACGACACTTCCTTATAGAGGAATAACACATCTCTTATAAGGGTACAATAAATATATATGAAATACATAGATGAAATACATTTCGAAGTTACATATACATCAACAATAAAGCACCTGGGGTGCGCCTAGGATGTATCTTACATGGTGGAAGACGTGGGTGGTCCGCAGGGACGTAATTCACCTGGGGTTCTCCTAAGCTGTATCCACATGTTTGAAGAAGCAGGTTGACCGAGAGAGTCGTAATACATATGGGTTGTATCCATAGGGTGGAAGACGTAGATGTCTCTGGGATGTACCCCTGGGTGGGAGATGCAGGTTGACTGAGAGAGAGACGTAATGAACCTGGGGTGCTCTTGGGATGTATCCACTAGGTGGAAGACACCAGTGGTATGATGGGAATGGTGTATGCACTTGGGCTGCTCTCCGTGTGTGGTGATGAGATGATACAGATACGATGAGATGATAGTAGGAGACACAAGTGATTGCAGTGGCAATGTAATGTGTGGTATAGGGTTGTACCTACTTGATGGCTTGCTCGTGGATAAGATGAATACCTAGATGAGTGCTATGCCTACATCCATCATGAAAAAGGGATGGCTTTGTAGAAATTCTCATGAGTGGTATATTCGAGAGATGTCACTAGTCAATGATCAATGAGATGAAGATTGTTGTAGCAGCAACGATGATGATTATCCAACGATGATGATGATACAATGATGATGACATTGTCCAGAGTTTGTGTCCATAGTGATGATGAATGTGGGGAGAGAATACCTTCCTGGTTAAGAGGGAGTGTTGTTGTAAATGTATCTTCGAAAGATATTCCTTTTTATATTATTATTGTATTTTTATTAGAACTCCGTCGGAGATGTTTTTTCCTTCGTTCGGGGATTTCATTGTTGTATTTGCTCATGCAATAATATCAAGGTAAAAACTCCATTGTAAGTTGGGGCAATAGTTCCCCAAAGGTCAAATGTAAAATGTATTTTTGAGTCTCCCTAGGACAGGTCAGCCCAGTCAGTTAGAAAATTTGGCCTCATTAAGGAATTAGGTCACTCTCACTTAAAGTATAAATATAGAGTCACTCTCTCATTTGACACACACACTCACTCAAGCAAGTTTGCACCAAGTGAGAGAGAAGACAATTTCGCTGGAGGAGAAAGAGAGAGAGCTGCAGAAGACATCTTATATTTTTGGTTTTCCATCTTGTTTGATATTTTACTAGTGAAAAATCTATTTCTGAGGAAGTTGCGAGGTTTTCTCTTTTATGGTTTCCTCGAGGAATATTATTGTGTCTTTTGTGTTTTGTTGTGCTTGTCTATATTTTAGTTTAAAGATCTAACTAAATTGAATTAAAGTGCAAACTCTAACATCCTGTTCACTGCAGGAAATTACTAATTTTAATGCTCTATTTAAAGAGTTCTGTGATGTCTTTGCATGGTCCTATGAAGAAATGTTGGGTCTTGACCCAACAATTTTTGAAAATCACATTGAAACTTGGCCCGATGCCATCCCCGTCTTATAGATCCAGCACCTGGTCCACCCTTCTAAGGCCCCTGCAATCAAATCCAAGATCAAAAAACTCTTGCAAGCCGAATTTATTTTTCCCATCGCTTACACATCACAAGTTTCTAACCCCATCCCGGTTAACAAAAAGCAGGGAACTATTCGTGTTTGTACCAATTTATGAGACCTCAATTTATCCTACCCTAAGGATAATTTTCCCACGCCATTCATCGACCAAATCATCGACTCATGTGCTGATAGTGAAATGTTGTCCTTAATGGATGGGTTCTCTGTATATAACCAGATATGCATCTACCCCCAAGATCAGTATAAAACTGCATTCACCACACCATGGGGCACCTTTTCCTACAAAGTCACGCCCTTCGATTTGAAAAGTGCCAGCACCACCTTACATCAAGCAATGGAATATGTTTTTATTGGCTTGGCTCACATCATCCTCTCCTTTTTAGACGATCTCACAACTAAGTCCAAAAAACAATGCGCTCACCTTCATGACCTTCGTACATATTCACAAGATGTCACAAGTATAATATACGCTTAAACCCCTTCAAATGTGTATTTTGCGTCACCGCCGGTCGCCTCTTAGGATTCATTGTTTCCAAAGATGGTATCATCGTTGAGCCTTCCAAGGTTCAAGGCATATTGGAATTACTAGCACCAAGAAAATGATACAAGTTGCAGAGTGTCCAAGGTAAGGCCAATTTTCTTCGTCATTTTGTTCCCGAATATGCCACCCAGGCCCATGGATTTTTATGACTTCTCAAAAAATATCTGCCATTTAAGTGGGATGACTGTGCCCAAACCTCCTTCGATTCCCTTAAACAAACATTGTCATCAGATCCCCTCATCTCTCCTTCAAAATTTGACAAATATTTCATCTTATATATCTTTGCGTAAAATTCTGTTGTAGCCAGCGTACTAGTACAACCTGCCGAGAACCACCAGGAACATGTCATATATTATGTCAGAAAAACCCTCGCCACACCTACACTTAATTACACCCATGATGAGAAGCTCACCCTCGCAATCATCCTTTATGTACAGAAACTATGCCACTATATGTTACTCCAAAAAATAACCGTCGTTGTTTATTCCAACCCTATGCAATACATACTTAGTTGAAGGCTTATCAATAGTAAGTTTGCACGATGGATTGTTAGCTTACAAGAATTCAACCTCGAATTTGTTATTCTCAAAAGTAAGAAAGCCATGGACTTAGCCAAACTCATTACAAACCTTCCCTCTACCACTACAAGCAATTCTGTCCAGGATCAATTTTCTGATGAACATATATTTCTCATTACGACTGAAGATCCTTGGTACACCAATATCCTCCTTTATCTCTGCACCAAGAAATTCGCACCCCACTTATCCCGCGACGATCACCGCAAAATCCGCCACTAGGAACCATGATACCTACTCATCAGAGACGTCATATATCGTCGCGACATTGATGCTATTATTCAATGATGTCTAATGCACGAAGAAGCCAAGCAAGTTCTCAATGATTTCCATAGCGGCATGTGTGGCGGCCACCTTTTCGGATTAGCCACCACCCAAAAAATCTTACAAGCAGGCTATTTTTGGCGCTCTGTATTCAAAGATTGTGTCTATGCCATCAAACGATACACAAACTGTCAGGTCTTTTCCTGCAAAACACGGTCTCCCCCCGCACCACTCCATCCAGTCATCATTGCTGGTCCATTCTGCAAATGGGAAATTGACTTTATGGAATTCCGTCCAACTTCATTCCAAGGTCATCATCATATAATCGTCATGGTCGACTATTTTACCAAATGGGTCGAAGCAATGCCCACATTTGAATGTAAAGCGATAATCGCAGCACGGTTCTTCTTCAACCATGTCATCTCCTACTTCGGCATTCCCAAACAATTCGTCTCTGACAATGGAAGACACTTCTGTGATGAAACATTCGAAGAAATGTCGTAAATATTAGCATTTAAACATGAATTTTCAACAGCTTACTACCCTCAGGAAAATAGCTAGGTGGAATATGTTAACAAAATCCTAAAAAATATGCTCCAACGTACGATGGACAAAAATAAAACCAATTGGAACCACATGCTCTTTCCTTCCCTTTGGGATTACCACAAGTTTTACCCCATTTCACTTGGTGCATGGTGTAGACGCCGTCCTCCCAATTGAGTTTCAAATTCTTACTCTCCAATCCGTTGTTGAATGGCTACCTGATACCCCTGCACTGGAGCAGCACCTATTCAACTTGGAACATCTTGATGAATAACGACGTGACTCCCTTCAACAAAATGAAGGCATGAAAGTCCGCTCCAAGGAACATTATGATCGGTAAGTCCGGCCACTCACCTTTAACGAAGGTGAGTTTGTCCTTTTGTTCAATGCCAAAAAAGATGGTAAACCAGGACCTAAGAAATTTGTATCTAAATGGACATGCCCTTATGTCGTTAAGAATTGTCTCCCAAAAGGAGCCTATATCTTAACCGACCACAAAGGTATCACCCTCAATAAACCGGTCAATTGGTTGTAGCTCAAAAGGTTTTATCCTTAATTCTTTAGTACCCCACATGTACAATATCTTTTGGTTATATGATTTCTTCATTGTTAATACCTTGGTCATGACTCATGTTCTTTACTACACTTGGGTATGTGCACCGTGTGTGCAGGATCTAGATCAAAACAATACAGAGCCTCTTGTTTTTCCATTATAAGAATAAGAATCCAAGTTCTAAAAATAGGGTTCATCCACCCTACCATAGGTATCATTCCGAAACTGGCATATAGACACTATTTACCCTCCATTTTATAATGCATCTATTAGTATTCCCGCTGATAACCATAGGGCTCTTGTTCCCCGCCTTGATGTGCCATCAACATCATGTCTGAGAATATCATTTTCCTCCATGGGTGTGCACACCATCGCCATTGCCATCATCAATTGACACCCATGATGTTGAGCCCCCACAAGTCCAAGGAATCTGACCTAGCTTGAAAAGACCCTCCCTTAGAGTATCATTTTGCAGTTGCGCATTTACTCCACCAAGTAGACACTTGTCATATCCCTCAGAACATGTTATGAGAATGATTCACAAATCCCCCTCATACCTCCATGAGCACTTTACCCTTTGTAATCACCCTCATATCATCACCCCAACAAAGACACCTATGCCACCCCCACCCTTAGAAGCAACCAGTTATATTCAGTTATCCCGCAGGTATACACTGCATGGCATCGTTTCATGAGGCAACCATCTTTGCATTTGCAAGATTAACCCTCACTTCATCTTTGGAAAGTGTCCTCCGATCCACTCAAAACCGTGGGGATTTTTCCCATCATCAAATTGGTCCCCCAATACACCCAAAACTGTGGGGACCCCACCGATATTATTTATGTACATACAAGTTCCCTTGTCACCTCACATTGAGGGAACATCATATTATTTTGGCAGCAACCCATGATCTCCTTTGATCGATGTATTTAAGTCTCTCTATGTTCAATAGTAATTGTCTTGCCGGTTACCATTACCCTTCATTTTGAGTCTCCATCGAAGCCCTTTCATTTGTAGTTTGTCTCCGACCATTTCAATCTGTACCATTCTGAAAGAAAAGTTGTCGTCCCTACTCCCCATGTTTACATCGATTAAAGGAAGTTATGAGCCCCATTCTTATCAACCAACCTTGTGTCAGGTCTATTTGTCCACTTGTCAGTTACAATATAATCTCAGTTCTCAGGATAAGACTCTCATTTTATCATGTGCTTCAGCTCTCATTGACGTCAAAACAATACATTCCGAGAGTTGCAGTAGTTGTAGTTGTGCCTTGGGATCCCTTTTAATCACTATAAGGGATCACCTCGAACTTAGTAGAGAGAGTCATTAGTGCTTCCTAACTAAGTGGTTTCCCCTGTGCTCGATGTCAACACATCATCATATCAGGGGGAAACGTAATTTTGAAGGTAGAAGTGTTCACATTTGGGAATCATGGTAGCAGTCTATTTGGTATAAGTGAATATCTCAAGCAAATTTACATACCAGTTTGGTCCCCAACCCCAGTGGGTTTATCATGGTCACCAACAGTTCCACTCCTTCAATATTTCGCAGCAATTCCTGGGGAATTTACTCACACATGGATCGAAGCCACCTTCATCCCAGTCCTAGCAGTATAGTAGAGTCAACAACTTGGTCATCTCTCATTGTAATCCCTTTTACAACATTTCATGAGCATGGGTATGCCCGACTCGTTTGTATAAAAGATATTCTTTATTACAGCTCCAATAGTCGTCACCAACAATCTCCCCCCATGGGAGAACCTTATTTTTTCCACATATGCTTCATCCTACAGAACATGAGAGAAACAACAAAAAAAATGATGCATTATCGGCTCTACAATACCCTCCGAACCTCATACATCAGGGGGTATCTGTTAATGCCTAAAAGTCATACACATGCGACATTTCATCAATTCATCCATTAAGGTGTCATCAACATAAAGAATGCATATAACCTCAGGCATCCTCAACAGATACAAAACACAACATGAGTCCATAAGTGCCAATAAATAGTCAAAACAAAGGGTAGTGCGGGTATTACACAGTTGAGCCGCGCTATAGTGCAAGTTATCTAAACAATGCTCGCACTACACCCACGCAGATTTTCCTAAGATAGCCGTGCTAGTGTCAAAACAGAGGGACCACTCACTCACAGCAGTGCATTAAAGCCTCAATCGGCCTCCCCAAGGTTCCAAATTTGGATCCTCACACACTTGGTGGCATTAATCACCCCCCTAGTGTACCTTGGAACTAGTTCATTGAGGAGGAGATTTCACATTTGGATCTAGTTGTTTGTTGGACACCTCTTGGCCTAGAAAGGAAAGTCATTGGCATGCATTTGGTAGAGAGAAATTAGAGCAAGGTTATGCTGCTGGATTTGAGTTAGAGTTTCCTCATAGCCCACCATTTCCTACCATTGTAAGCATTCCCAAGCTCCATTGTCACCTTCCATCTAGGGGCAAGTGTTTCTATCCATTTTTCTTCCATCTACTTAGCATTTAGTTTGTACAAGAAAGGTAGCATTTAGTTTGGACATGGCCTCCCTAAGGGATATTGTTGTCTTCTCTTGAAGCCTTCACCTCCTAGGTGTTGTACAGATATTCCATTGGGAAATACAAGAATGGTTTAGCATATAATTGGTTGTTGTTGAAGTTTTCATTCTCCTCCCATCTCTTTCATTTTGTTTTTATCAATATTTTCATGTTTGAATGTGAACTACACTAACAATCTCTTGCAGGATCACTTGGAGGAATACCAACCAAACCAAATAGGGGATCCAAGGACCGAGGCCTTATTGCAACCTACAATGCTTAGCCACTTACCAAGTGGAAGAGTGCACTTGTGCAATTTTTTCCAGAACAACCGTATACACTAATAAACGGATACCTATACAAGCTTGGACCATATGACATACTCTGTTAGTGTACACTTGGGCATGAGCAACAATATATTATTGAAGAAGCACTCTCGGGACCCACTAGAGGACATTTCTAGGCCAACACAACTACCATAAAATCCCTACATTCCAGACTATGGTGGCCTTTACTGGATAAGGACTACAAAGCATATGTAAATAAGTGCAATACATGCCAATGAATGGGCCTACCCTTAAGACAACATGAAATGTCATTAATATCTATCAATCTCGGACTTACATTCGAAATATGGGAAATTTATTTCTTTGAGCCTTTTCCAAACCTTGGTCAACAGACCGGTGCACGATACATTATTATTGTTGTAGAATATGTAACGAAATGAGCTGAAGCAGAACTAGTCAAATCCTGTATCGGTGAATATGTAGCCCAATTTATATACAAAAATATAATTACAAGATTCAGATGCCCGCTAAACCTCATCAGTGACCAAGGCACACATTTTATAAAAAAAACTATCAATGTCTTACCGAAATTATTTATGATAGACCATCACAAAATCTCATCTTACCATTCATGGTCGAACGAAGCATTCAATTCATTCGATAAAACATTGAATAAAGGACTAAAAAATATCTGCAACATTGGCACAGATGACGAGTCCCGGCTATACTATGGGAATACAAAACAACATATAAAATATCGATGGGTCAGACACCATTCAAGCTAATAAATGGTCAAGAAGCAATCATGCCCCTCCATTTTAAACAACAAGCACTAACCATTGATCAAGTTTTGCATCTTGACACCTTCCAAGCGACTCAAGACAAAATATTCGATTTACAGAAGCTGGAAGAAAAAATAATGATTGATATACACCACCAGGAATTTTAGAAGTTGCAGTAGAAATCCCGACACAAACAAAATATAAAAAGAAAATACATCTCCGTCAGTGGCCTATTATTGCAATATAATAGCCAGATAAAAGGAAATCCTAAAAAGCTTGAGACCAGATGGTTGGGACTGTATATTGTTGAAAAAATCAACACTAATTGCTTAGTCAGACTGAAAACACTACAAGGTCGTGTTTTCAAAAAGGCCGTGAATGGTGCACGAATAAAACATTATCGAATTTGAAGGAGGCACGACGCTGACTAGTGACCATATCATCATTAGTCGAACGTCGTGTCCTAGGTTTGTTAGAATTACAAAAAAATTAATTAATTCAGTTAAAATTAAAAAGTAGTTGCATAACTAACCAACTAGAATGTATAAAAAGGAGTACTAAGACATGGATTTTTGGTATAGTGGAAACATTTCAACACACATGTGGATTGGCTAGGCGAAAGAGGGAGAGCATGATAATGAACGAGTAGCATTGTTGGAACAACCGACTTGTGAAGAGAAACAACCTAAGAAACATGAAAACAAGGAAGGTACTTATCAAACGACCAATCAAAATATTGCCCAGGCGATCGAGGAGTGTTGTAGGTACAACAGATCCCATGTTTTCTAGAAAACACGGGAGCCCCAAATTTTTATATGCAAAGGTAATGATTAAATTCCATGGTCATTTTGGGGTTTTAATCATGCTTTCATTTGATTAAGTTAGTAATTTTCCCTTTGGAAAATTCCCTTGGTTTTGTGTGTTTTTGTGAGTTGTGGAAAGCTTTGTTTTTCCCAAAAGTCAAGTCTTTCCGCAACCCGCAATACACAATCTGCAATCCGGATTGTGGAAGCTCAGTTTTCAGTTTTGAATATTTTTCGTTCCGCAACCCGGAATGCAGATTGCGTATGCGGAATCATTTTTTTTAATAATCACGGTTGTTTGCACCTGCAACCCGCAATTGCAGATTGTGGGAAGATCTTTAATTTCAGTTTTGCGCTTTGCATTTCCGCAACCCGCAATTGCAGATTGTGGGAAGATCTTTAATTTCAGTTTTGCGCTTTGCATTTCCGCAACCCGCAATTGCAGATTGCAGAAAGAGTTTGAATAATGAGTTTGCGCTTTGTATTTGCGCAACCCGCAACTCACAATTGCGGATTGCGAACTGCAGAAAGGTCATTTTTGTTATATTGTGTGGTTTGTGTTTCTGCAACCCGCAACCCACAATTGCGGATTGCAGATTGCGGAAAGAATGTATAAAATTGCAAAATAAATGCCCGCAATTCCTTTTCCGCACCTCGCTTAAATAGATCTCAGCCGTCGATCTGTTTTCATCTTACGCCCTAGATCTTACTCGGTGAAATTAATAAATATGTCCACTTTTCATGTTTTCTTAACCATTTTTCTAAATTCGAAAATTACCTGCTGCTTGGATTTTACTGTGAGTTTTTACCACGGGTCATTTTCGCCATTTTGCAGTTTGCACAAGTTGGTTTCGTGTTGCTCTCTTATTAAATTGCTTACGGTTTTTGTTAGTTTGAATTGTTGTTTATTTGTGTTTATTCGTTTATTATAATTTACTGGTTTTCCAAACATGTCTCGTAACACTTGATCCAAAATTGCACAGAAATACTCTTTGAATAAGGACCAAAACTTCGGCATCCTTGCCGACACCAGTGACAAGGGTTCAGAAACTTACCAGCTCGATTGGTCCAAGATTTACTCTATTTTTGATAATGATGACCTATCTGATATTTAGAACGATCGGCTCGCCTATGAAAAAATTAGGGATTCCCAACTCCATGCTATAGCAGCCAGACCTGCCATACTTCCCTATACTAACGTGGTCAAATGGATGATCAACCATGCCAACCCTAAGGACCGGTCTTTTAACGATAGCGCAGGGTCTCAACTGACCACATTTTGCCCTGAGGTTTTTATAAGAGCATATTCCCTAAAACCAATCGTTCAACCCCTGAATGCCACATTCATAGATTCTTCCAAGACTAGGTATAATTTCAATGAAATGCTAAAGTCTTGGATGCACAAACCGGCTATTTTCATGCCTAGGGCTGATAATTCATATCCTGTTTCATGGTTTAAGGAACCTTACTCCGTGCTGGAAGCTATGCTTAGCAGGATTTATGGTCTTCCAAATTGCTCAGTGTTTAAGGCTGAATGGGAACCTGTGCCCATTATATCTTGACAGCCGAGGAGCCATTTCCCCGGGCTTCAATTTTGTCTGCCGAACTGAAGACGACCATTGAAAAATACCAGAAATCACCAGCTTCAAGGAAGCCACACTTCTTTTTATCGGCTTTTGTGATCGATGTCTTTTGCACAGAATTCTAATATCCCAACATGGGATGGAATTGGACTCTATCAGCCCCTCCTGTTCATATTTACTGTTTAGCATTATGGGAAAGTAATTATGTGCCCTTGTTATATGATATTTATGACCACTTCTTTGGATCTATCTACTTCCAGATATTCAGAGAAGAAGCACCTTCTTTGTCAGCCGATGCCATCAATTTCATTGCTACAATTGGTGATTGGTATGTGGGAGAGTCTTTCTCATATGTCAGAGTGTGGGGAAGCAGCATGGTTCACCTACTACCCAGAATAGTTCCAGTCAGGTTGGTGATTGGGGGAGTTTCTTATCAAACTGTCACTGATTGGGTTTACCTCAATCTCACTAGTCCCAAAAGGAAGAGATCGCCTAGGTTTCCTTTAAATTTAGGACCTTTGGCTATCCCAACTTCAACCTGGGCTATAGTCCTGGGAGACAAGATTGTTTCTTTGAAATTGGGGTATGCACCCAAGAGGATGCATGACCCTAAAGGATTTCTTGATGCTCACTTTAAGTAGAATCATACAAAGATTGGTTATGTTCATCAAGATCTTCCTCATGAATCTATTTACCAGGGGGTCAATACTTTCTTTGAAGTCCCGGCAAGGGCCAAAAGCAGAGATGAACATAATCTTATAATTCAGTACCAACAGGAGCTAAAAACCAAGGTTTTGAGCTACAGAAGAATGCAACTCAAGCTTGATGAGAAAACAAGAAAAGACAGGGAAGAGAAAGAAGCTCAGAAAGAAAATGCTCCATCGATGCTCACTTATCCGGATGGAGACAAAGGCAAAGGCCTTATGGAAGAATATCTGAAGTTAAAGACTACTGCATAACTAAAAGTATTAATGCAAACATCTTAGCAATTAAAGCAGATATTAGCAGAGATGACTTCGGTGCTGGACACCCAGGTAGTTGCAGTAGCCAAACCCACTACTGATGTTCAAGTGGCTGCTGCAACCAACTTGATCGGTGATGTTCAAGTGATGGATGTGAGCAAACCAACTAAAAGACAAAAGATTCAAATTCCTACACTAAATATTGAATACAGTGATGTGGAAGATGAGATACTTCCTTCTAAGCCTGTGATAGAAGAAGTAACTGAAAGTTCTCAGTCAATGACAGATTTGTTGGATGCCATAACAATGGATGATCCTTTTCCAGATAAACAGTTTCTTGAAACCACCACTACTGTTGATACCAAAAATTCAACACTCTTACTCTCATCCATTCCAGATCTTTCAACTTTATCATCTGGGGTAACACCACCAGCTGCCATATCCCAACTATTTCATGCACCACCATCACTGATCCACTTCCTACCCTGTCAGTCCCACTTCACATTCCACCATCAATAGTGGCAAAGATCCAGTCTTCAGCTATCTCTCTGCCATCACCATCATTTCCTTCATCACCACCAACCAATGATGTCCAAGTCCTAGTTGTTCCTTCCCCACCATCAGCTTCTGATATATCTATTCCACTTTCTGAATTTTTTACTTCAATTCCTACTCCAACCTCTGTACCATCAGTCCCAGAAGGTAACCCTTCTTCACCAACCACTTCTCAAATCACTATGCCAATTCCTAGCTCCACTGTCACCCAGAATGCTCCATTGGTTTCAACACCAAATGTGACCACATCATTCACTAAGCTGGTAGCTAATTTTGAAGAGGACATTGTTGTCCCCCTTGGAGACTACTTTTATAGTAAAGCAGCAAAGACAGTGGTGAAGAAAAGTAAAAAGAGAGCCAGAGATCAAGGTCTCTTGCAGGAACTTGTTCCTAATCAAATCATTTGGGCTAAGCAATCAGATGACAGACAACAAGAAGCACTAGAGACTACTGCTGCTATGGGTGCTTTTGCAGGGGAAAACTTTGATTCAGTGACAACAATGAACAAAGAAATTGATCTGAAGAAGGAGAAGGTGAAGAGACTTGAAGAGCAGCTAGCTAAATCCAATGAGGACCATGAAGCTGATATTCATGAACTTAGAAGAGCATTTGGGGATAAGGTTGAAGATATTCAAGAACATAATGCTTCTCTGCAGATCCAATTGCAGGATGTTGAAACCTTGAACACTGCCAATGAAGAAAAGATAGCTGTCCTTGAAAAGAAGCTGGATGATGCAACTGCAAGTGCAACCTCTTCTTCCTTTTCTAAGTTCTCTCAGTAGGAGTTTAAAGACTTGGCTATTTAGGTCAATGAGGAACATCATAAGCTGCTTGCTGAACTGTTTAGTACTTTGAATCAAATTCAGGAGACTAACATTGCCTTTGGAAAGATGTCTGTGATTATTAATGGGCAGATGGATTAAAGACAACAAGCCTTTAAGGCCTATGATGACATTGTTGAATGACAGAGGTATATTAAAGATAAACCAGAGGACATCCTTGTTTTAATTAGTTTTAAAATCAGGAAAATCAGGATTGTTTTGCATGTTTGGCAAGATCTCATTGATATGGTTGAAGAATCCATCCAAAAGGCACATGCTATTTGTGGGAGGAGAGGGTATGCTGTGGACAGTATTATGGAAAAATTGCAGTTCCCTACCATGGGCCTCATTGAATATGCTTGTCCACCGAAATTGATGATCAAATAGGTTGAAAGCCGATGCTAGGAGGTCAAAGAAAAGATCCAGCAGCTTGAGCATATCCAAATTGCACATGTGGATTAGTTCATCAGGAAACCTATCGCTATGGAAGGGAAGATCCACATTTTCATGCGGATCTGGCATAAGCTGGAAACTTAAGGTTTCACGTGTGATGAGCAGCTGGGGCTTGACTCAACAAACTATCCAGATTTAGATGAAGTGTTAGAGATATGGGAAAAGTGGCAAGATTTTCTTGGTCATTCTTAGTTCAATTCGATTTTGTAATCCCTTTTTATGGGGAATTTACCCTTTGTAATAATATTGTAATTATTATTTAAAGGGGTAGATGTCTCGTCGATAGGGTATGCTGTATTTTGGGAGAAGGTAATCTCCAGAGAAGGACTGGAGAAACATTGTTTCACTTGTGATCATGTAATTTTTTGGAGACCAATGAATCAAAGTTAGTTTCTTTCGGCATCTTCTTTGTTTATGTTATCAAATTTCTTTGATGATGTCTGATTTTTTCATCTTCATTATCAATCAATATTGTTGATTTTTGCAGCCAACCATTAATGCATTGATCTTTGAGTTGGATTTGTCTTAATTCATGGTCTATGTGTATTTATGTTTTAATTGAATTTATTTGATTAAAATATTTATCTATTTCTGTAAATGATTCACAACAACTATTAAATCAATAATTCATGTTAATTTTTCAATTAGCATAAGAGATACAGGGTGATCTTGGATATGCTTAATCTTTAAACTATTATTAGTAATTTTCATTGTTTGAATGTATTTTGAAGTAATAAGTTAATGATCTAATTTCACATTTCTGTCAAGTTCGTGAAATGACTTATTAGAATTCGAACCAAGTTACCTTGCACACAGTCAAAACACTTCCCTTAGATTAGATCTGACTCAGTTTAGATTTCCTTTAAGGTAGTTTGTTCTAGGTTTAGATCCACTTTTACAGTTAGGACACTTTGATCTTCCTTCGTAGGAAGACTCATTCTTCTTGGATCAAACCCCATAAGTGCCAGCAGAGGCCTTTGTATCTGTGGGAGTTAAATACACCAAACAGGATGGGGATAGAATTGCTCTTGCACAGAGTCTTTTGAAGCCTTTCAGTATGGGTTTTCACCCTATGTTGTTAGACTTAGAACCCATTCCACCACCTACACATACGAGGCTTCAACAAATGGTGCCAGAAAGAGGGCCTGAATCGGAACATTGCCCATAATCAAAGCTAACTTTTATTTATTATGTTTTCATGGCTCTTTCCCAAATCCCTGCATGGGAGTCTGACACTACGTTGAGCCTACAAGGGCCTTTGCATGAACTCCCTAAAAAGGAAGTTAAGATCTTGCTGAAGTTCGATGGCGAAGGTAATGTCTCTATCACTGAGCATATTAGAAGGTATGAATCTATTTTATGTTTATTTAATGTCATACATGAAGATTTTGCTTGCAAATTATTCCCATTTACCTTCGAAGGTAAGGCTTCTCTTTGGTTTTATTTTTTACCATTGAATTCAATTTCTAGCTAGTTAGAATTTAAGAATGTTTTTTGGAGATTCTTTCGAAGATTATGATATAAATGAAATTCATCAAAATCTAAGTCAAATGCAAGTGCACGCTGGAGAGTCAATTGGAGACTTTAATACACGTTTTCGACAAGTGTATTATAGCTTACATGAAGAACATAGGCCTTCAAACTTACTTTTTGCTAGTATGTTAGATCTCTTCCCAAGACTATGGATTTGTTCCTATTACGTGAAGGGATAACAGATTTCACAGAAGCATTTAAAGAGGCTCAAAATCTTGAGAAAGACTTGAAGACGTATCCTTTAGATCTTTTTCATCCTTCTGTGTCATATGATGTTGAATCTGTTGAAGAAGAATCAAAGGTTTCACAAATGGTTCAATTAAGTAAACAAATTAATGATTTTTACAAAAAATTTATGTCCATTAGAGAGGAAACAAATATTCAAAATGTTTTACATGATTTGGAACAAATAGTTTTTGCATATAAACTTCCATCTTCCTTAGATACAAAAGGAAAATTGGTTGCAAATTCCGATCCTGTTTTTTCTCTTTCAAATGGATGTAAGTATGATGAGTGTTTCACATCTTCCTTTCATTGATTGGAATCACAATTTGAAATTGTTGAAGAAAATCTCAATTCTGATACCTCCAATCTATGTAATGAACAATTTGTTCAATCAAATTTTGAACATTTTCCTTTTTCTCAATTTGATCATAATGATCCAACTATCAATGAAAATGAAAATTTTGAGAATTATGAAGAGGATTTTTCATCTATTTTTAATAATTTTAAAAGTCCTTTTTTGAGTAAGATTCATTCTTCTACATTTAATCAAACGATGGATCTTAGAATAGAAAGATTTGAAGATGCTAATTACACTTCAGATTTTGAAGAACATGTTGATTCTACTCATTTTCTGAAATCTGAAAATTCTTTTTCCTCAACCTTCAATTCTGATTGTTATGAACAAAATGAGAATGATAAGTCTTTAGAGGATGAGTTGGCTGAAGTTGAGATTGAATTTCAAAATATTTGTTCCAAATATACTTTTTCTATAAATCAAATTTTAAATGAAAAGTTAGTTCGGTCAAATAATTTGAGATCAAACAAATCTGATGCACTTGACAAGAATGAACATCTAAATAAAAATCAAGACGACGAAGTTAATCATTCACAAAATTCAAAATTTGATGTTTTCCTTCAATACAATGATATTTTGAGAAAGGAAATATTCATCACTCTCAATTTTGATGAAGTTCTTTTGCATCATGATTCTAATAATTTCCAACCTACTTTTTATGATCCAATTTATTTAAGGTAGGAAAAATCATTCTTGAACCATTTTCCATGTCATTTTCCTGTCTTTGTTAATAGGAACCTTAGTTTGGTTTTTCCAATTTTTGGATCTCCATTTTTAAGATTTTTATTGCTAATGCATCATTCGGCTTTTTCTTGCAAGTTTAAAGTTATTAGATTGGCTCCATTGGGAATTTGACAACACTTAGTTTTTGTTACTTTTAGAGTAGTGTAGGAGTAGGTATAGAATGGGTTAGTTTTGATCATTTCTTTTATATTTTTTCAATAAAATGTTTGCGATGACAAGCCAATTCCAAGTTTGAAATCTTGGTCCTAGTTCTGTCCAGTTGCAGACACTGGAATGTATCACACACACCTATCCAGTAAATGTGCGATTGCTCAAAAAGTATTTTGTTTGATTGAGCAGGTTCACTTGCTGTACATAGAGTGTGGCTTGTCTGCTTTTCTGTTTTGTTTTCACTTGATTTTTCTTTCTCACATTAGTTTTATTTTCAATAAAACCCCCACATTTTGGCAAAGGCTATTGATCAGTATGTCTCAGGATAACTTAAGTTTGAAGTTCTAAGGTAAATAGTGTCAGCTTTTATTCCTCTTAGCTGGTAGTTGAAAATGTTTTCCATGAAATTAAAACAGTCAATATTCGCAAAGCCTTGATTGATACCCTGCTACCTTAATCAAATATCTTTATGGATGTGTTATTTGGTTAGTTGAAGTTGAGGAAGCAATTAGTTTTCCTGCCTTATGTTTCATTAGTGAATGGCAACATATATTCATAGCCTTTCCAGCCTTACCTATTCTGGATCCTGTTCTGATCACCTTGAACATAATTCACCTTAATAATTATAGATTACAAGATGGGGGGTTCTTATTACAAGCCAGCCCATTATGTTCATAGATGTTTAAGTGGAATGACATCTCCACATAAATCCACCAAACTTGGGGGATGACTTTCAGCTATTGCTGGAAGGTGGAATATCCTATCACAGGTCGGTCCATTCATGATATGCAAAACATCTGTGAGTAACACTGCTGTCATCTAGTCAGCAAGCCATGGTAGTGTCTTGTAAGCTATGCCCTAATAAATTTTGTTTTCCTTTGTATGACACTTTGTTGTACATAAGGATAAGGGGGGTCTTATTACAATCCATCCCTACCATGATCATGGGTCTGATTTTGGATTGAAATTACCACTTATGGTCACCAAGCCATGGTAATTTCTTTTAGTGTCAAAGCTAAAAGACAGGGAGTCTCCTTACTGAGCTAGCTTGTTCAGCTTCCAGATCAGGTTTGTGAATGGCGTTGCCAATATCTGATCACTAAGTCAAGGCAATGGCCTTCTATCAACAAATGTCTTGTTTGTATATTTTCATTCTGTTTTGAAAAGAAAAAAAAAGAGAAGAAAAGAAAAGAAAAAGAAAGGGGAAAAGGAAATGTATATATTGTGAGTAATATGTTTGTACATAAGTAAATAATTAATAAAGTCAAGGTGATTCAAGATTTGGTAACCCAGAATGGCTCTAGGTTTGTTCTAAGGCTCATCATAAATTGCCTTCCTACGACTGCATAATGGTAAAGGATTTCTGTTTACTTCTAAGTCTGCTTTGTCATATGAACATCATCATTAATTGGTTTTGGAAGGGGATATATCAATCATATGACTAACTTTGCTATTTTGATTGTGTTTTATGAGAACATTTTGTAAATTACAGGTTAAAATATCAAGCTTCCTGACATGTCTTCCTTGTAATTACAGATTTCATTTTCAGAGATAACTGGTTCTTCCTAGCCAGTCGCCATTTGTTGTAGGTACAACAGATCCCATGTTTTCTAGAAAACATGGGAGCCCCAAATTTTTATATGCAAAGGTAATGATTAAATTCCATGGTCATTTTGGGGTTTTTATCATGCTTTCATTTGATTAAGTTAGTAATTTTCCCTTTGGAAAATTCCATTGGTTTTGTGTGTTTTTGTGAGTTGCGGAAAGCTTTGATTTTTCCAAAAGTCAAGTCTTTCCACAACCTGCAATCTGCAATCCGCAATGCGGATTGTGGAAGCTCGGTTTTCAGTTTTGAAAGTTTTTCATTCCGCAACCCGCAACCCGCAATGCGGAATCATTTTTTTAATAATCACGGTTGTTTGCACCCGCAACCCGCAACTCACAATTGCGGATTGTGAGAAGACCTTTAATTTCAGTTTTGCGCTTTGAATTTCCACAACCCGCAACCCGCAATTGCGGATTACGGATTGTGGAAAGAGTTTGAATAATGAGTTTGCGCTTTGCATTTCCGCAACCCGCAATTGCGAATTGCGAATTGCGGAAAGGTCATTTTTGTTATATTGTGTGGTTTGTGTTTTTGCAACCCGCAACCCGCAATTGTGGATTGCGGAAAGAATGTATAAAAATGCAAAATAAATGCCCGCAATTCATTTTCCACACCTCACTTAATTAGATCTCAGTCGTCGATCTGTTTTCATCTTACGACCCATATTTTACTCAGTGAAATTAATAAATATGTCCATTTTTCATGTTTTCTTTTACCATTTTTCTAAATTCGAAAATTACGTGTTGCTTGGATTTTACTGTGAGTCTTTATGAGGGGTCATTTTCGCCATTTTTCAGTTTGCATAGGTTGGTTTCGTGTCGCTCTCTTATTCAATTGCTTACGGTTTTTGTTAGTTTGAATTGTTGTTGATTTGTGTTTATTCGTTTATCAGAATTTACCGGTTTTCCAAACATGTCTCGCAACACTCGATCCAAAACTGCATAGAAAGACTCTTTGAATAAGGACCCAAACTTCAGCATCCTTGCCGACACCAGTGACAAGATTTCAGAAACTTACCAACTCGATTGGTCCAAGATTTCAGAAACTTACCAACTCGATTGGTCCAAGATTTTAGAAACTTACCAACTCGATTGGTCCAAGATTTACTCTATTTTTGACAATGATGACCTATCTGATATTCAGAACGATCGACTCACCTATGAAAAAATTAGGGATTCCCAACTCCATGCTATAGCAGCCAGACCTACCATACTTCCCTATACTGATGCGGTCAAATGGATTATCAACCATGCCAACCCTAAGGACCGGTATTTTAATGATAGCGCAGGGTCTCAACTGACCACATTTTGCCTTGAGGTTTTTATAAGAGCATACGCCCTAAACCCGACCGTTCAACCCCTTAATGCTGCATTCATAGAGTCTTCCAAGACTAGGTATAATTTCAATGAAATGCTAAAGTCTTGGATGCACAAACCGACTATTTTCATGCCTAGGGATGATAATTCATATCATGTTTTAGGGTTTAAGGAACCTTACTCCTTGCTGGAAGCTATGCTTAGCAGGATTTATGGTCTTCCAAATTGCTCAGTGTTTAAGGCTGAATGGGCACCTCTGGCCCATCATATCTTTACAACCGGGGAGCCATTTCCCTAGGCTTCAATTTTGTATGTCAAACTGAAGACGACCATTGAAAAATACCAGAAATCACCAGCTTCAAGGAAGCCACACTTCTTTTTCTTGGCTTTTGTGATCGATGTCTTTTGCACATAATTCCAATATCCCAACATGGGATGGAATTGGACCCTATCAGCCCCTCCTGTTCATATTTACTGTTCATCACTCTGGGAAAGTAATTATGTGCCCTTGTTATATGATATTTGTGACCACTTCTTTGGAGCTGTCTACTTCCAGATATTCAGAGAAGAAGCACCTTCTTTCTCAGCTGATGCCATCAATTTTATTGCTACAATTGGTGATTGGTATGTGGGAGAGTCTTTCTCATATGTCAGAGTGTGGGGAAGCAGCACGGTTCACCTACTACCCAAAATAGTTCCAGACATGTTGTTGATTGAGGAAGTTTCTTATCAAACTGTCACTGATGGGGTTTACCTCAAGCTCATTGGTCCCAAAAGGAAGGGATGGCCTAAGTTTACTTTAAATTTAGGACTTTTAGCTATCCCAACTTCAACATGGGCTATAGTCTTGGGAGACAAGATTGTTTCTTTTAAATTGGGGTATGCCCCCAAGAGGATGCATGACCCTAAAGGATTTCTTGATGCTCACTTTAAGAAGAATCATACAAAGTCTGGCTATGTTCATCAAGATCTTCTTGATGACTCTATTTACCAGGGGGTCAATCTTTTCTCTGAAGTCCTGGCAAGGGCCAAAAGCAGAGATGAACAAAATCTTATAATTCAGTACCAACAGGAGATAAAAAACAAGGTTTTGAGCTACAGAAGAATGCAACTCAAGCTTGATGAGCAAACAAGAATAGACAGGGAAGAAAAAGAAGCTTAGAGAGAAAATGCTCCACTGATGCTCACTTATCCGGATGGAGACAAAGGAAAAGGCCTTATGGAAGAATCTCCGAAGTTAAAGACTACCGCAGAACTAAAAGTATTAATGCAAACATCTCAGCAATTAAAGCAGAGATTAGCACAGAAGACTTCGGTGCTGGACACCCAGGTAGTTGCAGTAGCCAAACCCACTACTGATGTTCAAGTGGCTGTTGCAACCAACTTGATTGGTGATGTTCAAGTGATGGCTGTGAGCAAATCTGCTAAAAGACAAAAGATTCTAATTCCTACACTAAATATTGAAGATAGTGATGTGGAAGATGAGATACTTCCTTCTGTTCCTATGATAGAAGAAGTAATTGAAAGTTCTCAGTCAATGACATATTTGTTGGATGCCATAACAATGGATGATCCTTTTCCAGATCAACAGTTTCTTGAAACCACCACTGCTGCTGATACCACAACTTCAACACTCTTACTCTCATCCATTCAAACTCTTTCAACTTTATCATTTGGGGTAACACCACCAGCTTCCATATCCCAACTATTTCATGCACTAACCACCATCACTGCTCCACTTCCTACCCTGTCAGTCCCACTTCACATTCCACTATAAATAGTGGCAGAGATCCAGTCTTCAACTATCTCTTTGCCATCATCATAATTTCCTTCGTCACCACCAGCCAATGATGTCCAAGTCCCATTTGTTCCTTCCCCACCATCAGCTACTGATACATCCGTTCCACTTTCTGAAGTTTTTACTTCAATTCCTACTCCAACCTCTATACCATCAGTCCCAGAAGGTAACCCTTCTTCACCAACCACTTCTCAAATCACTATGCCAATTCCTAGCTCCACTGTTACCCAGACCGCTCCATTGGTTTCAACACCAATTGTGACCACATCATTCACTGAGCTGGTAGCTAATTTTGAAGAGGACATTGTAGTCCCCCTTGGAGACTACTTTTATAGTAAATCAACAAAGGAAGTGGTGAAGAAAGGTAAAAAGAGAGCCAGAGATCAAGGTGTCTTGCAGGCACCTATTCCTAATAAAATCATTTGGGATAAGCAATCATATGACATACAACAAGAATCACTGGAGACTGCTGCTGCTATGGGTGATTTTGCAGGGGAAAATTTTGATTCAGTGACAACACTGAACAAAGAAATTGATTCGAAGAAGGAGGTCTAGGTGAAGAGACTTGAAGAGCAGCTGGCTAAAGACAATGAGGACCATGAAGTTGATATTCGTGAACTCAGAAGAGCATTTGGGGATAAGGTTGAAGATATTCAAGAACGAAATGATTCTCTGCAGATCCAATTGCAGGATGCTGAAACCTTGAACACTACTAATGAAGAAAATATATATGTCCTGGAAAAGAAGCTGGAGGATGCAACTGCAAGTGCAACGTCTTCTTCATTTTCTAAGTTCTCTCAGCAGGAGTTTAAAGACTTAGCTATTCAAGTCAATGAGGAACATCACAAGCTGCTTGCTGAACTGTTTAGTACTCTGAATCAAATTCAGGAGACTAACATTGCCTTTGGAAAGATGTCTGTCATTCTTAATGGGCAGATGGATAAAAGACAACAAGCCTCTAAGGCCTATGATGACATTGTTGAATGGCAGAGGTATATTAAAGATAAACCAAAGGACATCCCTGCTTTAATTAGTTTCAAACTCAAGAAAATCAGGACTGTTTTTCATGTTTGGAAAGATCTCATTGATATGGTTGAAGAAACCATCCAAAAGGCACAGGCTATTTGTGGGAGTAGATGGTATGCTGTGCACAGTATTGTGCAAAAATTGCAGTTCCCTACCATGGGCCTCATTGAGGATGCTTGTCCACCGAAATTGATGATCGAACAGGTTGAAATCCAATGCGAGGAGGTCAAAGAAAAGATCCAGTAGCTTGAGCATATCCAAATTGCACATGTGGATCAGTTCATCAGGAAACCTGTCGCTATGGAAGGGAAGATCCACATTTTCATGCGGATCTGGCATAAGTTGGAAAATAATGAAATGGAAGGTTTCACGTGTGATGCCCAGCTGGGGCTTGACTCAGCAAACTATCCAAATTTAGATGAAGTGTTAGAGATATGGGCCAAGTGGCAAGATAATCGCCAAAGAAGGACTAGAGAAACGCTGTTTCACTTGTGATCATGTAATTTTTTGCAGACCAATGAATCAAAGTTAGTTTCTTTCGGCATCTTCTTTGTTTATGTTATCAAATTCTTTGATGATGTCTGATTTCTTCATCTTCATTATCAATCAATACTGTTGATTTTTGCAGCCAACCATTAATGCATTGATCTTTGAGTTGGATTTGTCTTAATTCATGGTCTATGTGTATTTATGTTTTAATTGAATTTATTTGATTAAAATCTTTATCTATTTCTGCAAATGATTCACAGAAACTATTAAATCAATAATTCATGTTAATTTTTCAATTAGCATAAGAGCTACAGGGTAATCTTGGATATGCTTAATATTTAAACTATTATCAGTAATTTTCATTGTCTTAATGTATTTTGAAGTAATAAGTTAATGATCTAATTTCACATTTTTGTCAAGTTGGTGAAATGACTTATTAGAATTCAAACCAAGTTACCTTGCACAGAGTCAAAACACTTCCCTTAGATTAAATTTGACTCAATTTAGATTTCCTTTAAGGTAGTTTGTTCTAGGTTTAGATCCACTATTACAGTTAGGATACTTTGATCTTCCTTCGTAGGAAGACTCATCCTTCTTGGATCAAACCCCATAAGTGCAAGCGGAGGCCTTTGTATCCATGGGATTTAACTACACCAAACAGGCCGCGGATAAAATTACTCTTTCACAGAGTCTTTTGAAGCCTTTCAGTCTGGGTTTTCACCCTTTGTTGTTAGCCTTAGAGCCCATTCCAACACCTACACATCTGAGACTTCAACAAGGAGAACCAACAAGAGGCATGGACCTACGACCAGTGAGATTATCGACAAGAATAGTGACTAACACATGCTCCAAATAGTGCATGAAGAAATCTTTCTTTAAAATCCTCACCAAGCATGTGAATGAGTTGTAATCCACAAAGTTCGTATTCAATGCACTCACCTACCCACCTTAAAATCTTGTAGCACACCACACTTATAAATAAAAAACCATTTGAATACCCTTGGCTTAACTTTTATTCATGATTTGAGAAAGATAAAGTTGTCCCCAAAATTACAGATTTTACCCTAAATTTGTTCTCCGAAGAAACAAATATGGCACCGAAGAAATCCTCCACAACAACCAAAACTAAATCCGCAAATTAGAAGGCCTGAATGCAACAAGAGGAAGCATCAATGACTCCACTGTAAGGGAGAATCCAACAAATAAATATAACAAAACTGGAGGAACCAAATTGGGTAAAATACTATGTAGAAATGAAGACTTGGGAAGTTTGTGACAGACAATGGATAAAACCTGCTTAGAAGCTCGCTATTGTGAAGATTCGAGGTTATCTAAATGCACTCCTATTGAACTTATGTGGTGACCTAAAGGAAATCATAGAACAAATTATTGTTAGTAGATACCATGATAGGAAAATATGGATCGATGAGGCCATTCCGATCACAGACACCCTCATTGTTTCCATTATGTGACTGTCAAGCAAGGGACTAACAATACCTATCACACATAAACCCATGCTTCTAGTCAAAGAATTCACAGGAACGCCTTTAGGGAAAAATTCAAAAGGTTTGATAATTAGCAAAGTCAGGTATGAGTTGGTTAAATGGGCTGCCATAATAATTTCACTATACTTAACAAGCTCAAGTCGACCATTTGAATTGAGGCTCGACATGCTCTAAGTAGTAAAAAAGGTTACCTATGAAGCCAAAATACTGAATTGGGTCGACCACCTTGCACAATTAGTAAAAGCTAACTGAAAGATGTGTCAGGAACATGCACACGCCATCAGATTTCCATGATTACTCATCTAGATAGTAATGACTAAGATTACTCTAGTCAACGAAACAATGTTCACCAACTCTCACCAACCCTTCAGGATAAATTTTCATATATTTGCGGGAAAAGGTTCGTCTCCCAACTTAAACAAAGCTAAAAATTACTTGGAACTTTGGTTCCAAGATATTAAAAATAGATGTACCAGATGGAGAGTGCCACAACAAGTTCGTCATTTCTCACCTCAAGGAGCACATATTGAAATTTCCCTTGATCACAAAAAAGTATGGTTCATACAGGGTACAAGAGGGGATGCTCAAGAGCTTGATTATTACCATGATATTCCTAGACTATTCACTGACTTGTTGAGGCAGACAAACATTGTAATCCCTATATGGACTATAGCTAGGGTTCAACAATTGTATCTTATTGAACCCTTAATAGGGGGAGAGTTAGAAGAACAATGAGAAATAACATTGTATATTACAACATTTTTCATAGAAGAAGATCCAATTAATCCATTAGTAGTTGTACTAGTCGCCAACAAAAGTAAAGAACCAATTGATGAACCTTTAGGTGACATGACTGAACAAGAATGACGATGAGACCCTTATTAAAGAAGGAGTTGAGCCCGACTTTTATGAGCCCCAACCTAAGGAAAAAGTCAGACAAGTAGATTATAATATATTTATATATCAACGAGATCTTAGAGGCAAAGCAACCAGGAAAAATTCAAATAAAAGAAAGCAACTCTTGCTCAAGGCCATAGAAGATGACATCAACGAAATAAGAGAGTAGGCTAAGAAATTCTTAGTCGAAGTAGTAAATAATAAGGTTTCCATTGATCAACAAATCTAGAAGTACTACGAACCAACACGACCATTGTATCCAGTCATACCAAAGACCTCCATTGCACCGCAACCTCCCCCTCAAAAGAAAGCTAGAACAACACGGTCTTCAAAAGAAAAAATCCCAGTCAACCTATCTGATGACTCCCCAGTTCTGTCCCTGGATAGAGTCGAAGAAGACGAACAAGAGGTAATAACATCCAACCCTAAACACTTTACAATGTCACCCTAATTTAGTAAGTTTCTTGCACAATATTCCTAGAATTTGTCTCAGCTCTCTGCAAGTCCTCCTAGCCAAACAACTTATGTACTTGAGTCTAAATAACTTGCAGTCAAGTACCCAAGCAAAGTGAAACTCCCTCCCCTAAAATATCTAATGAATTCGTCCATTCCCCTTTCAAATACTATTGACCCATTGAGAAAAGGCTTAGCATCAACCCTTGCTTCGAATTTTGAGCCATTTATTACCTTCAGAATCATATATTCTCCATTACCTACATTCCATTTGAACACCCTTATCACATCAGTACCCATGTTGACTGAAATCTATTCGACCGTAATCATGACCTCTTCTACCCCCACAATGACTTCTACTTTACCTGTCACAACTTCTCTACTTCCCTTTTTAGTTTCGACTCTATTGACAACAATACCTTTGACATCTTCCGTACCCTTAGTGACCCCTTTGAGTCCCCTAATGCCATCTTCCACCCATACGAGTTCTCCTATGCCATCCATACCTTTGACCGCATCCCCAACTGTGTTGATGACCTCACCCATGACATATTCTTCCACTGTACCACCTTTAGCCATGATTGTTGCACCTTCGTCGTCATTTACACCTATGTCATCCTCCATGCCTCTGTCATCTTCAGCTCTGCTGACTTCTTCCCCACTTGCATTGAATGCTCAATAGATGACACCGAACCCCATCAAATATCCAAAGAAGTCTTGCAAGAAAAGAAACAAAACGAAAAAGAATAAGAGTGACATGAAGCTAATATTTAGAGTCCATCCATCAACTGGAACATAAGCAAATTCAGTCATCTTCTCATCTTTTAAAGTTCTTGAAGAAGAACTCGACGACCTTATCAAGGTGGCCACCCAAGAATGCAACAAATGATGGGAATAAAGTTCCAAAAAGTTAAAATCAATCAAATAGGAACAAGAAAACGCATGGAATTCTTGCGCAATGAAAGCACAACAAATTATTGGACAGCTACTAGAACCTCTTCCAAAGAAAAAAATTGACAAAATCCAAACTTTACTTGAGTTTGTGCTCGTAGAATATGAGAAAACTCATGAATAACTACTTGAGAAGGAGCAAGAAGAAACATGTCTTCTCATTGCTAACCAGTTCAAATCATTTCAAGAATGAAACAACAAGCAAAAGGAATATGAAGAACAAGCAACCAGAGCATCCATTTTCCTCAACAATTGATACTCATATTATGAGATTTTTTTTCTCAAAATTCAGAACTTACAAAGCACTTTACTGGAGCTTTACAGACAGAAGCAATCAACCACGGCTCGAGTCATTAGAGAAATTTTGAGGTAAAAAATGAGCCTCAAAACAAAAGAAGTGTAATATAAAAATCAACCATTAGGATTCAAGGTGATGATTTCAACCATGGGGGATGAATCACCATTTTGGGGTAAAAAGGTAAAAAGGTCAAAGTGAAAAAACTACTTCTTCAACTCGTATTTTCAACTTATCTCCCTATATATTCACTCAAATTTTGACTAGGAGTTGTCGTTGGATGGGGAACTCAATTCCGCATCCAACTAGTACCCACTCGACATACTTTTGATGGACACTATTTCCCCCAAAACAAGAAATACATGAAAAAACGTGATGATCATCATCATCACATTTTTTCATGTATTTCTTGTTTTTGGGGCAACGAGGTCCATCAAAAGTATGTCGATTGGGTACTCATTGGATGCGGAATTGAGTTCCCCATCCAATGACTGTTCCTGATTGAAATTTGAGTGAATATACAAGGAGATAAGTTTAAAACACGAGTTGAAGAAGTAGTTTTTTCTTTTTCCTCCAAACTTCGATGAGGTATGTTAATATTATTTTATTATTTCCACTATTATTTTATAATTTTCCTTAGGAGGCCCATTTTAGACCTTAAAATTTCTCTAATGTTTAGATGAACAAACTACCATGGAGCACTAGCGACAAGACCAGTTCCGAAGAAGTGAGTACTAGTGGATTCATGAAGGAAAACGCGTTGAGGAATAAGTCATTCAGCTGATCCAACGCATCTACAAATTAATGAGATCTACTGAAGTCCAAACATAGGAATTTGGACCTGACATGCAGGATATACTGGATCAACTAGTGTAGGTTAAGCTCAGGTGGATTTTAGAACTTACCAGTGTAGCTACAAACATCAAGACTATCCTCACTGAATGAGACGAATTCCAGGACCGCCTCGCTCTCTCCCCCCCAGGAATTTTTGAAGCATGTGTTGATTGTATTCCAATAGGCGAAGCATCCGATTTTAAGCAACTCTGAAACACTTATTCCATTTTGTAATTTTGTAAAAACTTGTCTCCAAATTTTGCATTCCCTCGAGTCTCTTTGGGAGGAAGAAACTTTTTGGCATGGGGGAGATGTTGGAGGAGACTAGTTGGCCAACAGACTAGGCCCTCTCGACTAAATTGAGATTAGTCGTCTCAGTTCACTCGGGTAAATTAAGGCGACCAAGTACATATTTAAATAGTTATAACGGTGTAACTAACTTCCTGGAATATATATTAGGCTAGTGACCTGGGAGAAACGAATCTCTATCCTTTGTACATGCTTGGCCTGTTCTGATAATAAAGACACTTGTTCTTCTGGTCCCTATTACTCTATTTCCTTTTCTCTCATTATGTATGTATGATTTTGTATGCCATATATCTTTATATATCATGTGGATGATGTACTAATGGTAAGTCTTTGTATTCCCTTAGATTACAACAAGGTTAGATGCTTCTCTAAGGTTTCTTGAGCTACCTGGTTCTTGTTTACCTATGACCTGTGACCATTCTAGTTGTATTTCTTACCTGCACTTGAGGAAGGTATCTTAGTGTCTAAAACCTAGGATTATCACCAAGGCGACTTTCATGGGTTGAGATTGTACTTGAGGCAGATAGTTTTTGGATATTACGCCCTCAATAACCTTCACTATAAATGACTCTATCATACCTTCACTAGTCAACTTTGGGGAACTTCATCTCTTTCCATTGGGACTTCTGGAAGGCCTAGTTACATTTTTATAGAAATATCATTAAGAGGCATAGGAATATCTATAAAATTACTACAATCTTTGTCCAACCATGAAATCAAACATTGCATTGTCCTAGTTAGCCGACCAAATCTTACAAGAGGGCAAGTCTTGAAATCTATAAATATTCCTCATCACCGGGGGAATTCCTTAGTGACTCACCCCAATCACCACCCACAATTTCTTAACCTATCTACACCATCTTAGTAGCAGATGAGGAACCTTCAACATCATCACCTATCACTTCATGTTACCCATTAGGCATGACTTCCCCTCTCTCCCCCCCCAAGAGGGGACCCCATTGCACATATCCCATTTTTATTTCCCACACTAGGTGTAAGTAAGAATCCAATCATGACTACACTAACTCTTTAGTACATACCCTTGGGATACCCAAGTATGGTTCCTCACAACTCCCAATCCTAATTTCTCCCCAAATTGCACTAAAGACATAAGATTAGTATGACTAAGGGCATGGTGTTAAAATTAATTTCAGGTTTATGATCATGATCATGATTCTAGCGGTGATGCTACAACGTCACATGTGTAATTTTATTTGAATTATACATATGCATGTTAGTGATATTTAAATCTTGGCCAATGCATTTCATTCCTTTGTTTACACCACAATCGATATGGTGTATGGAAACTCTCTTCTCATTGTGATCATAATTGCATATTTTGATGACACTTATGGAAAAGATGGACGGTATTGTTGTTTTATTGGTGGTCTAACACCCTACAATAGACTATTAATTTCACAATTAACAAAGTTAGTGAAATAAATAAAAAGAAGAAACATCAAATGCATATGACATTTAGTGTCCTATGTGTCCTAATATCATACTAGTGTTCCAAGTGTTGATTACATTATAGTGATGAAAAACTCTTTGTTATCATGTTTACCATGTGCTATCATTGCATTTGATTTTATTTTAATGGGACTTTGATTAAAGAAGTGAATAATGATATGTTTGGTTTTTTTGTCATCATGGAAAACATCACATTGTTTTGATTAGGCAACTTGAGCATGCAACAACACTAGTAATTGCACATGACTTCAATAATTATAGGAAATAGAAAAAAATATATTTGATTAGGCATGAATGGTGGCTAAACCATAGCTTTGTACATCAATAAAACATTTGCCTCAATATTTGTTTTGTAATGGTCACATAGCATGGTCTTGTGCAACTTGGTCATATATGGCATATGAAATTTGGTTCATGGTACATGCTTGTGGGTTTTTTTATTTGGTATTTTCTCCCTTAGGCATTTGTTGACCTTGTGACACATTATTAGGGTGATGATTGGAGGTTTGGAGCAATGGAAAGGGGAGGTGTTTGAATGTAACCTTTGGTAATCATGAGACCATAGTGGCATTGAGATTTGTTGTTATATTTATTTTCTCCATCACTTGCCACTTGTCCTCTCTATATTGAGTATCCACATTGGCATTTAACATCTCATGGGGATGATGGATAGCCTAAGTGGACTTAATTGTTAAGAACATGTGTTTCTTCCTTGGAGGTTTGGTTTGAAACTAGAGGGGGTAGGTTATGTACACCTCCATAGACTAGTACATACCCTTATATATTTTCTTAGTGGTCATTTGGATGTATTTTGTCACTACACTAGTACTTTTTATGTTCAAAGCCAATCTAGTCTAATTTATTTGCATTATATCTAAATTGAGGGGTCACGGTATTTGAAATTTTAGAAGATGAAACTGATAAACTAATTGGACTATGTAGGGATATTACATCTAATCAACTACCACATGACCCTATCATGTCTCAGGTTTCAAGAATAACTATGTGTTGTACTGGTTTTGAAAGGGATTAAAACTTCTTAGAAAGTTGGGATGCAAACATAAGAGAAGAATTTGTTGACCCGAGTCTCGATTGAACAGTCAAAGATCATGTTGGTAGCATAATTAAGTTATTTTTTTCTAGAAAAAATCAATGATTCCACAAGCTCAGATCCTACATGGATTGATAAAACATAATAAATTAAACAAGCAACAAAGTTGTTGGGTTTTCAAGATGGTAAACACACAAAGACACATGAGAATATATCGAAAAGTGTATAAAAAGCAATCCCTTCATTTGGAAAAATAAAAATAAAAATTGATATTTGAGCTTCTCGTAGGGAAATTACAAATTTTATTGTCGAGATAGAGAGTTCAAGAAGTCGAATTGTGACAATGATGTCAAAATTGCTTCATGTTTCAAGAAAAACATTGTCAAGGCATACTAAATTAAAGTTATATATATATGATAAAAATGAAGCTGCTTGTTGGGATCTTATTTGTAGAAAACCCTACTTAGATAGACTTCCATAAGGAGTTAGAGAGGAAGGGGTAGAGTTTTGGGAAGCCCATTCTTGTGTTATACCATATTGGAAGCATTTTCTGTGAAGATGCTTATCTAGAGGCATGTATGAGAAGCATTGTAAACACATTTTGGAGATAATGGAATTTGAATTGTTTGGGGAATTTCAAGAAAGCAATCATGGTGTAAATATTTCCTTTAGCATGTTTGGTAAATCGAGACTATGGTATATTAGGCCCAACACAATCTGTGACACTTATTATTGTCAGTACCACATTGAATTCCAGCTCTACTATGACACATCCGTCAATTTTTGCAAAAGGAATTGGTAAGGATACCCTCCTCTTCCCATAGTGCATGATTTTATTTCAATGATATTATGTAGAAGGAATCTTGAAGATGCGTTTTTTAGTAAAATATGTGTAGGTGGAGAAGATGCCCTCAATGTGGTAATCTAACATTGTTGCATAGGATTTTTTTTATGGATCCTGCACACCCTAGATAATAATACTAGATATCATAGTCACATGGAGGCAATATAAGTATGTTACTTTGAACACATCCTCTTCTTCGAGTGTGGCCTCTAATAGAATTGACTTGCTTGGGGATGATATCCGTATTTTAGAATTCATGGAAAATTTTCAAAATTGGATTTAGAAATTTATCAAACATTCTCATAGGTCCAGGTGGCAAGATTCCCAATTTAGATAGTCTTGTGAGGTATTTGATCTAGGCACAATTTTATAAGTGGTGTACTTTGCTGAGAATTACACATTTTCTCCCTAGAAAGAGATACAAAGCGATTACTATCATTTTAACTAGGTGTCTATATTTGTACATGTTTTGTATAGACACACATATGTGAGAATTGATGGTAGGGATAGTATTGCAGAATCACATGATGTGATTAAGGAGTATCGTTTTTATGTTTGTGACGATCATAATCATGTCAATTTGTTGTTCATCATTTATTTGGTTTTATCTATGAATCATTCAAAAAGAAAAAAATAACATTTACGTAACACTTGATTTGGTCAGATGGGTATGTAGGGAAGTTCAAATCAATACACTTTTATTATTGGTTGAATTGGCTTCATAAGGATACATGATTTCAACATACTTGGATATTTTCTTAAACAGGGCATGGAAAAGGTGAACATGATGGTGTAGGTGATTTTGTGAAATGAGCACTTGGGAGGTACCAAATGAATCATAATGCAATTCGACTCAAATGATATGTTGAAGCATTTTACCAATGCTTGAATTTCATACAGGCCATGAATGTCACGAACATGCAAGGCTGATGGATAGGTAAGAGACTACGTTATCCAAATTCAAGCCCAAATTTTCAACATACTTTGAAACACACACTCATTAGAAAAATTAAATTTGATCTTCATGATGCAGATTCTTTTTAAATGTTGCACTTGACGACGTGAAAAGATCCATGCCTTGGTATTGTGAAACTTATATACCCGACACAAGGGAATTACATTTTTTTGAAAATAAAGACATGGGTGACATGTTTACCATTGAGGCGAGAAAGTACACATGTTTTTGTGGATTTTGCATTGATGCAAAGGGTTGTGCATTTGGTCAATATGAAAACAATGGATATGTGAAACAATGGAAATATGTCCCTCTAAATCCCATGCTAAAGAGGCTTTGGTTTCACTGGTTTATGATCAAGTTTTTTTATTGTTAGGGAATGTACACATGATTTGATCAATGGGCTCATTATATATTAATTAATATTTTGAATCAATTATATTGATTAATATTTTGAATTGTGTCTTTTTAGGTGATGTATTTGTTGTTATTGCACCACATGGAAATGCAAAGAATGTGGCCTACTATTTCATGTGATGAACGCAAATAAAAAGCAAGTTGGTGTGACCTTATCAAGATGGAGATCTTACATACCATATTGGCGACATGGTTGTGATGGGTCACTTTTTGAAAAAGTGAAAAAATACTATGATTATATTATCCATAGGGATTTTATGCCCAAATATATATCTTGCCAATACATTTATTTGGTGATAGCAGATCAGATACAACTTAGGTAAATTAAAGTAAAGAGATTTGAACTAAGGAGATGGAAGATGGACGAAGCTGACCATGAACGTATTATGGAGACATGCATTCATATAACCCATTGAATATATGAGTAAATTTTAGGCCATTTTTTAGGTTGACCTGGTTGGTGCACTAACTTATTTTGCACTTGCCATATGTCCTAATATAATCCTAGCATTATTTTTGTATAAAATTTTAATTTGTATAAATAAAGAACTTAAATTTCTCGTTGTTAATATTATATTTATTATCGTGTCATTGTTTATCTATAAATGTTTAATTTTTTTTGACACAGATCTGTCGATAGGAGTTCACTTCACGCAGTGTCAACAAATCTCGACACAAACACCCATAGATACCAGTGCAAAAAGGGTTTAGCCTTTCCATCAACACTTGCAAAGCGAGTGAGGTCTCACCCGAGGCACCTAAGGGGGCTGCAGGAACCAAGCTTCTGCAGGTATAAGAGGACATGCATCATTCACAGTTAATCACAACATAACTCAGAGATCGACATAGTTAGCAATCGCATCATAACACCATTATCGCATACATAGTCAAATTAATCATATATATGCAATAACACATCATATAAACATATTTAACAAATCCACAATACATATCATAACCATGAAATAATAGATCTAATTATAACTGCGACATAACATAAGTAATCGTACTGTGACATAACACAAGAGAGACAAAGTCACGGTCGAAACATTCCTTCTCATTAAAAACAGACTTCATACATGAAATCCATCTTACATATCACATAATCGACAAAGACACATATCCACAGAAGCAATCCTCAATAACTTAGATCAAAGTACAAAGATGCGATCACATCATCGAATAAGATACAAGATGCCCAAAGGCTTACAATGTGACTCATATTTATAGGCTTAGTGGCTGTTACAAAATTGGTCCACTTCACAAAGTGGACAGATCTTAACCACTAAGTCTAACTAATTCCTACTCCGCTTTAACCGCTTTGCTATGCTCCGCAGTCACTCTTTACCTTTGTCGTTGTTTGTACCAAAACTTCTATGAACTAGTCCGGTGCCAACAATTTGTATGAATAGATTACTTAAATTTATCCTTACATAAATTACTTTTGATCTTTGTTGAAATAGAGTCTCGGATTTTCCTTATAAAATAATTGAGTTAAAAAATATCATTTTTATGTCTAATCCAAACAAGAGTAGTTTTTTAATCACTTTGAAAGGTTCAGTTGAATTTAAAAATTAATATGTACACAAATTTTATTTCACGTTTCTTTCTATTATAATCTTTTTTGGATATTATAATGAGAGATGATACATACTTAAGTTGATTACTTATTCATTGTAGCGAATCCACAAATTATAACAAATTATAATTAAAGAGTGGTTAAATGTAATTAATGAAGCGTTATAAATACCTAGCGAAGATGCAGTGCCTTCTCTTGTTTCAAATGCTCACCGTATGAAATTATGAAAGCATGGACAACTAATGTGTATACCAACTTTATAATTGTAGTATTATGTTGTGACCTTGCATCGACATATTATTATGCTTGGATATTTTCCCTATATTTTCGATGCACTAAGGACCCGTCATCATTTTTTACGATAAGCATGTACAAAAAAGGGAAGAAACACATTATCCTCCATCTCCATATTGCGTTTGATATTTTCAAATTGATTATTTAAATGACGCACAAACTTCTTCCACTTTTCCTATCCATGTAGTCTTGGTGTCCATGTAGTCTTGGTGTCATGCACAAATATTCATCTCCATTTACACTCCAAAGAGCATGGGGTATGGTACTCCAAAAAGTGAAGCATTTCAACATAACTATACCGAGCAAACTTATTTAGTGATGGTATAATGATAGTTCAAATTTGTAGGTAGATATCTATAAATAAATATATGTTCAAGGTCTTCCATGGAAAGTTGTCCCAAGGATTATCTAATGGTTCAAATATTTGGAACAATATCAAAAGTGATGTGTTTTTCATCCTTAATAATATTTTCTAGGAAATAAGGGATGAGGGAGCATTTTTTTTTTTGTGTGGAAATATTTCTAGAATTAATTCTGCCCCCTTACAATGTTTTGATATTCAACCAACTGAATATTTTATTGGGAGAAAGGGAGCCAATCTTGTCAATAAAATTTTAAAAATATTTATTAGTGGTTTACAAATTCCACTGGGTTCTAAATATGTAAATATTTGGACACTTCAATAGGAAGGACTACCAATAGACTTAAACAAAATTGTGTGGATGGAATTAGCTGGACCATATTTTTGTCATCTTCTCTTTTGCCGATACAATATGGGAATGGGTCAAGTGAAGGGTTATATGCAATGCGCCATCATCATGATGACATAGCTATGCCCCTCCATATGTGGCCTAAATATAGTTTAAAATAAAAAATAGGAGCCAAATTATGGTCAATTCTCTTAGTTATGATAACATGGAACATTTGGATAGAGCGAAATACGATTATATTCCAGTGGGTCAAATTTTTATTTTATTTTATAAATAAAGAAAATAATCATGAGGAATATAGGTGAAACTATTACTTCTAGAACGTGGACAAAAGAATACCTTAAGGGAGTCATAGAGGACCAACACAAACTTGAAATCTAGGGAATTCAAATATTCAATCTTACTCAATCTAGTATATTCCCTAATCAAATTGAAATGAATTAGATGGAATGATAAACTACTCATCCCCACTTCTCTAAACTAAATTTGATGGGGCCTTAAGGTATCTAGGAAAAGTTTATATTGGCGGAATTATATGTGATTATACAGGTTTCCCAATGGGACATTTCATTAATAATATTGGTGAATTGACCAACCATTTTGTATAGGTTATAATGGATTTCCAAAAAGGACTATACTTGGACAAAGACCTAAATATCCTACTTTTAAAAACTGAAGGAGACTAACATGTTATAATTGGAAAAATGAATATGATTAGAACATGGAATGATGGTTTTAACATAAATTGGTGATAAAAACATCCTCATGGAGAGATATATTGACTTTTGAAATCTTATTGAGAGTTTCAAGCACATTATATTTGGTGGGGGGGAGGGTTGATCATTTAGTGGATGGTTGGAAAATACTAGATTTGATCTATACCAAGGGAAATAATTAATATGTTGAGAATGGAATTCCAAACTCAAGATCAAATTATTTTAGAATTACAAAATGTATTCTTATAGAGAGACATGAAGGTAGAATGGAAATAATATCGAGGAAAAAGGGTTTGTTCTTTGGTCTCCCTCCAATATTCCCAAGAAAAAATGACTAAAATAATTGTTGATCTAGTTTGATTTAGGAAGGGTTGATGAAGATAGAAATATTTGAGTTCTAGTTTCATTGTCATTATGCTATAAATGTGTTTCCTTTTTATAGCTGTCATAGGATAAATTGAAATTCTAGTAGTATATCCCAAAATGAGATGCTAAAAAATAATATTGACCAACCATTTTGTATAGGTTATAATGGATTTCCAAAAAGGACTATACTTGGACAAAGACCTAAATATCCTACTTTTAAAAATTGAAGGAGACTAACATGTTATAATTGGAAAAATGAATATGATTTGAATATGGAATGATGGTTTTAACATAAATTGGTGATAAAAACATCCTCATGGAGAGATATATTGACTTTTGAAATCTTCTTTAGAGTTTCAAGCACATTATATTTGGTGGGGGGGAGGGTTGATCATTTAGTGGATGGTTGGAAAATATTAGATTTGATCTATACCAAGGGAAATAATTAATATGTTGAGAATGGAATTCCAAACTCAAGATCAAATTATTTTAGAATTACAAAATGTATTCTTATAGAGAGACATGAAGGTAGAATGGAAATAATATCGAGGAAAAAGGGTTTGTTCTTTGGTCTCCCTCCAATATTCCCAAGAAAAAATGACTAAAATAATTGTTGATCTAGTTTGATTTAGGAAGGGTTGATGAAGATAGAAATATTTGAGTTCTAGTTTCATTGTCATTATGCTATAAATGTGTTTCCTTTTTATAGTTGTCATAGGATAAATTGAATTTCTAGTAGTATATCCCAAAATGAGATGCTAAAAAATAATATTGTAAGGATACGAAACAATATAATGTATATAGGAAAATATTGAAATACTTCATATATTTTCTAAAAATGCAAGTAAGCACATGGTAGATTAACATATGTTATTGTTCCTTGCATGTTTTGGAAAATGTCTTTAACTTGGGATTCTACTACTAGCATGAATGATATACATGTTTTGTAAATCCATCATTTCAATAAATGATTAATTGTTACCTATGTATAAAAAGTTCCACCATCTAAGGCATGTTGACAGTTTATCATACAATGTGATCCACCTTAACAATTTATCATGTTATAGGCCTCATCTCTTGCCACCTTAGATCCCTTTCACTCATTTGGATGCATCCTTTCACAAAACATCTTTAAGTATAGAAGAAGATACAAGGTACAAGCCTTTTTATAGTAATTATTAAGGTATCTAAATTCAAAATAGAGTAATGTATAGCATTGACATATGTATTCTCAATTTAGTTGAATTATGTCTAAATTCAACATTGCTTAACTTTAAGGTGAAATATATGAACAAATTAGTGTTGTCATTGAGGGTTAACCCTATCCTCATTGTGTCCAACTTGTTTATGAAAAAATCCAAGGACAACCCTTTAGCATGTCCATCAATATCCAAATGATAGTGGATATTTGTGGATTATATCATTAATAGTTAGCCATGGATATAATTCAAGGAGTTTTTGAAGATATAAATAATCAATTTGAAGTATATTAAATCATATATAAAACTAAATTAACCATAAAGATAAGGGAATGGGAGAATTCACTTGTTAGATCTATGTTTATAACGAAAACTTGTGATAGGTCCCTGGTGCATTAAGTATATTGGAAAAATAATGACAAAAATTATTTTTACATATAAGGTTGCACCATCATCATGTATAATGAATTGATGCTATCAATGCACTATCTGTTTGGAATCTTATAATTTTGAATGATGGGCATTTAAAATAAGAGAAGATGCATCTTCATTAGGTATATAAAATAAATATGATTAAGATAAGAAAATTAAGAGGGACTTTCTAATGCAACTCAGTTGATCACATAACTGGGAGCAATATCATATCAATTGACACAACAATCTAAATTTGCGTTTTGTGTGTGTGTACGTGTGTGTGTGTGTGTGTGTGTGTGAGAGAGAGAGAGAGAGAGAGAGAGAGAGAGCTTCATGATTCTATTAACATACAAAAAAAGGAGATTGAAGACAACTACCATAAGCTAAATTCATAAGAAAAAAAACCTATCCTATAAAATCTTTTCACTTAATGAATAAAATATAGAGTGAAATACAAGCTTATCCTTGTGCACACAGAACAATGAAACCAAATCCTATCATTCCTAGAAACAATTTACTTAGCACATTTATATTATGTTTAAAATTATTGTTGTTGTTCTTGTGAACTTGGTTAACTTTGATCACCTCAAATGGTCTCCAATCTTGAAACTTTAAATTTCTACTAAAACAATAATTAAACATGTTCCTAAATTTTAAAATATTTAATTACATTGAAGGGTTTGTTTAAGTGAAGTGCATTCCAAATGATTAACATTGGTATATTCAAGTTTTATTCATATTATAATGGGTGTAAATTGGAGCTATTAGCTTGTAGGGTCCATTTTAGAGGAAGGTATCACTTTAGTGATTTGGGGTATAGAAACTTTTGGATCCTATTTGATGCCTTTAATGGTTCTTTTTGGGGTAAAAAATTTGTGAACAAAGTTCCCAATCTCTTGATGTTTTTCTACACATTGAGATCTTTCCAATGATTCGAAGATTACTTGAAAATTCAGAGATTTGTCGAATTCCAATTGCAGAGGGAAACTAGGGTTTGGACGCTTTGTGGTAGTCGCCATAGTGTTGTTGGGTTTTCCTCCCGAAGCATGGATCCTTGGGGAGAAGGGTAGTGGGATCCATCGAGAATCCCAGATCCTTCAACCAAATCAAATTCTAACCTTTCGATTAGAAAAGGAAAACATGATCAACCTAAGGCACAACATTCTTCGGCTCAGGGAATGGAAGGAGAAGGGATCTACACTCTGTATGAAATGAAACCACACGAATATTCTAAATCCACATCGGTGGACAAGGTTCACAAATTAGTTAGTTGATGTGTCCCAAAAATGCTTCATATTCCAAGATATGATATTACATCTTAAAACATGAACCCTATGATCCAAAAGGGGCCAAAAATGAGTAAAAAGTGGCAAAAAAAGGGGCCACATGACACACCCACAAGGTTCCACGTGGAATGTATAGAAAGAAGGTTTGTTGAAGTGGCACAATATCAGAATGCCACATGGAATCTGGTTGGTAGAGAGCATGTATAGTTGGCATCCAGGTGGCATCTAAGTGGACCAATCGGAGGTCACCATGTGGCGATCCGATTGGCCACAATATGGTTTTGGTTACCAAAAATTTTGGTGGTCAAGGGTGATAAAAATCGTGACCTCTACCTCAACCAACGTCTTCACACCATCCTCCTAGCCATCGTTCCCGCAGTTGTTTCTTAACCATATATGATGCAACTTCTATTTAAGCCCTCGGCCCGATGTGTTATGTTTAAACCATATCATTTCAACATGGTAACATACCATACATTATGGTGGAACCGACTGTCAAATAATACACCGAACCACATAACACACATAATATAATATATGTATTCCCATTACACAAAAGGGGAAGGCGAGGCCCGCGGGTTTGACCCTGGGAGCTCCGCCCCGCTACCACAATGCTATACCAATGGGCTATTTCCCATCCCTTTGAATAGAATCGACATCATATTTTTAAATATTTGTTCGGATTCGATACGCCAAAAGGGGCGCATTGCCCATAGTTTCGGGCCCCCATAAACACTATAAAAACCCTTTTCAAAGCCACAGAAAGGAGGAGTTCGGCGCCAAGTTTATGCAGAGTTCCCAAGGAAAGATAAAGGTACAGGAAGGTACAAAAAAGTATGATCCGTACAGGCACAGATGATGGTTTTCTCGAAGTGCATTCCAGAGGAGGTCTCAGGAAAAGGAGGTCGATTTTATAATCATTTTACTCAGAATTTTGAAAGGAATGCAGTGGTGCAATCTATTTTTTTGTTTGACTGACATAGATCATAATAATTTACAGAAATATTGTATTTAAACTTTTGAATACTTAATAAGATCGAAATTCTCATTAGAAGTGTCCCAGAGACGTAGCCTAGGAGGGGTGTAATCCGTTACCATGTGTCATCGGCAATTTTATGGTTTGCATAGTTGTTTATGTGCTTATGTGTTCCATTCAAGCATTTAAAAATTATCCTTTTAAAGTATTTTTATGAATTTATGCATTCGATTTATTTACTTGCAATTAATGGTTAAAAATATTCTTTTTAAAATTCAAATCAATTTCCCAGCAAGGAAAGGTTCCCCCTCCCCCGAATTCTATTCCATTCAATATGGAATTGCAGTAAACTCCCATCCTTCTCGTGTCATAACCCCCTACAACTGTACCAAATCCTCATTTTGGGAAGCTACAATATGGACCCTACAATCCTACCTAACCCAATGCAAGGCAAGCATCATTGGTACCTCCACCGCAAATGGCACAAGCAGCTCCTACATCCACATCACATGAAGCGCAAAATGCATATATCTCTCCACAAAGGGGTATAATCCTTATTACCCATTTCAATTTCCTCCTAGTTTCCCCCCCATACCAAAGATGTGGGTCAATTTAGTACAACCTTATTTCGTACAACAAGCTCAAGAGTTCAAGTGGCTAAACACAACTAACCCCCAGAATCCTCAAAATCAAGGGAAAAAAAAAGGTAAGAACAAATAGAACCAACATCAGGGGCATGGGGACAACCCCCCTCCCCAGTAGAAGCAGAAACAGGGTAACCAAAATACGGGAGCTAATAACCCCCCCAAACAAGGAAAAAATGATAACCTAAGGACATACTATTCCTGTTGTATTTGTGGAGAGTGGTTTCCCCCCCATACCAAACATGGGGGTCAATTTAGTACAACCTTATTTCGTACAACAAGCTCAAGAGTTCAAGTGGCTAAACACAACTAACCCCAAGAATCGTCAAAATCAGGGGAAAAAGAAAGGTAAGAACAAATAGAACCAACATCAGGGGCAAGGGGACAACCCCCTCCCCAGTAGAATCAGAAACAAGGTAACCAAAATACGGGGGCTAATAACCCCCCCAAACAAGGAAACAATGATAACCTAAGGACATACTATTCCTGATGTATTTGTGGAGAGTACGGTCACTATACTCACCATTGTCCACTCCTCCCAAACTTTCAGTTGTTGGTGGAAGAATAAAAAAAGACAAAACAAATCCTCCTCAGGAACCTAATGCACCACAACCCCAACAAATTGTCTTGCAACAACCCTTTTCCAACCAAGGGGTAGTCATCCAGTAGTAGGAGCCTTTCCCCCAAGGCGATGGATCGTTTCAAAATATCTACATGAACACGATAGATGCAGTCAACCTACAAACTCGAGCCAAAGGATATGGCAGGCCTGAACCCCCACAAGGGGACAATGTACCTACTACCTCGGGAGGCCCTTTTCAAATATAGCGTCCAAGTGGTGAATAAATACTAAGGATCCCAAAGGTACCACTTAGGCGCACCCCCCATAACCCTCACATGAAATCCTCCCACAAATATAGTATTGTACATGACTTGGCTTAGTACCGAGCTTCCATGTCCACTTTGTAAGTGCTACAGTCATGCCCCACCCAAAGGAAGGCATTACTTAATGCACTTGGTGTTGTCGACCCTTTAGACTTGCACCTTATGACCTTCGATCTCGATAAAGGTGAACCGTAAATACCCTTTTCAGTCACATTCCAAGTTCCGGTTATAGTTAAAAACATTATGATCCATCGATGCATTATTGATGAAGGTGAATCCACATGCGTAATGTCATCTAATGTCCAGAAATGGTTGGGCTCACCTGAGTTAGTTCTCTCATCTATTTCCCTTTGTGCATATGATGGGAGACCATCACAACCAAGGGGTTTGTACCAAAATATCCCCATTGAGCTAAGGGGAAAGATGGTAATGATTGATATTGAGGTAGTTGATTCGCAACTCGACTACAACATCCTTTTGGGTTGTAGTTATATATACACTATGAAGGAGGTTGCCTCTTCGGTATTCTGCATCATGATGTTTCCATTTAATGGGAAGATAGTCACCCTTGACCAACTCAGTTAATATGACCCTCATGCCAACACAAACCCCAAAATATCCTACCCAATGTAAGCGAAGTAAATCAACCCCCTTACGCTGATATATGCCAGGGCATGTACAAATATTCCAACTTGATAGGGGCATACTCAGGTCCTCTGCCTAAAATCCCCACATTGACAGACGACCTTATGTGCACTATTTTACCTCTGGAAATACAACTCCAACCCTATTGGAATCATCATCAACCCCTTCGATGAGTCATGGAATTGAACAAACATTGATTCCATAAGTGCCTCCCATCTTTCAGATACCATTCTTGTACCCCCCCACGAGAGTACAAGGGATTCCAGTTATGGTTCAACTGAATCTACCTAGGATCACTTTGGGAATACCTATGTGGCACCTTACTCCACCTTACCCAGAAATGACCTGGAAACTAGTGTCCCACTACGAGTTTGTACCAGTATTGGAAGTTATTCCATCTAGTCCAGTTATGCCATCTGTAGCACACGCTGAGCTAGTGACACTTGTGACCAAACTACCACTGGATATTGATAAACCCAAAAATGGGGGAATAAGACAACCCAAGTTGAAATCCCTTGTTGTGACCAGCTTTCTTCCCGAACCACCATCGTTAGCCGCTAGGACTAAAGTACGGGGCATAAATCAACCTAGGTTGAAATCCCCCGTAATGAAAAACACTACTCCTTCAATGAGTGTCACCCCACCGTGTTCCTTATGCGGGAAACAAGGCCATGCTATCAACCTGTGGCCCACCTTGCTGGAGCTCAGGAATTTTATTAATACACCTATTAGTGTGACGCATGCGACACACACTATAGCAGGGGCACGCCTTCAACCTCGTCTTCTCCAAACATGACAACTAAGTCCAATTCGTTATGTACCAAGAATGAATATTCAATTTGTTTTTAGTTTGGGAATTATACACACAATTGTCTTGACCTCCCTCGATTTCGGGATGCCTTGGTGACCATCCACCTCACCCGCCCTTTGGTTGAGAGTCCTTCACCTAAAAAAAAATAAATGACTTCCATAAATGTTGTCACTACATTGGCGGCAATACTAGTTGCACCTACTTTAGAAATGGACATCTCGGCGGTACTTACCATTGAGCCACCTATGCGGCAAGGACCACAACCTACGCATCTTGATATAGAAGCATAACATGATGGATGTACACCCTATGGGAACCATACTCACATGATTCCCAATGATATTAGCACAGTCATACCTGACTGTTCCACCCCACCATTAACTTCAGCACATGAGCCTATCCGTGCTAGGATCCCACGCCCATGTCGATCATGTGGAGACACTTCCCACTACTCATTTCAGTGCCCCATATTACACCCCAAACAAGAGATCCGTCTCGAACACATGTGGCTACAGGATCAACCTCCCCAGCTTAGGGTATTCCCGCAAAGATTACCTTTCGAGGAAATCCTTCCTCCTTCATCGGATACCAACGATAATGTATAATTCTTGGCTGGTCTACTTACTAGTGACTATTCATCATCCTCAGATGAAGACCAGGATCCACCACATCCATCACATGTTTCCTAGACATCAATGGATCTCCTAGACACTAGGGGACCTCCATTTAAGTGTTGGATTCCTAGTTTGACCTCAGTTTCAAACCCTCATTATAGCCACACCATAAATCCATTTTACAAACCGTTCGCACCACCACGATCAGTACCTTGAGATTTGCATAGTGGCACTACTCACTCTTTGACCCGAAAAGTTTCATCTGACACCAATTTTTATGCGCACTCCTCATGTGCGCTATGTTTCCGGTGATGATTTTTGCATTGTCAATACTTTTGTCATGTTCTCTATTACACTTGGGTATCTGTGTCATGTGTGCATGATAGTGGTCAAGAAACCCTTTCAACAATGGCGTAGGAATTGCATCGTAGGTATCATTCCGAAACTGGCCTTTTCCCTCTATTTACATTTCATTTACCAATACTATCGATGATAACCGCATGGTCCTAATTTCCAGTAATGATGTGCCATCAATGTTGTCATTGAGAATAGAATGTTTCCCCCATGGGTGTGTGCACCATTCCAAACCCTATCATAATTTGGCACCCATGATGTCAAACCACCAAAATTCTGATGAATCCGATCAAGTTTGAAAATGTGAACCCATAGTTCATCATTTTATAGCTACACATTTACTCCCCCACCTCCAATAGTTGATGTCATCATATTCCACGACACATGTTACAATCAAGACTCACAATTAATCACTAATACATCCATGAGTAATCTATAATATGCACTCTTCCTCGTATCATCACTGTAATGACCCTTGTTAGGAATTTTATTAAAATGGCAAATTTTCATTTTTTCCCCTAGTTAGACCTTTGACTAGTTTTGAGCTCTAGGTCCCCAAATTGCTCCCAAATATTCTGAGAAGGTATATGGATGATGTTAGAACATAAATATGTGTTTAAGGGATGCTTTTGTACCTTTAAAATACTTCTGCAAATCCTCTTTCAATTCTGGCCAATGTAGGGAACTTTACTAGTAATTTCCCTTTGACTAGTATTGGTCTCTAGGTCTCAAATTGACTCCAAATGCCTTCAAATATTCAAGGAAGGTGTATGAATTATATTAGTAATTGGATATGATTTTCATTGATGATATATGGAAACCAAAATACCTCTGCAAACTCTCTTAAGATTCTGGACCAAGTATGCAATTTTAATAGTAATTTGGGGTTCAAATCCCCCCGGGGTAAGTACTGAAAATGGCATCCCAAATGCCTCCAAACCCACTTGAATTTCTGAACAGAGGTAGGGGATGTATCAAGGATTTTATTAATGTTCCAAATTCACCATTTATTAGTTATTAAGTTTTTTCCAAACCTATCCCAAACAACAACAAAAACCACTAGTTCGACCCTTGGGGAAATGGCACCAAATCTTCTCCAAATGTAAATAAATTGAGTAAAATGACTTCAAATGCTTGAGAACTCAACATGAAACTTGTATAATACATCAATAAAATTACATTCATCAATAGACCATTAGTAATTTACTTATCCATTTGAATCCATCAACATTACATTGGTTCACAACAAGGTAGTGGGGAAATGACACTGTTCTTTCATTAAAAAATCAGATTTACACATTTCTACTTGGAATTTCCACCTGAAAAATTTATGGAGATGAAGAATAGAGTATTTAATTCATATTAAAAAATAAATGGGGCATTAGAAGCTCCCCCAAAGAGTACAATATCTCACCAAAAACGCCCTTCCTCAAGGATCAAGAATATGCCATCAAAACTAGAAATGGTTGAAGGAGTGAGCTGCAATATAAGAAACCATGAGATTCTCTGCAGATTACACCTGAAAATAAATAATCCATTAAATCTCCAAACGAAAGGTCTGAATGGCCTTTCCAATCACCAACTTGGATGGGAATCTTTCACCCTCGAAATTGGCTAAGGCAAGAAACTAGTCATCCACTAGCTCTCCCTCTTCACAAATGCAATTGCAAATTCTACAAATGATCAAAATCTGGTTTCATTCTTTGTTCTTGACATTTATAAAGTTCTAATGTCCTCCATGGGTCGAATTCCTTCCAAGAGACTCATGCCAACTCAAGTTGGGAAGAGATTCCAAAGAACGCCACTTGTACAACAATTCCTAGTCTCCCACTTCCACCAAATCACATGTGGAAGCATCTTAGCTTCCCTAACACCCTTGAGCGCCCTCTTGGAGTCTATTTTTATCACTGACATGTCATATATGTCATATGTCATCCTTTAGGTCTGATTTGTGTCATAGCTGTCATAGCATCTTCATCATTGTTGTCATAGAGCTAGAGAATCTAGCCCAAGTGTCTCACTAGCTCCAAATTGCCTCTTCCTCTACCATGGGAGTTACTCTTCCTCTATATTTCGACCTCATTGACTCATTCCAAGTATTATTAACCTTATAAATGATCCCAAGAACATTAGGCTTCCCATGGATTCGAAATTGCAAGAAGAGGATGCCACGTGGCACATAAATTCTAGCGTGTGTGGGTCCCACTTCCTCCATGTGTCTTCATGATCAAATGCCACTTTCATTTTCACTTGTATATATTTATTTATATTTTTTATTAAATATTTATTCCATATTAATGTTCCAACATAATTTATTATGCCCATTATTCCAAATCCCAAAGCTTCCACCCCAAACCTAGGAAACTAGTAATTTTCCTCCTTGGCAATGATTTGACCTTTAGCATCAATTTGACAAAATCTAATGAATAGGGCCAATTTTCTTAGGCCATTGTGACCCAATTCCAAATTTGGGACATGAAAAATCCTCCCTTCCCAATATTGCTTGTCCTCAAGCAATTTCAAACAGGGGTGTTGAAGAACCTGCTTTTTGTATAATTCTTTGAAGTTGCCATTGAATTGCCCAACCTTGAGTCTTTGAGTTTCCATGAAGATTTTAGAGAGGAACCACCATGCTTGCTGCTGCACTACTCTGATAAAAATCACTTTATTAAGTGTGAAATCCATCTCCTATTCTTGTTTCCCCCAAAAATTGAAACCAATGAGACAAAAATTATTCCAGGGTCCCATTGCTTGTATTGCACCCCAACAATTAAGAGTGCTCTCCAACCCATACCATCAAATAAGAGGATTCCTGGATCCCATTTTCTTGTATGCATTCTTCCAAAAATCATGAGTGAAAAATATATATCATCAAAGTACAGAACAAAATAAGGAAAATTTACATCAAGAAGATGCTTCATCAAAGAATAATGAAAATGCTTGTACCTCCAAGTAAGTAGACCACCATTTTCCAAGTGCATACAAGCATCGAGTGAATAGTCAAATATGATCCAATGACATAGGTGAGTATCCCATGTCCTACAATGCTTCTCCAAAAATATGTAAGATGCATCAAAACAATCAGCCCTGTATTCCTTCATCCAAATTGTTAATGAAGTTCTTCCAACATCAATTGAACTAAGCAAGGAGCAAGGAATATCACGAGTCTTCAAGTGACTCAAGTGAACATCATAAGTGTGTCCATCAAGATATGTATCATCATAAGGAAAAAAAATATTCTGCTGCAAATGTAAATAATGAGGTGCTATATTCATGTCATCCTCAAAAGGAGAGGTAGGAGTTACATACCCCTCATGTGGCACCATTAGAAAAAAACCTTTCACCCAATTTTCATCCCCAATTGATGTGGCTGAAAAAGAAGTAGGGGATGAGGAATTATGAACCAACCTTAAATCCTTACAACTCTTACCCATTGAAATCTTTAAGTCATCTTCTCCATAATTGTCTAGTCCAACTATTGTGAGATCATGTGCCTCCTCCAAGGCTTTGCAACTCTCTTCATGAGGCAACTCATAATCCATTTGAATACGGACAAGTGCTTGTTTTTCTTCTTGTTTGAGTGTAGCATCTTCAAGCACTTGCATATCAACATATACCTCATGTTCCACCATTACATGAGGTTCCTCCTTTTGTTTTAGTTTTTGTACAGTATCAAGGTATATACCAAATGGTAGACTTCTCTTACACTCTTCACTCAAATCATTCCATTCATTTGCTATTCTCCTAACATCCACTTGAATGTCAGGCTCTTCCTTGGGTATGAGAAATTTAGGTGCAGTAGGCCTTTTTGTGCTTTTAAATTCATCAGGTCTATTGTGGGGTCTTGTGCTTGAAAAAATATACTCACCCATTTTCATCTTTTCTCCTGAGTGTGACCCACCGTTATCTCCTATCATCCCTTTGCTTCCAAGTTGGCTAACCAACAATTCCAATCCTTGCATCATTATGTTACCCATTTTTTCTATATTCATGGAAAGTTCAGTGAAACATGGTTCTAAGTTTGCAATAAGTTCCTCCTTATGTATTAATTTTCCACCCTCCTCTCTACCCATGGTTTCAACAAAAGACTCTTCTTCTTCTACTACCTCTTCTTCAACAAAACCTCTTCAAATACTGTTTCAAAGGGTGGTGGATTATTCTTTTGACTTCTTGTTAATACCATAAGGTTCCAAGAACATGCTCTGATACCACTGTAATGTCCCTTTTTAGGAATTTTATTAAAATGACAATTTTTCACTTTTTTCCCTAGTTAGACCTTTGATTAGTTTTGAGCTCTGGTCCCCAAATTGCTCCAATTGCTCCCGAATCTTCTGAGAAGGTATATGGATTATGTTAGAACATAAATATGTTTTTTAGGGATTTTTTTGGACCTTTAAAATACTTCTTCAAATCCTCTTTCAATTCTGGCCAATGTAGGGAACTTTACTAGTAATTTCCCTTTGACTAGTATTGGTCTCTAGGTCTCAAATTGACTCCAAATGCTTTCAAATATTAAAGTAAGGTGTATGAATGACATTCAGAATTGAATATTATTTTCAGGGATGATATATGGCCACCAAAATACCTCTGCAAACTCTTTTAATATTCTGGACCAAGTATGCAATTTTACTAGTAATTTGGGGTTCAAATCCCCCTGGGGTAAGTACTGAAAATGGATTCCCAAATGCTTCCAAACCCACTCAAATTTATGAATAGAGGTAAGGGATTTCCGAAGGATTTTATTGATGTCCCAAATGAACCATTCATTAGTTATTAATTTTGTTCCAAACCTATCCCAAACAACAACAAAAATCACTAGTTCGACCATTGGGGAAATGGCACCAAATCTTCTCCAAATAGTAGATAAACTGAGTAAAATGAATTCAAATGCTTGAGAACTGAACATGAAACTTGTATAATACATAAATAAAATTCCATTCATCAATAAACCATCATTATTTTACTTATCCATTCGAATCCATCAACATTACATTGGTTCACAACAAGGTAGTGGGGAAATGGCACTGTTCTTTCATTAAAAATGCGATTTACACATTTCTACTTGGAATTTCGACCTAAAACATTCTGGATATGAATAAAAGAGTATTTAATTAATATTAAAAAATAAATGGAGCATTATAATCTCCCCCAAAGAGTACAATAGCTCACCAAAAACGCCCTCCCTCAAGGATCAAGAATATGCCATCAAAACTGGAAATGGTTGAAGGAGTGAGCTGCAATAGAAGAAACCATGATCTTCCTTGTAGCTTACACCTGAAAATAAAGACTCCATTAAATCTCCAAATGAAAGGTCTGAATGGCCTTTCCAATTGCCAACTTGGATGGGAATCGTTCACCCTCGAAATTGGCTAAGGCGAGAAACTAGTCATCCACTAGCTCTCCCTCTTCACAAATGCAATTACAACTTCTACAAATGATAAAAATCTGGTTTCATTCTTTGTTCTTGACATTTATAAAGTTATAATGTCCTCCATCGGTCGAATTCCTTCCAAGAGACTCATGCCAACTCAAGTTGGGAATAGATTCCAAAGAACGCCACTTGTACAACAATTCCTAGTCTCCCACTTGCACCAAATCACATGTGGAATCATCTTAGCTTCCCTAACACCCTTGAGCACCCTCTTGGAGTCTATTTTTATCCATGACATGTCATATATGTCATATGTCAACCTTCAGGTCTGATTTGTGTCATAGGTGTCATAGCATCTTCATCATTGTTGTCATAGAGCTAGGGAATCTAGCCCAAGTGTCTCACTAGCTCCAAATTGCCTCTTCCTCTTCCATGGGAGTTACTCTTCCTCTATATTTCGACCTCATTGATTCACGCCAATTATTATTGACCTTATAACTCATCCCAAGAACATTAGGATTCCCATGGATTCGAAATTGCAAGAAGAGGATGCCATGTGGCACATAAATTCTAGCTTGTGTGGGTCCCACTTCCTCCATGTGTCTTCATGATAAAATGCCACTTTGATTTTCACTTGTATATATTTATTTATCTCCTTTATTAAATATATATTCCATTCTAATGTTCCAACATCATTTATTATCCCCATTATTCCAAATCCCAAAGCTTCCACCCCAAACCTAGGAAACTAGTAATTTTCCTCCTTGGCAATTATTTGACCTTTAGCATCAATTTGAAAAACTCTAATGAATAGGGCCAATTTGATTAGGCCATTGTGACCCAATGCCAAATTTGGGACATGAAAATCACCCCCACAAAGATAAAAATATCCCCCCCACCCTATGAAGAAACAAATTCTATTTAGTTATTATTGCTGGAAAAATATGCATGGCATTGATTCATGGGACAGTGGCACCCATATTTGCGTTTGAAAACGACCCTCACATCATCATGGAAAATGTTCCCCAACCCACTCAAAACCGTGGGAAATCCTTCCATGATTAAATTGATTCCCCGATTCACCCAAAACCATTGGAATCCCACCCATCATCAAATTGATTCTTCGATTCACCCAAAACTGTGGGAGTCCCACCCATCATCAAATTGGTCCCCCGACACTCTCAAAACTGTGGGGAACCCACCAATTATTTTTTAGGTACAAATTATTCCCCGATCCACAAAAAACTGTGTGAACCCTTGTTTCTTTTGGAAGCAACCCCTGGTAACCTTTGATCGATGTAGTTGAATTTCTATATCCCCAACATTGTCAGTTTTGTTAGTCACCATTATCCTCAATATCGTTCCTGCAACAAATCTCTTCATCTACACTCTGTCTCCCTCCGTTAAAGTATGTACCTCTATTTGATGAATGTTTCCATCAGTTACTCCCCAAGTTTTCATCGATCAAAGGAGGTTATGAGCCCCCTGCTTATCATCCAGTCTTGTGTCAGGTCTGTCAGTCTTACAATTGGTTACAAAAATATCTCTATTCTCAAAATAAGACCCTTGTATTACCAATTACTTCATCTCTCATCAACATAAAATAACCATATTCTGAGAGTTGTAGTAATTACAATTGTACCTTGGGTTCCCTTTCAATCAAAATAAGGGAATTCCTCGAACTAAGTAGGAATAGTCATTAGTGCTCCCTAACTTAGTGGTATCCACTATGCCTAACATTAAAACATTTATCATATCAGGGGGAGTCATACATTTTGAAGGTAGCAGTGTCCACATTTATAAATCATGGTAGAAACACATCTAGTATAGTGAGGTGCCCCATCCAACGAATTCTCTAATATTCTGGTTCCCCGCCCAAGTGGGATTCTCATGAGCATCAACAATTCCACTTCTTTGACAATAGTAACATCTTTTCTTGGCTCATCTACTCTTACATGGATTGAGTCTGTCTTTGTCCATGTACCAACAATATCATGATTTTACCCCTCGGTCTCCTCTTATTGTAGTCATCTTGATATATTTTCACGAGCATGGGTATGCCCACCTCATTTGTATAAAACACCATTATTTGTTACAACTTCACTGGTCATCACCAACAATATTTCCCCATGTGAGGCACTTTTTATCCACACTTTCTTCATAACTTACAAGAACAAGAGATAACAAAGAAACGATGATGCATTATCATCCCTATAGTACCCTCCAAACCTCATACATTAGGGGGCATCTGTTAATGCTTAAATTTCATACACATGATCTTGTAGTAAGGTGTCATAAACATATAACATGCAGCTCACCAAAGACATCCTCATCAGATCCAGAAAGTAGTATGAGTCCAAACATGCCAAAAAGGAGTCAAAAGAAGAGGTCGAACTCATCCTAAAGTCTAAAAAATAATTATAAATTCTATATGTAAACCATAAAAAACAATTCATATATAGTAAAAATAAAAAAACATTGGTCTACTAGTCCCACTAGCCCCATGACCACCACCATCACCACCACCATTGCCTCCACCAGCCCCCCCATCACACCCATGCCCATTTCCACCACCACCATTTCTTGCACTAGGTCCTCTGTGACTTGGAGGAGTGTTGAAACCTTGCATAGGATGCTACATAAAAAGTAGAATCTAGTGTTGCATATTGTGACTTAAATTTGCAATAAAGTTAGATAACTTTTAGTACACATTTATGAGCTCACTATGTTTTTAAAGTTTAACCAAATGGATCAAGTTACCTAGGCCGATTCAATGCTAAATTGTGTGTCATGGATTTGGGTTTGTGTATATAGCCTCTGATTCCGTGCATACATCCTATTCACACCTTGGTGAACATGAACATCCATGTCAATGCCTTGGAAACATTAAATCAATATAAGCATTTCAATATGACACTATATACACCTATTTGCATCAATTCATAGAGGTGCATTAGGTCCTAGAATCCTTAATGGGACCTCATCAAGATGTAGAACTCTTGCATCCCACTCATGTACCCACATCACTATGGCATCAACATCCCCCTGTACTTGGGCCTTTGTGTGAAAAAATTAAATGTAAACACTCAAATTAGTAAATACATGCACTATAATCATCGTGTCAAAAATTGATGCATTTAAATTGGATTTGATTAAATTGAGGCATGGCTTGTAACTCATAGGCTAAGTGACCTTGGAATATATGTAGAGATTTAGGCTTGGATATGTGCTCAACCTTTGGTAGGGGCTCTAAGGCCATCATCAACGCCCTTGTCTCTATCCATTTGAAAATGGTACGTGTGAAGAAAGGATAAAATAAACAATTGTAAATATGTAAGCACATACATAATTTATATCAATTGAAACTTTTAGAATTCAATCATACACTAACTAGGTCTTCTCCATTTGTCACACATGGACGAGAAATCTACCGCTCATTACTATAAATCTCATCCATTAATGAAACATCTGAATGTTATAAAAATAAAATAATATTGCTTAATGCATTGATTCCACATGCATCAAGATGATCAATTGATGGCTGATAAATATAATTTAAGCATACTATAATGTACAAAGATATACCCCACCTCTAGGAGTTGGACTATATATCTTGTATAACAAAAAATAAACATATATTGCACTGATATCACACCACTATAATTGCTCAGGTGGTATCAATGCAAGTGTCTCATCACTAGTCCAATACAAATTGGGTTCTCAAGAAATAGGGGGTGATGTAGATTCTCCCTTTCTAAAGCAATTGGAACACTACCCAATGTAGTGCGCATGGTGTCCACCATTGCATCCCTCACCCCAAATCCAAGTTGTAATGGATCATCCAACTCCTAGCATAAAATTGTAATCCTCATAGGAAATGGTACCAAAATTAGAGGATGTGGTATGGTAGCAGGGTCTCTACAATCCCCAAGATGGTCATAAATATGCCCCCTACTGAGACCATAAAATTGTGATGGTGTACTAATGTAGTTAGGGTCCATGTGCAACACAAAATCAAAATAGATATGTGTCACAAAATATGATGGAACCTCATCAGGGTGGGGGAATATGCCCCATAATCCAATAAATATGTCATAAACAAATGATGCCATAAAATCAAGCTTAAAATATTTGAGTTTAAGTGGCCACCTCCTTATATGACTAGGAGGGATGTCAAACATAGTACCCCTTACATCCCACTCTTTCATCCATTCTTTCACCACATCCCATTTGTATTTTCCCAACACCTGTCTTCTCTTGCTCATGACAACATTCACTGTATGGCCTTGACATCTGATATAGATGAATCAATTGGTTGACGCTCTCAAGCATCATCCACATAGATATTCAAATGAGGTTATCATGAGATATGGAAATTATCTCATTGTGCAACTAATTGCACTATCCAATGATATCCTCAAAGGTGATTCATGTAATATCATTCTCTCATGGTGGGGGAGATGTAGAATGATATTGTCTAGCAAGGGACTCTACAAGTTAGATAAAAAAAACATACACAAATTAAAGTATGTGTTTTTATTATGAATTCAAACTTTCAAATCAAAGACATATGTGATTGAACATGAATAATTTCCATATTTAATACCTAGGTCCTGGAACTGATCTATCTCCTGCGATGATGGATGGATGATATGGGATGGTATAGGTGCACAACCTCTCTAACTCCCACTACCATGACTACCACTGGGTGGTGTCACCTCATGACTAGAATGTGGGCTCCTTGTGAAAGAAAAATTATTTATTATTTAACATGGTTATAATTCACATATACAACTCAATAAAAACAAAATAATTTGTAATACTTATGTGTCCTCTTGTGATTCGAAGGAGGCACAACTATAGCATGTTAACAAGGTGTGTGAGACTATCCAAACCTACCTCTCTCACGGATAGAAGACCCATGATTTGGAGAATAATACGTCAGAGGTTAATTTGTTAGGTAAGTTAGTGGAAATTTTCCATCCTTTTTGCAAAAATAATTTAGTATATGCTTAGACCATATATTTTATTTCAAAAGATAGAATATTAGGAATTTGATTAGGCTACAGGTAATAATCGTCAAGGGTCAAGGGATTCCAAGTGTTAATGCATAACCCTATTGATATTAACACTGATAACCTCTATATGTAAGTCAGGTGTCATAGGGATTAAGGGTTATGCAAAATATGGTTTAAAGGTTATATCGATTAGGATTGAAAGGGTTGGTCACTAAGAGTTAGGTGTTAGGGAATAGATGTTAGCGGTTAGGGGTTATAGGGTTTATTGGTTTGGGTTTATATAGATTATATGGTTATAATATAGGTTATAGAGTGATAATGGTTAGAGCATAAGCATTATGAATTATATCGATTAGTGGCACACTAAGGGTTAGTGTCATGATAGGGGTTAGTTTCATGATAAGGGCTATATGAATTAGGGGTTTAAAGGTTAGACGAGTTTACAGTTAGAGGAGATAGGGATTGGTGGTTAAAGGAATTAAGGGTGATAGATGTAAGATTCCTCAAGCACTAGGGATTAAAGTGTAAAGTTTCATAAGGGTTATTAGGGTTACATATTTACTAGGGGTTCAAGGTTGTTAAAGTTTATATTAGGATTTACATGGTTTATTCATTATAAGGACTAAAAGTTAGGAGTTATGGGGATTAGGTGTGAGGGGTTACAAGATTTAAGATCAATGTAGTTAAAGAGGTTAGGCTAAAGGTTTATAAAGGTTATATTATAGTGGATATAGGGGTCAAATTTATAAGGGTTATATGGATAAGGGGTTATTGATTATAAGGATTATAAGGATTAGATGCTATTAGGGTTTTAGGTCTTATGGATAAAAAATAGGAGATATAGGGTTTAAGGGATGGTGGATAGGATTTATGAGTTATATTTATATAAGAGTTCAAGTTAAGGGTTCCAAGGATTATATATTAGAAGAATTATAAACTAGTTTTACATATATGTCCTTATAGTGATATCTACAATCACAATTTGATTCATGAAATCCTAAATCAAGACAACCAAACTATCATAGAAACTTTAGTGTGAATCTAAAATCACATCAAAACAAAATTCTAAGTAAGTAACTTCAGGATTTTAATTTCCTAGTTTCTTTGTCCTCTCTCTCTTTGTCTTAGTCCTATAGATCAAGCTAGTCTAAAGGATGTTAAAACATGTTGTCATCATCATTATATAGGTTATTATGCTTATATGTTATAGGGGTTATGTAGACAAGGGATCATGAATTATCATTTGGGATATGTTAGAGGTTATTTAATGTTAGAAGGTTTAGGGATTATATATGCCAGGGGTTATAATGTATAATAGTTATAAGGTAATTCACATTTGTCGTTATAAGGGATATTTATTAGGGTTGATGAGTTATATCGTTTAGGTAAAATACTAGGTCAGTGATTTTATGGGTTAGGTGTTAGGGTTTATAGTGGTTTGGAATTATTGGTGTTAAGGTTTAGGAGTAAAAATAGTTTTATTTACTATTTACTAGGGTTAGGGGTTGTAATGCCCCCAATATTCCACTATGGGCCACTCCATTGAACTAGGGAATTCAATGTTCTAAATTTAGATGGAAAAATTAAAGAAGAATAATGAAGTGGTGAATTGGGGTCATGAGGCACTATGGAAAACCAAGGTCCAAGAAAAAATTTATGGAGCAAATTATCATTCTCTCCTAAAAATAAATTTTATTAATATTTTGAGAGAATTTGGACAAGAAGGGCACATTAGTGGTGGAATGAGTCCAAATATGTGGTGTAACTCCCATCCAATGTGGAAGGAATCCTCTCATGAAGGCATCTCAAGGGTTGTAACTCACTGGGATAAAAATAACAAATCTATGACATCTATGACAAGAATAAGGTCCTATGACATCTTATGACAACCTATGACAGCTTATGACATGTTGTAGGTCCTAAATTTAGCCAAGGAGGGCACTAGAGGAGAAGGTGGGCCCACATGAGAGTGTAACTCCCCCAAAAGCAAGACAAGCCTCTCTAATTGGAATTTCAAGGAAGATAAAGGTAAAATTTGGTCAGATAACATTAGAGAGGAAGTAAATGAGTTCCAATGTATCATTCTCTCATGAAGATAGCATTTATTAATATTTTATTAAATTTTTGTGAGAGAATTCTAGAATGAGGGGGAAAGGGCCTAATGGAGTTTATAAAAATGATGCAAGACTCTTGGGAGAGATATTTTGGCAATTTGATTTCTGATTGTAAATCGCTTGTGGCTTTCAATATTGGGAGATGTGTCCCTTGCATTTGTGAACTAGTTTCGGTGGTGAAAGATTCCACCCTAGCTAGTAGAAAGGAGGAGATCATCCATATCTCTTCATTGTGCTTCATTGGAGCTGATTATTAAGAGGAGAAATCACTTTTATATCTTTATACAGATATTTATTGTAGTTTATATGTTCATCTACAATTGTGGGGTCGAATTCCTATCATTTGGAGTTTCTTTCTATTGATTTAGAGCTTGGACCGATGTTGGTGGGATGAAATGGTGGTTCTGGTTTCGATACTTATGAGCATTTATGGGATGTGAGACCTATTCCATTGCATTAAAATAATCATTTCCAATGGGAAACAATTTTTTTTTCACTCAAAAATATTTTTGGATGACCAAGATACACTCATTTTACCATATCCATCTATGTATTGATTGAGCTTCAAGCTGCTGTAAGAGACATTAAGCATTGTAATGTTGTTCATATCAGTATTTTTATTGTCTCCATCCATTTATAATAAATATTCATAGTGATTTTATCATATTATGCTCCAATATTTGTGTTGTCGGTTGAACTATGCATAGATCTTTTGATATGGTTGTGCAATATTTTTGTAATGTGTATAAAAATTTCATATCGGCTCCCTGAAGTCTGTTATCAAGATATTTGGGTTGATTTGGGAGTTGTTGGGTTGATTTGGAACTGTTGGGAAGGATTTGGGATGATTAGGAAGTGTTTGGACCAAGTTGGAAATTAAGACCCTCATTGCAATGAAATTTGAGCTAGTCTTCCTAGATTCAAAATTATGTCTATGGAGTTATTCATACTTGACCAAATATGAAGTACATATCAATTTTTGTTGCTACATTGAGCCAAGAAATTCCCTCCTCTGAATTGGTGATAAGATTAGTACTTTAATGTTTCAATATTAATGATAAGGAGGTTGTATACAGAGTGTTTGAAGAAAGATCTGAACCAGATTTAATAACCAACTTCCAAATTTCATATCAGATCTAAATTGGGCATATTAAAGTGGTGTAAAGCATATTTTATGGGATGCAACTCATTATACAAATCCAAAATTATATATAACTATTCCTCCAATGTTGAACTAAGGCAACTCATAAGCCTACATAAGCCACTGTTTTTTTTTGTAAAGCTGCAAAATTCTATTAATCTAAAAGAGTCCAAAATACATGAGTTTTTACAAACTGTGGTGGCCTGAAAGAGTGAATCCACCAACCCAAAACCATGAAGAGATCACAATTATACTTATCAAAATTACAAAATCCTGACTTGTGTAAGAAGTCCAGGATAACGCTGTAAAAAATAGTTGTCTGTGTGGACCTATGAAACTGTAAGCTAAAAAACTATTAAACATGGCAAGAAAGAAAAGCTGGAAAATGTAGGGAGAGGCCCGAGCGTTCTCAGTTGTGTGCATCTGGAGAGGCTTTTGAAATAGGATCCTAAGTGTCAACATGATACTCTTCCACGATGGGGCAGGGAGGATACTCCTCCGCGACCGAGTCATTCGACCACAACTTCATAGGTAGGGGCATGATCTTCCTGAAGGGAAAGAAACCCTGTTCGCTGCGGACACGCTTGGATAGAACAGGACCCATGGTGGTGGAGATGGGGGAGGTCAAATGTGCTTTCCCTTTGGACGGGCTCGGTTGAACAGGCTCACTTGTCCCTGCCGCGGAGGAGAGGTCTCTGAAGCCAGCCTTACCAGTGCTTTTGCATGGGGAGAGTCTGGAAGGAGCATACGAATGACAATTGAAGGTTCCCTTCAAGCTGTCCAGAATAGATTCCATGTTGGGAAAGGTGGCTTTCAATGACTAGGTGGCATTTCTAGCGGTATCCCAATTGGCGAGCAAGTCTTCCATTAACAACCCAAGCATATTCTTAACAAGCTAGTAGGGGTCAATTTGCTTACCAGGATGTCCGGTGGAGAAGCGGTCCGCCAATAGCTTGGCATCCCAATTTTCTATCAGTAGACGGATTGGGACAGTGACCTCCTCCCCATATCCTTTTTCCATGTCCTCTACATCACTTTTGGTGTTGCTTTTCTTTCCTCTGCCCTTGGAACCTTTGACCTGCCCATGATCGAAGACCAGATGGAGAGAGCCATAGAATGGGCGGAGAGCACAGTTTGTAGTACGTCTGTTTGTATCCAGAGCCAACTCGTGAGAGAAGCTAGCAGATGGGTGGCAACGAAAATCAAGAACCAGAGGGCTGTAGGAGCCCAATTTGCTGGTCTGTGGAGGTTGCAAAACATTGCACTGATGCGGCGGGGCTGGGGGTGCATGATAATCAACAAGCCAAGGTGATGGCAGTCAGGGATCCTTAAAGCCGCATGAAAGAACCACCTGGAGAAGGTACGTTGAAGTTGCCTACAGTAGGGTCGAGGGGACATCACCAATTGAGGGGTTTAATGAACATGGCCTTGGGGCGATTGCCGAGTTAAGTCCTCACTTTCTGTAGCACCACGGAGCCCATCCATGTGCCCATGTGTCACGCGAATGGGTTCGTGTGCACTCCTACTGATCCCATCACTCGCATCCGGGGCTACATAAGCCACTGTTGGGACAAAGTTGAAAACCAATAAAATTTCCATTGGAAATTGGAGTTAATATTCCTTGTTTTTAATTGGGGATATTACAGGGGTAAGATATCAGGATTAAAGATTAAATTCATTATATGGTTTAAATTTTATTGATTACATTAGTTATGGGTTATGCATTATAGGGGTTGTAAGGTTTAGTAGTTATGGGTTATATAAATTATAGTGTTTTATGTTTAATGGTTATATGGGTTGTGCTTTTTAAGGATTTGGGTTATTTGGATTAATATTTATGGGGTTCATATGGATTATATGTTATCGTTTATAGATGTAAGATGTTAAGATTTATCTACCCTAAGGAAATTTTCTAAGCTCTGTGCTATAATATTATGTCACTATAATGGAATCCATACACCATCACTAATTAGTGTAATGACGCCGCCTTCAAGATTAGTTTGCACTAGACCTTAAGACGTATCCAATTTTAAATATTGAGTTCCTATGCCCTTGTACTTCTCCAATTCTTGATAAGAGAACCATGTAGCATGAGCCTCCTTTTGACCTCGACCTAGAAATAAGAGTGTGTGGTCCATCATAATAGAGTATTTATTGAGATGTGTGACTCATTATCATGTTATTTAAAAAATGATGTGCTACATTGGCTATAAAGATATAAAGATCATATTTTTTTTTAAGGTAGGTCAACTCTCAACACGTGCCAAATATTTCACGCTTGAATAATGGCTATAGAAGTTTCCTCATATGTTGGATAATGCTACATCATATGCAATGAGGACTATTGTTGAGCAGGGACTAATAATCTTTGCATCAAACTGCTTCTAACCATTGTCATGCCTCTTTTAGATTTTAGTGAACTATACTTCTAGTACTTATCATACTACATTTTTGTGTGACCAATGCTTATCAGTGGTCATGCTTGACCCTTCATGTGTGGCCATTACCCAATATTCAATGCACCATTAATGTATCCCTAGTGCCTAATCCACATGGCACTCATCCAATTTATAAATAAAAATATGACCTAGATTTCCACCTCAGAGACAACTCATTGATCCATCTCAATGACATATTACAAATTAGAGGATTGGCATGATAAACTAGTTGGGTGATCAAAATATGCAAGGTTAATTCAAATTCCATGTCACAATCAAAATGGAACAACTTAGCACATGCTTTAACTGAATTAATTCTAGGAATCAAGGGAGTAATCATACTTATGCACTATAGATGAAGTCAATTGTTATGCATCATCTCCATTAATGCATTTGATCCTCCAACATTCTATGTGTGTGTCATTCCATTATAACGATCAACTTCACTTGGGATGGAGTAAGCTATTGGGTCATTATTTACGTAGGCATGCGAAGGGTCCCACATTTAATTCCAAACTTTTTTATATTGTTTGAAAGCTTGAATTCATGTAGTGGTTCCTTTAAATGATTAGAGTCCCATCTTTATGTCATAATTCTTTGATCCTTGTTAATTTTATATCTCACTCTTTGTAATCATTATAACATGCATAATTGAAAATTCTTTGGTGTTCTCATTTGAATTCTCTTATTACATTATTTATTACTTATTGTGCACTTGTTTATTACAACTGATTGTGTACTAGTTAGCCATTCTTAAATTTCCTTTGTGCTTTCACTTTTAAATCATTGTTTTTATTGAATAAGTAGTGTCACATTGTCATACTATCTCTATCAATCAAGCTTTAATTTAACATGAAAAAAACCTTATAATATGACCAAATAACTAACATTTTTATAGGTAATGCTTTTGCTTGAATGGTTATTGTCACCTCGTTGGGATATCCCTAACAAGATCTACTCACAACTTTAATTTAGTATATAGGGCTTAAGGAATAGGGATTTTAGGGCTTAAAGGGATTTGAGATTATATTTCTTAAGGGTTATAATGATTATGTGTTATAGACATTACACCTTAGTTGTTAATTGTAAATTGTAAGGGGTCATATGAGATAGTCTTGGGGGTTACAAACTCTATAGGAGTTACAAGAATGTGGATTATAAGGGTTTAGGGGTATATGTTTAATAATTTAGAGGCAAAACAATGTAAGGGATACAAGTGAGGGATGACAAGGCTTTACAATCAAGGTTTAGAAGGTCCATGCTTAACAAAATTAGGTGTTATATGGATTAGGGATTATGGGTTATAAGGATTAGAGTGGTTAGGATTATAATTTTTATTTAAGTTAGGGGTTATAGATCTTAATGGTAAGATAGTATATATATTTTGTAAGTTAGCTTTTGTAAGGGTTATTGGGATTAAGGAAATCAATGTTCATTGGTTAGTAACTATATATTTTATGGGATATATGATTTTGTTATATATGGTTAAACATTAACATTCATAAGGATTAGGGTCTTAAGGTGGATGTACAAAATCTTATAGGGATCATTGATTATAATTGTTATAAGTGCTAGGTGTTTTGATTTATTAAGTTTAGGGGATAAGGATAATAGAGCTAATGCTATATGGGGTTATATGGATTAGTTGTTATCAGGGTTGGGGGTTATGAGGGTTATATAGGTTAGGTTTATATTGTATATATGGTTAAGGTTTACCAAGGTAGTAACCTTAAAATTTTAGGTTCTAGATGTTAATAATTACATGGGGTATGTACATTATTGGTGATAGGGTTTTACAATTAGCAGATAAAATATTTTAATTATAAACAATAGAAGTTATGTAAGCTCAAGTGTTAATGGGATCTCTGAATAAGGGGTCATAAGGATTTGATTTATAATATTTATATTGATGAAGTGTTATGAATTATAAGGTTTAAGAGTTATTGTGGTTTTAGGGATTACAGATTACAAGTTATGAGGTATCGGGTTTAAAGGGTGATTTAGTTTGTGGTTATGGGGTTGGTATTAGCATTGAAATGTTGTATAAGTTAGGGACTAGAGGTGAAAATATATGTAGGTTAAGGATTTTAAAGGTTATTGGTAGGGGTTATAATGGTTTTGTGTTATTGGTGTTAAGTTTTAGAATAGGAGTTAAATATTAGAGTTAACAGTCAAGGATATAACCCATAACACATAACCACATTGCCTAACCTTATGGTGTTTAATAATATGGATTTTTTCTTGAGTTTTCATTGTCTCAACTTGAGAAATATCATACAAGTTCTAATTTTCAATCCTCTATGCAATAATGGAGGACTGGAAAAAACTGGGTAGCATTTCTGTTTGATGACACATTGTTGGAAAAAAAACTAGTAACATTGACACTATCAATTGCTATAATGAAACACAAAATTTAAATTTAAACTAAATATTGAAAATTCCAACAACATAGCTACTGTCGATCAATAAAAAAAGAAAAAAATTTAATTAATTGTATAAATAAATGCAAATCAAAATTTATGCCAAAAAAAGAAAATTTTGGCGGAATAATGACTGGTTGACAACAAAATTAAAAAATATATATATTAAAAATTCATTTATAATTTATTAACATTAAATTTTTTTGCCAACCTCTTGGGTTGGATTCCATTGATTCAATTTGGGTTGGTGGTTGAAAATCCAGGTCAATGGAGGTCGATTTGTAGCTCAATCGAGGGTTCCTATCACCCAAACGAATGCCAGGTCAGGGGTTCATTTGGATTATAAAAACACACACACACACATACATGCATAAAGAGATCAACCAAGTATTAAAATATGATTGATATTAATTACTCGATTGATATTTTGAATGCTTGATAGAGTTTGCAATGATTGGGGTTGATGGTTGGCCATGGATCCTGGTTTTAACTTAGTCAAGGGCTTATGTTTCCCAAGCGAATGCTCAATCAAGGGTTTTGTTGGCCAAATGAACCTTATTTTTTACTATAGAAAAATAAATAGTTCAATCAAGTATTTGGTTAACCTGAACAAACTCCCGATCGAGTGTTTCGACTTACTGTCAAAATTGCTCAATCGAGCTCTTAATATATCAAATGCGAAATTAAAATAACTCAATAAAAAATCTTTAAAAATCTCCCCCCTTTGCTCACCTTACCAAGAATTGTTTCTCATCTTCATGGATTCACCCTAGGTCCACTTCCTTTATCTCAATTTATACTATAGGATAATCTTAACATCATAAAATAGTGAAGGTTTTGGGTAATGGCAAGGTGGATAAAGCATATTGGTATTCCCTTAGATCCCCTTAACGTTTCCCTCTTGTGGTATCATAACCCTTTAGGTGTTGATGCCTAATAAACCTTGATCCTTTTATTAATTGCAAAATATCTATGTGTACAATTATTTACAATCAACATGGTATATCAACTTCATGGTATAAAAATATTAGTAAAAGAAAAAATCTATGGGAATCCTCTAAGCATATATATAATATCAAGTTTAAATCATTCCAAAGGTTAAATCGGGACATTGAATCGATCTGCCCGGAGTAACATTGTCCTTAGTGTTCTTTTACTGTAGTAATGTTTATGATTGAACTAGGAATGAATATTCCGATTCACATGGAATCCTCCATCTCCCAGGTAGCTTCCTATGGTCCAAAATGCTTCCATCACACTTTTACCTAAGTTATGCATTAATTATGAAGAAATTTTAATTTCTTGTCTAAAATGCATAAGGGTAATGGATAGAAATCTCCCTCCAGTACCACTTGAATAACAACCTAATCAATGGAATGATTAGGACCATATACATGTTTCTTAAGCAATGAAACATGGAAAACATTATGTGCTTTGATATTAGCAAGTGATGCATGTTTAGATGATACCACTCCCATTCTTTCTAGGATTTCAAATGGTCCATGGTATCTAGGCGAAAGCTTGGGGAAAGTTCCCAATTTCAATAAACCCTTCATGATTTAACTTTAAGATAAACACGTTCTCCAACTTTAAACTCTTAATGCATTATGTGTTTTTCTGTGTAACTCTTCTAGCTATCTTGAGATGTCTTTAGATTTTGTTTAATACTGATAAATTCTTGTTCCTTTTTCTTAAGCAGTCCAAGCATGGATTTGTTTACTTGATTATCCCAACTCACTAGAGTATTGCATATTCTCCCATAAAGAGCCTCAAAAGGTCTCATTTTCAATGATCCATGATATTCATTTTTATAAGCAAACTCTACCAAGTGCAAGTAGTCTTCCTACTTCGTTGATTTGCTCATATCATACACGCAAAGAATGCATTACAATATCTGAATGGTTCTCTCTGTTTGTACATCTATTTTTGGATGACTATGTACCCATCCTTGAAACAATGTTTCCAAAAATTTGACTTGTAAATTTTGAATCTTTGTCTCATATATTGTTGTAGGCATCCCGTGCAACCTAAAAATTTGCCTCATAAATATTTCTACAATGTTGACTTCTTTGTGTGTAGATTTTATGGCAATAAAATGACCAACTTTGATAATTTTGTCAACTGTAACCATGATATCATCATGTTTTTTCATTGTCTTAGGTAGTCCTATGATAAAATCCATTGTTATTACTTTTCATTTCTACTTGGGAGTTGTTAAGGGTTGTAATAGGTATGTTGGATGTTCGTGTTCAACTTTAACTTATTGGAATTCAATGCATATTGCAATGTATTCTACAATATCCTTTTATATTCTAGGCCAATAATATTGTTTTCTTTCTATACAAAATATCTTATTGTATATTGGATGTCTAAGTATGGTTCTTTGTGTATTTCATCCATAGTGATCATACTTAGCTCTACTGAATTAGGAATGTATAGTGTAGCATCCCCATCCATCATTCTAACTCTAGGAGAGGGTTGATACATATTTCATATCTCTAAATTTTTCCCCATTTACCATTATTTGAATTCATAACTAATTTAAGCCATTTATGGGAAACATATACTAAGAAACACATGTGTAGGTGCATGAATATAAATCATAGTCGAATTAAAACTATATCCACACTTGTATCATGAATAAACAAATACATTCATAACATGAAGTAAATAATATCATTTTACATTCATACACAACAAAGAATCCTTATCTTTTAACACAAGAATATCTAAGCAACTACATGTGCAAGAGAAATTTTCCACCCAACTATAGGTACTAGCTGCAAATACCACTCCCAAGATCGGCTATGAGGCCACCAGGGTGAAGGAAACACCTACATGATTCTCTCTTTCAACCCAAACCTCATTTACTCTCATTCTTATCCAATCTGCTCACCACTGAGAAATTATAGGAATCTCACTCAACCATCCAAATGCTGGCACTCAATTCCACTACCTCACACAACATAAGCAAGGAATTTCCTTTCACTTATTTATAGTCCCCTCAAGAAAGCCAACCCTTATAGTGCTTACTAGTGTGTGCAGAGAGAGTCCAACTTGTTGTATGCTTTTAGAGAACCTATTGCAACATCAATTCATGGCTTCTCAAGCATCCACAAGCAACAAATAAACAATGGGTAAAGGTTCCTATCTTTCCCAACCTCTATTCTCACCTAAAACCAACCTATTCACTCTAATGTATATGATTCCCTCTTTGCAATGTTAATTTCTGGTTAGATTCACAATTTGGTAATTGGCTATGGACAAAACAACATGAAAATTCTACCTAGTGTATGAATTCTTTTGGGAAAATGAGTAATATACTCCAAAGGAGATGAGAGGATTGGTGAAAAGACAATTGTCATTACTTTTGACTGTAGAAGGAAGGACTCTTACAATTGTCATAGAAGTATATTAATCCCATGCTTATGTAACTACATGAGAATAATTTTCCTACCAGCCTCATACATGCATTCAATGATTGGATTTAATAAGTCAAAAGGAAGTAATTGGCTCATTTAAGGCACATGGAAGCAAATGGATGAATTATAAGGCTGACACTTGGAAAAAGAGGATTTCTTATCCGATAGTACCCCCTTTACTGATCTTCCCCTTTTGTGGAATCACAGCCCCTTTAGTTCTCTTTACACAACAAAACTAGGGGTATTACATATAGGTTATATTTATAGATAAAAAAATCCTTCTTTAGTCATTTGCTAACCATCATATTTTTGTTCAGGTGGTTTTTGTTGCAAATTGTTTCTTACTTGATTGAAATGTTCATAATCATGCATGGCTTCTCTTTTTCTAATTTTTAGGACGGATCCACAAGTATTGGTGTCTACTATATGTATCACTTCCATGCTTTTTATAATTGCATCAACTACTTTGTGTTCTTTTCCTTTTATGTGTCTTATCTCAAATTCATATTAATTGATGAAAGCTAACCATCTAGTATGTTTGGTGTTCAAGTGTGGTTGATCAAATGGATATTTTAGTCCACTGTGATCTATCATCAACACAAATTTCATGCCCATCAAGTGATGGCACCACATATTTTGTGAATGAATTATAGCTACAAATCCTAGGTCGTGATTGACATAGTTCTTTTCATGTTCTTTTGGTTTTATAGGATTGTAAATCACCACATAGTTATCCTTCATAAGAAATACACTATGTACTTCTTTACATGCATCTATGCACACTATAAAATATCTATTTGGCTCTTCTATTTTTAGAATTGGTGCATTAGTGAGAAGGTGTTTCAAGTATTGAAACTTCCTTCACATTATAGAGACCATACAAACTTTGTGCATTTATTCTATAACAAAGTTATTTGGTGACAAAGCTCACATAATACCTTAATGAATCTATGATGGTAACCTAAATTATCTAAAATATGTGACATATTTTAGAGTTGGTGAATTCATTCTAGCCTTAATCTTTTTTTGATAAACGAATATTCCTTCTTCTGAGATGATGCGTCCCATGTAATGGATTTTCTTTAGATAAAATCACATTTGTTGAACTTTGCATACAATTGATGCTCTCTTCATATGTTCAAAACCATTATGAGATAATACTCATGTTCTTCTTATATTTTGAATCAATAAGTATGTCATGAATAAAGACTAGTACAAACTTATCCAAATACTTACTGAAGATACTGTTCATAAGGCACATGCATGTGGATGGAAAATTGGTAAGTCCAAATTGTACTACCACAAACTCGTAATAATGATACCTCATTCTGAAAAGTATTTCTTATGAACATCTTCATCCTTGATTTATACTTGATGATATCCTAATCTTAAGTAAATATTGGAGAATAATTTTGCCTCTCTTACTTGATCAAGAAAGTCATCAATCTAAGGAAATGGGTATTTGTTTTTCAATGTGATTTTGTTCAACTGTTTGTAGTATACGTACAATATGAGGGCCCCATCCTTCCTCTTTACAAACAAAACTAGTGCTTCCCAAGGAGACACACTTGCTTTTATGCGAGGCTTTCTCTAACAATTCTTGCAGTTGTATTTTCAATTCTATTAACTTAGAAGTAGTCATTCTGTAAGGAGCTTTGGATGTAGCTCCATGAATGAAACCAACTAAAAAATTAGTGTCCCTCTTGGGAGGTAACCAAGTATTTCATTCAAAAATACATAATTGAATTCTTGAAGTATTGGATAGTGCTCAAGCTTTGGTCCTTCACTTTCTATAGATTCTAACACATGAATTGCATACAATGGACATCCCTTTATGAACTCTTCTTCAATTGTCAGGTTGAATTTTTCCTTATATAAATATATTTTTGACTACCCTTTAGTGTTCTTGTATTTCCATACTCATCTTGATAGTCAAAGGTTTTTTTATAGCAATCGAGTCTTACCTTATGTGCTTCTAACCAAACTATGCCAATTAAGACACACACACACACACACACACACACACAGAATGATGGATGACATTACTTATGATAGAAAAAATTTCTCTTACATTTTCCTCATAATTATTGTCCTTGTTCCCATGCTTAAATAAGTACATGCACACACACACACACACACACACACACACACACACACACACACACACACGTACATGAACACACACACACACACACACACACGTACATGAACACACACACACACACACACACACACACACACACACACACACACACACACACACACACACACACACACGTACATGAACACACACACACGCACATCTTTGACTTAGTCATATATTTTTCTAACAGAAACAAGTAAGATTGATTATATTAAAACATCCGAGGAAGTTCCTAATTTTCCCACAAATTTAAACAATGCATTACAAAAAAAATTCCATGCTCTGAGGAATCATGGATTTCAGAAATCCCTCATCCGTATACTTCTAGGAAAAAAATTGATAATTCAAGAAAACAATGGATGGGATGTCCACGACAGCAGCTACAAAAATTCGTAAACCTCCAACCATGTTACTGGTATTCATTGACTAATTTGGGTTTGAGCTTTTTTCTTCTAGGTTGTTCATAGAAGGAAAAAAAAGTTGTGTTCTTTCTACTTGCATTAAAGAGAATTGGAAGGGAACAAGACCCTAGAGGAAAAAAATATTATATTGAGTAGGGTAGTGGAAGAGAATGCCATGGTCGATAGGCGATTGGATGAGGGCCTGGAATTCCTAGTAGAGACTAGGTTAGCTTGTCCACAAGAGTACTAGGTTTCACTGAGTGAGGTTTGATCCCTATAGGATCTTCCTTCACCCCGTTGGTATCATGGCTGGTTTGGGGATGGAATCTACGGTTGATTCCTGTTGTTGGGTGGTGAATCACTCCACACCAATTTTTTTGGTAGAATTTGTTTTACTTAGATATAAGTATTCATGTTATCCCTTTATGGAATGATTAAGTCTTGCTAATTCCTTGAAATTAATGGTTAATGAATGGATTTGAAATATGCAAGGTTATTTCCCTAGTTATTTATATTGTACATGAGTTTTGGTTTATAATTCTATTTAAATATTTCAAAATCAGCCTAACAATTGGTTATTAGAAAAAGGAATTTGGTTATGGAATGCCCCGATGGCTAAGAAGGAATTTGAGTATTCCAGAAAGTGGTATCCAAGATCAACTTAAATATAAGGATGGTATGCAGGAAAAAATGTGACTTATATGAAAGAATTTGTAGTTGCAAGCCAATTATTTGACAAAAACCTCAAGAGGGTTGGGGAAAATATCATAGGTGTCCAATATTCTAAGCCAATAAATTTAATTCTTGGGTTGTATTAATAATTTCTATGGGAGGGTTATAAAAGTGAAGCTAATATGTATTTTTGAGGTTCATGGTTTGATTCCAATAAATGGGCATGCTAATAACAATTTATGAAGCTCCAATCCCATGAGTGTATATTCATGTAGCTATCTATGAAGGATCAAGTTTCAAATCCTATGGAATGCACACTCCCTTTACTTATGTATGATATCATTTGCTCAAAATTTCAATGAAAAAAAATAATGGTATTGAGTGCATGCTTGTAAGTCATTGGAATGCAAATGCCCAAGCTTGCTTGAGAGAAATTGAGCAAAAACAAATAAAATTGTGAAAATTTGGTATAAATGCCCAAATATATTGGTGACAAAAATTGAAATGGTTGGGAATGGAGTTGATGTTTAGACTTGGGGGTAAAGTAAATGAGATAGGGAACTTGTATTATGAATTGTTTCCTTTGAAAGCAAAATTTGCAGGTTGTTCCTTCAAAATCCAATGGAATTGTGGTATTTCATATACTTGTAAATTACCCAAGCATTATAGGCTCAAATATATGGTTGATGTTGAAATGGGTCCAATGTTGGCCAATCCAATCATTTTTATGAGAATGGCATGGCATATTTCATGGATATGCACAGTCAGTTGAGAGCATTTGGATTTTTTGAAGTTATAAAATAGACGTGGGTGAATTGGGCATGCATCGTTTTAGACTGGTGTGCGTGAATATTTCTATATCTCTTTATCCCTACAAGAAATGGTAGGACAATGAAAACTTGTGGGAAAATCTTTGGTTTAAAGAGGAACCAATGGGTGCACTCAAAGGAGATCAATGGTGGAGAATAATCTTTGACATCAACCTTTACATGCCTTAATGAGGGTGGGAAGGGGGATACTTTGTTGATAACAATTGAGAGTTCACATACTAGGAACATATCAATTGTTAGAAAGATCAACAACAATTTGGAGGAAGCAAGAGATAAGGTCCTTAATTTATTGCATACAACTAAAGTTTGAACTACCGATCTAGATTGATGACCTAATTTTTGTTGCAATATTTGGAAAATGCTCAAGGAAAAAGTTCCTATTTTGTTTCAAATAGTTGAGAATTCACCTACAAAATGGGATCAATGGTCCACTTCTCAAACTTGAATACATATATCTAAATAATTTTAAAATTTCAAGAAATTTCAAATCAAATATATAGAAACTAAAAAAATTCAAAACTTGAAAAATTCTTGACTCGCCAATGGTGTCAATATCAACACGGCCGATGGTTTCCTCAGCATTTGTCATTTTCTTGTCACCACCATGTTGTTCATTTCTATAATCAATGTGTTCCTCGAAATTTCCATTTCCTCGTCACCACCATGTTCCTCAACATTTCTTTCATTTTCTCTTTTTTCCAAAACCAAATTCAAAATATGCACCTTATAAAAAAAGTGATATGCCAAAGTTAAAACTCCATAAATTAAAAAAAATCATAGCCTTGAAATTTCCTTTTTGGACTTCTTCTCTCTTTTATTTCCATAGTTGATATGAATGATCTGAATGTGGAGAGCAAGTGACGTGAAGAGTCTATATATATAAATCTCACTCGAGAGTTTGTTGAATATGAATATGTTATCCCACTAGGAATATAGGGCAAATATTTTGTTGGCTCAATATAGATTCTCGGAGTGGAGTGTACCAAAACTCTTGGTCGAGAGTTTGTTTAAACTCTCGCCCGAGATTTTTTTACTTTCTCGATAAAGAGTTTTACCTAACCATAGGTTTGTTTTGTAGCGTCAAAAATCTTGATCTATATAATTTAAAAACTCATGGCTGTAGCCTATTTTACAAAATGGGTAGAATCCATTCCTGCATTTTCCAGTGATGGGGATACTATCAGTTATTTTTTCTTCAATAAGATCATTACTAGATTTGGTATTCTATGTGAGCTTGTTACTGATCATGGTAGTTATTTTCAAAATAATATGATGACCGAATTGACCACCAAGTTTGGGTTTAGACAAGAACACTCTTCTCCATTTTATCCCCAAGCAAATGGTCAAGTCGAAGCCGTCAACAAAACTTTAAAAATCATGCTTCAATGAACAACCAATGAAAGTATATCTAATTGGCATATCATGTTATATCCTTCTTTGTGGGAATACTGAACCACATTTAAGATTGCTATGGTTTTTTCTCCTTTTCAAATCATTCACGGGGTTGAAGTAGTTCTTTTGATTGAGTGCAAGGTTCCCTCGTTAAAGTTAGTTATTTAAATTTTACCTGATATTTCACCTTTAGAAGAATGCTTAATTCACCTAGAACATCTTGATGAATAATGTCAATATGTTGTTATGGCGAACGAAGCACATAATAAATGCGTGAAGAGTCAATACAATAAGTCTATCCTTCTTAGAGTATTCTATGAAGGAGATCTTTTCTTGCTCTATGATCAAGATAAAGATCCCTTGGGGGCAGGAAAATTTAAGTCTATGTGGCTTGGACTGTACATTATTGCTAAATATTTGAAGAGCGGTGCTTATGAGTTGTCTGATTACAAGAGAAATAAGTTGGTCGAGCCTAGAAATGTGATCTATCTAAAGAAGTATTATGCTTACATCGTCATGCTTTAGGAATGTAAGTTTTTGTTAATCAATTGTACATTTGTACAGATTCTTATTCTTGGTTTGTTGTTTACTTAGATTTGTTGCTTGTATTATCATATGTTGTGCAAAACACTCCTGTATGTAGGCTTCGCAGATGGCGCTAATCGTCGTACCATAAATATTTCCTTGGCTGTTTGGGTGACTTATTCACCTTTTGGTTAGTTAGTTGTCTCAGGTAGTGCTTGTCTAGGGCCAACAACTAACAATATGGTTGAGTACAATGTTGTCATAGAACTCCTTCATGATTCCATTTCAAATGGTATCTTTTACCGTGAAGTTCATCTAGATTCACAAATGATTGTTTCTAGTTAAATGGTGAATATTAAGTTCGTGATCTTATGTTGTTTTGTCAGTTTTTGCATGTATGTCTTCTTCAACAACAATTTATTTATATTATTTATAACCATGTTCCAAGAATTCAAAGCATCATCACAGATGCATATGCTAAGTACTATATTGGCATTTATATAATTTGTAATACATGCAACCATCATGTAAATATTATGCAATCTCATACACACACACACACACACACACACACACACACACACACACACACACACAAGTATCAAAAGTTTTATATAGGAAAAAAGTGGATATGATAATATCCAAAAATGGGCGCTATTGGCCCCATCTCTACAATCATGATACTCGTAAGGAGCACCTAAACCCTTCCCCCTACGGGAGTACATAACTGTAGCGGACACCCGCATGAATGCTTTAACCCATGGTCTAGGACCACTCTAGCTACTTTCCGCTATATCAACTCTTAAAAGTCCTCGATATTCGATTTGGTTACCCCCTCGGTTAATTATTTGAGGTTTTTTATTACATTCTCAAGAGTGACAGAAGCATCGGTATGCTCACCCTCTCATGTCCTCCATCAATACTGAGGGAACCTCTCAAGTTAGACCGATCCTATATCTACACAGGATTATTATTAATATATTAGTACCCACATAAAAAATGTTACATTGTTTGAAATATTTAACAAAACTCATAAAAATGCAATAGTCTTGAAATTAAAAATAAAAGACGTACCAATCGCACCTAGTGCACTTCCCGGAGGGACCACCATATCAGGGTCGTGGATGAAGTCTATTCCCTGATATGGATAGTCATTGATTCCTATCACTTGGAATTCCCACCAAGCGAAGAAATCATCCTCACATGGGTATCAGTTCGCCCACTTCTGAGTCTTAACATCACACCTATCCATTGGATCATGGCGGGGTCCTATAGAGGTCGTGGCTCTACATATTCCCGTGGACTAATGGTAGGTACCCTCTCAAAAAAGAAAATCTATAAGATGCTTCCAAAGCCAAAAGTATTCATCTTTTCATTTTTGCATCCAATAAGTTGAGATAGCATGCATCCCAACAGTACACCAATCGAACATGGTGGGATCCAAACACCTCACTACATTGAACATTTGAATCTTTGAGACCTAGTGCAATACCGTTGATCCGGTAGTGTGTCCAATCTCGTGATAATGATCTTGAGGCTCAAGTACTCTATGTCTCGTATTAGAACTTGAGTATCTATTAGAACTGGAGTATCTATTTCATATTTACCCACTTTCCTATAGTTGATATCTATTTTTGCATTTGGGACTAATTATGTTAATGTTTAGGTATAAGTTGGTATACTTTGAAAACCTTTTCATATAAGATGATGATGATTTCGGCCTTGGGATCGGTTTTTAAGGTATTGTTTTTGTAAACTAGCATATAGGGTAGGTTCTCCTTCCACTTTCATTTTGAATTATCTTATCCAATTTCGAAACACCTTAGGTTATCTTTACATAATTACGACATTCATCCCTACGTTATATCTATATGTCATATTTTCGCAATAGAACCTTCCTTCACAAGGGTACCCTAGCTTATATCTTGTTGTCTCATGGTACCCATGTTGTTGTATTTGTAAGACTGAGAGTCCCTTGGCATTGTTTCCCGAATTTGAGTTGAAGACTCATTATTTTTCCTTATTTGTTATGATGGCTATTTCCTTATGGGGGAATCTCACCATTTTGTTTAAGTTGTAAATGCATTGCATCTTTCCTACTTGCGCTTCTGAGCCTACGGTTGGATTCCAACTTTTAGCTCTCTATAATCCCTCATTTATTATCTCATTATCATTAAGCCTTGCATCATTTTTCATTTTCAACTTGACACTCATTTACCAGGAGGGAAACACACCCTTAGTTTCTTTATCCTACTCATGCTCCTTGCATTATGCATAGGTTTGTTCCTTGCACTTTGAACTAGTCTGCTTGTCTCTGACACTCGTTTCCTCCCATGTATTTTATCATTCTTTTTTCAGGATTTTATAATATGAAAAAGACAAAAAAAAATAAATTCCAAAAATATGAGTGGAAAGATTCAAGTTCTTATTTATGTTTGGTAGCAAGTCTTGAACAAAGCACATTGTCTTGTGTCTATGTCTCTGCAATTTGGTTTATAGTATGGATTTAGGAAGCTAAAATCATTTATGCATTTTCTCGCTTGACTGGTTACTCTTCCAGTCATTATGGAGAAGTCTGTTGGTGTCTCATATGTCATAGGCTTATGTCTTGTTCATTTTTTAGTCTATGCTACCTTAATCACTTATTATGTTGTGATACTATTCAAGGGAAGTTTTAACATGTGTCAACCATTTATCAGAACTCTTAACTTTAGTGTGTTGTCCTTCCTATGTCAAGTACATTTCATAATCAATCAGTTTGTTCCACCAAATATTTGGCCTTCTGCTACTACCTCATGTTGGATGATGGGGGATTCCTTAATGCCCTCCTCCCAACTGATCACTTCCCATCGACTCTAAAACATATATTCTGGGATATCGATCTAGAGTCTTTTTAGTAACTTGGAATTTGCAGTCACATGTGGCAGATTTCCTCGCTGTCAACAGTAGAAATACATCAATGTCCCTTGATCATTAGACTCTACAAGTGTTCAATGTCAAGTCATTTATTCACACTTGTTAGATTGTACTAGGCACCTTAGGTACCTTGCCACTCATTATCATTATCGGTGAGTTGGATCACATTTGTTCATGGTATACATAAATGATCGGTAATCAAATGGTGTCTTATTATGTTCAACTTCAGGACATCTATTCACATGGTTTAGATTCATGCCAATATGATTCATGCCCATATTGGTTGGTTTGAAGACCTCAAGTCCATTATATAACATCATATCTTTTTTCTATGAATTGGGTTGTACTGGATTGTCATTTATTCATTTTATGACACTAATTATTTTAGATATTGATATGTCCGGTACTCATTTCCAGATATCTTCATTTGATTCTAAGACATAGATCTACTGTGTATTTCCTTCATGGATATGATTTCCTTTTTACATGGATCCACTATGTACTCATTTTTTTGGCCATGATCACTGCTTATATACCTCATGGATCCACAATGTACTTGATTTGGCGGCCATGATTCTTATTACTCCCGAGCATGGCTATGGCCACCTCGAGAAGAGAGAGTTCTTACTTGATCTGTTGCAGGTGCCACTTATGGATGATCTCTGGGAAATTTTATCTGAGTTACTTCTGCACTTAATTCTGAAAATTTGTAATGTATTTTAGCCATCATATACCCCTCTAACCTCACACATTATGGGGCATTTTTTATAGCATATTTTTCCACACCATTCCCATAGATGCTTATGATGGTTTGATCTTATCCCTTTCCCTCTTTTTTAGACATCCTTGATCCTTTTTGAAGTATGAACAACAATTTATCTTTGAAAAATTCTAAAAAACCGTGTTTTCCAAGCCATACACACCCTATAGTAGGATATACCATGTGTATGCACCCTACTTTTGACTAGCCCAGCCCACGTATGTAGCCATTTGAGGGTAAAAAGTAAAAATAAGTTATTTTACAAAAACTATTTCGGTTACTATCGTTCCCAATTTACGAATTATGTAAATAACCATTTGTAACTTCCCTAACTACCTCGCCATCAGTATAAAAGAGGCATAAGTAAAGAAAAAGGATAGCTTTTGAATATGAAACAGTTTTAGAGAAAATGCCCTCATGTTAAAATAAAATCAGATTCCACAAAATCCCTTGTCTTGTGTCTGCAAAATTCCTTATCCCTTATATGGAACATTGCATTTCCATCCCTCTTGTGAGACTTATTATGTCATAGGATTAAATGGATTCTCTTGGACATACTTGCTAACTCAAGATTCGAATTGGAAGTTGAGTGTTTGAAGGCACAGGTGGAGGAAATATGATCTCAGTTTCAGAATGGTGTTGCAAGGAGACTCAAGTGATACTATTCCATTGTATCTTGTTGTCCATTTTTATATAAAAGAATTCTCTTTTTCATTCATATAGATTGTTAAATTCTTGTTTATGAAGGTTCAAACTTGGATGTGTAATTTCACAATTACAATTATAATCCTTACAACGGTAACTACTTCTTGCTAGTTCTTGTTCTTTTCTAGATAGCAATTGAAGTTACGTGCAAGAATATTCGAGCAATAATGAGCGGAAATTTTCTTCTTCGGAGTACAAGAACCAGGTAAGTTATTCCCGAACTTCCTTGTCCATTTATAGTTATTTGTAAATCATAGATTGTTCTTGGTTGAATTTTTAGCTTTCTTTTATGGGTATCGATATGTGGTGATCCCACCCAAAGATCACTAGGGTAGCATAAAATCCTGAAACAAAGAGGTTTATCACAATTTAATAGAACTTGGCCATGATGAAGTCATGTATTCAAATCCATTACTTTCATATAGTATTTTGAAATAAAATAGAACCCTACACAATGTCAAATGTAGAGGTGATCACCAATTTTGGAGGCATTGTTGGTCCCCTGAGCTTATCGTCCTTGTATTTGTCTCTTTTGTAGGTGGGGCGTCCTCTCTATATGTGTCAAGTAATCATTTGGGGTCTCCTATGTATCTATCTCCAATAGTCACTTAGGGTCTCCTTTGTCTCTCTAATCCGTTTGGTGGTATGTTGTGTGCTCAAGGAGAATAGGGTGGTTTCCCCCAAACAAAACCCAACACAAATCCCTATCTAATCTATATTAGGATATCTCATCATTCACTTATGTACTTTGCATGCATCCGCATGCTGCCCAGTCATCAATATGGTACCTCCAACACCTAGTCCTTAGTCTCCCAGCACTCGAGAGCTACTTTCCACCCAGTTTAAGCCCTCCTAGCTTGTCATGCGCTCAGTTCTCACCTTCCACTGAAGAAGGGCACCTTTCTCACCTACTAGTCCAATTACACTTCAGTTATCACTCCTATTTACCTCCGATTGACCCATAACTGATGTTATCACTCCGATTGACCTCCGATGAGACATGAATGACAGTTCTGAGTGCAGTTAACTCCTCATGCGCTCTCCACTGAGCCTCCATCCCTAGATTAGTGCCACTTACCATCGGTTACACTTATTACACTCAGTTAGACTTAGTTTGACATCTGTTTGACAGTGACTTGTGCATTGATGGCCACCACTGATTGATGATGAGAACTCCTAGTTGGAGCCAAGCTATGCCATTCAGTTAATTCGAATGACCTCCTTGGTTAATTTGAATTGCTCACTCATTGTGACAGTATTGTATTGTATCTTCACCCTTATTGGGATAATAGAGCACTGATGCATGCTTTTGCACAGTTTACACCATATTTTCTGAGTTTCATCTATTGTGATTGATTTACTTGTTCATTAGATCTGCTGTGACTAATTTTACATGGTATCAGAGCCATTGCAGGGACAAGATCTATTTTCTACTGGTGTTCTACAAGAAGATTTGAGTGAATTTGCTCAAAATTACTGAAGTTTTGGCATGAAAGATCTCATGTGCATTCGCTCATGTGCATGCAAAGTAGAAAAATACACTCCAATCCACCCCAAAAGCTTGATTTTTCCACATAATTCCTGGATTTGATACATTGGACCCATTCAACTTGTTTGATCTCCAATCCCAGGTGTGATGCAACTCTAAAAGGGTGGATTGTTCGAGCTTACTGTTCTTGTTTTGATTGTGATTTGCAGGTTAATCATCTACATCATTTGCATTCACTCTCTTGTGTTTGACAAGTTCTTCTACATCAAGTGCACTCGCTATTTGAGATGGAATACTCTTCTTCCAAGCCAGTTCTTACTCCTTTCAATTATTTTGAATGGAAAGATGATATGGAGATTATATTATGCTCAAAAGGGTTCTATAGAGTCATTGTTGGCCTCGAATTGGAGCCAAGCACATTGTCGAAAAGAACCAAACACTACAATAAGCTTGATGAAGCTTATGGTCTCCTTTGCCTCTCCATTTCCAAGGATCTTTACTTCCATCTTAGCGGATTGAAGACTCCAAAATCAATATGGGAGCAACTTGACAATCTCTTTGGCAAGCAGGATGAGCTTAGGGCCTTTCAATTGGAAAATGAATTGATTGCCCTTAGTCCTGAGAATTTCGAGACCATCAATGAGTTTTTCACAAAATTCAAGCACTTGTTATTGCAGTTGAAGAACAGTGGTGTTGTGAAAGAGGATAAGCAATTGATCCTCTCCATTCTCACAAAGCTTGGGAAATATTACTCGGTATTTGTCTCTACTTTCAATTCCGGTCGGCTAACTCCCCCGAGTTGGAAGATGCCTACCTTGAATGCCTTCATTGAGTCCATCACAAAAGAGCATGATAAGTTGATTCAAATGGGGTCCATAAACTCCAAAGATTCATCCCTCTTTGCTCAAGGACCCAAGAATTCGAATGGTAAAGGAAAGAAAAGGAAAGAGAAGCCCAAATTCGAGCCTACCAAGCAAAGAGATAAAGGCAAGCAACCAGAAGCACCATCCGGTTCGAGGAACAAGCAGAAGGGTAAAGAGGGAAAGGAAAAATCTAAATGTTCATATTGAAACCGTAGCTTTCATACTGAAAGTTCATGCATGAAGAAAACAATAGATCAAATGTCCCTCCTTTTGGAAAAGAATAACATATGTCTTCTCGACGGTGCACGAAAGAAGGATAGAAATGATGATCATGAAAGAGGTCAAGCACTCATGGCAACTGTTTCGAAACCCACCACTCTACTGATAGATTCTGGTGCCCCGAATCATATGGCTACAAACATTGACTCCTTCTCTTCATTCGATCCAAGCAGCTCCATCCCCATCCATTTGGGAGATGACTAAAAAATTTCTTCGAAGGGCAAAGGTACCATCCATGTAGAACATGGAAGCTTCCAGAATGTTCTCTATGTGCCTTCCATGGATTCAAATCTACTTTCTGTGTATCAAATGACACACACTGGTGAACCGAAGAAAGTTACATTCATCCCTAACAATGTCAAAATTTCTGATATCAAAAGTGGAAGACTTATTGCAGTCGTAAAGGCAAACCACACTGCAAAATACTATGAGTTTTCTCACTTTGTGCCGCTTGAAAATCCCACTTCTCTCCTCACTCATGGAAAAGAGGTTAGTAGGATTTGGCATGAAAGGTTTGGACACCTTAATTACAAGTATTTTCTGCTGCTACAACAGAAATCCATGGTAGATGGTATTCCACAACTCCATTCCTCGAAGGGAATTTGCCCCGGTTGCATTGTTGGGAAGCACCCCAAGCACAGGTTCAACCACAGCAAAGCTAGCAGAGCTTCCACCATTTTGGGCCTCATACATCTAATATCATTGGTCCACTGCCAAATATGTCCATGAATGGTTCAAGGTATGTTTTGACATTCATCGACGACTTTTCCCGCTTTACTTGGGTATTTTTTCTCAAAAACAAGTCAGAAGTGCTTGGAAAATTCAAGGATTTTAAGGCTTCTGTTGAGACTGCCACTGAGAGCAAGATCAAATCTCTTAGATTTGATAATGGCAGAGAATATATCAAGACTGAATTTCTACAACTTTGTGCCGAAAGCGTAATTCAGATCCAACATACAGTTCCCTACACACCCTAGCAGAACGGTGTAGCGGAAAGGAAGAATCGGTCACTGAAAGAGATGGCTACCTGCATGCTTGAGTCAAAAGGTTTGGCTGCAACTATTTGGGCTGAATCCATTAATGTTTCTGCATATATTTAGAACCGAGTTCCACATTCATCTGTGAAAGGTAAAACTCCTTTCGAAGCATTCTTTGGTTGCAAACCGGATGTGTCCAATTGGAGGGTTTTAGGCTCCATTACATGGGCTAGAATTCCTTTTGATAAGAGAAAGTCTTTGGATCCACAAAGTATTGAATGTATCCTGATAGGATATGGGGAAGAATCAAAATCATATAAAATCATGAATATCAGATCCAAAAAGGTATTCATAGAGCGAAGTGTGAAGTTTGAAGAATTGCTGCCAGATCTGAAACTAGTTGAGGAAAACACTGCCAATCTGCACCCTCCACAAGGAGAAGATTCAAGTGAGTGTGAAGAAAGCATTGGATATGATATCTCTGATATTATATCAGAATTTTATGGCCATGACATATCAGGTTCGGAATCAGACCATAATGATCCTCCTCAGTTACCAAAGTGGGCCCAAAACACTCTACAATCTGCTGCTTCAAACATTGGAAATCCTGCTGATCCAAGGAGAACAAGAGCAGACTATCAAAGAGAAGGTATGGCTCTTTCTTTTTTCTGATCCATTATTATCTGAGAAATTTTATTTGATGATTGGTTCAGATCCCAAATCATACTATCATGTCCACCGAGATCCACGATGGCAAACCGCCATGGATGAAGAGTACAGTTCTCTTCAAAAGAACAATACATGGGAGCTAGTTTCTCTTCCACCTGGAAGAAAATTAGTTCAATGCAAGTGGATCTACCACACAAAGGTTGCTGCTAATGGCTCTATCAGCAAATACAAAGCTAGTTTGGTGGAAAAAAATTTCTCCCAAGTCCAAGGTGTGGACTACACTGAGACTTTTGCACCGGTTGCAAAGATGGATTCCATCCGCCTAGTTTTGGCCATTTTTGCATCCAAGCACTGGGAAGTGCACCACATGGATGTGAATAGTGCTTTTCTACATGGAGACCTTGATGAGGAGGTATATATGAAACAAATAGAAGGATACATATCAGATCCATCATTAGTTTGTAGATTGAAGAAATTTTTGTATGGATTGAAACAGGCCCCAAGAGCTTGGTACGCAAAGATGGACTCCTTCCTTCTTTCTCAGAATTTCAAAAGATGCAAATATGATCCTAATGTGTACCTACAGAAATTTAAAGGTAATTTTTTTATTGTGGTTTTATATGTTGATGATCTTCTCATTATTGGTAGCACTCTCCTTACAATTAACAAGCTGAAAACCGCTTTAAATCTAACTTTTGATATGAGTGATTTGGGCTTGCTTAAGCAATTTTTGGGCTTGGAGATAGCTCAAAACTTTGATGGGATCACATTATCTCAGCAAAATTATGCTAAATACCTGCTATTAAATTTTAATATGGCAGAATTTAAGGCTGCTCCATTTCCATTCCTCTCAGGAATTAGTCTTGAAGAGGGAAATACTACACCGCTTGCAGATTGCACTATGTATCGACAGTTGATTGGTTCACTACTCTACTTGACACACTCAAGGCCTGATATATCTTATGCCGTGAGTGTTGTATCAAGGTATATGCAGTAGTCCCATGAGCTTCATTGGCGGGCAGCCAAGCGGATCTTACAGTATGTGCAAGGTACGAAACATTTTGGCAAACATTATGCTGCAGATTCTGAGCTAGATTTCATTGGTTTTACTGATTCAGATTGGGCAGGTGAGAGCATAGATCGAAAGTCCACTTCCGGATATGTTTTCATGATTGGACATGGGCCTATTTGCTGGTCAAGAAAAAAGCAGGCAGCCATTGCACTTTCTTCAGCAGAGGCAGAGTATCGAGGGGCAGTAAATGCCTGCATTCAGGCAGTTTGGTTGCAGGGTATTCTTTCCGAGTTTGATTTTGGTAGCACTACTTCGACTGTCCTATTTTGTGACAATCAAAATGCTATTAAGATCTCCACCGATCCAGTTCAGCGGCAGAGGACCAAACACATTAAGATTCATATGCACTACATTCGAGAGTTGGTGCATGATCACACCATCATTCTACAATATTGCCCTATCGATGAGCAAATTGCAGACATCTTCACCAAGAGCTTCACTGAGAAGAAGTTCTCTTACCTCTGTTCACTGTTGGGGGTGAGTTCCATCATGTTGGAGATAGTTAGATCCATTTTTATGTTTAGCTTGAGGGGGGGCTTTCTTCCCACTGGGTTTTCCCTCCTTCCTCACTTAGCTTATTTCACCATTTTTTGGATTATTGTATTGGGGTGATCTTTGGTCTCAATAATGAGGGCCCTACATTTTATTTTTTACATCATAGTATAGCTTGAGGGGGGGTGTTAGGATATCTCATCATTCACTTATGTACTTTTCATGCATTTTGCATGCATGTATGCATTCTTCATACATGCATGCATCTGCATGCTGCCCAGTCATCAGTATGGTACCTCCAGCACCTAGTCCTTAGTCTCCCAGCACTCGGGAGCTACTTTCCACTCAGTTTAATCCCTCCTAGCCTGTCATGTGCCCAGTTCTCACCTTCCACTGAAGAAGGGTGCCTTTCTCACCTACCAGTCCAGTTACACTTTAGTTATCACTTTGATTTACCTCCGATTGACCCATAACTGATGTTATCACTCCGATTGACCTCCGATGAGACATGACTGACAGTTTTGAGTGTAGTTAACTCCTCATGCTCCCTCCACTGAGCCTCCATCCCTAGATTAGTGCCACTTACCATCAGTTACACTTATTACACTTAGTTAGACTCAGTTTGACACCTGTTTGATAGTGACTTGTGCATTGATGACCACCATTGATTGATGATGAGGACTCCTAGTTGGAGCCAAGCTATGCCATTCAGTTAATTCGAATGACCTCCTTGGTTAATTCGAATTTCTCACTCATTGTGACAGTATTGTATTGTATTTTCACCCTTATTGGGATAATAGAGCACTGATGCATGCCTTTGCACAGCTTACACCATATTTTCTGAGTTTCATCTATTGTGATTGATTTACTTGTTCATTAGATCTACTGTGACTAATTTTACAATCTCACTAATCCAAGCTTTCTCACTACTATCATTGAACCTAAACCACCATCAATAGGGGCATGGTCAAATCTGGTTGGGGGTTTTTGGTCATCTCAGATGGGATCCCCACCTTGTTCCCTATATTTTCTCAAGGTTGTTGTTGAAAATACCTTTCCTTTGAAGTACTTACCAAGTTTAAAGTATTAATGGTATATGAGGTATTCAATTTTTTTAACATAATACAAATTCAATTATGGGTAGCCAAATTTACTTGTAGCAAAATATCACCTAATCCCTACTCTTCATAAAAAATGGATTGTTTTCTTTTGGGTGGCCATCTTTTCAATGCCATGGAAATTTTTTTATCAATATAATCATTAGAAGTATATAATAATCATCGTTAAAAATTGAAAAACACAAAAAATGCTTATTCGATGTGGAGTTGACGATGGTTTTCTCACTATACCAAAACAAGTAAATGGGTGAATGGTACATCAATTTAGTGACGTTAGTGATGTTAGATCAAGAATGTTTCTTAGCGATGTTTATCAAAGCCAAACCTAGAAAGAAATTCTCAATTCACATTTTTAAATTGGATTTCAACTTAATTTAAAAAAATCAAATATCAGTTCAAAAATTGAATTTCAACCCCAAATGTAGTAATGGTAACCCCGCTTACCAATGTGACTCACATAAATAGATACATTGCGTAAGGAATTCCCATACACTCCGAATCGCATTGATTAGCTCTTTTTTTTTTAAATTTCTAAATTAGCAATGCACTCAATATATACAAATGCACCTTAACCAGTGCCTCCATATATCTCAAAGAACACCGACATATCTGGCCCCACACACAAAATCATGAACGGTGAATTTATCATGATGGTATGCACTTCATGTAGTGCATATATATCAAACTAGCACATCCACATCAATACAAGTGGACAAAGAACATCGATAGTTTCATTGTCTAGATCGAAATTGGACGGACGAAGGTATATTCGAGCTATGAGATTGGCATGTGTTTGGAGGTTGCTATTGCTATACCATGAGAGGCGAAGATATGTGTGAAGGCAAGGCATTTAATTTTTGAAAAAATTAGATAATTTTTCTAAATTTGGTTTGTAAAGACTATAATTTCAGATTCAAAGAAATTGTGTGTCCTTATTATTGTAAAAAATTGAAAATAATTTTAAAAAAACTTATTTTTTTTTCAAATTAATGCAAACGATGACTTAAAAAATAAATAAATATTATAAAAACTATAAAAAATCAAGAACTTTATTATTATTTCCCGATTTCGAAAAACTGGAAAACCCTAATTGAACTATTATTATTATACAAATTATTAAAGAACTTAAATTATTTATTATTAGAGTCGAGGTTATGACAAACCAAAAAACCGTCTTCGTTTTTTTTGTGACATTATTTAAAAACTAGTAAAGCTATGAGCATATCAGACATTGCATGAAACCTTTCACTCAAATTTCCATGGCGATTCTCTTTGAACTCAATTTGTTTCTCTAACCTATTTTTAGTTTCCTAATTTCCTTATTCTTCCTTCCACTAGTTTTCTAGAAGATCCGGCACTATAAAAACCTCCCATGAGAGACTGTTGAGGTTTTTGTAAATTGATGCACTCAAATGGTCACTTTGCTAGATACCCCATCCCTACATTTCCCACAAATAATTTAGTCGATTATCGCATCTACCTCTATTATGAACAAGTACTAAGATGGTTTCAAGACTAGATGTTAACAATCTGACAACTTTATTGGTGGATGATGGAGATTAAAATGGGACATGAGGATTGGGAGTATCTCCACCATCTAATCTAGCATCCTCCATTCATTTCCAAAATAAAAATTCCTATTGGTATTAAAAATGCACTATAGGGCCACATGTGTATGACATATTTATACATTTTACTGGTAAATTTATAATAGTAGGAAGCATTGTTAATAATGTTTCCGAATATTATAAAGTGCACTAGAAAACCATGAGGATTTTTTAATTTCCCCGCTTACCAATGCACTTTTAAAACAAGAATGTGCTGGAGATGGTGCAAGCTATTAACATGTTGGCTATAGTGCACCCTATAAATTCATAGAGAACACTGCATTTTTCATTTAAGCTGATTGGCTTGAACACTAGGCATTTTTTTTTTAAATGGAAAATAAAAAGTAAATTTTGAATTATAATTCGCTAAAATGTAAATGACGAGGTAACAAGCACTTTTCTCATTGTCTTGTTCAAAGCCAAGGAGGCATGGTTTGCATGTAGACAATTGAAGAACTTATGGGACCAATTTCTAAAATTGAAATCCACAAGTGAATTGAAGGAAGGGAGGAATGTGACAACGCAATAGAATCAATGATGGAGTGGTATTAAAATGAGGTTATGCACTAGTCTTTTATGGTATCAAGCATTAAAATCAATCTACAAATGAATTTATCATTCAATAATTTTTTTAAACCCTACCTCAATGCACTAGACCTTATGGCGCACTAGTGTGTTTTTAATACTAAAGTGCATTGTATAATCAATTTAAAAGACCTATCCCTATGTGTTATTTGGATAAATTCCCTGGTGCAGTTTGACATCCAAACACACCAGGATGTTTGCGGAAATTTAAAAAAAAACTATATTTGATTTTCAATAGTCAGAATTGACAATGCACCTTATATGCATATGCACTAATGTGTTTCTTGGCACTAAATTCCCAGTGTATATTTATAATTTTATTAAAATTAAATACATATATTATATTATTAAATATTTGAGCCTACACCAATGTTGTATGGATTTAGACGCATCGGTGCACTATCTCATATCCAATGCACCTGTGTAGCTGTATGAACATTTATATTTAGTGCATCACGTATGAATATGCACTATTGCGTGTATATCCATTTAACACAATGTTCAGTTTTAAAAAATTAATAAATATAAGAACCTATATTTATTAAGAAGTATTTGATAGGAAAGGGTGATAGGTGCAGGGGGTTTGAATTAATCATGGAGGAAGCACGTACTGCTCTTATGCACGGGGAATTGGCCTCATGAGAAAAAAACTAGCAAACGATTATTCCTCCCTTCTAGGACTATTCTCCTTCTTCAATATCAAGTCAAGAAAGTAATGATTCTTGGTGATTCCCTCTTTGTCATAAACAAAGTCTAAAACAAGGCCATTAAGGAAGGAACTCTTCTTAGTAGAATTTTGCAAAGAATTATCTGGAATATGGATCAATTTTGTGAGGTTCAAATCTTTCACATCAAGCATGTTAACAACAGATTTGCAGATAGCAAAGCTATTGAAGCTTTGTATTTGGAAAAGGGGACCCACATAAAAATTGGGTACCCCTCGAGATGGTTTGGATACCATAGTATTAATATGCAATGATACACCTTCATATTTAACCTCATTAGTCATAATTGAAAGCATGTGCAATGCCATAACGAGTGGAATTCTATAGGAAGGATTAAGTATGCATCCATGGTATATTTAATGCAGCGTATGGGTCCTTTGGCACTCCCTCATGCATCGAGTGGCTTCAATCCTTATTCATTCATTACTTGGGTACTATCCTTTATGGAATCTTCTAGTGATTTATTTGTCTGTGGTGGGATAATTTAGTTGGGAATGATATGGGAAGGAGATTGCAGATGGGAGGTAGAGATTGTGGTTTAGGTCAGCGTGTTCTCAAGTCACAAGTTCTCTCCTTTTGATAGAGGTAAGGTCATCTACCCATTTTTTGTTGTGTACAATTTTGAGTCTGAGTGGCTTTATTAAATGAGTTTTCAATATGCATCCATGGTATATTTAATGCAGCGTATGGGTCCTTTGGCACTCCCTCATGCATCGAGTGGCTTCAATCCTTATTCATTCAGTACTTGGGTACTATCCTTTATGGAATCTTCTAGTGATTTCTTTGTCTGTGGTGGGATAATTTAGTTGGGAATGATATGGGAAGGAGATTGCAGATGGGAGGTAGAGATTGTGGTTTAGGTCAGCGTGTTCTCAAGTCACGAGTTCTCTCCTTTTGATAGAGGTAAGGTCGTCTACCCATTTTTTGTTGTGTACAATTTTGAGTCTGAGTGCTTTTATTAAATGAGTTTTCCATAGTGCAGATTATTTCTCAATGCAAGAGTTGTTATTCTTTGTTGCAGCTTGAGTGATATATTGTTGAAGTGTTTAGTTGAGAAAGGTGATTGTATTTGTGTTTCTAGTTTGAAAAATAGTGGGTCTTTGTTTATTGATACTCTTAGAGAACGTTCCTTTTGTTCCCACATGGCTAATCCTTTGGATCCCCCCTCGTTGATGTTGAAAATGATGTCAATATCAATAAGACATTGAGAAAATTGGAATCCCAGATAGAAGGAGTGAAACAATCCCTTGAATATTACAGTTTGCAATTGGAAAAATTAGGAAAGAAACAGAAAGCCATTGTGGATGAATTAAATGACTAGATCTATAAATTTGAAAAATTTGCCAGAGAAATAGAAATGCATTTCCATATCATCCTCAATTTCACTAGTGGGTCTTATTCAGCTATAGGGAAACCTTGGGTTTCCATTGGCTCTGTTAAGTATCGCCAAGAAGAGGAAACTATAGTCCAACAAAATGGTATACTCATAATTGAACAACAACATTCTCCAGTCTACATTGACCCGGAACAAGAGGATGTCCTACTGGAGGAAAATTGTAGTGGTTATCAGTTTGGATAATGATGTTTATTCTTAATGGTTCATACTTGTATTTTTCTCCTTAAACAATATGTTATACATAATAGTTTTAGAAATGATAAGAAGAATCTTGGAGATAGTTGGTCAAGAGGCCTCTTAAAAACTTTTTGTTTGAAAGCCCAAATCAAAAGATATTTTTGTAATTTTGTAAATTTGGACTTTTATGTACTTCTTTAGGATGTTTGGATCTTTCAAAAACTCTTTTAGTGCAAATTGATACACATTCCAGTTAAAAACAATAAGTAACTAACATGAGCCGGTGCATTGTACATCGTAACACCTTGGTGCATTATGACATGTTAGACACACCAATGGGTGATTTCATAAATAAAAATAAAGATATTATTTCTTCCAAGGATGGGGTATTTTGACATTCATTGCTTGTGATATTTCGGTGCATCGTTGCATACTATATGTTATTGCACTGATGCGTTATTACAACTTAAGAGCACCAAAAGAAAACCTCTGCTAAAACCTCTAGTCTCCCACCTCCACTATAAATAAAGGGGACATTTTTCTGGGAGATCTACAAAAGCCTCCACTAAAAAATGTTTTCCTCGTCATGAGTGAGATTGCTAATCCATGAATTGAGTAGTTTTCCTTACATGAAGCCACCATACTTAGGGAGGGACATGCATGTCCAATTGAAATCCAAGAGACAAGACCATAAATTGGGAGAGCATCATTTCTTGCAAATCATGAAGAAGCTCAACATGATGTAGGAATGAGAATCTTAATGTCCTCTAAATGTGAATTATGATCAAGGGGCCATGAATCCTAAGAAAATAAGCATTTGCACCTAGAGAAAGTGTTGAACAATACCGAGGTGGAGGTGAAAACCTCAAAGAAGACCCTAGAATGGTAGTGTAATAGAGTTCTAGGTGGGTGTGGGATCCAAAAGGAACTAGAACCAAAAAATAAAACACAACCTAGTGCCATCAAAAATAAAGAATTTTGGGTGGGTGACTAAGCCAAAGAAGGAACCATAATCTAGTTGTAGATGAGGCCTTGATTGAAGGCTATGATACTAAATGATGAGATGCATAACATGCTAGATAAGAATGAGATTTACAAGCAGGAAAAATTAACAAACACTTTTTTCCAAAAACATATTTGTTATCCTTTATTTTGCGTGTAATATATTTATATGCTTTTACAAAGGATTGATATGGTGTTTATTTGACATAGTTAACCTTAACTGCCGAGCATTAAGAAAAACCAAAACTATGCAACACTCAAAGTTATTTGTGCATTTATTGACCTACAACTAACTATTAATATTAATTAATCATGATATGCTAGATGTGGCATATCAAGCAAAAGCAAATCCCACTCTAGGTGACATGGGCATTGATTATGCAAAATCCCAAGGACTAACACTAAACGAGGCATTCATTAACATCAACAACTATGGAAATCAATGTTTAACTTTTATAATAATATCACATGTCACCATGTTAGAAGGTTTGTGGATATCACCCACATCCTCCTTCAAACGATATGTAAAAATAGAAGTTGATGCTTATGTCTAACTCTAAAGCAAAGAAGAATCACATCTACATGCTTTAAAACTTTATAAATAGTAAATATTCTCATAAGGTATGACTACTTCTAAGTCAATGATAGTAAACATCCACGTGGAGTTACATTACCTTAATGTAATTACCATTGTCTTCATATTTCCTTTAATAGATTACCGCTCGTCATTTGAATGTTGTTTAAGAACATATTGTAGATCCAAAAAGATTGTGTTTCCTATAAAAAAGATATCACCTCCATGGTTGTGTAATACTTTTTTTTAACTAAAAATTACCAAGTCCTAATATTCACTAAGAATCAAGGAATAACCATAATAGAACCCTATAAATGAAATGGTTATATAATACTTGTAAATGACATGGTTTCATGGATAGTATCATTCATCTTTTTAAGAGGAATGCTAAATTAATAACTATTCTTAAAAATGTAACATTATTTTGTAAAATAGACAATATAAAAAATTCATTTTAAAAAATAAATATTCTACAAAAACTAATATAATCCATACAAAATAAAACCTCACATATAATGAATTCAAATTAAAAAAAAAAATCTAAATATAATCTTTCTTTAATTCTTCATAAAAATCAACCAAAATACAACCACACCCATAAAACACAATTATATATAATTGTCAATGAAAATTTCACATTAAATAACACAATTCAAGCACAAATGAAGTGCAAATTTCACATAGAAAGAGAGCTAAAAAAAGTACCTTCCATCTCATTTAATTAAAGAAAAGTAGGTATATTAGTTAAAAGAGTGAAAAAGTGACATTTAATTAAAGAAAAGTAGGTATATTAGTTAAAAGAGTAAAAAAGTGGCAAGGAGTTTATAGAAAAGAATGCAACATCAAGATTTTGAAAAAAATAGGATATATATACAATATAAAAAATCAATTTACACAACAACAAAGAAAACTCTTAGGGAAAAAATCAATAACGTTGAAAATTTTGGATACGTTTGGTGAAGTTTTTGTATATAATTTTATTAAAAAGACATGACTTGTTGGAGAGTGCACGCGCCTAACATTTATCAAACTAACTTTATCACACTTTTGCGCAGAACCAACACCGACCTCTTGGTGTGCTGTCATTTCTCGTTTCAAATACAGAGTGTCATTGTTCTTATGTCAACATCTTATTTAATATATCAACCTCCAATCATGTGCACCATCTCATTCCCACATAATCCCATGTTACCAAATAAAGTCAAATGATTTTGAACAATTGGGAGGATTGGTCTATCATCAAATTTAGTACCTTCTTTTGTTGTTGATAATTTTAGGTAAATATTTGGAGTATTTCTCCATTATGTATGGATGTAAATATTTGGAGTATTTCTCCATTATGTATGGATGTAAATAGTTCCTATGTAGTGATCAAATTTGATCAAATCAATATTTTTTCAAAAATTAATTTTGTCAATTTTTTTTTACGTATTTCACCATGATTTATACATGGTAAATGTCAATCCTAATAACGGAACCAAACCACTAAAAATCAGGACAGTCAAACCTGTTGCCTCCCCAAATTTTGGAAGAAAAATCTCACATCTAATTCATAATTTCCTAAACTAAGCTTGACCATATTAATATTAATGTAAATAATCAATTTAAATTGATTAAAAATACATTTAATTAATTTGTTTTTAAGTTTTTAAAGTCATTTCTCACCTTTCTTTGTTGTGTTGGAGGTTGACTTAGTAATTGCTTTATTAATAACGTTTGATTGGTTTAATTAAGGAATATATTACCTTTGTTCTTTGTTTGTTGTTTTGGAGGTTGAATCACTTCATTTATAAATGTTTTTTAGTTTTTTGCAATTTGTTTGTGAGATTCAATTTTGTATAATGGTTTTCGAATTTAAATCATAATAATATTTTATATTATTTTAATAGTATGTAGGGTAAATTCGAAATTATTCATGGTATAAGGCTAAATCAATAACAAGGTTTGAATTCATTATAACAATATACTTATTATAAATTCAATATATCACTTAGGATGGAATAATATTCCATTAAACAATCACTTGAACTACACTCACTTAACACTTAGAATATAAATCATTTATTCATCTTTAACAATTAAATTAATATAATTGTATGCATCATAAAATTATTCACAATAATTTCATCTTTGTTATATTATATTCCTGAGATAATTATTTTTATTTTATTTTATTACTATTAAAATTATACATTTCAATTAATTAAACTATAAAACAACATGCAACTAGGATTTTCATTCTAACTAGTTGTACATCAAACCATATATCCACTTAACCATAGCAGAATACACTATGTAACATCAAATAATATTAATTAGACAACATAGTTTATACCTATATTTTCTTCTATAACTAAAATTAAGAAGTTGAATACTTGTACATTAACATTTTTTTAACTAGGGGAATCAACAATTAGAGCGAGGCTCGTACTCGTGTGACACATGGTTGATTCACGTATGCTACCACTATACCTTTAGGTGTACCCACACAACCCCCAAGCATGAGGCATGAGCTAGCCGAGGTTTGAACCTGTAACACCACAAGAAGTACCTTAACAATGCACTCTATCACCACTTGGTCTGCACCTCTAGGGGCAAATACTTGTACATTAACTTAAGTTTAGTATTTTACTCTAAATTGGAGAATTAGTGTTAGGCACATTAGAATTCAGTACTAGATTTCGCTTGTTTAGATTTTGGAATTTAAAATAAGATATTTTTTTAAGAAGTTTGAATTTTCAACGTTGTTTATTTAAATATAATATGTTATTATATTGTTGATTGGATCTACTTTAGGTGGTTAAAAAGAGAAATTGTTGTCTTCTTCATTCACTCAAATTAGAATTTTGTTGGTCACATGTTTACTTTTCGTTATTTATTGATAATTGAAGTTGGTAAAATACCATCAATCTCATCGATCTCAACTTCACTTAAATACTTGCAAGGTAAAATAAAATATTATGTTGGGCCTAGTGTTTTCAAGGTACCATTTTTGGGTGAAAAAAATTTTGGTGTGGACAAATTAGAGGAAATTTGAGGTCTAAAATGGGTCTCCTAACGAAAAATAATGAAATAATAGTTAAAATAATAAAATAATATTTATTAATTTTGGAGGAAGAAAGAAAAAAAACTACTTTTTTTTGTTTGTATTTTCAACACATCTCCCTCTGTTTTTACTCAAATTTTGAGCGGGGCACTCATTGGATGCAGAATTAAATTTCGCATCCAAGGAGTACCCACACTACATACTTTTGACAGACCCCGCTGCCCCAAAAACAAGAAATACCTGAAAATGTGATGATGTCATGATGTGTGTTTTTACTCAAATTTCGAGCGGGAGCACTCGTTGGATGTGGAATACACTACATACTTTTGACAGACCCCGCTATCCCAAAACAGGAAATACTTGAAAAACGTGATGATGATGTCCGCTCGAAATTTGAGTAAAAACACAGGGAGATATGTTGAAAATACGAACAAAAAAAGTAGTTCTTTTTATGACAAATATCTCAAGACAACCATTATGGTTGACTCATTTTATTGAAATTCTATTGGTTCTTGAATTCCAACTCATTAAAAAATTATGTTTGGCTCGTTTTCTTATAAGGCCCGTTTTAGACCTCAAATTTCCTCTAATTGAAGACAAGACATAAGTGGTTCGGTGAAGTGGTCAACTACGATGAAGCAACCAAGAATTTGGGAAAAACGGTTATGTTGAACAAGTCAAATGGTCGGATTTGAGTGTTAGTTAGAAATGGTCCACATTGTAATAATGAGTTGGTTAGTAAGTTAGAGGGTTAGTGGGAGCGGGGCAAGATAACTATGCCCTATAAATATGTAATAAGGGAAGATTTTTAGGTTGGTTTGAGTTGGTTACAGAGGATTACTAGCTTTTGTTACTATCAAGTCGATGCTGTAAGAGCATATTTTGAGTCTGTAATGAAGCATTATGCCATATCTGTTGAAGTTATTTTGGAGAAGTCGAATCGCTGATCTGCAGGTTGTGTGCACTGACCCCTTGTATGTCATGAAGAAATATGGGTTCTGTCGAAGTGATGAATGTGTCGAAGCTTTGATTTTGTCATTGTTCGAGATTGGTCTATGTTATTAGGTTGTAATATGAATGTATCGCATGTCGAGCTATTCCCCTTTCATACTACAGAAATATGGTTCCTGTGGTCTCCATAGGTACTTCGGGTGAGACTTCATCTACTCTGCAAGTGTTTCCGAAAGGGATTGTACCCTTTCGGGATGGTATATGTAGTAGTAGTGTTTGTTGGTATTTTGTTGAATGTTTGAACCCTGGTTGAAGTAAAAGTGTGCCAACAAATGGTTCTATTTACGGGACCTGGATTTGCGTGAAGGGGGATTAATGTTGTGGCATCCGACTAAACTGGAGATCAAGAATTGGGTAGATCAACAATTGAAAGAATTCGGAACATAATAGAACAACCATCCACGATTGGACGACGAAGGTTGGTTAGACAAGTACATTTTTACCGATATTCATGAGGTCTTCTTTGGTGAGTTCCTTGTGATATTGCATGAATGGTTAGCAAGGCTGACTAAGCAGAAGACAAATTTCCAAGGAGGTGAGCCTTGACGTTGGATGCTAGCGTTGATACAACGATTAAAAGGCGTGAACAATAAGATTTCATGTGCAATAGATTATTGGATGGATAGTGTAGTGGAGGGGTACATTACCGAATTTGTTGTTGACACTATTAAGTCATATAGTGCAGCAGAACGTGAGTTATTTGAAGGTCTGCATGGTAAGTACCTCAAGTCATTGAACCTATCGATCATGAAGCTACTTTCTGAAAAGGGTGTGATGCAAATGGAATTTGACGAGTAGAACGATTGTGCACGGTGGGAATGGATATGGCATGGAGGAAGGGTTGGACGGATAAACGAGATGAGCTAAAATGATAAGGGGAGAATAAATTGAACTAGACGAAGAGTGTGGATTTTTGCGGAGTGGGAGACGGTTTCGGTCGAAAAAGAGGAGGAGAACTGCGACAATAAAGAAAGTTTGCAGTGTGACTGAAAGAAGAGACTACGAACCAATACCACAGCTTGACGAGGATTCTATTGACGAGGAAGATGATTGCCAGCTCATTTTCAAGGATGAAGAAGGATCTGCAAAACCATTCCAGACCTGAGGCTATGACATACCCACTACCCCGCGTACATCCCAAGAGACTAAGGTAAGACCTAGTAATTATTCACATTTCTTTCAATCTAGTCAGACTAGTGGCAATAGTCAGAATAATACTTGGACGAGTGGGAATGCTCCAAGTAGTGGTCCATTAGTAGTGAATCGGCCAAGACCCCAAAGGCCCAGAATGACTGGGGATGACATGAAGTTTCCTATTTTCAATGGGAATGGATCTAAAGACCCAAAACAACACTGGTTTTTATGCAATGCAGTTTGGACTGTAAAAAAAGTACAAGATGACAACGTCAAGTTAGCACAGTTGATCACGACCTTTAGGGGTCACACCTTAAACTGGTTTATGAAAATTTCCAAAGTTATTGGCACTCAACCTACGAATACCTTAGCAGAGGGCAAGGAGGGATTGAAGACTGAATTCAAGAAGCCGAAGTTTGAATCTTAGTTGATTACCTAATTGAAGGAGATCAAGCAAGCCCCGAATGAGTCTGTTTGGGAATTTGACTAGCGATTTAAAACTTTAATGGATCGTGCAAGATTTCTGATGAATGATTTATAGCACAAGGAATGGTTCATTGCTGCGTTACTACCCCATATTAGAGTCCCACTCATGCAACATAATATTCCGACGCAAACAGAAGCCTTGGAGTTGGCTATGAAGTTAGAAGCATCACATGTCTGAGAGACTGGAGCTGGTATGGCTCAAATCCAGACACAATTAGCAACCTTGTCTATTCAGATTCAAGATATCAAGAAAGGTAAAGAAAAGCGAGAAGACGTATGGTGCACTAGATTCAAGGAGGATGAACATTCTAAAGATCAGTGTACAACGTTTCATGATTATCTCAGTGTTGGTAATCCGAGTCCATTAAATCTTGATGTATGGTGTAGAATTTGTTAGACTAAAGGACATCGACCGGAAGAATGCTACTTATTACAGAAGATCGTGAGTACTCCTCATAATTTATAGTGTAAGTTCTGTCGCTCCGTCAGACATGATGAGAAAAATTGTCGAGCATATCAGTAGCTCACTCAGCGCACTACAGACACATTTCTTATGAAGGGAGAAGGTCAAGATGAGAGAAACGATGAAAAATTCAATCAACCACGAGGTGGATTCAGAGCCCGCGGACGAGGAGTATTTGGTCGGGGTAGAGGACAAGTCATATGTTATAATTGTCATACACCTAGACATTATGCTTGAGAGTGTTTGCATCCTTCCACAACTTGCACTTATTGTGGAGCACTAGATCATACCATTGAAGACTATATGTAACGTATAGATAAATGGCAGGAAAAGCAAAATAAAAACCAGAACCAGAATCAAAATCAAAATGTACAGAATATTTTAGCATAACTGTGACCGAACCATCCTACTGTTGCTATAGTAACAAGAGGTGGAGCTACTACGAGTAGAGATAAGACAGATCTAAGAGTGAGACTAGTATCCCAGAAGCCACCACAGTTTGATGTTCAGAAGGAAAATGGCATATGCTTTGAATCTCGTAACAAATTTATGAACGGTATGTCGATATCCTACCTGCCACCCATTGTTGAAGAAGGACTTGTATATGACATGCCACCTCGCTTCGACGGGTTTGCACTAAAGAAAGATCTAGGAAAGGTAAGTGCTCTCCATTCTTTCCTAAAAAGTTGCTTAGATTTGGTTAAAGATGAAAATGCATTAAGGTAATTAAAAAAGTTATATGGTGAGTCTAAGGAAGAAGTAAGATCCAAAAGGGTTGTCAATCATGTTCAGAAAGTGATCAAGATTGGTCGGGAACTGTGACTTAACACACAAATTGGTGACTACAACATGGATTTTGTTATCTTAGATTTGGGTTTAGATGTGAACATCCTGACCAAACAAACATGGGAAAATATGGGTAATCCAAAACTAGTATGGTTTCCTATTCAGTTATAGTTGGCCAATCAACAAAAAGTTATACCATTTGATATAATGGTTGGGGTCCATGTCGAAGTGGAGGGACTGCGAACATTTGCAGAATTCGAAGGGATAGAAATTGTCGATGACACTAATCCGCATCCTGTAATGTTGGGGATTGATTAGGAAATCCATAATCATACCATTAACAACTTTAAGAATATAATAGTAACATTTGAGAATGAATATATTAAGTTGTCGCACCTCTAGATCTACTGGAAGGACAAAGGTATGTCAAACCAGTCAAAGGAGATTATGATGCTCAAGATCTAGACAACATCTATAATGTATCCTCTAGGATAAATAACTATATCAATCCTATAACAGATGGTATGCTCATTTGGCAGAGTGTTATTTCTTGTTCATATGATTCTGGTGAAGCTCTGGAGAACTGGAAGAACGGGTTGCATGAAGTATCAATGCGAAGGTGTGCCCATGTGACAAACTCACTCTGTTGGTTTGGAACAAAGGTATGTAATATTCATACTTATGAATGTTTTCCTAATGTGGAAAAGTTTATTGATGAATTTGAATATAGTGTACTTGAACAACAACACTTATTAGCGCCGTAGGTTTCTCTAAAAGCCACTCCTGCGAGGTGGTGGGATACACATAAGCAAACTATAACTGATTGATCACAGTGTCGAAGATATTTACAAATTTGTTTTGGTGAAGGAATTCCCTATATTGGTGAGAAATATTATACTGGGTTGACTAACACTGCTGATCATTTATCCACGTGTAGTATAATTTGGCAAAATATACCCAAGAAAGAGTGGGTACATATGTTCATTCATACACTTAACACTATACCAAGGAATTGATATACGTCGATGGAATTGCGACAAGGAACTGCAGATTAGGACGCTATGACAATGAGCTTCAAATAGACATTTAACTATGAGGATGAAAGTCCTACGATAAATGCGGCTCTCCAAATTATCAAGGAATTTTTTTTTGAAGAAATTTCAGGGCCAGTGTCTAATCTGCCACAATGGACTGCGACAATGGAGAAAATGATGGAGTGTTACAACATCAGTGGATGACCAGAGGATGATGATCCGAGGGATATAAATATTACATAAAATGAAGGAATTTGTGACCTGAGATTACATCTGAAAATTTTCTAAATTCGTTGAAGATAAAAAAAGGTAAATATAGGCTCTCTTGAAAATCCAAAGTTTGCAAATATAAGATATTACTGGGATGATGAAACAGTGGGAAATATACTAACCTCTTGCATGAATTTCAAGACTTGTTTCCTACTAAGTTTTCAGAAATGAAAGGTATTGATGGAGACTTGGGTGAAATGAAAATCACATTGAAACCTGGCGCCAAGCCAATTTGCAAATATAAGATATTACTGGGATGATGAAACGGTGGGAAATATACTGACCTCTTGCATGAATTTCAAGACTTGTTTTCCTACTAAGTTTTCAGAAATGAAAGGTATTGATGGAGACTTGGGTGAAATGAAAATCACACTGAAACCTGGCGCCAAGCCAGTTTGCAAATACATGATATTACTGGGATGATGAAACGGTGGGAAATATACTAACCTCTTGCATAAATTTCAAGACTTGTTTCCTACTAAGATTTCAGAAATGAAAGGTATTGATGGAGACTTGGGTTAAATGAAAATCACACTAAAACCTGGCACCAAGCCAATTAAGCAAAGGTCTTACAGATTGAATCCATGATATAAGAAAAAAGTTAGAGAAGACCTCAATAGAATGCTTGATGCAGATCTCATTGAACCTGTTGAAGAATCAAAATGGATTAGTCCTATGGTAGTCCAAGACAAGAAGACTGGGGAGATTAGGATTTGTGTCGACTTGCGAAAGTTAAACGATGCGTGTCTACATGATCCTTTTCCAACTCCATTCACTGACAAACTGCTTAAGAGCATTGGTGGGAAGGAAGGCTATTCCTTCACAGATGGATTTTTGGGGTATCATCAAATCAAGATCGCTAAGGAGGATCGACATAAAACAAAATTTGTGACAGAATGGAGCTGCCTCCAGTACATGGTAATTCCTTTTGGCCTAAAGAAGTCCCCTACAATTTTTTCGCATGTAGTTGTCGCTGGATTTAAGGAATCATTCATAACTTTCTAGAAGTGTATTTTGATGACTGGACAGTATACAAGTTGCTCAAGAATCATATCAAAAATTTAAGGTTGATGTTAGAGTGTTGTAGACATTATCAAATCTCTTTGAATTTGAAGAAATGCATTTTATGTGCTCCATTTGGAATATTATTGGGACATGTAGTTTGCAAGCAAGGTTTGTTAGTGGATCCTGAAAATATTGTTATTATAGTTGATCTGCTTCCACCTACTTTAGTTCAACAATTGAGGTAAACTCTGGGTCACATAGGATATTACAAGAAATTTATCAATTCCTATGTTCAAATTACAACGCTAATGGAAAAATTACTCAAGAAGGATGCAAAGTTTCACTGGAACAAAGATTGCCAACAAAGTCTCAACACGTTAAAGGATAAAATGGTTACATCACCTATTCTGGTGTTTCCTAACTGGAAAAAAGAATTTCATGTTCATGTCGATGCTTCATCTATCGCTATGGGTGCGGTGCTATCTCATCCAGGTGAGGGTTCTATCGACCATCCTATTGCATTTTCCAGTAAGAAATTGTCCACTACAGAGAAAAATTATACTATGACAGAAAGGGAAGGACTTGTCATGGTGTATGCATTACAAAAGTTTAGGAATTATTTGTTAGGCGGTCATTTTAAGATGTTCACATACCACTATGCTTTGAAGTACCTATTCAACAAACCAGTGTTGGGGGGGAAGATTTCTCGATGGTTATTGTTGTTTCAGGAATATGGTTTTGAGATCATTGTCAAGCCTAGAAGGTTGAATACGGGCCTTGACCATTTTTCGAGGTTGGAAACAGCCGAATAATGAAATAGCTTAGAAGATAGTATCCCATATGCACATATATTTTCCGTAAGAATGGTCAATTACTACTTTCAATATATTGTGACATTTTTGTCCACAGGAGTAGCGCTAGAATGATACACGACTTCGCATGAGAAGCAATTGGTTTCCAAATCTGCAGACTACAAATTGATAATCATTCATTTGTATAAGTTAGGGATGGATGAAGTATTGCATCGCTGTGTTGTGGAGCACGATCAACCAATTATATTAGTTGAATCCCATGAAGGAGTGGCAGGTGGTCATTATGCAATAAAAACCACAACACAGAAGATGTTAAGAGCAGGATTATGGTGGTCGACCATTCATAGTGATGCTATAAAATATTGTCAAAACTGTGACGTACATCAAAGAGTTGGGAAATATTCCAGGAGAGACAAAATTCCATTGGTAACTCAGGTTACGCTGCAGGATTTTGACAAGTGGGCTATTGATTTTGTGGGACCTATTAACCTACCAAGGAAAAGGACTGGTGCGAGGTACATTATTACTACGAAAAATTATCTTACACAATGGTACAAATCCTGCACCAGTACGATATTGCATTGCTATGACCGTTGCACGATTTTTGTTTGAAAATGTCATCACTAGGTTTGGATGTCCTCGGGTTTTATTGAGTGATTAGGGTGCACATTTTGTTAATAAGACTATAAAATCTATTAGTGAAAAATTCCAGGTTTATCATCGGAAGAGTACTCGATACCATCCACAAGCAAATGTAAATGTCAAAGCATTCAATAAGATCCTGGAACATGAACTAAAAAAAGTGTGTAATGTGAACCGCGACGACTGGGACTTAAGGATTCCTGCAATTTTGTGGGCCTACAGAATGACATGTAATAGGTTGATAGGTCAAACACCTTTCAAGTTGGTGTATGGACAAGAGGTTGTAATTCCCATGGAGTATATTGTACCTAGTTTAAGAATCGTTTCTTTCACTGGCATGTATGATACTAGTGTTCTCAAAGAAAGGTTGGCACAGTTACTCCAGTTGGAAGAGGATATATTTGTCACAGGTTTTCATCAGCAAGTGAAAAAAGATGGAGAAAAAGCGTGGCATGATCACCATATTACTAAGAAGCACTTTCAGCGAGGATATCTAGTTCTTCTCTATGACAACAAATTTTTCAAACATCCTGGTAAGTTACGGATGCATTGGCTAGGGCCATATGTCATTAAATTTATAACATACGAAGGCACAATGTAGTTACAGAAATTAGACGGTGAATTCCTCCAAGGATTGGTGAATGGAAGATGGCTGAAGCCCTATAGGGACATACATGGTATGTCGAAGTGAAGATGTCTAATTCCATGCTTGTAAACAATAAAATTATTTTTTTGGAAAGTAACCCAAAGTTTATTTTATGTCATAGTTAGTTGTGTCGAAGTGTCTGTGTCGACGTACAGTTCTGTTGGAGCTTCATGGAAACCCCAAGTTATTAGCATGTCAAGGTTCTCTTGTCGGGGTCATTTTACAGAGGTTCTATTTGTTTTTCGTTCGGAAACCCCAACTTATTTTTGTGTTGCAGTTATAAGGGGAAGTTGGTGGTCTGTCACAGTATGATCTATAGAAGTTCCGGAATGGTCCACCAATTGAAGTTGTAGTTATTGCACATTTATTGCTACTTTTATGATGGGTTTAGTGGTGGCGCTAGTGGGATTTTTGTATTAATTGCTGAAAATACTGAAGTGTGTGAATAGATCCACCACTTCCCCCATCAACATTGGAAGATCGAGTACATTCAATTCATTTTGGGAATTATAGACGGATCACATACGGTAGTAAACTTAAAAATACTGCCCCTCCTTTGGCCGTTATTCATTGTGACTCGATCGACTGCAACATAGTGATCGAACCAGAGCCGAGCCTTAGCATATCGAGTGGAGAGTAAGTGCAGAATTTCTACAATGCAAGTCGATCTATCAGCTAGAAGTGAGGCTCATGGGTTTGTCAAAGAAGTTCCAATGCCAAGCTCTATTTTTGCTAGTCCCGACCAGCTGGAAGTTCTTTCTCCACAGATTCCTATTAATGTGGCGAGGAAAACATGTCATACAAACCGTCCGAATCCATAGCCAAGAACAAAGGCACGCCATGATGCAAGAGCATCTGTGTCGAGATTTGCATCTATGTTACCAGAGTATATCCCGCCATTGAACTTGAGGGAGAAACCAATAAAGTTGTTGAAGAATGCGTGGTACCAATTGAAGACCGTGTCAGTTCCAAAGGGCATCATGGTTCAAGGTGATATTTTAAGAACCATATAGAAGTTGTCATATGTCGACCACAATGTCACCAAGTTTCTTGAATTTAATTACACATAATACATGAGAGTTTTTGTTTCAACTGAAGGTCATCTAGTGGAACTGGAACCACAACAGTGGGCTCTTGGCGTGGCCAGAGCCGCTCTTTTACTATTATTTCTTCTTCACCATTTCGGTCACATTACGGAAGCGAACGCATGTGTAAAGCAAAAGTTACTTTGTCTGCACGAAGTATGCCTATGGTTGGAGACCAAGGTGTCAATATATACAGACCTAATTTCCAGGATTGAGGGCCTACCTAAGGTTGGGTTGGACCCGTCGCAGTATTTTGTCAGGAAAGAAAGAGATCGTGATATCGTAACCAGAATGAAGGATAAGTATAAATTGTCGAAGAGCAACAGAGGCTTCGACATGGCCTCATTTATTAGCGAACAGGATGTTCGGTTCGCTGCAAAGTTGTTAGCCAATAAGCTGCTTCATAAGGTTTGACCAAACCAAGTCACTGCTTATGTCATTGTTGCAGCAGAGCAGTGTGCCCAAGGTGTGCAAATGAATTGGGCCACATTTCTACGTAATGATTTTCTTGTGGATTGTGCAGATGCACAAGACAATGGCTCGCCATTCACATATTCATGGATGTTTTTATTGATTTCATTTGTCGGGTGGGAAGAGCCAACAAATTATTAGGTTATGCAACCAATCATCCCATTCCAAGTATTGTGGTATATGAACTTGTCATTTTTTGACATAAGGAGTCGCCAACAGGAAATAAATATCTCTTTATACATGCAGATGGAAGCATTGTGCTATTATGTGGTTCAGATACCATGCATCGACGAAGCTGTTGTGGAAAAATATCGTAGTGTGGTGAAGTTCAAGGCCGGGCCCTACCACATGTATGTGTAAGCAAGGAGAGACCCACACCAGTAGTGGTTAGTCAGTGAGTTAAAGTTGATTCATGAGGAAATGGACATTATGGTCCAAAAATGCCCGACATAATGGAAAGTACCCATTGAACTAACAAACATCTCACTAGATCCGTCACAACAAGAACAACGATGGGAAGGATCCTCAAGCCAGTAAAAAAAAACAAGTCAAATAATACACAACACACTAGAGGAGTGGGTGATGAGAAAGAGGATGAATATTCAAGTCAGAGCCCTAGTGATCCAGGTATGGGGGATAAGCAGAAAGATGGAACATTTGCGCAGGGAGGAAGGAAAAAGCAGAAAGCGCACAAGTTTGAGAATTCCCAAGCATTAACAAACGACAATACTAACATCATGTTCGACATCAGTTGGAGAGGAAAATCACAAGAAATCATAAGATAGGATGATCCAACTATTCACTGGCATCACAAATGTCCTGGATACATTGTGCCAAGAATTTAAAAGGATATGCATTTCGCCTCCGTCGCAGGTCACACCACCACGGGTCGAATTTGCGCAAGAATAAGAATTCCAGGACCAGGAAATTGCAACCTCTTTGATAGAGGGAGTAATTAAAATTTTTCCAAGAGCGCTAAGTTTTGATGAACCAGGCACAACTGTGCAGATTCCACCAACCGGGTATCTGGACTTAAAGTTATCTGCATTGCCACTTTATGTATTACATCAGTTACAAGGTATATAAAAATAAGTAAAGTCGAGGGAGAATTACCTATTGGATCTAATGAAGGGATATAAGAATTAGGAGGTTACGTTGAAGGACTTGAATGTTGAGCTTCAGTAGGACAAGGACCTGCTGCGAAAGGAAAAGGATAAATGTTAGAAGGTTGTTGAAGTCGCGTGCTCTACAGTACTGGAGGCTGAAATTATCGAAGAGATGACATCCGAGGAGAAGATAAAGTGGTTGGAATCTATTATCTTGATACATATATAAAAAGTACAATATTTAGAGGCCAAGCTTGTGCCGAGTACCCCACCTGAAGTATATGAGCAGCGACAGGAGATGGTTCTAGAAGCTATTCAAATCCTTCAGACAGCAGAAGCACAAAGCATGAAGATGTATGAGGAGTTGTCGCAATCATGGGCTACGTTATTTGAATATGCATAGTTATAGGAGGTCACTACCAGGATCAGGGTTGCTGAAGAAAGGATGAGTACATTGCGAGAAGCAGTAGAAGACTTTTCCACCAGTCCAGATAATGAGGAGATCTACAGAGAGAAAAGAGAGACAACATGAAATCAATCAGCTAAGGATGCAACATAGAAAACAGACAGAACGGGTTGAGGCGCTCCAGTCTTAGGCTGAGCGTGTATCATAGGTCATCAGGGGTAAGCATACTTCCATCCAATCGGTAGTAACTCACACTGTCGAGGCAAGAAAATCCTATATTACTGCAGAGATGGTCGAAACAACCATCCAAAAGAAAGATGAATTCCAATAGTTGGTTGAAGTACGCAGGAGTATATTCTAGGAGTTTCGGTCGAAGATATAGGAACCTATCTCACAACCTTGAAGTGGATCGAGACGAGCCACATGTGAGTGTTGGGGGCCTTTTAGGCCTAGCATTTTGGAGGTACCATTTTTGGGAGAAAATAGTTTTGGTGTGGACAAAGGCAAGATGAAAGTGGTTCGGCGAAGCAGTCAACTTTGACGAAGCAACCAAGGATTTGGGGAAAACGGTTATGTTGAACAAGTCAAATGGTCAGATTTGAGTCAGTTAGTTAGAAATGGTCCACATTGTAATGATGATTTGGTTAGTAAGTTAGTAAGTTAGTGGGTTAGTGAGAGCTGGGCAAGCTAAGTGTGTCCTATAAATATGTAATAAGGGAATAGTTTTGGGTTGGTTCGAGTTGGTTATAGAGGATTACTAGTTTTTGTTACTGTCAAGTCGATGCTATAAGAGCATATTTTGAGTCTGTAATGAAGCATTATGCCATATATGTCGAAGCTATTTTGGAGAAGACAAGCCATTGGTCTGTAGGCTATGTGCGCATATCCCTTGTATGTCATGAAAAAATATGGGTCTTTTCGAACTGATGAATGTGTCGAAGCTTTGATTCTGTCATTATTCTAGATTGGTCGATGTTATTGGGTTGTAAGATGAATGTATCGCATGTAAATATATTCCCCTTTCGTACTACATAAATCCAGTTCCTACAGTCTCCATACGTACTTTGGGTCAGACTTCATCTACTCTGCAGGTCTTGCCGAAAGGGATTGAACTCCCTTTCGGGCCGGTATCTGTGGTAGTGGTGTTTGTTGGTATTTTGTTGAATGTTTAAACCCTGGTCGAAATAAAAGTGCGCCAAATATTACTTATAAGGAAACAAATATTTTAATATACAATTTTAAACTTTATAAACTATGTATACATAAAGTATTATGTCCCTTTGTCAACAGCGACATATAGAAAATGTGGGCCCGTGATTTTTTGGCGATGGAAAACTTTGGTGTTTCCAAAGTTTGGAGATCTATGAAAAATACTAATTGATGTGTATTAAATAACGGATGGACATTTTTGTGCAGTTTGATCGAGCCTATTGATAGTTGTGTGGGGATCCATTGGTTGTGGCTTCAATGGAGTCACCCTCGAATTCTGGAGCCCAGTCCCAGAGGACGAGATGATGTGGGATAAATTAAATGACAGGCTCTCAGATTTGATGTTTGAGGTTTGCGGCAAGTCTGAGGTTCAATGCATTGGATGGTTTGGACCTGGTTTTTATTGCGGGTTTTAAATGATGGACTGTGTTATTATTATGTTTGTTCCATATGCTCTACGAATGATAGTTGTTGGTGTTAATGCAGTGGGGACTGGGGGTTTTATTTGGGTGTGGTGGCTGGTGCTTTGCACCATTTGCTCGTTTTTTCCTTCAGTGGTGTTAGGGTATTATTGTTATGGGTTCGATTTATCTTCAGAGTGGGCACGGTGTCTTGGTCTCTGTAATACCTCTAGTTTTGACATGGAATGTATTTATCCAAAATGATGTAAATGACGTAAATATGCTAGTGCGAATTCCTAGTAAGGAGCTCAAGGCCAAGGCTCGACTAGTGAATGTTTAAGCATGTATGATGTTTATATTTCATTTGGACTGTTTAGTTGGCTTTTATGATGATTTAGAATATTATGTAAATATTATGTGCATAAATAATATTTTGGTCCAATAATGGTTATGTAAAGAGCACCAAAGGGGCTATGATTCCACCAGAGGGGAAGAGGAAAGGGGTCCATGGGTGACTGAATCCTTGCTTCCAAGTTTCAACCTTAGAACTCACACCTAAATTCTGTCATGTGATGAGAATAAGCCAATTATCTCCTTTTTTGACCATTTTCCAATCATTAATGCATGTGTGTGGTTGGTGGGAAAAGTCATCTCATGTAGTTATTGAAGCATGGGATTGACTGCACTTTTGTGACAGTTCATGACAGAATTCAGTCTGCAGCTACCAGGAGTCCTTTATTTTACTGCCAGAAGTCATGTCAATTGTATTTTCACCATTTTCCCATATCCCTTAGAGTCAACCCTCATTTGTCTCATTCTTTCACACGGGTTTAGAAGATGCAGAGCAATCCCTTGCTATCCATGAACGTACCATGTTTTTTTTAATGCAAAAATTCAAATTTGGAGACCATGCTGCAGATTGGGAAGTGGGTATTGTTGGTTGTAGGTGAGCAGAGAGGTTGGGAAAGCTAGGAACCCTTACTCTTGAGTTTTGCTACTCGTAGGTGCTTGAGAAGCCATAGATTGAGGCTACGGGAGGTTCTATAGAAACCAATACCAGGTTGGACTTATTCTATGCACACACTAGAAGCACCCAACAAGATGGATCACCCAAGAGAACCATGGATCGGTGAAGGGGATGCCTGAGCTAGAAGGGTGTTGTGTGGGGCAGGTATTGTGGAAGCCAAGGGTGTGAGGGCTAAGTGAGACCCTTGTAGAGATATGTGTGAGAATTTGGCTAAGCATAGAGAGAAGAATGGGTTGTGGGCTGAGAGATAGAATCATGTAGGTGTTTCCTTCACCCTGGTGGCCTCATAGCCCAGCTTGGGGGTGGCCTCTTAGCAGCAAAAAGAGTATATGCTATACAAAGTGCCTATGGTTGGGTGGAAAAGTGCTCTTACATAGCCAGTTGCTTGGATATACATTTCTTAAAGATAAGTATTCTCGTTTATTTGATGCATGTAATGTTTATGCTTGTATTTTCATACTAGATGTGTGTGGATAGATTTTAATTATGTTGTGCATGTTTATTTACATTTCTACACACATCACATTTGTTGAAAAACATATTATGAACTTGGGGCGAAATTTTAGATCCCATGGTTTGGCCAACGTCCCCTCCCGATGGTCGGATTGGGTGAGGGGGACATTACAGTCTCTGTGCTATTTTCCTGGTTTTGTTGGTCCTATGTTCGATCCGCTTTGTTTTTCTAGTGGAGTTATGGTATTGTCGGTTCCATTTCTGTTCGAAGCGGCAAAGTTTGAGGTTTTTTGTTGTCGATTAAGTGTGGTGGCTTTGATTTTGTGTTATTTGCTTGGTTCTTTCGATGGACTTAAGATATTCTTAGTTACATTGATCTTCGAAAGAGTCGGACTGGAGGTAAAAAAAATTCCCTATGAGCTTATTTTTTCCTCCCTTTTATGTTTTGTAATCTAGGGTTTTGCATGTTTTAACCCTTGTTGTTATTTGTTGGGTGTAAGGATATCTATTCTATTCCTCTTGGTTCATTGCCTAAGAGGTGGGTTCTTCCTTTCATTCTTTTGTCTCTATTCTTGGATGTAGGTATGTTGCCAAGTCCAAGTGCATGGAATTGTGGTGACTGGGCAGTAGTACTTGGTGTGTTGGGGTGAATTTTTGGTAATTTGGTCTTGTATTGGTTGTCATCGTATTTTTTTATTAGGGTTTGTGTCAATTACAACATTATGGTTAAATTATAATTGATTTTCTATATAGGCTTCCAAATCCTCGGCTCTGTTTAGGGCTGGCCTACATGCCTGCGACCAATCGTTTTTCTTTGACCTAACTTGGTTTCTTGACTATGTAAAAAACATTGGCCATGCATTTTTCATGACATGGATGAGCAGTATAGGGGTACTTGTAAGCAAAAGTGTTTGTGTGAGTTGGATGCTTGCCATTGTGTTGCTTTTTTAAAGTATGTTACATTGTTAGGAAATAATTGTAAACAAGGATATATAGTGTTTCTTTGTTCGTGGAATTTGAATCTCTGTTCGATGTTGTGTCTTAGATGTTGCAATTGTCCACAATTTCTAGAAGCTTCTTCTTGGTAGCTAGGAACTGAGTAGGAACGTTGATTGCTTTGTAAAATTCCTTTTTTGGCCTCGCCTTCATTTTGTAAATACTATGAAAGGGTAATTTGGGGATCATTTATATCGTTTCCTTTTATCATAATGCTTGGAAAGATTCAAGTGTTTTTCTAAGATGGCCTAGTTGTTTCATATTCATCACATGACAATGACACGGTAGATGGTTTATCTTTATCAAATGGAAATGATTGTTGCAGTATATTTTGATTGTGTCCAATTAAAAGGAAAATGATGATTTTTGTTGTTAATTGAATGATAGGTTATGTTTTTGATGTTATGGTATGCTTATTATGAAGGCTCGTGAAAGATAAATAGTATGGAAAAAATGGTGCTAAGGATCATACGGATTCTTCATGGCCGGAAAGCATTTTAGTACTAAGTCTCCTACCCCAACTTAGGATAGAACCAATCCTCCGATGGGTGGGATTCGCAAGATGGACAAAGATTCATATACACAAATTTGACATAAGAATTATTTTAACCTTTCAATTTGACACAAATATGCGTCTTGGATTGAATTCGATCATATTTAGTAAGTTCATTATTTATCACATTTAAATCATAACGACTACCCACCCATGATTTTGAAAGCATATCCTGAATTTAGTAGTTGATCTAAGCAATTTTTTCTCCCGATTCTTTTCTCTTGAAATACCTTTCCTTATTTTGACATTCACTATGGATCAAAGAACTCAGAAAAGGGATACCATGGGTGGACCACTAGTACATAAGTATGCAAGGGTAGCAATAATTTTCATAGAAGCAAGGTGGATATTATATATAGAAGCAAGGTGGATATTATATATAGAAGCAAGGTGGATGGATTATATATAGAAGCTCCATGGATTCAACGCTAGTGTCACACTTAATTTTCCCTAACACTGAAGGGTTTAGTTTCCAGAGTTTAGGGAATTGACATTCCAATGACTGTAGAAGTGCTAGAGAAGCTAACGAGATTAGTAGTTGAGGGTGAATTGTGGTTTGAACACAGAGGATCATGGGAAGCCCTCAGGAACGTGTTTTCCCAAGGAAAAAATGAGCAACTGGCTAGAAATGATAAAGGGGTGCATAGGATTTCACTGGCTGAGCCATGGAGACAAGTGGCCTACTGCATTCAGAGATTATGTACCTATGAAGGTTGGTATCATCTCTTGTATTGTTATCAATTTATATTTATAAATTCATCTTCGACATCGACTAGCGATTTAACATGCCTTATTTCCTTTAATGGTGTTTGGAGTTAATGGGTTTTAAGGAAAAATCCAGCTCGAACCCTAACACTAGTGTCATGCATCACAAGTTAATAAAATTGTTAGTGAAGGAAGCATTGCAGGAGACATAGTGATGTTGGGTTTCATTTGTGGAGGGAATATCAGAGGATATGAAGAAGAATAAAGAAGGGGACATTGAAGAAACCTAGTTAGACTATGCAAATATCATATGATGAAGACAACATACCCCTATCCTCGGTTGTGAGAAGGTCGAGACGCCTCCAATCTAGAAGTAGTGAGGCTTTGATCCCTAAAAATAAACGATCACATCCAGTAATTGAAGTGTGTGTTGATCCCGAGAAAGAATATTATTCAATCCTGGTGGATAGTCTATTAGAATTGGGAGCATAGCCATAGGTTGAATAGAGTGAGGAGCCTGAACGGGGTCAGGAATGTTGTCAAGAAAAAGAAGGGGTATCTAAACAAAGGAAGAAGAGACAACCCATCTTCCCCAAGCACAAACCTTTATTCCTTATTTCTTACCTCCAAAGATCCTACCAAAAGGTAAAGAAAGTTAATCTTGATTTGATGGATGTTAATCATAAATTACAACAAGAATTGCAGAGGTGAAAAAAAAATGAAAATCCAAAAATGTCAACATGGACTGAATTCCTCATTACAAGCTATATGTGTGGAGAAAAATGTGCTATCATCCACTATGTGTGATGATATAAAACCAAAATTACATAAAGGTAAGGGACCATTGGTAGAAGACACAAGGATGGCAAAATCAAAACAATCTCGGGTCAATATTGAAGAAGCTAGTTCAAAAGAAGTAAAGCATGTGGTTTTGGAACAAGGAGTTCAGGTGGAAATCCTTCAAAGGTAGACAAGTTCATCTATCATCATGAATCCATGGAACCACAAAGGGAGGATGAAAGAATCAAGTTGAGACAAGCGAAATTGGAAATTTCCAAGCTCAAAAAAAAATTGAGATACACAGGGTTGATAAAAAGTATATGTGCTACCTAGGGCATGTAATGAGGAGATATTTGGCCCCATCCCCTGTGTATTTTATCTTTTTGCAGTGTCAACTCGCCTCTATATAGTCAAGATCCTTGGATGCTGATAATAAATGTTATGTGGCTAACGAAGCTCAGGTATCACAACTGAATCATAAATGTAATGAAGATGATAAAAATATGTTGTGTGAGCTTTACCTCCCTGATTTGGTGTTGTTGGGACATAAAAAATGGGATCCCAATCCTTTGGTTGGTGATGTACAACTCAGAGATTTCACGTCTTATATGAAAAATCAAATTGTTTGGAGCAAAGCTACCTCTTACTTAAAGAACATAGAGAAGGCAGCGGGCCCGAAGATAAGGCCATAATTTCATCCCCGAGACTTCTATAGACAGAGAGAAGAGAAGATGGATGATTCTGAGCTCATGGCCACCTTTGCAAAGAGACAGAGTTTATCCCTCACCTCTTATGAGCAGTGGATTGTATCCAATAGACTAGAGACCATTTTGCATAGTAGATGAAGAAAAGAAGCACCTACTAATGATATGGAAAGGAGGGAACCCCTCTCCCTCACTACATTCAATATGGATGTAGAGAGGGTTCCCAGGTATGTGAGTTGTATAAGGGAATTAGGAACTCAGTGGGATGGGATTTGATTCCATTCCCAATTCTATGGACCACTGTAAATAAAGGGGAGGAAGACTATTGGATAGATATTGTCACACAGTTTGGGTTTTGGGACTCGAGAGAACAAGGACGACCATCCCTTGATTGGAGTATATCCTATTTCCTATCTCTACCTCCTATAGATTATGACACCAAGCTTTCAAAATGATTACAAATATACTTGCAAGGTAGAAAGTTGGGAGGAGATGTTGGGAGTATGAAATGACTCTTCTTTGTCCCTCATTTTCCCATTTTCCTATCATTCTCTGATTACTATCCATACCTAAGCTACCATTATTAAGATAATTTACACAAATTTTGGAATTAAGTGTTTGTTAGCTTTGAATTGTGTGTTTAAGTGGGTTTTGGGTGAATATTATTCTTGTTATTATCTTTTATGAGTTTTGGATGTAGGTTGATGGGATGGAGTACCATTTTTGCATATGGAGCTACAGAACCACCATAAAAACATAGAATGCAGTTGCATATCCATTTTTGTCTAGAAGTTCGGTGGTTCGATCACTTGCACAAGTGTATTGGTCATCAATAAAAATGGATTGAATCCTTTGAAGTAGTTACAACAAACTTTTTCCATTTATGTACCCAGTCATAATGGCAAAGAACCGATTTGGATGGAACAAGAAGAGTGTTGAATCGATGCTCTGTTTTGTTTATGATTCTCGTGATTGAAACAATGATGCCGGCACTACTATTGGATCTGAGCTGATGTTTTCATGTTTTTATTGTTCTATTTTGAATATTTAAGGGCCATTTTGTTTGTTGATGAGCTGACCTCAAGATTGTAAGATTCTATCTTTAGTATGAGTGGTTAAAACTGTCGAAAGAGCAGGCTCAATATTTAGAGTGGGCCATGCTCATCCTATTTTCTGTATAAATATGATTTGGTTATCAAATGTAAGGCAGGTTGGGAGTGTCATGATTGTGGTTGTCTTGTTTCTACTATTCCATTGCAGACATTAATAAAAAACCTCTTTTCATTATGAGCATATATGTGTTGATTGAGTTAGTTTGATCAATAGTTAAATACGTTGGGCCTAGTTGAAGAAGAGGAGCCCCCCTCATCGGATGTCGAGTACAACACCATAGATATTTATTTTTATTCTTTTGAAGTAGTGTGTCGCATAGTAGCATAATTCGACCGTATTGGCCTTTCATGTACGGAAATTTGGAACAATTTCAATTCGCCGAATATTCAGTTTAGGTAAAATACGAATACATTGGAAAATTGAATTTTGAAAAACTAATTTTGAAATACGATATTTTAATTATTTAATCACTATAAAATGTAAATAACATTTAATTTCATACTTTCTTATAAAAATTTTTATTACTAACTAGTTGTTATCTCTCACACTCTCTATTCCCACTACATTGAGATTTTATATTTTTGTTTTTAAATAGTAATTTTGATTGTAAATAACATGTTTAGAAATAAACTAATGATTTTAAATGTATATTTATGATATATCCATGCATATTTCAATAAAATTATTATTCATATAAGAAAGACTATTTCCGTATTTTATCCATATTGGATTTTTACGTTATGTATTTTTTCCATACCGAATCGTATTTATATCTGTATTTGTACTCGAATTATGCTACTATGGTGTGTCGAATTAAAATATGATTGCACTTAATTTATCAGTAGTATAAATGTTTTTGCTCTAATTCTGTTGTGGTCACAGATTGGTTTTCTTTGAGAATTTGAATGTTTTATTTTTAAGTTTTTATAATTAGTGTGGAAACAACAGAAGTTGAGTAATTGAACTTGCATCGAACCTAGGTCGATCTGAGTTGGTTTCTCACCTTCATGGTTCAGTGATCTATTATGTTTACAATTGCATTGCTTCAGACTCTCATAATTGATTCAGATCACATCAACATAAAAATTTCTTAAGTCTTTAGTAAGCAACTTTATAAACAAATCTTAAAAATAACTTATAACCTCTTCTTTGGTCATTAAAATCTTCAAAAAAACCCTTCCTTTAATAAAAACCCTAATAACCTTTACACTTTTTATTTTATTGTAAACTTTTCATATTTCAAAGTATAATATAACATGTTTTAAAAGAAAGAAAAAAATTTAAAAATTTTAATTATAATAATAATTATAAGAAAATTAAAAAATAGAAAATAGAAAATAGAAAATAAAAAATAAAATAAAATAAAAAAATAAAATAAAAAATAAAAAATAAAAAATAAAAATTTTAATAAACATTATAAAAAGGAAAATTTGGTTTTTTATTATTATCAAACATTATAAAAATTTTTTAATAAACATTATATAAAAAAGAAAATTTGTTTTTTAAAATATTATCAAACATTATAAAAAATTTTAACATTATAAAAAAGAAAATTTATTTAAAATATTTTTAAAAATCATTAAAATAAGAACTTTCACAATTTGATTAAAAAAGCTAAAAATATTTAGAATTTAATTTGAAACAATACAATACATAAAAAAATATTAAGAATTTCATTGGAAAATTAATAGAAACTTGTTAAAACATTAAATTACTCAAAACCCTAAATAAACAAAAAAACAAGATAAAAACATTAAAATTACTCAAAAACCCTAAATAAACTAATAACCGACATGATCCAATTAAAAATAAAAATAAAAAAACAAGATAAACAATATTTATTCTTTCTCACCCGTGCTAAAAAAGAAGCGAGATTTGCTTCTCCTGATGATGAACCTGCTTGAAAGGTTCGAAACTGTCGAGTTTAAAAACTTCTTCCGCAGTCTTCCTTCCTTCACTAGCATAAACTTAAGTTCATTTCTACATGAACTCATATATATTGTATTGAGTTGATATGATTGATCACTACAATCGATAAAAATCAGAATTGTGTGTTGTTTTAGTTAGAAGGATTAAGGAATGATATAGAACAGTGTGATTGGGTTCATTAATGGAGTGAGTTTCTTAGATTTGATTATTTTGAGAAATCGTATTTAATCAAGTAGTGATGCTCTGCACATATAGTATAGACAACCTCTAAAGGAGCATACTTACCCTAATTGATGATTAATGATTTGATGGAATTGATGTCCTGAAAAGAACATTGATTTGCACCAACAAAAGGAAATGCTAGGAAGAAACCTCTCAAAATTTTCTCTACTTTGATTTATGCATGCTTATTAAAGAGAGTAAAAAACACCATACAATTAGAAAAACATAATTCTGTATTGAGTTCCAATCCTATGGATTCAACAATGGATTTACGGGCCCAAAATAAAGTAAATACTTTGAAAATTGGCAATTCCCAAGCAACAATGCCAAAAATGATAGCTTCTAATAATGCTTGGGGATGATCATCCCAAGATCATATAGATCCTGCTTTACTTTCTTAACATGGGAGTGTAAACTTTCGAAACACCTACACTATATGTGCATTTTCAAAGCTTTTAATTACTAGGTGTATTAGGATACTGACTACTATTTTGGAGGGGTTCTTTTATTGATTCAATATGTTAAATCCCATTTCTAAAAAATCATGGAAAAGTAGATGAATCACTTTGTATTGAATTCTGATCTTGCATACCTTGAATTGTTGTGACTCACCCATGATACTAACTAACCACTAACTATTCTATAACTCTAGATATGATTCAACTAGGGGTAACCCAAGGGGCACTAACTTGCGGCTTCAAAGAACTCTATAAAGGACTTAAGATGCCAAATTATCCTAGGATTTCTTGAGAAATTCAACCAAAAGTAAATCAAAAGACTCTAGTGTGTCGCTTCTTATAATTAACCCAATGAAATCGAGAGTAATTAAAGTAAACCTAAATCCCTCTAACCATTTTTCCCAAAGTAAACCACATGCTATTGTTTTGTGGCTTGTCAAATTTTCCAATAACATATGTATCGGGTATAAACAAATTGAACTATGGGAAACCAAATAGTAAAAAGTATTAAATCAATGAAATGAAATCACTACACTATATATGTTATATTCAAACCAAGAAATGATATTACAAAAATCACTATGTTAGAAAGTAAAAAATAAGATGAATACTCAAAACGCTAAGACCATCCATAATTGCATGCTCCAAGAGTGGGCCCTTATTATGTAGCTCAATGAATGATCTTTGAAGAATTAACTCAAGAACAAAGGAAACTTAGTGATTTCGATGAAGATGATCAAATTGTTCTACTAATTTTCAAACGGCGAACCCAAACGATTCATTTATTCAAATTATGGAGTTCTTGTGTAAAATACCATATTTAGGAAAACAACTAACATTAAAAAAAGAATTTTCCTATCATTAAATGCAAGTTTACTTTACAATCGAGGATAGGAAAATATGGAGAATTTTTTTCCTAAAAAAGAGGGCAACAATCCAACTACTTCCTAGATTCTCTAACAAAGATATTGAGAGTGTGATCTATCGTGATCTTGGAGGGACATTTGTGCAAAAATATCCAATCATATATGCATGGAAATCAGCTCAAGAAGACTTTGCATCCACACATCTACATGTTGATGAGAAACTCTTCATCATGTTGTATAATGTCAAAATTGATCATAATTCCTACAAGTATCAATGAGTCCTAACAAAATTAAGAGTGGTGTAGTCCTATAACCTGAAACATAACTGCTAACAGTTTCAAACATGTAAATCGGTGCATTCTACTCTCATCTCAAGAAAAAATAATCCATTAAACATGAAATTCCAAGTATGAATGCATATATTGAAAGGTTATGAAATGCGTAAATTTGGTTAAAAAGGAACAAGAAAAGGGTTTAAATGATCAAACTCATATAGGAATGATGATAATATTGATAAGAAAAGTAAGTAAATTACTAGACTTATTAGAAGGAATGAAAGATAATTAACATAATTTAATCAGTCTAATTTAAATGGGAATGATTATAATAATGTTAGAATCAAATCCCAAGGGTTAACTCAAATGATCATGAGCTAAATGTGAGGATCTCTTCCCCCAAATTTGGGGAGGTCATTGTTCAAGTCTATTGATCCCATCGGGGTTAGGCTCTGTAATCATGGTCGATGGTTTACCCCATTTACCATCCATGAATCTTGGGGAACTGAGGGTTTTCCGCGAGATTGTTCCTTGGAAAAAAAATGTTAGAAGTAGGTTAATAAAGTATTTATTGTACCCTTGCATGATTGATGGTGTGAGAAGTCTTTGATTAACAACCATTTTGTTTTAATTATTACCTTGTTGTCCACTTGATGGAATGCTTGTTATTTTTGTTATGAGGTCATTCTTATTGATGCTTTGAAATACCTTGATCTAGTCACATGTAGTTCATATTTTGATTTGATTAATGTTGTTGATGTTGTCTAATATCTTCTTGTAATTTTAGTTAACATTGTGGTGCTTGACTTATATTTATGCTTGATGTGATGTGGCATTTTGCATTAATGTCACTAGGTGTAGCAATGCTCTTGTATTGTATGCCTTATGGAATTTATGCGAGAGTGTGACCCTGCATGGATTTTTTCTTATTTTATTTTGAGTACATTGTTTTGTACAAGCATATCTTATCTTATTATGATGATTTGTGGGGGTTGTCAAGAGTGGTTGATTTGTTAATCCCTTCTCTTTTTATTTATTTCTTGTGTTAATTGCCTAATTGTGACCTTGTGAGTTGGATAATTAATAAGGCATGTCAAATAAATAATCCATGGTCGATAATGAAATAAGAAGATAAAATAATTGTAAATAGAAATATAATGTAGGGGTCAATACCATGTTCGACTCCCCATACAACCATGAGAAAAGAGAATCAGTTAAACTGGTAATCTAACTAACAACGATGTGATCAAAAAAGGTTAACCTAATATTAACACCGAGATTTTAAAATGGTAACCTAGTGGTAATGATGTGATTTGAAAATAACAACTTAGTGATAAGGGTGTGATTTGAAAATGGGGCCTATTGATATTGGTATTAATTTGGTATTAAAACAAAACAAATTGCATGCTTTTTTCTATTAAAGATTCATTTATAGAACTACCAGCTTGAAAGTTTTAAATTATTTCAAAACAATTTTATACAATCCAACCCATCATATATATGTATTATGGATGTGTATTACATGGAATACAAGGATAACTAAATCATGGACATAAGTCAATATCAAATCATTAAAGGTAATTGTTGATAATACTATTACAATGTGAAATATGACAAGAGGGTACGATTTGGAGATAATGTTAGTGGTATTCATGCTTGAGTAAATGATACAAATTTATTAGGGATGTGTAGGGAAGTTGTGAATATGGTAAAGAATATCGGATGATCTCCTAATGAACTTTTTTTTTTCAAATAGAAAAAAGCACAACTTGTTATTCAAGGTGTTGAATCAAAGTTGTACATCAAGTTTACACGAGTGTTATATTTTGAGCATTAATTCAACATACTCTAGGATATTTACTGAGAGAATAACATGTACAGCATATTAATCATATCAAGCATGTGTCAAGCATATCAAGCAATCACATAAGACAATGGACACAAAGAGTTTCACTGGGGAAAACCATAAAGGTGAAAAACCCCACAACTTCCTCAGAGATAGAAAGAGCAATGATACAACCAAAGTACTAGATATAGATCTTCTACTAGCAGGTGATCCTCCTCCTCACATGTGCGCCACTTTCCGAGTAGTGTAGAATTCAATACTGAGATGATCAAATAGAGATCTCCCGATCTCTATTTATACTTGTCCTGTCTTGTCCAATAAACCTATGGGGCTGACTTGTCTAACTCAGCCTAATAACCCTAGGTTACATTAATCTGGGCCGACCCCTCAATAGGTGGTCTAATAACCCATCAGCAAGTTACGACACTTGCGACACTTGTCAATACAAATGACGACGGTTCCGTATAGAGGAATAATACATCTCTATAGGAGTATAATAATACATAGATGAAATACATTCCGAAGTTACATATACATCAACACTCCCTCTTAACTAGGAAGGTATTTCTCGACACAGATCTACAGGCACAAGTATTCTTCTCTGGATCATCATCACAGGCACAAGTATTCTTCTCTGGATCATCATCACTAGATCATCGTCATGTAATCTCAGGACTGATTACATGCCTCTACAAAAACCTGTGTACCCTACTATCATATCATCGTCTTCAGATCATCGTCATCATCCACGGAGCACAACCTAGATGCAAATCACACAGCACTTACACTCATCAGCATGGGAAGACACACCTCAACCATCCGTGAAAGGCTCAACCCTTATATCTACGCCATGGGAAGACACAACTCAACCATGCGAGAATGGCACCGCACTTATATCCATAGCCATGGTAAGACACACCTCAACCATGCGAGAATGGCACCGCACTTATATCCATAGCCATGGGAAAGACACACCTCAACCATGCTAGGAATGGAACAACACTTATATCGCAGCCATGGGAAGACACACCTCAACCATGCTCGAATGGCCCAACACTTATATCGCAACCATGGGAAGACACACCTCAACCATGCTCGAATGGCCCCAACACTTATATCGCAGCCATGGGAAGACACACCTCAACCATGCTCGAATGGCCCCAGCACTTACATCAACGACCATGGTAAGACACACTTCAACCGTGTTGGAATGGCTCATGTGCATCTGTGTCTCCGGACTCATCACTTCCCCTTGGAAGGCATCTTGATCTGAAGTACACCAAGTGTCCCTCTGAAGTATTCAAACTTCACTCTGGAAAGCAGCTTGGTCAACACATTGGCTATCTGCTCGTCTGTCGCAACATACAGAAGCTTCACTGATCCTCTCTGCACCATATCCCTGATATAGTGATACTTCATCTCAATGTGCTTCGACTTGTCATGGAACACTGGGTTCTCCGACAACTTCACACAACTCTAGTTGTCGCAATGTATACAAGTAGCACTCAGCTGGAGAGCAAACAAATCAGACAGTAGCTTCCTAAGCCATACTGCCTCACCACTGGCCAAACAAGCTGCGACATACTCTGCTTCGGTTGTACTCAGTGCCACACATAACTGCTTCCTGGTAAACCAAGAGATCATACCGGATCCCATACTGAAGCAGCACCCCGAAGTGCTCTTCTAATCAATGGCACTGCTTTCCCAATCCGAATCAACATAACCATCCAGGTTAAACTTTTGATTCGCCTCATACTTGAGCCCATAGTCAACTGTACCCTTCAGGTACCTCAGAATATGCTTTGCCGCTATCAGGTGAACATGTCTTGGATCTGTCAAGTACTGGCTCAAGGTGTTCACCGCAAAGCAGATATCTGGCCTCGTATTTGTCAGGACCCAATCATCTGACGATACATCGTAGCATCAACCGGCTCAGAAGAAGCATCACACAAAAGCTTCAGGTTTGATGCCATAGGTGTGGCCATGGCCTTGTAGTCCATCATCCCGAAGCTCTTTAGGATCTCTACTGCATACTTCCCTTGTCCAAGGAAGATTCCATCTACACTCTGCCACACCTCCATACCAAGAAAGTAGTGCATCATACCCAAGTCCTTCATCTCGAACTCGGCAGCAAGCTTCCTCTTCATATCGGCAATCAATCTATCCTTACCTGTTACAAATAGGTCATCCACATACAATAGTAGAACCATAGGATTGCCTTCCTCAACCTTGTAGTAAAGGTTGGAATCCGCTTTACTTTTGGTAAAGCCCAAAATGGATAGGAATCCATCTATCCTACCATACCAGGTCCTGGGTGCCTGTTTCAAACCATACAGGTCTTTCTTCAGTTTGCACACATGTGTCTCTCGGTCATGTGTCTCAAAGCCGATTGGCTGCTCCACATACACTTCCTCTTCAACTACACCATTTAGGAAGGTTGTCTTCACATACATCTGGTGTACCTTCCATTTCATCACTGCAGTCAGAGCAAGTACTAATCTTATGGAAGTGTATCTGGCCACAAGAGCAAAGGTCTCTTCATAATCAATTCCTTCTTTTTGGGAGAAGCCACGAGCTACAAACCTAGCTTTATACTTTTCTATGCTACCATCTGCAGCATGCTTGATCTTATAGATCCACTTGGAAGTCACCACAGACTTCCCATCTGGTCTTGGGACCACATCCCAAACATCATTCTTCATGATTGACCGGTACTCCTCGATCATGGCATCCTTCCATTCATTTTTTTCTGTTGCTTCTTCATAACTGGAAGGTTCTTTGTTCATTATGTCACAGAGTAAAGAAACATAGCTGTTATGTGATCTTGTTCTTTTCCTTTCTCTGTGTTCCTCTTCTGGAATGCCAAGCCTTTCTATATCTTGGATGAGCTCTCTAGCCCATGCTAGTTTCCTCTTGTGAGATTCCTTCTCACGGGGTGGATCTACAGGTTGTTGTGGATCTTCCATTTCACGATATTCTTCAGGAACTGCTTCATTCATGGTGGTGTCTTGAGTTCTGGATATTCTGAGTTCTTCATTATCTTCAACTAGTGTTTTCCTCGATTTGATGTATGCTAAGCTTTCATCAAATGTTACATCTCTACTGATATCAATCTTATTGAATCCTGGGAAGTAGATTATGTAATCCTTCGAGCTTTCACTGTAACCCACGAATATGCCCTTCTTTTCTGAAAGATCTAGTTTTGTTCTCTTTTCTTTTGGGATGTGAGTGTATACTGGACAACCAAATATTCTGAGATGGCTAACTTCTAGTTTCTTACCAGTGAACACTTCTTCTGGTGTTTTGTTGTCAAGTATCTTATGGGGTGTTCTGTTTTGCACATATACAGCTGTCCTTGCTACTTCAGCCCATAAGTGCATGGGTAGATCTTGGTCATGGAGCATTTCCCTAGCTGCTTCCATGATTGTTATGTTCTTCCTTTCGGCAACCCCATTCTGTTGTGGATTGTAAGGAGTATTCAACTCCCTCTTAATCCTTGAATCACTGCATAGCTTCTTGAAGTCCCCTGAAGTGAATTCTCCGCCATTGTTGGATCTGAAGATCTTGATGTTCATGTCAGTTTGGTTTTCTATCAATGCTTTGAATTCCTTGAATTTGTCAAACACTTCATCTTTGTTCTTCAAGAAGTAAACCCAACTCTTCCTAGAGAAATCATCAATGAAAGAAACACAGTATACATACCCACTCATAGAACTGGATGACATCGGACCGCATACATCAGAGTGGATGATTTCCAAGATTCTTTTTGCCTTGCTTTCACTGCTTGGAAATGTCTTCTTTGTGTTCTTTCCCTTTGCACAACCTTTGCAAATGCCTTCATGCTTTTTCTGGATTTCAGGAAGACCTTCTACTGCTTTGCTTGCAATTGGTAATGCCCTATAGTGCATGTGTGCAAGCCTTCTATGCCAAAGTTCACTTGGTTCTACTGAATCAAGGACCATGGCTTGTTCTGGTTGGCCCTTCAATTTGTATAATCCTCCCTCTTGCTCCCCAATCACAACTGCATCATTTATAGTCTTACCTTTTGGCCACATTAGGACTTGTCCATCTACAAATGCAACCCTCATTCCTTTTGCATCCAATGCAGATATGGAGAGTAGATTCTTCTTGAGACCTGGAACATAAAGTACATCTTTCATCTTCATAGAATTTCCAGAGTCTAGTTTATAGGAGGCTTCACCACTCCTTTTTATTGGATACTGGTAGTCATCCCCAAGTTTCACCTTGTGGGGTGATTCATGTTCAGATAGGTTCCTAAAAGATTCCTTGAATCCTATCATGTGTTTAGAAGCCCCACTATCTATAACCCAATCATTACTTCCATGAGTAATGGTTCCAGTGAGCGCAGAAATCAAAACATATTCTTCATCACTAGAAGAATCTTCACTATCTTCTCTAGCCCTCTTCCTGAGAGGTTCATCATCCTCAGCAGCATGAGCATGATGTCTTTTCTTGTTGTTCTTTCTTTTTTTCTTGGGACAATTTCTGGAAATGTGTCCCCTTTCATCACAAGTATAGCACCGAATATGAGAAAGATCTTTCATAGATCTTCTAGAGCTTTCCTTCTGTCTATGGTGATAGTGTTTACTTTTCTTGTGATGAGAGTGCTCCCTTTTGATATTATCTTTTCTGGTGTTTGTTGTGAGAGATTGATCTTCATTCCCCATTTTCTCTTGTCGAGCTATAACCCGAGCTTCTTCCTGTGAGAATTCTTCCTAGCAAAAATTCCTTGGATGAAGGAATTCCATTAAGAGTGGTCATTACCACTTCTCCATTTTCTATGTCTTCTCCCACAGCTTCAAGTTGTTCTTTTATCTGGGAGACCCTTGAGAAATAAGACTACATAGTCTCCGCATTCTGGATCTTGATATTCTTCAATTGATTCCTCAGGGTCATCTTCCGATTTATGTTCTTCCCTTCAAATAGCTTGGTCAGGGAATCAAACATCTCCTTTGGTGTCTTTAGGGAAGACACATGGGGTATGAGATGATCTTTTATAGAATCAGCAATGATCCTTTTTTCCTTGACCAAGTTCTTCTTGTGAAGAGCCTTAGCCTCTTCTTCTTTTGGGACAGGGACCACTTCCTTTATACAAATGTCCAACTCATTTTCTTCCAGGATTAACCCAATCCTATACTTCCATGATCGGAAGTTATCAGCCTCTTCAAGCTTATCCTCAATCTTGGTGTGGTGAGACATCTTAAAGAGTACTTCAAATGGAAATAGAAAAGTTTTAGTTCTTACCACTTGTCTTGCTGAAAACTAGATTTGGTCTCGGATTAGGGTTTGTCATAGAAACCCTAAAAATTCAAAATGTGAATTTCAAATTTCTAAAAGGATAGAAAGATGCGCCTTGATGAGCTGATCAACCTGGTATACTCAGAATTCCAGAACTGCAAAGTTTCACCCTTCAGAAATGCTTTTCAATCTCCCGGATTCACTGGGGAGGACCCTAAATTAGGGGTTGAGTTTCCCGAAGATTTACCCAACCCAAAATCTTGATTCAAAGCTCTAAACTTCTATTTTTCCAAGGAGCTTCCAGATATGTCTTCAGATTTCAGAAATTCCTATTTTGTGGAAACCCTAATTTTTAGGGCCAAAACTTGAATTCTGATTAGACAAATAGATTCTCCTTGATGAGTAGAGTCAATCTACCTTACTACTTTTCCAAAATCTGTGGACAGAAACCCAATAAACAAGAAACCCTAGTTTCTGCCACTACACAATGTCTTCTTCTCAAGGAAGCTCTGATACCATGTTAGATTTTGAGCATTAATTCAACATACTCTAGGATCTTTACTGAGAGAATAACATGTACAGCATATTAATCATATCAAGCATGTGTCAAGCATATCAAGCAATCACATAAGACAATGGACACAAAGAGTTTCACTGGGGAAAACCATAAAGGTGAAAAACCCCACAACTTCCTCAGAGATAGAAAGAGCAATGATACAACCAAAGTACTAGAGATAGATCTTCTACTAGCAGGTGATCCTCCTCCTCACATGTGCGCCACTTTCTGAGTAGTGTAGAAGTCAATACTGAGATGATCAAATAGAGATCTCCCGATATCTATTTATACTTGTCCTTTCCTGTCCAATAAACCTATGGGGCCGACTTGTCTAACTCGGGCCGACCCCTCAATAGATGGTCTAATAACCCATCAGCAAGTTACGACACTTGTCAATACAAATAACGACACTTCCGTATAGAGGAATAATACATCTCTATAGGAGTATAATAATACATAGATGAAATACATTCCAAAGTTACATATACATCAACAATGAGCAGTATCCAAAAGATAAAAACCCACAACAACTAAGTAACGAAGACCATCCAAGACTATAGCAAACAGAAGAAGACCCCAGACTAGCAGATACAATGTAAACATAAACATTTCGACCAAGTCCATAACAATAATCTGTTATACCCACACAACTAGTAAATTTGATAGACTCCTTTTGAGGTAGCCATCGCTGAATTACTCAAAAAGCATCTGCCCTTCTGAGAGGCCAACATCAAGCTGTTATATTTTCACAATTTAATTCAATATTATCTAGGATCTTATCTGAGAGAATAACATGCACAACAATTCAAACACGAGAGACAAAAGACACAAAGAATTTCATCGGGGAAACCATAAAGGAGAAAACCCTACAACTTCCTCAGAGATAGAATGAGCAACAATACAATAACCCCAAAAGTAGAAATGGTCTCCAGCAACTTCTCTCTTCTTCACTTGTGTGAACTTTTCCTCCTACTCACTTATGCAAACTTGATGAGTGAGTGAATGAATGAAATAGAGAGGAGCACCCTCTCTATTTATATACTTTAACTTTCACTTAGACTTAACCCCAAACAGGTTGGCCCCTAAGTGTAACTGACTGGGCCGAATCCTCTAGGAGAGTCTAATAACCCACGAAAGACTTGACTCTGGGGTCTAATGCCCCAACCTACAATGGAGGGTTAACCTCACTAACTTTACATGACTTAATTACAATAATGACTCTCCCGACCAGAGGAAAAAACATCTCCATCGGAGGTACAATAATAAAATACAAATACAATATAAAATATACAAGTGAATATCTTCCGAAGTTACAATTACATTAACACTCCCTCTTAACTAGGAAGGTATTCTCTTGACACAGTCATCAGCACAAGTCTTCATCACTGGATCATCATCAAAGTTGGATCATCATCGTCACTGCTGCTGCTATCTTGACCATCAATCTCCAATCTACTCATCATAGGAAGTTCTACAGAGCCAACCCTTTTTCATGCTGGATGTAGGCCTAGCCTTCATGTAGGTCTTCATCATCTCTGCAAGCAGGCCATCAAGTAGGTACATCTCAGGACTTATTATATGCCTCTTGCAAAACTTGCAAGATCTCTCAGGACTAAGTATATGCCTCTACAAAACCTGAAGGAGCATCCCAGGACTGATTATATGCCTCTGCAAAACCTGCAAGATCTACGAGGACTGATTATATGCCTCTGCAAAACCTGAAGGAGCATCCCAAGACTGATTATATGCCTCTACAAAACCTGCAGGATCTCCCAGGACTGATTATATGCCTCTGCAAAACCTGAAGGAGCATTCCAGGACTGATTATATGCCAATGCAAAACCTGCAAGATCTCTGAGGACAAATTAAATGCCATTACAAAAACTGAAGGATCATCCCACGACTAATTATATGCTACTGCAAAACTTGTGTACCCTACTGTCGTCTCATCACGTTCAAATCATCTCAATGTCAACAAAGCACAGCCCAGATGCACGTCACACGACACTTACATCACCCGACATGGGAGAGCAAATATACCACCATTCGGAAAAGGATCCAGCCCTTACATCTACACCATGGGAGGACACGCCTACCACCATGTGAGAATGGCTCCTGTTCATCTACGTCTTTTGGACTCATCACTTCCCTCTGGAAGGAACCTCAATCTGGAATACACCAAGATTCTCTCTTAACTACTCGAACTTCACTCTGGTTAGCGGCTTGGTCAACACATCGACTATCTGCTTGTCTGTCGCAACATACTGGAGCTTCACTTCTCCTCACTGCACCATATCCCTGATATAGTGATACTTGATCTCAATGTGCTTCGACTTGTCATGGAACATTGGGTTCTCAGACAACTTCACACAACTCTAGTTGTCGCAATATATACAAGTAGCATCCAACTGGAGATCAAATAAATCAGACAGTAGCTTCCTCAGCCATACTGCCTCACAACTAGTCGAACAAGCTGCGACATACTCTTCTTCGGCTGTACTCAGTGCCACGCAGGACTGCTTCCTGCTAAACCAAGAGATCACACCTGATCCCATACTGAAGCAGCACCCCGAAGTGCTCTCCCTATCAATGGAACTTCCTACCCAATCCGAATCAATATAACCCTCCAGGTAAATCTTTTGATTCGCATCATACTTGAGCCCATAATCCACAGTACCCTTCAGGTACCTTAGAAAATGCTTTGCAGCAATCAAGTGAACATGTCTCAGATCCGTCGGGAACTATCTCAATGTGTTCACAGCAAAGCAGATATTTGGTCTCATATCCGTCAGGTACGTTAAAGATCCAATCATCTGACGATACATCGTAGCATCAACCGACCCTGATGAAGCATCACTCAATAGATTCAGGTTCGATGCCATATGTGTGGCCATGGCCTTGCAGTCCATCATCTCGAACCGCTTCAGGATCTCTACTGCATACTTCCCTTGTCCAAGGAAGATTCCAGTCCGCACTCTACCACACCTCCATGCCTAGAAAGTAGTGCATCATACCCAAGTCCTTCATATTGAACTCGGAAGCAAGCTTCCTCTTCGTGTCAGCAATCAACCCATCCTCACTTGTCACAAACAGGTCATCTACATAAATTAGAAGTATCATTGAGTTCCCTTCCTCAACCTTGTAGTAAAGGTTGGAATCCGCTTTACTCTTGGTAAAGCCCAAATTGGTCAGGAAGCTATCAATCCTGTCATACCACATCCCGGGTGCCTGTTTCAATCCATACAAGGCTTTCTTCAATTTGCACAAATGAGTCTCCCTATCATGTGTCTCAAATCCGAGTGGCTGCTCCACATACACTTCCTCCTCTACTACACCATTCAAGAACGCTATCTTGACATCCATCTGGTGTACCTTCCACTTCATCACTACAGCGAGAGCAAGTACTGATCTGATGGAAGTGTATCTGGCTACAAGTGCAAATGTCTCCTCATAGTCTATCCCTTTCTTCTGGGAGAATCCACGTGCCACAAATCTCGCCTTGTGTTTCTCTTGTTTCCATCTACAACATGCTTGATCTTGTAGATCCACTTGGAAGTCAAAACAGACTTCCCTACTGGTCTCAGGACCACATCCCAGACATCATTCTTCATGATCGACTAGTACTCCTCAATCATGGCATCCTTTCATTCTTTCTTCTCAGCTGCTTCCTCATAGTTGGAAGGTTCTTTGTTAATGATGTCACACAGCAGGGCTACATAATTGGAGAATGGTCTCGATCTCTTGCTTTATCTATGCATTCCTTCGGGAGCACCATATCTCTTTACATCTTGAATTGCTTCTCGTACCCATGATGGTTTCCCCTTGTGAGAATTCTTCTCACGTGGTGGATCTACAGGTTCCTATGGATCTTCCATCTCGCATTCTTCATATTCTTCTAGAATTGCTTCTTCCGATACTGTATTTCTGAACCTGGGAACTTTAGGTTCTTCAATATCTTCAATAGGTAGTTTTATGATGTATGTTGATTCTTCGTCGCTTGTTCTTTGAAACAAGTCTCTCTTGTAGGTGATGGTGTACGATATTTCCTACAAGTCAAGTTCAATTGTATGATTAGAAACATCTCATAGTTTTCAGAACAAATTCTTACGCATAAAGACATAGGTCATACAGTCATGCAATTATCTTAGCCAATGCTTAAATACAACATTTATCCATATCCTGTAACTTTATAGATTCCTTCCATCTGTACCATAACATTGTTAAGAGTGTGCACTACTCCAACATGTCAGCAACGAGGTTTCAATCTAGATAAGTAGCAATGGAGTGGTGTACATTACCATAGGCCACTTACCCATTACTTGCATATTGGTAGTATCATGTTCATTAATGCAACTTTTCTAACATGCATAATATACATCCTAAATCTAGGAACATAAGTATGTACATGACTGAACAACATCATTTAAGTAATTATATATACAGGAAATGAAAATTCAAATACTTATCTTTGGTTGGTTGTTGGGTGGACTCCCTCTCAATCTTTGCTTCCTTGCAGGAACTACTAGAGTGTGCTCTCTCTTGATCTTTGCTTCCTTGTAGGAACTACTGGAGTCTCTGATAGTGTGCACCTTAACCAATGCTCAAAATGGATGAGAGGTTCTTCCATAGATTATTGATCTTTATTTGTTTTTCGGAGTCCAACTCTACAGTAGCTTCTTCTATTCCTTTCATGTAATATTGAAATTCATCTCTAGCTTCACCTTGTGAGGTGGAACCTTCTTAAAAAACCCTTGTAGATGATTACCTTCATTACAATACATATTCTTCATCACTTGAAGAATATTCACTGTCTTCTTTGGCTCTCTTCCTTGGAGGTTCATCATCCTCTGCAGTGTGAGCATGATGTCTTTTCTTGTTGTTGTTCTTCTTGTGGGAGTTGCTTTTCTTCCTAGGACAATCTCTAAAATAGTGCCCCTTCTCATCACAAGTATAACATCGAATGTGAGAAAGATCTCTCCTGAATGCTCCAAGGTTCTCCCTCTGATTCTAGTGGTGGTGCTTACCCTTCTAGTGATGAGGATGCTCCCCCTTGTTGTTGTTCTTCCTGGTGTGTGCTGTGAGAGCCTGGTCTTCATTTCCCATCTTTTCTTCTCGAGCTACAATTCGAGCTTCTTCCTGTGAGCACTCCTCCCACAGCCTACTGAAGGTGATCAACTTTCTTCTTGCACAGATGCCTTGAATAAAGGAATCCCATGACCTAGGAAGACCATTCAAGGTGGTCATCACTATTTCTCCATTCTCTATATCTTCTCCCACAGCTTCAAGTTGTTCTTTTATCTGAGAGACCCTTGTAAAGAAGGACTGCATGGTCTCTGCATCTTGTATTTTGACATTCTTCAATTGGTTCCTCAATGTCATCTTCCTATTTATATTCCTCCCTTCAAACAAGGTGGTCAAGGCATCAAACATATCTTTAGGTGTCTTCAGAGATGACACATGTGGTATGAGATGGTCCTTGATAGAATCTACAATGATTATCTTAGCCTTAACCAGGTTCTTCTTGTGTAAGGCTTTAGCCTCATCTCCCTCTGGAACTGGAACCTCTTCATTCACATAGGTGTCCAATTCATTCTCTTCTAGGACAAGCCCAATCCTATACTTCCATGCTCAGAATTTATCATCCCCTTCAAGCTTATCCTCAAGCTTAGTGTGGTGAGACATATTTAATGGGAAACTCAAATGGAAATAGAAAAGCTTTTAGGTCTTACCACTTTGATTTGCTAGAACTGGTTCTGGAGCTCGCTGCGGTTTGTAAGAGAAACCCTAATTTTCCAAAGTTGGAATTTGGAATTTATGAATGGATAGATAGATGCAACTCCTTAAGATGAGTTGTAAAATGTATTCACTTTCCTGAATTAGTGAACAGAAGCCCAAAATATCTAATGCCCTAGTTTTCCTCTGGCAGTAGTGACGAGCCGAAAACTGAAAATTCTCGGAATTGAATTATGCTTTCACAGGAAGATTGTCTTGGATGAGGCGAGTGTGTTGGTGCACTTGGTTTCTGAAGATTGCAAAAATTCACCCTTGAAAATTGACTTGCGAATTTCGGATCTGCATTTTCTGGCTTTTTCTAGTTTTCTGGTCCAAAGTCAAATTAGGTTTTGACTTATCCCGAGGTTCTACCCAACCAAAAACTTCGATCTTGGTCTCTAAATTTTGATTTTGATGAGGAGCATCTCCCTGTGCTGAAAGCACTCCAAAATTCCTCTTCCGTGAAAAAACCCTAATTTCCCGCAGCAGTGATAGGCCAAAAATTGAAAATGCTTAGAATCAATTTCTGTTTGGACAGAAAGATGTGCCTTCCTTAGGTGAGTTATCCTAGCCTCCTTTTGTTGATGATCTGTGGAGAGAAACCCAAAAATTAAGAAGCCCTATCTTCTGCAACTGCACAGTGTCTTCTTCTCAGGTTAGCTCTGATACCATGTTAGATTTTCACAATTTAATTCAAGATTATCTAGGATCTTATCTGAGAGAATAACATGCACAACAATTCATACACAAGAGACAAGAGACAAAAAGAATTTCATCAGGGAAACCATAAAGGAGAAAACCCCGCAACTTCCTCAAAGATGGAATGAGCAACAATACAATAAACCCCAAAAGTAGAAATGGTCTACAACAGCTTCTCTCTTCTTCACTTGTGCAAACTTGTCCTCCTACTCACTTATGCGAACTTGATGAGTGAGTGAATGAATGAAATGGATAGGAGCACCCTCTCTATTTATACTTTAACTTTCACTTGGCCTTAACCCCAAACAGGTTGGCCCCTAAGTGTAACTGACTGGGCCAACTCCTCTACGAGAGTCTAATAACCCATGAAAGACTCGACTCTGGGGTCTAACACCCCAACATACAATGGAGAGTTAACCTTACTGACTTTACATGACTTAATTACAATAATGACTCTCCCGACTGGAGGAATAAACATCTACGCCGGAGGTACAATAATAAAATACAAATACAATATAAAATATACAAGTGAATATCTTCTGAAGTTACAATTACATTAACACAAGCTTAGATAAGTCATCTGCCTGGATATTTAATCTCCTAAATATTTGTTGAATCGCAAAAACCTTAAAATATTGTGAGAGGCTGGTAACCCGAGAGCACAAATTCTCCAACTGTAGAACTTGAAGGGTGGGGGATCCCTTAACCCAATGAATTCATCACTTTGGAATCCCCATAAACAAAAAGATTATTCAACTACTGAAATTTTGCAAAACCCAAGAGTCCCCATAGTGCAAGTAATTCCACTCTTGTGTTGGTTCCCCGACCTTCTCCAAATTGTAAATGAAAGTAGTGGCCCATAGAAAGATTCAAAATCATTCCCCCATCGTAGATGCCTCGATTTGCAGCGCCATCAAAATATCCACAAGGCCAATTCTCAAAGAAATATGAGTCTGCTCTAATTACTTTTGAGGGAGCAAGATAAATACTACAAAGATCTTTGGACATTCAAATAGCAGACCAAGCAACCTGCTAGTGTGTTCGTCTGTTGTTTTCAAAGATTATCTTGTTATGGGATTTCCAGATGCACCAAGAAACTAGAAAGGGAAAAGGCTTCCACCACGAAAATCTAGTCACCCAAAGTTGAGATTTGAGTTCAGGATGTTGACACCAACTAAAAGAAACACCCAATACTTGCATAATAGTTCTCCAAACAATAGAGAAAAAATGACATGGACCAAACAGATGATAAATCGATTCCTCTCCATACCTACATAGTACACATTTGTTTGGTCCCACAAAACCACACTTACAGATATTTTCCCATGTTAAAATTCGATTCTTCAACCACAACCAAGAAAAAAAATTTACCTTCAAAGGAAGTCTCCACTTCCACAACCTGTATTACCACTTATAAGTATCCATCTTGACAAGATTAGAGCCAATGAAATTGTAAGCAACTTTAACAATTAACTGCCCTGAAACATTTTATCCCTCCAAGTTAGTGAATCTAGATTGGGACCAATCCTGATGCCCAAGTGTCACAAAGCTGCTGTATAAGCTTGTCATTGTGCTACATAATCCCCCCGAAGACCAAGATCGTCAACCGATAACCAATATATTGTTGCAGAAGAGGATGATGGATTTACTCTCTCAACGGACTTGACAAAATGATGATGGATTTAATCTATCACATAAACACTAAAAGATGACTTTATATGGGATACACTTGTGGATTATGTTAGTGACTTTTACATTTGACAAAGGATGATTCCATGTTTTTTTACTCGGAGTTGAATGTTTGTATACTTTATTGAGAAATGTTGAACATTGTGATTGAATTTAAATATGTTGTGAGCATTAGTAGTATGGTGAAATTATTTTGCGTTGCACCTTCCCATGAAGACTAAAATGAGCACAATAGAAACACATCCCTTTAGTTAGAAAACATAGTTTTTCCTAATGTTGGAAAATGATATCTAGTTGAGAGTAATAACCATGAACATTTGTTTATGTACAATTATTGATGCAAGCTATATTGATTATAATGACATTGAATTTTTAGTGAAATGATCATTTTTGTTAATTGGAACTTGGAATGCTTTGGTTAAATTGTTGATATTTGATTGATATAATCATTGGGAAACACGTGTTTTCATCAAATTGTTACTATTTTGATAGGATTGATGATTGTTGGCAAAATTGATTTGTTGTTGTTAATTATGAAATTTTACTCATGTTGGAATAATAATTATTGTTCAAATATGATTTATTTGTTATGTTGAATGATGATTGATTGCAAATTATATTGTTCAATAAAAGTGTAGATTCAATGATAAAATTATTCGATGTTGCTTCACTAGCGATCCAGTATATTGATTAATGAAGTATTAATTATGCTTGAGTGATGAGTAATTATTTTCATGATGGCATTTGGAAACATTAAAGTGGATATCTTTACTTGGAGCTTGTTGTGTAAAAACTTTGCGCAAGTGCACTCTTCCACTTGGTAAGGGGCTAAGCCTTGTAGGTTGCAGCAAGGCCTCAGTCCTTGGATCCCTTTTTGTGTGTGGTTGGTATTCCTCCAAGTGATCCTGCAAGAGATTGTTAGTGTATTCCACATTCAAACATAGAATATAAATGAAAACAAAATGAAAGAGATGGGGGGAGAATGCAAACTCCAACAACAACCAAAGATATGTTAAACCACTCTTGTATTTCCCAATGGAATAGTTGTACAACACCTATGAGGTGTGGGATTCAAGGAAAGCCAAAAATCTCCCTTAGGGAGGGATTTATTGTCCAAACTAAATGCTAAGGATATGGTAGAACAATGGATATAAACACTTTCCCCTTGAAGGAAGGTGGCAAGGGAGCTTGGGAATGCTCACAATGGTAGGAAATGGTGGGCTATGAGGAAGCTGCAACTCAAATCTAGCAGCATAAACTTGCTATGATTTCTCTCTACAAAATGCATGCCAATGGATTACTTTTATAGGCGAGGAGGTGGCCAACAAACAACTAGATCCAAATGTGAACTCTCCTCTCCCATGAACTAGTTTGAGCGTACACAAGGGGGGCTGATTAATGCCACTAAGTGTGTGAAGAGCCGAATTCATATCCTTGGAGAGGATTGAGCCTTTAATGCACTGGTGGGAGTTAGTGGTCCCGCCATTTTGATAGTAGCGCGGATATATAAGGAAAATTTGCACGGGTGTAGCACGGGAATTGTTCAGTTAACCTCTGCTATAGCGCAGGTCATCAATGTATTACCCGTGCTACCCTTTCTTTTGATTTCTTTTTGGAACTTATGGGCTCATGCTATGCTTTGGATCTATTGAGGATGTCTGCGGTGAGATGCATTCTTTATGATGATGATGCCTTACTAGATGAATTTTCGAAATGTAGCATGTGTGCGACTTTTAATCGTTAACATATGCCCCCCTGATGTATGAGGTTCAGAGCGTACTGTAGATTCGATAATGCATCATGTTTTCTGCTATTTCTCTCTTGTTCTGTAGGATGAAGCATATGTGGACAAATAGGGTTCTCTCATGGGGGAAGATTTTTGGTGACGACCGTTGGAGCTGTCGTAAACAATAGTTTTTATACAAAGGAGGTGGGCATACCCATGCTCGTGAAATGTTGTCAAAGTGATTACAATGGGAGAGGACCAAGATGTCGACTCTACTATACTGTTGGGACATGGATGAAGGAGGCTTCAATCCATTTTTGAGTAAAATTCCCTAAGAACTGCTACAAAATATTGAAGAAGTGGAATTTTTGGTGACCATGATAATCCCACTGGGGTGGGGGACCAAACTGGTATGTAAATATTCCTGAGAACATCACTAGTGACCGAATAGACCGCTACCATGATTTCCAAATGTGATCACTGCTACCTTCAAATGTATGTTTCCCATAATGCGATTATGTGTTGACGTTGAGCATAGGGGAAACCACTTAGTTAGGGAGCACTAATAACTCTCCCTACTAAGTTTCAGGTGATTCCCTTATAGAGAATATTGAAAGCGACCCCAAGGTACAACTGCAACTACTGCAACTCTCGGAATGTAGTGTTTTGATGTCGACGAGAGCTAAAGTACATTATAATACGGGATTCTTATCCTGAGAACCAAGATCATATTGTAACTGACTAGCGAACATATAGACTTGACACAAGACTGGTTGATAAGCATGGGGCTCATAAATTCCTTTGATCGATGTAGACATGGGGAATAGGGATGCCAAATTTCCTTTCAGAACGGTACAGATTGAAACGAGCAGAGACAAACTGTGAATGAAGGGGATTTGATGGAGACACAAACCAAGGAGTAAAGATGACCGGAAAAGACACTGTATGTAAATGAGAACTTGTCATTTTATGGATTGTAAACCTGGAAATTAACTCAATAAACCGTCTTGAATTCATGAAATGTTTTTTGTGAATCAATGAACACCCTTCCAGATTGCCTGGATGGACTGCCAAGCTGAATGTGATTTTCTTCAGAAACCAAATCACCAGTCTCGAGGCTGTCATCTTTTATTCCTTGAGATCCATCTTCCCTGATGATATCCAATACATGGAAAGCACTCTATTGAAGAGGCTTAAGCCTCATTTATCAGGAATCAAACTTTGGTACAAGTTAAAGAGGTTGTGTGTTATTGTAGGAACTGTAAAGTGGCAATCATTAACATTATTTGTCGCTACACTTTGCTGCTATAAGATTTAGAACAATCCAAACAATGCTGCATTATTTTTTTTACATTTGTGGGATGAAATAATCTCTGATATGTTTCCCATGGATACAAATAAACCATATTCTTTTGACAAATAAATGCCCAAAAATCTTCCCTTTAAATTATTAACAGGACTAGACAATGCCAAAAATATACCAGACCTGGAGATGATGCCTTTACTATTGTAGGAAGGTTATGGACATGTCCATAACTGCTGGAAACTATCAACAACCCAAACTGATTGAAGTGAACGGACATCATGTGGTTTGAATCGGCAAGAAAAACCTTCAAGCCTTTCCCCGGTCCTCACATCTCAAATTCTCACGGTTTCTTCAAGGGATCCAGAAACTATAGGATTCGAGGGCCAATTGAAATTAACATAGAACACACAATTGAACCTTTGGGATTTGCTTAGATGCTAGGTCTCAGAGGTAGTTGCTTGCACCTAACCTCGTCACTTTGAAATTCATGAGGTATGCATCAGGAAAACCAGAATGAGATGCATACCATCATGAGAATGGAACCTTGATGGATAGATGGTTTTTCTCTCCCAGGGAAACAAAAACATAATGAAAATTGATGACTAATGAAAAAAAAATCATCAATATTTTTGGGGTTTTTTTGGTTGCAAACTGATTTTGTCATTCCAACTAAAACCCTTTGAATATATACTTACCTGCATTCACAGTGATATGGTATAGCACATCATTCTTTTGCATAGTCCCAATAGCAGTCCTCATCCCTCAATGGCCCCCGTTTAACTTTTATGCCAAATTTTGCTTTTGCATTAGGATGAGTACTATGCCACATCTCCAACCAAAGTTCTCTCAACTTCACTAGTGATCGAACAAGATTCATGTGGTTCACTTTATCAAGTTCCCAAATTGTTGTTCTCTTCCTTGGAATGTTTGCGCCATCTTCAAAAAAGGTGATGTATTTGATACGATTATACCTTGTCAAGTTTGGAATAATCTCTTTACTAGGTTGATGCTCTACATTTAATTGTTCATGTACATCAGATCCATCATGTGCTGACTGCGGTGTCCTGGTTATATTCGCTTAAGGGCCCAACCATGTATTGCACCATGATAATGATTATATGGAACAGTGGTGTCTCCACTCGTTTCTCCATAATTTCCATTCACAGGATTTCCTAATCTGGACTACAAAATTCCCCCTTCGATTTCATAAATAATTTCTATGATGATCCAATTATCTGGATATGGTTTCCCAATTGGTGCAAAGTGATAACCTACTTCTGTTTTAAGATCAATGCAATAAATAAAAATATATATTTTTTATTGGACGCTTATCCCAAGGAGTAAGTGGATCCAACAGAAGAACATTGTGATAAAACTTGTGAAATTGAAGGATCAAAATTCCCAATCTCTTCAAATTGTACCATCTCCCACCTAACGAGTAGAAAAGGACTGTTGAACAGGAGTGCCACACTCTACAGTTGAAGTTACATCCTGGGATTCTTTTGAAACACATGGGTATGCACCATCTAGCACAACTAGAATTTCAATATTTATAGGATCAACTGGCCATCCAGAAAAATTGGATGTATGTTCCTTCTCATCGCAATTTAAGGATTATAGCTTTCTTTTTCTCTTCCATCGGGGAAAAAAAAACATTTCCAGTATATATGCGACAGTGATCTAAGAAGGGTAGCATCCATAGAGAAGATCCAAATGAGTTTCACATTCCTCGTGTTGTTCCCTCTGGCATAGGAAACCCAAAAGTAACTCTAGAAAAAAATGCTTTTATAGACTCTACTACTCCAAGAAAAGGTGCTCCAACAACGATATAAGTAAAAATATGATCATCCAACGATTGATTATAAAGCCTGGGAACAATGTCTTTCAATATTTCATGGAGTAGTTCAATTAAAGTTGACAAGTTATGTTTAAATTCCCATATATATAAGGTCGTATATATATTATATATATATGACCTTAAATATATAATATATATATATATTATCAGAGGAAATAACTCCCGGTTCATCTATTTCATTGAATGTAAATTTTATTTTATACATAAGGATGGGACTCTTTGGCGAGCATGGTTCTAAAATTTTCTCTTCCAAGTGCTTTGGTGAAGATGTCTGCAGTTTGTTCATTTGTAGAACAATGTCATCTATGGACTGGCTTGGCCTCTACATGATGTCGAATCAAATGATACTTTGTGTTGACGTGTTAGGTTCGATCATGGAATTTTGGATTCTTTCCCAACTTGATTTCATAAGTGTTGTCAATCAATAAGGGAGTGGAGTTCTCTTGTTTCTCCTGCAAATATTCAATTATCTTCTTGAGCCACACAATCTCTTTCATTGCTTCCACAGCAGCCACATATTTTGCCTCTGTTGTCGAATCTATTGGAACTAACTGTTTGTGTGATCTCCAGGAAACAGTTTTTGATCCAATACTCATTATGGATCCAAAAGTAGATACTCTTGTCTCTTTGTCACCATGAAATTCTAAATCAGAGTACCCAATAATTTTGAAGTCATCTACCTTAGAGTACTTGAGTCCCTTTCAAGTAACTTAGAACTCTTTTAGTGGCAGACCAATGTCCTTCACAAGGTTTGTGCACGAACCTTGAAAGGATGCCAACAACATATGAAATATCTAGTCTAGTGGTTGTGAGGTAGATAAGGTTTCCTACAAGCTATCGGTACTTGGTCACATCCTTGAATTCTTTTCCTTCAATTGATGTGAGCTTCAACTTTTGTTCCATTGGATTTGAGAGAGGGTTGCATTTTGTCATGCAAAATCTGTTGAAAATTTCTCCAACATACTTCTTCTAGGAGAAGAATATGTACATAGGATGTTGAGTGACTTCAATTCCCAAGTAGTAGTGAAGGTGTCATAGATCTGTCATTTCAAATACCTTCTTCAAATCTCTCTTTATGGATACAATATAACTTTCATTGTTCTTTGTTATCAAAAGGTTATCTACATACACCAAAAGAAACACAACAAATCTTCCAACTTTCTTTACAAACAATGTTGAATCATCGAGATTATAGTGTTTGAAATTTAACTTTAGAAGATGCTCAGTTACCTTTAATACCATGCTCAAGGTGTTTTTTTCAGGCCATGATACAAGGACTTCACGAGTTTGTGTACCTTTTGTTCTTGTCCCTTCAAAACAAAGCCTTTTGGCTAAGACATGAAGATATTCTCTTTCAAGTCTCCATTCAAGAAAGTTGTTTTTGCATCCATCTAGTGACTTTCCACCCATTTTGTGCAGCCAAAGAGAGTAAGGTACAGATGGAATCCCATTTTTTTGTGGGGTAGATTGTCTCTTCATAGCCAATCCCTTCCTTCTGTGCATAGTCTTTCGCCGCAAGCCTCACTTTGTGTTTGTCAAGTGCGTCATCTGATCTATATTTGTTCTTGTATACCCACTTGCAGTTGATTGGTTTGGTCCCAATTGGAGGTTCAACCAGCTTCCAGGTTCCATTATTCATGAGCGCATCATATTCATTTTGCATGGCTTCTTTCCACTCATCACGAGTAGCAGCCTCTTCAAAGGAAGTTGGTTCAAAGTTAGCGTATAGATTCAATTCACAATCAAAAGAGACATCCATGTCATCACGTGAGTTATCTACTTCTCCTCCATCTTCTTGTCTGGTTGAGCTTCTTATTCCCGTCTTTCCAACTTCATCCGGATAGACACTTTCAAGTGTCATTGTGGCCCATTTAGGAACTTTCTGAGATGGTCTAAGTTGATTAGTTGGTGGTCCTTCATTTTCTTCAAGGGTCAATCTTCCAATCCTCTCAATCACATTATCTAGTTGAACCTCCTGTTCAGGTGAAGTGGTAGGAACTTCTTCATGAGTTTCTTCATGAGGGGGTGTTGGTGCTTCAAAAGGAAATTTTAGAGATTGATCCAAGATAGAGATCACCCCTTCAAGATGTGGAATTTCATTATCAACTTCATAATATGTCTTTAGATGGGAAAATATCTCCAGACAATCAAGTTGTCCATCAATAGACTCGTCATTTTTATTATTTTCAAGAAAAATGACATCTTTGGAGACAACAAAATTCTTATTTACCTCATCAAAAAGACAATATGCGTTGTAGGTGTCTAAATACCCCAAGAAAATGCTCTTTCAACTTTTAGCACCAAGCTTGTCTTTTTGCTCCTTTGGTATCAAAGCATAGTAGGTGGAACCAAAAACCCTGAGATGCCTCACCAAAGGAAGGTGGCCATACCATAGTTCATGTGGAGTCTTGTTTTCAAGAGCATGAGATGGACTCCTATTTCTCAAATAGGTTTCACATAATACTGCATCACCTCAAAACATCAGTTTTACATTCTTGAAAAACATCATTGAGCATACCATATTCATGATGGTTCTATTCATCCTTTCTACCACACCATTTTGTTGAGGGTTATAAGGAACTGAAGTTTGATGTGTAATCCCATGTTGACGAAGATAATCTTCAAAATCATTAGAAGTGTATTTTTTTCCATTATCAGTACGAAATATGCCAATATGAGATTGTGCTTGATTTTCTATCCATGCATGAAAATTCTTGATTGTTTGAAATGCTTCAGATTTTGTCTTTAACAAGTATACCCAACATGTTATGGTGTATTCATCAACAAAGGTCATGAGGTATCTATTACCATTGGTAGAAGGAATAGGCACGAGGCCACATAAGTTAGAGTGAACTAGCCCTAACTTTCTACATGCTCTAAATTTTGACTCTTGAAATGGTTGCTTACTATGTTTTCCTAGTATGCTGTGCATCACATTTGTTCATCTCCCTAGGAATGGTGGGAAAACCAGAAACACCATTCTTTCTTAATAAGCGAATATTGTTATAATTCAAATGACCATATCTAGCATGCCATAACAAATTGGATGACAGATTACCTTCTCCATGCTGATAGAGGTAGGAAAATTTTTGAACTCTTGCATATGAGCCCTTCAACTTCAATAGCTTTACATCTTCATATCAAGTCATGATGGCCTTGTTGTCAGAGGAATTCCTTATTTCTACTATTCCATCGACCATGTAGATGGAATGGCCTTGCTGACGAATATGCACTAAGGATAGGAGGCTTCTCTGCAACTCTAGAAGATAGAGAACATTCTTCAACACAAAGTTAATGAATTCAGGCAGCTTGAGCCTAATGGAACCAATTCCCTTTGGTTTGAGGCTAGATTTGCTTCCAAAGTACATTATGCCATATAAAATCTCATTTATTTGTTCAAAGCAATATTTCTAAAGGTCATGTGGGATGTTGCACTAGTAACAAGCAATCTGTGTAAGATGAAAATGATGTTATTTCATTTATTCCAAGATTACAATGTGCAACAATACAATGAGCAGAATTATGATCTTTACCAACCTCTTGCCTCTTACTTTTGTCTTCTTTATTTTGGTTATTTCTTCCTTTGATGGAGTCCCAAGGGGCCCAACACAGATCCGCTTCATGTCCATTCCTCCCACATCACGTACAATTCAGATATGGTATTTTGCTTCAGTTGTTTTTTCCCCCCTTGTCTCTGAAATTTCTTCTTCCTCGTCTTCTTTCTCTGCTTTCTCTCTTGGAAGAGTCTTTGGAGTGGTTCTTTTCTTTCTGAGCAAGGAAAAGAGTCTCTCCAACAAGCTCACTTGTCTTATTTCCAAATTCTTTCTCTCTGTCTACAATCTTCTCCACCGAGATGTCAAAGGTGAGGTCCTTGTATTTGTCACTAGCTTGAAGTGATTCCAGATAGTTTGAATGTGTAGGATATAGATACTTGACAAAGGCAGCAAGTGGAAGTCCTGGTTTCATGCCAGAGGCTTGAATATTGTGCATGATTGCTTTGATCTCAGATGCAACCAGCATGGGATCATTATGCGTCACTTCTAAACTGAACAGTTTCAATATTAGTTGAATCACCTCCATTTCAGAATGTGAGTCACACAAATCCTGCAATATTTTCAAGGCTTCAAAACTTGATTTTGCAGGTAGTATGTGTTGACTCACCTCTTCACTGACCGTTGCAGAGATCATTGCCAGTGCCTTGTTTTCTTTAGTCTCCCATAGTTATCGTTTTTTCTCTGATGATGGTGGCTTTGGTTCAGATTTCAAGGTCACTCCCTCTTTTGTTTTGAAAGTGGTATCTTCACAAATCCCCTTCCATAGATCATTCTAGATGAAGGCAACGTTGATCTTCCTCGACCACTCAATGTACTTGTCTTTGCCAATGAGTATTGCACCTACTATGGATTCCAATGAACTCATGTTTACCTGTAAATGACAGAGTTTTGGAGAAAGAGTAAAAGGTGCAGGTCTAAGTCTCTACCACCTTTTCAATACAATCTTTGTAAAATTTCAGCTGCACTAGCTAAAAGCTCTATTGAATACACTATTCTTTACTATGCAGGTCTATATCTCTCCAATAATGTGACTACCAAAATACAGAGGAATTTCTCTACTATATGGACTCGACCTCAAAATCATGTATATCTATAATAATTGTTTGCAATTTGCAATGTTAGAGAACTGTGTTATGTTAAGAACTGGTTACTAGATTTGTTACGAGTCACCCAATGCCCAATTGTCAGCTAGTAGAGGAATTCTCCAGCAATGAACACACATGCAGTTCTTCAACGCACCCTATAGGTAGTCTTCATTCGTTCAAGCTTCACACCAGTTCATGCAGTAATATCGATACCAAAACTCAACGAACTCCACGCATTAAAAACACATTTCTGTTGGATCGCAGTTCTGTTGCGATGATGGAGGTCGTAGCTCTCCAAATGTGGTTGCATCTCTTCAAATGGAGGTCACAATAAACTTCAACGAAGTCTAGGGTTTGGAGCAAAACAATACACATCTCACTGAGTCGACCACACATTCAATAAAGAAAAAATTAGGGTTTAGGTTTCAAAATGAGGGAGGTTAACGATACCATCATTCCATACAATGCAGAGTCTTCACTTTGATGCATTCAACGCAGTAATGAGTTTCAATGCCAGCACCAGTAGACAGCCCACAAAGATGCAGATACCAAGAGATATATCTCCCACTGTGGTTGCCAAGTCGAGCTCTCATGCAGAAGGTCACAGCTCCACCGCTTCACAGTTCAAAATAGTATTCACGCATCAAGATGAGAGACAGATTTCCACAACGTCTTTCAAAACAAAGCACACAGGAACCAATTGACTATGGTTCACACTCTTCAAACAGAGAATTCACTCCACGATAGCGCACTGTTGGAGAAACGTCTACTCAAAGGAACCTCCAGGAGAACGTAGAGAGCAGGAAATGAAACGGTTTTTGCAGTGCTGAGAATAGCAGCTGGAAGGCAGACTGAATAGAAAAAAACGGCAAGCAGGATGGCAGAATGTCAGCGTTGAGCATGCAGGAGTTATGGCAGCCAAGCTCTGATACCACTGTCAAAGGAAATAACTCTCGGTTCATCTATTTCATTGAATGTAAATGCTATTTTATACATGAGGATGGGAATATTTGGCTTCACCTACCAAGAGGTCCATTGGGGTCCTTTCAACTTCATCTTCCCATTTATTTTATTATTTACATGGTTTACATAACCTCAATCCTATGAAAGGATTAGGTCTCACACACATATATAATCTCACATTCATTTTTAAGATGTAATGAGTTCATTTCTAAGATTTCCAAGTAGACCTTCTTAGTTTGTAAAGCTTTCATTTTTTTTTTTAAGGCAGTTTAAGTCTTCTTTAATTTCATATGATGCATAACTATCTTAAAGTTCCCAAAAGAAATAAATTTAATAATGGAATGGATTGCCAAATTGATAACTATCTTAAAGTTTCCAAAAGAAATAAATTTAATAATGGAATGGATTGCCAAATTGATAACTATCGTAAAGTTTATGTCCATTGGTTGTAGCTTGGGTGGTTGGGAGGAATGTTTGTTACAAACGGCGAACCACCTTTTGAAAAAAAAACTATCGTAAAGTTTCTAAAAGAAATAAATTTAATAATGAAATGGATTGCCAAATTGATAGATGAGTAGGGTCGAATATATTAAGCGTGGTATATAGGATCGCAAATTTTAAAAAGTTACTTACTTTTTATATTATATATTTGGTGAAGGACCTATCATTATCTACTCCAAGGTACACTTCTTTATAATACAATTATTTACAGGTGTATTCTTGCCTATGTTAGAATAATTAAAGAATATTTAGAGATAGAAGAGAAAGCTTATGATATGAAATATAGGATAAACTCCATATATTTTAAAATCCACATATATTATTGTTTTGTTTTCTTTAGTGTAACTTTTTTTTTTTTAAAGAATTTTATATTGTTTTTTCTATTTTGGTGAGATTCCTTTTCATTTTGTCCACATATATTATTGTTTTGTTTTCTTTAGTGTAATTTTTATTTATCTTTTTAAGAATTTTATATTGTTTTTTCTATTTTGATAATTTAGGATCCAAATATAGTTTATAATTTATATACTAGGCTTGAGATAAGAACAAGAGTTCAAATGAGTGCACATGAACAAACAAGGAACATGAAAAACAAGAACTTTTGGGTATTCATAACCATAACTTACCTCCCTAAGAGGGTAAATAGAATAAAATGATCACAAGAAAGACGCAAAACATCATGCATGAAACAAGTACTGTAGCATTTCTTGTGAGATAAATGTTTGATGTCAACATATATGTTTAGTGGAATATGGACCACAAAGATGGAGAATATTTTGTAATAATGTTTGGGTTATCCACATTGATGTTGCTATTGATACCATTTAATGAATACATATGCTTTCAAAACTTAAAAACAAAGATGTATATAACTTTGATGATGATGATTGTGACTTTTAAAATAGATCTAGATCTATTTATAACCTAGGAAGATTTGCTAAACCCACATGACTCTTAGAAACAAGATTATTATGTAGTAATTATCCATTAATTAATATTAAATTAAGTTTTAAGTAGCTACTTATCCTTGACTCACTTTCACTTTGACAACCCATAACTTCCCTACTACTAGATAAGTAGGTCAAATATTATTTGGTTTTATTAGTGTCTCATAAATGGAACATTACCTCAATCTCTAAAATGAAAATGTATGTTTAGAACAAATGTATCAGGATGAATTGGAATAAGATGGGCCAAAATATTTAATTGAATGGAAAGACTGAAGTAGAAAAATAGTTGGTTGTATAAAAGCACATAATAATTGAAATTCTAATAAAAAAATAAAATAAAAATATATATTGATGTACACCAGTGTAAATACAAACCAGTAGACATCATATACGCAAAGTTTGCTCATGTATATAGCATATAAGGATATAACAAAATAGCATTGAGTGTGATATACATATTTAGACCCAAATACAACATTGAGACTCTAAATGGCCTTTAAAGTCCAAAAAGTCATGCTACAACTTATCACCGAAATCATCCTCTAGCATGGGATGATCATTGATACCTTTGCACCATCCCCATATAATAAACCGTTATTTTGATATGCACTTTACTATGACCTTTATTGGACTTCTATTATCTTTGGTTCATACATGACCTATTATCATGTTTTCCTATGCTATGCTATTTTATTACCCTATTCTACTCTCAAAGTTGATTTAAGGAAGATTTTTTTTTGTGATAGTATATTGTATTTAGGAGGATGTCATGCTACTTTATACTTTTTATGAGGTTATTATAATGATGATATGATGATGGTAGAACTTAGTTGTTGGGTGATGATGTTTTGCTAGTTTTGCTTACATTTTGCGTTCATCCAATTCATGGGTCTTATGATATCTTATTAGCATGGGTTATTTGCATACGATTTCTACCATCATAAATAAGGGAGTAAATGATCATAATTACAGTTGGAAACTACACATAATTTTAGTATTTATGATGGTTAAGGTGGTGAACATGGCTACTTTTTCAGACATGATGTGCTTGAGGTAATATATCCAATAACAATGTTCTCACTCTGCTTTTAGTTGGTTCCTGCTATCCTTGTAATTATGACATGTGAGTAATTTAGCATGTGGTTTTGCATAGACTTATTCCATAATAAATGAAGATTAAATTAGCATGATAACATGTGGTTTACATGCAAATTATAGTGTCTACGATAAATTAAATGATGGTTAGGCAATGACAAGAGATTCTAGTCATGCTGTTAATAGCATCTTTAATTGTGATGGGGATGGTTTGTGCTAGCATGGGTTTCTTGATTTTCTTAGTAAATGCACCTGGTTTGTGGATAAGAAATTATCATGAAGTGATGCAGTAATGTATGTGGATTTATTTTGCGACGATCATTGACTGACTATATGATTGTCAGTGGAAATGTTTCAAGTTATCCACTATGGGGCCTTACAGGGGAAATCATTCTAGAAACCACAATCTCGTCGGAGCCCGTAACCACGAGGGAGTATGGGTTGGGGACCGACACACTCAGTAATACCTTGCCAGCTATGATTTTTCCAGAATTCCACGGCTTGAGGTACGTCAATCGTAGATGGAGGTATATGGAGATACACTTTTGATGCTTGGGGTTGGTTTCCTTGGAGGGATATGGAAGAAGTTAGGGGCAACCTTTCGAGATGTTGGTTGACCAAATCTGGTGCAGGCGATGAGGTGACCAAATGTGACCAAAATCCGGTGCGACCGATGAGGTCAAAATAGATACTGGAAGTCAACCAAAATTTGGTGTGACCGATGAGGTCCATAGATTGGTTTAGCCATTAGGCTGACTGTGAAGCTTTTGATGCCTTTCGAGATGCCTAAGTGGCTAGACGTGACCAAAATATGGTGCAGCCAATGAGGTCAAAATAGATACCGAAAGTAGACCAAAATCCAGTGCGATCGATGAGGTCCATAGATTGGTTTAGTAGTTATGCTAACCATGAAGATTTTGATGCCTATTGTACTATTCACGGACAATTTACAGTAGAGGGACTGTGCCATGGCGAGAGAGACCACTTGGAGTGTTTGCATGGAAGGTTATGGAGGTTGCTCGAGTGGTATGATTCTCAGGGAGATGGTAAGTAAGGAATGAGGGATTTTTGGGGGTTATGTTATGTCTTTCTATCTCATTGAGTCGATTTTGATTTGTTATATATTTATTCTTACTGTTTATGAAGTGTATGATGAAGTTAATGCATAATTTGTATGAATGGTTCCATATTAGACCCTAGGTAATTAAACAAGAGCATGTTGTAATTAGGACGTTGAATGTATTAGTGAAGGAGAAACATTTTTGTGTGTTGACCACGCAAAAGAGTTTTGATCTTCACAATAGTATTAAATATATACTATACTATACTAATTAAATGAGTATTGCATTATGCTGTAATATTATTCTGTGTTGAGAACCTATCTCTGTGGGGAATATAACTTCAGGGTGAAGTTCCGTGAAAGGGGGGGAGTATGTAACACTCCTAAAGTTAATTAACAATTAACATTATTAATCATATATTAACTACCAAGGAAGTATTAATAATGTAGAAATTATTTTTAAAGACGAGAAATATTAATGAAGTTAATTTAATACTAATAAAGCAAATTAAAAATTAATCTAGGTTAAGATGATTAAACTTGATTAGAGAAAGTAGGGTGCATAAAGGCCATGTAGCCCTCATGCATAATTCACTTTAATTAAACTAAAATTGGAAAATTCGGCATAAATAGGGGAATTGAGGGCTAATTTTGGGATCTTTGGTTTTTATGCTCTTGGTATGGAGAGGTTTTGCCAGGGAGGATTCTATGAGCTAGGTGGAGATGGAGGTTTGGAGGCTGAGGGTAGAATAGGATTCCGATTATGTTCCACTGGATTGGTATTGTTGAGTGAGGGATCAGGGGCTCTCAGTTTGTGACTGAGGGGTTGGTTGGTGTTAGATTTTCATACATTCATAGCATAATAATTCAAATGCATAAATAGGATCACTAGAAGAAAGACAAAGCACAAAATAATAACACAAGAGTTTATCCTAGAAAACCCAAACGGGAGAAAACCCAGGAACCTTCATATAGAGATAATAATTCTGAGAACAAAGTACAATAATGAGAGAGAAAAGATGGAAATACTTTCCAAACATAGAAACCCCAAAATAGTCTTCTCCTTCTGCAAGTGCGAGCTCCTCTCTCCAAGTGATGCGAACTTGTGTGAAGTGAGTGAGAGAATAATGAGCTGAACTTCACCTTTATTTATATAAGTGCCAACTGGCCTTTTTACCTAACTGGGCCGACTTCTCTTGGGGAGCAATAAATAATTTAATTTTAATTTTTCTTTTGCTTGCTTTTCAACCCAAGGTTTACATTGATTCTTTCAAGGGTTTTACATAATTATTTACATCAAGTTCAACTCCCTTAGGAGGTACAATCAAGTACAATAAAATACAATAATAATATCTTCCAAAGTTGCACAAAATCCAACACTCTCTCTCAACGAGGAAGGTATTCTTCACTCTTCATCAACATCACGATCATCTGGGTTTCATCTGTACATCTATATTGTCTCCATCATCTCTATACATAGTGAAGGTTGTCAACACAGTCTCGGTCCTTCAAGAAGTGTCATCATGCATCAATTCCACCAGTCCTTCGGCGAGTCCAAGAGAGTCTCTCCATCCTACCTGGATGTCCAAGAGATTGGCTTTTACCATCTGCTACCTATTCGTCTCATCTGCCGATGGGATCCTCCCATACCTGGCTAAGAACCTGGACGAGCAGATGTGTACGACCATCTACTGCATGTTCATCTCATCTGCCGATGGGGTACTCCCATACCTAGCCGAGAACCTGAATGAGTAGAGGTACATGTGCAATCACACGACCATCTACTACCTTTCTGTCTCATATGTCGATGGGATTTCTCCCATACCTGGCTGAGAACCTGGACGAGCAAGGGCGCCTGTGTGAACCCGACCATCTAATACATGTTCGACTCATCTGCCGATGGGATTTCTCCCATACTTGGCTGAGAACCTGGACGAGTAGAGGCACCTGGGTGAATGCAAGGTAAACATCTATATATCATCTCTCCCTCTCAAAGAGGGACACGTTTTCTTCTACTCCAAGTCTTTCGCGAAAGTATTTGAACTTTATCCTGGAAAGACGCTTGGTGAGAACATCTGCAGTCTGGTCATCTGTCAGAATATACTGTAATTCGACCACACCTTTCTACACCATATCACGAATGAAGTGATATCGAATCTCTATATGCTTCGGCCTATCGTGAAATACAGGATTCACTGACATCTACACACAGCTCTGGTTATCACAGTGAATCATGGTTGGCTCTGGAATCTGTCCAAACAATCTTGCAAGGAGTTTACGAAGCCATACTACTTCTCGGGTTGTTGTACTAGCAGCCATATACTCAGCCTCTCCAGTACTGAGTGTTATTGAGTTCTGCTTCCTGCTGCACCAGGAAATCATTGCAGAACCCAAACTGAAGCAACATATGGAAGTACTCTTCATATCTGCAACACATCTGACCCAATCTGAGTCTGTAAACCCTTGCAATCTCAAGTCACATTCTGAAGCATATCTTAGGCCATATCCCACAGTGCCACGCAAGTATCTGAGAACATGTTTTGCAGCAATCCAATGAATCTGCCTCGGTTCGCACATGAACTGACTTAGAGCATTCACAGCAAAACATATATCTGGTTCGTTGTTCGTCAAATACATCAAGGACCCTTTCAGCTAGTGATACATAGTGGGATTAATCAAATCTGAGTCTGAAGCGGAATCCCTCAGCTTCTTGAAATTTGCATCCATCGGAGTAGCCATGGAATTGCAGTCCAACATTCTGAATCTCTTCAGGATATCTATGGTGTATTTTCCTTGACCTAGGAAAATCTCCTTCTGCCTCTGCCATACTTATAATTGCAAGAAGTAATGCATCAATCCAAGATCCTTCATTTCGAACTCAGAGGCAAGTCTATTTTTACACCATACGATAAGTTTCTCATTTCCACTAAGAAACAGGTCATCAACATATAGTACCAAAATCAATGGCTCATCATCCACAACCTTGTAGTAAAGGTTGGGGTGTGCATCACTCTTGGTAAATCCCAAGCTCACCAAGAATCCTTACATCTATCCATACCAAGCACGAGGTGCTTGTTTGAGCCCATACAGTGCCTTTTTCAATCTGCATACGTGAGACTCCTTTCTGTGGACAATAAACCCTTCTGGTTGTTCAATGTATACTTCTTCCTCAATAACACCATTGATAAAGGTTGTCTTAACATCCATCTAATGCAACTTCCATCCCATAGCTGAAGCAATAGGAATGATCAATCTGATGGAAGTATATCGAGCCACAGGAGCAAATGTTTCATCATAATCGACTCCTTCTTTCTGAGAGAACCCTCTAGCAACAAATCTAGCCTTGTATTTTTCAACACTCCCATCTGCTCCATGCTTGATTTTGTATAACCACTTGGAAGTTACTATTGACTTCTCCTCAGGTCTCGGCACAACCTCCCACACGTCATTCTTCATGATGGATTGGTATTCTTCCACCATGGCATCCTCCCAAACTTGGTGTCTGGATGCTTCTTCATAAGTGGTTGGTTCTGAGTCAATGATGTTACTCATCAATGCTACATAATTGGAGAACCTCTGAGGTCTTTTTCTTTCTCTAAAAAGCAACATAAGGAGCTTCATGCCCCTCTGAATCCTGCAAAGTCTGTTGTGTCCATCTAGGACTTTTCCGGCCTACTGCAATATCTCTGGGAACATCAACTGGATCAATGGGATCGATAGGTTCATCATTTTCTGATAACTCCCTCTGAACTGGAGGGGGAGATGATCTCATCTCCTTTGGTTCTAGCATTTCTTCATCATCAATCACCATGTCTGATTCTCTGCCGTCCTGACAACCATCTCTTCTTCAAAGGTCACATCCCTACTGACTTCAATCCATCTGATGCAACTTCCATCCCATTGCTGAAGCAATAGCAATGATCAATCTGATGGAAGTATATCGAGCCACAGGAGCAAATGTTTCATCATAATCAACTCCCTCTTTCTGAGAGAACCCTCTGGCAACAAATCTAGCCTTGTATTTTTCAACACTCCCATCTGCTCCATGCTTGATTTTGCATAACCACTTGGAAGTTACTACTGACTTCTCCTCAGGTCTCGGCACAACCTCCCACACGTTGTTCTTCATGATGGATTGGTATTCTTCCACCATGGCATCCTCCCAAACTTGGTGTATGGATGTTTCTTCATAAGTGGTCGGTTCTGAGTCAATGATGTTACTCATCAATGCTACATAACTAGAGAAGCTCTGAGGTCTTTTTCTTTCTCTGAAAGCAACATGTGGAGCTTCATGCCCCTCTGCATCCTGCAAAGTCTGTTGTGTCTATCTAGGCCTTTTCTAGCCTACTGTAATATCTCTGGGAACATCAACTGGATCAATGGGATCGATAGGGTTCATCATTTTCTGCTAACTCCCTCTGAACTGGAGGGGGAGATGATCTCATCTCCTTTGGTTCTAGCATTTCTTCATCATCGATCACCATGTCTGATCCTTTACCTTCCTGACAACCATCTCTTCTTCAAAGGTCACATCCCTACTGACTTCAATCTATCTGGCTCCTGGGATCTAGATTTTGCAATCCTTTGAAGACTCACTGTATCCCACGAAAGTTCCCTTCTTGCCTGAAGGTTCTAACTTTGTCCTTTTCTCCTTGGGCACATGTATGTAGACTAGACAACCAAAGATCCGGAGGTGGCCCACTTCTGGTTTCACTCCCGTGAAAGCTTCTTCCGGAGTAATGTCCTTCACTATCTTATGTGGGCATCTATTATGTACGTATACAGTTGTTATGGAGGTTTCTACCCATAAGAACATAGGTAGACTCTGGTCATGTATCATGGCTTTAGCTACCTCCACAATAGTTCTATTCTACCTTTCAGCAACCCCATTTTGTTGAGGGTTGTAGGGAACTATGAGCTCCCTCTTAATTCTTGCTTCCTTGCAGAAATCATTGAATTATGTAGAGGTGTATTCTCCACCATTATCTGATCTTAGGACCTTGATCCTCTTTCCTGACAAATTCTCGACTTGTGCTTTGAATTCTTTGAATTTGCTGAGTACTTCGGATTCCTTCAACTTGAAAAAGTATATCCAAGTCTTATGTGAGTAGTCATCAATGAATGTTATGTAGTAATGATATCCGCCCAATGAAGCAACTGTCATGGGTCCGCACAAGTTAGAGTGTACCAGATCCAAAATTCCTTTAGATCTACTCTCACTATCTGGAAAAGATCTCTTGGCATTCTTTCCAAGTGCACATCCTCTACATGTTCCATCATGGTCCACCTGAAGTACTAGTAAACCTGTCACTATATTCTTCAATATCGGGAGAGCTCGATAATTTAGATGAGCTAGTCTTATGTGCCATAGTTCGCCCATACTTGAAGAATCATGAACTAGGGCTTGGACTGGTGGAGTGTTTAGACAATACAAGCTCTCATCTCTTACACCAATAACCTTGGTTGTATTCATGCTTGAGTTCTTGTGCCAAGCAAGTACTTTCCCTTCTGAGAAGGCTACTTTATATCCCTTGTCCTCCATGGCTGAGATGGAGACAAGGTTTCTTTTCATACCAGGTACATATAGCACATCACTCAAGCGTAGTGTATCACTTGATTTTCGCTGAAGGGAGGTGGCCCCAGATCCCTTCACAGTGTAGTTAGCATCATATCCAAGTACAACACATAGATGAGAATCTTTCTCAACTAATTCTGAAAGATTTTCTTTATAACCTACCATGTGTCTAGAAGCACCACTATCTATGAACCAAGTATCACTAGTGGTGGGAACAGTACCTTATAAAGCTAATATGAAGAGAAATTATGTACAATCTTCATTCCTTTACTTCTTGTGATGATGATCTTCTTCTACATCAGCAGTTGAGGCTTCATGCTTCCTTTTTTTAGTTCCGACAATTACTGGCATAATGACCATATTTCTTGCACTGGTAGCATTGTATCTAAGATAAGTCCTTCTTCATTTTCTTCTAATCTAGGGGTGGACTTGATCTCCTACCTTGGTGCTTGTGTTTGTGGAACTTCCTTTCCTTTCCCTTACCTTTCTTGGCATTGGATACAAATGCTTGATTCTCCTCAGGTTGAGTGCCATGTAGTCTTTGTCGTGCAGTTATTCTTGTCTCTTCCTGAGTGCAATCTGCCCACAACTTGTCAAATATGGGTAGCTTGGATCTACCGCTTATACTTTGAATGAAGGACTCCCAAGATGGTGGGATACCATTTAGAGTAGTGATGACAAGCTCCTTTTCATCAAGGGGATCTCCACTGGTAATAAGCTTGTCCCTTAGTTCTGTGATCCTCATGAAATATGAGGTAACGGATTCTGACTTGGACATCTTCATATTTGATAATTGGTTCCTCAATGTGAGTGTCACATTGAGACTACTATATTCAAATAGATTCTTTATGGTCTAGAACATTTTTCTAGCAATCTTCTTACTTGAAATTTGAGGAATCAAGTGGTCTCTAACTGAATCCACCAAAATCCTTCTTGCTCTGGCATCATTCTTCCTCTAACGAGATTTGTCTTCTTCGGCTTCTGGTTCTAGAACTTTCTCATTGACAATCTACAAGAGATCATTTTCTTCTAGTAGAAGAAGAACCCTAGACTTGCAAGAGATGAAGTTGGAAGCCCCTTCCAGACGATCTTCAACCTTCATTCCAATCATCTTGACTACAGATCTGGAACAGAAACCCTAGCAGGAGCTAGGTCAAAAATGAAAATTGGAATTTTGGAAAACTGACTCCAGAGGTAGATGCGCCCTAGCAAGGCGAGTTAAGATGAGGTAGAGCTGACCCAAAACTATGGAGTATGTAGGTCAAAAACTGAAACCCTAATTTATGTTGTAGCTGTAGAATTAGGTCAAAAATTGAAAGTTCTCATAATTGAGTTTTGCCTTCACCAAAAGATGCGCCCTCCTTAGAGCGAAATTCCCAAGGCTCTTTTCCTGCCAAAAAGTTAAGTGAAGGCTTTGAAAGATGAAACCCTAGTTCCGACAGGGTTTCAACAATGTTCCGACAATGGCTTCTTCTAGTACCGCTCTAATCCCATGTTAGATTTTCATACATTCATAGCATAATAATTCAAATGCATAAATAGGATCATTATAAGAAAGACAAAGCACAAAATAATAACACAAGAGTTTATCCTGGGAAACCCAAACGAGAGAAAACCCAACAACCTTCGTATAGAGATAATAATTCTGAGAACATAGTACAATAATGAGAGAGAAAAGATGGAAATACTTTCCAAAGATAGAAACCCCAAAATAGTCTTCTCTTTCTGCAGGTGCAAGCTCCTCTCTCCTAGTGATGCGAACTTGTGTGAAGTGAGTGAGTGAATAATGAGGTGAACTTCACCTTTATTTATACAAGTGCCAACTGGCCTTTTTACCTAACTGGGTCGATTTCTCTTAGGGAGCAATAAATAATTTAATTTTAATTTTTCTTTTGCTTGCTTTTCATCCCAAGGTTTACATTGATTCTTTCAAGTGTTTTACATAATTAATTGCATCAAGTTCAACTCCCTTAGGAGGTACAATCAAGTACAATAAAATATAAAATACAATAATAATATCTTCCAAAGTTGCACAAAATCCAACATTTGGGAGGAGAGCAGTCCCACACAAGTGGTTTCCAATAGCTGCCACCATGGTCCTGAGGACTTCTACGATATTCTATCTCGAGTATGTTCTCTTCCTCGTCCAGTTAAGTATACTGAAATTATATTCATATTTTGGGTTACTAATTACGTGAAAATTTAGTTGTGTTATCCTAGTAAATATTTGAGTAAAAAGGTTTATGGTAATTATTTCTTTTATTGTTTTAATCAAATTTACTTAGTTTAAGACAAATATTTTACCGTGAATATGAGTTCATAAATTAATTGAATTGTTATTATTTTACCCTTTAATTGGAATTTAGTTTTCTAATTAGATATTAGGATTATATTAGGAATTATGGCTTCTACACAAGGATCTTAGATAATATTTGGTTTTTCATGTTGTATTTAGTAAATTAAGTAAATAATTGTCGCAACCTCGTTTTTTATGAATGGATCTCTATTTGCTTGATTAGATTGCTACAACCTCTTTTCAATTTATAGTAGATTCAATCACAATGCATTTACTAACATTTGGTGGATGATAATTTAAAGAATAGATTGTTTTGCCTCTTATACCTTTTCAAGAATCCATCAAAGTTGGAATGAGAAATTGATGTTACATTTGGCTAGCAAAGGAAAGGGATTGATTGCCTCCAATCTACGTTGAAGACTACTTAGTCATTCGTTTTAGATTTGATTATGACTGCATTGCCCACACTTGTTTTCCCTTTAAGGCACTAGGTCTTTATTTTCAGTAGTTTCATTTGTTTTTAAAGTTGTTCTTCCAATTTTACATCTACTAATCAATTCTGAATTTTGCAGGTGCTTGGATCTACTCATTTCAAGATCAAAGAGACTTAGTGATCCACTCGGGGCCAAGAAGCCAAGGGGGACAACAGTTTGACTAAATGAGTCGGCTCTATTATGACGGAAGCACAAGAAATAGAATAAGCAAGAAGAAATTACACTACACAAATACACACAGACAAATATGCAGGAATGCGAACTGATCTCTATTACTGAAAAACCAAATAGATAAGATGTATATTACAATAGTTTACATGCTTATATAGAGAGTGTTGAGACGCTTGGGTGCCTTCCCGTTACGTTCAGTTACAAAAAAAGTTATAATGATTCAGCAGTTCAACCGTTACAGTCGACTGGAAGATAGAGAGAAAGTTTGTTGAAGTTCGACAGTCGCATGTCGCAAGATGGTGTTGTGCAAGTCGCATGTCGACGTTGTATGTCGATGTCGCGAAACTGTGAGGTTGTTGAACGTGTCGAAGTCATGTCACAATTCGACAACTTGCCAAAGTTGTGTCGAAGTCACGGAGTGTGTCGAATCCATGTCGAAGTTGAAACTTGGCGGAGTTGTATCGACGGCAATGATTGGTCATAATAGATGTCGAAGTCGGCATCCGACAATAATGTCAACTGCGATATGGATCAGACATCCTTCCTTAAGAAACAATGGTCCCCATTGTTTGCTCGTGAAAGTGAGGAAACTTGTCGATCAGTTCAGTAGCAGAGTACCACTTTCCTTGTGCTGGGATCTGACCTGCCTTAGCAACCTGAAACAAGGGATTGTGTTTGTCTTTGTATGGCGTACTCGTCGTCCCACAATGGTGTCGCAAGAAAGAGGCTCTTGAACATCTAGGTTGATGTCGTCGAGTTTTGTTGTCTGCAAGTCGTTATGTTCCAACAGTGGTGCATGGTATGGTCGAAGTAGCTCCACATTGAAAACTAGATATAGACCAAGGCAAGCAGGAATATCAAGCTGGAAAGCATTGTCGCTAATCTGTTGAAGAATACTTTATGGACCATATCATAAAGGTTTAAGCTTCTTGAATGGGCCAGTGAAGCGCTCCTTCTTCAGATGTAACCAGACCTTATCCCCAATTTGGAATGAATGAAGGATACGATGCTTATCATGTCGGGCCTTAGCTTTCGTGTTTTCTCTGTGCAACATGTCCTGTGCTTGTCGCTGGATGTTGCAAATCTGTTCACGAAACTTCAATGCTTTGTCAACTTTTTATTGATTGGGGTCGGTGTTGGAGTTCGACTGTGTTGAGAAGCTAATCAAGTCGATGGGCGTTGAGGGTTGAAATCCATAACAGATCTCAAATGGACTATTGCCTGTAGAGTTGTGCTGAGCACGATTGTAGCTTTGTTGTATGTATGGAAGACTTTCATCCCATGTGCATCGATGCTTGTGGTTGTACATGCAAAGCAGTTGTACGACCAAGCGATTAACAACTCCCGTCTGTCCGTCGGTCTGAGGATGGAAAGTTGTCGACAATGAGAGTCGTGTGTCTAGTTGTTGCCAAAGGGTCTTCAAAAAGATGTTGATGAATCTAGCATCTCAGTCGAAAATGATGGTTGTCGGTAAACCAAAGTGTTTCCAAACATGTGTGAAGAAGAACTGAGCAGTCTGCTGCGATGTCGTTGTCTTCTTACATGGTATGAGAATGGCCATCTTGGAAAATCTGTCAACTATTACTAATATCGCGTCATGCTGATGTCTGGTAGTAGGATAACCTGTCAAGTAGTCCATAGAAATAGATTGCCATGGTCGATTAGGAACTGGCAGAGGTGTGTACAATCCCTGTCGTCGATTAGGCGGTCTAGCAATGGCACAAACCACGCATGATCGAATGTATTTGTTGACGTCGGATTTAAGTGTAGGCCAAAAGAAATACTTCTGCAGAATAGCAAGTGTCTTTGCTACTCCAAAGTGTCCTGCAGTCTTGTTGTAGTGCGCGTCCCAAATGAGTTGTTTTCGATGCTCACCGGTCGATACACAAAGTTGTCCAAGCTTGTATAACAAGGTGTCTTTCAAGAAATAGTCGGCGGTCAACAACTTGTCAGTATGAAGCTGTCGGTAGACTGGTGAAAAGTCGATGTCTTCCTGATACAACTGAGGCCAAGTAGTGGTGTCATATCCCTGCATACTCATCACTGTAAAAAGGAGAGTAATGGGCGGTCTGCTTAAACAATCGGCAGCAATGTTAGCTTTACCTTTCTAATACTTAATTACCAACTGGAATTGTTGTGGGTAATTAATCCACTTAAGCTGTCGATTTGTTTTAAGTTTTGATTGTGTCGGAGCGAACTGAAGAGGCCTATGGTCAATGAGGATGACCGTTTCCTTGCCAAGGATGTAATTTCTCCATTGCTTGAGAGCTTGCACAATGGCGTACAGTTCTTTTTCGTACGTTGAGTATCTTCTAACTGTGTCGTTAAAAGTCTCGGAATGAAAAGCAACTGAGTGACCAGACTGAGTGATCACTTCGCCCAAGGCATAGCCTGATGCGTCCGTCTCAATCTCAAAGGGCTGATGCAAATCAAGTAACACAAGTACCGGTGCAGTGCAGAGCTTGTATTTGAGCTGTTCAAAAGCTGCTTGTTGTGTCAGTGTCCAATTAAAGACAGTTTTCCCACTTCCTTTCGTCAACTGATTCAAGGGTCAAGCTATGTGATTGAAGCCAAGTATGAACCGTCGATAGAAATTCGCCAAACCAAGAAAACTTCTTAGTTCTTGAATGTTGTGAGGAATGGGCCAATCTTTGAGAATTTGTACTTTTTTTGGGTCGACGTGAATGCCTGCAGAGTCAATTACAAACCCCAAATATTTGATGTTGTTCATCACAAAGGAACATTTGTCCATGTTCAAGTAGAGTCGATGTTGTTGGAGTGTCGAGGACTTGTCGAAGTTGTCCGACATGTTCTTCCCATGATCGACTGAAAATCGATATGTCGTCAAGGTAGACAATGACACATTTGTCGATGAAAGGTCAAAGAATGTCATCCATGTATCGCATGAAGGTCGCAGGTGCATTGGTTAAGCCGAAAGGCATGACTAACCATTCAAACAATCCTTCCTTGGTCTTGAAAGCAGTTTTCCACACATTTGAGGGCTCGATTGGAATCTGATGATATCCCGACTTGAGGTCGAGCTTAGTAAAGAACTTAGCACCTTCAAACAGTCGATGAGCTTGTCTATCCGTGACAGAGGGTACCGATTCTTCACCGATATTTTGTTGAGTGCCCTGTAGTCGATGCACATGCGCCAAGTCCCGTCTTTCTTCGGAACGAAGACGATTGGACTTCCACAAGGGGAGGAGCTGGGTCGAATATGGCCTTTATCGATCAAATCTTGGATTTGTCTGCGAATCTCTTCATTTTCGAGAATGGATCTTCTGTAGACAGATGCGTTAGTCAAAGAAGAACCAGGAGCAAGTTCAATAGAGTGTTTTACCTGACAATGTAGAGGTACTCCATCGGGAACTTGGAATAGGTTCTGGTACTCATCAAGAATATTGTTGATCTGCTGCTTCTGTCGGGAGCTGCATTGGTCTGTGACTCGACTGGCTACTGTAGTCTTCCTAGAATGTTGCGGCTTTATCATAATCAATGCAAACTTATGAGCATGATTGATGAGCTTCTTTGTTTGTTTCACAGATACCAAGGCAACCGTTGGTGTAGGTCGTCGTTCTAGTATGTTGTATCGCTGATCTTCGATTCTGACAATCACCTTCTGCGGTCGTGACTGGTAACTTCCATGGCGATCCCATAGGTAAGGCTTTCCGAATAGGGCATCGGCTACGGAAAGAGGTGCCACGTTGCAAAGTACTTCATCTTTAGAAGGCTTTATGAAGTATGTGAACTTGCATTGTCGGGTGATCCTTAGCTCTTGTCCATCCTTCATCCAACCGATGTTGTAAGGCTGAGGATGCGGAGTGGTAACAAGACCTAGTTTTTTCACAAGTTCTTCAGAAACAAAGTTCTTCTGGCTACCGTTGTCCACAATCAGATGCAATGGATTGTTCTGAACCAATATCTGTGTATGGAAGAAGCGATCTCGTTCCTCCTCGTCGACGATGGTCGAGGCTGCTGGAGTTGTCGATGTCAAAAGAGTCGTTGCTTCTGGGTCAGATTCTAGCACAGTCTTGTCGAACGCGTCGGATGTCGACACTTTTGCCAAAAAGGTCTTCTGAGCTTTGCATTCAAACGTATCATGCCAAGATGAGTGATGATAGTCGCACCATTTTCCGGTCGATTGCTTGCTACTTTCTTTTTTATGAAAAGGCTTATCTGGCTTTGGCGGAGTCGACTGAGAAGATTTCAACTTGTCGAAGTTGGCTGGTGCCTTCTTATCGGGTGGACGTCCTGATGTCGGCTTTGTCGCGAAGCGCGCTTTTCCTTTCTGCTTGGTTTCAAGTTTGTTGGGATAGTGGAATGCATCCGCAAGCATGTTGACAATTAGAAACTCCATCTCCTGTTGAATGTACTGAGATAATCCGCTAGCGTACTTCAAAACAAGCAATATTTCGTCTTCTTGGACGCCAAGTCTAGCCATGAGTCGATAGAACTCGTCGGTGTAGCTTTGCACGGACTGGTCTTTCCATTGCCTTAGCTGTTACCACTTCTTATACTGTTTCTCAAGATACTTCAGCGAGTAAAATTCCTTTTGGATGTGTTCGACGAATTTATCCCATGTGTCGATGGGGTCTCCGCTTTTCTCCATCTTTGTCAAAAGATTCTCCCACCAACAGTGCACAGATGTTGACATCTTTAAGGATGCAATGGTGATCTTGTCGGCTTCTGAGAGTTGATTCACAGAGTAATAGGACTCCAATTGTTAAACCTAATTGTCAATCTTGCCTTCTAGATTCGGTATGTCCAAATTCATTTGCACTTTGAAGGGGCTGATTTTGTCGGAGTTGGTTCTCGTCGAAAATACTCCGGATGTCGAAGCAAATCGCGTGAGAATCTCGTTGAACTGGGCAAACATCTCAGTTCGTTGTCGATCCAGAGCTTGTTCTATGAGCTGTTGTGTCTCGTTGATTGCATGTCTTTCGCCTGTTTCTTTTGCCATCTCTAGAAGTAGTGTCTGCTTCGATTGTTGAGTCTGCGAGCGAGTTTGAACCGACATAAGTCAAATAACTTCGAGAGAAGTGTATACGCAGAACTTAAGCACGAAAATTGATTGCTCTGATACCAATGATCCACTCGGGGCCAAGAAGCCGAGGGGGATAACAATTCGACTGAATGAGTCGACTCTGTTATGATGGAAGCACAATAAATAGAATAAGCAAGCAAAAATTACACTACGCAGATAAACACAAATACACACAGACAAATATGCAGGAATGTGAACTGATCTCTATTACTGAAAACCAAATAGATAAGATGTATATTACAATAGTTTACATGCTTATATAGAGAGTGTTGAGATGCTTGGGTGCCTGCCCGTTACGTTCAGTTACAAAAGAAGTTATAACGATTCGACAGTTCAACCGTTACCGTCGACTGGAAGACAAAGAGACGGTCTGTCGAAGTTCGACATTCGCATGTCGCAAGATGGTGTGTGCAAGTCACATGTCGACGATGTATGTCGACGTCGCGAAACTGTGAGGTCGTTGAACGTGTCGAAGTCATGTCACAGTTCAACAACTTGCCAAAATTGTGTCGAAGTCGAAACCCGTCGGAGTTGTATCGACAACGATGACTAGTCGCAATAGATGTCGAAATCGACATCCGACAATAATGCCAACTGCAATATGGATCACTTAGGGGAACCTCATTCGCTCCCCCTCCTTGGCTTAAATTTCCAGAATTATAAAACACACTAGGAGTTAAACTTTTAATACACTATAAGATTAATAAACCATAAACATATATTTAATTCCTGTAGTGTTTAAAGTCTCAAATTTTGATTTTAACTAAGTAATTCAAGTACCTAGCTAGTATGCAACTCTATTCTCTTTAACTTGTTTCCTATTAGCTTTAAATTGTTGTTATTTTAAGTCATTTTCAGATCTAAAAGTTACAGCAAATTTTTATTGTTAATTTACTCTTGTTGAATTTACTAAAATTATGTATTTAGGTGTTAATTCGTAAGATTGATACTTAGATGCATGCTCACTATTGTTAGTCATCTTTTTAGCTTGTCAACATTCTGATTTTGTGATTGGATCAACCAAATGCTTTTATTTATAATTCATATTTTGTAAGTTGATCTAGTTTATGGCATAGCATGTTATTTTTAGTCATATAGCCATTCGCTTCACTTGGTAAACTTGCTAATGGTTAATGTATTATGCTTCACATCTATTGATCTTGAATCTTACACTCTCGTGCTCTAAGAACTAATAAGCAATTCACTCTCTCAAAATATTCATGACTAGTTTCCTACTTACATGTGAATGAGTTTTTCATTATCATAATGATTCATGGATGATAACCTGCTAGGAATTTGATTTCTGATTGTCATATCTTGCTTAAGTTGCATGTGCCGTGCCTAAATCTTATTTTACTTGTGTATCATGCTTTTCCTTTCATGTGACTGTTTCATCCACATCCTTGAAATGTTAACTAGAGGGTGTCTCGATCCTAATCTCTTACCTTAGCTAGGCACCTCTTACAAAATAGGTAGCTAGATTAGTATCTCGGGTTGACCAAACCTTGTTAGTTGACCTTAGAAAAAGTCTGGTTAGGGTTTCTCCCTTGGTTAGTCCGGGCTTGCTCATTTGTAGGCTTAGGAAACTTAAAAGAGTAGTTCCTCCTGGTAGTGACACGTTGGGGGGGGATTCCATAGTCGTGCCAGGTTAGCGGTTGATTTCTTGCCAATCAGTTGGCCACTAGGTTGTGCATAAACAAGGACCTTACTATATATATTTTTTAATGAATGATGCATTTGAAATGTTGCCAAACTCAACTAATAACTTAATATCCAGAGCTCTATGCTCATCAACGTCTAAACTTGGGTCTTAAGCATGGTGAAGCCCCATCTCAACCACTAGATCACAGCCCAACAGACTAGACCCTCATTATATTAAAGCAGTCTTTTTACAAATATAACCGTATTACTAAATCATGGCTTATGCACAAAATGGCTCATATACATAAAGTCTAATACCTAAAATGGATTTTGTGGTTACATATACAATACCAATATGGTCATCATCTCTTCTGAAAATTGAATTTGCTTATAGATATAGAAAACAACAGTGCAAATAATACAGGAAAGATCACCAAGACTGCAGCCACAACACCCAAGAAGTCACGTTGAAATCCAAAATGATCTTTCAAGAAGTCTTCAATTGCTTGATGAGGCTCACCATCAATACTGATTTGTTTTCTCATATCTCCATACTGAGAAGTTACGAGACCATTCAGTTGCCAGGCTGAAGGGCAAATCCAATAGTACCACACCCACCAACCTGGAATTAGCTGCAACAATTTTGCCCACGAATTTATCATCAATGGAATAACCTTGAAAATATCTATTTGGAGTGCAGGCAACCTAGTTATCCACACAAAAATTAGTTGCCGTATCTCTAGCTAGTTCTATCATGCATTTAAGATTTAGTACACTCACAGGTCTTGTTATGAGGAAGCCTGAAAAAAGATTGAAGATCGAATAGAACGCAGATGCAATTACAGCTGCAACTTGAGCATTTGGACTGATTGCTACTGTCAGCATCCCATAGTAAGTGTAGCAGAGAAAAGTGCAGAGAGTAACAAAGAAGTACCAAAATACTTTGTCCACAGACCAATGGTAACCTATCATTAAGTATGTAATAAGTCCATAGAGAATTGTTTGGAAAAGTGTATACGGGAGTTCTACCACTACCTGCAGCAAATAGGAATCCACAATAGAAAATCCTGTTAAATATAAGAGTCTTTTTGGTTCGTCAAATTTATTACTATGCCTAATATAATTATCAGTGATCAACCATTTCAAAATATATTAGAATATGAAGTTATAGAATGTATGTATCCTCGTCCAGAGATGATTGTATTCTTCGACTCATGGCTCTAAGTCCAACAAATTTGTTGTAAGCTTCTATGGAAAATTGAGATATGCAAAAATGTGCAAATTTAAGAGAAAAGAATTCGACAAAGACTATCAATATTCTTCAGGTCACTTTCAATAAGACCTTGGACTCCTTACCTGTGCCAAAGCGTATACAATTGCAGAATACATCCTAGCTGCTTTTTCTCTACAGAAAACCTGGCGTTCCACATCAACAAAGGTTTGCACAGAGGAGCAATTATTTATTCCTATAAACAGCATGGCACCATACATGGCCCCCATCATCTTGACCAGGTCTTCCTGGACATTTCTGTTGCAAATAAGATAACACTGTAAATTCTCTTCATTTGCTTGCCAGTACTGAATAATGTGCAAATTCAAGAAATATAGATTTAAAAATCAACAGTCAGCTCAGATGTGTTTTACTATCAGGTAATTTGGCATTCAAAATCAGATGTCCCTATTTAAAATTTTAAAAGTGCTAGATTGTATAGAGAACAGATAAAAAGGCGTTCCAAGATGCAACGAATTAGCTTACATTTTTGTCCCTTGTTGCCAATAGATAGTGCCAAAGAGCAATGCTGTAAGAAAACTGAAGGATAACCGCACTAAATTGTAACCAGGACTTCGCCAATATGCCCAAAACTGTTTCCATAGGCAAGTTGTGAATTGTTTCCAAGCACACTGTGCATAGTCAGATGGAAAATAAAGGTCCTTGGCATCTGGAGCCGGGATAGATAACTCCTTAACAAGTTCATTGTTTTGCCTTAACAAAATGAGATTTATATATTTCAGAAATCATTGAAAAGACAGAATTTTACTGGTTTGTAAGATCAAAAAGGGTTTAGAAATGTATTGGTTCCAAAGCCTTACCCTGTACTTACCAAAAAAGAGTCGACTCTTTATAGATCTGAGCAAAGTCTATTCCAAGGTTCTGCTCAGCACTCATAGAGCTGACCTCTAACATCCATGTAGCAGGATTATGCTTGTCCTTGATCTTTGGCACACCTGGAATAGCCTGTAGAGGAAATTAAAGCAAAGCACTATTACATAAACTTTCTGTGAGTGTTGGTCTCTGAAGCAACAAACCAAATTGTGCTTGGACAACCAAAACTATATGGTATCAGGTCTTGATTTTCTACCTCAAAATACTTAATAACGTTTTTTGAATGGTGGCCCAATGCACCAGCATAAATGATTTCACCTCCCCGCTTCATTAGCAGTAACTGTAACCAGTCAAAAGTTCACCCAAGTTGGACAGCATAAATGCAACCATCATGCCAAAAGGGATATATCAAGCTTTCTAATATTCAGTAATAGTCCTTTAAAATATACATTCAATAAATCTACCTCGTCAAATGCTTCAAAAATGTCAATACTTGGCTGGTGAATAGTGCAAACTACTGTCCTTCCTGTGTCCACTATATTTCGTACTGCCCGCATTACCACAGCAGCAGCACGAGCATCTAAACCTGAGGTGGGCTCATCCATGAATATGATAGAAGGATTTGTGACAAGCTCTACTGCAATTGTCAATCTTTTACGTTGCTCAGTAGATAAACCACTAACACCAGGAATGCCCACTAGAGCATCTTTCAGATCGTCTAATTCAACCAGCTGCATGACTTCACTTACAAATTGCTGTAGAAGGAAAACTCAACATTAGCAAAGTATCCCATGCTCCTATCAGAAAAAGAAGAGAAAAAAGACTAAATTTGGGCATCTATTAAAGTAAGATTGTGCTGAAGGACTCATTTGCATAGGTCACCTTCTTGGTCTTTGAATCTATTTCAGGTGAAAGGCGTAACCAAGAAGAATAAAGCAGTGACTCGTAGACAGTAACTTGTGGAGAATGTATGTCATTCTGCTCACAGTAACCTGATATTTGGGCAAATGTTTCTTGGACCTTTGGGAAGCCTGAGATTCGTATATCTCCCTCGATATGACCACCAGTCTTTCTTCCAGCAAGAACATCCATCAGTGTCGTCTTTCCAGCTCCACTAATGCCCATTAAAGCTGTCAAAACACCTGGCCTGAAAGCTCCTGTAATATCTTTCAGCAGGTAAAGTCTATTCTCCATAACTCCCTGTTCTCTCATTTCCTGCCATAAAATAAATTAGATGATTTCATTAAGATGCAAAATACCTACACATTTCAATGACACAAGGAATGGCTTCAGGGAGTTTCAGCTAAAGGATTACCACAGGCATGTCCACAAAATACTGGATATTTTGGAAAGAGATCGCCAATGGCTGGAAACATAATATCATTCCATGTTTTCCGCCTGGTAGCATGGCAGAATTAGAGCCTTTGCAAAAGCTTTTGTCTCTAGATGCAGTGGTCAAATTCTGTAACTTCACTTCAGCTGTAAAATAAACATAAGAAAATATATTTAGCCACATGCCAAGTAGAATTTGAATACAAGATATGCTAGTTATCAGATGAAGTATTTATGATCTACATGCATCTAACATTAATGAACCAGAAATATTTCTATTCAAAAGTGAATATAAATTATTCAGAAAGCTTCTTAGGTGTGAACCAACCATAGTAACAGTAAGATTAGTAATTTGTTTTGTACATGCACAATTCTAAATGTTCAAATGGAATAGGTAAATTTCTGCTAAAAAGTCAATAGAAATGATAGCTTTTAAGTGGTTTCACTTGTGATCTATATATTATAGCATGCTGTTTATAACACGGTATTATTAGGTGACAACCAAGATGGTCACCTTCCCCTGCAGCAAATTTAGTGATGCTCAAATTGTCACACTCAAACCAAAAGTGCCAATAGTGTTAGCTTTTGGTTGCTCCAAAAGAGTTTTCACCTAGCTACGGGAGCACTTCATGTAATGTGGAGAGCTTGTGGTCCCCTGGCCCCCCCATTGTATTTTGGCTGACTAACATTTAGAGAACTTAGTGGATGTATGCTCTAGGGAGACGCACTTCTTGATGTGGTAGTTTGCACATGTGGGCAGTTTGACATCTAAAAGGGTGCACTTGTTGAGGAGGATGAGTACTTAGGACATGTGGAGTAACCACTTTGGAGGAGAGTGTTATGCACTTGGAGGTTGGGCATGGAGCCCCAGGAGCATTGCACATATGTTTTAGTTTAATAAGGGATCTTCGGATAATAGGGTCAAGCCATTAAACCTAACATAGAAAGCTTCCCCTAATTAAATGCATTCATTCAATTATTTTTTCTGTATATGATATACCTTGTTATCTAATGCATCCTAAATCCTAAACGATAGATTGAAATGTTATATCATATATGGTATTGTCCTTAACAATAATGTTGTTTGGCCAAAAATAAATAGAACACTCTCACCCATCTGAAAAAATAGAATTCCAGAAAAAACAATAAATCCTTACCTACACTTTTGCCTTCTGTGCTAGATACTGGATGATAGGGACTTGACATTGTGTTTGATTCAGCATGCATATTAAAAATAGTATCTTCTTGACTATCTTGGATTTTAGCTAGCTTTTCTCGAGAAATTACAGCTTGAGACTTGCCGATTGCTGTTTATATCATAATGATTTCATCAAATAATTAGATCGATAAATTACATCACCATCAGTTGTGTCAAAATCCACAACTATTTCTCTCTTGATGAAAATATATACTTGAAAGGCATAATCTTCATGTTTGATTCAATGATACATACGGTTCAGATATGTTAAAGCAAGAGTGTATCCAGCGTTGAATATTACTGTAAATCCAATCAAACTTCCAAGACCTATCCAGTAAAAGTGGCCTTCATGGAAAAGCCCACGACTCTCCAGCAAATGTATGCCAAGGCTGGTGTTTTGAGTAGTCAACTGCCATCACATAAGAAAACACAACAAATTAAGCATAGCATCATTTTGTAACAACTAATAAAGCCCATTGTATCAACTGCAGACATTTGTGTTAAGTTTCAATATAGAGGAACATAAACATGCCTCGCTATAGATTATGCCTTGGGAAGTCAATGACTTCCATACAGATATCTAAATAACATCGGTGCATTAATTAGGGAGAAAGGACTGACATATTCGGCAAAAACTCATGATGCAATTAAAACAAGACACTCAACAATGTGTAGAATGAAGAATCCACCTCACTAGCAAAACACAATGGCATTAAGTACCAATAATACAGATTTGGAAACTAATGGAAAGAATGATAAGAAATAATAATATTAGCACCAGTCTAGTCTTGATAATGAAAGCTAATGGAAACAAGAATAAAATACGAATACATATGCTTTTATGCACTACCTTTCTCCAACGTGGAGCAAGGAATTCATTGACTGTAATTGCAGTTTCCCCATAAGACAAAGGCGAGATCCAGCATCCCCATCGCCACCATTTTGGAATTGAAGCTGTAAGCCAAAACATAATCTTCATATTCAGATTTTTTCAATGTACTCACATAGAAAAATGTTGTTCACCTTAATAAACTTGTGCAGTGAATCAATTCAGTTAAATTTCAACCCCATTACATTTATTAAGAAAAGAATGGGCTTACATCGTGGGATGAGGAATCCACTAAATACCACGACCATTAATATTGCCAAAGAAGCTCCAGTGTTGGCAATGACTATGCTTCGGCAAACTCCAGCTATTGCACGGAATAGTGCAGTTGCCATTTGACTCATAGCAAAGAAGACAAGAAATTGACGAAAAAACCTAAGGATCAAGCTCACAACTACTAAACTTCAGTTAATATCCAAATGACATTTCAATGATTAGAACTTTGTTTTTCCATGAAAACAAATAAAATTAAAAGAGTAAAAAGAAAAAGCAAACAACTAATAGAATATTGTAGACTCATTCCCCGCCTTTGAACACACAAAAATAAACATTACACACCCAATTTGTATAAGCATTGAGCAATTTTGGTTAGTATTATAATATTATTAATTGTTTTCTATGATAGAGTACATAAAAATTCAAAATAAGAAGATACTAAAGAGCACTTTAGCCATAACAACCCCAAAATTTGAAGAGGCTTACCAATAATTATTAGAGAATTACACCCTTGTTAACCGTTTGCATAGATTGATTGAATAACTTATCTGCAATATACTTAACTAGAGGAATATTAACATTCACGACCATGCTACACTTCAAGAAAGCTAAACCATATTAGTTGATGTCTTTTATTCACTCGGGAAAATGCCTCATACGAATATATTCGTTGCACAAACTGGACTTGGGAGTAACTTGGCAGGTGTAAGAAAATCAGACTCGGGGAAAAACTCAAGAACAAGAAAAATCAGAATGACTCAACAAAAAATTGGCATTCATTAAAAAATGCAAAAAAAAAAATTTAATAGACCTTTTTTCAGTTTTCATTGGCATTTTTTCTTGCCCTAGCAAATTTTTATAAGTCACATTTTTTAATAAATTGCGATTTTTCCAATTTCTCAAACAAAAAAATTCCCTCTGATTTCTTATTTCACAAATAACTTTACACAAAATTGCTGAAAATTAAGGGGTTTTGCAACACTAAAAAGTACAAGATATCTGTCATCATTCCTTGCTCATAATAAGAATTCCAAAACCTTCACACCAAAAATCCTATATACTTCTTAACCTGTTCACATTAAATGTTACTAAAGTGGCACTGACTACTCTTTGTTACCCCTCAAAATACCTCATCATTTTGAGACATTCTTCCAGCAGTATAAGAGGTTTTTGCCAGGAGTTGCTCAGCATTTCAGGAAGCAAATTCTCTTCCTGAGGTTGTTTCCAGCAGAGCTGAAAAGATGTGGGGTGTCTATTGTTAATATATATGGTCTTCAAAGGGCTAAGTGCTCCTATTTTTTCCCTCAATCAAGACAAAGGTAATCTGATGTAAACAGGAATCGAAAGGGTGGAATGAAGCACAACCCCATTGGTTCCTCATTCTACACAGAGGAAGTTAAATGTGAGTGCATTTTCATGAGTTGAGGATACCCTGAAAGGCAATAAATGCAGCTATATAGACCCTCACAGGAACAGCTCTTGAAAAGCAAGGTTACAGCATAATATAAAGCTGTTAACAAGCAATCTGATCTTAGCTTTCATGTACACAGTCATAGCAAAAGGTTGGAGTATGCAATGTCATTAGTATTGCTATCTAGTGAAAGTCAAGCAGATAAGGAAGTAGTTATCCTCCTCACTTCAAGCACAGTTATATCTACCCTTGATAGCTTCAATTAAGATCAATCTGATGGTGATTTTACTTAGCAGAAGGGGTACCTTATTCCAGCAATGGCATTAGCTATTCTGCTGCAGATTCTGGCACTGAAAGAAGGTGATCTCCAGATTTGCAAGTTTGATTATATTTACCATTTGTGAATGTTAAAACCCAGTTTGCATAAGGATGATTGCAAGGACAGAAGATGACAGAACCAGGGGACTTGCAGTTATAAGGCTTATTTCAAGCAGTCTTCTTCTTCATCTTCTGCATCTCTTTTTCCCATGGTCAAATGATGATGACTGTAAAATGACCTGACATCTATATTACATGTGTAAAAGGGCTAGCTCAACTATGACGGTTATAGTAAATGGTACTCTGGAGTGTTTTTTTTACTTAGATAAATATACATCCTTGTGATCTATATTGTCGTAGTTTTTTTACTCAAACAGGCCTCCAAAGCCACGAGCATCCTTACTACATCTGCCTTAGGCTGGTGTTCTTAGCCCTTAGTCTCTTTGTCATGCATTACTTGTGTCACCGTGTTTTTCTTGTTTAAATGTTAATTTAGGTCCTTTGGGGGGTAAATGTTCTAAAATTGTTTAAAATGATTAAAGGGGGTGTCAAACACCTAGTAGGCCCCTTTATCTCCCTTCATGAGGCCTACCACACTTTCTCTAGACAAAATCCCTTGATTTTTGCACTCTAGAAAAAAACTTCAATAATTCATGGTGGTAGGTGAAAGGGAATATTGCCTTTTAGGTGGGTGTGCTTCCTAGTCTAGGAGTTAACTACAGAGGTGTCATATTGAGCTCTAGTTTTCTCCAGTTGTGGTTGGGATGTCCCCTACTTGCTCCCAGAGGTGGCACATGAGCTCCTAGTTAGCTCTAGAGATGGTGCCTTGAGCTCTAGTTAGCTCCTAGAGGTGGCACTGAAGCTCATGCATGAAGGATGACACTTGGAGGGGTGCCTCCTTCTCTTATTTTGCTATTTAATCAAGTGCATCCCCTCTCTTTTCTTTGTTGGTTGATGCTCGAGACTTTGAGGCTATTGTAACTTCTCTTTGAGAGCAATATTTGTTGAATAAAAAAAAGACTTTGGAAGCCATATGTGGAGCAACTTCTTGATGTGTGGATGCTAACTTGTCTTGTGCTTCTAAGGTAACTTGTTTCTTATACAATTGTGAATTCTTTTATCTCTTTTATAGGCCATTGAAAGAGTAATACTACCCAATTGGATGAGGTTAGTCTAAGTATATGCTTGGTTTAATCTCATTGTTAGTTTGTTTGTAAGGTTATTTTTAGTATCTTTACAGTGTTGGATTGTGCTGTATTAACCCCTTGTATGTAGATTACACCCAGTAGAGGAAAGAAGAGGAGATCCAATCTCCTTTACAAGTGTTTATTTGATTGCAGGTTCCCTTTTCATTGAGAGGATTGAAGCTAGCCTAGAACAACCTTATTTCTTCAGTAATCTTTCAGACAAGACCCTCTTAGTTGCTCCTTGGTGACTCCATTGTCATTCTTGTTGGCACTTCTTTTTCATTTTTTTCAATCTTCCAAAGTTAAAAGAAAACTCTTTCATTCACTTACTTGTTTCAATCTATTGCATATAATAGAATATCATATTAAATAGATTGCATATCATAGATCTTTCATTAACTTTTGAATATCATAAGTTAGATCTACCTTTAAGAAAAAAAAATTGAACTTGCATGCCAAATTTAATCATTCATAGTTCAGAATTTTCCTAATTTTCTTATAAATCTGTGTGTTTTATAGTGTTAAAGAGTATCTTTGATTGCAGATTTGCAAGTAGGCAGCTGGGTATTTCAACTAAGAACACTTGCAAGCTGTCCCATAAGTACCCCCTTGCATTTTCTATGAATTGTGCTCAGATATTTTCACTAACAAAGTGCAGGTTTGGACAGCCATTAGGCAGCCTAGAAGTGGCAGCTTAATTTCAAGCAGAAGGGCAGTCAAACTACCCATCTTCCAAGCATTTCTCTATCATTTTTCTGACCTCTTTCTTCCTCAATTGTAAGCTTGTCTGCTGTCCTAAATAACAAACCAGCAAACATTTCTTAAAGAGTCCTATTGTCACATCCATAGTAGCCGGGTTATCATGATTGCAAACCAGTTCTTAGTATATTTTTGAGCCAGTCCTCTGTACTTTTGGTTGAGATCAATTGATGATGAGCAGCATTTTGATTATCACTCTCATGTATTCAGTGGATCCAGAGCTTGTAGTTTGACAGTCTCATGCCAAGACTGAGCCCCATGACCCCAAGTCAGTGACTAAGTTAGCCATTTCCTATCGTCCAGCGCAGATTGTTGACAGTGCCCATGATGATTTCTTCAGCTGCAGAGTTTCAGTATGGTTCAGATGATCAGATCAGTGCTTCAGGTATATATGATCCAGCAGGTATATCTTGTGCATTTGGATTGTTGAGTTGCTCTTTCATTTATCTAGGTAGCTTTGACTGGGCATATGATGATTGTTTACTGGTGATATTATATAGATGGTTCTTACTTGTTGTTTAGAGTAGAAGTGGTCAGTTACTAATACTATGAGTAGGAGATTCTTGTGTATACTCTTTGGTCATGCCCTTACTTTATAAGTACAGACTCGGTCATTCCCTTTTACAAGGCTTTTGCTATCCATGGCATCATCAGTCACTTCTCCCATCCATCCGTTATCTTCCAGTCTTAATTTCATCCCAACTTACACCTTAACTAGTGATCTTGTGGACTTCACCCACCTATACCTCTTTGTTGGATAGATTCCTAGTTTACCTTGTGTCTCAGCTTTGGATTGTCTAATTCTAGTCACAGTGATTGTTCTCCTCTAGTCCTCGAAACCAAGTATGCCTACCAACAATGTTGCTAAACACTAAAGCATCGGAACTTAAATGCTATATCTAAAGGAATGCTAAGTCAGCAAAAACAGTGTTGCTAAACACTACTACATATATCTATATTAGCTAGGTAGTGGCCAAAGGACGAGCACTCATCCTTGTTTGATGTAAGGCCGTTTGTCCCCACAAGACAACAAGGTGGTCACTCCATCGCACCTATGGACAGTGGCGGGTAATGGAGGTCATACCGAGTCATATCTGAAGCCCATAAGGCTTTCAAGGCACCTGTTTTTGGAGGTTGGCTAGTGAAAATCTATAAAATTAAATAAATGCTAAAAGCTCAAAGCGTGAAAAGTTGACAATAATTTGCTAAAAGGTTGCTTGTCTAGAGTCTATTGGAAGCAATCTCATCACTCTACCCATTTGTGAGACACCTTCATCCCCTGTGTTTTTCTCTATCCAACATATGTGTAGGTGGTCTTTCCTTGTTTCCTTATCCGGGAGATTGCAATGTTGAGGTTGTCTAGTCATTCCCTTTGGCCTAGCCTTGTTTCTCCACCCTCACCCATGGTTAGCAAATTGGCCCAGTCTGTAAATGAGTATACACTTGAGGTTCTTGTTTATAGTGGTTGGTTACTTTGATTTGAGCTTATTATTAGTAGTAGTATATTTACATGATCATGCCAGTTAAACATCATTCTATGCTTTAGTCTCGCTACTGATATAATTGAAGGAGCATATCTCATCCATTTGTACTTGCAGCAGTAGTTATTTTGATCTGGATCATTATTTTGATCAGTTTGACCAAGTCAACTCTAGGGTCCAGGATGATTATGGGCAGATAGTGTTCGAGATGGATTATTCATGGCCCTTTTGTGCCCATTAGATGGTTCCATGCTTCAGACAACAATTTCAAATGATGGTTTGATGGATTTTTATTATTATTATTATTATTATTATTATTATTTACAGGCCATTATTTTATTATTTCAGGCATGGATGAGCTTGCAGATGTATCACTTGATGGTTACTTGGTGTATGAGTACTCATTCCTAGTGGATTTAAGCATTCTGAGTCCTTTGGTGCACTCAGTTATTAGTTCTGGGGAGTTACTGGTGATGATATTGTCAGATTACCACTTTTCTCCAGTTTTCCATACAAAAATGGCATGTACGGCACATTCAAAGATTATTTTTGTTCTCCTAGGGCGCTCCTAAGGGGATGGGGGGTCCATCGAGTCATTTTTACCATATTACCCCATCCCTAGGAATTTTGGTGCAGTTAGTTTTGTGTCCGAGGAAAATGGCAGTGAGTTACAGGCATTTTTGTACTTCCAGAGGTGGTTTTCCAGCAGTGAAATGGCTAATAAAGAAAATCGATTTGGCTCAGTGGGGTGAGGAAATGGCATGAGATTGGCATAGGATTTTATGATGATATTTTACACACCTTCCAGCATTGTCTCCGACATCAGTAGGGTCCACACGTCATCCCATTCATCATTTTGGGGGTTTATTATTGTACTTTTGGGTACACGTCCTGGTGTCTTTTGACACTTTGTCACATGTTATATTATTTGGATGTAGGTTGGGCATTAGTCTAGTGAAGATGTGATCTCCTAGACCCCCCCACCATGTTATGATGTTATGTTGTGTCGCTAATCATGTTGTGAGGCTCACGTCGCCCCTAGGGCGTCATTGAGGGAGGACATCCCCCTTATTTTGAGTGATCCACGTTTTATTATTCCGGCTCATCTTAGTCGTTGATTATCATTGTTGTACCTTATGATCTCAACCACTCATTTAGAAAGTGGTTAGGGTTTTGGTCTCTCTCACTCCTATTTAAAGAATAGACCCCCCCCCCTCATTGTAAAGGGGACTTTTGGCTCTTGGCTATTGGAATAAAAAAAATATTCTTGTGAGAAATTCTTGTGATCTTGGTTTGGATGTTGGCTATGGTGATTGAAACTACTTTTCCATTGCACTGAAAGATCTTGGTGAATATTTTGCATATTTTGGATCCACATTTTTATTTGCAGGTGAAGAAGGTGATTTGGAAGAGGGGCGAACTGTTGGGGAGGCCCACCTTGTCTCTCTCTCTCAGATCCGGTTTATTCAGGGAGTGATTTTATCTTTGTACCAATTATTCTCTGCATTTTACTTCTTCCTTGCATCTACCTTCATTGTTGCTTACTGATTGAGTTTTTCTTCTTGGTTTTGCAGGAAGAGAGGGGCGCACTTGTGGTCTTGGGAAAATCATGGGAGCAAGTGAAAACACCAAAACTTTCATTTGATCTTTGCAGGAGTAATCCTCATCATTCCGGCATCCATTCTCATCATCCAAGTACGCATCACAAGGTACGTATTTATTCCTTTAACTTACCCATTTGTCATTTACATTAAAACCCTAACTACTAAAACTTATTAAAATTCTCTGGGTTTAATTATTTGGATTTCTGGAAAACCATTTATGGGTTTTCACCTTTAGGCCTAGCCCCAAGTGGGGTCCTCAAGGGCGTCTTGCTCTTGGATTCCATCTACCCTTTTTTCGAGGCACTAATCTCTCTATGCTTGCGCCCTCCTTGGTTTTCTTGCTTTCTGGATAGTTGGTACCCTGTTTTTCGAGCTTGTGACCTTTGATACTATCAAATCTATCTCCAAGTTGTGCTAGGAATCCCTAATCCTCTCAGATCCACTCCTTGGGACCATTTTCCCTGTTTTAAGTACACATTTCCCAAGGCAGTTGATTTTGATCTTTTACCCTAGCACCTACATCCTAGATCCATTACTAATTCTGAGTTAACTGTAATTGAACAAAATCTAATTCAATATCTCATCTTCCCTAAGCCTCTGCAGTAACTCTATCCCTTAGATCTAGGGTTTCATACCCCTCACCTTACGTACCCTATTGAATAGCTTGATATGGTGATTGGGTCAAATCTCTCCTATCGAGAGTAGATCATGGTTTCCCCCTTTGTTATCTAGGGCTTGGATAGCAAGAAGCGAAGAGTGCCTCGATTGGCGTGACAACCAATCCATCTTGGGGATCGAGGCCCTCTTAGGTCACCTCTTTAGTTTCCTATCTCCTCTACAATCCTGGATAGGATCATCATTAGGGGCAACTACAAGTTGTATGATAACAAGTCCTAAAAGGGCATTGTAATCCGCATGCGAAGTGGTTCTTACCACTAGCCTTGTCTTTCTTCTGGTCATTCCTTTTCTGCATTAACTTTTAGTAACATAGATAAGCTAGATTAAAATTTATCAATCCATCCATCACTCAGCAATTGGACATCACTTGTGACTTCACTATATTAACAATCTAGCTTAAGACTAATTACTAATCGCTTTTACATTCATAAACTAGAAACTAACTGCTTTTCTTTTCTTAGTTAGACTTTTCTACTTTTCGTCCATCCCTTATGTGGACACCAACAATCTAGGCTAAGCTTCCAATCATCTACAATTTCACTAAATCTAATCAACTAAAAGGAACTATAAAGCACTTATTTCGTTTGGCATATCTTAATTTCATTTTCAAGTATTGCATGCAAGTAATTTTATGTTACAAAGTTTATACATGCAATTTACATGATGTTATAGATCAAGGTACTTATTTTCATTTGATTATCTTTGTGGCATATATTTGTTCTATTTTAGGCACTATACCTTCTAAAAATATTACTTGCAGGTAATCTTATATGCTTATGAAGTTGCAGATCTAAGCTCTTGTGCCATTGCTATATCTCAGAGTAGATCTGCTTTGCGTGTTTCATTTCCAAAGTAACTTGTTGTACTTATATTTACTCCTATAGTTTAGTCATCCTTAGTTTATTTTATTAGGGTCTACCTCCCTTGGATTTGTTTAGGAGTAGGCATAAACAAAGGGGTTGAGTGTTGTGGCGATAGTTGCACCCAACCTGAGCTTGCCCCTTGTTATCCACTAAATTGCACTTAGTGGATTCCGAGTGAACCGTCGAAGTTGTGAACATGTTCAATGTTCATCATCAGTGTTCCAAGATCCATCAGGCCAAAAAAAATTGTCCCTTCGTAATTTTATGCATGTCCAGACTCCAGAACCCTGCGGAGGAATTGTAACAAGTTGGTCTATGCATGAATTTTTTATGAAAGGCTTGGCCAACCTTAGGGTTTGTTATCAGGGGGATACTCTAGAGTGTTTTTTCCTTAGGAATTATGCGTTACTCTTCAGTGACTTATAATTCCCGAGTTTTTCACTCACAACTCCAAAGCTGGAGTATTTCCATGATGGTAAATTTTGAGGGGTTATTAAATCCTACTGAAATGTATTTTTGTAACATGCTAGCCATCAGTAATAAGGCGTATGGACATGCACTAGGTCCCCCAGGAGTTTGGTGTCATTTCGACGAAAATATTTTTTTCCGTAAATTAGACCATTTTTTTAATTGTTTAATTGAAAATTTTCAAAATGTAATAAAAGTATCATCTAGAGGCGGAATTTGGCGTGGAGAGACTCGTTTTGACACTCAGAGCGTCCTCTTTACCCTAGTGCCCACTTTCTCCATGTTCCGGGAGACTACAACGTCTCTAAGAGCATTTTTCGCTAAAGAGGCATCATTTTGGCATTTAAATGCTAAAAAATGAGAAAATGCACCATGGACAAAAGTAAAAAAAGGACAAAAAATGAATAAAAATGATTTGAAAGGGGTGGTATTATGGTTTATAAGGAGGGTGAATACTTCCAAGCATTAAAGCATCACTTTAGAAGTGAAGTGTAAAGTCAAAATTTGATTATTAATTTAAGAGAAGCACCCCTCCTCCTTCACGTGGGCAACTCCTCCATGCGAATGCACATTTGAGTGGGCACAAAGATCATGAAGATTGGGCGACCATGCATATATTAAAAGGCACATGTTTTATAACATGAGACTTTGGATAGCGACTACACATAAAGTTTGGAAAGAAACCATGCCTTCACGTGAGCGAATGTCCACCCGTGTGAGTTCAAGCTTTGACTTGAGCGTTGGTTCTTATGCTTGGGCGTTGGTTACTATGCTTGGGCGTGGATTACAATGGAGAGAGGGCGCCCTCTTGAGGTGGCAGCCCTCTCATTTATTATAACTCAAGCTTAATGCTCCATTCGTGGGATTCGCCCTACCACTTGGCTGCCCTCTCAACCATTCGCATGGCCCTCATGAAGATGCCATTTCCTCTTAAAACTCTATTTAAGCAAGGTCTTTGCTCCATTGTTTGTATGGATGCATTGAACCTCTGCTACTTTGTATATTGCTATTATTGAATAAGATATTGAAAGACTTTGGAGGTCCATCGGGTGCATTTTTGTTGGAGTTCTACATGAGGTGATATTGTGGCTTTATATTTGTCATTTCATGCTTTCATCTTGTGTTGATCTAGTCTATTTTGAATATATAGAAGCAAAAATTTACAGTTGTTAACTTGTTTGTTTATGCTTAGATAATAGGAGATGTTAATGTAATCAACAGTATTCACCATTCGGTTGTACTTAGATTCATTTTATCTCATTTTATTCTAACATACTAAGTCTCTCATTTGTTGCAAGTTTGGCATTGTTTAGCTGCAGATCCAAAGACTCAAGGAGATTTGAGAACTTGGTTGTTCTCTCTTCCTTTGGGAAGCCATATTTTTCTAACATTGTGTCTTTTTCAGAGATCTCTAAAAGTCACTTGGCAAAGTCAAGAGCATTGGGATCCGAAAAGCTCATCCATCATCAAATCTACTATCTTTCGCTTTCCCTTTTTTTTTGTTATTCTTCTAAGTGTTTAAGAAGTAGATCCATATCATTTTGCAAGTATTTCAGATCTATAACACTTAGAAATTATCTTCTAGATCAGATCCAAGCATTTAAAAGTTCTATTTTGCACTGAATCTAAGCTAGAAATTGGAATTTTAAGTGTAAAATTTTTCAAATTTTTTTTATTTTTCTTTTGTGTTTGCCATCATATTCTAAACGTTTTACTTGCTGGTTTTTAGCAGGTCCAAGGAAAAAGAGGAGGAAGCTCTGGCGAAAAATCGACAAATCTTGCCAAAATTACCTTCCAAAGGACCCATTTTACCAATATTTCATATTATCAGCTTGTAAGCCCTTAGATCCAAGTCTGAAAGGACTAAGAGGCACTTTTCATTTGGCAAATTTGTAAAATATTAAACGAGAGCAGTGGGATACTCAGCACCCACACCCCATCCCCCCTGGGGGGATTTGTGTATTTTGTACATTTTCGTGAGATTGATTTTTTCTAACCCCACTACTTTCACACACTCACTTCGTTATTGTAGGATGTATATTTTTTGCATTTCTTCATAAAATTTTAAATCATTTAAATTTTTGCAAGTAGTGTTAGAGATAAAACCAACTTCATCGCCACGAGGTATGCTCTCACCTCCACCCAAAGGCATTTGTTGATTAGTGGAGGTTGATCAAAAAAGTGACGCATAAGTTTGGCGTTCAGTATCTTGTTTACTTTTCAATTTCCATAGCTTAACTATTTAATAAAAAGAACCCAAAGTCTCTTGAACTTCGTTGAAAAGCAAGTCAAGAGTGCTCTCTGTCGGAGAGTACAATGGTTACTTGTTCAAAATTGAAATAAACTATTTTTTCTACACTGTGTATGCTTTGCCCATTTTGGGATACCCAAAAACAGTTGGAAGCACTTTTTAACATTCCACACTTAACTTAATCAGTCACTTAATAAAATTAACATCCCTTTAAGATAAGTGAAAATCCGGCACTTCGACTAGACTTTGTGTGGGGAAATTCTGTCTAGGGACACTGGAACCACTATACTGAGATCTTAGGGGCACCGTTAGACTACATCCCTGGTTGGTGTAGTGTTGAACACGCCCTCAAGACTCCAGCAGCCAACATGTCCTTGTACGGAACCACCACCTTCTAAATTTCCAGACATTCCTCTCTATACCTTACAGTATCTCGAGAGTTCCCATTTTTCCCTAATCAAGATTCACAATTAATAATCTAAAATCTATCAAGAGACAATTGCACAACATTTCTCTTTTTCAGCATTATTCATTTTGATTGTATTCGACTCCATAAGGCACTGGTCCTTGCACTTTACTTTGTTTATTATCAGTTAAGCCATCGTGCATCTATATTTTCTACAATGATCATTATTTTATATTGTTAAAAGGACTTCTTTAAACTATTGTTGCAATTATATCTTGAAACCCCTTAATCAAACTCCCAAAACCTTAAAACAACCCATCAACTAATTGGAAAACCCTAATAAACTTAGTAACATTTCATAGGGACTACCCCCCTTGGCTTTCGTTGGGAATTTTGCCTAAACGGAGGAGTCAAGAACCAAGTGACATACTTGACTCGAGACTTGCCACCAAGGGCACACTGAGCGGCAGCATAGATTTCTGCTATGACAAAGACGGTGTGTAATCTAGTGGAAACACCCCTAAGGCTGCGTCCAGTGAGTTGCGATTTTTCTCACATAGGTATGGATTAGGTGGCAACATCTTTTGATGTCATTATTGGGGACAAAATCATTGTCTTCTCGAAATTAATGACCTTTGTTTCTTCTTGATTTATTTGACTTTGTTTGATGGGCATGAAAGATTAGTCATTTATTGTTCATCTAGCGACTCCACTAAGTTTAATTTCTAACAGATACTCTACAAGAAGAAACTTTGAAGGTTTGTTCCATCTTATTCCTGAACTTGAAAGGGTTTACAAAAGAAGATTGAACAAATCCTCTTCTCATAGAGTTCTTAACAATCTATGATTTGAGTCTATTTCTAATGTAGGCAAGTTCTTAACAAACTATGATTTGAGTCTATTTCTAATGTAGGCATTTTGTTTTCAAATAACTCCACTAATGAAATAAGAAATGGATGATGAAGATGATGGTTCTTTGGTTGAGAAATGTTTTCCTCAACTTGATTTTTTGGGCATCCTTGGTTTTCCAAATTAGGGTTATGATCTAAACGTATTGTTTGATTCTACTCCATTTCATGGGTTTGGTGATTCAGCTACCAACATGCCTTTTTAAAATGTCAATTTGAAATTATAAATGTCAACTTAAAATTAAAACAAAAATGATATAAAATAATCAAAGTAGTAGGTAAATTGGGGTGTTTTCCCCAGTCTTTACCCACACATGACTAAAATGCCTAAAAATGAGCAAATCATATCGTTCTAAAGGCCAGACTGTGGAGGGGGGGGGGGGGGTCGTCATGCCCCAACTAACCCCAACGGAAGTGAATATCCCTCAACGCCCCCCCCCTTATCAAGCATCACAGTCAGGGACCAAGGATGACGTCATCCTCTGAAGGACCCAGAGAGAGGGCGGTGGTGAAATGGAGGGTCGGGAGGGTGCTGGAGGTGACTTGAAGGAGGAAAAAATGCCTCAGTGCTGAAAGATCTGTCACCGGAATGCAAAATCAAGGTTGGGATCATGTGACCTAGTGATCCACCCCTGGAAGCCCCGGACACCAACCTCGAGGCTTCAAACCCTTTCATGAGGCAATCAACGATGCCATTAAGCCATAGTACTTCCAAGGGAGGAACCAAAGGGTCTAGCCATAACTCCTACCTATAAAAAGTTGGTTAAACACCCCTCCTAACAAGAAAAAATGACCCCTCTCCCTGGGGCACCTCTACAGGCGCACTGGTACTGGTACCATCGTAACAGACCCCTTTTGCAATGCGACAATAGTTTCCAAACATTTGAATATCCTACCATTTTGTCTTTTCAACCAGCACAACATTAGTGAAGAAAGTTCAAGTTAAAACGAAAATGTACCTTTATCCTAACTATGGTTTGAGGACAAAGCATTCTTTAAGGGGGGGGCATGTAATGTACATAAATATACTAATACATTACATAATAATAATCAATCACCAAGGGTCATAACCCTTCAACCTCATCACCCATCAATAAGTATTTATACTATCATGATAGCTCTTGTAATTCAACTCATTCATAACTAAAATACATGTTCTATCCTATATGGTTCTCTCTTCCCTTTCCTATCTTGATTGGATGTTTCTATAGTTGTCGTAACATTGTCTAGTACTTCCATATGTATATTTTATTCTTTAAGCATCTAGGAGTGACCTTAGCACTCCTGTATTCCAATGTTAGCTGGTTGTATTTTCTAGTCCCATTCACCTATTCTTTTGTCATTTGTGGACATTAATAAAATTATTTATCATATCTTATATGTAACTACTCCTTATAGATTGCATCTCATTCATATATGGTTCAATATGCTTTATTCAGTTTGCATAAGGATTATGGTTTCCTAGGTTCATAGTTTGTTACCAAGATGTAACCATATCCAAAAAAAATGGATAATGAACACTTCATTTACATCTTTTAGCATCCGCTAGAATTTCATTACCATAAAAAAGTATTCATGGGAATATATGTGTAGAAGAACCAAAGTTGCAGGAAACGTGGCCCTCACCTCCATTTCAATGCCTGAAACATTTTGGAAAACGAAAACTCATTTTAAAACAGCCTAAAACACCCCAAAACATTGCAAGGGGCATTTTGCAATTTGGAAACATGGCCCAAAACCCTAGCCTATGTTTCAAGCACACTCCTTCCCAAAGAGGGCGTGCTTCAGGCCCAAGAACTCACTTATACGGTTCAACAAGGCCTCAAAATAAACAGACGTAACATTGCAAGGGGCATTTTGCAATTTGAAAACGTGGCCCAAAACCCTAGCCTATGTTTCAAGCACATTCCTTCCCAAAGAGGGCGTGTTTCAGGCCCAAGGACTCACTAATACGGTTCAACAAGGCCTTGAAATAAACAGACATAGAAAAGAAGAAATTGTCCTCCTTTTTGGAATTGTCATTAACTTGTAATCTTAATTTTGTATTTACCTTTTTGTTTACATTTTATTTTTATTATCTTCCATTTTATCATTAAAAGTTAAACAATATTGTATTTACCATAATTTATCTTAATGTTGACATTTACCTTTATTTACATTTTACTTTCATTAACTTCAATTTTATCATTAAAAGTTAAGTAATTTTGTATTTACCTTTATTTATCTCAATGTCGACATTTACTTTTATTTACATTTTACTTCCATTAACTTCAATTTGATCGTTAAAGTTAAAGTGGGGACCCCATTTCAGGATATTTGGTCATGGAATAAGAAACATTGACCAAAGAAAATAGAAAATGGGTTTTTTTCAGCTTTCAGCACACTTTAACAGTTTTTCCAACATTTCAACATATATTCAGAACAAAAACCCTATAGCCCTTTCTCCTACACCCTTTGAGCTAAGAATTGGATGATTCTAAGATTGAAACCTACAAAGGTAATAAGCTGCTCAATGGTGCCAACTAATTGAAACCAATATGCTGCTCAGTGACAAATTAACACTAATATCATTTTACTAAATTACAATTAATGTCTATTATTTTAATTATCTCCTCCATTTATTCCAACTTTCATGATAATATACTATATAATAATGTACTATATAAAAGAAGAAAAATACGTTTTTAAAATATTTATATTGTCAATATTGTATTTCCCCATTTCCAAAATTTTAGGAGGTCATGTTTCCTGTGCATACCTGCTTTGGAAATTTGTAACCATTTCCATGTTCCATGCAACTTAAAGTGGAACAAGAAGAAGCTCAAATGCAGCTTCGTTTTACTTTATTTTTACAATAGCTTACAGGATCTACAGCAAGGATGGAATCAAGCAATATTCTTAATAGTAAAACTAGATACGGACCTGCCAGCTTCAGGGGAGTACCCAATCCCATAATAAGTAATTGAGGTCCAAATAAGTGAATCAAATAATGAGTGTGGAATCTTCAGAAGAAATCCCGGAAGAGTGTACGCCCATGCCGGGTAGAAGTAAAGGTCCCTTTGTCTGAAGAACACTGGAAATCGTCTAATTGTCATTGCTACCTCCGGAAAACCAGAGAAGATCATGATCATGAGTGAGAAGAATAGAGCAGTAAGATAATTATGTCCATGCTCCAGGTCAACGTGCATGTGTGTCCGGAAGAACAGTGTCATTGCAATAAATGCAACTACTGCAAGCTGCCACAAAGGATTCAGGCATACATGAGTTAGTTAGAAGTAATACTGCTCCAGCAATCACTTAGATAATCAGGACAAGTTAAATTAAAATACCTGTGCTGCCTTGAAGACATAAACAAATAAGTTTCTCTTCATAAGTAGCCACTCTCGATCAAAACATGCTTTGAACAACTCCCATTTTCTAAGTGAGTACTTGCTGAAAGACAAGGCATCTTTGTGGCCTTTGGACTTATCAAAAGGTTTAGAAAGTTCTTTTGTCAACTTCTGGCCAACATGAAACTGTTTGAATTTCTGAGAAAACTGCTCTGTTGAAATGTATCTATATGGTTTTTCCCTGTCCTTCCAATACTGTTCTTGATCCTTTCTAGAGGTAATCTGCACCATGTCATTAAAAGATGTGAGACAATTATTCTCATTCCAAATCACAAAAATATCATCGAGATAAATATATATTTACCTCCTGCAGAAAGTCTGCAATGCCCTTACGCTCCGGACACATGAAACCACAAAACTCAAAAAACTCAAGAACATGATCACGGGGCCCATGGTAAACTATCTGTCCTTCTGACATTATGATGATATCATCAAAGAGATCAAATGTCTCAGGTGCTGGCTGAAGAAGCGAGATGACTATTGTAGCTTGTCTGATGTGCGCAAACTGTTGAAGACACTTAACAATCTGAAAAGTAGTGGAGCTGTCCAGGCCAGTAGATATCTCATCCATGAAAAGAGTTTTCATTGGAGACACAATCATTTCCCCTGCAGACAGAACGGATACCATTGAATCTCATTCAAAAGTAAACCAAACTTGAACTTCCAAAGACTCATACATACACACATTCTCAGTCGTTACCAGTTGTTGCTCTTTTTCTCTGCCCACCAGAAATTCCTCTTATCATGGCATCACCAATTACCGTGTCTGCACAAATATCTAGACCAAGGATCTACAACAGTAACACACAGGTAGTACAACATAAGAATTGGAACATAGCAGAGGAGAACACCACAATAGATGAAAAAATTGTAATATGCATTACAGTGCGAAGATTGCTATCAGACCAGTTAAATTTTTTTTCTAAACACCAAGAATCTAAGATCTAGAACATCACATGATATTGATTCTCTATCGCATGAAGTTACGCATCGGGGGCAAGGGCTATTTACCTTCAAAATATAATCTGTTTGAAGACTTCCTTTCAACCCCTCAATTGCAGTTGCCTGGAAACAAACGGGGGTAACATGTCAATAATCAAATTATAGAAAGAAAACTAATGGATTAAATTTTATACATAACCACTGGGGGGATGCACCATGCGCCATAAGCCAAGTGCCTCTAGATGCCTCTCCTACTCCAACTGCCAGATCTCAACAGTCTCAGTGAAATGGTAACCAACCCCAGCATCATTTTGGCCAGGCTGTGAAGGAGTGAAGGGAACCCTGCCTGAGCTTATCACACAGTCCTCCCATGTGGCCATTAATTATAAAGTTTCTACATTCACCTTGGCAATCTCAGAGTACGTAAAGCTGCAGGAGAATGATGGCAGGAAAATTTGCATCCCTAAGCTTGAGCTTCAGAATGAGGGGTGGGGAGGCCACCATAGAATGACAAGGATAAACTATCCAATGCAGGCCTAATCCTAGCTGGAGCTTAATCTTTATTGTTGTTTATCATCATCATGCAGCCTTTATGGCATATTAATTTGGGACTCTAATTTTGCTAAAGATAACCAAGTTGCGATATTTTGCACTTGGCTTATTTAGGGTAATTTTCTAGACTTTAAGGTCATTTATTTCCTTTCACTGGTGTTTGTGCTTGTGGTGCCACCCTAGTGGCCTAATATTTTTGCAAATTTTTTCCTATTTCTTTTCATCCAATTCAGGACTTCAAGGTAACATCTTAAAGCTCTCCGAGTTACGAGAAGACTCTCCTCCCTCCTTGAGAGGATCTTCCTGGATGTTGACCTCACAAGATCCCAATTGATAGAGCTCAAGTAATCCAGGGAATAGGTTATGGCAGCTATGAAAGACGGTAAATGGATAGCCATCTAGGATTAGAAAAGTAATCTGAGACCCCTCCCCCCCCGTCTAGGCAATCCTATCTGTGGCCATCACAATCACTCGCTCATTGAGGGGCAAAGAGGGCCATCCACCATTTCCATCATGTGTTGGAGTTGCAATGGCGCATTCTATCTTCTTTAAGTGCACTCTATGATGAATTGGGGACCCATGACCTCATCTTTCTCACTAAGACCCATGTGAGCCTTGAGTGGACACCACCCACAATACATGGCTATCATTGGTCCTTAGCCTACAAATAGAAGACTCGCCATTCCAACAATGTATGGGGATCAAGAGGGGTTGCTTGAATTACTCTGGATTCTCTTCATGATAGGATTTCTATGGTTGTGTCTAACAAGCACCTTGTTACCCCTAGATCTGCAAGGGTGACTTGATGACATGAACAACTTGCCAGATAGGAGGTCTATGGATCGCCATAGATCGTTTGTCAGAGATTGTCCCAACATGCTCAAAGTATTATTGTGCCTTGATATGATTGGTGGATATGGTGTCAGATGTGCTTGTGCTATGATGGATTTCACCCACATTGACACATGGGATGTTTTTCTTTTATGTTGATATGACCATGGGAGGTCACTTTTATGCTCTATAATGGCTCATAACACTTAAAATTGTTGTCAATTACTAAGATGTGTCATGGTATAATCATAATTTCCCCTTAGATAAGTGTGTCATCCTAAAGGTTAAGTTGTATCCCTAGTGAACTAAATAGTTGTTACACACATTTCACCTAGCCAGTTTTCATTTCACTAGCCTCATCATCCATTTCCATCAATTTTATTGTGGGTAGGCGATCTATTATATGTAATTCTTCAAGGTGTCAATACTATTCCCATGTATGAATGCCTAAATCAAAGCAACAAGAGTCAAAGTACTCTCAGGTTGATGCTAAATCAAATTGTAAAGCACATGAGCCATGGCCCCTTGCCAAAAGCCAATTCCCTAAGTCCCATGGTTATGAAAGCGAAATCTAAAGAAAAAGGGACCAAACAAAAAGAAAAAATGAAATAAAGGGAACAAAAGGGCACAGGGAAAGGGTAACTCATGCTAAGCACTCCCTTCAAAGGCACACATATGGAAGAAAAATTTATAACCCCTAGCTCTTGAAAGTTCGAGGAAAAACCTACAATTTTTTCTATGATGATCAACTTGCAAAGATACCCTTTCTTCCCTAAGTACCACTTTCATTCCATCATCCTCCCCTAACTTAGGAACCTAGGAAATTCACCTTGATTTAGGGGTTGCACATGTAATAGGGGTTAATGTTGGTCGCACCATGGTAAGCCTAATGTTTAATTGGATAAAAATTAAATAATTCATTGAGTTTATTTCATCCTATTTCTTCATATTTGGAGGCATTTCCTAATTAAACTTGGGATGACCCCTTTAGCACATGAGCGCCATAGCATGTTTATGTGTTTTGACACTTGATTTTGCACACATGGATGATGTTTGGAATTTATTTGATGAGTACCCTCCTTTCACATGTTTGGAAGCACACAGGGGTGCCTAGTGGCTTTAAGATGGGGTTGTCCCCTTCTTGAGTGGATATGATGGTATTTTCCTAGCATTTGGAGATGAGTCGACATGATGTTGACCCTTGTTTGCACACATTGGATCATTGGCATGAGTATAGAAGAGGAGGTTACACATTGGACCCTCCCTTGGTATTGTTTTATCATATTACCGATGGAACATCCCAAACGTACCATGCTTTAAGGAGAGTTTGTTGGAGTATTGGATGGAGCACTCTAGGGTTTTTGACCTTTGTTGAAACCTAGAGACGCATTGCATTCATTTGGAGTGGAGGGCTCCATGTGAGGAGGCCCCTTTCATTCATTATTTGACTTCTTCCTTGGGGCATCACACTTGAAGGACCATTTCCCATCTTGGCACACATTTTTATGAGTACTCTTGTCTATTGGACTATATTGTTGGAGAGAAACACTTTAGAGGTGTTTCCACAAGTTTGGGAGCTATTTTTTAGGAGGTCATTGGTTTGTTGGAGGGATCTAAGGGGTCAAACCCTAGATCTAACCTCCTCCATTTATTATTTGACCTATTCTACGTGTTCCACCTTTTTGGAGTTTTATTGCACTCATCTTGTATTTGACTACCTATTATAGTGGTGCAACCCCCTCTTCTAAGGCAAGTTGGTTAGGGTTTGAGGTTGGTTAGTCTAACAACCTCATTTTTTATGTATTTTTTACCATGTCTAGAGGATATTATTGTTGTTTACTCCTCCCTAGGATAGATCTAGAGTTTTATCATTATTTTATTTAAGGGTTTGTTGAGCCAAAACTCTATATAAGAGGTTCCCCTCTCATTTGTAAAGTGTTGTTGGTTGGGATCTTAGAGAGATTGAATTCCTTTTGTGAATCAAGTGGTGTATTGGAAATTTGGAAACCTATCTTATGATATGAGGCATATGTTGTGGTAAATCAAGCTTGGACGCGATGCTCTAAACTTCTTCATTGTAATGTTAGTTGATCTAGTTTATTGAATAGTAAAATTTACTATTTAAAAGAAAGTAAATGAAAATCTCTTCCCTTTCTTATATGCTTTAGTTATGGGTATATTGCTTGCAGTTGGCATCCTTTTAGAAGTATTCGTAAGTCCAATCCCTCATTTTTGGCGCATATGCTAGGTTGCTAGCTAAAGGTGTATGCCCAAGGGTAACCCTTTCTTGGAGAGTTTCTACATCTAAGTCTAATGTTCTAGGTTGTCTTTGGCATAAATTTAAGTGATTTCAGCACTAAAAAACCTGATACAACATCCCATTGAGATTTGTCCTCATGACCCCATTTGCCCAAGGTTGAAGGCACTTGTCTTTCCCCCAACCACCATCCAAAAAAATCCAAATTTTTCCCTTTCATGTTTTTGTTTACCCCTTTGAAATCTGAATTGTACCTTGTTGTCTAAGTCACCTAACACAAGGACACGAGACATGGAGGACACGAAAATACAACCATGAAAAGAGGATACGGGGGATGGTTTTATATATACAACCATATAAGTCGGCTAATTGCGCTCGTTCTGCACAAAACCCATGTCCAAGATTTTTGAGATTCTTCTTCATCTGCACGCAAATTGCAATGCAAATCAATGTGTTCTTATCTGGAACGCGTTTTTTATTGGGACCGTTTGATCATGAGCTGGAGGCTACCATGTTGGACCTGGGTACGAATTTAAGATCACAAATCCATGTCATCAAACCTAAGAATACAACCATGTTGTATATTTCCATGTGGGCGTGTGCTAGCATGCCAACTTTAGAGGATGGAACCATGAGTGTTGTTGCGGCTAGTATGAAACCATCATCAGTAAAATTATGCGTAATAGTCTTTAATTCATCAAAAATAAAAGAAAATAATCCTTATTAACCACTAAAGCATCAATGGGAGTAATATGGTATTCTACGAGCAGTTACAGCAAATGGATGGAAAATGGCATGATAAATGAGCAATAATAGGAAGAAGACGAATGAAATAGGTGTCGATAAGTGATGAAAACAGGGACAAATCCATGACCCAACAAAAGCCAAATTCCTCAAGCATGGTATACATTCCCCTGACTCTCACATTGTTGATTTGTTTAATCATGTAGTCCACTTTGGTTTTCCTCGAGCTTGGCCCCAGCATATCATACACCCAATCTTCAAATCAGGTGCGAACCCAAATCTTAACACTTGTAGAACTATTATGATTGGACACAACTTCTCCAAGCTCTATTCCATAGTTCTTCACTTATGGCTTTTACATGAACTTGAGAGGAGGCACCTTAGGGTCATAGAGCAAGTAGGAATCTATTCAAAGTACCAAAGCACGGACCTTATACTCACATTAGGGGCCATTCTTGAGGAATCTCATCATCACTCTTCGAATGTCTTTTGCTACTTTGTGGATTTTTCAAAAAGCATTTGACACAATCTCAAGAGAGGCTTTATTTTAGAGTTTTGGGGATATTGGAATTTTGGAAACCCTCTTCAGTGCCATTATGAGACTATACGAGACATTTCTTGGTTGTCTTTGTGCAGCCCACAACCGTTATGATTTCATCTGGAGCACCATTGGGGTTAATAGGGGTGTCCCTATTCATTAACTCTCTTTGAGATCTACATTGATGAGCAGGACTCTTTTCTTTGGGAGAAATTTCAAGACGGTGACTATTGTCTACTACACCAAATGTACATATCTCTACTTCTTTTTGCAAACAATTTTGTTAGTTTCTATGGTATCTCGGGATGTCCTCCATGGTTCAGATGCCTTACATGGAGGTACATCAGCTGTATAGGCATCACTATGGAGTAGAGGGTGAGATACACTCTACTCAGTGACATGAGTCCATTGGTGGCTGCATGTGGACCTTTCGGGGTGTTTTGACCTTTGCATGCATGAGTTTTGCATGACCTGTCAGCGATCATAGGATGCATGCAAAAGTGACTTTTTGCATGCACCGAGATTAGGTTTTTGGTAAACCTAATTCATCGGTGAGATTATTTATAGAGGCAGGGGGTCCCCGGATGAGGTTGCTCAGTTGACTTATCAGAGAGTGATAGCTCAGGAGTGAGGAGGGCGCATTAGTGCATGCAGGGCGACTTTCTGAGAGAGAGAGGAGCTGCTGCAGGAGCTAGGGTGGTCAGATCTGAGCTGGATCAGTGACCATTAGCTCCAGAGGCACTTGGCAATAGATCTGTGGACTGAGATAGTTCACTGAGGTGGCTTCTACTGAGTTTGAAGAGAACGTGTTCCACAGAGGAGGAGGGCGCATTACCTGAGGAGAGAGGAGCTCATTCAGAGTCTGATCGACTGATTTAGAGTCTGAGACGTTCAGGATAGCCTTGCCTCAACATTCGAGGAAGGTTAGTGACAATCATAGCTTAGATCTGTTGAGATCTGGCACAGTACGAGCATCAAACATCCAGAGGGGAGGGCGCATTTCTCCATGCAGAGGAGGGCACATTCCTTCAGTTGAGCGGTTGGTTGTCTTCTATTGCAGAGCAAATCAAAGCAGTGTGATAGAGAGAGGCAGTACAGTCAAGGGCACCTGCAGAGATTCTCAAATCCAGTTTGGCAGTTAGGGCACATTCTTCCAGTGCATGTGTCAGCTGATGCATGCAGATCTATCATTTGTCTTGTTCAGGGATTGAGTTACTTCTGAGGTAACACTGTATTGTATTTGTCATTTATATATACGCTCTAAGCTCGAGAGTGAAGATAGCCCCACAGGATTGTTGGTTTTCCCCGGTTGGGGTTTCCAGGGTATATGCAGTGTTCTTTGTGTGATTGCATGTGTGTTAAAGTTGTAAAGAGATCTAGTTGTTGAGTTTGTGTTTTTATGAGTATTTATTGACATATGAGACTCAAACCGCTTGAGATCTTAGGGCTATCCAAAGGGAGTAGTGATCTCTGGATTAATTAAAATTTACATGGTATCAGATCCCTGGTAAGGGTCAGGATGGGCAATGACATAGAGATCAGTGACGATAGAGACCATATCTACCAGATATGAGGAGCAGAGCTCAGATCTGAGGTTGTAGAGGTCAAATCTATCAAATCTATGAGTTCAGTGGCTAGATATGAGATAGCTCTACCAGATCTGTGATCAGGAGTGAGTCTTGTTTCATTGTGGGTTACAGTATTTCAGTACAGAGAGTATGGCCACTAGCTTGAGAGTGGAGGACCAGTTGGATGGTGCCTCCAACTACAGTGCATGGAGGGCACGAATTGTACTCTTACTGAAAGAGTGTGAACTGTGGGATGTTATGAACAGTACAGTCGCAAATCCAGTCACAGTTCAATCAGATGCTACTACTAAAGCAGCGTATGACAAAAAGAATGTGAAAGCTCAGAGGATCCTTCTTGATGTGATCAAGGATCATGTTATTCCACATGTCTCAACTAAAGACAATGTTTATGAGATGTGGGATGCATTGACTAGTTTGTACCATAGTTCCAATGCCAACAAGAAGATGGCTCTCAGAGAGAGACTGAGAAGCATCAAGATGGGCAAGGATGAGAGCATGTCCACATACCTCACCAAGATCACTCAGGTGAGGGATGAGTTAGGAGCTGTGAGTGAGAAGGTTGAGGACAGCGAGTTGGTGAGACAAGCACTAAATGGCGTGACTGTGCCATGGGCAGTATTTGTCCAATCCATTATTGCTAGAGAGAACCTTCCCAAGTGGGATCGTCTGTGGGACGACTTCACCCAGGAGGAGATCCACAGAGGATATATTCAGGGATCAGCTTCAGCCATTCCAAAGGAGGAGGATGTAGCACTTGCTGCTAAGGGGAAACAGAAGTTCAAACAGAAGAAGGATCTGAACAAGATCAAGTGTTTCGCCTACAACGATTATGGACACTATGCGGGACAATGTCCGCATAAGAAGAAAGGGAAGCATGCGAAGGATCAGCAAATAGCAGCAGCAAAGGAGGTTGATGAGTTTACCTCTCGGTTTGGGAGGGAGTTCTCATTAGCCTCATATCCGTCAGGGCATGACAGTAGTCAACCAGAGGATCAGGTTGTTCAGAGATGGAGAGTTGACTGCATGCACAACAGTCACATGACAGGGATGCGAGATGCATTCCTCATCCTAGAGCACACATCCAAGCAGATGGTTTGGGATGTGCAAGGGACAGATTACTTGGTCACCAGAGTAGGTAGAGTGAGATTTCTACTTGACCTTGGAGAGCTCCTAGAGGTATCAAGAGTTCTAATCGTTCCAGGACTGAGAAGGAGTATCCTCTCAGTGGCAGCTTTGGGAGTTGTTGGTTACTCAGTTGTGTTCTAGTGGGATCTGATTTTCAACTATCCTAGAGGAGTAGACCCAGTCTTGATGGGTCACAGGATCGACAGTGAATACTTGATTCGGGGACAGCCCACTTGTGGCACATCAAGTTAGCTGAGTGCATCCTCTTCTGAGTCAGATGAGGATAGTGAGCGAGATGCTCACAGCAGAGATAATGCCAAGAGGAGTGAGTTCAGTCAGCAGATGGGTGAGCGAGATGCTCACCATGATGATGAGGATCAGAGGAGTGACTCTGGTTTCCAGATGGATGAGCGAGATGCTCATGATGACAATGATGAGACTCAGGGGATTGATCCATTGGAGTCGGAACAGATGGTTGAGTATGATGCTCATACTGGCACCGGTCAAAGGCTGAGTTGGTACGAGATGGTAGAGATGGACTTAGCTCAGGAGAGAGTTGAGTCAGCTCAAATACAGAGGGAGCCCACTTACATTCCAGTGGATCCACTTGACAGCAATCTTCAGGACTGGTTACAGCAGAGATTCAGAGGGAGTCTAAATCAAAGTACAGTGACAGAGTTAATGGCAGATCAGGGGGCTTCTTTGATGGAGCTAGATGAGGGCACTTCAGGTCAGAGGGCAACAGTGACAGACAAGACAGTTGGTTCACTGTCAGCAGTAGAGGACTTGTTGGATCTAAGCATCAGTGGTAGGTCATCCCTCGTTAAGAGGCAGTGTTAGTTTCTATGGTATCTCGGGATGTCCTCCATGGTTCAGATGCCTTACATGGAGGTACATCAGCTGTATAGGCATCACTATGGAGTAGAGGGTGAGATACACTCTACTCAGTGGCATGAGTCCATTGGTGGCTGCATGCGGACCTTCCGGGGTGTTTTGACCTTTGCATGCATGATTTTTGCATGACCTGTCAGCGATCATATGATGCATGCAAAAGTGACTTTTTGCATGCACCGAGATTAGGTTTTTGGTAAACCTAATTCATCGGTGAGATTATTTATAGAGGCAAGGGGTCCCCAGATGAGGTTGCTTAGTTGACTTATCAGAGAGTGATAGCTCAGGAGTGAGGAGGACACATTAGTGCATGCAGGGTGACTTTTTGTGAGAGAGAGGAGCTGCTGCAGGAGCTAGGGTGGTCAGATCTGAGCTGGATCAGTGACTGTTAGCTCCAGAGGCACTTGGCACTTAGATCTGTGGACTAAGATAGTTCACTGAGGTGGTTTCTGTTGAGTTTGAGGAGGACGTGTTCCACAGAGGAGGAGGGCGCATTACCTGAGGAGAGAGGAGCTCATTCAGAGTCCGATCGACCAATTCGGAGTCTAAGACGTTCAGGATAGCCTTGCCTCAGCATTCAAGGAAGGTTACTGACGATCAGAGCTCAGATCTGTTGAGATCCGACACAATACGAGCATCAGACATCCAGAGGGGAGGGCGCATTTCTCCATGCAGAGGAGGGCACATTCCTTCAGTTGAGCAGTTGGTTGTCTTATGTTGCAGAGCATATCAGAGTAGTGTGATAGAGAGAGGCAGTACAGTCAGGGCCCAGGGGCACCTACAGAGATTCTCAGATCCAGTTTGGCAGTTAGGGCACATTCTTCCAGTGCATGCATCAGTTGATGCATGCAGATCTATCATTTGTCATGTTCAGGGATTGAGTTACTTCTGAGGTAACATTGTATTGTATTTGTCATTTACATATATGCTCTGGGCTCGAGAGAGAAGATAGCCCCACAGGATTGCTGGTTTTCCCTGGTTGGGGTTTCCAAGGTATATGCAGTGTTCTTTGTGTGATTGCATGTGTGTTAAATGTAAATATTTGATACAGCGATCACTACTCCCTCTGTATCAGTCTGAGACCTCAAGTAGTATGAATCTCAATGTCAATACATACTCATAAAAACATAGACTCAACCACTAGATCTGCATCTACCAACAACATATAAAAGCAATCACCAACAATAGACAACAGATATACCCTGGAACCCTTTCAGGAGAAACCAGCTAACTATGGAGCTATCTTCTCAATCTTGAGCCCAGAGCATATAGAAGAATAAAGAAGCAGTACAATACAGAATTACCTCAGCCGGTAACTCAATCCCTGTGACTGGGACAAACTCTAATTTTCATGCATCCAACTGATGCATGCACTGACGAAGTATGCCCTGACTGCCAATCTGGATCTGAGTGCTCTGACAATGCCTCTGATGGATCTGCCCTCTACTGATCACCCTGCTCTGATCTGCTCTCTCTGAAGACTGCCCACTGATGAAATCGACCCTCTCTGCATGCACAAGTGCACCCTCCTCCTCTGGATGTCAAATGCTCGTACTGCTTCGGATCTCAACAAATCTGAGCTCCGATCGTCTCTAACCTTCCTCAAATCGCGAGGCAAGGCTATCCTGAAAGTCTCAGACTCCAACTCGGTCAATCCAGCTCACAACGAGCTTCTCCTCCTCAGCAAAAACGTCCTCCTCCAAGCAAACTCGGCCTCCTCCAATCTAATCAGTAATCACACTGTGGAGCTCTCTCAGCTCACAGTACTGGAGATCTAGTCTCTCTGGAACTGAAGGTCACTGATCTAGCTCGGATCTGACCTTCCTAGCTCCTGTCGCAACTCCTCCCTATCTCAGAAAGTCGCCCCACATGGACAGATTCGTCCCCCTCACTCTGGTAGTATCTCTCTCTGATGATACAACTGAGTAACCCCATCTGGGGACCCTCTACCTCTATAAATAATCTCATCGATGAATTAGGTTTTCCAAAACCCTAATTCCCGGTGCATGCAAAAAGTCACTTTTGCATGCATGCATGCAAAAGGTCACTTTTGCATGCAGTCACTAAATGCTGGCAGGTCATGCAATACTCATGCATGCATAGGTCAATCTCCCCTGAAGCTCCGCATGCAGCCCCTGCTGGGCTCATGCCACTGAGTAGAGTGCATCTCACTCTCTACTCCATCCTGATGCCTATGGTACTAATGTTCCTCCATGCAAGGCATCTGAGTCATGGAGGACATCCCAAAGTTACCATAATCTAACATTAAAGTTGTAAAGAGATCTAGTTGTTGAGTTTATGTTTTTATGAGTATTTACTGACATATGAAACTCAAACCGCTTGAGATCTCAGGGCTATCCAGAGGGAGTAGTGATCTTTGGATTAATTAAAATTTACAAATTTGATCCTTGTGGCCTCCTCACCTGAAGGCCTACAAAGACAAATTGTGCTTTATACAAATTCTATGATGTCCAACAGTTGATGGTTAACTTGGGTAGGGCCAAGGTTATGATCCTCAATGTGTTGAAGAGTGCTCTATCTAATTGCCATTTCTAATTTCAAGGGGAAGAAATTGAAATCACAACTTATACATACTTGGGGGTTTAGTTCACAAGGCCAATTTCAACTTAACACATGCCCACCAACCTCGACTCAACAAGGGATATAGTGCTTCCAGAACCACTTCTAGGATATCTTGTCCAAGTTTCACCTCTTGGACACAATGGTACTATATGGCTTTGAGGTATGGGGACCAATTTTGATGCAGACCAATTGGGCTAAGATAGAGAAAGTCCAAACTCTCCTCCTTAAGTGCATCATTCGATGCAAGCGGATTGTTCCCCAACCCATTATTCAGATAACGTTTAGGGCCCATCCTCTTCGCTTCAAGGCCATCTTCCAACTAGTCTTGTTTCTTCACAAAGTTTAGATTTTTGGGGTCTCGACCTCTGGGCGGGATAGGTATCCCTATCTAGATTTTTTCTTCATAACCATTATCTCAACTGACCTACCTAGGCACACTTGATGTTGTTTTATAGAGGCCTCTCATCTACTTCAATCTATGGTCATCTCTCCAGATCATCTTACCCCTTTTTGGTACACACTAGACATGCTCAATCACCACCTTGCATCCAAACAAGACCTTAACCAAGCTATCAGAGAGGACATCTATAAACAATATATCCAAGTCGCCTAGATTGTACCTCTAGAGGGTATTGACCCAAAGATGGTTTTTTATGTTAAACACTTTTTGGAGATAAGAGATGGCCTTATTGTCCAACCTCCATATACAAAGGAAATAGATGCATGCCCTTAGGATCCCCTCGATAAGATTCAAGTGGACTCCACAAACTTTGGATTGAGATGACCACCACCTCCCATGGCTAGACAAGGTTTGCTAGGATACCCTCTATAAGATTCAAGTGGACTCCACAAACTTTGGATTGAGATGACCACCACCTCCCATGGCTAGACAAGGTTTGCTAGTTATGTCACTTACATGAGCTAGAGACGAAGGAGAATCTCATTTTCCAATGCCCTATCTACTATGAGAACAAAGGGAGATATTATTGCTTCTTTCAAGACTTGGGATGTTCTCTTTCCTCCTTATTTCACTACCCTAACCAAAAGATGTCTTCCCCTCTTCAAAAGGGAACTATTCAAACACAATCGCTATATCTATATATCTTATCCCAGATGGAGGCTTTCAAAAATATCACCTTGTACTTTCTAGTTGTCTCGCCCAATCAGGGAAACAAGAAACAAGTAGCAACTCTTGAAACTTTAAATCCTAGATTAGTGAAACCCCTTGTTACCTCTCCCCCCCAACCCCAAGGGGTTGAGTGGCCTCCTCAAGGTCCATCAGGAGATGTCATTCCAGAACACAAAGCATACATCACTAGTCTAGCAAACAGTTTAGATCTCGGAGACCCCAAAGTTAGACTCCCCCCACTTAGGTCACCACCCCTTAAGTTCGCTCAACTAGTCAAGCTTCCATCAAGAATTTCTTCCCCTCGGTCTTGGATGTTAGGAAAGTTGGGTTCCCTCACTCTTGTGCCCCTCTAGGATCAAACAACCAAGCCCTCTCAGCCTCAGCCACTCCCCGGAGGATATCATCCACCAATGCATTGGCCCTTTAATGGTTATTGATGACTGCTATAAAGAGCCTATATCTCAGTCCCCTTGCTCGTCCTCAGCAGCCAGCTCCAATGGTCACTGACATATCCTCTTCTTTCTGTTGAACACTGAGACCTCTTGTTGAACAACAAAACTTTAATGTATTTGCACCTTATTCTATATCTTATTTTAGCTAGATCTTTCGGCTTTAAGCTAGATACTAAGTGTTTTATCTTTTCTACTCTCATTTTTTACCTAGGAGTTTCTTTTGCACTCCCATTTTGTACCAATACTAGATGTACTGTCTTAATACCTTTGCCCTACTTTTTTGGCCTTTTGATGGATATTAAGAAAATTATAGTTATCTTATCTATTAATAATAAAAATCAAAGCATTTTTTTGCCAAAAACAAATTGTACATAACCTTTTATGGCCTTCATTATACTGAAATACAACAGATTGCGGTAGCTCACCTCCATATACGTGTCTATATCTGCTTCTGGAAGAATGCCAGCTTCTTTTTCTCTTTTTCTTATTTCCAACAGCAGGTCTACATTTAGGCCAGAAAATGAGTTCTCAGACATTCCATGGAATAAAATCTCAGTCCAACATTATGCATACAGGGTACAAGCAATAGGTTAAAATATGACAAGAAAGATTATATCAAATGAAAAGCCATCTACAGAAAATCACACACCATGCCTGGTACCCACTCCTTGGCAACGAACTGAGAAATCAAATGTTTCCCTAACTGTCATCTCAGCAATATGCAGATCATGTTGGCTGATATAAGCTGATGTCTTCTGGGGGACAAATTCATTGAGTTGAAATCCGTTGTATGAGATATGACCCTTTCTCTGTCAGAATATGCATCAAAAGATGGGTAATAGTCTTCAAATAAAATGCAAAGTTGATATATGGATGAATATGACCATTAAACATGCTAAATATTTATAATAGTAGACTGCAACCAAGACCATCACCATTAAGCATGAAAATTTTCAAGCAATAACCTTCAATAGAGGGTCCAATTTTCCTGCAAGAGCTAAGAGCAAGGTTGTTTTCCCACAACCCGGTGGTCCTAGCAGAAGAGTAATCCTGCATCATGTTCATGATTCAAAATAAGTTATCATAAAATATATTCTTTATATAAATTAGTTGGATGTCAAAAACAGCATGAAGTTCACATAGACCATCTTTTGTCTGTAACATACTTCTATTATGTAATATTAGCATGAGATCCAAGTTTGTATGTGATAGAAGAATAAATGGAATAGGAAGTTAAATTAGAATGTGAATACTAGGATAAGTGTTAGACCCTGTGAGCCACTTAAAACAGTAAAATAGTTGAAAGATTCAGATGTCGTCTGGGACAATGTTTTGCATTATTAACAGTTAAAACATACTAATAAATTTGGAATGTTAGACAGCAATTTGAAACTGCCTAATATCTGATATAACACTTGAAGCAGTATTGACAAGACTTTAATTATACATATTTGAAAGGGTAAATTGCCAACACTGTCAAATAAAAGTCTCATTTTTAATGTCAAGATATATGGTAAAAATGAGGTTAAGGCACCATAAAACATTCACAAGAGTATGTCCATAACCAAGACTTACTCACAAATAAATGGTCGCTTCATTGACTTGAAATATATTGGAAAGCAGTCAAAAGATCAAAATGCCAATAAGCAAGCAATGTTATCCTAACTGATGCAATTAAATAATAAAACATGTTTGCATTTCTTTCTCTCTCACTTGAGATTTTATTAATAGAAAAAATTATAGCATCCTCCAAGCTAAAATGTTTAATTTGAATGAAATCTCTTTGAAAATTTTCTTCCCAACTTCCTCATATGCACGCACCAGACAATATATGAGTGAATTTCCCACCATCTAGTTACAGAAAACTTAAGGGGACACAAATACTATATTTGTGTTGTATGAATATTTATGAAGTGATTAAGCTGCCCATTATTGGGACAGTAGCAAGCCAAAGGTAATTACAACTAAAGAAATTAAACAGAGAATAATCTCCATCTTTCACTTGCAATCCAAGACAACTTTTAGAATGAATGCCCCATCCATTCCATACCTTTCTACATTTTAATGTACAAAGGGTCACTTCTCCTTGCTTCATTATGAATTGGATATCTGGTTTGGTTCAACCCCTCCTTACTCCGATATCTATGCCCCTCATTGCATACGAAAGGGCAAGATCCATCCATGAGATCTAACAAGCTAGGTTCTCTTTTGGATTATAAAACCCCAAGTTGGCACCTTGATTGTGAAGTAAATAATGTACATATTAGGTTGCGCAGACTGTTATCCCCCTGGAACACTCCTCCCAAGGTTCCATGCTCATTGCAGATTCACCCACCTCTTGAGGCCCCTTGAAGCAAGCAAGGTATTATGTTTATGTGACTAAGTGTAATGGACGGCCAGCATTCACCCTACCTGCTAGATCAACCGTCCACATTTGCTCATGGGATTTCGGAAAAGGGGGAAGGCACAACAAAAGAAAAGCTGTGAACAGCTCATATTTACCCTACCCGCAAGACCTTCATAACTGAATCCTAGGCTGCTTTAAGGTTCTAAGGATCCTTTTCCCTTATTTGGAAACTAAGTTCTCCATCAAATGAATCAAGATAATAAATCAAAATAGCATCTTCTAGGGTTTTGACATCATCATGCAATCTTTGTACTATTTGGTTAAACCTTTTGTTGAACTCTTCTATAGTTTCATTTTCTTTCCTTTTTGCACTACTAATGGCAGCCAACAAATATCTATTATCTCTACGCTCTCCCCATTTCTCAAGTAAAGCCTTCTCAAGGTGGAGCCATGCATTCAAACTGTTATCTAGCAAACCCTTGAACCATTCCACCACATAATCTTCCAAAGATAATGCAAATAACGTCATTGTGACATCTGAATGTTTGGCTCTCCCTGTTCTAAATGTCACACTTTTAAACTTAGCCAAATGGGCTAACGCTAAAAGCCTGGAACACCATTCATCATACAGGGCAAGAATAAAAGTGTAGAGGGGTATTGTTGGCTTGATGGAGGACCTTCTAGAGGCACATTTCACCTTGTGGTTTTCATTTGGGCACATTGACGCATATTTTCATTATTTGCTTGCATTGTTGATAGAGTGCCCTACACATGGATGGTACCCAAGGTCATAGGACCACATGAATAGACGATTTCATCTTGAAGGGACCTAGATGAAGAATGCCCTTCCTTGGGTAATGTCCAAGGCACAATTTGTGATAGGACTCAACAAGGCCCAAAGGATAACCCTACTTGCAGACGTGCCATGTGGTACTAAAATGCACTTGGCATGGTCAAAGAACCACTTAATGTAGAATGGCCTCTTCAAGGAGTTGGCTAAAGCATGACACATGGAAAAAAAGGGTGAAATAACCCAAATGGAGGAGATTCCAAGTATTTGGAGGTGTATTTCACCTTTGAAGAGGTCCCTTGGGGCATTACACAGCATTTGAAGTGTATTTCACATAATTGGAGGCATATTTCACCTTTGAGGTATTTGGGGTAAGAGAACTTGTTTGAGGCATTTTCTAAATATTTGGAGAACCCTTTGCATGAGGAGATGCCATGTGGCATTGTTTACATGGTCCAAACCCTCAAATGAGGAATAAATGCATACTTTAAGAGCATCTCATGGATTATAAAGATGACAAGTGGCAAATAGACCTATTCAAAAGGGAAAATGGTCCCGTGTCAAAAACAAACATAAAAGGGGTAAAGAAGAATAAAACAAAGAATAATCTTCACTCAAGGAGAAGAGTGCTAGGGTTAGAATGCCCCCAAGATCACATGGAGGTGTGTTATGGTTTGAAGAGCCCTAAAACACATGAAAAGGCTCCCTAGGGATGTCTTCCCTATGTAGAATGGACAATCTTGTGGTTGAAAATATCATTCCCTCACTTTTAATTTTTAAACCCTAAAAATGCACAGCCCTAATTTTGGGTTTACCAAGGAAGAAGGCCTATAAATAAAGAGGGATGGTTATTTGCTTGAGGCATAGTTGGAAGATAGGGTTCCCCTCCAAGCACTTAATTGAATATCTTTGGAAGGATTGGAAGTGAATAAATTTTGACAAAAAAATTACCAACTGTTCTTTTAGAGATTTTACCAAACACTTAGGCTCAACTTTGATTTATTCTTCACTGAGTTCATTAATCAAATAATAATAATACTGTCCCACAGATCTGAACTTGAAAATAAATACAAAGAACCTAATCACTGTCAAACTGAAAGAAAGATGAACACAATGAGTTTAGGGCCAAGCCCAGGGCAAAACCCCAACAGGGGAAAACCCAAAGAGGTATTTTATTGAACTGAGAGCAAACTGAAACTTCATACAGAAATTTACTTTTCCACTCCAAAAAACAGAAGTGCATTAACAAGACAACTTATCTCAGCCCACCACGACAGCATCTTACTGACAAACTGTTGTACTTTATCTCAGCAATAAATGCAGCAGTTAAATGCCTCAATTTCTGTGCCTTTTGCAGCTGTACGGCCTTCCTCACACATGTCAATCTGCTGCTGCTGTACGGCCTTGTCAGACTGGTAATTAATGCACCCAGAACTGCCTCAAACTACATGCCACATGTGCCAGTCTGCTACAGCAATTAATGAAGGTACGACCTGTCAGATTTCTAGAGATTCGTGCCAGTCTAATAAATGCTCCAGTCTGTAAATTCGTACCAGCATTTAATGTTGTACTTTCTGTGCATTAAATGCAGTCAGTCTTCTTGGGAAATGTGCCAGAAATCACTGGCTGCCTAGAAAATCGAGCTACTGATGAACTGCTGAGTTTTCTTGAAAACGGTGCTCTTGATTCTTACTTGTAAAATTGCTCTTCTCAATCTGATCTCTCTTTTCTTTTTCTTGATGTCTTTTTCATTTTCCTAGACTTCTTTTATACTTTAGTCACCTAACTCCTAACCCTAACTAACTCAACCAACCTAATCAATGGATGAGATTAATTTAATCTGAGGGCTCTCATTTAATGCACATAATAAATTCACTTTATTAATTAAATGCACATTAAATACTTTTGGGTCCCACAACTTAAAGTCACTTTAAGTTTATAAAGTACAAAACTCACTTTTATAATATAAAAAACACTTTACATTAAAAAGTACATCTAGAGAATGTAACTTCGTCCCCCCCATGATAGACATCAAAACATGGAAAGGACTTCCCAAGTTACACATTTTCAACAGGAAGAAGGACAAGTTGAGGTTTTTCATCTTTTGTCTACTTTTCATGGGTTAATATGATGCTTGGAATTATCCTTACAAACTGCTGGTGTAATCCTTGAATAAGGGCATTTTTCTCCAATAAGAAGAGATAACGCTGAGGTGTAACCATCCTTACTTTTTGTGGTAATCATTGTTCATTTAGTAGATATTGCTATTGTCATTTATGCATACTAAGAGATTGTTTATGTCCCTATTCTTGTTCATGGTTGTATGTTATATTTGGTTGTTTTGCAATTGTTGTGAGATGCATCTTTGGAAGGCTCCTCCTATTAATTTCTGCATATTGAAAAACCTATTTGGCTAGTTAGAGCATATTGTTAATAACCTAACTATGCCTCTTCATGACATTCAAACCCTTTTGTTCATTGGTATTGACTCTATAACCCAATTGGATAGGCACTAGTCTTGGTAAATTCCACCATCCATCTTAGTCTAAAGAAAACATAAAAATAATTTTTCTAGGGTTTCCCCTTTTGTGCTGGAAAAGAACCAACCTGAAGTGAGAAGAAGTATTGCTATGGTAATGGGAAACCTTCTTAAGTGCCCTAGTACCTCATCCCATCGTACTCACAGAGTTTGGTGCTCGAACTTTTCGGCTTGACGTTGTGTTTAACCTTGTCGCTCTCTTACACTGCCTTTGAAGCTTCGTCAACACAGTGAAGGGGCATGATCAATACCCATACTTGGCATATCTCTCTTCAAAGGCCATCGCCTTAGCCAACCCTTTAGGCCACTCTAGATGTTGGCTTGTGGGTTTTGCGGATCTTTTAGCATCTGTCGGTATTGCAATGGACCGACTTCCTCCTTTTGGGTATTCCTTGGACATGCCTGGATTCCTCTTACCTACCAGGCAGAAGCTGAATAAAATAACTAGAGATGACATTTATAGACAATTTGTGCAGGTTACTTGGATCAACCCTATGGGGGGGTTACGTCCCAGGATGGCTTCTGCACTACGCACTTCTTGGATCTAAGGGATGGTCTCGTTATTCGGCCCCCTTACACATTTCGCCATGGGACACATGCTCTTCGTATTTCCTTGGGTCAGTTCAGAGTGGGCTCTCACCGTATCCGGGTAGAAACAGATCACCAACTTGACCGGTCAAACAGAATTTGCCAGGTATGTCACCTTCAAGAGGTTGGGCTTGAGGAGCACTTCATCTTTTGATGTCCTATTTACTACAAGATCTGCGAACAGTTTCATTGTCTTTCTAGGGACCTTCTCACGGAGCTCCAAACTTTGACTAGATTCTTTAGATACCCCGATCAGAGATGTCTAGCCTTATACTTGCAGGAGGACCTCCAACTTCGCTCCTTCACCCTCTAACGACATTCTCAGTCAGGACTAGGCTCCACTTAGAATATCACTTCCTTTTTTCTGGTGCTTCCTTCATCTAGGGGCACCAAGAGACAGACAGATGGTGGCACAGACCTTGACCACTCAATTAGGACACAACAGTCCACCTCTACCTCCGCCCAACACCAGCGACGGGGATAGTCTCGACCACATTCTGGTAGCCAAACAACTTTATCTAGGATGCAGCATCGAGCTCCCTCCTCCAGGCAGTGGTGCACTACCCATTGCAGTTCCTCTTCTAGCTCTTCCTCCAGACAAAGTACTCTTTTGAGCTTCCTTTAGTCGGCCTCAAATGGTAGGAGAGATTCTCCCAATGCTTCCAGTGTTACTAATGCTTCCAGTCGCACATGACAGTTTCAGTTTCACCAATTTTGCATCACAGCTCTCGGATCCACTCCCTTTATACATTTTCCTTTCTTTCTTGGATCAACACTCTTCATATCTCTCCTTGTATATTTTTCTCCAAGATCAACTCTCCATTTATGGAACTAGGGTTTGGTTTGAGTTATGCTTTTATCTTTTCATAAGGAGCTACTTTTACACTCCCACTTTGTATTGTTATCAGGATACGGCACGGTCCCATTGACCTACTTTTGTGGTCATTTCTTGGACATTAATAAAATTATCTTATCTTATCTTCTGCAAGTAGGATCATTACATCCTCTTAACCTCACTATCATACGATGTGTTTGTAATTGCACTTGAATAATATAACTTAACTGTTGTCGAGGTCAAAATGTCATCCTTTTCTTTTTCGTTTTTTTGTAAAAATGCTTCTAATTGTCTATTAATAAGACAATATGTATATGAATCATTTTACAAACAAAACAAAAATGTCAGGTAAGGCTACTGCCATAAAGTCGTATGAAACATGACATCTAAATCTCCAAGTGAAGCAAAATGCACACCCAATTTGTCATATATAGTCCTACTCAAAGTTAACGAACCATGGGTGCGATCAAAATCAGAAGAATCCAGTGTGGGTGTGCCACTAATCCGAAAAAAAGGAATTAGGGAATTGAAACCCTAATGCTAATTTTTTATAAATATATATTTCATATTGAAAAAAAAAGAAATGAAATCCAAATTAAAGTATATCAAATGCTTAGCTTTCATATTCATATTGGGGAAATGAGGTAAAGTGGGTCTAGCTCGAGTGGTTGTGGGATGGAGTGTTATCCTCCCCACCCGAGTTCCATTCCTGTAAGTGACATGCTGAGCTCATAATGAGTATATTGTTGTAACGGCTTTGAGCCTTAAAGAATCTAGGGTTTACCTTGGGTACCATCCTCGAAATGAGGGGAAGTGCCCAGGGATTTGCCCCAAGGTAATTTACCTGGAAAAAAAAATATTGGGGAAATGAGATTCATCAACAGTAAATAGTGAATACTAAATTTGCTTCTGTAGTCCCCATGAAATTCTTGTCTCCAAATGGTTGTAGAATCTTGAAAAAATAACGAAGCAAGCACTTCCTACTGTGCTCCAAATTCTTCTCAGCTACAAACCCTCTCGAGCAATGAAAAACAACATCAAGAATGAAGAATGATTTAGAAAGTGTTTTTTCCTTTTATCCTGCCTGAGTATGTGACTCACTGAATTTGACCAAACTTCCATTAATCCTACCTGGTGTGTCTGATGGACTCATAGTGTTCAACCAAACTTCAAGAGTACTCATAAATTGACCTATGCATATCGAGGCCAACAAGTCAAAGAGTGTCAGTAAAGAAGTGACTGATGAGCCTGCCAAAAATGCTAATAAATTACAATGAGCTTGTTGAGTGCATGTCCTATAGCACTGCCAGTTGGCATGACTGGTTATCCAGTCCATTAGGTGTTGTGGCACCAATAGGACACTGCAATCAAAGTTGTGATGAGGCTGGTTATCTTGACGGTACAAATTGTTGATGCTGAAATCTGAATTAAATCTGAAATCTACCAGAATTCTGTCACCAGACACTTATCCACTTATAATGGAAACAGATCCTATTTTAGGAAACAGATCCAATCCAAAATATACAAAAAAAGACAATCCAATACAGATCCGAGATTCCCCAATTCTGAGAATATTTGGATGCAGGTGCAGAGCGCGCAAAGGCAAATCCATAACACTACATTAGCCAAATCTTTAGCAATCTTGCTTATGATGCAAATCATTAGATGAATTATGTATGGTACCTCCTTTCCTCTCCTAGCCAGAAAGAAGATTGTACTTAATGATATTCTTGACAATTAAGAAATAATATTCTTGAGTAGCATGGTTTCAAGGCTTTTCCACTGACTAGATCCAAACAAAAGGGCAATTGGTTGGGATGGTTGCTAAGGAGCTTTTGGCAAGGACCATTACACTTGTCATTATCAACATTGCTTGGTGCACTGATTAATAAGTCCTGACTTCAAACATTGGCAATTTGGCATAGTCATCATCTCTTTCCTTATTGAGTTGATGGCTACTCTATGGAACTATCTTATAAATCCTCTGTAGGGATGTCTTCTCAACTTAGATCCCCTGTATTCATGCTTGACTATTTCTTTTGCATTGTATGCTATAGAATGGTCTCTCCCCGATTTGATGTTTTGGTCTGGACTGACATTTACAAATACAAAGACTGGAGTTCAGTTCCCTTTAAGGTCCTCTGGCTTGTCTATGTCTTCCAGGATCACTTCCCCATGGAGGACACGTGCTTATTCAATGGAATGGAAGTGTCTCACAAAAGACCCCAGTTCGCATTTTGGCATGGACTTAAATTTACAAGTACAAAGATTATGGTTTTTTTAGTAATCAAAGGACAAAACATGATAACATCCACCGTATATTCATTTTGGTGTGCACTTGCATTTACAAATACAAGGATTGAGGTTCTTTGTCGGTAGTTAATGGGCATTTCATGACAATGTCCACAGTGTTCATAACACTGAAAGTAGGCATTCAAAATATCCAGTCAATGAACCTACCCCTGATGTATGAATTTCAAATAATGCAGTTAATGGACCTACTCCTGAAGCTCGAAATCCCCTTCTCAAATAAAACATCGTCTTTCATATTTGTAAAAAGAAAACTCGTGAATCATGGCACAGACCTAGACACTTATTGAGATGTAGAGAATTCCATACGCACATACACATAGGCCACCGAAGCACAAAATTGCAAAGTTTCAGGTGGAATATCACTGTAAAGTTATTTTCTTTCTTTTTCAAGTCAAACACCCTTTCTTTAGATGGAAGGAATAAGAAACTTTATTTTGTGTACAACAATCAAAAACCAGGTAAAACAACCGCATAAAAAACCACATAAGGCCAGTCTCTTTTTGTTGCTTTCACCCAGCCCATATTTGGCCGGGCATACCAGCTGGGATTTAAACCTGGGTTATGGCCGTGGTAAGTGCCCCCACTTATTTACAACTAGACAACGGCCCAACGGACAAAATATCTGTGTAAATCTCTGAAGCTTCACACCATGCAAACATTTCCATAAGCACATTTTGGTGCCACTCAGAAGATAGCACAGGAATGCCTAATGAACTCCACAACATTGAAGGTATAAGTTAAAGAAATCAAACCTAATAAATTAGGCATGGAAACAATTTCTTTATTGGGAACCATTCAGATCATTTGGGTATAGCATTCTACATATATCACTCGATCATAAGCAGAGCTTGTATAACAAATGAAATCAGATGGGCATAGCGCGCACACAATCTCTCTCGTGTATATATATACAGCATCATACGATTTCCTTACCTTGCAATAAATGCTGGAGACCCGCTTCCTGACTTGCCCGATTACCGCCTTCAATTTCATGAGTATATAAATTTGAAATTTTACAAGTAAATTCTCTACTAAGAGTGTCCGAACATAGGGAGCAAAGGGCATGTGGGTGTCGTCAAAGCTCCTAGATCACCTCGGCGGATTTTCCTTTCGAAGTTGATGCGCAATATACAGATTCGCAATTTCGGAGACTTATTCAGTCTTCGGGAATCAAGAGTTTATGTTACTGATTAAATTTCTTGGATGGATATTGAACCTAGGATATTTACGATACGAGACAAAGCAAGAGATTCAAATTTAGGAGATGGATATTGTAGATATTTAAGAGACGAAGCAATAAATTATTGATTCCCAAAATGAGAATGGGTATTCTGTGCATTAATTTCGAAACTATTAATTCCCTAACACTGAGTAAGTCTCCGATATTGCCAAACCGTGTTTTGTGCATTAATTTGGAAAGGATATTCTGTATGCTATCTTCATTTTTAATTGTTGCTTAATTTTGTATTTCTATATATACAGTTAAAAGTTTGTTTTTTTAACACTTTATCCATTTTAATATATTTTATTAAATTTGTGTATAAAAATTTCTAAAAATATATATCTATCTGTAAAGATCAAAATTCTTATAGGTTTATATTATTTTTTAAATTAATAAAAGTGAAATAGTATGTCTTCTTCATTCTATTTTCTTAATAGAAGTGGGTCTTTCACTATGATTATATATTTAATATAAGCATCATTATGATTAGATACTTGATGTATAAGTACAAAATAAATAATATGGGAGACTATAGACTTTCTAAAATTGCTTTAAAATCCGGTAAGACCACCTACCTTTCTAAAATTGCTTTAAAATTCGGTAAGACCACTACCTTCCTAAAATTGCTTTAAATACCATCCGTGAAAAGAATTTGCCATCTATGTGAGATTATGAGCTTTGAAGATGGAAATGGCTTTCTCTTAGAATGCCCTAAGTACACCCACATTAGATCACACTTCCATAATCCTTATTACAATACAAACCTCTCTAATCTTCTAACATGTCAAAACTATGAGACCTAAGAATGCATCTTTCTAAGCTTTTTGAGTATAAGAATAAAATCTTATAGCAATCCAAAAAATTTATTTATTTTCTCTTAAAGTTGATAAACCACAGTTAATTTCATTTCTTCTCTTTTAAAAGTGATAAACCAAAGTTAGTTTCATGTTAACCACCACTACCATCATGATCATCATAAAAATTTCATCCCTAAATAAATAGTAAATATAAAATAATACTTAATTAAAAAAATTATCATAATAATTAAATCATATAAAGCTTATTAGCATAGAATCCAAATAAATATATAAATTTAATTATATATAAAATAAAAAAAATAAAATTTAAAATTATCATAATAATTTAAAAATTAATAATAAATTAAATTAACATAAATCTACTTCACGATCTTTTAAACGTTTAATTATTTGTTTATTCTTATTAATTTTTTTAATATTTATTATATTTGAATTAAATGGGATATATATTAGTTTTAAATTATTAATTGATATTTTAAAATAATAATATTTATTATTATTATATTATATATATATATATATATATATATAATTTAAAAAATCACAAATAAAATTTAATGGAAACTTATTATCCATTAAACCTCAAGGTATTGGTAAAATATTAATTTTTTTTTCAATTAGAAGAAATTAATATAGTTATTAGTGTGTTAAAAAATAATAATACAGTTAGATAAGAAAATTGTTAAAATTGTTATGGTATTGGTAAAATATTAAATTTTTTTTTCAATTAGAAGAAATTAATATAGTTATTAGTGTGTTAAAAAATAATAATATAATTAGATAAGAAAATTGTTATTTTACTTCGAAAATTAATATAGTTATTGATGTGTAAATTTACTCGAAACTTTTACAATAAGACGTCAAGGAATTGGTAAAATACTTATTTGTTTTTTCAATTAGAAGAAATTAATATAGTTATTAGTGTGTTAAAAAATAATAATAATATAGTTGGATGAAGAAAATGGTTATTTTACTTGGAAGATTAATATATTTACTAGTGTGAATTTAAAAAGAGAATGTCAAACAAATAAAATTACTTGAAGTCTAAGTGAAATTGATATAAAGATGCCAAATTGAGGTTTAAATAAAATTGATATAAAGATGTTAAATTGAGGCATGAGTGAAATTGATATAAAGATGCTAAATCTTGAGGTTTAAGTGAAATTGACATAAAGATTGATGGTGAAAATCACTTTCTTTTATAATTTCCTACTTACATCCACATTAAATTGCAATTTCAAAACATTTACCACACTAAAAAAGTTGAAGATGAAAATCACTCTCTCTTTATGTTTTTTAAACACAAAAAAGTATTTAAACAAAACCAAGTTATCCAATTTTAAATCTTGAGGTCTAAGTGAAATTGTTATAAAGATGCTAAATCTTGAGGTCTAAGTGAAATTGATATAAAGATGCTAAATCTTGAGGTCCATTTGAAATTGACTTAAAGATTGAAGGTGAAAATCACTTTCACGTATAATGTCCTACTTACATCCATATTAAATTGCACTTTTAAAACATTTATCACACTAAAAGGGGAAGATGAAAATCACTCTCTCTCAATGTATTTCAAACACAAAAAAGATTATAAACAAAACCAAGTTATCCAATTTTAAATCTTGAGGTCTAAATGAAATTGATATAAAGATGCTAAATCTTGAGGTCTACGTGAAAGTGACATAAAGATTGAAAGTGAAAATCACTCTTTTATACTGTCCTACTTACATCCACATTAAATTGCGATTTCAAAACATTTACCATACTAAGAGGGTTACTAAGAGAATTGAAGATTAAAATCAATCTCTATTAATTATCACTTAACAAAAAACTAAAAATAAAAATAAAAATAAAAATATACACATATTTTATTTTAATATATTTATTCAAAAATAAAATTTATTATATTTCTTTTAAATCTATAAATGATAAAAATACATATTATTATTATTATTATAAACTATAAAAAAATTCAAATTTTTATATATATTTATTAATATAATGATTATTTATTAATAGAATGATGATGATATTTCTCATTAAATATAAAATTATTACTTCAAATATATAAAAAATTGGAAATAAAAATAAAAATAAATAAATCTCTACCCATTTAGAAAATCATTAAATTTTGTTGACATTTCTCATCGTTACAATTCTTACCTTGAAGGCTTGATTATACCATTCACATCTTTCAATATACTAAACTCGGATTTTTTGGATGGAGAAATACGCAGAGTCTCCAGTACACCCTGCAATTCAGAATTCAAACTAAAATTACCAATACACAGAAGCATGAGTAAGAAAATCAAAATCAATGGAAAAAAGCAAATTATTACATGCTCTGCTTCAAAAAAACAGAATCACTCATAAACTCTAAAACAGATCAGAAATATACATGAAAACTCATTCTATGGATTCCCTGGCAAATATACAAATCACTACCTTACCTCGAAAAAATTTCTCGCTACATTCCAGAGTGTTGGGAGAGCTCTGCCACCAATGTTGCACTGTGCATCCACATTCAAGTTTTGAAATCTCACTTGCACAGTTGGCAACTCTATGCCCACCCTGTACATAAAGCAACAACACCACCAATACAAAAAGTATGAATGAACTATGAGATTTTACAGGTCTATAACCTTTTACATGTTTATAACTTTTCTTTTCAATATGGAATACTCAGTTTCCATAACCTATGTTTATACCAGATCAAAATAGATTCCAGGCAAGTTGTTTCTGAGGACCAGCTGGTTAACTTTCCTTTTCAATATTGAATACTCAGTTTCCACAACCTATGTTTATAACAGATCAAAATAGATTCCAGGCAAGTTGTTTCTGAGGACCAGCTGGTTGGGAGGAACAATGTTCCAGGCCACCCTGGTTTGATTTTCTCACCATCCCTTGATTCTTAGTGAATAGCTAGAATAGGGATTCTTAGTGAATAGCTAGAATATCAGAGCTAGGCAAATTTCAGGTTGGAAAAGAAGATTCCAAGCAAATATACAGCTCCATATAGACCGTCTTCAATTCTCAGTTTAAAGATCTTTAAATTATTATTTCAATGAACAGCTAAGTTAAGTTAGGTTTACCTGTCAATTCTATTCCTGAGCTTTTTGAGAAACTTTTCATTGTCATGCTCTGTGTCTCTGATCAGTTTATTAATCAGCAGATGCCTCTCCAGAGGCCTGAGATGACCCACATCCTCAACACGCCTGTTTATCACCTTGCCATCATCTCTATCAAGCCCATAATCCTTCTTATAACTTGGAAGCTTTTCTATGGCCGCCCAATGCAGAGCCTCTTCATCATCATCTCCATTCACAACTTCTTCTCCTCCAAACGGAGAAGATGGACGGCTGCATACACCACTGATACTATTCCCCTTGCTGCTTGTAAAGCTCAGGCTCTTATTTCTCATGCTCCTCCCCACTTCAGCTATTTCTTCTCTGAATAACTCCATACCTTCTCCATCTACCACCTGAGCCATTTCGATTTAAATGGCTTTATATTGCACTGTTTATACGTCACGTATACAGAGTAAATCCGTGCCACTGGTAATAAAGGGTAATTGCATTAAATGTATTGGAACTTCATATTTATAGAAATAAAAAAAAGTGGTTGTGGATGTAAATTAGAGCCTGCTGATTAATCAAATTTTTAACAAATTGAATTTAAGAATTCAACATCATTCTACCATTCAAAGTCTGAATTTTTATTATCTTAATAATGTATTTTCCACTACAAAAACATGTTTACTGCGATCGAAAATCTATTTTAGCGGGATGTCGCCAAATGATTTCAAAACACGTACACCAGGGGTCAAAACGAGATGCCATTAATTCTGTGATTCCTGGGAAAGTGCAGTGACTAATATTGTAAGAAAAAATTAAGTGTACCTAGTCCTCTTTTACGCAAAGTTCGGTTCATCTGCGCAGAAATCGGCATCATGCTTCGGTGCAATGCAATGACTGTACCTTCAACGTCGATGATGACCTCATATAGGTATCGTCATCTTTGTTCGTCACAATGGATGATGAATGACAGTTCTTAGTAAGTAAGAATGTTTCTTTCATCTGTAAACGTGGTCGTGGGACAGGGGCATTCAATCGGAGCTGTAAAGGGTTAAGAATGTTTCTTTCATCTGTAAAGGGTTAACCAAAAAGTTTTGACTCACTGGAATTCGGTAGAGTAATTTTTGCCAAAATAGTAATTTGGAGTGCTCAGATCCCAATTCGGATAATCTGGTAGTTTTAAAAATGGGGCAATTACTTTAGAATAGGCAATCTCAATTGCTGAAAATACAAAAATGAGAAAATAACAATTTCCAGCAAAAATTTTAACCAGTTTTTATTCCAAAATTGCAGGAAAAGCGAGGCGTTTGGTTTTCTTTTATCCTACGCGCATTTAATCTACCTATATTTTTTACCAACTCCAATATACTTCGTGTAAAAAGAGGTATTTTGAGAATGAAAGAATCTAATTAGGCGTTTTTGGAGTTACCTAAAGTTTTGTATTTTTTTAGTATAATTTGTTGTTGAAATTGTAATTTTGATTGTAGACATAGATTCAGCTCTTTTCATGAAACATTTCGATTATGTAATTTCAATAAATGGAAAATTGCCGCAATTTGCCCATCAAATACTGTCAAAACATTCCCATATCCATCAAAAAAAACCAAAATTAAACTGCTAGAACGTTTGAAATTTTTTATGTAGCCATCAAATTTGATGGACTGGCTAGAATTGAAATTCCAACCCTGCTTCAGAGTATCCAGTTTAAACCATTATTATTTAAAATCTCAATTTTTTTAGTGGATTCCTCTTTTTGAAAGGGCGAAATCGTCGGAACGTTTATTATAGTATTCCTTTTGAGAGTCCAAAGGTTGACCGTTAGATCTGGTTGTTCTTTGAGTGGAGAATCGAACGTTGTTCTGAATTTTTTTCCTTATAAGTAGGGACAATTTGTGGAATGTGAGTACAATGCGTCACGCGTGGGTTGCTGATTTTGTGAGTGCGTTCAGATGTAACTGCAAGTCCCACCAAGGAAAAGTCCAAATGTTTGTTGGAATTTTATATTACATCTCAATTTTTTCAAAACTATAGCAGATAATTATATGAAAAAATATGTGTTTGAAATGTGAGTCCATTGTGTGGGCTTTTGGATTTTATTAGTGCGTGTCCTATGCCATTCCCACTTAGGGAAAATCCAAAATGTTGGAATTATACATTGCATCTCCTTTTTTAGAGTTTCCATTTAAATTGATAATGTATTTAATTTTTCAATTTTAATTTTAAAAAATAAATATAGCATATTATTATAAATAAAATTTTATTGTAATGATATTTAAAGTTTTAAGTGGATTTGAGCGAGTCACACTTGATGAAATCTTTTGGTTAAAACATTTATGTCTACATTATCCCATGCCTGAAGTCACTACCATTGCTTCCCCCTCTTAGGGATGGATCCGAGTGGGTGGGATCTTCAACCTAATGAGGTTGTTGCCTTCGTATTATTGGTGGTTTCCTTGGGTAAGTTGATTGCACCGAGTGAAACGAGGTGCTCTACAACCCAGTATGGGGGAGATCCTGTAACGTTTGTTTGTCCATGTTTGTTCTTATAGTCGGCCATAATAAATAAAGTTTATCTTTAACATAATAATAAAAAAAAATTAATATCATGTCGGCCATTAATAAAAGGACGTGTATTTACGTTTGAATTAAATCCTAGGCTATATAATACATGGACGTGTATTTTTTCCATTTGAATTAAATCCTAGGCTATAAACGTTTGTCTTTATTATTGTCGGCCATTAATTAAAATGTAATAGAAAGTATTTAATGAAAAGTAAAAAAGTAAAATGTATTGTCCGCCATTAATTAAAATGTAAAAAAAAAAATTTATGGAAAGTATTTTAAAAAAATCCACGTCGGCTCATAAAATAAAATATTATGAAAAATAATTAAAAAATAGATGTTCGTTTATAAAATAAAAAATTAAAACTTAAACCCCGATTTATCAATCAAGAGAGATTAAATTTATTGAGTTTGAATTTTAAAAAAAAAATACACCTCAAGAAATTGGATCCCTCGGTGCTTGATAGATGCACGTTTAAGATGGATCTATGCTGGTTTCAAAAGCTCCCAACTCTCTATTCGTCTGAAAGTCAAATAGTTTTCATGAGGTTCAGATCCCTTTTGCTACCTCATGTCTCAAATCTCTCACTTTACCCAAAAGGGGTTTGATTGGTTAGTTCACAAGGTCGTGATCAAGGTCCAACTCTCATATTTCTTTTGTGGGTGTGGCTTATATGCCTTTCTCTTTGAGCTTAAGGATGATATGGATCTCATTTTTCAAAAACGGGCCTTACTTCATGGGATCCTGTGGAATGTATTTAAACAAATGTACCCTTGACTTCAACCTTGAAATTGATGTCCCCTCAGCAATGTTAGTCTAGGTCAAACCTCCTCATCTCCCTCTCCATTGTTGGAAGTACAATGCTTAGACTACACATAATTGAAAATGCACTAGGCAAGTACATAGATAGATATAAACCTAAATCTGACATGTTTTCATGTGCCATAATATACGTTGAAGTGAACTTGGAAAAAGGCCTACTTTCTATCAAAATCAATTTGGACAGTTGGAACCACATTAAAAAGCTAGACAATGAGAAACTACCTTTCAAGTGTAGCAATGCCATGAGTATGGTCACTTTGCTAAAAAATGCAAAAAACCCTCTCTTTCTTCAACCCTAACAGAGAAGTGGGAATAATGGAAAGTGGTGAAAAAAAATCAGGATCCAACCCATCCACTTCCTAGCCACATCAAGCCTTGAAAGAAATTGCATCCTCTAGCAACAAGTTCAATATCCTTGAGATGAAGGTTTCTCCTCCTCGGAGGTCGCCCCCCCCCCCAACCCTCTAAGAATCTAGTGCCAATTTCTTTAGATTTCTTTAAATCCACATCAACTTTCCCCTTCAAAAGTAGGCCCCGTCATTCCTCTTCCATTCTTTGATCCCAGGGATGAAGATGGGAAACCCCCCTCCCCTCCAGTCTCAAGAAACTAAAGTGTGCCCCTCTTTTACTAAAGATAAAAAAAAATCATCCCCTCAACATGTAATGATCCAAGGCTCTCAATAAGTAATTGAATTATGTGGGGTTTTAACTTGTGGAGCAACATCAACGCAAAGTGCCCAATCTCAAGAAGATGAGGACCCAAAGAAAGAGCAACTTCCCAATATAGTTGGTCGAAAGTTGTCCAAAGCCAAGAGATCAAGGAAAATAATATATGTCTCCAATCCCCCATCAATTCTATGTTATATGGAGGGAGCAAACACATCTTACTCAAAAGTCTAGGAATGCACCCAACAATAGAACAAGGAGGTAAATTTAAACCCCCCACTTGGTAAATAATGTTAATAGTCTCTTATAATAGCAAAGGGATGGGGAGAAATACCAAAACAAAAGAAATAAGGGACATCATTAGATCGGAATGCCCTAACATCCTCTTAATCCAAGAGACAAAGCTTCAAAAGAAAACATGATACAGACAAAACAAAAAAACTAGAAGGAAAGAGATGGAATAACAATAAGCAATAGAGGAGCCTTTGGATGCATCCTTACAACATTGAACAGTAATATCCTTGGGTTATCTCAAACCTATTCCACTCAACACTACATATACACAAATCTAAAATGCAAGTAATCGAGAAGGCATTATAAGGTTTCCAATATATGCACCCCCATGCACTACAGGGAAAAGCAAGAATGATGACACTCTATCTTAGAAATGAAAAAAAAAACTAACATAGCCCATACCATTCTAGCATGGGACTTTAGCCTAACATCCTCTTAATCCAAGAGACAAAGCTTCAAAAGAAAACATGATACAAACAAAACAAAAAAACTAGAAGGAAAGAGACTGAATAACAATAAGCAATAGAGGAGCCTTTGGAGGCATCCTTACAACATCGAACAGTAATATCCTTGGGTTATCTCAAACCTATTACACTCAACACTACATATACACAAATCTAAAATGCAAGTAATCGAGAAGGCATTATAAGGTTTTCAATATATGCACCCCCATGCACTACAAGGAAAAGCAAGAATAATGACACTCTATCTTAGAAATGAAAAAACAAATTGACATAGCCCATACCATTCTAGCATGGGACTTTAACATGGTCCTTATCCCAGGGAACAAAAGAGAAGGTAGCCTTGTCCACGATCAACTTAGAGAATAAGTTGAAGGTCTACTAGTGGAATGGGATCTTATAGATGTCAAGCCTGAGCAAGGGACATACACCTGGTCAAGCATAAGAGTGGGAAATAGCCACATAACTACCAGGCTAGACCATTACTTAGTAAACATCCATTTCTTGGACAATGACTTCAAGATGATCTCTAAGATTCTCCCATTAGCTATCTCAGACCACTAGCCCATTACTCTTCATATTCCCAAAGGGGAAGATTATGATCCATTACCATTTAAATTCAATCCCTTATGGCTACAATACAATCAAGCCTTTGACATGATCTCAACAACATGGAAAACAAAAATTGAAGGATCACTTGGATACATATGGGAAGCAAAGCTTAAATCCACAAAGAGGGCAATGAAGAAATAGTCCAAGGACAACTTTTTAGACCCTGCTCTAAAGAGGAAAAGGGCCCAAATACAACTTGCAACCTTCCCATAGGAGATGGAACAAAAAAAAATATCTAGGGATGAACAAATCAAGTAGATATTAATATATATAAACCTCCACCAAGGTTTAAGAGAAGAAGAGGAACATTGGTGCCTCAAATCACCTAGTCTCTAGCTCTATGTAGGAGACAAAAAACACCTCTTTCTTCCACAAGAAAGTGTGAGCTTGGTGAAAAAAAAATGCATTCTCAAAAACAATAAATGCATAATGCTATAGAATTAGCACCTTCAAAGAAGTAAAAAATTGTGTGTTCCTCCATTTTAAAGAGGAACACACAATTTTGACTTCAAAGGAAAGTCCTTGGATTCCTTGTTTTGACTCTAGGGGTTTTGTTTACAATTGGTTCCAGACACCTCCAAATGGTTTCAAATTTTGGGAGGAAGGTCTTGATGGGGCATAGTACATATTAACACACCTATCAGACATCCCAACAACTGATATACCCATACATGGTCTGCAAATTTCATGGGAAGAAGTTTCCGAACAAGACTAGTTAATTTGAGAAGTGGAAATCCCCCCTAGGTATGCCATTAGATGCTCTTCCAAACACTGTACGGACTTCACTAATTCTTGTTCTGAGACTTGGCTCTGTAGAGGACATTAGGAAAAATATATGTGCAGCGTTAGATTTGGTTTTAGGGTCAAATAGGCATCCTAATGAACATCAACTTCTAGAGTCTAATATTGGAGGTGAAATTCGTGGGCAAGGAGTCTCGAATTTCTTCATAAACCATAGTAACACTTCATAGGTCTGCACACATAATTTGTGCCATCAAATTAAATTCATATTCATCTCATAACATGATAAATATCTCAACAAAATATGATATAAAACAAGTACAACATCATTCCAAAAATCACTATGGAAATGCTATGGGGAAAATGGCTCGAATCTCTTTCTTGATTGTAAATATCACTTGAAATACATAGTGTTTCGAGCTGTGGATCACATTATATGAATATTACAGAGATATGTAGCATCCAACATGTCCATGAAGTTGAAATAACAACCATCCACTAGCTATATGCAACAAGAAGTGCACCCTTGCACATTTACATGACATTGAGAGAAAGACAGTAGAATAGGCATAGAGAAGAATGTGAGAAGATGAAATCGAACTCAGTTGGGGTTTGAACCTGCATAAAAACATCTCCATGAAGCTCCGTTGAGAGTTCTGAATGGCCTCTCCATCAACCAACTTGGATGGGAATCTTGAACCCTCGAAATTGGTTCTAAGGCAGGAAGGATGAGCATCCACCGTGCAAGGACAAGCTTGAAGCTCTCCAAAATTTTCCAAATGAGAAAATGATCAAAAGTTGGTATCCTTCTTTATTCTTGTCTTTTATTAACCTCCCAAGGCCTCCATAGCTCGAATTCCCTCCAATAGAATCATCCCAACTCGAATTAGGGAGAGATTCCCAAGAATGCCACTTGTCCAACACTTCCTAGCCCTCCTCTTCCATCAATTCGAATGGGGGAATCTTGGCCACCATAACTCCCCTTGTGTGCCCTCTTGGAGGCTATTTTTAGCCCCGACATGTCATATATGGCATATGTCAGCAATCAGGTCTGAACCTTGTCATAAGTGTCATAGAATCTTCATCATTGTTGTCATAGAAATTAGGGAATCTAGCTCCAAGTGTCACAATTCTTCTAAGATGCCTCTTTTTCTTCAATGGGAGTTACTCTTCCACTCTAATTCGACCTTACATGATTCATGCCATGAATAATACCTCTTCAACTCCCCCAAGTAAGTTACCCTTCACCTTGAACTCGAATTGGTGAGAGAATGATGCCAAGTGTAATGGGGAATCTTGCCACATGTGGGTCCCACAACCTATTATGTGCCCTCATGGTCCAATGCCACCTTATTTTCTTTTATTATTATTTATTTGGCCCATTTAATGTGAATTTGTAAGCTTCATTTTGGGTCTTGTAGCTCCCTTATTCTAACTTTTAATGCTTCCACCCCCAACCTAGGGAACTAGTAAGTTAGTGGATTTTTTCCTCCATGATAGTTTATTTGGATGAGGACATTACAAACTTTGAATTGGGAATTTGCTCTTAATGTGACCCACTTTGTCCATTTGGATCTAATTTTACATTATTACTAACTTGGACATCATGCTTAGCAATTATTTGACCCTTAGCACCAATTTGACAAACTATCATGAGTATGGCCAAGTGGCTTAGGCCATTGTGACCTAATGCAAAATTTGGGGACATGAAACTATACACGATGGAAAAGGAGACAAACCATAATGTAGTGAGGATGATGGTTCATGGGATCCAAGAATGATATCTTGTGAAGATAACAATGCACTAGAAGGGGATATTGTCAAGGATGAAATGATTAAGGCAATTTTGAATCTTGAACCTAACAAGGCCTCAGGTCTAGATGGCTTCACCATCTCCTTCTACCTCACATGTTGGACAATATTCAAGCATGATCTTTTGAAGATGCTTTGATGGATTAGATGAAAAAGTAAAGTTGGAGGGACCACATATTTTGTAATGTCCCCTCCATGATGGCACCATGGGAAATTCCACTAACCTATCTAATTCCCATAGGTTCAAGTGGAATTCAAATTGACTAGGGAATTAATTGGCCTATAGTCATTAAATAAATTCAAATGTAAATCAAGAAGGGGTGATGTGGGTCATAAATTTGCAATAATAATATCAATAAATTCATAAATGATGTTATAAACATAAAAAAACTAATATAAATACAAATAATATTAAGTAATGATAATAATAAAATTAATATTAGTTGTAAAAGGACATGTCTCCTCAAAATGGTTGCCTAAACTATATAAATGGCTGCTACCAACTGTAAGAATATCATCATCTTATATTTGATCATTTATCAAATATTGTGGGTTTTCTAATTATTGTGGATTTCATAATTGTGTTCACTCAGGCAAGTGGTATGAGAGGAGTTCCTGATCCAGGCCTTTGGCCATATCTTGGATTTTAGCTGTCATCTTATATTTTCTAAATCATTGGGTCTTTGACCTAAAAAAAATAAAAAGAAAAGAAAGAGAGCCATAAAAGAAATCAAAAGAAGAAAGAAAGAAAGTTAAAAATAAGGGAAAGTAAAAAAAGAAAAAGAAAAAAGAAAGAAAGAAAACCAACACATGGTTTAACCCAACATTTTACACCTAAGTAATATAAATAAGGAGAAGTAAATAAACAAAGGATTTTAAAAAAACATATAAAAGTGAGTTTGTAATAAAAGAGAAAGTGACCATTCATATATTATGTCCATTGGATGTAGCTTGGGTGGTTGGGAGGAATGATTGTTATCCTCCCCACCTAGGATCAATTCTTGTAAGTGGCATTGATGCTCTTGTTGAGCCCCTATGTATTGACTAGCTTTCCTTGATTCCTTCGGAATAGCAAGAAGGTGATTTTTTAGCTGAAAAAAAGAAGAAGAAGATTATTCATATATTATAAGAGAAGAGTAATTTTAATAAGTAGTTTAATACTTTATTAGTGAAGGTATTATTTAATTAAAAGTGGGAAACTAATTACTCTTTTATATTGGAAAGTTTTATAGTAGAACTTTTTACATTAAATGAGACAAAAATGGGTTTTTTATATAAAAGTGAAGGGCATAAAATTAAATAGATATAAATATAATTATTATTATTAATTAACTCTCAAACTTTTATGTTAGCAATGAAGAACTTTTGATCCTGGGCTACTCTATTGGGAAGAATGGATCGACAATCAACTTTCTCACTCTAGCTACTGAAGTTCTTTTTTCTCATAAATGAACTGATTTTCATTAGATGTTGTCTGTTAGAAAAACATTTTTGGTGTTTTTTGTATAGCTCTGTGTTGTTGGGGCAACTTGTATTGAAAAAGTTTATAACTTCTGATTCCGATATGTAATTGGGATGAAAGATTCTCAAAGATCCGGGTTTGCTCGGGATGGTATGTTCTTTTTTATTTCTTAGAAATAACAAAAGTACGGTTTTTTTCTCTGGAAAAAAAATGAAGTCAATTAGGGAAGAATTGAGTATGTTTTTTTATCAACAAATGAGAAAGATGGGCATAATACTTGATCGTATGGAACAGTCAGTTGTAAAAGCTGCTAACAATGCCTTCAATAAAATAAGCCAACAAAGCAGATCGAAAGCCTCCCAAGACAAAGACTTGAAAACTAAATCTAAATATGATTTTCAACACCAAGAAGAAAAATCGGATAAAGAACATGAAAATGATGAAATTGATGTTTTGGACATTACAGTGAATGACATGTATAGTTCCATATCACCATCTAATTCTCATGTCAATAAAGATGAAAATGTTCCCACAAGTGTAACAAGGAAAGCACTTGCACATTGTTCTCAACCAATTTTGCTAGGTAAGTTTATTGATATGATTGATGGAGTTAGAAACCATGGAAGTAGTCAATATCTGCTTAACCACGTTGGAATAATCGATGTTGGTTATGCAAACACAAGAGTAGATAGTTATGCAGATGTTGTGTCCTTACCAATTGTTGCTTACATTCCAAATGATGATGAATATAGTGGGCCTATTGTTGTTGAACCAAATGACACACTAGCTATTGCATCCACATGTTTAGGAAATCTTATTAAGCAAGCTACTGCAGATGAAAAACATTTATGTTGCTCCAAAATTGAAGTTTTGGACACAGTCATGTGGAAATCATGGACACCATGGTTCAATGAAGAAGCAATGGATGTTATGTTTCAAATAAAACTAGTACAAGACCTAGAGATTTCCAATCAAGTTGACATCCATTTAAATGTGTCTCATTTATGTGACAACCACTTGTAGGAACCCCTGTTTTCGGGGTCCTCCCAAAAGACTGTCTAAAAGATTCTAACATCATATAAAACAATTTAGATCTTACCAATGATAGAAAACTCAAAAATTAACTAAAAAATTTAACTTAGCAAATAAAAATGGAATAGTAAACCTGATTCCGGTGGTTGTGGGTGAATCCACTCGTCGAATATTGTTGTTGCTGCCACTCCTTTCCGCTTTGATCCAGACATCCAACTGACCACTCTGTTGACCTCCCTACCAATTCTGGGAATACTCTCCTTCTTCCCGAATCCCCAAGCAATAAGGCCGTAGAGCTCACACACAAAAACCAGAGATCCATAAGTGGGCTTCCCCCCCATGAAGATCCCTTTCCAAACTCACAATAGAAGCAAATCAATGACTTACACTCATTACGGTAACCATCTAGTCATAGGGTGTCTTTCTCTTTCCTCTTGCCTTCCTTATATAGGAAAATTATCTACGACACATCTTGCTTCATGCAAAAATGCTTAATTTTCTAATTATTCAAATATAATTACCTCACCCAGCCATGTGTCTAATTCCTAAGAGAGTGCACCTACATCCCTAGATTTACTCAAGTCTGTCCCCCCCTTATGCTTCAATCTAGTTCTATTTTTGTGGGTGCAAGTGGAGTTGGCTATATGCTAATGTATAGTATACCATTTTGCTCCTAAACAAATATTCTCTATTATTTTAATTACTAATAATCATTTCATGTGCAAATAGCATAAATGCAAACTTACATGTTCAATGCATAATATTCCTCAATTATTTTCGTCTTGGGGTCTAGGTACCACATCGCCAGATCCATTCGTTCCTCTTTTTCTTTTTAACAACATGGTACCACATCGTCGGGTCCATTCGTTCCTCTTTTTATTTTTAACGATATGGTACCACATCATCGGGTCCATTCGTTTATCATTTTTTTTATCGACAAGGTGCCACATCGTCGGGTCCTTTCATCTATCATTTCCGTTTATCGACAAGGTACCACATCGTCGTGTCCTTTCGTTAATACTTCTTCGTGGCATTTGATTTGCAGGAACTTCATGTAGGGATTTAGGATTCGTTACCTTCAATCCTCCGTCTACACTCTATTGGAGACTAATGGCACTGAGGAGTAAGTTCGTTCTTACTGCATGCCCCTCAACCTCGTACGTGACCAATTCTGTCATGGTCCACTTTGCACGAATTCACGCTTCCCCGAGTAAGCGGATAAGTGCTTTTCAAATCGTGCATGGAATCCATAGGAAGTCGACACCGTCGTCATTCTTCCATGTGTGATTTATTCGTACTCTACAGCCCATATATTTTCTTTGTGAGTCAGTTGGTTATGGTAAATTACCTGTTGCTGCACATATACTCAAAGTACCCATCAGTAGTATTGCTCATCGTTATTCATCAATATACTTCATGTAAATCAGTCCATAATCATAATCATGTTTTGTAACCTTGCTAATCATTGATAAATACATGAAATCTGTTCATTCACATCATATATTTCATAACATAGCTAATCATTAAGCAGAGCATGCATTTATTCATAAATTTAAGTAAAGTATCTATTTCTACAAGTATCATTCATTTCATTGTTTTTCGTTTATCATTTTTCGTTATACAATTCATCATGTGTTTTATCAATCGTTAAGACACCTCAAAACTCAAATGACCACTTTGTTAAAGTTTATTCTGTCGGGTCACTCGACAAGTGCTTCCAAGGTCTACAGGAATTCTAGGGGCATTACACCACCAAACATATTTGAAATTGTTAAAATTAAAGTGCACACTCATTAAGGTTGTAAGATGGGAGCCATCAACTATAATATGGCTTGATGAAACTAAGAAGGCTCACATTGATGTCTTAAAACTCCAAGCACTTAAGAATGGCCATCACTTTTATTTCAAAGATCGAAGAGTATCTCTTAAAAATACTTCCATTATTATGACATCCGATGTTGGATCCACAACCAGTGAAAAAAGTGGAAGTAAAGAATATCCACAATTGCTCATAAATGGAGTCCAAAAACGACATGGAAAAAAATAATAACAAGTTGTAATGTTTCAAAACCTCCCCACTTAAGCATAAAGGATTACAACACAAGGTCCAGGATCACATCCAGAGAAATAAATCGATCCATATTGCAGTGTTCAAGTCAGCGCTTCAAACACAACCCAGAATAAAAAGGCATCAACAAAAACTAGCTTTGAGGACAAAGCTCCTTTCAAGGGGTGGGCAATGTTATAAACATAAAAAAACTAATATAAATACAAATAATAATTAAGTAATGATAATAATAAAATTAAGATTAGTTGCAAAAGGACATGTCTCCTCAAAATGGATTCCCAAACTATATAAATGGTGGCTACCAATTGTAAGAATATCATCATCTTATATTTTATCATTTATCAAATATTGTGGTTTTTCGAATTATTGTTGGTTTCAGAATCGTGCTCACTCTAAATGAGGTGGAAATGGTCTAATCAACCAAGGAGGGCGCATAGGAGGATGAATGGGCCCCTTAGGATGTGTAACTCCCATCTAGGTGGAAGGAATCCCATCATGAGGGCATCTCATGAGTTGTAACCCCCCGGGCTAAAAATATCCAAAGAAGGGCGCACTATGGGAAGAGTAACTCCCAAGGAATCTCATGAAGAGGCATCAGGCTAAAAATAGCCAAGGAGGGCACATTAGTGAAGTGTAACCCCTAAAGGAATCTATGGCAATTTATGACAGATTCTATGACAAGCTATGACAACCTAGGACAAGTTATGACGATTCCAGGTCCTAAATTTAGCCAAGGAGGGAGCATGAGGGGGGAGTGGGCCCGTAAGTCAATTGTAACTCCTCCAAATCAAGAAAGAGAGCCCCTAATTTGAATTACCAAAGGTGGCTAAGGTCCTATTTGTTCCAAATAACATTAGAAGTGAGTTGATGTGTCATGAATAGTGATTCTCTCCATTAATTTAAATTTTATTTTATTTTTATGTGAGAATTCTAGAATGAGGAGGAAAAGCTTCCATGAAGTTTATAAAAAGGTTGTAGGCACATGAGGGAAAAGGATTTTGATCATTTGTAATTCGAATTGGAGACCTATTGAGATTCTCAAGCTTGGGAGATGTGCCCCTTGCAATTGTAACTAGTTTCGGTGGTGCAAGATCACACCCTAGCTAGCATGAGAGGAGGAATCACTTTGGTTTCTTGACAGAGATTCAAGTGAATGAGTCCATTTCCAAGTTCTTATAATGGTTCAAGTTCATGTAGGATAGTTTGAGTCTTAGTTTGTGATAGTGAAAGTGTTGGAGTTTCCGGTTGCAATTTGTGTGCGGAGGTCTTATGGTTGAGGAGGGCACATCAATGAATGATCAGATCTGATGGAGGTTGTTCCCATGGTTGTATATATTCCTTATTTGATGGAGGGTGCACTATAGGAGGCATATCTACAGGTTGGGGGTCAAAATCAGCTTGTGGGAGGCGTAATAGTGGAGCAAAACTTTCATTTTGGAGTAGCATTACCTCTTCTTTCTCTGGTAGTTTTGGACAACCATATCCTCTCTCTCTGTAACAAATCTCTTTGATTTTTTGCAGATACTGTAGTAGCCATATTTCTAATCTATGTTATTTTCCATGTTCTATGTCTAATATTCGAGCACTAGTTGTTTTATGTACAAATCAACAAAAATGGCTTATGCAATCTTGAGTCTTATGTATTTAAATTTTCATAAGAATTCCTCTGAAGTCTGTTAGTGGGACATTTAGCTTGATTTGGATGTAATTGAGTCAGTTTGGGGATTTTTGGGAGAATTTGAAGGGGTTAGGAACTTTTTGGAATTGTTAACAAAAACAGTGTTTTTGCGGCAACAAATTGTACTGTTTTCCTAGTTTCGATTCTAATGGATTTTGGAGGTACCAAATGAGTTAATATATCTGATTTTTGTATTGGGGATACTACAGTTCCTTTCTATCCCTCATTCACAAATAACCTAATCCCTAATCATTCACCCATTTCTACCAAATTTCCCTTTGCAGCACCTCATAAAAAATATTATAAAAAACTATAGCAAATAGACTCAGGAAACCCCTCCTTCGAATCATAACATAAAATAAAGGATGATTTTTCCAACATTGTCAAATCCTACATAATATTATATTGGTATAGGGAACCATCCACTCTAGCAAAGGAAGATGAAACAAAGGAATGATTATCAAAGTGGATATGGCCAAGATAGGGTAAGACACTCTTTCTTGTTTCCTTTAACATCTAAATTTGGATTTTCTATAAAGTTTATTGCATGGATTAAAGCCTATATTGGCAAGCCATGGATAACTATGTTGGTTAATGGGAACCCTCTCATTTATTTCAATGTTGTCATGGGTTGAGACAAGGTTAGCTTATGTCTCCTTTTTCATATGTTATTATGGTTGATTCTTTAAGTAGAAAGATAAAAACTAAGAGGATAATGGGAAACCTTCAAGGAATTATATACATAGTGTGAGGCACACGAAAAATTGATCCAAGTGGATATTGATGGCCACCCACCTATTCCACTGGCTCAAAACAATTTTTCATTTTGGCATTTTCTAGTAGTTTTTCTATGGTTTTTTGGGTCATGAACTTTTGGGGCCGTTTTGAGGTCCTAAACAATGTTTTCTGGCCCGCTGTGACCCAGGTGATAAATGGTCTATCAAGCACCCCAAACGAAGATCGTATGCAAAAGTCGTGACCTTGGGAAGTTGATTGCTCAACTAACCACCTTGGGGGCCCCAAACTTTGTGACGGTTCATCTCCTAGGGTTATGTTTTTTGATGCTTAGGGTTATTTTCCTCGTGCTTATGATAAATAGGCCCCTTTAGGCTCTTTGTCTTCAACTTAGCATGAATGAGCGTAGTCGTCACATCTCTTCTTTATTTTACAGTATGTTCTATTTCCGCCATTTAATAGAATTTGTGTTTATTGTATCACTGTGTTTCTTGCAATATATCTATGTATGTGGTTCTATATTTTCTCTTTCATTTCGTTCTCACATAAATCTAGATCAATGGCATTAGAGAGGTATTCTCTTTCGTTATTTCTCCATGCATGTCCCCAATGAGTTTGGATTATAATCCATTGGGTCCTGAACTAGTTTAGCTTGAGAAAGACCACCTTCGGTGTCCCAAACTGCCCCCCATGACCGAGGAAAAAGGAGATGATGGAGCAGGAGTGTAACATACCCTTTAAGCTGGAAAACATTTTATGTCTAGAAACATTATGATAACTTTTATTGTAAAGTTTGTATTGGACAAGTGTCCAAGGATGACTGTAATTTGCACAATATATTATTATTTAATAAATAAAATAGGAGACAAACACCTAAGAGGACTGTTGAAAGAGTGGTTACTGATCCACTAGGTGGAATGGAATCTGGGGTAGAAGGAAATGGACAAATGGCAGCATCATGATGCAACTAACTAGCTGTTGGTATGGGAAAAATCCCTTGAAATGTGGTCATAGTGCCCTGAAAGATGGGACTGGAGCTTGAGGCTCATTTATTCTAAACTGACCACTAAAAGACCTAGGCAATCTATATAATAGCCATCAAATTATGAACTGGGGTTCATCACTTTTCTTGACGAGGAAATTTACCATGGGGTTTTGCTGTGTTTGCACCCAAGAGATTTGATGAGGGGATATGTTGTTGTTGATCATGTTGTGAGTCTACCAAACTCTTATTGAGTTCAGGAGGTTGATGCTGAGTGGAGAAAGCATTTTTCAGGAGGTTGATACCGAGTGGAGAAGTTATTTTTAAGTGCCTTGCTTCTACACAGATTCCACCCACTTACTGGATCAGTAATCAGGCTCGGGGGTTCATTAGAAGTTAGCAGTTGAGTTGATTCTACTGGAGCAGGTTGGGAGGAACAGGCCTCCTTGGGTGTTTGTCGGCCGTATCGCCAGTTACAGGTTCTACTGTCTTATTTAATTTATTTCTAGTTTTGTTATCTATTTTATATATTTACCGTTCTGTTGTTTTAACTTTCACTGTTTGTTTAATAAATTTAATTCAGTTCCTGTGCAAATTAAGAATTCTGTATGAATAAGAAGCGATTGAATAAAATAGTTTCTTTATTTTTCCCCATGCAAAAAGGAACAGCATCGTACTCCAGTACAGAAACAATTAAGATAGATAAGATAAGATAGGCATACTGCTAGGGTGATGAATGTACCATTTTATATGTTCTGTAAATTATCAGTTAATATTTTAGTATTATTTACTGCATTCTTTTACTTACACTTCTATTCTTATTTTCATTCTTTCATCAAACAGTAAATTTATTTCATAGAAATAACAAAGTTTATATTAGATAGAGAAATCATATCTTTTCTTTACATTTTTATTTTCTATATGTTTATTACAAAAAAAATGCTGTTTATATATTTCCTTTTCCTTAAAAACCCTCACTGTTTATTTCTCTACAACAATCTAGGAAAAAAAAGCATTCACATTGTTTTTATCAATACTCACACATCACTGTAGTTTTATTTATATAGTTCGTTAGACCAGAAGCTTTTCATTCGTTACACGATACTCGAGTTTCATTCCTTATAACAAAGACACCATTTCTTATGATTTGTTCCATATCGTAACCCTACAAACAAAACCATTTCACTACAGTTCACATATCCTTCGTATTCACACAGAACTATTTTCGTATAAGACTGTGTCATACATTTTAGTTTTGTTTCCAGGTTTGCAAAATATTACGATATTCACAGGTTATTTCTAAAAACAAATAGTAGATATCAACTTAGTCCCAAGATCTCTTCGAAGAGTAATTTCAGACTAAACATAGAGTATCATGTTATTTTATTTCCATTCTTCGACATAGATGAAGACTCGAAAGCTTATCAATAGTTAAGATCAAACCAGACGCATCATACAAACCCTAACCTTTAAACTTATAGATGACATTGTCGAGAACTTCATAAATCTTTAAAAACAAACTATTTTGATAGTAATATATCACTATATTTAAATTTAAGAACCAGAATCTATGTTACACAACAGTCACTTTCACTTTCATCATGGCATTGCCCTGTGGGTCGAGGTATTACCTCCCCATACTGTAAAGGTTTACAACCCTATCATTACAACTTACAAAACTCTCTGAGTTAAAAACAAACACACAAACATCACACATGCGGTCATCATCTTCATCTACACAGGTTTTCAGAGCAACCACTGAGGCTTACCGGTTGGTAATGCTGTTTCCAACCCTCAACGCCCAAACTTGGAGGAACCATTAAGAACTTACCTGTATATACAGTGACGAGGTGGTTAAATTTATTTTAAAAAAAAGGAAAACAAAACCCTCAAAGGGATAAATGCGGTAACAAAAATGTTTGAACGTACATGGAAGGAAACAAGTAACATTACCTGCGAATGTTGGGCAGAGAGTAACGCTCATCCTTAAACAAGCGCAACAGCAACTGAAACCCTCTTTTATCAAAATGCCGAGACAGAAGGAAATTCCACACAGAGCCATCAAGCAACAAAGAGTTAAACATTGCCAAGACCTGGAACAACCATGGCAAAAGGATGACTTAATTTCGGTTACCTTTTGGCATTCAAAAAACCCTCAACAGGTCGGACGATCGAAACCCACCAAAGACCAAAGTTAAACCGTAAACTAAAACATTATTCATGGTGCATTACAGTGGAGAAACTCTGTTCTTAAACCTTCATAAGTCGTGGGTTTGAAACCCAAACCTCATCACAAGTGCCCTACAAACCCTCGGCCTGTCGGCTAGGCCGCAGAGCCACTACTACCAAGCACAAGAGTGAACATTAAATGTATGAACGTGATGGAGATAGGGTTAAACCCTTTCCATTAATTACACAATCAAATCAACGGTAGAGATCATCAGCGGGATCCACGATACAACCAAGTCAAGCTACCATATTTATTATAAACATTATTGCGAAATTGCGATGGTTGAGCCACATTGGAGCCAGCTCGTAAACCAGTGAACAACTAGGTTAACACTTCAGCACAAGTTTGTTTTTTAACACAGTTAGTCACGTGATCAAGCTCATAGTACCATCCACAGCGGATTTCCATTTCCCATGACAGTCCCATGCATTTAATACTGTAGGCAGGGTATTAATATCTGCCAGCCTACATACATTAACGTCAAGTCATACATTTAACATAGTAAACGTTGTATGGTAGATTGCATAACGTATCAGGTTAGTCACTATGCTAATAACATTAGTATAGTATTAGGGTTGCATATCATTCGAATTATTGCAAATAATTCGCACATATTGCATATATTTCACTATTATTGCATAATATCCACTAATGGTATGTTATTACATATTACATAAAGTATCGAAAAAGGAAGGTTTCATTCATTGCTTGGCAATCAAATTACATAGTATTATATAGGTTCACATTTTGCACACAAAAACACTATGTAAGTGTTATTTATATTTGTTATGATTTACTAATGTTCCAAATCATATTGCAAATAGGTTATAGATTTAGACTAAGTAAATCATTTATATTCTATTGAATTAGGGAATTTTAGCAAGCATGCTAAATAACCAAACCATCATTACCAGTTTAGAAGTATAGTTTTCGAGCATAGCACTAACACCTGTATTCTTAGAACTTTCACAATATCGCTATGGAGAATAAAAGTTAGATTTTCACATATATTTCAAAGGAATGCACATACAATAATATCATTGTTTAATACTTTGTTTTTCCGTTCAAAGACAATGTTTCCTGTAGTTCTGGTAAACGTAGCAAAGGTGTGATTTCTTCGCATAATAGTTATTTAGATACTTGTCATAATTCCAAGCTTAGCCATAGCAGAAATAATTAAACTCATAAATAGTTCTTACCATGAGAGAACCTTTGTATTTTATCTTCCAATAATGTTCTGTATAAGAGTACTAAAAACTGTCAGTTGCAGGCTGAAATAAATATCTTACCTGTTATCTACAACAAGAACATTTTCACATGCTTTAGCATGAATGCTAAGTTAGCCTTGGGGCGTCAGAAGAACCCCTTCCTCATCAACGAAAGTATTACAATCAGAAATAGCTTAGAACCCTTTTCATTACATTTCAAAAATATCGTGAGTTAGTAAAAACAAAGCTGTATGAAACTTCATCATTATCACGAGAGCAATTACTATTCTTCATAAACACTCACATTGTTTTAGACGATCTGATATTTTTATAAAGTTGCACAAATTTAATTTAATGCATTTCTACTTCCGCATTGTTAAAATAAACATTTAATGTCGTGTTGAAAAGTTTTAAATTTTTGTAAATTTTGGGGTGTTACATGTGGTATTAGAGCGCAAGTTCAAACTCTAGGCCTGAATGAGGCTCATGCGCACAAACAGAAAAATAAATAAGAAAGTTTATGTTACTAAGTTTTGCATTTTAATTTCATTTTTGCACAGAACAGATTTACTTTTAATTGCAGGTATGAAATACCAGAGGAATCAACAGAGGAAAGATCTCCTCGTAATGAACAAATTAATCATAATAACACTGAAGGAATTTACGTTGAGTTAAACAACCAGTCTTCTGAAATTTTACGCATTGTGCAGTATTTAAAATCCGAGTTAAAAGCTGTTAAAGAAGAAAATGAACGGATCCTAAACACACAGGAAGAGTTACAGCAGAATTTAAAAGGAAACTGTCATAGTGATGAAAGAGGAAGAAAATCAGAATTTAGAGCTGATTCTGAAATCATGTCCCACCAACATAAGCATAAGAAAACAAGAAACGATAAAGGAATAGTTACTCATATTCTAAGTTTGATTCAGGTAGTGATGATGTAAATTATGACAACAGTAACAGTGAGTGCTGCTCTAAAAAGAGAAAACATAAGCAACGTGAACAGATTACCGGTGAATTTAAAAAGATTAAGCCACCTACTTTTAATGGCGAAAGTGAGAAGGGTGAGACAGCAGAAGCCTGGATGTCATGGATGAAAAAGTATTTTAATATTTATGACTACTCTTCTCAACTGAAAGCCAAGATGGCTATTTACAATCTGACCGGAAAGGCAGATATCTGGTGGCAGGATCTTAAAAGAATCAAGAGCATAAAAGAAAAAGAAGTAACATGGACTATGTTTAAAAGTTTGTTTAAAAAGAAGTTCTTGTCTGAATAGTATTTTGAGGATAGATCGAAGGAGTTTTACGACTTAAAGTTGGGTACAATGAACATGAAAGAACTTTGCAGTAAGTTTCTTAGCTTGCTGAGGTATGTACCCTACATGGTTGAGGAAAATCCTAAAGTGCAAAGGTTTCTCAGTTGTTTACCGTTTAATATAAAAGATCGTATTGAGTATGATAATCCTTCCACTTTGGAAGAAGCCATGAGGAAAGCGAATTTTTGTTTTGACCAAAACAGAAAAATAGAAGGAACAACTGGCTGGAAGAACAGTAAAACTAATCAGTATGACTATAAAAAGAAGAATTTTAATTAGAATGCCGGAGGTTTTAAGAAAAACTTTAATAACAGAAATTTTTCTAATAATTATCGGAACAATACATCTTAGAATACTACTGCTGCAAGGAATGTACCTAACAATCACAGCAATAATAATAACAATAACAACAGGTATGTTGAGCAGAAAGGACCCATAAAGTGCTATGAATGTGGCGGACCACACAAGAGAACAGATTGCCCACGCAACAAGAGGACAACCAACAACATACATACTATGCAAGCAGAACCTACAGTTGGAGATATTGCAAGAGAAATGCCCAGGATAAACACAGCATTGGAGAACCGTCAAGCGGACCATCGAACATCCATGGTCGAATTGAAGGTACGATACAAAACGAATCTATTTCTATTTTGATAGATCCTGGTGCGAATTTAAGTTATATTTCACCTACTTTAGTAAACCGTTGCAAGCTAAAAACAGAAAAATTCGATAATGCATGGTTAGTTCAGCTTGACACAGGAACTAAAAGAAAGGTTACAGATTTTGTTCAAAATTGTGAAGTATCTTTAAATCAGTTGAAAACGCAAATTAATCTGAATGTTTTACCCTTAGGTTCATATGATTTGTTAATTGGCATGGATTGGCTTGAACAGCATAGAGTTATATTGAATTGTTATGATAAATCTTTTACTTGTATAAATAATGAAGGTAATTCAGAAACAGTGAAAGGAATTCATAGACAGATTTCGGTAAGGCAGATTTCTGCCTTACAAGTAAAGAGAGCTGCTAGAAAAGGTTGTAAACTATTTGCTGTTAATGTTGTTAATGATGAATGTACATCTAAAGAAGACAAGTTAAAACTAGAGGATATTCCCATCCTTAGGGGGCTTTTATAATGTATTCCCAGAAGAAATTCCAGGATTACCTTCGAAAAGAGAACTTGACTTCACCGTTGAGTTAGTACTTGGTGTGGTACCAAACTCAAAGGCCCCCTATACGATGAATATTCTAGAGTTAAATGAGTTAAAATCTCAGCTGAAAGAATTAATAGATAAAAACTACATACGGCCCAGTGCGTCCCCTTGGGGAGCACCAGTAATATTTGTTAAAAAGAAGGACAGTACTATGGGTTTGTGCATTGACTACAGTCAGCTTAATAAAATGACAATTAAGAACTGGTATCCCTTACCCCGCATAGATGATCTATTTGATCAAGTACGCGGAGAAGAGATATTCACTAAAATTGATTTAATATCGGATTATCATCAAGTCCGGATAAAACATGAGGATATATTCAAAGCTGGATTCAGAACGCGTTATGGACACTACGAGTTCGTAGTTATGCCTTTTGGGCTAACTAACGCACCAGCAATGTTCATGTGTTTAATGAACAACGTTCTGCATAAATATTTGGATAAGTTCGTAGTGGTATTCATTGACGATATCCTGGTTTACTCAAAGACTAAAGAAGAGCATGATGAACATCTAAAAATCATTTTACAAGTACTTAGAGATCACCAACTTTACGCTAAGTTTAGTAAGTGTGATTTCTATAAAGATAAAATTCAGTATTTGGGTCATATAATTTCAAAAAATGGTATTTCTGTTGATCCTGATAAAATAAAAGCAATAAATGAATGGCCTGTCCCAAAAGATGTAACTGATGTATGGTCATTCATGGGAATAACGGGGTATTATAGAAAGTTTATCGAAGGGTTCTCTAGAATTGGTAACCCCATCGCTTCTTTGTAGAAGAAAGGGAAGAAATTCATATGGCATCAAAAGTGTCAAGACAGCTTTAATAAGTTGAAAGAATTGTTAACTACTGCACCCATCTTAAAAATTGCAGATCCTAATAAGAATTTCATCCTATGCATTGATGCATGCAACGAAGGACTTGGAGGAGTCTTAAGTCAAGAAGGTCATGCAATTGCTTTTGAGTCAAGGAAGTTAAAAATACATGAAAAGAATTATGCAACGTATGATCTTAAGTTGGCAGCCGTGATACATGCTTTAAAGATGTGGCGCCATCACTTGATCGGAAGAAAATTCATCTTAATGACTGATAATAAGGGCCTAAAGTATCTTTTGGATCAAACAAATCTTAACGCAAAGCAAGCTAGGTGGTTAGCTTTCCTTAGCGAGTACGATTTTGAGATCCATCACATTTATGGAAAGGAAAATAAGGTTGCTGATGCGTTGAGCAGAAACGATAGATTAAGTTTTGTGGCAGCAATCAGTACTTTTAAAACTGATCTGGAAAATCAGATCGAAGAAGGAATTAAGCAAGACGAAAATTACCAAAAATTACATGATAAAGTGGCTGAAAATTCATCTGAAAATGTTATAACAGATTACAGTATTAATAAAAAAGGCTTCTTAACTTACAAAAACAGAATTTATGTGCCTAATTTTTCGAAAGTTAAGTTGCTGATTTTAGATGAAATTCACAAGAGGCCTTATTCAGGACATCCTGGTTATCAGAAAATGATAACTATGTTAAGAAAAGAGTATTTTTGGCCTAACATGAAGAGTGAAGTTGTTGAATATATAGCTAGATGCTTTGACTGTCAGACTATTAAAGCTGAACATCAACATCCAGCTAGGCTATTGCAGCCCTTACCAATTCCAGAATTGAAGTGGGAGAGCATAAGCATTGACTTTATTACAGGTTTGCCTAAAAATCTGAAGCAGAATGACTCAATTATGGTTGTTGTTGATAAACTTAGCAAAGCTGCTCATTTTATTCCGGTTAAAACTACTTTCAAGACTTCTAATATTGCAGATATTTTCATGAAGCAAATTTTTCGTTTGCATGGAATTCCAAAGGTAATTATTTCAGACCGAGACTCTAAGTTTACTGGTAACTTTTAGACAACACTGTTTAAAGGATTAAATACTAAGTTAAATTTCAGCACTTCTTTCCACCCACAAACTGATGGTCAAACAGAAAGAGTAAATCATATTTTGGAAAATATGTTAAGATTATATGTTAAAGATCAGCCATCTAAATGGGAGGATTACTTGCACTTAGCAGAATTTGCGTACAATAATAATTATCAAGAATCTGCTAAGTTAAGTCCATTTGAAATTTTTTATAGAAGAAAATGTTGTACTCAAATTTCGTGGGATAATCCTGTAGACAAATTGATGTTATGACCAGATCTATTGAAAGAAATGGAGCTAACTATGAAACAGGTTCAAGGTAAATTAAAAGTTGCCCAAGATCGACAGAAAAACTATGCTGAATTGAAACGCACATAAAGAGAATTTCAGGTAGGAGACCATGTTTTCATAAAGGTAAAGCCCAAGAAAAATTCTTTGAAGATTGGGAGTTGTGCTAAATTAGCACCAAGGTATTGTGGACCATTCGAAATCCTATCAAGGATAGGAGTTGTTGCATATCAATTGGCATTGCAATACAATTTAAAAATCCCCAATGTTTTTCATGTTTCTGTTTTAAAGAAGTATGTACACAATGCTACTCATGTGCTGAATTGGAATGACATACAGGTGGAACCCGAAGGAGATTTTCAGGTGGAACCGGATTGTATTTTAGACCAGAGGGAAATTATGCTTCGGAATCGCACCATAGGGAAGGTAAAGGTGCAATGGAAGCACCTTAGCCCTGATGAAGCTACTTGGGAACTGGAAAGTAATATGCGGGTAGCATATCCAGTTCTGTTCCATGAGGAACTTGATGATGAATAAGCAACATCGAGGATGATGTTGAGCTTAAGAGGGGGTGTTTGTAACATACCCTTTAAGCTGGAAAACATTTTATGTTTAGAAACATTATGATAACTTTTATTGTAAAGTTTGTATTGGATAGGTGTCCAAGGATGACTGTAATTTGCACAATATATTATTATTTAATAAATAAAATAGGAGACAAACACCTAAGAGGACTGTTGAAAGAGTGGTTACTGATCCAGTAGGTGGAATGGAATCTGGGGTAGAAGGCAATGGACAAATGGCAGCATCATGATGCAACTAACTAGCTATTGGTATGGGACAGCTCCCTTGAAATGTGGTCATAGTGCCCTGAAAGATGGGACTGGATCTTGAGGCTCATTTATTCTAAACTGACCACTAAAAGACCTAGGCAGTCTATATAATAGCCATCAAATTATGAAATAGGGTTCATCACTTTTCCTGACGAGGAAATTTACCTTGGGGTTTTGCTGTGTTTGCACCCAAGAGATTTGATGAGGGGATATGCTGTTGTTGATCATGTTGTGAGTCTGCCAAACTCTTATTGAGTTCAAGAGGTTGATGCTGAGTGGAGAAAGCATTTTTCAGGAGCTTGATACTGAGTGGAGAAGGTATTTTTAAGTGCCTTGCTTCTACACAGATTCCACCCACTTACTGGATCAGTAATCAGGCTCGGGGGTTCATTAGAAGTTAGTAGTTGAGCTGCTTCTACTGGAGTAGGTTGGGAGGAACAGGCCTCCTTGGGTGTTTGTCGGCCCTATCGCTAGTTACAGGTTCTACTATCTTATTTAATTTATTTCTAGTTCTTTTATCTATTTTGTATATTTACCGTTCTGTTGTTTTAACTTTCACTGTTTGTTTAATAAATTTAATTCAGTTCCTGTGCAAATTAAGAATTCTGTATGAATAAGAAGCGATTGAATAAAATAATTTATGTATTTTTACCCATGCAAAAAGGAACAACATCATACTCCAGTACAGAAACAATTAAGATAGATAAGATAAGATAGGCATACTGCCAGGGTGATGAATGTACCATTTTATATGTTCTGTAAATTATCAGTTAATATTTTAGTATTATTTACTGCATTCTTTTACTTACAGTTCTATTCTTATTTTCATTCTTTCATCAAACAGTAAATTTATTTCATAGAAATAACAGAGTTTATATTAGATAGAGAAATCATATATGTTCTTTACGTTTTTATTTTCTATATGTTTATTACAAAAAAAATACTGTTTATATATTTCATTTTCCTTAAAAACCTGAACTGTTTATTTCTCTACAACAATCTAGGAAACAAAAGCATTCACATTGTTTTTATCAATACTCACACATCACTGTAGTTTTATTTATATAGTTCGTTAGACCAGAAGCTTTTCATTCGTTACACGATACTCTAGTTTCATTGCTTATAACAAAGACACCATTTCTTATGATTTGTTCCATATCGTAACCCTACAAACAAAACCATTTCACTACAGCTCACATATCCTTCGTATTCACACAGAACTATTTTCGTATAAGACTGTATCATACATTTTAGTTTTGTTTCCAGGTTTGCAAAATATTACGATATTCACAGGTTATTTCTAAAAACAAATAGTAGATATGAACTTAGTACCAAGATCTCTTCGAAGAGTAATTTCAGACTAAACATAGAGTATCATGTTATTTTATTTCCATTCTTCGACATAGATGAAGACTCGAAAGCTTATCAATAGTTAAGATCAAACCAGACGCATCATACAAACCCTAACCTTTAAAATTATAGATGGCATTGTCGAGAACTTCATAAATCTTTAAAAACAAACTATTTTGATAGTAATATATCACTATATTTAAATTTAAGAACCAGAATCTTTGTTACACAATAGTCACTTTCACTTTCATCACGGCATTGCCCTGTGGGTCGAGGTATTACCTCCCCATACTATAAAGGTTTAAAACCATATCGCTACAGCTTACAAAACTCTCTGAGTTAAAAACAAACACACAAACATCACACAGACGGTCATCATCTTCATCTACACAGGTTTTCAGAGCAACCGCTGAGGCTTACTGGTTGGTAATGCTGTTTCCAACCCTCAATGCCCAGAATTTGAGGAACCGTTGAGAACTTACTTGTATATACAGTGACGAGGTGGTTAAATTTATTTAAAAAAAAAAAGGAAAACAAAACCCTCAAAGGGATAAATGCGGTAACAAAAATGTTTGAACGTACATGGAAGGAAACAAGTAACATTACCTGCGAATGTTGGGAAGAGAGTAACGATCATCCTTAAACCAGCGCAACAACAATTGAAACCCTCTTCTATCAAAATGCCGAGATAGAAGGAAATTCCACACAGAGCCATCAAGCATCGAAGAGTTAAACATTTCCAAGACCTGGAACAACCATGGCAAAAGGATGACTTACATTCGGTTACCTTTTGGCATTCCAAAAACCCTCAACAGGTCGAACGATCGAAACCCACAAAAGGCCAAAGCTAAACCGAAAACTGGAACATTATTCACGGTGCATTATAGTGGAGAAACTCTGTTCTTAAACCTTCATAAGTCGCGGGTTCGAAACCCAAACATCATCACAAGTGCCCTACAAACCCTCGGCCTGTCGGCCAAGCCGCAGAGCCACTACTACCAAGCACAAGAGTGAACATTAAACGTATGAACATGATGGAGATAGGGTTAAACCCTTTCCATTAATTACACAATCAAATCGACGGTAGAGTTCATCAGCAGGATCCACGATACAACCAAGTCAAGCTACCATATTTATTATAAACATTATTGCAAAATTGCCATGGTTGAGCCAGCTCGTAAACCAGTGAACAGATAGGTTAACACTTCGGCACAAGTTTGGTTTTTAACACAGTTAGTCACGTGATCAAGCTCATAGTACCATCCACAGCGGATTTCCATTTCCCATGATGGTTCCATGCATTTAATACTGTAGGCAGGGTATTAATATCTGCCAGCCTACATACATTAACGTCAAGTCATACATTTAACATAGTAAACGTTGTATGGTAGATTGCATAACGTATCAGGTTAGTCACTATGCTAATAACATTAGTATAGTATTAGGGTTGCATATCATTCAAATTATTGCATATAATTCGCACATATTGCATATATTTCACTATTATTGCATAGTATCCACTAATGGTATGTTATTACATATTACATAAAGTATTGAAAAAGGCAGGTTTCATTCATTGCTTGACAATCAAATTACATAGTATTATATAGGTTCACATTTTGCACACAAAAACACTATGTAGTTAGTGTTATTTATATTTGTTATGATTTACTAATGTTCCAAATCATATTGCAAATAGGTTATAGATTTAGACTAAGTAAATCATTTATATTCTATTGAATTAGGGAATTTTAGCAAGCATGCTAAATAACCAAACCATCATTACCAGTTTAGAAGTATAGTTTTCGAGCATAGCCTAACACCTGTATTCTTAGAACTTTCACAATATCGCTATGGAGAATAAAAGTTAGATTTTCACATATATTTCAAAGGAATGCACATACAATAATATCACTGTTTTATACTTTGTTTTGCCGTTCAATGATGATGTTTCCTGTAGTTCTGGTAAACGTAGCAAAGGTGTGATTTCTTCGCAGAATAGTTATTTAGATACTTGTCATAATTCCAAGCATGTCCACAGCAGAAATAATTAAACTCATAAGTACAGTTCTTACCATGAGAGCACCTTTGTATTTTATCTTCCAATATTGTTCTGTATAAGAGTACTGAAAACTGTCAGTCGCAGGCTGAAATAAATATCTTACCTGTTATCTGCAACAAGAACATTTTCACATGCTTTAGCACGAATGCTAAGTAAGCCTCGGGGCGTTAAAAGAACCCATTCCTCATCAACGAAAGTAGTACAGTCAGAAATAGCTTAGAACTCTTTTCATTACATTTCAAAAATATCGTTAGTTAGTAAAAACATAGCTGTATGAAACTTCATCATTATCATGAGAGCAATTACTATTCTTCATAAACACTCACATTGTTTTAGATGATCTGATATTTTTATAAAGTTGCACAAATTTAATTTAATGCATTTCTACTTCCGCACTGTTAAAATAAACATTTTAATGTCGTGTTGAAAAGTTGTAATTTTTTTTTAAATTTTGGGGTGTTACATGTGGTATCAGAGCGCAAGTTCAAACTCTAGGCCTGAATGAGGCTCATGCGCACAAACATAAAAATAAATTAGAAAGTTTATGTTACTAACTTTTGCATTTTAATTTCATTTCTGCACAGAACAAATTTACTTTTAATTGCAGGTATGGAAATACCAGAGGAATCAGCAGAGGACAGATCTCCTCGTGATGAACAAATTAATCATAATAAAATTGAAGTAATTTACGTTTAGTTAAACAACCAGTCTTCTGAAATTTTAGGCATTGTGTAGGATTTAAAATCTGAGTTAAAAGCTGTTAAAGAAGAAAATGAATCAGATCCTAAAGGCACAGGAAGAGTTACAGCAGAATTTAAAAGGAAACTGTCATAATGATGAAAGAGGCATAAAATCAGAATTTAGAGCTGATTCTGAAATCATGTCCCACCAACATAAGCATAAGAAAACAAGAAACGATAAAAGGAACAATTACTCATATTCTAAGTTTGATTCAGGTAATGATGATGTAAATTATGACAGCAGTACCAGTGAGTGCTGCTCTAAAAAGAGAAAACATAAGCATCATGAACAGATTACCGGTGAATTTAAAAAGATTAAGCCACCTACTTTTAATGGCGAAAGTGAGAAGGGTGAGACAGCAGAAGCCTGGCTGTCAGGGATGAAAAAGTATTTTAATATTTATGACTACTCTTCTCAACTGAAAGCCAAGATAGCTATTTACAATCTGACCTGAAAGGCAGATATCTGGTGGCAGGATCTTAAAAGAATCAAGAGCATAAAAGAAAAAGAAGTAACTTGGACTATGTTTAAAAGTTTGTTTAAAAAGAAGTTCTTGTCTGAACAGTATTTTGAGGAATAACCGAAGGAGTTTTACGACTTAAAGTTGGGTACAATGAACATGAAAAAACTTTGCAGTAAGTTTCTTAGCTTGCTGAGGTATGTACCCTACATGGTTGAGGAAAAGCCTAAAGTGCAAAGGTTTCTCAATTGTTTACCGTTTAATATAAAAGATCGTATTGAGTATGATAATCCTTCCACTTTGGAAGAAGCCATGAGGAAGGCAAATTTTTGTTTTGACCAAAACAGAAAAATAGAAGGAACAACTGGTTGGAAGAACAGTAAAACTAATCAGTATGACTATAAAAAGAAGAATTTTAATCAGAATGCCGGAGGTTTTAAGAAAAACTTTAATAACATAAATTTTTCTAATAATTATCGGAATAATACATCTCAGAATACTACTGCTGCAAGGAATGTACCTAACAATCACAACAATAATAATAACAATAACAACAGGTATGCTGAGCAGAAAAGACCCATAACGTGCTATGAATGTGGTGGAACACACAAGAGAACAGATTGCCCACGCAACAAGAGGACAACCAACAACATACATACTATGCAAGCAGAACTTACAGTTGGAGATATCGCAAGAGAAATGCCCAGGATAAATGCAGCATTGGAGAACCGTCAAGCGGACCATCAAACATCCATGGTCGAATTGAAGGTACGATACAAAACGAGTCTATTTCTATTTTGATAGATCCTGGTGCGAATTTAAGTTATATTTCACCTACTTTAGTAAACCGTTGCAAGCTAAAAACAGAAATATTCGATAATGCATGGTTAGTTCAGCTTGCAACAGGAACTAAAAGAAAGGTTACATATTTTGTTTAGAATTGTGAAGTATTTTTAAATCAGCTGAAAACGCACGTTAATCTGAATGTTTTACCCTTAGGTTCATATGATTTGTTAATTGGCATGGATTGGCTTGAACATCATAGAGTTATATGGAATTTTTAGGATAAATCTTTTACTTGTATAAATAATGAAGGTAATTCAGAAACAGTGAAAGGAATTCATAGACAGATTTCGGTAAAGCATATTTCTGCCTTATAAGTAAAGAGAGCTGTTAGAAAAGGTTACAAACTGTTTGCTGTTAATGTTGTTAATGATGAATGTACATCTAAAGAAGACAAGTTAAAACTAGAAGATATTCCCATCCTTAGGGACTTTTCTAATGTATTCCCGGAAGAAATTCCAGGATTACCTCCGAAAAGAGAACTTGACTTCACCATTGAGTTAGTACCCGGTGCGATACCAAACTCAAAGGCCCCTTATAGGATGAATATTCTAGAGTTAAATGAGTTAAAATCTCAGCCGAAAGAATTAATAAATAAAAACTACATACGGCCCAGTGTGTCCCCTTGGGGAGCACCAGTAATATTTGTTAAAAAGAATGACGGTACTATGCGTTTGTGCATTGACTACCGTCAGCTTAATAAAATGAGAATTAAGAACCGGTATCATTTACCTCGCATAGATGATCTATTTGATCAAGTACGAGGATCAGAGATATTCACTAAAATTGATCTAAGATCATGTTATCATCAAGTCCGGATAAAAGACGAGGATATATTCAAAACTGCATTCAGAACGCGTTATGGACACTACGCGTTCGTAGTTATGCCTTTTGGGCTAACTAACACACCAGCAGTGTTCATGTGTTTAATGAACAACGTTCTGCATAAATATTTGGATAGGTTCGTAGTGATATTCGTTGATGATATCCCGATTTACTCAAACACTAAAGAAGAGCATGATGAACATCTAAAAATCATTTTACAAGTACTTAGAGATCACCAACTTTATGCGAAGTTTAGTAAGTGTGATTTCTATAAAGATAAAATTCAGTTTTTGGGTCATATAATTTCAAAAGATGGTATTTCTGTTGATCCTGATAAAATAAAAGCAATAAATGAATGGCCTGTCCCAAAAGATGTAACTGATGTACGGTCATTCATGGGAATAATGGGGTATTATAGAAAGTTTATCGAAGGGTTCTCTAGAATTGCCAACCCCATCGCTTCTTTGCAGAAGAAAGGGAAGAAATTCATATGGGATCAAAAGTGTCAAGACAACTTTAATAAGTTGAAAGAATTGTTAACTACTGCACCCATCTGAAAAATTGCAGATCCTAATAAGGATTTCGTCATATGCACTGATGCATGCAATGAAGGACTTGGAGGGGTCTTAAGTCAAGAAGGTCATGCAATTGCTTTTGAGTCAAGGAAATTAAAAATACATGAAAAGAATTATGCAACGTATGATCTTGAGTTGGCAGCTGTGATACATGCTTTAAAGATGTGGCACCATCACTTGATCGGAAGAAAATTCATCTTAATGACTGATAATAAGGGCCTAAAGTATCTTTTGGATCAAACAAATCTTAATGCAAGGCAAGCTAGGTGGTTAGCTTTCCTTAGCGAGTACGATTTTGAGATCCATCACATTAATGGAAAGGAAAATAAGGTTGCTGATGCGTTGAGCAGAAACGCTAGATTAAGTTTTGTGGCAACAATCAGTACTTTTAAAACTGATCTGGAAAATCAGATTGAAGAAGGAATTAAGCAAGAAGAAAATTACCAAAAATTACATGATAAAGTGGCTGAAAATGTTATAACAGATTACAGTATTAATAAAAAAGGCTTCTTAAATTACAAAAACAGAATTTATGTGCCTAATTTTTCGAAAGTTAAGTTGTTGATTTTAGATGAAATTCACAAGAGTCCTTAGTCAGAACATCCTGGTTATCAGAAAATGATAACTATGTTAAGAAAAGAGTATTTTGGCCTAACATGAAGAGTGAAGTTGCTGAATATATAGCTAGATGCTTTGACTGTCAGACTATTAAAGCTGAACATCAACATCCAGCTGGGCTATTGCAGCCCTTACCAATTCCAGAATGGAAGTGGGAGATCACAAGCATTGACTTTATTACAGGTTTGCCTAAAAATCAGAAGCAGAATGACTCAATTATGGTTGTTGTTGATAAACTTAGCAAAGCTGCTCATTTTATTCCTGTTAAAACTAATTTCAGGGCTTCTAATATTGCAGATATTTTCATGAAGCAAATTTTTCGCTTGCATGGAATTCCAAAGGTAATTATTTCAGACCGAGACTGTAAGTTTACTGGTAACTTTTAGACAACACTGTTTAAAGGATTAAATACTAAGTTAAATTTCAGCACTTCTTTCCACCCACAAACTGATGGTCAAACAGAAAGAGTAAATCAGATTTTGGAAAATATGTTAAGATTATATGTTAAAGATCAGCCATCTAAATGGGAGGATTACTTGCACTTAGCAGAATTTGCCTACAATAATAATTATCAAGCATCTGCTAAGTTAAGTCCATTTGAAATTTTGTATGGAAGAAAATGTTGTACTCCAATTTCGTGGGATAATCCGTTAGACAGATTGATGTTAGGACCAGATCTATTGAAAGAAATGGAGCTAACTGTGAAACAGGTTCAAGGTAACTTAAAAGTTGCCCAAGATCGGCAGAAAAGCTATGCTGATTTGAAACGCACAGAAAGAGAATTTCAGGTAGGAGACCATGTTTTCATAAAGGTAAAGCCCATGAAAAGTTCTTTGAAGCTTGGGAGTTGTGCTAAATTAGCACCGAGGTATTGTGGACCATTCGAAATCCTATCAAGGATAGGAGCTGTTGCATATCAATTGGCATTGCCATACAATTTAAAAATCCACAATGTTTTTCATGCACGATGCTACTCATGTGCTGAATTGGAATGACATACAGGTGGAACCCAAAGGAGATTTTTAGGTGCAACCAGACTGTATTTTAGACCGGAGGGAAATTATGCTTCGGAATCACACGATAGGGCAGGTAAAGGTGCAATGGAAGCACCTTAGCCCTGATGAAGCTACTTGAGAACTGGAAAGTAATATGAGGGCAGCATATCCGGTTCTGTTCCATGAGGAACTTGATGATGAATAAGCAACATCGATGATGATGTTGAGCTTAAGAGGGGGTGTTTGTAACATACCCTTTAAGTTGGAAAACATTTTATGTTTTGAAACATTATGATAACTTTTTTTGTAAAGTTTGTATTGGACAGGTGTCCAAGGATGACTGTAATTTGCACAATATATTATTATTTAATATATAAAATAGGAGACAAACACCTAAGAGGACTGTTGAAAGAGTGGTTACTGATCCACTAGGTGGAATGGAATCTGTGGTAGAAGGCAATGGAAAAATGGCAACATCATGATGCAACTAACTAGCTGTTGGTATGGGACAACTCTCTTGGAATGTGGTCATAGTGCCCTGAAAGATGGGACTGGAGCTTGAGGCTCATTTATTCTAAACTGACCACTAAAAGACCTAGGCAGTCTATATAATAGCCATCAAATTATGAACTGGGGTTCATCACTTTTCCTGACGAGGAAATTTACCTTGGGGTTTTGCTGTGTTTGCACCCAAGAGATTTGATGAAGGGATATGCTGTTGTTGATCATGTTGTGAGTCTGCCAAACTCTTATTGAGTTCATGAGGTTGATGTTGAATGGAGAAGGCATTTTTCAGGAGGTTGATACCAAGTGGAGAAGGTATTTTTAAGTGCCTTGCTTCTACACAAATTCCACCCACTTACTGGATCAGTAATCAGGCTCGGGGGTTCATTAGAAGTTATCAGTTGAGCTGCTTCTACTGGAGTAGGTTGGGAGGAACAGGCCTCCTTGGGTGTTTGTCGGCCCTATCGCTAGTTACATGTTCTACTATCTTATTTAATTTATTTCTAGTTCTGTTATCTATTTTGTATATTTACCGTTCTGTTGTTGATGATGTATATGTAACTTCGGAATGTATTTCATCTATGTATTTCATATATATTTATTGTACCCTTATAAGAGATGTGTTATTCCTCTATAAGGAAGTGTCGTCATGTGGATTGACAAGTGTCGCAAGTGTGTGTACTTGTCGATGGGTTATTAGACCACCATGTGTGGGGTTGGCCCTAAAATATATATTATATTGTGGATGTATCTAGATAGACAAGTCGGCCCCATAAGTTCATTGGGCAAACAGGTTAAGTATAAATAAAGATCGGAAGATCTCTATTTGGATCATTCAGAAAGACACACTTCTCTCACTCAGAAAGTGGCGCACTAGTGAGGAGGAGGATCATCTGCTCTAGGAGACTATCTCAATTGTATTTTGGTTGTACTTTGGTTGAGCCATTGCTCTCTCTATCTCTGAGGAAGTTGTGGGGTTTTTCACCTTAGGGTTTTCCCCACAGAAACTCTGTGTCTCTTGTATCTCATGCTTTTGATTCTTGTGATGCTTATTGTGATTGTTATGCATTGATATACTGTATATGTTATTCTCTCAGTAAACATCCAAGAGTATTGTGAATTAATGCTCAAATTTTAACATGGTATCAGAGCTAACCTGAGAAGAAGACATTTTGCAGTGACGAAAACTTGAGTTTCTTGTTTATTGGGTTTCTCTCCACAGTTTTTGAAAAATTAGTATAGTAGATTGACTCTACTCATCAAGGAGAATCTATCTGTCCAATCAGAATTCAATTCTGAGCATTTTTAGATTTGGCCCTAAAAATTAGGGTTTCCACAGAAATATGAATTTCTGAAATCTGAAGCCATAGCTGGAAGCTCCTTGCAAAAATTGAATTTTAGAGCTTTGGATCGAGATTTTTGGTTGGGTAGATCTCCGGGAAACTCAAACCCTAATTCAAGGCTCTCCCTAGTGAACCCGGGAGGACAAAAAAGAAAATCTGAAGGGTAAAGCTTTGTTGATCTCATATTCTGAATACACCAGGCTGATTAGCTCATCAAGGCGCATCTTTCTATCCTTTCAGAAAGTTGAAATTCACATTTTGAATTTTTAGGGTTTTTTCGACAAACCCTAATCCGGGACCAGATCCAGTTTTCAGCATTTCAAGTGGTAAGACCTAAATATTTTCTATTTCATTTGAAGTACTCTTTAAGATGTCTCACCACACCAAGCTTGAGGATAAGCTTGAAGGGGCTGATAAATTCTGAGCTTGGAAGTATAGGATTGGGTTAATCTTGGAAGAGAATGAGTTGGATTCATATATAAAAGAAGACATCCCTATCCCAGAGGATGAAGAGGCTAAGGTATTGCATAAGAAGAACTTGGTCAAGGCAAAGAGAATCATTGTTGATTCTATCAAAGACCATCTCATACCCCACGCGTCTTCTCTAAAGACACCCAAGGCTATGTTTGACTCTTTGACCAAGCTATTTGAAGGAAAGAACATAAATCGGAAGATGACCCTGCAGAATCAATTAAAAGGGGTCAAGATGTCGAATGGAGAAACCATTCAATCCTGTTTCTCCAAGGTCTCTCAGATCAAGGAACAACTTGAAGCTTTAGATGAAATGGTGGAGAATGGTGAAATTGTTATGACTACTTTGAATGGCCTACCTAGGTCATGGGACTCTTTTCTCCAGGGGATCTGTGCCAGAAAGAAGTTAATCTCCTTTAGCAGATTATGGGAGGAATGTTCTCAAGAAGAAGCAAGGCTTGTGGTAAGAGAAGAGAAGATAGGAAATGAAGATCAAGCTCTCACAGATCACACTAAGAAGGGCAAGTTCAAGAGGGAGCCATCCCATCACAAGAAGAAATATTCTCATCATTTTCACAAAGACAAGAAAGATCTAAGGTGTTTCACTTGTAATGAGAAGGGTCACTTTGCTTCAAAATGTCCCAAGAACAAAATGGAAAAACACAACAACAACAACTCCAACAAGAAGAAGAAGGGTAACAAAAGAAGGTACCATGCTCATGCTGTCGAAGATGATGAACCTCCAAAGAAGAAGGCTAGGAAAAAAAGGTGATGATAGTAATGATGACTCATTAAGTGAAGAAGAGTATGTTCTAATCTCTGCTCTCACAGGTACTATCTCCCATGGTTGTAATGATTGGTTAATTGACAGTGGGGCTTGCAAACACATGACTGGGTTTAAAGAATCCTTTGTAAATCTGTCTGAACATGAATCACCCCATAAAGTGAAACTTGGGAATGATTATCAATATCCCATCAAAGGAAGTGGTGAAGCCTCCTACAACCTAGATTCTGGAAAATCTTTGAAGATGAAAGAAGTCCTTTATGTACCTGGGCTCAAGAAGAACTTACTCTCCATCTCTGCATTGGATACAAAAGGTATGAGGGTTGCATTTGTGGATGGCCAAGTCCTAATGTGGACAAAGGGAAAGACCATAGATGATGCAGTTGTGATTGGAGAGCAAGAGGTAGGTTTGTATAAATTAAAAGGACAACCTGAACATGCCATGGTGCATGAATCCATGGAGCCAATTGAACTTTAACATAGAAGACTTGCTCATATGCACTATAAGGAACTTCCAATTGCAAGAAAGGCTGTAGAGGGTCTTCCTGAAATCAAGACCAAACATGAAGGTGTTTGCAAAGGATGTGCAAAAGGTAAGAATATTAAGAAGTCTTTCCCAAGCAGTGAAAGCAAGGTAAAAGATATCCTGGAAATCATCCACTCAGATGTATGTGGTCCTATGTCATCCAGTTCTCTAAGTAGGTATGTTTACTATGTTTCATTTATTGATGAATTCTCCAGGAAGACTTGGGTATAATTCTTGAAAAACAAAGATGAGGTGTTTGATAAGTTCAAGGAATTCAAAACCTTGATGGAGAATCAAATTGACAAAAAGATCAAAACATTCAGATCCGACAATAGTGGAGAATTCACCTCAGGTGACTTCAAGAAGCTTTGCAGTGATTCATGGATTAAGAGGGAGTTGACTGCTCCTTATAATCCTCAACAAAATGGAGTTGCAAAAAGGAAGAACAGAACAATCATGGAAGCAGCAAGGGCAATGCTGCATGACCAGGATCTACCTATGCATCTATGGGAAGAAGCAGCTAGAACAACTGTATATGTGCAGAACAGAACACCCCACAAGATATTGGACAACAAGACACTAGAAGAGGTCTTTTCTGGTAAGAAACCTGAAGTCAGCCATCTCAGAATATTTGGTTGTCCAATATACACTCATGTCCCGAAGGAAAAGAGGACCAAACTATATCCTTCCGGAAAGAAGGGTATCTTTGTGGGTTACAGTGAAAGCTCGAAGGATTACAGAATATACTTTCCAGGGTTCAAGAAGATTGATGTCAGCAGGGATGTAACATTTGATGAAAACTTAGCATTCATCAAATCAAGGAAGGCACCTATCGAAGTTTATGAAGAACCTAAGGAAACTAGATTTCAAGACACTACCATGACTGAAGCAATTCCAGAAGTTGTTCGTGAGTTTGAAGATCCGCAAGAACCTGTAGATCCACCCCATGAGGATAACTCTCACAAGAGGAAACCTGCATGGGCTGAAGAGTTCATTCAAGATGCAGAAAGATTTGGCATTCCAGAAGAAGAACACAGAGCAAAGAAAAGAACCAGATCACATACCAGCTATGTTGCTTTACTCTGTGACATTATGAACAAAGAACCTTCCAGTTATGAAGAAGCAGCGGAAAAGAAAGAATGGAAGGATGCCATGGTTGAGGAATACCAATCAATAGAGAAGAATGATGTTTGGGATGTTGTCCCAAGACCTAAAGAGAAGTCTGTTGTGACTTCCAAATGGATCTGCAAAATCAAGCATGCTGCAGATGGCAATGTAGAGAAATACAAAGCAATATTCGTAGCTCGTGGCTTCTCTTAGAAAGAGGGAATAGATTATGAAGAAACTTTTGCACCTGTAGCCAGGTATACTTCCATCAGAATAGTACTTGCCCTGGCTGCAACAATGAAATGGAAAATACACCAGATGGATGTCAAGACTGCTTTCTTGAATGGTGTAGTTGAAGAGGAAGTATACGTGGAGCAGCCACTCGGTTTTGAAATACACGACAGGGAGTCATATGTGTGCAGATTGAAGAAAGCCTTGTATGGCTTGAAGCAAGCTCCTAGAAGTTGGAATGGTAGGATGGACAGTTTCCTATCTAGCTTGGGATTTACCAAGAGTAAAGCGGATTCCAACCTCTACTACAAGGTTGAGGAAGGGAATCCTGTGATTCTACTCCTGTATGTGTATGACTTATTTGTAACAGGAGATGACAGATTAATTGCAGATACTAAGAGGAAGCTTGCTGTTGAGTTCGATATGAAAGATTTGGGAATGATGCATTATTTCCTAGGTATGGAGGTGTGGCAGAATTTAGGTGGGATCTTCCTTGGTCAAGGGAAGTACATAGTAGATATTCTGAAGAGATTTGGGACGATGGATTGCAAGGCCATGGCCACACCCATGGCATCGAATCTAAAGCTTCTATGTGATGCTTCATCTGATCCGGTTGATGTCACTGTGTATCGTAAGATGATTGGATCCTTGATGTACCTGATGAACACAAGACCAGATATTTGCTTTGTGGTGAACACATTGAGCCAGTTCTTGATAGATCCAAGGAGTGTTCACCTGGTTGCTGTAAATCATATTCTGAGGTACCTGAAGGGTACGGTTGACTATGGGCTCAAGTATGACGCGAATCAAAAGTTTAACCCGTAGGGTTATGTTGATTCAGACTTGGCAGGCAGTGTTGCAGATAAGAAGAGCACTCCTGGGTGCTGCTTTAGTATGGGATCAGGTGTGATCTCTTGGTTTAGCAAGAAGAAATCTTGCGTAGCATTGAGTACAGCCGAGGCAGAGTATGTTGCAGCATGTTCAGCTAGTTGTGAGGTAGTATGGCTCCAGAAGCTACTGTCTAAGTTATTGGATCTCCCGCTGGAGGCTACTGGTATCTTTTGTGACAACCAGAGTTGTGTGAAGTTGTCCGAGAACCCGGTGTTCCACGACAGGTCGAAACACATAGAGATTAAATATCACTATATCAGGGATATGGTACAGAGAGGAGCGGTGAAGATCCTGTATGTTGCGACGGACGAGCAGATTGCAGATGTGCTGATGAAGCCACTAGCCAGAGTGAAGTTCGAGTACTTCAGAGAGAGGCTTGGTGTTCTTCAGATCGACGACACTTCGAGGAAGAAGTGATGGACATATTTGCTGAAGCCATTCCAAGCATGTTGGAAGGAGGATCCTTCACATGGCTGTGGATGTAAGCGCTGGATGATGAGCATCGGGATGATGTTCTAGTTTCTGCTTTATATGATCAGTTGGATCATTTATATTTGTATGTATGTACGCATCGTGTTGATGCTGGATATGATCAGTTGGATCATTTATATTTGTATGTATGTACGCATCGTGTCGATGCTGGATATGATCAGTTGGATCATTTATATGTATGTACGCATCATGTTGGATGCTGGATATGATCGGTTGGATCATTTGTATGTATTTGTATATGCATCATGTTGGATGCTTGGACCATGTATCTGTATCAGGTGGATACATTGTATGATCAGGTAGATCATGTATGTTGATATGTATCATGTATTTGTATTTGTATCAGGTATATACACTGTATGATCAGGTGGATCATGTATGATGATATGTATTAGGTAGATACTTGGTGTGCATTAGGTGGATGCATTGTATGATCAGGTTGATCATGATGATGAGCTTCAGGATGTTGCTCCAGATGACATGTATCGGGATGGTACAAGTGATGATGATCAGTATGATCATGGGCATCAGGATGATGCCTCGTGCGATGATGATTCGTTGGATCATGAGTATCAGGTTGATACTAGGAGGTCAGAGATGATATGTGGCAGGTTGTGCAAATAACATGTAATCAGTCCTGGGAGATATTTACGGTCGTGCTGCGACACATAAATGTTCCTGGGGTACTCTTTCCAGTATTGCTATGTAGTATGTAATCAGTCCTTAGATATCCGATAGGTTGAGCTGTGTGCTTGTAATCAGTCATGGGATGAGGTATTACTATGGAGACATGTAATCAGTCCTGGAGATCCGAGAGGTTGAGCTGTGTGCTCGTAATTAGTCTTGGGATGCTCTTTAGAGATCTTGCCGGTCGTGCTGCGGCACATAAATGTTCCTGGGATGCTCTTTAAAGGTTTTGTCTATCCACATGTAATCAGTCCTGGAGATCCAAGAGGTTGAGCTGTATGCTTGTAATAAGTCCTGGGATTCTCTTTAGAGATCTTACCGGTCGTGCTGCGGCACATAAATGTTCCTGGGATGCTCTTTAAAGGTATTGTGGAGGAGATGCATGTAACCAGTCCTGGGAGATCTTGCCAGTCATGCTTAGGCACATAAATGTTCCTGGGATACTCTTTCCGGTATTGCATCGGCACATAAAATTAGTCCTGAGAGGCCACCTCTATCAGACCGTTCGCACAGATGATGAAGACCTGCAGGTTGTGGGTCTACATCCAGTATGAAAAAGGACTGGCTCTGTAGAACTTCCTATGACGAGTAGAGTCAGAGATTGGTTGAGATAGCAGCAGCAGTGACAATGCATCGATGACGATGATCCCGAGAAGAAGACTTGTCTAGCAGAATTGTGTCGAGAAATACCTTCCTAGTTAAGAGGGAGTGTTGATGTATATGTAACTTCGGAATGTATTTCATCTATGTATTTCATATATATTTATTGTACCCTTATAAGAGATGTGTTATTCCTCTATAAGGAAGTGTCGTCATGTGGACTGACAAGTGTTGCAAGTGTGTGTACTTGTCGATGGGTTATTAGACCACCATGTGTGGGGTCGGCCCTAAAATATATATTATATTGTGGATGTATCTAGATAGACAAGTCGGCCCCATAAGGTCACTGGGAAAACAAGTTATCTCTATTTGGATCATTCGGAAAGACACACTTCTCTCACTCAGAAAGTGGCACACTAGTGAGGAGGAGGATCATATGCTCTAGGAGACTATCTCAAGTGTAATTTGGTTGTACTTTGGTTGAGCCATTGCTCTCTCTATCGCTGAGGAAGTTGTGGGGTTTTTCACCTTAGGGTTTTCCCCATGGAAACTCTGTGTCTCTTGTCTCTCATGCTTTTGATTCTTGTGATACTTGTGATGCTTATTGTGATTGTTATGCATTGATATACTGTATATATTATTCTCTCAGTAAAGATCCAAGAGTATTGTGAATTAATGCTCAAATTTTAACAGTTGTTTTAACCTTCACTGTTTGTTTAATAAATTTAATTCAGTTCCTGTGCAAATTAAGAATTCAGTATGAATAAGAAGCGATTGAATAAAATAGTTTCTGTATTTTTCCCCATGCAAAAAGGAACAACATCGTACTCCAGTACAGAAACAATTAAGATAGATAAGATAAGATAGGCATACTGCCAGGGTGATGAATGTACCATTTTATATGTTCTGTAAATTATCAGTTAATATTTTAGTATTATTTACTACATTCTTTTACTTACACTTCTATTCTTATTTTCATTCTTTCATCATACAGTAAATTTATTTCATAGAAATAACAGAGTTTATATTAGATAGAGAAATCATATCTGTTCTTTACATTTTTATTTTCCATATGTTTATTACAAAAAAAATACTGTTTATATATTTCCTTTTCCTTAAAAACCCTAACTGTTTATTTCTCTACAACAATCTAGGAAACAAAACCATTCACATTGTTTTTATCAATACTCACACATCACTGTAGTTTTATTTATATAGTTCGTTAGACCAGAAGCTTTTCATTCGTTACACGATACTCTAATTTCATTCCTTATAACAAAGAAACCATTTCTTTGATTTGTTCCATATCATAACCCTACAAACAAAAGCATTTCACTACAGTTCACATATCCTTCGTATTCACACAGAACTATTTTCGTATAAGACTATATCATACATTTTAGTTTTGTTTCCAGGTTTGCAAAATATTATGATATTCACAGGTTATTTCTAGAAACAAATAGCAGATATGAACTTAGTACCAAGATCTCTTCAAAGAGTAATTTCAAACTAAACATAGAGTATCATGTTATTTTATTCCCATTCTTCGACATAGATGAAGACTTGAAAGCTTATCAATAGTTAAGATCAAACCAGACGCATCATACAAACCCTAACCTTTAAACTTATAGATGGCATTGTCGAGAACTTCATAAATCTTTAAAAACAAACTATTTTGATAGTAATATATCACTATATTTAAATTTAAGAACCAGAATCTCTGTTACACAACAGTCACTTTCACTTTCATCACGGCATTTCCCTGTGGGTCGAGGTAATACCCCCCCATACTGTAAAGGTTTACAACCCTATCGCTATAGCTTACAAAACTCTCTGAGTTAAAAACAAACACACAAACATCACACAGACGGTCATCATCTTCATCTACACAGGTTTTCAGAGCAACCGCCGAGGCTTACCGGTTGGTAATGCTGTTTCCAACCCTCAATGCCCAGACTTGGAGGAACCGTTGAGAACTTACCTGTATATACAGTGATGAGGTGGTTAAATTTATTTAAAAAAAAATGAAAACAAAACCCTCAAAGGGATAAATGCAGTTACAAAAATGTTTGAACGTACATGGAAGGAAACAAGTAACATTACCTGCGAATGTTGGGTAGAGAGTAACGATCATCCTTAAACCAACGCAACAACAATTGAAACCCTCTTTTCTCAAAATGCCGAGATAAAAGGAAATTCCACACAGAGCCATCAAGCAACGAAGAGTTAAACATTGCCAAGACCTTGAACAACCATGACAAAAGGATGACTTACTTTTGGTTACCTTTTGGCATTCCCAAAACCCTCAACAGGTCAGACGATCGAAACCCACCAAAGGCCAAAGCTAAACCGTAAACTGAAACATTATTCACGGTGCATTACAGTCGAGAAACTCTGTTCTTAAACCTTCATAAGTCGCGGGTTCAAAACCCAAACCTCATCACAAGTGCCCTACAAACCTTCGGCCTGTCGGCCAAGCCGCAGAGCCACTACTACCAAGCACAAGAGTGAACATTAAACGTATGAACGTGACAGAGATAGGGTTAAACCCTTTCCATTAATTACACAATCAAATCGACGGTAGAGATCATCAGCGGGATCCACGATACAACCAAGTTAAGCTACCATATTTATTATAAACATTATTGCAAAATTACCACGGTTGAGCCACGTTGGAGCCAGCTCGTAAACCAGTGAACAAATAGGTTAACACTTCAGCACAAGTTTGGTTTTCAACACAGTTAGTCACGTGATCAAGCTCATAGTACCATCCACAGCGGATTTCCATTTCCCATGACGGTCCCATGCATTTAATACTATAGGCAGTGTATTAATATCTGCCAGCCTACATACATTAACGTCAAGTCATACATTTAACATAGTAAACGTTGTATGGTAGATTGCATAACGTATCAGGTTAGTCACTATGCTAATAACATTAGTATAGTATTAGGGTTGCATATCATTCGGATTATTGCATATAATTCGCACATATTGCATATATTTCACTATTATTGCATAGTATCCACTAATGGTATGTTATTACATATTACATAAAGTATCGAAAAAGGTAGGTTTCATTCATTGCTCGGCAATCATATTACATAGTATTATATAGGTTCACATTTTGCACACAAAAACACTATGTAGTTAGTGTTATTTATATTTGTTATGATTTACTAATGTTCCAAATCATATTGCAAATAGGTTATAGATTTAGACTAAGTAAATCATTTATATTCTATTGAATTAGGGAATTTGTTAGGAACCCATGTCTTTACTTTGTTAGTATATTGTTGTTGGACGCATATGCTTTGTAAGTCGTCCCGTAGTATTTGTTGATCAATAGTTTATGTTATTGTTGTTGGCGCATATGATTTGTAAGTCGCCCGTAGTATTGTTGATCCATAGTTTGTAGTGGCCCATGGTTTTGACCCATAGTATTGGCGCCTAGACTTAGTATATAAGTGTGTGCTGAGACCTATGAAGGTACGGTGAAGTTATTTGTATTGAGCTTGTTCATAGGAGGTTTCCCCCTCGAAGTGGCCTGTGATCAATATAAAAGTGATTCTGAGTTCTGTCATTTCTGCTATTTCACATATTTTTATTAATTAATTGTTGCAGGTGCATCACATTTGGTATCAGAGCACTTTCTTGTGCTCGCTGGGTGAAATTTCTACCAAAATTTTTTTTCACATCTGTTGCAGGTTCGGATTTGGGAATAATCCCTATCCGCTTAACTGTGGAAAGTACTTGGGCATAATCCCTAAAACTCATTGTGAGGAGTACCACAGGAACCCCGAAGTAGCTGGCCCATTGAGAGGACCTTCGAGCGAAAAGGGCAACGACCCCTACCTGATTGACTAGTTCCCACTCGTGAGGTAAACCAAGAGCTGTCGTTTGTGGCAAAGCGGTTATCAGTTTTACTTGAGTCGTGGAGTGAGGGGTACTGCCCCAATACGCAAACCGTCAGACAACATTGGTGGCCGAGTGAAACCCCTGAACTGTTAGGAAGCCGCACATACCTGGGGTCCATATCTATTTTCAGCTGAACTGTTGTCGATCATCGCTGCGCCGTTTTAGATCCAGTCATTCGTCATTCCAGATCCAACCATTTTCAATCCATTCGGCGTCGTTTCAGATCCCTTTCAAGCCATAGCCGCTCCAGTCTGGAAAAAAAAAAAGGTATAAAATTCAGTTTTTTCTCCATATCTCCCTTGTTTTCACTCTGTTTTCCTTGAAATTTTCGAGGAACCCCTGTCATCCCATTCTGCATATTTCATTCCTGAGGACCCTATCCCCAATTCCCCTTCCCAAAGCTCAAAATCCCACATTTGTCTATTTTTAGGGTTTGCCATAACTTCCTCAGATTTCACCCAATCACCTTCCAATTTTACCACAGAGTTCCTTTTTGAATTCTGCTTCTTTGTTCCCCTCTGCCAAATTTTCCCATTCTTTCACCCCGCTTCTGAAATCCTCATTTTTGCTTCCCTATCTATTCGACAGTGTCCAAAACCTAGTCAAACCCCAATTACCCTTCAGATTTTTTCCCAAGTCCAGATTTTTCTTTACTGAAGTAGTTTCTGTTTTTGTTTTCCTACCCAGTCAACCAAAAAAAAAAAAAAAAAACTCTTGGTTATGGTTGTCACCCGTGCAGGAGCAAAAACCATGGAGGAAGCACTTGCAACCATCCAAGCCAAACTCCAGGATCTGGATGAAAAATTTCTCGGCCTCTATCTTGAACATTCAACTATGAACAACAAATGGCAGTCCGAGTCTTCATCAGACAATGGGTTCTCTTCTTCCAGCAATTTCTGTGGTCCGAAGCTTGATTTTCCTCACTTCAATGGTACCGATCCAACTAGATGGATCTATCATGCAGAACAATATTTCAGTTTGCATAATACTTTTGATGTCAACAAAGTTCCGCTGGCATCCTTTCATTTGGAACAGGAAGCTCTTCAATGGTACCGTTGCTACATCAAGGCGCATGCAGAGCCAAAATGGCCAGACTTTTGCCAGCTCCTTTTACAACGATTTGGTCCTAGTGCTTTTGATGACTTCACAGGCTCCCTCACTAAACTTCGCCAAATTGGCACTGTGAGAGAGTATCAAACCGAATTTGAGAAACTAGCCAACCACACCGCAGGATTGTCTGGTGACTTTTATCGGAGTTGTTTTATCAGTGGTTTAAAGGATGCCATCCACTCTGAGGTCAAAATGTTCTGTCCCAACACAATGATGGAAGCCCTAGGGTTGGCTAAGTTGGCAGAAGACAAGATTGCAGCCCAACAACGCTCCAAGCCCACTTTTGTTCCCTTCCAAAATATGGGTTCTCAATGACCACCTATACTGCAGGCTCCTCGACCAACTCCTATCAAGCGTTTGTCTGAAACAGAGATGCAAGCACGCAGAGAAAATGGGATTTGCTATAATTGTGATGAGAAATTCACTCGGGGACATAGATGTGTTCAGCAAAAGCTCTATCTCTTGGATGTGGATTCTCTGCCTGCCTCTAAAATTGGTGACGAAGATCCAGAAACACTGGATGCTCCGGTCGACATTCAGGAACCGCCTATTGACCCTCCGTCTCAGGATGACCAGCCAGAGATATCTCTCCATGCTTTAGCTGTAATCACCACCCCCCAAACAATGCAGGTCAGGGGTTACTTCAAGAAGATTCCTCTTACAATACTCATTGATTCTGGTAGCACTCATAATTTCATTGACCCTCGGATCGCCAAACAAGCTGATTGTTTTATCCATCCATCCTTGCTCCAACTTTGAAGTCATGGTTGCCAATGGGGGCACCTTACCTTGCAAAGGGAAGTGTCGAAATGTGCGTATCTCTATGGGAGATTATACCTTGCGTTCTATCATGTTTGCCTTGACCTTAGGCGGATGTGATGTGGTTTTGGGCGCTCAATGGCTACGCACACTTGGCCCTATCTTATGGGATTTTGCTGAACTTTGGATGCAGTTTTTCCTCAATGGACAAAAACACACATTGACAGGATTACAACCAGGTTCTCTCAGCATCATCAGTTCACATCGCATGGAAAAACTCCTCAAGAAGAATTCACATGGTGTCATCGCTCAGCTCCATTCCATTCAGATGCAACCTTCAGTGGTCTCCACTACTCCTTTGGATCTACAACAAATTCTGGATCGATATACAGGTGTCTTTGCTGAACCAGTGGGATTGCCACCTTCCAGGCCAGAAGACCACCGTATTCAGCTCCTTCCGAGCAGTGTTCCTCCCAACATCAGGCCCTATTGCTACCCATTTCACCAAAAAACGGAGATTGAAATGCTCGTTAAGGACTTATTGAAGCAAGGTATTATTTGCCCAAGCACTAGTTCCTTTTCTTCTCTAGTTATTCTTGTCCGCAAAAAAGATGGGTCATGGCGTCTCTACATTGACTTCCGAGCACTTAATCACCTCACCATCAAGGATAAGTTTCCAATTCCTGTTGTTGATGAGCTTCTTGATGAGCTTCATGGGGCTCACTTTTTCTCCAAGTTGGATCTTCGTTCTGGGTATCATCAAATTTGGGTTCATGAGGATGATATCCCTAAAACAGCTTTCCGCACACATGATGGCCATTATGAGTTTTTGGTCATGCCCTTTGGCCTCACTAATGCTCCTTCCACATTCTAGGCCTTAATGAATAAAATATTTCGACCCTACTTGCGGAAATTCATTATGGTATTCTTTGATGATATCCTCATCTACAATAAAACATGGGATGAACATCTCCAGCATCTGAATCTTGTCATGCAACTTTTCTCTGACCATCATCTCCATGCCAAGCAGTCTAAATGTGTTTTTGGATAGAAGGAAGTTGAGTATCTCGGGCACATTATCTCAACACAAGGGGTTCGCGTGGATCCTACCAAAATCGATGCCATGAACAATTGGCCGCATCCTCAGACACTCAAGAGCCTTCATGGTTTTTTGGGGTTGACTGGCGACTACCGCAAGTTTATCAAGGATTATGGGAAGATTGCAGCTCCATTAAGTGCTCTATTGAAAAAGGATGCTTTTACATGGACACATGCTGCTCAGTGTGCATTTGACAAACTAAAACAAGCTATGTGTAACACACCTGTTCTAGCTATGCCCGATTTTTCCAAGCCCTTCACTATTGAGAATGATGCTTGTGGCAATGGACTTGGTGCAGTTCTCCTTCAAGATGAACACCCCATTGCGTTCACTAGCAAAGCCCTTTCAGGTAAGAATTTAGCTACCTCTACCTATGAGAAGGAAATAATGGCTATTTTGCATGCAGTACAGAAGTGATGCCCATACCTATTGGGGAATCATTTCTGCATCAAGACTGATCACCAGAGTCTGAAATATTTCTTGGAACAGCGTGTCTCCTCCTCGGCACAACAGAAATGGTTTAGCAAACTCATGGGTTATGACTATGAGATCACTTACAAGAAGGGTAAAGACAATATTGTGGCAGATGCTCTTTCTTGCACATTTGATGCCCAAGGTTCTCTTTCAGCTATTTCTATGCCTGTTCCAAATTGGTTGCAATCTGTTCAACAGGGTTATGTCAATGACTCTTCCTTATCTCAAATCATCCAATGCTTGAACAACAACCCTTCTGCTGTACCGCATTACTCTTGGGATGGTGCTTCTCTGAGATACAAGGGTCGTCTGGTGCTTCCCCAGAGCACAGATCTTCAACAGGCTGTCTTCTATGAACTCCATGCTTCTCCATCGGCAGGGCACTCTGGGTTCCTCAAAACATATGAACGGGCACGGTGTAACTTCTTTTGGCAGGGCATGAAAAGGACAATTCAACAGATGGTGGCCGAATGTGATACCTGCCAACGCAATAAGGGTGAAACAACACTCCTCCCAGGATTGCTCTAACCCTTGCCCATACCTACACGGATTTGGACAGATATTTCTATGGATTTCTTTGAAGGGCTCCCTAAATCTGCTGGGAAGATAGTGATTCTCGTTGTGGTTGATCGCCTCTCCAAATATAGTCATTTTTGTGCTCTCATCCATCCCTATACAGCCTCCTCAGTCGCTCAAATTTTCCTGGACCAGATATTTTGTCTTCATGGCATCCCTTCTTCCATTGTCTCGGATCGTGATGCGACTTTCACCGGTCATTTTTGGACAGACCTATTTCGCCACACTGGCACCAAACTGAAGATGAGTTCAGGGTATCACCCACAAACAGATGGTCAGACTGAAATTATCAATAAATGCTTGGAAACTTATCTTCGTTGCTTCACCTCTGAACAACAACATCAGTGGGCAAAGTGGCTCCCTCTTGCTGAATGGTGGTGCAATACCTCTTACCACACTGCCTCTAAAATGACCCCATATGAATTAGTCTATGGTCAGGCACCCACCAGTTCACCAGTTCAGGAAGTTGACACGGTCCTTCGAAACCGCGATCAGATTCTTCGCATTTTGCGGGACAATCTTCACATGGCAAGAAATCGCATGAAGCAACCAGCTGATCAGCACCGTTTTGAGCGCACTTTTCAAGTCAGCGATATGGTTTTTCTTTGTCTCTAGCCGTACAAGCAGTCCTCCCTCAAACTCAAAGGGCGTCATAAGCTCGCTCCAAAGTTCTATGGGCCGTATCGGATTCTTCAGAAGATTGGGTCCGTTGCTTATAAATTGGAACTTCCTCCTTCTTCCCACATTCATCCACTCTTTCATGTCTCTTGTCTAAAGAAAGTTCTTGGCACCAACATCAGTGGACAAACGATTTTACCTGAACTGGATAATGAAGGATCCATCCTTTTGGATCCGGAGGCCATCCTCAATCGGCGCACTCGTCAGCTTCGCTTTCACTCTATCACAGAGGTCTTAATTCAGTGGTACGACATGCAACCAGAGGATGCTACATGGGAACCACTCCTTCAGATTCAACAACAATTTCCACATCCAGAGCTTTGAGGACAAAGCTTTTTTTTTAAGGGGGAGGGGATGTTAGGAACCCATGTCTTTACTTTGTTAGTATATTGTTGTTGGACGCATATGCTTTGTAAGTCGTCCCATAGTATTTGTTGATCAATAGTTTATGTTATTGTTGTTGGCGCATATGCTTTGTAAGTCGCCCGTAGTATTGTTGATCCATAGTTTGTAGTGGCCCATGGTTTTGACCCATAGTATTGGAGCCTAGACTTAGTATATAAGTGTGTGTTGAGACCTATGAAGTCACGGTGAAGTTATTTGTATTGAGCTTGCTCATAGGAGGTTGCCCCCTCGAAGTGGCCTGTGATCAATATAAAAGTGATTCTGAGTTCTGTCAGTTTTGCTATTTCACATATTCTTATTAATTAATTGTTGTAGGTGCATCACACTTAACATCTAATTTAGTGTTGATAATCATAATTACGGAAGCATCGCAATTCACTTAGCTTAACTGCTGAAAATTCTAATTTGTGAATGTTTTCGAAGTCCATAATTATGATTTAAATATGTTATAAGGTTGATTAATATCATCCATGAGAAATCTAATAATTTTTATGACCTTAATGAGTACGCAAATCCATATAAATTATTATGCTCACAACTGTTGGAATAGTGGGGAATAATTGCTTTGTAAGTGTCGCAATTATTTTCAAGGCTAAATTTTAGTTAAATTAATTGGTCACAACTTTAGTAAACCTTAATCCACTATGAAATAATTATTATTAATCATTTCCCCCTGGTCATTTAGTGCCTCTGGCCTTGGTTTTGGGTTCGGGTACGTTACAGTCTATGACCAAGAATTTTATGCCATTATACACATTGAAGAAGTGGAGGCACTGTTTGTTACCCAAGGAATTTGAGTTGTTCACTGACCACCAATCTTTGAGGTATTTGAATACTCAGGTAAATATGAATCAATGACATATGAAGTGGGTCAATTTCTTGCAGAGTTACACTTTTTTGTTGAAACATAAGTTAGGCAATACCAACAAGGTAGCCGATGCATTGAGTTGAAGGGTCACATTGTTGGGGACAATGACAGTTAAGCCGATAGGATTAGATTCATTGAAGGTCGACTATGAAGTCGGCAAGGATTTTTTCAAGGCATGGAGAGCGTCGAAGGAACCATGGAGTGTCAACCGAACACCGTATTTGGGTTATTTTATCTAGGAGGGGCACTTATTCAAAGAACATTAGTTATGCATCCCTAGGGGATCAGTGAGGGAAAACCTAATTAGGGAACTTCACAATGGAGGACTTGGAGGACACTTTAGCATCGACAACACTAAGGTGTTGGTCGAGGAGAAGTATTATTGGCCGGGACTGATGACGGATGTGAAGAAATGGATCTAACAATGTCGAATATGCCAACATGCTAAAGGAAAATTTCATAATGTGGGACTATATGCACCTTTTCCATTGCCAATTGTCCCATTGGAGGATATCAACACGGATTTTGTGTTCGGATTGTCAAAGACACGAAAAAGTAATAACTATATATTCGTGGTAGTCAATAGGTTTTCAAAGATGACACACTTTATTCCATGTTGGAAGACAAGTGATGCCACAATTATTGTTGTATTATTTTTCAAAGAAGTCATGAGATTTCATGGGCTTCCGAAGAGCATCACCTTTGATATAGATGCCAAGTTCATAGGTAATTTCTGGAGAACCCTATGGAAGAAACTTGACACGAGGTTGTAGTTCAATTCTACATACCATCTACAGACTTATGGGAAGACTGAAGTTGTGAACGGTAGCTTAGGAAATCCGTTGAGATGTTTGGCCGTTGATCGACCAAAGCAGTGGGAGAATGTGCTGGCACAAGCAAAATTCATGTACAACAACTCCGTGAATAGGTTGACTAGGATGTCCATTCCAGCTAATGCAAGGCAGGAGTCCGCATGGAGTAACCGACTTAGAAAAGCTAGCGACCGAGACACGGAAAAGCGCAGATGCCAAATCGTTTTCTGACCATATGAAAGAAGTGCATAACAAGGTGAAGCGACAACTAGAGAAGAGAAACATGGCATACAAGTTGTGAGATGACAGGAAAATACGACTTCATTCATTCGTAGAAGGTGATTAGTGTTTGCGCACTTAAGGAAAGAGAGGTTCTCACAAGGAACATACAATAAACAAAAGTTGAAAAATATTGGTCCGTGTAAAATCGTGAAGAAGATTTTGGAAAATGCATGTGTGCTGGTGCTACCAGAAGAATTGGGAATATCCCCAACTTTTAACATTTCCGACCTATACAAGGATGAAGAAGGGTTGACGAGCAATAATGAAACAACTGTGGATTGGCAAGAGCATATATCAATCCAGCCAACAGAAGAATTGGAAGACATAATCAGTGATCGACAAGTCAGGAGAACACGCTAACAGAAGAAGAAAGAATACCTTGTCCGATGGAAGGATAAAAATTTAGAAGAGGCAACATGGATTTCTGCAGAGAATCTTGAGGAATTGTAGAACTGCGAGCGTAGTTCTTTTCAACCCAGGGAGGTTGATGCAGGGGCATTTAGGCCCAAGAAAACTAGTCTAAGATGAACGACTGAAGTCACCTGGAGGATAGTCGATGACATCTAGAAAATGAAGCGAAGAGTCAAAAGGAGAATGGAGGTTGTAATGCCCCGTATGTTAAGCCCCATACATATGTAATAATTGTTATTATTGTGTCACAAGGTATCAGAACAAGGGTCTTTAAGGACCAAGAGACATTACTATTGTGTAAATAATTAATTAGCAAAAACAAGTGGCACAACAAAGACCACAAAGAGTATGGGAGGCATAGATGCATAATGTGAGGGGGATTGGGAACATTCCTAGCACTTTAGAACCTGTTTGGTTGATCTTGGTTTGTATTTATGCCTTGGTGGCTTTATTAGTTGATGATCACCCAGACTTTGTACAATGGACCCAAATTTTGATTATTTTAGCCTATGTTGGTACTATTGAGCCTAATTCATGATTTAGTGGGCCTCCCTTGGTGAATGCACCCTCCTTCGTGCTTGGGTGGATTCCACTTGTTGATTGAGCCACTTTGGTGGTTTTCTAACTATGTTTTGGAGGTTACACTTGGTTTTGTAACCCCCACTTACACAAGTGCGCCCTCACTGGCTATATTTTGTCTTGGTTTGTGTAACTCCTTTTGTAACCCCTCCTTTGCTATTTTGGGAAGATTATTTATCTTGTTGGGTCGAGAGGCGCTCTACAGCTCAGTATGAGGGACATCTTGTAACATGTGTCGAGTGTTTGTCGAGTTTGTCAAGTAACAAAATAATACAAAGTAAACAAAAAAGAATAATACAAAGTAAAAAGTAATAATATTATGTCAGCCATAAACAAAAAAGAATAATACAAAGTAAAAAGTAAATATGAGACTTAAACTAGAGAATTAGAGATTAGGATTAGGTGGTAAATATTATGTCAGCCATTAACAAAAAAAATAATACAAAGTAAAAAGTAAATATGAGACTTGAACTAGAGACTTTACTTTTTACTTTTAATACAAAGTAAAAAGTAAATATGAGACTTTAGAGTGTTTGTCGGGTAACAAAATAATACAAAGTAAACAAAAAAGAATAATACAAAGTAAACAAAAAAGAATAATACAAAGTAAAAAGTAATAAATATTATGTCGGCCATAAACAAAAAAGAATAATACAGAGTAAAAAGTAAATATGAGAGTTAAACTAGAGACTTTAGAGCTTAGGATTAGGTGGCTCAGGTATTGCACTCAAGGAGCTATTCAAGGAGAGGTTTGCACCTCGGGATATTTGATCCCTCTCCGCTCTTGATAGAGCCTAGGATTTGGATCTAGGCTAGTGTAACAACTCACCTCACTATTTTGAATTTCTCTACATGGATGAAGTGTCCACACATGAATTTGAGTTGGGTGGAGTGACCTGGATCAACTTTCCTTGAAATTTGAATTGCTTGGGTTGGATTCGAGTTCGCCTCTTGTGGTTGAGTTAACCCCCCTTGGGTTGACTCAAGTTGTCTTAACTTGGTTTGGTTTGACCCCCTTGGGTTCTAATTCCCTTATTTGGTTTATAAATCCATGTTTTATCTCCTTGTTTAAGGTTGTTGATTATTGTTGGTTGTTCTTGGTTGTTCATGCCATTGATGTTGAGAGCTTGGTAACCTTGTGAGCTTGGGAAGCCATGTATGCTCTTCTATGTGAATGAACCTTGTGCTTGAAGCATTCTGATATTGTATGGTGTTTGTGGCAGTCCTGGATAATTATGTTATAATTCCTCCGTGTCCATTACTTGTCTGTGTCTTGGACTTGCACATAAATTATGGTCAATAACGATGTCCTGAGGAACCTAGGGGGTGAAGGGATTACCATTGCACCTGGTAGTGGGGTGGAGGAGAAAGCAGGTGGTGTGGAATTGAGTTGTGTATTTTCAAACTGATAGTTGATCCATACTTGAGTGCACCTCTGTTTTGTATATGTGGCCTCAGCTCAGGGGTGTCCTATTAAAGTGAGATTTGGCTTGGCAATGCCTTTGGCTGGATGGTAGGTGGTCCAGTTGATGCCAGTTGCACATTAATAAGATAAGTGATTTATTTTTTTTTATGTAAATTAATATGTTTATATGATGTTTCCATTGTTTCCATAGTTGAACTTTTTACTCTTGAAAATATTTGTAGAGATATCAATGGTTGGATGCAAATCTGATGGTTTAATTGCTTGGAATTTGGTGTATTCTCCTTGATTTTTAGATATGATCTTGATGGAAGATTGAAATATTTTTATTAATGTGTTATTTTTTGTCTCTTACTCTAGAAATTCACCCTCTATGGCTGATCATATATGTGGATGAAATTATAGATGAAAATGCTTGGTTTTCAGAACATTGGTTGAGGAATCCGGCTTGGAAATTGGTGTCTTCTCCTTGATTTTGAGATCTGATCTTGATGGAAACTTGAAGTATGATTATACATATGTTATTTTATGTATATTACTTCGCATTTGCACCATCCATGGTTTTTCATATCTATTATATGAGTTTACCAATGAAAATACTAAGTTTTGATTGCTAAGAAATGGGTTTTTCTGCTTGAAAATTAGATTAATGTATGGTTTTTTTGTAGAGTTGATTACCTGAAGCTGTATGGATGTACATGAAATTTCTAGTGTGCCCTTGGTGACTATAAAGTGACCCATATATCTGGTATGCATTCTATTTGGGACTCCTGGTTGGTTTTGCAAGGATTTGGATGCTTATCAAATGATCCGGTAGTGATTTGATAGCAATTGGTAGATCTGATATTTTTTTATGAATTAATGGTTGTATATGGTAGCTCTAAACCTGTAATTTTGTATTATTGAATGGTTGTAGGTGTTAGATTTAGATATGATCTGATAAGCAATGCAAAATTGTTGCTTAAGGTGTCTTAAATTGGAATTACGGGTTTGTAGTAATTGCATAGTTTTACAACGAAAAGTTTTGGTTGTAATTGTCTGCAAAGAATTCCATAAATATGATCATATAGTATTATTGGGATGATTATGGTCACCCGTAATGTTTTAATAATACTAATTTCCAATTTTAATAAGCTTGTAAATCTGGTTTCATTTTCATGCTTGCACGGTCTTGCATATGCATGAGCTTTTGGGGAGTTTTATAATTGTTTTTAAGGTGTCACAATTTATTTTAATGGTTGAATGTTGTTTTAAATTGGCTTGAAAGTATGTTTTCCTAACCTTTGGTTGACCCTATTCTGTTGCAAAATACCTCTACTCAGCCTTCCTTTGGGTTACATGTTCTCGAGACCTTGGTTTCGAGGTTGTGTACACTACAAGTGGTATTAGAGCCTAGGTTCCAATCCCGCGGTTGTTGGGCCTTCTAAAGAGTCATAAATGTTTTGTACATGCACATTTGGAATTTATAAATGTGCTTTGTGAAAGAATTTTAACCCCCCTTCTGTTAATCGAAGAAACAAAAGCCTCACTTCAGAAATTAGTTTGTTGTATGCTTTAGAATTAATTAATATTGCATATTTACTTCTCAATAGATTGATTGGTAAGTACTATGCAATGCATATCTAATGATCAAGTAGATTGAGTATTTGATGCATGTTCACCTTGTGTTTCCTCTTTTACTATTCAGTGATTTCATTGTTTGATGCTTGTGCATTGCCCCTTTTATTGTTCAGTGATTTGATTGGTCGATGCTTACGCATTGCCTCTTTTACTGTCCAGTGACTTGATTGGTCGATAATTGTGCATTGCATCTTTTACTATTCAGTGACTTGATTGGTCGATGCTTTTTCATCGTGCATTGCCTCTTTTACTGCTCATTGAATTGGTTAATATTAAAATGCTTCTTTTGGTATGATTGATTTACTGGTACATTATGAACGACTTGGGTTTTGGAAGGATTGGTTTTTTTTCATATTTTAAGACCTTATGTATGATATATGTTGAGATGAAAAGTAGTATGATTAATGGATAAACATATTTGTCTACCAACAATTATTGAAAAATGAACACATTGCAACTTTCAGTGTCAATTAATCAAGTAGTAAAGGGATAGGAGATAGAGTTTGATGATGCACTTAATCCATACAGTCTTGAATAGAGGTTTGTCAGGACATGTTATATACCCTCAATAGTGAACATTGGATCAAGATCCTAACCCAACCAGTCCCTTGGGTTGAGGAGACAACTTCAGTATCATGGGGTTAAATTTTATATTCCACGCAATTAATTAAATAGGTGTGCATTTATTTTTATCCAAAGTTTGTTATCCACTTGGAATAATTAATTATGATGCATTTAATATTTTTCATGTTGAATAAATGGAAATAATTCTCCACTGGGGCGCATTAGTGGAAAAGGTTGGAAAAGGGAAGACTTGAGGAATAAGTCAAAGAGAAAGCACATGGATCTAGAAAATCAGGAAAAAGAAAGAAAAGAAGAATAAATCAGGAAAAGAAGCATAAATCAGGAAAAGCAGGAAAGTTAGAAAAGCAGGAAAGTTCATAAAAGAAGGAAATTTCAAAAAAAGAAGAAAAATAAGAAAATCCAAAGCAAAGCAATAAAAAAGAAAAGAAAAGAGGAAAGCAAAGCAAAAGGAAAGGAAGGAAAGCAAGCTTTCCTTATCCACTCAAGGAGGGTGCATTCACCATGAAGAATTTCTCCACAAGTCATCCATAATCTATAAATAAACCAGTGTGCACCACATTCACATTTTTTGTCAGTTTTAGAATTTGTATGAGTGCAATTTTTCCTCGGAGACTTGGGAGATGTGCCCCTGGTAAAGTTTGGGAGATGTGCCCCAACTTTATGTGAGAGGATGATGGAATTCGGCCATTGTCATTGGTTTTATTTGAAGGTGATGTAGCTGATTGAGTCGAATCTGAAGTTCAGTAGCAGCATCATCCATTTTAGAGTTCGAATCTTCAAGCTTTCCATAAGCTTCTGGAGCTAGTTTCTTATGTAGAAGAAGAGAGATATTTCCATAATGTTATGAGAGGTGTATTGGACTATTTCTAATGTAATTACAGTGGATGTAATATTCTAATATCATTCATATCAATAAAAATTGCAGAACTCAGATTTCTTCTCCTATTTCTCCACCCCTTCTAGATTTAGCTAGAATTTGACTAGTTTCTAGTGTGTATTTCATAAATGAATGAGTATGAATCCAAATTAATTCATTATTGTTTTTGGATAAGTAGTATGTCATATTTCATGATACAAGTCTCATTTCATAAATTCGTGGGCCTTTGAGAACTGTTTGGGAGTCCAGAATTCGCACTAGTTGAGTCATCCTGAAAGGTAATTTTATTAATAATTTTGTGAGATTTGCTCAGATATTTATGAAACTTTATGGAATGAAATTTTACTATGAAATAACTGTAATTGAATTATATTTATCCTCTCTGATGTATGAAACACCCATCTCCATCATCTAGCCAAGTTTCCTCCCATACTAGTCTGCATATGCTTAGGGGCCTGGAAGCATCGGAGTAAATTGTAGTTGTGCTGATATTGAAACATTAATGGTATCAGCACTTTGTGTAGAGGTATATAAATATATCAGAGCCTCCCATCCATCCAATCCTTTGATCTAGTCCATCCTCAGTCCACCTAGCTTCCATAACCATTGTTTCAGTCAATTTTGAGAAGTATAGATTTTTGTATCACAATCCTGAGTTGGTACATTACAGTGGTATCGGAGCATGGTCCTATGAACCTTGTCTTGAATTATTTCTATGATTCCAAGAAGATATTCAGATTACAATAAGAAAGATCCTTTTCCAGAAGGAGAAGAGGAAGAAGAAAATAATTCTATTGAAGGGAAACTACAAGAAGAATTGGACATGTTTCACAATGAAGAAAAGGAGTTCAAAATATTGGTTCAAACCATGATGAAAGGGTTGCAAGATATCTCACTCAATATTGTTCAATCTAGAAAGGAGACTAGAGATTTCTTAGCCCAGCAGCTAGGAAGCACGTTAGGAGAAGGGAGCAGCAATGGTACCCCACATGGTGAGAGGAGGAGCAGTGGTGACCATATTTCTCAAAGACTGGGCCTCACAATCGCCCTGAGGAATTCAAGATGGGATCACCATCATACTCTAGGCCTACTGTGCCCAAGTTTACCGAAGAACAAAGAGAAGAACCTGAGGTTCGAAATGGAGGTCTTGCTTCAATGGAGGACAAGTATGTTGAGTACCTTACATTGAATGAAGAATGCAGAAAATCCTTACCATTCAAATACTTTTGTGATTTGCAGTACAAGTCTAACCCAAGGGGAGGCTTCATAATGCAAAATCAGAACTATGAACTCAAAAATTCCATTGGTAATATTTCTTTACCCTATTTTGATGGTTCACAGAAATGTACTACTAACTCTTGGATTCAGAAACTTTACACATATTTTCAGCTGAATCCTATGGCTGAAAGAGATGCCATCAAGATGAGTACTCTACACTTAGATGGAGAAGAAAATGACTGGTGGTTTCATTTCCTAAAGACTCTTGGGCATGACCAAGTGACCACCTATGAATATTTCACAAGAAGGTTGGCTGAAAGGTTTGAAATAAGAGATCCTAAGATCACCTTCAGAGAACTAGCACATGTGAAGCAACCTGGAACTCCTCAAGATTACATATCTGAGTTCCAAAATATAGTTGTGATTGTCTCTGACATTTCAGAATCAAGGTTGATCTTATTGTTCATTGAAGGGTTATCAGAACCTTTGAAAGGCTTGGTGAAAGCTTACAGACCCCCTACCTTGCAAGATGCACTAAGTCGAACCAGATATTTGCAAGACTCTCTTCCAAGAACTAGATTTCCTCCAAGGACTGTTGGTCCTACTCAGTTCAAGAATCAAACACCACCAATGAAGAGTCCTACTAGAAATTTCAGAAAGGATAGCTATGTTAAGGACCAAGATGAGCTGAGAATAAAGAAGCTATGCTTCACCTGTCAGGAGCCATGGGTTCCAGGACATAGATGTGCCAAGGGAAAGGCACACTACATTGAAGTCTACTCAGAGAACGAAGCTGAGGAAGAAGAAGAAGAGGCCCCAATAGATGCAGAAATGGCCTATGAGTCTGCAGAAGAAGGGCCTATCCCCGAGGTGGGAAAGATTGTTGTACTCTCAGGAGTACCTCACTACCATACACTCAGATTCAAAGGAGTGGTCCAAGGACAATTAGTCACTGTGTTGGTGGATGGAGGAGCTACACACAACTTCATTGATTCAAATCTGGTTGAAAGAAGGAAGCTACACACTGAAAAATTTGGAGGCTTCACTGTTATCATTCCAGGTAATCATTCCATGAACTATTGTAGATGGATTCCTAAATTGCAGATTTGTATAGGAGAAGATAGCATTACAGATAGTTTTTATGTTGTTGATGTGGCTGACACTAACATGGTTTTGGGAGTACAATGGTTGCACTCAATTGGGAAGCATTTAGTAGACTACCAAGTCCCTGAAATGATCTTCAAGGAAGAAAATGGAAAAGAGATGGTGTTGGAGGGAATCGACACTTATCCCAAACAAGTGGTAAGTGCACACAGTATGAGATCCATTCTAAGGCATGGAGACATTGAATGGGATGCGGAATGCCTAATTACCACAAAGGGAAACTCATTCGAAGTGGCCCATTATCCTATATATATCAGAAGCCGCTCCATAAACATAAGAAGGTGTTTGGGGACCTTCCTCATGGTAGGCCTCCAAATAGAGGAGTGGAGCATAGGATTGAATTGGAGATAAGAACCTCACCTATCAAGGTGCATCCCTACAAGCACCCAAAAATATTCAAGGATGAGATAGAGAAAACCATCAAAGAACTGCCTGACTTGGGATTTATTAAACCAAGTTCAAGTCCTTTTTGTAATATCCCTCTATGACCCCCTTGTGGTTTTGTAAATACAATTGTAAATTGTACTGGTTTTCTGGTGAGGAGCTCAAGGCCAAGGCCCCACCAATAAACCTTGTAAGTTATGTGGTTCATTTCCTAAAATTTGTAATTAATAGTACTAGCAACCTGACGATAAGGAGATGATCCCATTGGGGTGGGAAGAGGTGAATTGGATTGGAAGCCAAGACCCTGGCAACACATGTTACCTTGGTACCGCAAGCACTTGAGTGAACGTTTAAGTTCACCGAAGGTTATTTCTGTTTTTGTTATCGGTTAGTCTTAGAAAGGGTTGGTTGAGGTTACCCGTAACTGTCGAGGGGTGGTAAATGTTTCCTAAGACCTAAAGTTCAGCACTAGGTTAATCTATGCTAAAAGCTATTAAACTCCTACCGATATCCTCCACATCCTAGTCCTGACACAAGACATTAGGGCTTTCTTCATAGAAACCCATTACCTAGTATTTAGCGTAAGCTAAGCTATTTATCTAAGTGAGGGTTAAGACTATCTTGGCTCAGTTAATTAAAACCCTAGATAGACTATTAAATACCAATAGTGGTCATCAGTTTTATTAATTACATTATTTTGTAATTGTACCTCCAACTAATATGGTAAGAGATGTACACTTTATAAGTGTAAGCTATATATGTATATGTATATGTGAAATATTATTAGCTATAATGATATGTGGTAAATATAATACAATGCATTGTAGTGTATTAACTTTACAATGCAATATAACTATGGAAAATACCTATATAGTGGGTACTATTAAAAAAAGGGTAAAAGTATGTTATCTTTAATAGTGTTGATGTCATTAACCTTTGGAGAAGGCTTTCTTATAAGTTACGAGAACCATATTGCACGATATGGTATTAATTTATATTTATGAAATATTATTATGAATAATATTTTGTAAATATGCATCATACAAATACATGGAAATGTATGAATTAATAATGCCATATATATATATATTAATAATGTATTAATGTATGTTGATGGCCATTAATATTATTGGTATATATATATATATGAGTTATTATTCAATTGAAAATCAAGGTTAATACATTACCAAGTATTTTAATGCTTTTAAAAGACGATGATTTACTTATACATTATATTATTTACAATAATATTTCTTTTCATATATTTAAAGAGTATTATGAAATATTATACATAGAAATGCATTATAATCATAATGCTTGGTATTCTTAAAGAACCGTAAATAGTTTTTAAGTGGTCTTTTAAACAATAGGAGTATGCCATGGAAAAGGCTCGGTTACAATTAAAAGAACGGGTATTAATATATATATATAGATTAAGAGTTTTATAAATACAACATTGCAAAGTCTAATTTTAGAAAAGTATGCAGCCACTTGGCCGTTTTATCTTGCTATGCGTTATGGGAAGAGTTGGTGGGTATAGTTATCATTCTCTTTATTTTGTTGGCTGGAGATTTCATTTCTTTTTATTACTCTTATATTTGCTACTTGAAGAGTTGAGTGAAAAAAGATTACCTTTATTTATTTATATTTGTATATCTTTTAGTTAATAGGTGTGCGTTTTCACGGGGAATGGAGGGTATTTATTTCTTTTAAATTTACTGGTGGAGGGGGGACAATTACTTCTGCCTGGAGATGAGCGTGGAGAGCTTCAACTTTTATTTATTGCTCCATTGAGGGATTAAAGGAGGAGATGCGTGAGAGCATCATCCTTCTTATTGCTGCGTTGAGTGATTAATGGAGGAGATGCGTGAGAGCATCATCCTTTGCTGCGTTGAGGGATTAATGGAGGAGAGGCATGAGAGCTTCACCTTTTTTTATTGCTGCGTTGAAGGATTAATTGGGGGAGATGCGTTGAGAGTATCATCTCTTTTACTTGCTGCCCTAGGCAGGGGGAATGATCGTTGTATAAATTCCAGATTGTATATCGTTTATAGATATGTATTTACTTTTTTGATGAATGCCCTGAGGGCATCTTAGTTTTCCGTTGTACTGCGTTGAGGCACTATTTCCTTTGTGATGCGGATGCCTAGGGGATTGCATTTTATTAATTTATATGTTTTTATGGGAAGGTGAATGCCTGCGCATAGCCGGGGATTGCATGTTATTAATTTATATGTTTTTATGGAAAGCTGAATGCATGCGCATAGCTGGGGATTGCATGTTATTAATTTATATATTTTTATGGCAAGCTGAATGCCTGCACATAGTTGGGGATAGATCCCTTGCATTTTCCTAATTCATTTATTACTGTTTCTAGCTGAATGCGTGGGTAGAATTTTGGGGGATAGACCCCTTGCATTTTTCTTAATTCACATTTATTACATTGCTTCTAATGGATGCATGCTCAGGCTATGGACATATCCCTGCATAATTTCTGATTTTCTGATATTGTATATTGGATGCATGCCCAGGTAGTTGGGATCTTAATCCCTGAATACTTCCTTTGCGTATTATTTGCATGCTGGGTTATCTTTTGATTGATATTTTGTGTTATATACTTATGGGTGGAGGTTATTTATTTTCTTTTAAATTACTTCGGGGAAATGGCTGCGGGGAAGAGCATGCCTGGAGATGTGCATTAAGAGCATGCGTAGAGATTGCGCGGAGTAGGGAGGAAGATCCCTGTGCATTTGTTTTTTGCTTATTATACATGGTAATGATGAATGTTTTGATTATTGCGCAGATGGTGATGCATCTATCCCTATTTCATATGTGGTAATCAATATGTTGCTTATAGTTTGATGAATGCGCAGAGATGATGCATATATCCGTATTTTATATGTTATATAATCTATAGGCTGCTTATAGTTTGAAGAATGCGCAGAGGTGATTGATCACTGTGCACTTTTTGTTTCACATAATGTGCTTATAGCATTTTTTTTTTCCGTGAAAAAAACCATATTATTGATATTCAACCTTGAATCAAATAGTACATGATGAGCAGTTTATCAGAAACTAATATTCAACCTCCCTCAAAAGAGTGTTTTTCAGAAAATAAATTATACATCCCAAGCCAAAAACAGACCAAAGGTCCTTGGCACAGCTTATAGCTTTAAATAGATTTACACAATTAGGAATAACTTAAAACTTGAAATCAAAAAACACAGGTTCATTCCAAGTAGTAAAAGCTGCCAGCATCAACACACTAGTTCTCCAAGAATTCCTCCCACACTATGTAGTCCTCAGCAACATCCAGAGCCTTTTTAGAAAGAAGGTCCGTCTGTGCGTTATGTTCCCTATAAATATGCTTAATGTGCTTATAGCATTATTTGTATGAATGCGCAGACCTAGGAAAGGTCACATTATTTTATTACGGGTTAATATTCTAGATGCATGATTGAGTGTTATTTTACATATATTATATATGTTGCATGTTAAATGCTTATTAAGCGCAGAGCTTGGGGAGATTGATCCCATATATCTCATCTAATATATATATCTACATATATTGGGATGACTGTGTGGAGATTTGGGAGATTTACCCCTTATAGTATCATGCTTATGTTATATCCATATGTTGGTTTCTTCAAAATGTGTATATACTATATACTGACTGCGTAGGTCCCTGTATAATTTCGGGAAAAGATACATGTGTCTTTGTTTAATGTAATTATTGGGGTATGTCAATGTATGTTTGTCCAGGTAGGGAAACTTTATGCATATGCCCTGTTTATATTACATTACTGTCATGGAACTCTCGGGAATGAAGGGTATCTCAATGTATAAATTATAATGGTCGGGTTGTGATCAGCATGGGATAGAATCCCTGTAATACTTCTGAGATAGAGGGTAGAGTGTTTTGGAAAGTGCTCTCTGGGAGAGGCTTGAGAAAGTAGAAAATTTTGCACACATAGTGTCGCAAATTGTACTCTTCTATTTGAGATAAATAAAGATGCGTCATTTCCTTGGTGGACGTAGCCCAAAGAGTTGGGTGAACCACGTATACAGGTCCCATGCTTATGTGTACTTGATGTGTTTTAATCTACTTGAGAATTGTGATTTAAAATGGTAAGTGAGATTCAATGAAGAATGTTAAATATCTATTGGGTAAGTTTACATGTAAAATGATGGTTTACTTGTGGAGGTTTTGATGGTGTAATGATCATGAGGAATGTTTGGGGTATTCCCTTTTGTGTTGTTATGTACTAATTTGTTAAGACTGGATTATTAGTGATGATTATATGAATATGACTAATCATGCTTAATGTGTAAGTGTTATGGAATGAGGTAAAAGTAATGATTGGACAATCGTTCTTATGAAAAGTTAATTGCAACAGAAGTACATATGTGACCTTGTATATAATATGACTAATAACTTGATTGTTGATGTCGAGGAAAAAATTTACAACTCTATCCTTAACAATTTACAGAAGTGGAAGTCGGGTATGTTACACTTTTGCCTCATTGGTAGTCCTTGTGAAGAAGAAATATGGGACCATGAGGATGTGCATAGATTATAGAGCTATCAACAAGAAGACTATTAAGAATAGATATCCTATTCCAAGAGTTGATGAGATTATGGATGAGCTACATGGGGCCAAGTACTTTTCTAATATTGATCTTCAATCTGGTTACCATCAAATCAACATGAAAGAAGAAGACATATAGAAGACTGCTTTTCGGTGTCACTATGGGCACTTTGCGTTTTTGGTTATTCCTTTTGGCCTAACAAATGCACCTGCAACTTTTCAATCTTGCATGAACAAAGTGTTTAGCAAGCAGATCCATAAGTTTGTACTTGTTTTCTTTGATCATATTTTGATCTATAGTAGGACTCAGGAGGAGCATTTGCATCATTTGGATATTGTACTAACAATTTTGGCTGATCAATATTTTTATGCAAAGCTAACCAAGTGTGAGTTTGGAATGACTAAGAGTTTGTATCTTGGTCATGTGATTGGTCAAGATGGAGTTAAGATTGACATGGAAAAGATCCAAGCCATTCTAGATTAGCCTAGTCCTAAAAATCTCATTGAACTAAGAGGGTTCATTGAACTATGCACCTACTACCAAAAGTTTATCAAAGGTTTCTCCAAGCTGACATCTCCTTTGACAGATCTCACTAAGAAAGGAGACTTCCATTGGTTGGAAGAATTTGAACAAGTGTTCAACATGATGAAGGAGGTAATGAGCAGTTGTCCTATTCTTGCACTTCCATATTTTTCTCAACCTTTTGTTCTTGAGTGTGATGCTTAAGGGAATGGTATTGGAGTTGTCTTGATGAAAAATAAGCATCCTTTGGCATTTGAGAGCAGAAAATTGCAGCCGCATGAAAGGTTGTATTCATTTTATGACAAAGAGATGCTAGCCATCATACATGCGTTAGTCAAGTTCAGACAGTATTTGGTGGGAGGTACGTTTATCATCAAGACTGACCACAACAGTTTGAGGCACTTCTTAACCCAAAAGGATTTGAATGATAGACAAGAGAAGTGGGTAAGCAAGGTCCAAGCATTTTATTTTGAGAATGAGTATAAGAAGGGTAAGATGAACATTGTAGCTTATGCACTTTCTAGAAAACCCACACTTGCATTGCTGAAATTTCAAGATGATTGGAAAATGCAGCTTGGGGTAGAATACACCAAGAATTGGTTTGCTTGTGATTTATTTGATGGATTGATTCATGATGATGCTTATAATATTTTTAGTGATGTAATTTATTATAAGGATAGGATCTTTGTAGTTCCAGAAATCCATACTAAAGAAGAATATTCTTGAAGATGCCCATGATGTGCCTTTAGCAGGACATCTAGGGTTTGTGAAGACTTACAGGAAAGTTAGGGAAAGGTTCACATGGAAGGAAATGAAGAAAGAAGTGATGGAATATGTCAGATCATGTGTGGAATGTCAGCAAAATTTAGTAGAGCATACTCATCTTGTAGAACTCCTACAACCACTCCCCATTCCTGAGCGAAAATGGGAGAGTATATCAATGGATTTCATCACGGGGCTGCCCAAAATCCAAGGTAAAGACAATAATTTTGTTGTGGTTGATAGGTTGACTAAATATGCACATTTATTTGATGTCACAACTAATATTGCAACCATCCAAGTGGATGAAATTTTCATCAAAGAAGTATTCAAACTTCATGGCATACCCAATTCCATCATCAGTGATAGGGACAGTAAGTTTACTAGCAATTTTTGGCAAGAACTGTTCAAGCTAGTAGGGACAAGTTTGGACATGAGCACTAGCTACCATCCACAGACTAATGGCCAAACATAGAGAGTAAACCAATGGCTGGAAGGGTACTTAAGAAACTATGTCACTGGTCAACAAAAGTCATGGACCACTTGACTCCATTTGGGAGAGTTTTGTTACAACACTACTTTTCATCTCTTGATTGGTATGTCTCCCTTCAAAGCTCTTTATGGATATTATGCACTTAATTTTTATGATATGATATTTGGTGATTGTAAGACACATAAATAAAAATATTGGTTCCAATAGAGTCAAGACATACTCAGCACTCTCAAGGACAACTTGCAAGTAGCACAGAATCGACAGAAAGTACATGCAGACAAGCATAGAGTTGAGTGAGCTTTCCAAGTTGGAGATCTGGTATATTTGAGGTTGCATCCATATAGACAATAATAATTGAATTCTAAAGGGGTTGATAAGTTGCAGCCAAGGTTCTATGGCCCTTACCAAGTTTTGAGAAAGATCAGGGAAGTGGCTTATGAGCTAGATTTGCCTTCGGGAAGTCAGATTCACAATGTTTTCCATGGGTCCTGTTTGAAGAAAGCAGTAGGGAATCAATTCAAGGTTTCACAAGACTTTCCACCCCTTGATGATGAAGTGCATTTGGTGCTGATCCATGAGAGGATTATGGAAATCAGAGAAAAGAATCTAAGGAGCAAAATACTTAAGAAATTGTTGGTGCAGTGGAAAGGGCTACCTAGTGAAGATGCTACTTGGGAAGGTGAACATATCTTACAACATCCCAGTTTGAATTTTCTTGAGGACCAGCAATATTGGGATGGGAGGACTGTCATGTCCCCTCAATAGTGAACATTGGATCAAGATCCTAACCCAATCAATCCCTTAGGTTGAGGAGACAACTTCAGTATCATGGAGTTAAATTTTGTGTTCCAGACAATTAATTAATTAGGAGTGTGCATTTATTTTTATCCAAAGTTTGTTATCCACTTGGAATAATTAATTATGATGCATTTAATATTTTTCATGTTGAATAAATGGAAATAATACTCCACTAGGGCGCATTAGTGGATAAGGTTGGAGAAGAGAAGACTTGAGGAATAAGTCAAAGAGAAAGCACATGGATCTAGAAAATCAGGAAAAAGAAAGAAAAGAAGAATAAATTAGGAAAAGCAGCATAAATCAGGAAAGTTCAGAAAAAGAAGAAAAGCCAAAGCAAAGCAATTAGAAAAAGAAAAAGGAGGAAAGCAAAGCAAAAGGAAAGGAAGGAAAGAAATCTTTCCTTATCCACTCAAGGAGGGTGCATTAACCATGAATAATTTCTACAAAAGTCATCAAGAATCTATAAATAAACCAGTGTGCACCACATTCACATATTTTTTCAGTTTGAGAATTTGTATGAGTGCAATTTTGCCTCAAAGTCTTGGGAGATGTGCCCCTGGTCAAGTTTGGGAGATGTGCCCCAACTTTCTGTGAGAGGATGATGGAATTAATCCATTGTAATTGATTTTATTTGTAGGTACTGTAGCTGATCAAGTCGAATCTAAAGTTCAGTAGTAGCATCATCCAGTTCAGAGTTCGAATCTTCAATCTTTCTGTGAGTTTCTGGAGCTAGTTTCTTATGTAGAAGAAGAGAGATATTTCCATAATGTTCTGAGAGGAAAATTGACATATTTATGATGTAATGACAGTTTCTATAATATTCTGATATCATTTAGATCAATAAAAATTGTAGAACTCTGATTTATTCTCCTATTTCTCCACCCTTTCTAGATTTAGCTAGAATTTGACTAGTTTCCAGTGTGTATTTCATAAATGAATGAGTATGAATCCAAATGAATTAATTCTTGTTTCTGGATTTAATTAATATGTCACATGTCATGATACAAGTCTAATTTCAGAAATTCGTTGGCCTTTGAGGACTGTTTGGGAGTCCATAATTCGCACTAGTTGAGTCATCCTGAAAGGAAATTTTATTAATAATTTTGTGAGACTTGCTCAAATCTTTATGAAACTTTATGGAATGAAATTTTATTATGCCATGACTTTAATTGAATTATATTTATCCTCTCTGATGTCTGAAACACCCATCTCCATCATCCAGTCAAGTTTCCTCCCATACTAGTCTGCATATGCTGAGGAGCCCAAAAGCATTGGAGTAAATTGAAGTTGTGTTGATCTTGAAAAAGTAATGGTCTCATCACTTTGTGCAGTGGTATAAAAATATATCAGAGCCTCCCATCCATCCAATCCTTTGATCTAGTCCATCCTCAGTCCACCTAGCTTCCACAACCATTATTTCAATCAATTTTGAGAAGTTTAGAGTTTTTGTATCACAATACTGAGTTGGTACATTACAGGCCAAGGGAATAAAGTACAAATGGGAACAAGAGAAGCACCGAACCCTTGAGATTGGAAGACTTGGTAGTAAATTGCAGAGAAGATACTGAGAGAATCATTCATATGCAAGAACGGACCATGAATGATCTAAAGCAACTGCAAAGAACCACACCAAGAGATAAAGTACCAAGGAAAGATCGGGAGAGGTCTCGATCATCTTCAAGGATACCTCATCATATGACCTTTGCATTAAGGAGGGGAAGTTGCTCATCAAGCAGCTCAAAAAGTTGTCTTGAAAGATCCCCAATTACATACAAGAAGAGGAGGAAAGAACTGGTGGGTTAACTAAGAAGAATCAAGCCTCCAACCTTTGATGGAGAAGAAAAGCAAGGAGAGGAGGTGGAAGCTTGGTTGTTGGGATTGAGGAAGTTTTTCCAGATGCATGAGTACTCACCAAACATGAAAGCAAGGGTATCTATCTACCACTTGCAAAGTAAGGCCTCTATTTGGTGGGCTCAAATTGAAGGACATTGATGAAGAAGGAATATCTTGGAGGAAATTCAAAAAGTACTTCCAGAAGGAGTATCTCTCATAATTTTACTATGACAAGAATATGGAAGACTTCTTTGAACTCAAGCTATGTAGCATGACCATGGTAACTTATGAGAAGAGGTTCTTATAAATTTTGAAATATGCATATTTTGTGAATAAGGATGAAAAGGTGAATATTATGAGGTTTCTTAGTGGTCTACTATATTTCTATAGAGACAAGATTCAATATGATAGATTGAAGAGCCTTAAAGAAGTTGTTTGGAAGGACAAACATTTGTTTGATCAAAATAAGAACAAAACTCCACATCAGAAAGACTAGAAGGACAAGAAAGAAGACAAGCAGGAGAAGAAGAAGAAAAGATTGCATCTTCCAAACAGTAATCAGCAAGAACATCCAGAACAAAGTAGATCCAGAAGAGATGAAGGATCAAGACCTCCTATCGAATGTTGGAAATGTAAAGGGAACCACTACTACAGGAATTGTCCTCAGAGGCGAAGCAATGTAGAAAGGATCAACAACATTCAAGAAGCCCCAACTATTGGAAATCTTGTTTAGCTGCTAGTTGTTATGACCCTTTTTGGTTTCTTCGTTAGATTGAACTGATGTGTTTGAGTTTGCTTTGACTGTTTGCATTAAAGTGTTCATGTGATCCTTGTTGAAAAGTATCTTTGTGTTCTTTGTTAGGAAGTAACCTTGTGATCCTTGTTGGGAAGGTATTATTATGATCTGAGTATCCTTATGTTCTTTGTTATGAATATCTGTGTGATCTTTGTGATATGAATGTCCTTATGACCTTGTTGAAAGTACCTATGTTTAATATATATGTATATCTATCTTATGAAAGAGTAACTTGTGGTATTTTCTTGTATTAGAAGTATCTTAGTAATCTTGGTCCATACTTTCTAAGTAACTTAGAGTATGTACATAACCCATGATTCAAATTGAATATGAAGTGGATCAGAATACTTTTTTCAGGTAAATGCATTACAAGTGTTTTGATTCCATATACCTTTGATGTATTTCATGTTTCGAAGGTGAAGTAGAGTGAAATGGAATAAAAAGGAATTTATTTCATGTTGTGATGTACCCTTGAAATATTTCATGTGATAATTACATCTTATCTCATGTATCTTTTAATTTGGAGATGTATTTATGTATCTTGTTGAATAGTATGTATATATGTTGGTTCTAACTATGTGATGTTGGAATGTGAAGAAAGTATCCTTGTTGAAGAATAGCATGTGTCATATATTTTTATGCCTGGTGTTAATCATATGGGTGATTGAAATATGATTTTTAGGTGGATGTACCCTTGTTGAAGTTTGAATGCCTTGTAATGAGGTTTGAAGACATTGTGATGGGGATTGAAGTATGTAATAATTGTTATTATTGTGGCACAAGGTCCCGGAACAAGGGTCTTTAAGGACCAAAAGACATTATTATTTTGTAAATAATTAATTTATAAAAGCAATTGGCACACTGGAGACCACAAAATATTATGGGAGGCATGGATCCACAATGTGAGGGGGAATGGGGACATACCTATCACTTTAGAACTTGTTTGGTTGAGCTTGGTCTGTATTTATGCCTTGGTGGATTTATTAGTTCATGATCATCCAAACATTGTACAGTGGACCCAACTTTTGATTATTTTAGCCTATGTTGGTACTATTGAGCCTAATTGATGATTTAGTGGGCCTCCCTTGGTGAATGCACCCTCCTTGGTGCTTGGGTGGATTCCACTTGTTGATTGATCCCCTTTAGTGGTTTTGTTACTCCTTTTTGGAGGTTACTCTTGGTTTTGTAACCCCCACTAGCACAAGTGCACCCTCACTGGCTATTTTTAGCCGTGGTTTTTGTAACTCCTTGTGTAACCCCTCCTTTGCTACTTTGGGAAGATGTTTTGGCTTGTGTAACTCCTCACCTCACTATTTTGAATTCCTCTACATGGATGAAGTGTCCACACATGAATTTGAGTTGGGTGGAGTGACTTGGATCCACTGTCCTTGAAATTCGAATTGCTTTGGTTGGATTCATGTTAGCCTCTTGTGTTTGATTAACCCCCCTTGGGTTGACTCAAGTTGGCTTACCTTGGTTTGATTTAACCCCCTTGGGTTCGAATTTCCCTCTTTGGTCTATAAAAGCATGGTTGATATCCTTGGTTAAGGTTGTTGATTATTATTGGTTGTTCTTGGTTGTTCATTCCATTGACGTTGAGAGCTTGGTAAGCTTGTGAGCTTGGGAAGCCATGTATGCTTTTCTATGTGAATGAACCTTGTGCTTGAAGCACTGTGATCTTGTATGGTGTTTGTGGAAATCTTGGACAACTCTGTTATAGTTCCTTCATTTCCACTACTTGTCTATGCCTTGGACCTGCACATAAATTCTGATGGTGAATGGTGATGTCTTGAGGAACCTAGGGGGTGAAGGGATTACCATTGCACTTGGTAGTGGGGCGGAGGAGAAAGAAGGTGGTGAGGAATTGATTTCTGGATTCTTAAATTGATAATTGAGCTATCCTTAAGTGTACCTCTATTGTGGATATGTGGCCTTAGCTTGGGGGTGGCCTGTCAAAGTGAGATCTGGCTTGGTAGTGTCTTTGGTTGGGTGGTACGTGGTCCAGTTGATGCTAGTTACACATTAATAAAATAAGTGTTTTTTTATGTAAATTCATATGTTTATATGGTGTTTCCACTCTTTGCATAGCTCAACTATTTACTATTGAAAATCTTGGTAGAGATATCAATGGTTGGATGCAAATCTGATGGTTTAATTGCTTGGAGTTGGTCTATTCTCCTTGATTTTTAGATATGATCTTGATGGAAGCTTGAAATATGTTTATTAATGTGTCATTTTATGTCGATTACTCTGAAAATGTTCCCTCTATGGTTGATCAGATATGTTGATGAAATTACAAAATAAAACGTTTGGTTTTCATAACATTGATTGAGGAATCATGCTTGGAAATTGGTGTTTTCTCCTTGATTTTGAGGTCTGATCTTGATGGCAGCTTGAAATATGATTATACATATGTTATTTATTGTATATTACTATGCAAGTGCATCCTCCATGGATATTCATATTTATTATATGATTTTACCAATGAAAATACTGAGTTTTGATTCTGGGAAATGGTTTTTTCTACTTGAAAACTAGATTGAATGGATGGTTTTTTTGTAGAGTTGATTATCTAAAGTTGTATGGATGTGTATGAAATTGCTAGTGTACCCTTGGTGGCTATAGAGTGCCCCATATATCTCGTATGATTTCTATTTGGGACTCCCGGTTGGTTTTGCAGGGATTTGGATGCTTGTTGGATGATCCAGTAGTGATTTTGATAGCAACTAGTAGATATGATCTTTTGTGTGATCTTTAAGTGTTGAAATGGTTGATGTCCATTTCGACTGAACATAGATGGACTCTATATTGTAATTTCCTCTTGTAAAGAGATTGATTATTTAATTGAACGCAAAAATTCTTGGCATATTGTTATTGTGTTGATTGTGTGTGTGTGTGTTTTGTTTCCGTTGTGTACATTGGTCCGCAGTCGATCCAGGTCGTGTATGCATCAGTATATATGTAAATGATGTGGAAAAATATGTTATAATAGACGGGTACATGAAAAAATTGAAGGGGTTTGTTCAACAAAGGGAGAACTTGAGGGGTCTATGGTGGAGGGGTACATAGTACATATGAGTCATTATATTATGCTAGTGAGTACATAAAGCAAATTGACAACACATCAAGTGCAATGGTTTGGGATGACTAACAAGATGAGGACAAAAGGGAAGGGGAGAATTCCAAACAAATGGAAAAAAGGTGCATGATAAGAGTAATTCATGTATTATTTGATAAATTTATATGCAATACTTGTTTACACTAAATTTGATAATATATATTTGATCTCATACTATTTTTTTATTTCATGAATATATCAGCGAATTCAAAAATTGATGGCATCGATAAATTCATTCTTTACAATGCAGAGGAAACATAATTGAGGGCCACATTGTATGAAGAGAAGAGAAGGAAATGGGAGAGTGATGAGAAATAATTAAGGTAGTTGAATGATAGAAGCATGCCATATCCTGAACATTTAAAAGAAAATATGCCAATGATTTTTCCCAACAATTGGGTGGTTGACCAATAAGAGAGATATATGACACATCTGGTCATTTCCCACATGGTGAGGAAGATGCACTAAACATAGGGAATGGGTGCAACAACTTGATAATAATTTCTATTCTCACATTTTTAACTTTAATGCATGTTTGAATTATAACATCTATATGTTTTTTTTATTAATGCTCGGTTTGTTATAGATATGACATCTTCATTTGTCCATATTTTAAAGGTGCATTTATTCCCATCTATGTGGCCATATGGACATCATTTTCACAGTGAGGATGTCGATGATGGACGTGTCACACTAAACGGTCGAGTGGAAGTTGAGTTTGACCAATCTAGTCATTCTAGCCACTATGATTAGAACATAGTAGAGGGGAAGTTAGGTTACATTGGGAAGATACAAGAGATCATGCAAGTGGACTTCTCAGCTTTCCAATGTGTTATTTTTAAGTGCAATTGGTAGCATACCTTCGATTGGAGTAATGTAAAGGAAGATCGCGATAGTGGGCTAATATATATGAACTCTAGAAGGACGTCGGATGAAACTAAGAAGTCTTATGTTTTTCCAAAACATTGCAAACGAGTCTTTTTTTATACTCGAATGTGTTGTATAGGGATTGGTGGTTCATACTAAGACACAACCTTATATCAAAACATCTTTTTGAGAACAACCATGTTATAATGCCAAGCAAGGAAGATAACCGGGGAGATGACAATGAAGAGTGATGTGTACATGTTTTATTTCAACATTTATATTGTGGATGTGTCATTTTATTATTGTTATCTAATCAGGGTGATGGAAATGTGAGAGTGATGCATACATGTTTTATTTCAACATTTATATTGAATGTGTCATTTTATTATTGTTATCTACAATTGACCAATTAATTTTTCTATTCATTTTATGATGTTGAAAATGAAACATTAACAACCATTTTCAACCATTATGTTGAAAATAAATCAAATAATTTTGGAATATACTAATAAAAAATAATAATGATGAAGATCCTCCTTCCATTTTTGATAACTTAATGTTGATACAAATGTGTTACACCTAAATCTTACTACCATGAGACTCAGTGTAAACACCCCTGAAGTTTCCCATGACTGGGAGGCTTAACTGACCCATTTTTATAGGTCGTCACAGTTCACCCTTGTCCAACCTATGACGTCGCAGGTTGTCCTAATGCAGCCTGCGACGATGTCAGTTAATTGGATAAAAGAGCATCTCTGAGCCCATTCTCGAAGCTGACTGATGTGGATCCCTATCCATAGCCTATAGGGGAGTTGGCATTCAGTTCCCTAGCCCTTTGGAAGGATCCCCTAACTCTCTCCTACCATATCTCAACCTATCCTATCCTCTTAGTCCTATATAAGTGAAGCTCATTCCCATTCCAAAAGGAGGAACTCTATAGTACCTACATGCTGGTGAAATTAGCTTAGGAGATCTCTACTCATCTCTTGGGAGATCCATACTTCCTTTGGAGGCCTTGGCATTGGCTTGATTGGAGAAGGATTGCTATGTTCAGTCTTGGTTGTAATCACTTCCTTCTATGTACTTTCCCTTTTTATACAATAATATAAATGCTTTCCACCAAATGTTGTTGCATTGATAATGTTTGTGTAGTTTGCCTACTTAACTGCTTACTTATATCTATTATTGTTTGGATGCATTTTACTACTTGTGTTGTTCTGTATGTCTTGATAGGTTTTGCAGCTGAGATATGAAGACTATCAAGCTTGGAACAAAACATCAAGGAGAAAGGATCTGCGATCTGAAAGGTAAATCATCTAGCCACTCGATCTCTAATTAGATCTAGGCAAGTTATCTTATATTCTGTCTCATTTGTTCTAGTCTTGCGTTAAGCTAGAGAGATCACGCCTTGAGTCCACTCTTGGTAGATTGTCCGTCAAACAAATATGGTGACCATACTGGGGAAGAACATTGTTTTAGTTTTCAATTTGAATGACATTTTCAATTGATTTCTTTTACAAGCCATCTCATTTTTCCTCCTAAGCCTTTTTCACCATCAGATATTCACTTTGAAGAGTCTGTTGTCCTCCTATGAGTCTGTACTCACAATCTTTAGACCATTTCATTGCTCATTTCTTGGATATTTGTTGATCATTGAGTTTGGATCTCGCCCGTCGCACCTGGGCAATAGAACCAGAGCGCCGATCTATCATTTTTTCACTTTACTTCTCTTTGTCGTCATAGTTGTCCCACTAGTGTCCTGCGACATCATCGCCATCTCCGCACTGGTGACCTGCGACGGTCGCTCTGTGTCTGAACATAGACTACGCCGATCTGTTAAATTTGACATAAGGGAATCCCCCCTCCATTTTTTATTTGAGTTTTGATTTGGTGTGCAGACCCCTTTGTGCTGCAAGATATAGTTAGAGACCTCTTTTTCATTTGTGTTGAAAGTGATTGGATTTTGTGTGGATTTGTATTGGGCCCCATTTTTCTTACGAGCTTAAGTTCGGTAGTGGTGGACACTTTGGGTTCCCCCATCTTCATCCACTTAACCTTGTTTTCCCTCCTCTCCCCACCTGATCTAATCTTTGCATTGGATCTGAACCCAAACTTCTTTTTGCACTTGTCATTTTGCTTTGTTTGCATTTAGTTGTTTGTTGAGTGTCTTGAGTGTTTTCAGTTTACATGAGTGCTTGTTATTTTCTTGAGATTTTCTAAATGTTTAGAGTGCTACAAATAATCTTCCTTTTCAGTCATTCGTGCTTAAAAACATCATTGTTATCAATTTATTATCTTGGCATATGATTGAAAAATTGAAGGTGCATCATTTTTACCATTTTCACGTGCATTTGAAAATTGTTGTAGAAATTGCTTCATGCATTGGAATTTGTTATTCATTGGTCTTTTGGAAAAGTTTGAGAGAAAAAGTTAGTCATTTGTGCTTTTCAAGAATTGTGGATGATTCATTTTCTTGAAGAATTCAAATGAGATCAAGTTTTTTACAAAAGTGATTCCATGCTTGAAAGAATTGTATGCATTCTTGGTTTTTTATATCTTTAAGCCATCATAGTGAATTTTGAAAAGTTAGAGTGCTCTAGATAGGGAATTTCTCTCTTTTCATCTCTTAGATTTTGATTCGAAAAGACAAAATAAAATGCTTGGATTTGGTTGTGATGCTTGTTGATTTTTTGTGTTTTTCTTGGAAAAATGAAAAGCGAAAAGAGTATTTTTTATCAAATTTGATAGATTTGGGATTGTGTTGCATATTGTTGTCATGGTAAAATCACTTGGAAAGAAATTTCTCCCTCCCATATATAGAGTTCATCAAAAGAAAAGTATATTTTTGCATGTAGTTATGCCTTGCATTATGTTTACATTTATGTATCACCTCATGCATTCACCTAACCGTCCAGATAAAATTAACGGTAGAACTAGGGCAAATCTTTAGTAACTTGTGTGTTAAGTTAGAGACGTGTTTCGGCATCGTAAAACGTGGCAGCTTTCGTTACTTGCCAGCACTGTATTATGAGGGTGTTGTAGTCTTCCACGTACCAACCAGTATATCGAATCTCTTTCACGTACCAACCAGGTATATCGAAGTTCTTTCACGTACCCACTAAGTACTTCGCGTACTTGGCATATATCGAAAGGTGTTTCACGTACTTGGCGTATATAGAAAGGTGTTTCACGTACTCGGTAGTATATAGGAAGGTCTCGTGCCATACGGTGTGCATTAGACAACACCACTATGGATTTGAGCTCCCACGTACCTCGCGTATATCGGGAGACACCATTAGGATTCCTGAAACCAACTGAGTTAACCATTTGGCCGTCCTGGCAGAGCAATAAACCGAGAACAACACTCGGGGAGATTACTACGTACATACTATCGAGGTAGTCAGGTATTTAGGCAAGGGTATGGTCCCAATCCTCCTTGTCACGTTTTACTGTTGAACCCTGCGGTATATAGCGATTTGCAAAGCCTTGACAATCCTATGAGGTTCTAGACTTTTGAATCCACACCTATCACATAAGTTTGCTTGCAGCCTTAGTTTGTGTAGATTTTTTCTGGATTGCTTTTCTTTTGTTTAGATTACCCCAAGAGAAACGTTGTTTCAGTCATTCTGGATGACTTTCCTTGGAGAAGGTCCTGCAGAATTTTGAACTTACCACCCAAATATCCCCTTAACCAGGAGGTAATTTCGAGGGTAAGAATGGACCCACTTAACACAGTCATGTCACCTGAAGTGGAAAACCCTACATTGAATGTTGGAGCACGCTTGTTCCCTCCAACCCCTCCATACTCACGTACCTCCAATCCCCCACAGGGTGAAGAGGTGGGCACTTCCACTTTACAAAAATTACCTCTCGTTTTGACAGGAGAACCTGGGTCATTGGAATGGATAAATCCTCCCCAAGACGACTCTGTATCAGCTGCATTTGGTCTAGCTGCACCCTTTTGGGAAACCACTCTAGGTCAACAAGTGACCCATTTTACCATTTCACCCACACCCAGTTGGCCCACTCCCGTCGAGCTTTTCGGACCCCTTCGTGATCGCTTAGATCGATTACGTGCCATGGGTGATGAAGTTCAAAGACAAAGTCTCACACAAAGCGCCAACACCATGTATAGAGAAATCTCGATTCACACGGTATCTTTTGATTCACCGGAACCATCCGTCCACAACCTAACCATTCATGAATCTGGTCAATCTTCATTTCCTGCAAACTCACCACTTCGACAGGAGACCAGTTCAGTACCCCCAATGACCCAATCGGTTGAAGGACAACAGTCCAACATCCCTCCCACCACTACGGGGACTTTACCCACTCCTCCCCCACCCCAAAATTCACAGGGAGGATATTCTTTACCCCCTACGTTCCTTATGGGTAATGTTCCTACCGCGATAGGTTATCAACAACCTTCTTTGGGTCAACCATTGACTAATGGTCAGCACGTTGTTGCTGGGGGGAAACTCCCGTCTCCTAACCCGAACCCAGGAGGAGGAATCCCCGTCGGTCCTTCCATTGGAACTACCCTCCCTGTTGACCCATCCACCACGAGACTGTCCCATGTTTGGGGACCATCCAATGTAATTCAACCACCATGGAGTCAAGTGTATCCAGGTTATCATAACCCTATGTCGGGACAATCCAATCCCGGAAACGCACTCTACGGGATACCTTATCCCAGCAACCCATACACTCTGTGGGGGAACCAAAATGTTTTACAACATGGACCCCCACCAACCATCCCTCACATATGAGGCTATCCAGTCAACCCCGGAGGACCACTTAACTGTAGCCTCCACCTCCTATTCTCTATATCGGACATCGTCCCTACCCGGTCCTTTGCTCCGGACTTTTCATTCTGATGAGTCCATTATGGAAATCATGAGTACGGATGACCCTCCGTGGGAATACCTCCATCATCGGTCGTCTTTCCTTTCTTCATTGGACACTGTGGAGAATAGCATCACCACCATCTTTACAATGGATGTCTACCCTTGCTCTCAGTCCTCAATACTTACGTGTCAAACAGAATCTGAAGTCAACTTGGCCAACATTGAGCCTACCATTTCGGTTGACATATCGGTTACTCCTAGTGTAGTGGAACACATTCGTTTAGGCCAGAAGTGTTCCCCTGGAGAGATTACAATGTTCACGGCCTTGTTCAAGCAATTTCGAGACATGTTTGCTTGGACCTACAAGGAGATGCCCTGGATAGACCCCGCTATTGTTTCACACACGATTCAAACCTATCCTGATGCTAAACCAGTCCGGCAAAAACTGCGACCGGTGCACCCCCGAAAGACTACGGAAATCAAGGCAGAGATTGAAAATATCTTGAAAGCTGGTTTTATCTACCCTGTCTCGTTGACAGAATGGGTCTCAAACGTCGTCCCTGTAGCTAAAAAGCAGGGTACCATTCGTGTCTGTGTCGATTATCGGGATCTCAACAAGGCTTGTCCTAAGGACAATTACCCGACTCCCTTTATCGACCAGATCATTGACAATTGTGCTATAAGTGTCATTTTCTCTTTTATGGATGGCTTTTCCAGCTACAACCAGATTGAGATCCACCCGGCTGATCAACACAAGACAACTTTCATCTGTCCTTGTGGTACGTTTTCTTATCGCAAGCTCCCTTTTGGTCTTAAAAATGCTGGTTCCACATTCCAGCAGGCCATGTCGTACGCCTTTCATGACATGAAGGACTTTGTGGAATCCTACTTAGACGATCTACCTGCCATTCACGACAGCATCAATTCCACATCAATCATCTGATGGTTGTTTTCCTTAGATGCAGGTGGTATAATATCCCCCTGAACCCTCACAAGTTTATCTTCTGCGTCGAGTCTGGATGCGTCCTCGGTTTTATCGTCTCGAAGGATGGGATCTGCATTGATCCCTTAAAGGTGGAAGCCATCGTTGTTCTCCCACCTCCCACTGAAATTACGGAACTCCAAAGTTTGTAAGGGAAGGCAACTTACTTAAGGAATTTTGTCTGTAATTTCGCGCAAAAGACACAGGGTTACATGAGACTACTCAAGAAAAACGTCCCGTCCATTTGGGATGACCAAGCGCAACAATATTTTGATAGTCTCAAACATGCTATCACGCATGCCCCTGTGCTCCAACCACCCAATTACTACAAGGATTATATCCTGTATCTTGCCGCTTCTGCCACCACGATCGCCATGGTCTTGGTACAAGAAGACGCCAATGCCCAGGAACATGTGATATACTACCTAAGTAAGGGTCTCATTGACTCTAAAACTCGTTACTCACATGTTGACAAACTCGCTCTCGCGACAGTTATTGCCATCCAAAATTTTCGTCATTACATCTTGCTTCGCACCACCACCATCATTGTCGATTCGAACCCCATGTACCACGTTCTGACATGTCAAGTGCTTGGGGGCAAGTATTCACGCTGGATTGTGATACTGTAGGAATTTGATCCGATATTCGAAAAGGCTAAGTCTAAAAAGTCTTTGGTGTTTGCCGAGCTGATCTCTGATCTTCCCCGGGATGATGTCGATTTTGAGCCCAATGATTCTCTTCTTGACGAATCATTGTTCCTCATCAACACGTTTGATCCATGGTATGGAGATATCACTTTATATCTTCAGACCCAACGTTTTAGTCCCCAACTCTCACGAGACAACCGCCGATACGCCACCATGCAAAGTATTATCTAATCATTAGTGATACTTTGGACCGTGGTGGTATCAATTCTATTCTTTGACGTTGTCTCACTCATGAAGAGGCTGAACACGTCTTAAATGACTATCACGCTGGGGCATGTGGCGGTCATCTCTCTAGGATGGCTACAACCTAGAAAATACTGCGCGCAGGATATTATTGGCCATCTATCTTCAAAGATTGTATTTAGGCCGTCAAAAAATGTCCTCCATGCCAGCACTTTCAAACTAAAAAGCGCACCCACCCCGCCTCGTTACACCCGATTATTGCCGTCGGCCCCTTTGCTAAATGGGGCATTGAATTCTTGCACTGTAAGCCTACCTCGGTTGGGGGGCATGGTTACATCATACTCGCTGTGGATTACTTTACAAAGTGGGCCGAGGCTATGCCTACATACACGGACGATGGAAAGACCGCCGCACTCTTCATGTTCAATCATGTTATAGCGCGGTTCGAAGTTCCTCAAGCTATAGTCACCGACCATGGTTCTCACTTCATGAACCACATGGTTGACGAATTGAGCACTAGATTGGGTTTTCGCCATGAAAACTCAACACCGTACTACCTGCAGTCCAATGGACAAGTAGAGGCCATTAATAAGGCCTTGAAAACCATGATCCAACGCATGGTGCGTATGCACAAGTCGAACTGGCACAACGTGATCTTCTCTGCACTATGGGCTTATCGAACTTCCTTCAAGACCGCCACTGGATTTACCCCCTTCCAATTAGTTTATGGATTGGAGGCTGTCTTACCAATTGAGTGCGAGATTATGTCCCTCAAACTCGCAGTTGAAATTCTCCCTAACACTACTGCTGAGGAAGAATGCTTACTCTACATGGAAAAACTCGACAAGACTCGCCACGATGCCGCACTTGCCAACGAGGCACATAAGAAATGCATCAAAGCGCAGTATGACAAGTCGGTAGAACCTCACGTCTATAGCGAGGGTGATTTGGTCCTTACATACGACCAAATACATGACAAGCTGGGGCAGGAAAGTTTGATTCCATCTGGCATGGACCCTAGATAGTAAAACACGTACTGGAGAAGGGAGCCTACGAGCTAGAAGACTATGACGAGATATCTTTAGGTGAACCCTGTAATGGGATTTAACTGAAGAAGTACTATGCCTAATTTTTTCATGCATAAGTACTTTGTATATACTGTACATGGCATGTGTTTTGTGTGGTATGACGCTTCGATTTTTCCGTGCTTAGGTCTTGTTTCATTACTTCTACCTTGTTCTGTCTGCGTGTGCAGATGGAAACTTGCTACGGATTTGCGGACAGTGCTAGCGATATTTTCATCTCAGGAGGAATGTGTCTAGGTTTTGCAACCAACAATGCTGCAGAATATCAGGTAGTCATTGGAACCCTAACCGACTCTCTTTCCTTGGGTATCAACCACATTGTTATCTATTTGGATTCACAACTGGTGGTCTCTCATCTCAACTGGATCTATGCTATTCGTGACCCTATCCTACTCCGTCTCTATAGACGAGTCCGTCTTCTGGAAAGGTCCCTTGAATCTATTCAATACCTTCACATTCCACGAGACAAGAACGCAGTCGCCGACTCTATGGCCAACTTCATTCTAGATTTGGTACATTGCACACACATAGCATATTCATGAATTGTAAAAGCAGACATAACATTGTAAATAACTCATCGCATAAGCAAACATATAAACAAGATCTCATTTTGAACACAAATGTATAATTCCGCCAAAATGTTTGTATATATATAAATCGAGATAAAGTAGTGCTGATACAAAATCTGAAGCACGATGGCTTTCAGTTAGTATACAAAATCTGAAGCCTGATAGCTTTCAGTAGTACAAAATATGAGGCTGACAAGCTCTCAGTACATAGATAATATCATAAGGCCTAATGCCTGGCCCGTGCACCCATGGGTCTCGTATCCCTCGCCTGCTGGTTGTGGAAACAATCAACTGTCCTCGCTACCTTGCGGAGCAGTGCACTGAAACGCAAGGTCACACCAACTGTGTACCTTTGCATGGGCCATGGTAACTCATGCACTTCGGATCTGGAACGTCCAATTTCAACCTAGTGAGGTTCTCATAGACATCTTCCATCTCTATGATGGCATCATGCATGGCTGGGGCTACAACTGGTGCCTCTCCCCTCCTCCTGAGAAGTGAAACTCCGACGAGTTGTGAAGGATCCACATCTGCACACACATGTTATTAACTCATCAACACTACCCAATTTTTTTTTTATAAATACACAAAATGAAAAAGCACAATGGTCTTTGTTCTTACCGATATCTCCCCACTCTGCTCCCTCGGGAAACACCAGGTCTGGATCCTCCCTAAAGTCCGTACCATTGTATGGATAGTCCTCGATCATGAGCAGCTGGCCTTCCATCCAGGTGAAGAATCCAGAACCATACCCGATGATCGGACCCCGGCCACCATGGCGGGCCATCACCTCCGTCCATCGAGCCATATGTGGATCCTTGGCATCCCTATCATCCAAGGTCACCTGTGAGCGTAAGAGAGGTACCCGCTCCAGCAAGAAATAGATCACTACTAATCCATAACCGAACTGCTTGAGTTCACCACGCCGACACTTGGTCAGCTGAGCTCGAAGATTGGTGAGGAGTCCCTCACACCAGTTAAACACGTTGGGAGACATACACTCCTCTGCATATAACATTTGGGACTTGGTAGCCAGGTGATCCACTTGGCCCCCTGCTATCCTCACTATAGTGAAGAGTATGACGCGCAATGGACGTTCTCGAACCTCTTTAATGCGAATTTTCCCACTAGATGCACGGGTATGTGGAGTACAATGTTGAACGATCAAGTCATCCACCATCCGGTCACTCCCTCATGATCTGGATAGTCCTGTCAACAAATAGATATCATCAACATCTATATTTAGCACATGCTCCCGGATCATGAAATATTGTTGCGCTGCATCCCAACTCCGGAGCATGTGCTCCAGTAGTGGGACTTGGGCCCTCATGCCCTGAACCTGGAAGAACTTCAACAATCCACAGTTTCTCATTGCATCCACACACAATGGATCATTTTCCGCTTGTACATCTTCTAGTTCGTGTTCACGCTCACACCATTCAAGAACCATGGTGATGGCCGTAAACCTATCAAAGGAAACATTTAAACACTATTAGAACTGACCCAAACCATTGCAAGTTTTTCTTATGGTCTAGGTTTTGATTTGGAGATGGATGTTTCCGCCGTCGCACCTCATCATTGTTGATAGGGAGACGTCGTTGTAACACGTCCTTATAGGCTTTGTGACGACCTGGGTTTGTCGTAGTTCCCATAAGGGAGGCTTGCGACGACTCGAGGGTGCAAAATCCCCTCACAAATCGACCTAAAAACCTAAAAAATGGACAAAAAATGAAAATGTAAACCCCTAGAAAGATGCTGGCTGAGGTCTAGGTTTACCTGCTCCTGACGATTCGAGAAATGGTCACTCGTATCTCCGACAATTGACGAATGAAAATCAGCTCCAAATGGCACTTTCTTCTCCCCAAACTTGGCAAATGAAAATGGTAACTATTTTTGGTCTTTTTTCCTATTGTATAAACAAAAGGGAATATTTTTTTTTTCAAATTTAGATGCTTTATGGGTTATTTGCTATAGTTTGGATTATTTTACTGCATTTGAATGCCTGGTTGACTATTTGACCTAGTTTTCAAGCATGCAGGAGACGTTAAGTGTTTCATTTCCGCCATTCTTGCATCATAGCGATCATCTCATAAATGCTGTCAGGTATGAACAACCCGTTGAATATTTTTGTTGTTATTTTCATTAGAATTCATTTATTTAACGATGATGAGCGAAATCTTTGTTCTTTCTCATGCTCGTAAAACCACGAGAATAAGTCACCGAGTTATGATTTATCACTTTTTCGGGCTCGTTAAACTCCTACGAAAAAGGAACCCCCCGGAGTCTATCTTTAAGCTCTTTTCAGGCTCTAGAAATACGAAAAGATTTCCAAGCGAACTTGTCGCGTTCACGCTTGTTAAAGAATTTGAATGGTCGTCTTCCTAGTGATATTTTACCCTTTTTTCGGACCAGGGGGCACTATTTACGAAAAAGGAATACTCCGGCCAATCATGACTGGAAGAGTCCTCTCTCACGTTGTTTTACCCTTTTTCGGGCGAAGAGTCTAACCTTACAAAAAAGGACCATTGGAGTCTTCTTTAGTTCTTTTTAGACTCTCTAAACATGAAATGACGACAGAGTTTACCTTCTATGGACTCGTTAAACTTTAACATTGAAGGGCCCACTATGGGACGAACCCCTCCTCTCCCAAGTTCGGAAAATATTTGGGATTGGACTTATCTATGAGATGAGCTATACCAAGCATCTGGTTACCCTAATCAAGCTCATAAAAAACACATGAGGCACTCATCATTCATGGTGGGGGAAAAGGAAAGCTTTTATGTTACACTTTTTACCTGTGGCAGTACCTAGTCATTCTTGAACATGGCACTCATTTGCATTTGCATACCATACTTGGGCCATCCGTTTGTCCTCGAGTTTTTCCTACTTCCTGAGTCTTGTTACTCCTTTGGGTCATCCGAAGAATACTTCCATCATCAGTTGCATTAGAAGTTGGCGTCATTATCATCATGTCAATATTGCCAAGTCATGCCATGCCCATGCTGAAGAATACTTTCACCACTCATTATCTATAGTCAGTACACCTTCCATCATGTAAGTCTACTCTGAGTCAGTCCTACATGTTACTGTATCATCCGATCTACTCCAAACATCTGTTATCGAGTTTCGTGTCGATGATGGGGGATTCATCATGGCCCTCCTTCGACGGATTCATCCTTGTCGACTTCAACACATCATCCGAGGATTGATTCTAGAAACCAATCGAGTACCTTGGACCTGCATGCCTCAATGGAAGGTTACCTCACTTTCAACATGAGTTTACATTATTGACTCTTGATTGAAATATTTCATTAAGCGTTCGACTTCAACTCATTCATTCACGCTTGACGATATGTACTGTGATACCTTGGGGATCATTGACATTACTGGTGATTTCCCTCGCGCTTGTTAACGGTATACATCAATGACCTGTAATCAAGTGGTTTCTACCATGTTCGACATCAAGACATTTGTAATCACATGGATAGATTCGTATCATTGTGGGTTCAGCTTGAAGACCCTGGAGAGTCATGTTTTACGCAGGTTGCGATGGAGATTGTTTTGAGTCATGTTGCACAGATCCACTTTTGTATTGGTCGTGGCTGTGTTATCATCTCATCATGGATCTACGCTTGTGTCTAGTAGCCATGATTGTGTTTAGCCGGTCATTAATACCATGGATCTAAATTGTATTGGTCGGAAACCATGTTGTGTATCGTATGAGACTATGTACTCAAAGTTAGCTGTACTGCAGTAGCATCCTTCGTCCGACAAGTACATTTCCAATCCTTCTATCAAAGCATTTCACCTGTCCAATTTCAACAACTTCATGCTTTGGGGGGCATTCTGTTACACCTAAATCTTACCACCATGAGACTTAGTGTAAACATCCCTGAAGTTTCCCATGACTAGGAGGCTTAAATGACAAATTTTTATAGGTCGTCGCAGTTCACCCTTGTGCAACCTGCGACGTCGTAGGTTGTCCTAATGCAGCCTGCGATGATGTCAGTTAATTGGATAAAAGAGCATCTTCGAGCCCATTCTAGAAGCTGAGTGATGTGGATCCCTATCCCTATCATATAGGGGAGCTGGCATTCAGTTCCCTAGCCCTTTGGAAGGATCCCCTAACTCTCTCCTACCATATCTCAACCTATCCCATCCTCCTAGTCCTATATAAGTGAAGCTCATTCCCATTCCAAAAGAAGGAACTCTATAGTACCTACATGCTGGTGAAATTAGCTTAGGAGCTCTCTACTCATCTCTTGGGAGATCCATACTTCCTTTAGAGGCTTTGGCATTGGCTTGATTGGAGAAGGATTGCTACGTTAAGTCTTGGTTGTAATCACTTCCTTCTATGTACTTTCCCTTTTTATACAATAATATAAATGATTTCCACCAAATGTTGTTGCATTGATAATGTTTGTGTAGTTTTCCTACTTAACTACTTACTTAGATCTATTATTGTTTGGATGCATTTTACTACTTGTGTTGTTCTGTATGTCTTGACAGGTTTTGCAGCTGAGATCTGAAGACTATCAAGCTTGGAACAAAACATCAAGGAGAAAGGATACGCGATTTGAAAGGTAAATCATCTAGCCACTCGATCTCTAATTAGATCTAGGCAAGTTATCTTATATTCTGTCTCATTTGTTCTAGTCTTGCGTTAAGCTAGGGAGATCACGCCTTGAGTCCGCTCTTGGTAGATTGTCCGTCAAACAAAATGTAATGTCAGGGGTTAAGAAAAATAAAAATTAAGTACTTAAGCAGGTTTAGTTATGAACGTATTTTTATCTCATTGCATATTTAATGTAAACTTTAGAATTATTTTCGTGATTTAATAGAATATTAATTTAATCAAACAAATTGATGTAAAAATTTATTCAAATATATTACATAATTGTTTTCATGATTATTTAATATGCATGATATTATCACCATATAAAAAAGTTGGAGGAATATTATTTTTGTTAGATTCATTTATGCAAGTTTGTAAACATGTTTGATCTATATGTAATTGTGTATTCTTACTGTACAAAAAAGAATTCACATGGGTGGTCGGTTAAAAATTATATGATGACATTAAATGATTAAACCATAAAAATGACATCGTAGTAAAATCAAAATAGTATGTTAACTTTAATGTTGAGGATCCTTGAAACCCCAGTGGCGGTGTTTTAGCAGCGTAGAAGGCAGGCGGCTCGAAAGGAGCAAATCGAAGAGCGAGGGGAGGAATATTGGGGGAGGCGACAAGGGGCTGTCAGGAATGGCTCCATTTGGAGGGGGTGGATCCCCCTCCCAATCCCAACTTTGGCAGGAAGGGACATGAGATTCATCAAAGAACCAACCAGATCTTGAGACATCAGGAGAGAGGAAGAAGGATCTTGAATGAAAAAATACCCAAGGAGGTTGTTTACCTAGATCCGCAGAAAACCCATATTTGCATATCTCATTGGGAAGATACAAGAGATCATGCAAGTGGACTTCTCATCTTTCCAATGTGTTATTTTTAAGTGCAATTGGTGGCATACCTTCGATTGGAGTAATGTAAAGGAAGATTGCGATAGTGGGATAATATATATTAACTCTAGAAGGACGTCAGATGAAACTAAGAAGCCTTATGTTTTTCCAAAACATTGCAAACAAGTGTTTTTTATACTCAAATGTGTTGTATAGTGATTGGTGGTTCATACTAAGACACAACCTTATATAAAACATCTTTTTGAGAACAACCATGTTATAATGCCAGACAAGGAAGATAAACGGGGAGATGGCAATGAAGAGTGATGTGTACATGTTTTATTTCAACATTTATATTGTGGATGTGTCATTTTATTATTGTTATCTAATCAGGGTGATGGAAATGTGAGAGTGATGTATACATGTTTTATTTCAACATTTATATTGAATGTTTCATTTTATTATTGTTATCTACAATTGACCAATTAAGTTTTCTATTCATTTTATGATGTTGAAAATGAAAAGTTAACAACCATTTTCAACCATTATGTTGAAAATAAATCAAATAATTTTGGAATATCCTAATAAAAAATAATAATGATGAAGATCCTCCTTCCATTTTTGATAACTTAATGTTGATACAAATGTAATGTCAGGGGTTAAGAAAAATAAAAATTAAGTACTTACGCAGGTTTAGTTATGAACGTATTTTTATCTCATTCCATATTTAATGTAAACTTTAGAATTATTTTCGTGATTTAATAGAATATTAATTTAAGCAAACAAATTGATGTAAAAAATTATTCAAATATGATTTAATCATAATTGTTTTCATGATCATTTAATATGCATGATATTATCACCATATAAAAAAGTTGGAGGAATATTATTTGTTCGATTCATTTATTCAAGTTTGTAAACATGTTTGATCTATATGTAATTGTGTATTTTTACTGTATAACAAATAATTCACATGGGTGGTCGGTTAAACATTATATTATGACATAAATTATTACACCATAAAAATTGCCATCGTAGTAAAATAAAAATAGTATGTTAACTTTAATGTTGAGGATCCTTGAAATCCTAGAGGCGATGTTTTAGCAGCGTAGGAGGTAGGCGGCTCGAAAGGAGCAAATCTAAGAGCGAGGGGAGGAATATTGGGGGAGGCGGCAAGGGGCTGTCAGGAATGGCTCCATTTGGAGGGGGTGGATACCCCTACCACTCCCATTCCTGGAGGGAAGGGACATAGGATTCATCAAAGAACCAACCAAATCTTGAAACAGCAGGAGAGAGGAAGAAGGATTTTGAATGAAAAAATACCCAAGGAAGTTGTTGACCTATATCTGCAGAAAACCCATCTTTGTAGATCATGTCCAAGAAGCTGCGAGAACGAGTGGAACAATGGAAGGACAAATCCCTCATTGGTAAACTCATCGGTATATGGCCAAAGGAGAAGGATTTTCTCAGATGGATCAAGGTAACATGGAACCTTAAAGGATACTACGATCTTCATATGGGGGCAAAAGTGTTCTTCACCATCATTTTTTTCAAACAGGATGGTAGAGATCGGGTTCTGCTGGGGGGACCATACGTTTTCTATTCTACAGGGTTATTCCTTCGTCTGTGGATGGAGAGGTTCAACCCTGATACAGAGGATATGAGTATTGCTCCTTTCTGGATCAAGATTTACGCTCTTCCTTGTGAATATTGGGAACCATAAATTCTATAGGCCATTGGGAATACCCTAGGGAGGTTTGTGAAAGTCTCATATCAAACAAAAAATCAAAGGTACACAACCTATTCCAGTATCTGTGTTTATATGAACTTATCGCAAGAACTTTTGAAACCAATCAATTTAACCTGGGAAGATGAAGATTGGGTTCAACCCCTCGATTATGAACAGTTACCCTTTCGATGCATACAATACCATGAGTATGGGCACCTGGGCAGGGATTTCCCAACTCTTAAGCCTAAAACAAGCCCAAACCAGGAGAAAAAAAGAAAAAGAAAAGGATAATGAAGGGTTCACACAAGTTCAGAATCAGAAGAAATAGGGAAAAATAAGTAAGAATCAATCCCAGCCAAGGCAGAATATAGAGAAGAAAAAGCAGTCGGGGAACAGGTTTGAAACCCTGGGTAGGATGGAGAACGAAAAGGAGGAACATAACAAGGATAAAAATTGCTCTCATGTCGTGGAAGGGCGAAAATCTCCAATCAATCCAGAGAAAATGCGGATAGAAGGGCAGCCATAAGTTATGGAAGAATATATACTGGAGGAAGTGAAGGACATGGACATAGGGGAGTTAGATCTGGACGAAATAGAGAAGGAATGAAGCAAGAAAGGTCAAGGGTACATTTCCAGAAGGCAGTTAGAACTTATGCAACAAAAAATCCTTAAAACAAAGGCTTCACCTCACCTTGGCAATGATAGAGATCCAATGAAGGGGAGAAACGGGTGTTATAGCTTGAAATGACACCTCTCTGTCCGTGACGACACTTGCTTCCCTTGGTTGCATGACGACACTTCTTGAGATCAAGTTCAGTCACACAACAGGACATTTGTGGATGGAGGAGTCATTTGGGACATTAAAAATGGTTGAAATTACCTCATTCTTGACCCATTTGATGTATATGACCCTTAGGAACATTTTTCCAGACCAAACCATCTCCTCAAAATGAGCAGAAAAGCCTGTTTTTGTCCATTTTTCAACATGAGCGCGACTCCACTGTTATAATAGTAGCGTGTGTACGCGACTTTATCTCATTCAAAGTAGCGCCCATTGCCATGTGTACGTGACTTTGTCTACTATAGAGTAGAGTACACACCTGTTTTGGTCAAAATATCGAAATTTGAGTAAGTTAAGTTGGTTGGGAAACCTCTTGAGTGGTTGTAACTTCTTTTCCTCTTCCTCACTGACTATATAAGGAGGGTAGAAGGGTCATGTGAGGGGACCAAGCCCAATTACAAAGTTATGCTGGAGGAATGGAGACCCTCATCCCCCTCTCTTGTGCTTCAGTTTTGGTAAACCCTAGTACAATTGCTTAGAGGCTGGGATCCTTGGAGAACAGAAGCAGGAGACCTTGAATCTAGGTTTCGTGAAGTGCCAAGCTTGAAGGAAGGTATAAATGTATGTACTTGCTTTCATTCATTAATAAAGATTAGACGTTCTTCTCTTTCCAAATATGACCTATTAATGTGTCTTAGATTTGATTACTGTTTAGTTATAGTTTGATGTCTTGTTATGTCATGGATATCAGTATTATATATGTAGTCAAATGTATTTGAGAAAGGTATCAAGTTGTTTTGCAGGTCTGGGCATTGCGACACTGGATAAGCATTGAAGAGCGAGGGAGGCAAAGCTAGGATCAACCTTCTGAATGAGGTGCCTACATATCTAAACCCTAATCTCTTCATTTATTTGTTGTACTTGTAGAATGCTTGTAAGTCTATCTTTATCACCATAAGTTGGTAGTTTCTCCCCTGAACTATAGGTGCATTTTCCCCACAACAGAATGGCGACTCCGCTGGGGAAAGCCTAACTACTTAGGGGTATCCAAGGTCATTTCTTCAGTATTGTTTGATGGTCTTTGTTCATTTTCTTGATTAGGATTAGTTAGTAGGCTCTGTTTGACCCTCCTGGGCTTTTTACAGACCCTTCCTAGCCCTTGCAAACCTTTGTGGACCCAGTTTGGGGGTTCTAACCCCATTTTTTAAACTTTTTTTCTTGTACGCTACTGTTTGTACCACACAGTAGCACCCATACTGCTATGAGCGCTAGTTTCCTTCATACACAGTAGCGCCCATACTGCTATGAGCGCTAGTTTCCTTCATACACAGTAGCGCCCATACTGCTATGAGCGCTAGTTTCCTTCATACACAGTAGCGCTCAAAATCTGGGTTTGAAATTTTTGAGTTTTTGGTTTGTGGACCCAAATCTGGGGGCTGTGGCTGCATTTTTTGGGGTCCTTGATGACCTTAGGTCTGTGTTAAACCCCTGTAAGTGGTCTCCCATCCTTGTACTGATCCTACATTCATGATTTGAACCTCTTTTGATCATTTTGGGCTTGTTTGGAAAGTTTTGGGGCTTGTTGACCCAAGTTGGGGGGTTGTGGACCCGTTTGGTGTTTTGTACCCTAATTTGAGTCTGATTGAACTTGCTTGCCCCATTTCCACTGGATTTGAAACCTCTTGAGTCTTCTTGACCCTGTTTGTATCTATTTGAGTGAAATTTCTCTTTTAGGTTGGTTTCTTATCCTCCCTTATGCTTTTAGTTTTTCTTTTGTAGTGAAAGCTCAAGTGTTTTGGCTGTTGTTCAAGACCTTGTTCGCATTGTTATGTGCAGACCTGAATTTACCAAACCATACTTCTTTGTAGGTTATTTGCTTCGTTTGGGTCTAAAAGTAGTTTTTGTACTCTTTTCCCAATGTTTAGCATGCTTACATCAATAAGAATTTGAAAGTCATATTTGGTAGTTTTTACTGTTTCATAAAGAGAACCTGAAAGTTTCTTTCCTTTGCTTTGATAGTAGGTTAGTTTCAGTTTTGTTTCTTACCTTTGAAAAGCATAAAGAATTTTGATTTATCTTCTGAATAGAGTACCTTGCAAGTGGCTTAAAAGATTTTAGAGTGCTTTGCATCAAAAAGAACAAGTTTTCTTTTGCATACCTAGTTGCTTGAGTAGCTGCATTCTTAGGTTTTGAGTTTATTTTTCTTTATTTTTACCTTTTTTGCATTCGAAATATTAAAAACTGCATTTGCACATGCATTCTAGATCATAATTTTAAGACTTGCATTGAAAAGAAAAAGATTTGTTTGGTGGTAAATATTTCATTTTCAGTACTCTATTTCTATTATAACCACTCTCACACACCCACTACCTTTTTGAGTAATCAAGTAACCTTTAAAATGAACCATAATAAAATGAACTAGCAACATTTTCTTTTCTAGGTTACACTACACCAACTAGTTTTGGTTAGGATCTTGGGTTTAAAACACCTTAAACCACCCAAGATCACACATTGCACAAAAATCGTAGTGAGACTATCATCAGGTAAACCCACCTCACTCAAAACTTGCCTGGGATATATGCAGTAGGTCATTGTGAGTTCAGTTTGTGGGAATACCCCTCCTTCTTTCTATTCGAGCATACGCCAGGATCGAATTGCGTATTGGGGACTCTTTCGAGTTTCGGGCTTAGCTACCCTGCCCACGCTTTCTGATTCGACCGGTGACTGTTCCTCCAGGAGTTTTCGGTGTTGTGGTATCCTTAGTATCAGACTCTAGGTTCATACACAGGTGACAGCAGAGGGTATATCTGCTGTACCTAGGACAGACGTGGGAGGAAATCCCTTGCAGGTCTTTGGGAGGGCGGTTGGGTGATTCCAGCGCTTGCACCCTTTGTCATTGTATTGTGGACCCCGGGTAACTGTCTTTCTTCCTTCGTTGATCTGTTCTGGGCCCTCATTATCCCAGACTCTTCTCCGAAAGGCATCTGTTTGCCTGGTTTGATTTACCTAGGACCTTTTTTAGTGGTGTGCTCTTTGTGCTACTTTTTCTTAGTTTGCCTTAGAAAAATTCTTGTTCATTTGAGCGAGAAACTATGTCTAGCATTCCGGCGACTGCCAATCAAGGTACCCCTATTCGGGGGGATCCTTATGCTGTTCCATTCATTGGAAACATTGGTGCTCCCTTAATGGCTACTCTGAATCTTCCTGGATTCACTATTGGGCTGCCGGTTTGGTTGTTTTCCACTCTGAATGCCTTGCATGCTCCTGACGCTTCTTTTGTGAGCACCTCAAATCAAGAGCATCAGAACCCTAGGCCTTCTTTTCCAGTAACATCTTCTCCTCCTCCTTCTACCTCATGTGGCGAAAGTAGCAATACTAGTAGCCAGCAGTCTAAAAGGAATAGACGGAGGAAGAATGGGAAGAAGATGCCAAAACTAGGGGGCAGCAACCCAGCCTCTGCAATTCATGCTGGGGGCAAGCACCCTGCCTCTGTAAGTCATGCAGGGGGCACCTACCCAGCCTCTGGAGGTCATGCTGGGAGAAAAATTTTAGTCACTGAAAATCACACTAAAAGTTTGTCTTCAACTACTGTCAGTCATGTTGGGGACACGCCATTGATCACTGCTAGTCATATTAATGACAAGTCACCAGTTCCTGTGAGTCATACTGGAGACACCAGATCAGCCACTGCAAGTCATGCTGAGGGAGTTGACATTGTCGACAAACCCAACAAACAGAAGCTTAAGTTCCCTTGTAAGTTTTGCGAGGGAGATCACCTTACTTACTTGTGCCCTGTACTTCCAGAAGTGCAAAAAGTGTGGTCCTTAGTTCAAAAGTCTTCTGCTTCTGAGCAACCAGCCTCTGTGAATCATGCTGGGCGCAAGCTGTCAGCCAATGCTAGTCATGCTGAGAGTACTGATGTTGTAAAGGAGTCTAAACCGATAGGACGGAAACCAAAGTTCCCTTGTAAACTTTGTAAGGGAGATCACCTTACTCACCGATGCCCTGCCATTCCAGAGGCATGAAGAGTGTGGTCCATGTCTGAACGAACCTCTGTTCCTAAGTTGTCCATAGATTCCCTACAGTCAGATCAACCTTTGGTTGATAAAGTAGTTGAACCAATGCAATCTTTGGTTGACCCCACTCTTCCTTTGGAGAGTGAAGTGATCGAATCGATGCAATCTTCGACCGATCCCATCAGTCCTTTGGAGATTGATGCACCTACTACTGAAGTCTTCTGAATTACCAGTTTGGATATTCCTGAAAAAGGGGGCACTACATCTGTGCCATGTGAACCCCTACCAAGCCCTAGGATTGTTTCCTTTGATTGGAATAGTCTAGCCGAGCCTCATCTTCCTTCTTCGACACCTTTCCAGATAAAGGTTGATATCGGGAACCATACGGTTAATCGATGCATTGTTGATGAAGGTGCTTCTGTTAGTATCTTATCCGCTTATGCTTGGAGAGATTTGGGTTTCCCTAATGTTATTCCAGCTGTTAATTGGCCGTTGACCTTCAATAGAAGACCTAGTGAACCGATCGGATTCCTCCGTCAGGCACCTGTTACCTTGGGTGGAAAAACAGTCTTAGTTGATTTTATGGTTCTGAAGGACCCTCTGGACTTTGATATGATCCTTGGGCGTGATTACATTTATGCTATGCATACTGTGGTGTCTACGCTTTTTCGTGTGATGCATTTCCCTCATAACGAAAACATTGTCACCATCGACCAGCTTGCATTCGTTGATCCTCCTTATTACCCAACTGAAGACCAGTCTGATCCCTCGTCATTAGGCACTACTATGTCACATGAGCCTCATGTGGCATATTGTTCCTTGAGTTCAACTGCTATTGAGAAGAAGTCTCTGAGTTCATGCTTACCTTCTCGGGACTTGGTCCTAGCTTTTGACCAAGTGACACCTCCATCTGAATGTTTAGATATGTGTTCTATCTGGGATGATATACTTCCTTCCAATGAAGTTTTCCTAGAGTCTATAGTACAGTCTGCCATTCATTTGGATGTTGATCTAGTCACAGTTATGTCCAGCCCCGGTTTGACCTTAAAGTCTGAACTTCCTACTGTTGAGTCTTTGGACTCTCCTATAGATCCGCAAATCGGTGTTCCTGCTGAGTTTGATTCTGCTTCTAGAATTTTCAACTCCCGTGATGATGAATTTGTTTCTGTAGATTCCATCATGTCCTTCAACTTTGATCTTCATCCTGAATCTGATCTTGTTGATTGTAAGTCCTCGGGCTTGGGTACCATAGAGTCTTCATTTGAACACTCTGCCTTGTTTATGCCTGTTGTTGATGATAGTGAAGTTGAAAGTATTTCTACCACAGTGACTTGTATTGAGTCTTTCCTTACATATGTTTTAGATATGATCCTGGTACTAATGTTTCTTGGATATAGGATTCTTAGCTGGATGTATACTTGCTTACTGGTCCTTTTCGACAACTTATGCGACCATGTCAGGTATATTCGGAACCTTGCATATAGGTTTAGGCTTCCTTGCTGTTATGTTGCATTTGAACCTTTTGCCATCCGAATTCGCAATAGGGTCGAACCTGTTGGATATTGGTGTGTTAAACATCTCTTTATGCATTGTGCACCAGTCCGACAGCAGAGCCTACCTAACATGGGTCACCCTAGTCAGCACCCTTATGCCATTCTGGTGCCCATGCTGAGTTTTTCTCATAGGTTCGGGAGCCTTTTTAGATTTACCATGACTTTGAGAAGAAGCCTCATATCTTTCTTCCTCATATATTTCTGGCCATCCCTGATAAGGCTCCCATCTTTGTGTTCAAATTGCATATGCATCTATTATGATCCCGCTTGCACTAATGAGCCTGAAGCTGGCTTCCATGCTTTTAGCCCGTTGTATAAGCCTCCATATCTGATCTCATTTCCGCTAAGCCCTGTATCATTTTGCCCTCAAAATTTGACACCTTTTACCTGGAGGAGACACACCCTGAGTGTACTTATCTTGCTCATGTTCCTTGCATTAGGCATAGCTTTGTTCCATGCGCTTGGAGCTAGTTTTGCATGTCCCTGACACTCGTCTCCTCCCATTGCGAGCATTCTTCTGCCTTCACTTCGAGCTCGTTAAAAACAGTAAGTAGGTTTCGAGCATTCTTCTTTTACTTCGAGCTCGTTAAAAACAGTAAGTAGGTTTCGAGCATTCTTCTACCTTTACTTCGAGCTCGTTAAAAACAGTAAGTAGGTTCCGAGCATTTTTCTTTTACTTCGAGCTCGTTAAAAACAGTAAGTAGGTTACGAGCATTTCTTCCACCTTTCCTTCGAGCTCGTTAAAAACAGTAAGGAGGCTATGAGCATTTATTTCATCTTCACTTCGAGCTCGTTAAAAACAGTAAGGAAGTTATGAGCATTTTCCTATCTCCTTTGAGCTCGTTAAAAACAGTAAGGAGGTCATGAGTTTACTTTTCCGGACTCGTTAAACCTTTACGGAAAAGATCCCTATGGAGTTCTTTTAAGCCCTTTTCAGACTCCTTAAATAGGAAAAGTTTGCCGAGCATAGTTGTCTTTTCGGGCTCGTTAAAATAACTGAACCGACATCCACTTAGGTATAGAGTTACCCATTTTCCGGGCTTTGGTGGATAATTTACGGAAAAGGTATACTCTAGGTATACTCTTGTATGCGCTAGAAGAGTTCTTCTTCCATCATTTTACACTTTTTCGGGGAAGGAGACTAACTTTACGAAAAAGGACCTTTGGAGTCGTCTTTAGGGTTTTCAGACTCTCGAAATGTGAAAACACCAAGCGAGCATTCACCTACTCGGGCTTGATGTGAAATCCACGAGAAGGTGTATAGAGGACTGTTTAAGTTTTTCAACTCTATAAGCAAGAAAACACCGCCGAGCACAGACCAATCCGGGCTCGATATAAAATCCACGGATAGGTGTATGGAGTTTTCTTCTAGGTTTTTCAGACTCCTTAAATATGAAAATACCGTCGAGCATGCTTTAGTTCTTTGTCAAGCTCGTTAAAAAATGAAAAAGAAAAGGGAAAGGAAGAATGTTAAAATATCTTTCAGTATGATGGCAGCAAGTCAACTATATCCTTGAACAAAGCACCTGTTTTGAGTCTATCAAACAAGTTGGGTTCTAGCGTTGGCCTTAGAATAAACCTGATCTCAGAGTTCCTACTCCTCCGTTTGGTTAGTCTTCCAATCATTTGGGGAATCTGTTAATGTCTCCTACATTGCATATTTGTATCGTGGTCCCTTTGTGTTTAAAGCTGCCTAAGTCACTCTTGTGTCGTGCTCACTGTTCAAGTATATAACCTGTGTCAGCCATTCTGCAGTTGCCTTGACCTCGTGTGTCGGCCGTTCCTTGGTGTCAGTATGTTTCATCATGTGTTTAGTCCTACTCCAAATCAGCTCATACCTTTTGAGTGTCCCTCGTGTTGGATGATGGAGGATGCATTAAGGCCTCCCTTCCAATGGACTTCTTCCCATCGACTTCAGCTCATTGTGCTCTGGGAATGAAGTTTAGAGTTTCAGTTAGTACCTTGGGGATTGCAGTCATTAGTGGCAGTTTCCCTCGCTATTGGATGGATGGGAATACATCAATGTATCCTATCCGATGGATTCTTCAAGTGTTCGACGGCAAGACCACTTATTCGCACTTGTTTGAATGTACTAGGTACCTTGGGTTCCATTTTCATTATTGGTGGACACCCTAGCGTTTGTTAACGGTATACATCAATGACCGGTAATCAAACGACACCTCCCATGTTCGACATCAACTCATTTATACGCATGGATAGGTTTGTACCTTGGGTTGTTTTTGGATGAAGACCTTGGGATCCTCGATAGCATCACCTCATTTATGTTATCGCCCAAGTTGCGCAAGACTGAGCCACACTCTGTTTAGGCTCTTGATGAGACATAGATCCAGCTTGTTCTATATGGCTATGTTCTCCAGTTTTGACATAGATCCACCTTGTATTTATGTGGCTATGTTTACACTTATGTTCCTCATGGATCCACGCTTGTATTTTAGTGGCCATGATAGATGCATCAGTATTTGGATCATTATTGTATCCTCTTGGAGATCATGTTCCACCATTTGAACATGGACAGTTACCCCATGGATAAGTTTGTCTGACATTGCCTTTGCTTTCAGGTACTTCATTTGAGCCTATGATTCTTGGTTTCTCCAGTTCCTCCATGATTCAACTCTTTATTATTTATAATGTATTTCGGCCATCGTTTCCCACACTCCCTCTAACCTCATACATTAGGGGGCATCTGTTATAGCTTGAAATGACACCTCTCTGTCCGTGACGACACTTGCTTCCCTTGGTTGCATGACGACACTTCTTGAGATCAAGTTCAGTCACACAACAGGACATTTGTGGATGGAGGAGTCATTTGGGACATTAAAAATGGTTGAAATTACCTCATTCTTGACCCATTTGATGTATATGACCCTTAGGAACATTTTTCCAGACCAAACCATCTCCTGAAAATGAGCAGAAAAGCCTGTTTTTGTCCATTTTTCAACATGAGCGCGACTCCACTGTTATAATAGTAGCGTGTGTACGCGACTTTATCTCATTCAAAGTAGCGCCCATTGCCATCTGTACGCGACTTTGTCTACTATAGAGTAGAGTACACACCTATTTTGGTCAAAATCTCGAAATTTGAGTAAGTTAAGTTGGTTGGGAAACCTCTTGAGTGGTTGTAACTTCTTTTCCTCTTCCTCACTGACTATATAAGGAGGGTAGAAGGGTCATGTGAGGGGACCAAGCCCAATTACAAAGTTATGCTGGAGGAATGGAGACCCTCATCCCCCTCTCTTGTGCTTCAGTTTTGGTAAACCCTAGTACAATTGCTTAGAGGCTGGGATCCTTGGAGAACAGAAGCAGGAGACCTTGAATCTAGGTTTCGTGAAGTGCCAAGCTTGAAGGAAGGTATAAATGTATGTACTTGCTTTCATTCATTAATAAAGATCAGACGTTCTTCTCTTTCCAAATATGACCTATTAATGTGTCTTAGATTTGATTACTGTTTAGTTATAGTTTGATGTCTTGTTATGTCATGGATATCAGTATTATATATGTAGTCAAATGTATTTGAGAAAGGTATCAAGTTGTTTTGCAGGTCTGGGCATTGCGACACTGGATAAGCATTGAAGAGCGAGGGAGGCAAAGCTAGGATCAACCTTCTGAATGAGGTGCCTACATATCTAAACCCTAATCTCTTCATTTATTTGTTGTACTTGCAGAATGCTTGTAAGTCTATCTTTATCACCGTAAGTTGGTAGTTTCTCCCCTGAACTATAGGTGCATTTTCCCCACAACAGAATGGCGACTCCGCTGGGGAAAGCCTAACTACTTAGGGGTATCCAAGGTCATTTCTTCAGTATTGTTTGATGGTCTTTGTTCATTTTCTTGATTAGGATTAGTTAGTAGGCTCTGTTTGACCCTCCTGGGCTTTTTACAGACCCTTCCTAGCCCTTGCAAACCTTTGTGGACCCAGTTTGGGGGTTCTAACCCCATTTTTAAAACTTTTTTTCTTGTACGCTACTGTTTGTACCACACAGTAGCACCCATACTGCTATGAGCGCTAGTTTCCTTCATACATAGTAGCGCCCATACTGCTATGAGCGCTAGTTTCCTTCATACACAGTAGCGCCCATACTGCTATGAGCGCTAGTTTCCTTCATACACAGTAGCGCTCAAAATCTGGGTTTGAAATTTTTGAGTTTTTGGTTTGTGGACCCAAATCTGGGGGCTGTGGCTGCATTTTTTGGGGTCCTTGATGACCTTAGGTCTGTGTTAAACCCCTGTAAGTGGTCTCCCATCCTTGTACTGATCCTACATTCATGATTTGAACCTCTTTTGATCATTTTGGGCTTGTTTGGAAAGTTTTGGGGCTTGTTGACCCAAGTTGGGGGGTTGTGGACCCGTTTGGTGTTTTGTACCCTAATTTGAGTCTGATTGAACTTGCTTGCCCCATTTCCACTGGATTTGAAACCTCTTGAGTCTTCTTGACCCTGTTTGTATCTATTTGAGTGAAATTTCTCTTTTAGGTTGGTTTCTTATCCTCCCTTATGCTTTTAGTTTTTCTTTTGTAGTGAAAGCTCAAGTGTTTTGGCTGTTGTTCAAGACCTTGTTCACATTGTTATGTGCAGACCTGAATTTACCAAACCATACTTCTTTGTAGGTTATTTGCTTCGTTTGGGTCTAAAAGTAGTTTTTGTACTCTTTTCCCAATGTTTAGCATGCTTACATCAATAAGAATTTGAAAGTCATATTTGGTAGCTTTTACTGTTTCATAAAGAGAACCTGAAAGTTTCTTTCCTTTGCTTTGATAGTAGGTTAGTTTCAGTTTTGTTTCTTACCTTTGAAAAGCATAAAGAATTTTGATTTATCTTCTGAATAGAGTACCTTGCAAGTGGCTTAAAAGATTTTAGAGTGCTTTGCATCAAAAAGAACAAGTTTTCTTTTGCATACCTAGTTGCTTGAGTAGCTGCATTCTTAGGTTTTGAGTTTATTTTTCTTTATTTTTACCTTTTTTGCATTCGAAATATTAAAAAATGCATTTGCACATGCATTATAGATCATAATTTTAAGACTTGCATTGAAAAGAAAAAGATTTGTTTGGTGGTAAATATTTCATTTTCAGTACTCTATTTCTATTATAACCACTCTCACACACCCACTACCTTTTTGAGTAATCAAGTAACCTTTAAAATGAACCATAATAAAATGAACTAGCAACATTTTCTTTTCTAGGTTACACTACACCAACTAGTTTTGGTTAGGATCTTGGGTTTAAAACACCTTAAACCACCCAAGATCACACATTGCGCAAAAATCGTAGTGAGACTATCATCAGGTAAACCCACCTCACTCAAAACTTGCCTGGGATATATGCAGTAGGTCATTGTGAGTTCAGTTTGTGGGAATACCCCTCCTGCTTTCTGTTCGAGCATACGCCAGGATCGGATTGCGTATTGGGGACTCTTTCGAGTTTCGGGCTTAGCTACCCTGCCCACGCTTTCTGATTCGACCGGTGACTGTTCCTCCAGGAGTTTTCGGTGTTGTGGTATCCTTAGTATCAGACTCTAGGTTCATACACAGGTGACAGCAGAGGGTATATCTGCTGTACCTAGGATAGACATGGGAGGAAATCCCTTGCAGGTCTTTGGGAGGGCGGTTGGGTGATTCCAGCGCTTGCACCCTTAGTCATTGTATTGTGGACCCCGGGTAACTGTCTTTCTTCCTTCGTTGATCTGTTCTGGGCCCTCATCATCCCAGACTCTTCTCCGGAAGGCATCTGTTTGCCTGGTTTGATTTACCTAGGACCTTTTTTAGTGGTGTGCTCTTTGTGCTACTTTTTCTTAGTTTGCCTTAGAGAACTTCTTGTTCATTTGAGCGAGAAACTATGTCTAGCATTCCGGCGAGTGCCAATCAAGGTACCCCTATTCGGGGGGATCCTTATGCTGTTCCATTCATTGGAAACATTGGTGCTCCCTTAATGGCTACTCTGAATCTTCCTGGATTCACTATGGGGCTGCCGGTTTGGTTGTTTTCCACTCTGAATGCCTTGCATGCTCCTGACGCTTCTTTTGTGAGCACCTCAAATCAAGAGCATCAGAACCCTGGGCCTTCTTTGCCAGTAACATCTTCTCCTCCTCCTTCTACCTCATGTGGCGAAAGTAGCAATACTAGTAGCCAGCAGTCTAAAAGGAATAGACGGAGGAAGAATGGGAAGAAGATGCCAAAACTAGGGGGCAACAACCCAGCCTCTGCAATTTATGCTGGGGGCAAGCACCCTGCCTCTGTAAGTCATGCAGGGGGCACCTACCCAGCCTCTGGAGGTCATGCTGGGAGAAAACTTTTAGTCACTGAAAATCACACTGAAAGTTTGTCTTCAACCACTGTCAGTCATGTTGGGGACACGTCATTGATCACTGCTAGTCATATTAATGACAAGTCACCAGTTCCTGTGAGTCATACTGGAGACACCAGATCAGCCACTGCAAGTCATGCTGAGGGAGTTGACATTGTCGACAAACCCAACAAACAGAAGCTTAAGTTCCCTTGTAAGTTTTGCGAGGGAGATCACCTTACTTACTTGTTCCCTGTACTTCCAGAAGTGCAAAAAGTGTGGTCCTTAGTTCAAAAGTCTTCTGCTTCTGAGCAACCAGCCTCTGTGAATCATGCTGGGCGCAAGCTGTCAGCCAATGCTAGTCATGCTGAGAGTACTGATGTTGTAAAGGAATCTAAACCGATAGGACGGAAACCAAAGTTCCCTTGTAAACTTTGTAAGGGAGATCACCTTACTCACCGATGCCCTGCCATTCCAGAGGCACGAAGAGTGTGGTCCATGTCTGAACGAACCTCTGTTCCTAAGTTGTCCATAGATTCCCTACAGTCAGATCAACCTTTGGTTGATAAAGTGGTTGAACCAATGCAATCTTTGGTTGACCCCACTCTTCCTTCGGAGAGTGAAGTGATCGAATCGATGCAATCTTCGACCGATCCCATCAGTCCTTTGGAGATTGATGCACCTACTACTGAAGTCTTCTGAATTACCAGTTTGGATATTCCTGAAAAAGGGGGCACTACATCTGTGCCATGTGAACCCCTACCAAGCCCTAGGATTGTTTCCTTTGATTGGAATAGTCTAGCCGAGCCTCATCTTCCTTCTTCGACACCTTTCCAGATAAAGGTTGATATCGGGAACCATACGGTTAATTGATGCATTGTTGATGAAGGTGCTTCTGTTAGTATCTTATCCGCTTATGCTTGGAGAGATTTGGGTTTCCCTAATGTTATTCCAGCTGTTAATTGGCCGTTGACCTTCGATAGAAGACCTAGTGAACCGATCGGATTCCTCCGTCAGGCACCTGTTACCTTGGGTGGAAAAACAGTCTTAGTTGATTTTATGGTTCTAAAGGACCCTCTGGACTTTGATATGATCCTTGGGCGTGATTACATTTATGCTATGCATACTGTGGTGTCTACGCTTTTTCGTGTGATGCATTTCCCTCATAACGAAAACATTGTCACCATCGACCAGCTTGCATTCGTTGATCCTCCTTATTACCCAACTGAAGACCAGTCTGATCCCTCGTCATTAGGCACTACTATGTCACATGAGCCTCATGTGGTATATTGTTCCTTGAGTTCAACTGCTATTGAGAAGAAGTCTCTGAGTTCATGCTTACCTTCTCGGGACTTGGTTCTAGCTTTTGACCAAGTGACACCTCCATCTGAATGTTTAGATATGTGTTCTATCTGGGATGATATACTTCCTTCCAATGAAGTTTTCCTAGAGTCTATAGTACAGTCTGCCATTCATTTGGATGTTGATCCAGTCACAGTTATGTCCAGCCCCGGTTTGACCTTAAAGTCTGAACTTCCTACTGTTGAGTCTTTGGACTCTCCTATAGATCCGCAAATCGGTGTTCCTGCTGAGTTTGATTCTACTTCTAGAATTTTCAACTCCCGTGATGATGAATTTGTTTCTGTAGATTCCATCATGTCCTTCAACTTTGATCTTCATCCTGAAGCTGATCTTGTTGATTGTAAGTCCTCGGGCTTGGGTACCATAGAGTCTTCATTTGAACACTCTGCCTTGTTTATGCCTGTTGTTGATGATAGTGAAGTTGAAAGTATTTCTACCATAGTGACTTGTATCGGGTCTTTCCTTACATATGTTTTAGATATGATCCTGGTACTAATGTTTCTTGGAGATAGGATTCTTAGCTGGATGTATACTTGCTTACTGGTCCTTTTCGACACCTTATGCGACCATGTCAGGTATATTCGGAACCTTGCATATAGGTTTAGGCTTCCTTGCTGTTATGTTGCATTTGAACCTTTTGCCATCTGAATTCGCAATAGGGTCGAACCTGTTGGATATTGGTGTGTTAAACATCTCTTTATGCATTGTGCACCAGTCCGACAGCAGAGCCTACCTAACATGGGTCACCCTAGTCACCACCCTTATGCCATTCTGGTGCCCATGCTGAGTTTTTCTCATAGGTTCGGGAGCCTTTTTAGATTTACCATGACTTTGAGAAGAAGCCTCATATCTTTCTTCCTCATATATTTCTGGCCATCCCTGATAAGGCTCCCATCTTTGTGTTCAAATTGCATATGCATCTATTATGATCCCGCTTGCACTAATGAGCCTGAAGCTGGCTTCCATGCTTTTAGCCCGTTGTATAAGCCTCCATATCTGATCTCATTTCCGCTAAGCCCTGTATCATTTTGCCCTCACAATTTGACACCTTTTACCTGGAGGAGACACACCCTGAGTGTACTTATCTTGCTCATGTTCCTTGCATTAGGCATAGCTTTGTTCCATGCGCTTGGAGCTAGTTTTGCATGTCCCTGACACTCGTCTCCTCCCATTGCGAGCATTCTTCTGCCTTCACTTAGAGCTCGTTAAAAACAGTAAGTAGGTTTCGAGCATTCTTCTTTTACTTCGAGCTCGTTGAAAATAGTAAGTAGGTTTCGAGCATTCTTCTACCTTTACTTCGAGCTCGTTAAAAACAGTAAGTAGGTTTCGAGCATTTTTCTTTTACTTCGAGCTCGTTAAAAACAGTAAGTAGGTTACGAGCATTTCTTCCACCTTTCCTTCGAGCTCGTTAAAAACAGTAAGGAGGCTATGAGCATTTCTTTCATCTTCACTTCGAGCTCGTTAAAAACAGTAAGAAAGTTATGAGCATTTTCCTATCTCCTTTGAGCTCGTTAAAAACAGTAAGGAGGTCATGAGTTTACTTTTCCACACTCGTTAAACCTTTACGGAAAAGATACCTATGGAGTTCTTTTAAGCCCTTTTCAGACTCAAATAGGAAAAGTTTGCCGAGCATAGTTGTCTTTTCGGGCTCCTTAAAATAACTGAACCGACATCCACTTAGGTATAGAATTACACCTTTTCCGGGCTTTGGTGGATAATTTACGGAAAAGGTATACTCTAGGTATACTCTTGTATGCGCTAGAAGAGTTCTTCTTCCATCATTTTACACTTTTTCGGGGAAGGAGACTAACTTTACAAAAAAGGACCTTTGGAGTCGTCTTTAGGGTTTTCAGACTCTCGAAATGTGAAAACACCAAGCGAGCATTCACCTACTCGGGCTCGATGTGAAATCCACGAGAAGGTGTATAGAGGACTGTTTAAGTTTTTCAACTCTATAAGCAAGAAAACACCGCCGAGCACAGACCAATCCGGGCTCGATATAAAATCCACGGATAGGTGTATGGAGTTTTCTTCTAGGTTTTTCAGACTCCTTAAATATGAAAATACCGTCGAGCATGCTTTAGTTCTTTGTCAAGCTCGTTAAGAAATGAAAAAGGAAAGGGAAGGGAAGAATGTTAAAATATCTTTCAGTATGATGGCAGCAAGTCAACTATATCCTTGAACAAAGCACCTGTTTTGAGTCTATCAAACAAGTTGGGTTCTAGCGTTGGCCTTAGAATAAACCTGATCTCAGAGTTCCTACTCCTCCGTTTGGTTAGTCTTCCAATCATTTGGGGAATCTGTTAATGTCTCCTACATTGCAGATTTGTATCGTGGTCCCTTTGTGTTTAAAGCTGCCTAAGTCACTCTTTTGTCGTGCTCACTGTTCAAGGATATAACCTGTGTCAGCCATTCTGCAGTTGCCTTGACCTCGTGTGTCAGCCGTTCCTTGGTGTCAGTATGTTTCATCATGTGTTTAGTCCTACTCCAAATCAGCTCATACCTTTTGAGTGTCCTTCGTGTTGGATGATGGAGGATGCATTAAGGCCTCCCTTCCAACGGACTTCTTCCCATCGACTTCAGCTCATTGTGCTCTGGGAATGAAGTTTAGAGTTTCGGTTAGTACCTTGGGGATTGTAGTCATTAGTGGCAGTTTCCCTCGCTATTGGATAGATGGGAATACATCAATGTATCCTATCCGATGGATTCTTCAAGTGTTCGACGGCAAGACCACTTATTCGCACTTGTTTGAATGTACTAGGTACCTTGGGTTCCATTTTCATTATTGGTGGACACCCTAGCGTTTGTTAACGGTATACATCAATGACCGGTAATCAAACGACACCTCCCATGTTCGACATCAACTCATTTATACGCATGGATAGGTTTGTACCTTGGGTTGTTTTTGGATGAAGACCTTGGGATCCTCGATAACATCACCTCATTTATGTTATCGCCCAAGTTGCGCAAGACTGAGCCACACTCTTTTAGGCTCTTGATGAAACATAGATCCAGCTTGTTCTATATGGCTATGTTCTCCAGTTTTGACATAGATCCACCTTGTATTTATGTGGCTATGTTTACACTTATGTTCCTCATGGATCCACGCTTGTATTTTAGTGGCCATGATAGATGCATCAGTATTTGGATCATTATTGTATCCTCTTGGAGATCATGTTCCACCATTTGAACATGGACAGTTACCCCATGGATAAGTTTGTCTGACATTGCCTTTGCTTTCAGGTACTTCATTTGAGCCTATGATTCTTGGTTTCTCCAGTTCCTCCATGATTCAACTCTTTATTATTTATAATGTATTTTGGCCATCGTTTCCCACACTCCCTCCGACCTCATACATTAGGGGGCATCTGTTATAGCTTGAAATGACACCTCTCTGTCCGTGACGACACTTGCTTCCCTTGGTTGCATGACGACACTTCTTGAGATCAAGTTCAGTCACACAACAGGACATTTGTGGATGGAGGAGTCATTTGGGACATTAAAAATGGTTGAAATTACCTCATTCTTGACCCATTTGATGTATATGACCCTTAGGAACATTTTTCCAGACCAAACCATCTCCTGAAAATGAGCAGAAAAGCCTGTTTTTGTCCATTTTTCAACATGAGCGCGACTCCACTGTTATAATAGTAGCGTGTGTACGCGACTTTATCTCATTCAAAGTAGCGCCCATTGCCATCTGTACGCGACTTTGTCTACTATAGAGTAGAGTACACACCTGTTTTGGTCAAAATCTCGAAATTTGAGTAAGTTAAGTTGGTTGGGAAACCTCTTGAGTGGTTGTAACTTCTTTTCCTCTTCCTCACTGACTATATAAGGAGGGTAGAAGGGTCATGTGAGGGGACCAAGCCCAATTACAAAGTTATGCTGGAGGAATGGAGACCCTCATCCCCCTCTCTTGTGCTTCAGTTTTGGTAAACCCTAGTACAATTGCTTAGAGGCTGGGATCCTTGGAGAACAGAAGCAGGAGACCTTGAATCTAGGTTTCGTGAAGTGCCAAGCTTGAAGGAAGGTATAAATGTATGTACTTGCTTTCATTCATTAATAAAGATCAAACGTTCTTCTCTTTCCAAATATGACCTATTAATGTGTCTTAGATTTGATTACTGTTTAGTTATAGTTTGATGTCTTGTTATGTCATGGATATCAGTATTATATATGTAGTCAAATGTATTTGAGAAAGGTATCAAGTTGTTTTGCAGGTCTGGGCATTGCGACACTGGATAAGCATTGAAGAGCGAGGGAGGCAAAGCTAGGATCAACCTTCTGAATGAGGTGCCTACATCTCTAAACCCTAATCTCTTCATTTATTTGTTGTACTTGCAGAATGCTTGTAAGTCTATCTTTATCACCGTAAGTTGGTAGTTTCTCCCCTGAACTATAGGTGCATTTTCCCCACAACAACGGGGACGAAAGACGAATAGACAGAGAATAGCAGAGGTTGGAACCAGACTGGTCGAATCAGGCCAATACCCAACAATAAAAGTGGCCTTTTCAGAAGTCAATAGAATCGCTTAATGAATATAATAACCTGGAACATCTATGGGGTCAATAACCCAAGGAAGATGAAGAATCTTAGAAATAAGCTAAGAAAGGAAAAACTAGCAGCGTTATTCCTACAAGAAACCAAATGCAGTTCTGGAAATATGCAGGAGATTGGAAGGAAATTATGGAGAGGTTGTAAGCTAATAGAAATTAATGCAAGGGGTGTTGTTGGAGGTGTGGCTATACTTTGGAAACCAAAGGAGCTATATCTAAGCAACTTCAGAGAAACAAGGTTTTCAATTAGTGTAAACTTCCAAATCTGCAACTCTGAGGTTAAGAAGATACTCACTAACGTTTATGGGCCAAGTATAATGGCTTAGAAACAAGATTTCCTATCCTTTTTTGAAAAGGAAGCACAAGAAATCGACAATCAGTTATGGATTTTGGGTGTATATTTCAACATGATCACCTCTCTAGAGGAGAAGAAGGGAGGAAGACGAATTATGGAAGAAACTAATGCTACTTTCAAAGAATTCATACATGACAAAGGTTTGGTCGATATAGAAACATGAAATGGGTGGTTCATGTGGAATATTCGTAGAGGGGGAGAACACCATGTCTCATCCCGATTAGGCAAATTCATTCTCACGGAGTCAATGATTAGCGGGGACAAGGAAGTGCAACCATGGTCCTACCCTCTGTAGGTTCTATTCATTGGCCTGTAAGTCTGATTTGGGATGATGGGGTGCCCACAATTAGGAGACCTTTTCGATTTGAACAATTTTGGATAGAACACAAGGACTTTAACGATCTACTTGAGCAATGGTGGGAGGAGATGGAACCCCTAAGGGGAACATTGATGTACCAATTCCAACAAAAATTTAAAAAGTTAAAGGCCAAAATCTGTACTTGGAATAAGGAGGAATTCAGGAACATATTCCAAGATAAGAAACTTCTCAGTGATCAATTGGAAGAAATACAATGGTAAGGAATGAACTCAAGGTACACTGAAGACCTGAAATACAGAGAACAAGTTACCCTTGATCAACTTAATGCTAGAGAATGCCAGGAGGAAATTTACTGGAAAAAAAAATCGTGAAACCAATAGCTGCAAGAAGGGGAGAGAAACACAAAAACATTTCACCATTCGGTGATCCAGAATCGTCAAAAGGAAAAACTAACGAGGCTAGAAAAAGAAGACAGACATTATGTGGAAACACGGGAGGAAATGGAGACAGAACTGGTTAAGTACTTTGAGACAATACTGAAGGAAGACAGGAAAGACAGACCTAAGTACATCAGGAAAATTACAAGACATATCCCCAGGCAGGTCTCAGCAAACCAAAATGAAATTTTTATGAAACCTGTTGAGCTCGAGGAAGTGGAGGAAGCGATAAACCAAATGGATGATGGAAAATCTCCGGGTCTAGATGGCTTCACAACCAATTTTTTCCACTACTTTTGGGACCTAATCAAGGTAGAAGTGTGGAAAATTGTGGAGGACTCTCGTGTGGATAAAGGCATTCTAAGATCTTTCAATTCCACTTTCCTCACCCTTATCCCTGAAGAGGACGGGGATAATACTCCATGTAAATTCATGCCCATAGCTTTATGTAATGTGATCTATAAGATTATTACCAAGGTCTCAACAAACAGATTAAAACCCCTCCTTCCAAATCTGGTTGCCCCTGAACAATCGAGTTTTGTGTAAGGACGACAAATATTAGATAGAGTTATTTTGGTCCACGAGGTAATCCATTCTTTGAAAGTAACAAAAAATCCAGGCATGATGTTGAAACTAGACATCTCTAAAGCTTATGATAAACTAAGCTGGAAATTCATGAGATAAATGCTTGATGCTTATGGGTTCTACCCAGATTGGGTAACTTGGATAATGAACAATATAACTTCAAAAAATTTATTTTCCATCCTCCTAAATGGAGCTCCTACTCAAACCTTTCGGAAAACGAGAGGTATTAGACAAGGTGACCCTCTTTCCCCCTTTATGTTCATCCTAATGGTTGAAGGAGTGAGCAGAGTGATCAAAGCCAAGATTGAAAATAAGAAGCTCAGAGGGATAAATATCCATATAGGTATTGAAACCATTTCACACCAGCAGTTTGGTGATGAAAAAATGTTGATGGGACACTCTTAGGTTCAAGAAGATATGGTTCTGGAGAAATGTTTGAATGTGTTCTCAAATGCCTCAGGGTTGGAATTTAATAACACGAAGTATTAGGTTTTTTTCTTCAATACCCCAAGAATTACCCAAAGGAACATTTGGAGAATTTTGAGGTTCCATGGAAGCTCCCTTCTGTCCAAATATCTTAGCGCTCCTCTGGAAGAAGGAGTAATCAAGAAAATATCTTGGGAAGATCTTTTGGAGAGAATGAGAAATAAATTAGATAACTGGGCTTATAGACCACTCAATCTGGCCAGTAGAGTGGTATTAGTGAAAGTAGTGCTTCAAGTTATGCCCATTTACCTATTCTCAACCCTGACAGCTTTGAAGACGGTTTTAAAACAAATCAGGGTGATCCAAAGTCAGTTTGTTTGGGGATGCAACCAAGACAAGCATAGATGGCCATTGGTGAATTGGGAAAATGTCTGTAAACCAAAGGAACAAGGAGGCCTGGGTCTGAGAGATCTGGAGACAAATAGCAATGTCCTGGGTGCAAAACTATGGTGGCACTGGGTTTCGCATAAAGAGGAGCCTTGGGAAAAATTATGGCACAGTAAGTATGCTTAGGGGAAGCCGAAACAAGATCTCATTAGATTCAATGAAACCACGCAAGGATCTCATATTTGGAATTTTGCATCTGTGAATAGAAGGATAATCCAAGACCATGACTTCTGGGAGATAAGGGAAGGAAAGGACGCAAATTTCTGGAATGAATCTTAGCAGCAGATGCCAAATATCACTACCTAATTAAATCTTAATGCGATTCTAACCAGAGCTAGGGAATTGGGATTAACAAATCTCCAACAATTTTGGAAAGAAGAGATGGATAATGCAAAATTCCAAGAATGGTGGAACCAGAGATTCCATAGATTCTCAGTTGAAGAATTACCCAAGATCCAGGAAACCCTTCAGGAAAGATGCATGTGAATTCAAAGAGGACGGGATAAATTAAGATGGGGATATAAGTCCAAAGGGATCTACAATACCAGATAGGCATGTGAAATAAGCTTTAAACAAGAAGACATACAACACAGTGAGGCATGGCAAGCGATATGGAACTCTAACCCATGGCCCAAGGTTGCAACGTTCATATGGTTAGTTCCGTATAGATGAACCCTTACAGGGGAGAACCCGATGAAGGGATATGTGAATGGCCCTTTCTTTTGTTTTCTGTGTGAAAAGGAGGATGAAACCATGGACCACATTCTCGATTCTTTCCCTTTCATGTCATCGTTATGGGACTTCAGAGCAGAGATATTTAGGAGGACGAGTCGTGTAAGGAGCCAACCCCATCAAATGATAAAAAATTGGGATAAGAGGGATTTTAAGAATCTGGTCATCCTCAAAATTTGGCTCATGTTCCCTGGGACCCTAATGTGGTAAATATGGAAGGAAAGAAACAGCGAAATCTTTGAAGGAAAGAAAAATGTGCATCAGAAGGTAGGGATCCAAGTGAAAAAGCATATACAGGAAACTATAAAAATAACCCACTAGAACAAAAAAGACTGTGAAATGGACAACAACGAGAAGGGAATCTTGGCAGGTTGGGGACTTTACTACTCGCTACAAGGGTGGAGAAAGATTAAGGCAAAGAAGGTGACTCCATGTAGTCAGTCTCTTTGGTATCTTCCACCAAAAGGCCACTTCAAGCTGAATTTCGACGGAGCGTCCAAAGGAAATCTGGGGTCAGAAGGATTTGGGGGCGTAATCCGAAATGAGGAAGGTAATGTTCTCCAAATCTATCATGGATAATTTGGTCATGATACAAAGAATGTGGCAGAGCTTGAAGGCCTACTTCACGGCATCTGACTTTAAATAATTAACATATGGGAGCCACTAGTAATCGAGGGAGATTCACACATAATCATCCAGATGGAAAAAAATATCCAAGGTGGGCAAAAAGTTTCCCAAGTGGCAGACAGCTGGCGTATGATGTGCCAGGTGGAAAAGTTGGAAGATATCATTAGAGGGAAACACGCGTGGATTTTTACCCACGTCAAATGAGACAGGAATAAGTTGGCAGACATGCTTGCTAACATAGGTGAAAGGAGTAGGGAAATGATAGTGGAAGGACAGTTGTTCAATGATGGAGATAACAAATGGCACAATCAATGCACTCATATGGAGACTCAGGATCTTAATCATTATCGGGAGGTGACCGTGGACACGAGGCAGGAGGTGAATCACTTGGGAAGTGCACACACAACGGTACCATCCAACACTTGGAATCATAATGGCCACCCTATTTCGCTCAATAATGGTACAACCATATTTAACCCAAACATGAGTGCACATTCAAACCCCTCGTCTGCAAATAATGAGGAAAGGATAGATCAAGGTCCCTTGATCAGTGGGAAACGTACGACGAATCATGGAGGAAAGTAGGTACATTTGAAAATAGTACCATGCGGGCTTAGATAAAGTATAGATTTTTCAGCAAGGTTAACTGAATATGGATTGGAAAGATGGTTATATACTCAGAGAATACTTACCACCCTACTAGCATTGTGTAGCTTCATATTCCGGGGTGGTTTCCTGTGTGAGAGAAATACTGGTTGTGGAAACAACCTGGGTATCTGGCGATGACTCTGATGGCTGCAAGAAGACAAGTGAGGCGGGGTAAGAATACTGGAGGTCGGGGTTGGAAGAAGGTAACTCAGGAACTTAAGAAAGTGGGGCAGGCATCTCACTTTTTCAAAGATCGTATTCCCCCCATGATTCGCAAAGAAATTGAGTAGGTTGAACAAGACCTATGGAACATGGTGAAAGAAATGAATATGGAGACTGTAAGAGAAGATGTTGAAGAATAGGTTAGCGACCCAAGAACAACAACTCTCGGGATTTCTGCCTACAATAGCCTAGTTACTACTTATTGCGTCATGAAAGAACTGTTGGCCCATGTCCTGATGGATAGGGAGGACAAAGCAAGGGGCGATGACGAACCAGTCAAGGCTTGGAAGGAGCATTATTATGATAACAGACTGATGCACAAAAAATTCGACCTCATTGCTCTGAAGCTGGGAATACCGCTCCAACTGTCAGAAAATGAAGGATCTGAGGTTGGGCCTTTTGTGGGAATAAATAAGGGCCCATTCCCGGTACACGGCATGATGTACAAGCCAGTTGCAGTGGAAGACGAAAATCGTGGAGGTCTGCGCTCGGGAACCATGCGTCACTGGAATCCTCCACCTGTGCCTAAGTAATTATATTGGATTAAGTGTCTGTGTGTTGGGATATGTCTGTAGTTAGTTTTTAGTCTTGTTTTGTCCTAGATTTAGTGCTTTTATCTGCGACAATTCGCTATAGTCCAGACAATATTGTGGTTTTTTTTTAGAAAATGTGGTAAGGTGAAATTTGAAATGAAAAACTCTAAATGTGATGGGGAAAAAAATAGATGATAAATGTGTAGCAACAATAGTCGGGGGGAATCACATAAATATGCAAATTCTTATTAGGCAACATTGCAGAAGTTTTAAGCAGGCTAGGCCATGTATGTTTTGATCTCTTTGTACTGAAGGCTCTTTTTTAATATAATCTTCTTGCTTATAAAAAAAAATGTTGAGGATCCTTAAAAGGGAAAGTAAATGTTACATTTAATAATAAGGGAAATTAAATGTTACATGAATGCTAAGATCAAAATCAATATATATGTCAGATATGCATCTCAAATTTGAAATATGAGTGATGCACCTCAAATTTAATTTAAAAACAAAAAAATAGTTAATATACACAAAATATATTTTATAAATAAAATGACGTCAACATCGACATGATATGAAAATGCATAATATATATGAATGATAATATCAATCAATATTTAAGGTGAAAACATACATCTCAAGTCAAATATATATGTAAAAGGTATATCGTAGCAATCAAATATATGCATGCAATTAATAACCCTTATGAGCTAGGCATTGGTCCACCACTATAGCTAGAGTCATTAGTACCTCCCCACAAGATCCATAAGCTTCAATACCTTCACCAGATAAAAATTCAGAATGAAGCAACTAGTATATATCTCCACCAAAATCTATATAACCTAATGCGACCATCTCATCTATAGTATTGGAAAGTGCAACGGGTGTAGTAATTGGTCGGTCAGCTAGTGGAGGAGGTGATGATGATTAGTTGGCTAGGAGAGGAGAAAAGGGTGGTTGTTCAGGTTGTGGATGAGGACAGGGTGTTTGGTTGGACTTTGAAGGAGGAGAGGATGGCCGACTGGCTCATGGAGGAGAAAATGAGGTTCGATCGACTGGTGGAGTAGGAGATGGTGGTCGATCAACCATGTGTGGACAAGAGGGTGGTGGTCATCCTATCAAGGAGGAGAGGGTGGTTGGTCAGCTATAGGAGGAGGATGAGTAGGAACGGGTGGAATAGGTGGAGGATCACCATCCTTAAAAGATGAATTTGGAGAAGAAATCTGATGGTGATGGCGATCCAACCTCCTCCTCTCCAATGGTCTCGTTGTATTTAAAACATGACACATCAATAGAATTATGCCACGTCAAACGGTCACCCATATATCAACAAACTATGGGTCATGTATGAACTAGGTAACTCATATAGGCTATGTCATGACGACAATGCACATAACTAATCCACCAACTCCTGGTGGAATTTGCAATCTAGCCTACATCACAGGATAGGTATATGTATCCGATGTAGCTTATATACCTCCACCATCTCATCTTGTTGGGGATGCACCTTCCCAACAAACATGCTAATATTTTCAAAATAATAGACAACAATAATTAGACCATTTAAATGATAATTAAACAATTTAAAGAAATTGATACACTAAATTACATGTGCATTAAATAAGATAAAAAATGCAACTAGATCAAAACATAACATTGATATTACCTCTGGAATGTGGTGTCTCATAGAGGGTAAATGGGATGTTTGTACATCCTACCCAGTATAATCTTGCATAAGGGTACTACAAAATATCCACTATGTAATTATCCCTACTCACTAGAATTTGTAGTATCTTTGGAGTGATTGTGCATGGGAACTCAATCTGGACCCTCTTGGGAATCATTTTGCCCCACATGTGCTTACACACATCATTCTTCATGCTAGGAGGAATGAAATCAAATGATGAGCTAGTGGTCAAAAACCTCTCAAAAAATAAACAAAATGGATCGAAACTAAAAGGGAAGCGCCCCCCCCCCCCCCTCAAACACAGAAATACAATGATCCATAGATAAACAAAATTATGGAAAACAAAATTAGACCACCTAATACATCTAGGTACATACACTAAAGAATATACATAATATAATAGAGGCTAACTAAAGCATTACCCATCAATGGTGTAATGTGCCATTGTGCATCTAACCTCCTCTGCACCGAAAGAATGCAAATCTAACTAGCCACCAGCAACTTAGAACCGAATAAGGTCAAGGATTTCCTCACTAACATATCTTTGCAAATAATCTAGTTAACTCTCTCTCACAACATCAGGTGGAATCGAGGGAGTGGAGAAAATCCTTCCCTCTCCTATACAACCCAATGATGAAGTACATGTCCTCCTCTATGGGTTGGAACCACAAATCTTAACCAACACTTAAGGACTCTTGAACATGGTCCCACTGATAAATCAACTGCCTCAATGGAACCATCTTCCACTTGAGGGATGTAGCCTCCTCATAAAACTTAAGGAGGCAAACATTCCTCGAGAGGAGACGAGTTTGTACTATAATAGGACGAGGGTACAAATCCCTCTCCCCCTCTTAGACCTCCCACTCCCACAAAAGGTTATACATGTTGGACTACTATTGTTCCTCCTTTTATCATCATTGTATGTGTTTCACATATAAATTTCATCAGGAAAATACATACAACATACATAAATATATATATTAACATAAAAAATAGATTAATTGACCATTTTTATTTATTGAAAATTATTTTTTTTTGGAAAAAAATGTCTAAAACAACCACTGTGCCTTAAAAAATAGATAGCACCAATCACGGTGTTTTTTTACATACATTGCACCAACCATGGTTTGTGGTGCATCACACTATTGTCCACTATGATTGTCAATGCATGAATATTGGTAGTGCACTTAATATATATGGATGCACCATAGACGATACCTCCATATATACAAAATTGCACTGTCTATGTAGGTCGAAAAAACTATACCATCGTCAATATTTACTAATCAAGCTTCCATGTGTGCCTAACATAAATCGATGCACTATGTATGGAGTATTTATACAATTTGAGGCGCATCAGTTAGGTTGAAATTTTAATTAATTTGTTTTTCTATCAATGTGCTTAATCTATATGGATGCACCACATATGGTGGATTCATACATTATAATGTATGCCAACAATGTATATGGTCCACACATAAAACCATGAACATTGTGTATGCCATGAAGGTATCCATTGGAGACGATGCATATGCAACAAACAATGCACTCCTTGATGACTTATGTGGAACATTCTTTTACGTTTTACTTGTGTGTTTATAATAATCGAAAGCATTGTTAAACCATAAATCACATTGGTAAAATCCGAAGGAACCTATATTATAGAAAATCGTTCTTCTAAAATAGAAGAGCACCTTAGACAATGCGTCTATTAAAGCACCTATTGTTGTGCACACTATAAATTCACAGGGTGAACTCCTTTCCGATGCAAGTTGAATGGCTCAAACACACTGCACAATTTTTTAATAAAAAAAAATGAAAGAAAATTTGAAATTTTAATCCACTAAAAATTTAAATTATGAGGTAATAAGCACTTTACTTGCTCTCTTGTCAATTGAGGAGGCATGGTTTCCACATACACATACAAATAAGCTATGGGACCATTTCCCAAAATTTGAAACCCACCGGCGAATGGAAGGGAGGTAGGGATGTCACAACTCAGTAGCACCAATGACATGATGGTCGTACAACTAAGTCATGCGCCCATTCTTCTTTAGTCTCAACCCCTAAAATTTTTTCGCAAATGAAATTACTATTCAATATTATTTTCTTAATTAACCCTACCCAAGGGTTCCCGATAGTATGGCGCGCTAGTGTGTTTGTATAAATATAGTGCAGCGTCAAATACATTTAAAAAGATCTTGCATGGTGTACTATTTGGATAAATGACATAGTGTGGTTATGGCATGCTAATGCACTGTGACATGTTTAGAAAATTTTGAAAATAGAAAACTATATTTTATTTCAGTAATCAAAATTAATGGTGCACCTTATATACATACGCACTGGCGTGGTTTGTTGCACTAAATGCCCCAAGTGCATTTATAATTTTATTTAAAAAATACATATATTATATTATTAAATATTTTAGCCTACCTATATGCGTTATCAATTTAGAAGCATTTGCGTGCTCTCCTATATTGAGCATATCGATTTAGTTGTACAAACATTTGAATTCGATGCATTATGTATAATGACACATCGGTGTTGTTATGTCCATTCAAGACATCATTAAGTTCTAGAATCTTTTTAAATATAAAAACCTATATTTATTAATGAGTATTTCACAGGAGATGGTGCATTTTATATTGTTATGCCTCGCTGTGTTACGTCATGTTAGATACACCGATGAGTGATTTCATCAAATAAAAATAAACTTATTCTTTCCTGCAGTGATGATATTTTTGGATGTTTGATGTGTATTATATTTAGATGCACCAATGTGTCAGTTATCATCTTAAATGTTGATGCACCAGTGCGTTAGTGCAATTAAGAAGCATAAAAAAAACTCCACTAACACCTCTGTCCACTCGCCTTCATTAGAAACCTCCACTATAAACGGATAAAGGAGACATTTTTGGGGGAGGTTCCATAAAAACCTTTGCTAAAAGGTGTTTTCCTTGTAGTGTGGAAATTTCTTGTTTTTTCTTTTCCTCTAGAGATTGTTCAACCCCATCTTCTTCCATTTATACTACACGTGGTGACCCAATTGATTCATTGTGGGAGACAACATTATTGAGCTCTTTGAAGCCAGGAATCTATTCCATATGTAACTAAAGAACTATTTCATGAATCTCCTTCACCTCTGTTGCCTCTTCTTCTATTTTTTTCTTTTTGGCTCCCATAATCAACTTCCAACATTATAATTTTACTCTTGTGGATTTCTATATGTGCCTTTATCAAGATTTGTTCCCTGTAATTTACCTTTATTTCCCTAGCATTATTAATTTCCAAATCCTTCCTCCATGCCTCCCACTTCCTGAAGGAATCCACCATGGAATCTTGGCATTCATCACTAGTTTTCTTGCAACATTTGATGGCTCTTTGAAGCTTTGCATGTACACATCACCTTGAATGGCTATGGGAGGCCATTCTCCTCGGTCTTCTTCCAATCCACAATCCTTTTACTATAGTAGAGAAAGATATACGTAGATGAAATCCACTATTCATGTTGGAAAGAGTTGTGCCTAAGATGAAAGCTAAGATAGCCAATATTGAACCAATACTAAATTGCAAAATCAAACCGAAATTCCACTTAACCAAATTACTACAAGGAACCAATTGTTTACCAAGGTGCCCTTCGATCACTTGCATATGTGCTTGGGGATCCTTCACATTAAAGCTATGATACCCACTATTCATGTTGACAACTGTGACCACCACAAATATTGAGAGAGAAAAGGCCAATCTCAAACCAAGATATATAGTCGAATATGGATAACACATATTGTTTCCAGCAATTGATCGCTTGTGCTTATCGTCTACATGAATTTGAAGTTCCCTTGGTTTACAAAATCTAGGGGCATTTTTCATTATGACCAAAATGGATATAAGGAGATGAGCTTGGTTCCTAATTATTACCAAATGGAGCTATGTTGTTCATTAAGGTGTTGGAAGTATTCCAACCATAAATGTTGTTTTCCCCCTTATTGATCTCTCCCCCTTAAGCTTCTACATACACATCTAAAAGTCCTTTGAATCTCTTAACAATGATGTGTCATCCACAGATTGGGAATGTTTAGTTTTGATCTGGATTTATGTGAGAATGAAATGAAAGAACATATATAGAACCACATACATAGAAATATTGCAAGGAACACAGTGATACCCTAAACACAAATTATATTAAATGGCAGAAATATAACATACTATAAAATAAAGCATCCATCTAGAATGGTGGTAGCTTATCTCTGAGAAGAGATGTGATGACTACGCTCATTCATGCTAATTTGAATACAAAGAGGTCGAAAGGGACTATTTATCATAAGCATGAGGTAAATAACCCTAAACATCCAAAAACCTAACCCTAGGAGATGAACCATCACAAAGTTTGCGAGCCCCAAGGTGGTTAGTTGAGCAGTCAACTTCCCAGGGTCATAAATTTTGCATACGATATTTGTTGGGGCGCTCGATTGACCATTGGAAATACCTAGACGAGGAGTACAATAGTGGGTTAGGCCCACACAAGAGCCCACAACTATCGTCTAGGCCATTGTGGGCCCAAAAAAACACTTAGGGCCTCAGAATTTAAGACCCAAAAATTGTAGAAAAACTACTAGAAAAATGCCAAAATGAAAAATCGTTTTGAGCCAATGGAATAGGTGGGTGGCCACCAATATCCACCTGGATCATTCTTTCCCCTTTAGGAAGCTATGGTCTCCATTTCTTTGAGTGCCCCCATCAAATGGGGAAACTTTTATTGAACTTGACTCCTAGTGAGCCACTTTCCTTGGTGGAGTAGATGCCCTGCTTTGACAACTCGATAGAGTTAGATCTTCTGTTGTAAGGTTCCCTTCACCTATGTGTCCACAATCCGATCAGTGGTTTCATGTTCCATGCAGTCAGGGTTAAGCTCTATAGGTGTCAACTTCTCTTCCACCTCCTATGTGTCCAGTAATGGTGGAAAATATGGGCGAAGGAGCTCCACATTAAATACTGGGTGCAAGCCAAGAAATGGAGGAATGCTTAATTCGAAGGCATTCTCATCGAATACCTTAGTGATGGTGTGCGACCCATATCAAAGTAGAGGACGCTTGCGATGGGGTCCTGTGAGCCTTTCTTTCTGCAAATTCAACCAAACCTTATCACCCACTTGGAACTTGTGTGGAATCTAATGTTGGTCATGTCGTTGCTTGTACTTGGTATTGGATTTTTCCAAAATGTCATGGACCTATTGGTGGATGTGTTGGATTTCTTCAACAAATCTGGTGGCATAATCAGCCTCAATATGAGCATGGGAAGATTCCTCTTATGTGGATGCAATGGGTAGAGCTACATCAATTAGGGCCAATGTTTGGAACCCCAGGCATACCTGAAAAGCGCTATGGCCGATGGAGCTATGAAGAGATCTGTTATAGCTATGTTGAACGTATGGAAGACTCTCATCCCGTGTGTAGGGATGTTTGGCTTTGTACATTCTTAAGAGTATGCACAATTATTTGGTTGACTACCTTTTTCTATCCATCGGTCTAGGAGTGGAAGGTAGTCTATTTGGTGAGCTTGGTATCCATCAATGACCATAGGATGGACCAGAAGGTGCTTAGGACCCTACTTTCTCGATCTAAAATGATAGTCTATGGCAGTCCGAAATGAATCCAAACATGCTCAAAGAAGAGCTTAGCAATGACTTCAGTGTAAATGCTCTTCTTACAAGCTATCAGAATGACCATCTTAGAGAAGTGATTCACAACCACAAACACAGAGTCATTACCATGCTTGGTTGAAGCTAGTCTTGACATGTAATCCATGGAGATGGATTCCCACAACCCATTGGGAGGAGGCAGAGGGGTGTACAATCCTTGCTTCTTAGTGGCAGGTTTCGTGATGGCGTAGGCAGTGCATGATCTGATATATTTGTTGACTTTTTCTCAGAGATTGGGCCAATAAAAATACTTTTGCAATACCACCACTGTCTTTTTGGTGCCAAAGTGCCCTGCCACTCGACTGTAATGTGATTCCCAAATCAGCTTCGCACGCTCTCTTGAAGGAATACAGAGATGGCCCAGGTGGCATAGAAATCCTTCCTAGAGATGAAATTATGCCGCTGGTGTGATTTCCCATAGTGCTTGATAGGTGGGAGAAAATTCAGGATCACACTCATATATTTGAGGCCACCCATAGGTCTCATGGATACACAAGTTAAGCACCGTGGTCAATGCTACTACTGGAGGATTAAGGTAATCGACGACTCAATTGGTGTTTCCCTTCTTACATTTAATGTTTAGGTGGAATTGCTGCAATTATGTTGACCACTTTTGGTGGTGATCATTCTGTAACTTTCCTTGTGTTTGCATGAATTGCAGGGGCTTGTGATCAATGTGGATGTGGGGATGTAATACCTCCATTGGAATCAAGCTTGGACAATGGAATACACTTCATTTTCATAAGTGGGGTACTTGGGGACTGCATCTCAAAGTGTCTCACTATGATATGCCACTGGATGGCCATGCTGAGTGGGGATTCTGCCAACGTCATATTTCGAAGCATTTGTATCAATCGCAAAGGGTTGTTGTAGATATGGTAAGGTAAGGACGGGTGTCGAACATAAGCGCTACTTCAATTCCTCAAATGCTTGTTATTGTGGCTTGAAACAAACAAAGTTGGCCTTGGATACACCTTTGTTCATTTGGATAAGAGCCCAAGCAATATTAGAGAAACCCAACACAAAGCTGCCAAAGAAGTTGGAAAGGCCTAAGAAGATGCAAATCTCTATGAGAGTTTTCGGGGTTGGCCAGTCGCAAATGGCTTGTATCTTGGTCAGAGCCACATGCACATCATGTTTCATCCACAATGTATCCCAAATACTGAATATTATCTATGCCAAATGAGCAGTTCTCTAGATTGGCATATAACTTGTGTTGTCGTAGGGTGCTAAGGAACCAGTGGATATGCTGCAAATGTTTTTCCCACGTTCTACTGTATATGAGGATATCATATAGATATACGACCACAAAATAATTGGTGAATGGATAGAGAATATGAAGTTGTTGGAGCATTAATCAAGTTGAAAGGCATGACCAACCACTCAAAAAGGCCTTCCAGATATTTGAATGTATTATTCCAGACATCGGTCTACTCAATTAGCACCTGATGATAGCCAGACTTTAGATCAATATTACAGGAAAAATTTGGGACCCTTGAGTTGGTAAAGAAGGTAACCGATCTAGGGAATGGGATATCAATTCTAGACTATGATTTTGTTTAGAGATCTGTAATCAATACAAAGTCACCATGTCCCATCTTTCTTTTGCACCAACACAATTAGACTCCCACAAGGTGAGGAGATGGGTCGAATATGCCCCTTTTGGATTAATTCTTGAATCTGACATTTGATTTCTTCATTTTCCATGAGGGAGCACTTGTATACTGGCCCATTGGGTAAAGGTGCCTCGGGTCTCAGATCAATGGAATGCTTGACTTGGAGATGTACTGGAAACCCGATAGGTGTGGTGAAGATGTCTATGTATGCTTCCACGATCTTGTCCACCCGTTTTTGTTGTCTAGAGGCAGTGGAAGTTGTTGTGATCTTCCGCTCACATTCATAACGAATCATGGAGAGGACAAATTTCCTAGTTTGGAATATTACCACAATGCACTGCTTAGCTATAATGAGAGACATTGTAGTGGTAGGAATTGTCTTTGGTATCCTGTAGAGTTGCTTTCTCGAAGTAACAATGACACTACGAGGCCTAGATTCATACACAACATGACATTTCCACATATATGGTTGTCCTAAAAGAACACCACAAAATTCAAGTGGGGAAACATCACACATCACCTCATCTTTGAAGGGATTGATGCCATAGGGTAGGCAAAATTGTTGACTAATAGGGATGTCATGTCCCTAGCTGAGCTTCCCAATGTTTTAGGGTTGCGGGTGTGGTGCCATTGGCAATTTCAACCATTTGATGACCTCTATCAAAATCAGATTCTTTTGGATTCCATTGTCAACAATGAAATGTAGTGCAGTTCCTTTGACCCACATTTGGGAGTGGAAAAGGTGTTCTCCTTCCTTTAGCTCCTCTGGATAATTAGGTTGGACCTTTGTGGTAGCGATGGTAACACCAGGTTCTGGATCGATGATTCACTTTCCCCTATCTGCGACTGGGATGTTGGGTTCAACATTAGAGTCAAAACCGAGATTTGACTCTGAAGCCTTAATATTGGCCATCAATGACTGCTTTGAGTGACATTCATTAGTGTCATGCTAGGGCTCTTATGGAACTTGCACCATTTCCTAGTCTCCTCCTTTGTCTTCACATTACCCTTATTTGCTTATGATTTGGACTATTTGTCTCGGGGTTGGTTTTATTTACTCTGTCATTTGTTCTGCAGGCTAAGGTTTCCCTTTACTTGCTTCTAGGGAAGATTCTCAAACCCAAACTCCCGCTTATTCTTCTACTTAATTTTTTGTTCAATTTTGACAGCATATCGATAAGCGACGCCTATTGACAAGATGTCCAGGAACTCCATTTTGATTTTGATGTACCTATGCAGGCCGCTGCAATATTTCAAAACCAGGTGCCACTCAGAGTCCTTGATACCGATATTTGTGTGCAAGGCATGGAAGGTGTTAGTTTACTATGGCACCATTTGGTCCCTCTCCTACCAAAAAGTGGTCCATCTTGAGCATTGGTCATCATAGATGCCAACATGATATTATTACTTCTTGAGGGATTCCACAAACTATGCCCATGTGGGCTCACCCCCAAAAATATTAGTCCTGTCTATGGTGTTCTGCTCGCAATAAGTATCCCACCAATATTTCACATGGGGCACCGCCTTAAGGAGTGCAAAAACGATATTTTCCATATTGGAAAAATTGTGGACAAAGAAATAGCCCTATAGTAGACTCAACCATTTATCTAGGTCATCAACATCTATCTGACCTTCAAATAAAGGAATATCAGAGTTAACTTGTACCTTGAAGGGTGTGGCTCCTCCAAAGTGACTCTTTTGCTTGATGATCCCTCTGATGTTGTCGACATCTGTCGAAGGATTTGGGTGAAATAATCCATCATCTATTTCCTTTGTCGCACAAGGGATTCCTTGAGCAACATCTTGATAGGATCTCCTTGTAACACCCCAAAATTGACAAAAATTTAAAACTTTTCAACACGACATTAAATGTTTATTTTAACAGCGCGGAAGTAGAAATGCATTAAATTAAATTTGTGCAACTTTATAAAAATATCAGATCGTCTAAAACAATGCGAGTGTTTATGAAGAATAGTAATTGCTCTCATGATAATGATGAAGTTTCATACAGCTGTGTTTTTACTAACTGACGATATTTTTGAAATGTAATGAAAAGAGTTCTAAGCTATTTCTTATTGTACTACTTTCGTTGATGAGGAAGGGGTACTTTTGACGCCCCGAGGCTTACTTAGCATTCGTGCTAAAGCATGTGAAAATGTTCTTGTTGCAAATAACAGGTAAGATATTTATTTCAGCCTGCGACTGACAGTTTTCAGTACTCTTATACAGAACAATATTGGAAGATAAAATGCAAAGGTGCTCTCATGGTAAGAACTGTATTTATGAGTTTAATTATTTCTACTACGACTAAGCTTGGAATTATGACAAGTATCTAAATAACTATTCTGCGAAGAAATCACACCTTTGCTACATTTACCAGAAATACAGGAAACATCATCTTTGAACGGCAAAACAAAGTATTAAACAGTGATATTATTGTATGTGCATTCCTTTGAAATATATGTGAAAATCTAACTTTTATTCTCCATAGCGATATTGTGAAAGTTCTAAGAATACAGGTGTTAGTGCTATGCTCGAAAATTATACTTCTAAATTGGTAATGATGGTTTGGTTATTTAGCATGTTTGCTAAAATTCTGATACGAACCGTTACACCAAAACCTCGAGATGTTAGTGAAGACAGTCCATTAGGATCTTAACATCCCACCACGCTCCGCAGTCCAGACTCTGGGCTGGATGTGCGCCCGTACGGTGGTGTCCCCTTTGCGCCGTACGAGCCTCGGGCGAACACTACAATGCCGACGTTGCCACCCGCTCTGTAACTTGAACCTGGGTGGAGGCTCTGATACCAAATGATAAGAACCGTTACACCAAAACCTCGAGGTGTTAGTGAAGGTCGCCCACTAGGATCTTAACATTAAGTAACACTTATTGGACCATATATGAACCATAAGCTACATAAATGAAATAAATAAATCTAACATATACAAGGATTCCATCTACAACCATGAAATCAAATAGAAAGTCATATCAATAATCTAGCAATTTGATTACAAACCCAACATCCAATAAGCTTTTGAAACCCTTGCAAAACCATCTATAAGTTAAATAGTGAATATGTGACCCTATGGAAGAATTATACAACTACCAAGGTGTTGGTTGTGGAGCCAGATCTTCCAGTCTCATAGATGACATTGTCACAGCCGTGCACCCCAGAGGACCGTACACTCATTCCCCTACCTTGGGGTTCGGGGGTAGCGCCCCCGAGAAATTTTTTTGGGGCTGTTCTCACCAATAGTTTTTGGGCGCATGGTTTTGGGTAACCCGTGGTATTTTCCCATTGTATTTCCCTTATACAGGAAAGACATTGTAATACGGCTAGGGTTGATGTATTAGGTATTATGCATTGTAAAGATATCTGAGATTGGAAGAGAGACTGTGAGACAGTGAAGAGGAAGTGCAGCGGTTGTGCTGCAGGTTGTATCCCTTCACTTTGCTGGATGGTATAATAACAAGGACTGGAAAATTCAGTGTGGACGCATCCCATTTGGGTGAACCACGATATATCTGTGTCTTTCTTGCAATGTGTATGCGTGATTATATTTGCACTTTTGTTTATTGTTATTGCTCTGCGATCCCGTTTTTCTAACACAAGGGTGAAATTCTAGGTCCATTTATGGAAATATATCATAATATAGTTGAATCCATTAAAAAATAGTGTAAGAAACTTGTTTTCTACGCGAAAACCCCATGACTAGTAAATCCAAAACTCAACAATTTCACTGCATAAATTATGTGGATCGAATAATCCATTGAGGGTGTATTTTAAGGTTAATATAAAACAAATATACATAAAAATAAGATGCTAAATCATCCATTTAAACATATATAAAAATATAAGGAATTTCCTCATGATTCTGAGTAGTAATCCCCCCCAACCCGCAACCGAGAGTCAGTAATCCCAATATAAAAGAAATAAAAGCTCAACCCAGCTGTAAAGGGAACAACGTAAACATATGTAACAATATATAAACTTATGATACACTCAAATATGAAAAGAAGAATGAATCAGTAGGGTCCCAGGAGGAAAATCCATCATTATGCATCCATAGATTTGCACGAAAGAAATTTACACAAGTAAACAACAACTCAGCTTCCATTGATGAAATAAAATAAAAAAATATTCATATTAACATATAAAATAACATTAAATAAAATTATTATCTTAATATTATGCAACTGGCATCCACCAGACCACGTTCCACCCAACCTTACGCACTTCCAAGACAAATCTTCTTGGACATGCCACCCTCGAGCTGAGACCACGGATCCACGGGAAAGGTGCACTCAATAATAGCTCAAAAAAATTTGAGAATCCACAAATCCATTCCATACCATCTAATTATTCCTCACCAACTTCCTACCTAGATAAATGAGACTCCCTTCACCCCGCAACTTCCAGTCCCTCAGGATATCATCATCCCTTCACCCCACAGTCACCATTCCCTCATAAAATCTCCACTTCTATCCATGAATTACAGATTGGTATCAATGATAAGCAATGGACTGTAGGAACTATGAAAGAGTTATCTCATGCTCTCAACAAAAACAACAATGTCTCTTGGTTCACAAGTTACTAGCTCACTACCTTCCCATCACATGAGGAATTTTTTGGATAAATTCACATGAGGATCAACCAAGTATTTATAGACCAATGAGGAAAATTCAACCCAAGGAGTAAAACCAAATTAGAGAGAGGTAGAGAGTGTGTTTAGGTCCCACTAAATCAAACCCATGAGGCTAAGATCGAATTAGAGAGAGGCAACTTGAATTAGTTAGAGTGGGGGATAAGAGAGGGAGTTACAAACCAAAAATGGCGAGGAGTTACACAAATCCAAGTAAGGAGGCTAAAGAGGGTGTATCCATGAGAGAGAGAGGGTCCCACACCATCATAATGAGTCCACAAGCACAAAAGTAAGGAGAATCTAGCACAAAAAAAGTACTGGAGGCATAAAACAAGGAGTTGGAAGCACCAAACAAGGAGATGTAAGTTAGATTCTAGGGAGAGGGTGCATTAGGAAAGTAGGGCGCACCATATCTCTCATGAGGGGCATATTAGGAACGAGGAGGCTAATAAACCATGCATAAGATCCAATAATAACTCCAAATACCAACACATGTAAGATTTGTTTCCATCTCTAATGTTAGAGTGACCAACATCTTTCCAAGGTACAAACATGAACTAGGAGGTACAAACATCAAGTCTAAGTGCTAGGAATGTCCCCATTCCCCCTCACACCATGGAAACATGGCCTCCAATCTCCATTTTTGGTTTTCAGTGTGCAAGTTGTTTTAATTAATTAATTATTTAAAATAATAATAATGTTCCTTTGTCCTTAAGGACCCTTGTCTCGGCACCTAGTGCCTCAACAATAAATAATTACAACTTACACATGTTCAAGGGATTAACACATGGGGTATTACATTCCCCTCCCCCTTAAACAACATATCGTCCTAGATGCATAACATAGTTGTTTTTTTTTAAAAGGATACATTAGACACGCCCATACATGCCTCTCCACAGTACTTTCCACTACCACATGCTTTTCAACCATCTACCCTACCTATGGAATGTGACTCCTTTCACCCCGCTAGTACCTCGGGATATCATCATCCCTTCACCTTGCCAGCATCCTATTTCTTGGTTTTACAGGACTCTAGGCTCTAGGATAAGCAGTGGACTCAAGAAAGCAAGGGCCATTATTCAATCTCCATTATAGGTTCTTCAAACCTCATTACAAGGATTTCACTTCAATATTCAACAAAGATACATCCACCTGAAAATCATATTTTCATCACCCCTATGATTAATATCAGGTAAAATACATGATATAGGATATTCTTTAAGAAATATACTTTCTTCACATTTCATCAACACATGGTTAGCAACAACATATACATGAAATACATCTCCAAATACAAGATAAATTCTAATAAATCACATGAAATAAATCACAACATGAAATAATTTTTTTTTTTTTTAATTCATCAAATATACATGAAATTAAAACACCTAAAAATGCATCTATCTGAAACACAATGTGATCAATTTCAATTCAATTTCAAACATGCATTAAGTACACATTCTAAGTTATTTGTCATGTAGGAGAGATACAAGGATTGCATAAAAATAATTTTACAACAAGGATTACTAAGATACTTCCAAAGAAGATTACAAGGAAAATATCACAAATTACTCTTTCAGCAAAGATACTTTCAAAAGAGATACTTTTAACAAGGTCACAAATACACTTTCTAACAAGATAACAAGATCATAAAGATACTTCTCTGACAAAGATACTCAAATAACAAGAAAAACCACATGCACTGTAATTCAACAAGCAAAGTAAACTAATACACAACAACTCCAATCTAACTAAGAAACCAAAAAGGCCATAGAAATTAGCATCTAAACAAGATATCCAATAGTTGGGACTTCTTGAATACTGTTAAGATTCTCCAAGATGTTTCCCCTCTGTGGGAAATACTTGAAGAAATGATCCCCATTACATCCCCAACATTTGATATCTCTTCTGACTCTGCTTTGTTCTGGCTTTTCTTGTTGCTTATTATTTGGAGGTTGAAATCTTTTCTTCTTTTGTTCTTGCTTGTATTCTTTCTTATCTTTTCAGTCTTTCTGTTGTGGGGTTTTGTTCTTATTTTTATCATACAATTGCTTGGCCTTCCAAACAACTTCCTTAAGGGTATTCGACCTATCATACCGAATATTGTCTCTATTGAGATCGATTAGACCACTGAGAAATCTCTGAATCTTCACCTTTTCATTCTTCACAAAGTATGCATACTTTAGAATCTTTAGGAACCGTTTTTCATATGCTTCCATGGTCATGCTTCCTAGCTTGAGTTCAAAGAAGTATTCCATCTTCTTGTGAAAGTAATATTATGAGAGATACTCCTTTTGGAATTATTTCTTGAACTCTCTCCAAGAGATCCTTTCTTCATCAATGTCCTTAATCTTGACCAGTTGATCCCACCAAATAGAAGCCTTACCATGAAAGTGGTAGATAGATACCCTTGCTTCCATGTTTGGTGAGTACTGATGCAACTAGAAAAAATTCCTCAGTCCCAACAACCAAGCTTCAGCTTCCTCACCTTGCTTTGCTTCTCCATCGAAGTTTGGAGGATTTCTTCTTCAATTAGTTCTCCCACTAGCTTATCTTGTTCAAATCTCATCTTCCCATATCCAACTAGGGATCTTTCAATACTACTGTCAGAACTGTACGATGCATGTATTCTCTTTATCACGGTGGAGTGAAAGTGGTAAGGTTTTCTTGAAGAGAATCTATATCTCTCATGACCCCTTCTTGGCACACTTGTTCTTGGGGTTGCTTCTTGAAATTGTTTCAGACTTTGCATGTTAGTATAACAAGATAGTAGAGCAATACCAATAAACAAGATGCAAATATAAAACATATAAACACAATACAAGAGAGACACCAATATACATGGTTCACCTAATTTGGGCTACGTCCACGTATAAATTTCTAGTTCTTTTATTATATCGTCTAGCAAATGAAAAGATACAACCTACAACACATCCATTGCAACTTCCTCTTCAATCCCTCATAGTCTCTCTCACACAATAGAATACCATACAATACCCAGTCATATTACAATGGCTTCCTTTTAAAGAGGGATTTCCATGGTAAAATACCATGGGCCCGTAAATCACCCATTATTGACCAAGTCATGACTATGAAATTACAACATTTTACAAGGCATTTTTTCCATAAAATTTGCTACGGGGGCGCTGGACCCCCTACGACGACTGTAGTTGGGGGGAAAGCCCCCCCAAACCCCCCTGTCATGGGATGGGATCTAGACACAACCGAAACACGACCTCTGAATCTTGAAAATCAGGATCCACAACCAATAGTGCATGATATGTTCTTGTGCATGGATGATATTTTCATTGTCTTTTCTACATGTTCTTACTTGTATTTTGAAACATTTTACTGAACCCTACAGGTTCAAGGGTTTGGTGCTTATCTTGTGTCCATTTGTTCTTTCTTCTCTTGTCCTGACAAACTCTTCTTTAGGACTGTATTGTCTTTATGCATCATCAAACTCCATTTCCTATCCTTCACTGCTTGATCGACTGACAATGAAGCTGCAATTGGATCATTTTCCAATCATTGTTATCATACCAACAAATTCATTCATCAATCATACTTCTTCTATCTCAACACAATGCATAAATATTCATTAGAAAACAATCAGAAAGCCATCACATACATGTTGAAAAAGCACCAATCAAACAAACTGAACAAGTGACTATGATCACTCCCACACTCCCATACTATGCATCACTCCATTCTGAGCCATTAGAATTGATTTTCATCTTAATTGGACTAATGGATTGCATTTAGAAATCATTTGAAAATTCATTTTGAGAAACTACTGTTATGCTTTAATTGTGGCAGAATGCTTCAATTTTTAAAAAAATTCAAAGGGAAAATCTCCCACGAAGATATTGTAATGTATACACATTCCATAATCAATTAAAGTCATATTTGCTTAGTTCTCAAATCAAAATGATTCAATTTTCAAAATTCCAATTCCAAGCAAGAATGCAACTTTGTAAGGGTTCAAACATAAAATCAATCCCTCCAAAGTTCATCAAACAAGCCAATCCCAATCCAAAACACATTATAAACAGATCCATAAGTCCTTGAATTCCGGGTTAAAAGAAGGATACAACCGAACTGATCTCTGAAGTGAGGCTTCCAATTCTTCCATAAACATAAGGGGGTTAAATTTTACTTTTGCCATGCATATTTTATAATTTCCAAATGCATGCAAATAGAGTTTTAAATCCATAACAAGTCCAAAAGCTGCAGAGTTACAACCTAAGCTCTGATACCACTTTATAACGTACCTGACCCAAAAAAGCAAGTCCAGAGGCACCAAATGACTAGGGGAAAAGGCTTAATAATGATTATTGCACAGTGGATTAAAGTTTACTAATATTGCTACCAATTAATTTAAATACAATTTAGCCTTTAAAATAATTGCGACACTTACAAAGCAATTATTCCCCAATGTTCCAACGGTTGTTAGCATAATAATTTAACCGGATTTGCATAATCATTAAGGTCATAAAAATTATTAAATTGCTCATGGATGACATTAATCAACATTATAACATATTTAAATCAGAATTATGGAATTCTTCAAAAATATTCACAAATCATAATTTTCAGCAGTTAAACTAAGCGAATTGTGATGCTTATGTAATTATGATTATTGACACTGAATTAGTTGTTAAGTAACACTTATCGGACCAGATTTGAAACCATCACCTGCAAACATGAAACAAATAAATATAACATATACAAGGCTTTGTGAAATTCTAAATCACAGCAGATCATAGAGCTGAGAATACCTCACACTGAAAGAATGAGCATAAAAGGTGAATTACAGTGAAAATTGCAGTGGAAAGAGTAGTAAAATTAATCATGCATTGGAACTTAGATGGAAGCAGAAATGTGTAATATTATCCATTAATCAGTATAGTCCACAAATATTTTACAATAAAGGGAATTCAAATATCCTAGGATAATTTGAGTCTCAGTTTGTTTAGCATAGGAATTGTCACCACTGGAGTGCTCCGTAAGACCCAAATTCAACTCAACTCAACCAGAAATCAGTTAACTGAAGCTACTGTCAGTTAACAGACCAAGAAGGGTGAGTTTTCCATTCAAATTACTTAGAAAAGGGTGCATTAGATCACAGACAGTGGCAATCGAAGCACAAACCCCCCACAAGAGTCAACTAACTCAGGTGGACTAAACCAGATCACTGAGTTGTCTCCTAAAATGTAGGGAATTGACTGTAGTGGTCCTAAAATGTTGCATGCAGGGTGAATTAGGTGGCTAATGGGTTCTAGATGAAATCCATGCACCACTAGGGAGAAAATGACATCATCAACTACTAGGGAAAAGAAAATAAGGCTAAGTAGGACAAGGATGGAGTATTAATTATCCTAACACCCCCCCTTAATACAAACTTGGACATCTTGAGCCCTAATTACTGAGACCAAAGGTCACCCGTGCAATCAAATAAATGTTAAAAATAATAACTGTCCGTGAAACAAGGAAATGGGGAAAACATCATGGGAAAATACCCCCCTAAAAAATAGGGCATCAGGGAGCTCAAGCAACTTTCACACCAAGTAGAGATCTGAGATAAGCAAATCTCTTCTGAGAGAAAAAAATTGTGAATATGTCTGCAATCATCTCCTCTGTAGGACAATAATGTGGTGAGATGGTCCTGTTGTGCACTATCTCCCTGATGTAGTGCATGTGAACCTCAATATGTTTGGTCCTTTGCTTCTGAACTAAATCACTGGAGATCCCGATGGCACTTTGATTATCACAAAAAAGGTGTAATGAAGGAGAAATGTGAATGCCAAACTCTGTCAAGATCCCATGGAACCAAACTTCCTGGATAACTGCATTCACAACCCCTCTGTACTATGCTTTTGCTGAAGAGAGTGCGAGTGTTTCTTGCTTCTTGCTTGACCAATAGATTGGTCCTAATCCCAACATGAATACATACCCTGAAGTAGATTTCCTGTCAGTGTTGTCTCCAACCCAATCCGAGTCAGTAAAACCAACCATATCTAACTGAGCACCAACAGAATAATGTATACCAAAATATCTCGTACCCTGCACATAGTGCAAGATCCTCTTTGTTGCCTTCCAATGCAGCTCATGTGGCTCCTGCATGTAGCTAGCCACAACACCAACAACATATGATATATATGGTCTTAAATGTGTCAAGTACAACAAGCTACCAATTAACTATCTGTAAAGAGTGCTATCATCCAAAGGAGTATAACCACCTTCTTCCAATATGATTCCATATAGGAAAGGAAAGGTTGCAACTTTGCAATAAGTCATGTGAAACTTTTTGAGAAAGTAAGATGCATACCTAGACTGTGAAATCATGATTCCTGAAGAATTTCGAGTTACTTCAAGTCCAATAAATTGTTTCAACAGTCCTAGATCTATCATGGAGAAGGATTTACTTAAAGCAGACTTGATGTTCCTCAACCCAGTAAATGAAGCGCCAGTGATAAGCAATTCATCCACATACAAAACAATCAATAGTGGGCAACCTAACTTCTGTTGCATGTAGACATTGCAGTCAGATTTTCACCTCTCGAACTTCTGTGACAGTAAGAAAGAATCCATCTTGGCATACCGTGCCCTGGGGCTTGCTTGAGCCCATACAATTATCTCCTTAGTCTGCATACTAAGGATGGATCATCAGTGTACCCCTCATGTTGTTTCATATGGATCTCTTCTTCTAAGTCACTATGCAGGAAGGTACTCTTTACATCCATGTGATGTACCTCCTATGCATTTGAAGCTGCAATAGCCAAAACAAGTTTCACTGAGTCCATTCTTGAGACACGAGTGAATGTCTCATTGTATTCCAATCCCTGAACTTGTGAGTACCCCTTTGCAACCAACCGATACTTTTACTTGGTTGTAGATCCATAAGATGCAAGCTTTGTTTTGTAGATCCATTTGCACTGAAATAGCTTTCTCCCCGGGGGAAGAGAGACAAGATCCCATGTCTCATTGTTCTGCAGTGACTCATATTATTCATCCATGGATGCATGCCATCTCAGATCATGGAAAGCCTCTTTGAAATATTGTGGATTAGACCCCACCATCATGTAGCACCTCTCAGGGAGAAGTGGATTTGTATGACATATTGCAATATTTGCATCTTGGTACTGAGATCTAATTCTCTATAGTCATATGGATCTCCAATAATATTCCCAGCAACCTCAAGAAGATTTTGAGCCCATTTAGGCTTTGGATTGGGAGTAGGTGTTGGATATGGATCTATGTCTGCTTGATCTTCATACTCAATATCTAGATCTGATTCACTTTGGTTCTCTTCTTCGGAATCTGAATGTGGATCATCTGAAAATACATCATTAGGAGAAAACGGAATATGCAAATCAATTATACCTTGATCTTCAACTGGATGTAGATATTGCAATGGATCATAATCGAACTTGACACTTCTTTCAATGAAGCATCTTTTAGTTGCAATATCCATCAACTTGTAAGCTTTTGCATCTTCTGCATATCCCATCAGAATGCATTCGCTACTTTGGGGTTGAAGGGATTTTCTTTTGTCAAAGGGGATTATGGCCGATGCCTTGGATCCAAAAACCCTTAGGTGAGAGACATCAGGTTTGTATCCCTTCAATGCTTCGAATGGAGTGACCCCATCAATAGATTTGTGGGGTACCATATTCTGAATGTATGTGGCACATTTCACTGCTTCTACCCAGATATTTGATGGAATATCCCTTTCTTCAAGCAAGCAGGTATCCATCTCTTTCAATGACCTATTTTTCCTCTCAACTACACCATTTTGTTGTGGTGTGCATGGGACATAATGTTGCATTTGGATTCCTTCATAAGCACACAAATTCTACAAATCCTTCTTGATGTACTCCCCTCCATTACCAGATCTGAGTTCTTTGATCTTCTTCCCTGCAATGTTCTCAACTAAGGCCTTGAAAACTTTGAAGGTCTCGAATACCTCAGATTTATGCTTGAGAAAGTAGATCCAACATAACCTAGAGTAGTCATCAATGAAGGTCAAAAGGTATCTGGATCCATTCATTGAAGCTATGGGAATCGGTCCTGAAACATCACTGTGTATCAAATCAAGTGTGGAGGAATCTCTCTTTGCCTTCCCAACATCATACTTTCGCTCTGACTACTTCCATACAAAGCAACCTTTGCAGATCCCTTGAGAGAAATTTATGTTAGGAAAACCTTCAACCATCTCTTCCTTGTGCAACTGTTGCAAGTACTTTAAGTTTAGCTGCCCGAATATTTCATGCTAGAGTTTGCTTGTCTCATTTGCATGAGTCAAGAGAGCATTTTGATGTGAATATGGAAAAAAACAAGAGAAATTATATGGCTTGGAGGCATGGTTTGCAACACCTTTGGCTATCATATTCCCAGATGATATCTCCGCAACCTCAAATGTGTCAGGTCCAAATGCTACTTTCTTTGGTGAACCTGTGTGAGTCATCTGATAAACACACAACAAATTTGCTGCTAGAGAAGGCACATACATGAACATTGTTAAACTTCCCATGCTCAAGTTTTATTGTTCCCTTCTCTTCCGAAAATATTTGAGAATCATCTCCCATGTGAATGCTAGGGCCATCAGTGAGATCTAGAGAAGAAAATGTCTCTCTAGAGGAAACCATGTGGTTGGAGGCTTCAAAATCAATAAGCAAGGCTTGGGATTGTGAGAATCTAGCGTTCAATGCATGCCATCTCTCATGATGTTTTGACTTGCTTCCTACAACAGTCTTCCTTGTGCCTTCTGGGAGGGAAATGTTGTGTTGTTCAAGCAATTTTTCCATTTGATCTATGGTCTTCTTCATACAAGATCTCTCAGGATGGTTACCTTTCTTGCAGTATGTACACTTGGATTTCTCAAATTTCTTTTGCCTATCCTTCTTGGAGTTGGAGGATCCTTCCGATGGATTAGACTTTGCATTCTGCTTGGTTTCAAATTGCTTCTTCTCTTTACCTTTGTTCTTCCCTTAAGCATTCACACCTTTTGACTCTCCATCCATAAGAGGTTGATTTTTAGAGGCCTTCAAGACACCCATCTGAATCAATTTGTCTTGTTCTTGGATGAGAGATTCAATGAATGCATCTAAGGAGGGAATTTTCCAATTGGGGATTGACAATCTCCTTGAATGGAAGGTAGAAACAAAAATTGAAAACTATGGACCAAGATTGCTTAGGATGGATAGCACCAGCTACTCATACTTCTTCTGAATGCCACATTGTTTGCACTGCATGACCAAGGATTTGAATTTAGAAAAGAGCTGTTGTATGGTTTTGAAACTGCCGGGTTGAAGAGCAATTAATTCATTCTCTAAAATATGGCATCTCAGCTCATCTTGTTTGCCGAAGAGGGTCTCAAGCTTCAACCAAACCTCTCTTGGAGTATTCAATCCATCAAGGTGGAAGAGAAAATCTCTGGAAATATGAATACACACGAAACCAAACGATTCATCTAATATGTTTAGATACTTCTCCTTCTCAATAGTTGCTTGAGGTTCGACCTCCTTTCCCATTGTGACCCTGTTAAGTGACATCCTGAAAGTGAACCACAGATACTCTTTAGATGGGGAAAGAGTCGAAGGAACCAACTCCTACCACTTCTTTGACCAAAAATTGAAGTATGCTGGGCTGCTTAAAGAAACCCCCTCAAGAATATTTTTAGCTATGAAACAACATGGTGAGCTTAAATAGATTTTCGGGTCAACACTCACCAGCTTCCTACCTAGATAGATGAGACTCCCATCACCCCGTAACTGCAAGTCCCTCAGGATATCATAATCCCTTCACCCCGCAGTCACTAGTCCCTCATAACATCTCCACTTCTATCCAAGAATTACAAAGTGGAATCAAGGATAAACAATAAAATCTAGGAACTATGAAAGAGTTATCTCATGCTCTCAACACAAACAACAATGTCTCTTGGTTCACAAGTTACTAGCTCACTAGCTTCCCATCGCATGAGGAATTTTTTGGCTGGATTCACATGAGGATCAACCAAATATTTATATACCAAGGATGAAAATTCGACCCAAGGGGGAAAAATCAATTTAGAGAGAGGTAGAGAGTGTGTTTAGGTCCCACTAAGTCAAATCCATGAGGCTATGCTCGAATTAGAGAGAGGGAACTCAAATTAGTTAGAGTGGAGGCTAAGAGAGGGAGTTACAAACCTAAAATAGTGAGGAGTTACACAAATCCAAGTAAGGAGGATAAAGAGGGCACATCCATGAGAGGGAGAGGGTACCACACCATCATAATGAGCCTGTAAGCACAAAATAGGGAGAATTTAGCACAAAAAGAGGAGTGGAGGCATAAAACAAGGAGGTGGAAGAACCAAACAAGGATATGTAAGATGTATTCTAGGGAGAGGGTGCATTAGGCAAGTAGGGCTCACCAAATATCTCATCGGGGGCATATTAGGCAAGAGGAGGATAATAAACCATGCATAAGGTCCAATAATAACTCCAAAGGCCAACATAAGCAATATTTTTTTCCAACTCTAATGTTCGAGTGACCAACATCTCTCCAAGTTACAAACATGATCTAGGAGGTACAAACATTAAGTCTAACTGCTAGGAATATCCCCATTCCCCCTCACACTATGGAAACATGGCCTCCCATTCTCATTTGTGGTTTCTGGTGTGCTAGTTGTTTTAATTAATTAATTATTTAAAATAATAATAATGTTCCTTTGTCCTTAAGGTCCCTTATCTCGGCACCTAGTGCCTCAACAATAAACAATTACAACTTACACATGTCCAGGGGATTAACAGATGGGGTATTACATAGATCAATTATTTCTGATTGGCGTTGTCCAACTTCTCACTAAAGAATGCAATTGGTCGGTCTTCCTGGCTCAACACAACTCCAGTTATCCTTCTTGCGTCACAGTCATATCGAAATAGATTTTTGAAGTCTAGGAGAGCTAAAATGGGTCCCTCCGTCACTTTCTACTTCAATTTCTCAAAATCTCGCCGGGTGGATTCTATCCACTTGAACTCACCTTTCTTCATGCACATTGTCAATGGCTAACATATCCAACTAAAATATCTGATGAAGTTCCAGTAAAAACTAGCAAGTCCATGAAAAATTCTCACCTCTATGGAACTCATTGGCTCAATCCAATCCACTATCGCCTTTACCTTTTCCATGTCCATATTTAGCCCCCGTATGGAAATTATCAATCCCAGATATACCAACTCCTTCTGCATGAAGGAACACTTCTGCGGGTTCAACCATAACTTCTTTTGGCTTAGCCTCTACAGGACTTATGTCATATGTGACAAGTGCTCTTGCCTTGATCTACTGAAGATCATAATGTTGTCTAGATATACCATGACGAGCCTACCTAGAAATAGCTTCAATACTTCATTCAGACGCATGAACGTGATTGGTGCATTTTTCATCCCAAATGGCATAACCAACCACTATTACAATCGTTCCTTCTTCTTGAAGGCTATCTTCCACTCATCACCTTCCTTAATCTTGATCTGGTGATATCCACTTTTCAAGTCGAACTTGGTGAAGTAGGCTGCTCCACTCAAACAATCGATCAAGACGTCCATCCTTGGTAATGGAAACCTGTACTTGATAGTGATTCTATTGATGCCCCTTGAATCTATGCACATCCTCCATTCTCCTCCTTTCTTGGGTGCTAGTACAGCTGGCACTATACACTAGCATAAAATGAGAGATAAGTGACCAAAAAAATGACCAAAATCTGCATATAAATGACCACATTTGATTTGGCGATCATTGGTGGCTAATTTTTGGTCTCTTATCACGCGACCAAAAATGTGGTCATATTTAGTTTGGTCATTTATATCTTGCCTTATGGTCATTAATTTGGTCATATATTTGGTCATTCATTGTCACAATTAAAGACCAAATATATGACCAAATTAATGACGAAAAAGAGAACCAAATTAATGACCACAAGACAAGCTATAAATGACCAAACTAAATATGACCACATTTTTTGTCGTGTTATAAGAGATCGGAAATTAGCCACCAAAACTGCCATTTGGTCATTTATATGCGAATTTTGGTCGCTTATCTCTCATTTTTTGGTCACTTATCTCTAATTTTTTGGTCACTGATTTAGTCATTTTTAGTCATTTTATATGTGAATATTCACTGATTTCTGTAGATAAGGTATGGAGGAATTGAACCACCAACCTCCTGCTTGTAAGGCAGGTGCTCTTCCATTTAGCTAGTACCCTTGAAGTTTCAATAACGATTAAAATATTTGTGATCCATTCCCTAGATATATGATTAAACTTGTTTATAATAGTCCAACCACTTTCAATGCTAGTGAGCGTAGGAATAAAACTACAATTTTACTTCTACGAAAATTGGGCATTGCGGGTGAAGCATTGCCAAATTTACTAGCAAAGGAGCCCACACCCAAGCCTGCAAAGCCAAAAATGCACATTTATATTTGTAGACTTGTAACTCAAGAACATATACCAGGTTTGATACCGTGTTAGGAGAAAAAGAGATTTACAACACATGGATATAGAAAAAGCATGTCTTATCAGTGGAAATGCAACAAAAACCAGGAAGAAAACATTTATTTATTTCAAAAAGCATTCTACACCCAGTTCTAAAATTTCTAACTAGTGCATGAATTACAATCCAGTGCAATATTTCAATAGAGGATTCAATCATATCTCATGACAATCATTTTATATCCATTACCAAGAGTGCATCTTCACAAAGTTGTAAAAGATCTATTTAATATCCACAGGCTAACACCAGTTTTCTACTTCCTAGTCTGATCACTAACAACTTCTAGAAGAATTGATTTCACGTTAATTCCCACAATTATAGTCAATGAATTACATCATAATCTTATACACTTGGTTTCTTTTCATTGTTGATAATGAATTTCCAATGAAATTCAGGAATAAAATTTCTAGTATAAAAAAAGGGACAATTTTGCCACCAAGTTTGGCAAATGAACAAGGAAATTTTTAGCACAACTCTAGAGTTGAATAAATGAATAACAAAACATATATTTGTACGATGATTTCAAATTTGATAACCCAGAATATTTGAAAACAATTTAAAAGAAATTGTCTATATATGTTTGCATATGTGTTGTTTTTTTTAACTTAACCCAATGGAAATCTTGTTGTTTTGTTTTTTTTTTGTAAAAAAGATAAAAAACCATGCTATCAAGTTTTACAGATTCTTTGTGTTATAACTTCATGTTTTCAAATAATTTACAAATGTAGATACTCTTTACAACAACAAAGTTGATTGAAAAATCAATATGAATGTTAAAATTTAAAACTACTCAAAACATCTTATACTGTTAAATAATGCTTGTGTGTCCTAACAACCTCCTTACAAGTTACTCCTAAAAATGGAGAGACTAAAGCCTATACTTTCCATATAATTAATTATACATATTTTTTTATTCTTCAACAAGTATTTAATTTACCGGTGAACTATCTATACAAATATGACCTTCAACGATTTTTTTAAGACCCAAAACATAGTTTTTTTTTAATGAATTCCACTATTCTGGAACAGTCTTGTCTCCAGAATAAATAATATTCTATGTTTTCTCTAGGCCATGTATGAATTCAACTTTTGGAAAAGTTATTTGACATAATCACTCCATTATTTATTTATTGTTGATTTGTTTCATGGAGTTGGTTCCATGAGAGCATTATCGTATTTGTTTTTCTAGCATATGCTATTACTTATTTTTGGTGAAGAAATTGGATATCAACAACTCATTGCTAGTTTTGGCAAGGAGGTTCTCCAAGAGGGTATTTTATTGTTATTCCTTGGAGAATTAATGGATCTAGGAAAACATCATTTCTTATTATTATTAAGGAGGCAGAGCTCAAACCTATATCTAGTCTCTCTATTTGATATACCATGGGATTTGGGGCTAACCCCCCTCAAAGTCTAGTTGAATATTTGTTGGATGTGTTTGGAAGGTCAATGAAACACTTTGTGGATGAGAATATCTTGTAAACCTTTATGCTTTCTCCTATTTCCCAAACATATTTCCAATGCTACCATATACAAACTTTGAAAGTGTTAAAACTGAAAATTACACCAAAATTTTTAGTGTCCACCAACGTGTTGACCAAACAATCCAAAGGAGGCGTTACCAGAAGTTCAAACTCCAATTATATTTTTTCCAAGCCTCGAGTTCTTGTGTCAATCTGGTAAACTTTTCTTCATCTCAATCTTCAACTTGGTGAAGTGTTGTGATTATCCTCAAAATCTTTGACCTTTGTTAATCTTGAGTTAATTTCGCCAAAGCCTCAATTCCTTGCGTCAACTTTGTCAGAGTTTCTTATAGTCTTAAACTCTCGATTTGGTCTAGTCCTGCATTTACTTTATCCTCAATTCTTTGGTCTCTTCAGTTATGTTGGAAATGCCAAATTTCCATAACTACTTGAAAACTAAACCAAATATTAAAAACATATATATAATAATACAAGATAAATGTCAAATTAATACCAAATATATAATAATACAAGATAAATGTAAAATAAAAATTGTTTTAAAACAATTTATATAGTTTTAAAAAAATATTTTATATTTATTTTTTTAATGGTTTTTGTTTTCACTTTTTAAAAGATTTGTCTTTATCCATATATTACATGCTTTTCTTTAAAAGGGAGATAAAGCAATGTCATGTAAAAATTTTGGTTTTTGTCCCCTTTTGAATTTTAAACCGTCTTTAATTGATTGATTCCGCTTACCATATCAAGTACCAAGGATTCAGCTCACTCGTTGTAAGGTGTGCTCAACGCGTCAACTAACTCGATGGACACTAGTTTGGGTGGTTGGGAGGAATGTTACCCTCCCCACCCAGGTTCAATTCTTGTAAGTGACATATTGCTCTTGTTGAGCCCATATTGTAATGATTGTAATTCGTGCCACCTTGATTCTCTAGAATAGCAGGTGGTGACCATTTCCCAAGTGGAAAAAGAAGTTGAAATTTTTAAACTTGTCACATGTGGTATATACATGCCAAAAATCAAGTGTCAGTTCTCATGTAGAATTCATGCGCAGGCTTCAAATTTGAAGCTTTCAGAGCTCTTCAAAGGCCATTTTACACATCATAGAAGGCAACTTCAAATTTTACCATGTAAAAGAAATTTAGTTTCATGGTAAGCCCGTCAATAATTAAATTAACCACTATTGTTTAAAATTGCAATAGAAGGGTAGCTTCAAATTTCACCCATCGACAGTTTTCAGTGGGAAATTGGGAATGTGGCTACTAGCTAGGTGACTTAGGAGTGGGACTCGGTTACTCTCCAATATCCACGTGTTCGATCATCCATGGATCATGGACCATTGGGCCTCTAATAATATAATTGACCAACTTACGTGGACGGGCTTACACTGAGCAGCCCATGGCTTGAACACTATGGCTTGAACGCTTCGAAGTTCTCGTGTTTGCAGCGAGCGCTTACGTGTTTAACACATTTAATGGAAGCAACAAATCTATTAAACCTAGTTGGTGGCTCATACATATTGTTGGAAGCAGGCTTACCAAGTTACCAGTTATCACATACCAATTCGTGAATTCTGACTCCGTGAGTTAATTGAGTATTCAATGATATATTATGTTAATGTGCCCCGAATTTGGCATTTCAGACAAAATCCACAATCCAAAAACTTCTTGTAATGTTGCAGGTTGTTGCTCCTTCCTATGGCCCCTACCCACAGCCCTGCGTTTTCTTTGTTGTATCAAGTTAATCCTACCGTCTACGACTCCGAGCCTCAAGCCCTGTGTTTTCTTTGTTGTATCAAGTCAATCCTACGGCTCCCGAGTCCCACCTTGTGTTTTCTTTGTTGTGTCAAGTCAATGCTCAAATTCCATGCTTCCATGGCTTTGACCATCAATATATAATATTACAGGACTACAAACAAGCTTTTTCTTATACCCGTACTCCACTGTGGTCGAGCTACTTCCAAGTTGCACCTACCCTATCTCTTCCAGTCCTCCAAGAGAGTTTGCGGAGCGAAGCTGCGAATGCCAGCCTACAATAAACATATATAAAGAATTTCATTTTCTTTGAGGAGCTCAATTTCAAGGCTGACTAGATTGCCGACATCTTATGAATTTACAGGTATGTACATCATTTTATCCATTCATGATCCCATCAATTATTTAAAAAAAAAATATTTGATTAAAATTCTGTAACTTCAAAGTTCAAACACAATATTATTATTTGACTAAAATTTTGTTACTTCAAATGGGCCTTGAAGGCTTCAAATTTGAAGCCTGGACCCGAGAGTGGGTTTGTCACAAATCTCCGCCAAAGGCTGTTTAGAATGACATTTATCAATTCCCAACTGTAGCAACAACAACAATTGCTTCTTTCTTCATATGTCCAGTGTATACGCATATGATTCCATGTGCTCCTTGCCTTGCCCTATTTTCCATTGTCGCCCAATCGAAGCTCTTGAGAATTTAGTTGCCCTTTAACTTTCCTGAAATGGAGGGGACAAGGAAGACCATTATTTTCACTCTGAAACCGAGTGCTTCCTCGTTCAACTGCCACTGGACACGGTTGCATCCCTATGGGAAACAAGTGTGTGCAGTGCACCCCCCAGCTTTACCAAAAAGCCTCGGGATGTGGGGAAGTTCCCACTCTTCCAACCTCCATGCATCTAGTTAATGAGTCAGATCAAGAATCCAGACTTTGTATCTAAAACTGTATTACATGAGCTATTTTCCCCAATTGCTCAGTCGTCGAATTGACACCTTCCTCTAGTACACGATTTAAGATTCTTGGTATTTATTAATATGATGACCATCGATGCTACTACACTTACAATCCGCGTTCGACTGTACGAACTAGGACAAAAATGTTTTTGTAATCTTGATTTTTAGAATGACAGTGCTACTTTACCTTTTGATTTTGTTGCCCTTATCGGCTAGTCTGGAATAAAACAGGAACTTCAACCATATAACAAGAACTTCAACCATCTATGCATCTCCTCTCTACTTGGTCTACCTACGTTTTACTTATGCTTCACAACCCATCCTCTACTCCATCATACCAAAGATTTAGTATGTATAATGAGATCTAGGGGGAGGGCTATAGAGAAGAAGCATCCAGGGTCCTTAATCAACTATTGAGAACAAAAGTTTCCTGGAGTCGGATAGTTCTCTTTGCTCAAACCATAACATAGCATGTAACATGTAAGGAGTGCTTAAACTTATTCTATCCCAAGTACGTGTGGCATTCATAGTGTTGAATGAAAAATTAAAACATATATTGTTATCATTGGCATTCAATTCTACCGTAGGGTACACAATTAGAGTGACAAAGAAACTTGCTATTAGTTTTCAATCCAATCCAACTTCTTTGTTGAACTGTTCTTTCTAATATACTTGCGTGAAGGAGGATTATAAATGGCAATGTAGTTGTTTGATAGAAGTGCATGAAAGTGAATTATGGTCCTCAATTCAACAAAGCAAAAAAAAGTTACCATTCAGATTCTTTCCCTTCACCTTTTTTACTGCCTTTCTGCATACATCTCTATTGTTCACTAATTTAGCAAGAGATACAGACCAAACTCAATGTCCAATCTTTTTGGCTTATGAAAAAATTTCTTCCTTTTTTTTGCTTACATTATCATTTTTTCCATTGTTAAGTAGGCTAGAATTTATATTGGTTTGAAGAATGCTAGTGATTTACAAAGATTGAACTTTTCCAAGAATAAGCATCACGTTGCTTTTAGAAGAGTTGAAGAACCCAATTCTTCATTGAGCTTGTAGTGTTCGAAGCAGCCTAGGAACCCATTTTAAGAGGTATACCCAATTCTTAACTGTAGTTGATGCAGAAAAAATGATCTATAAAATTAGTTATGGCAATTCACACCGAACATCTGGAAAGTGGATTTTCTATGTGTCTCCTAAGTTATGTTTCACTAATAAATTCCTCATGTTCAAGCAGATCATGAAAGAGTAAAATAGTATTAATTTTGGCTATAAGGATGAAAGTTTAAGAGGCAAGATCAATTTGGGAAACTGCTAAGATGTCAAAGGTGGCATAGTGGCCTAGAGACCGAGCCGCTAGATCGGGGCGAAATATGGTTGTGTCATATGACATATATAACATTAACATTCAATGCTGCTATATCCACTGCAAAATAAAGCATCTCGACTTTACTACGTAAGTAAACATTGAAATTTTGATGTACTAGTACATTTTCAACTGAAAAAAATAACTTATTTTTACATGGCAGCATTGAAGGGTTCAATATCTCATAGCCCTTCAAAGTGAAATGGGACCACACCCTTCAAATTTGATCCCTGTTCACGCGGGTAGCCATCTAGGTCTAGATACTTATCATTGGCGATTTCCTTCATAGCAATTGTCACACTTGTTTACATGCTCTTCATTGCTCATTTGACAACTTTTATGGGACTATGTAAATGCAGGTTTGCATGAACACCTTTTTTATTTTGTAATTCCTTGCGTTTGGATGACCAAACTACAATGATTGATGAACTCTTTTGAAATATGCTTATGAGGTTTATCAGGATTTTTTTAATGTGTGGATAATAAGGAATTCCACTCTTTCAAAAAGATAGTGAGGAGCATGGGTTATGGTGAAAAGGGCATTTGTATTGTGTCTTTCTAGTCAGTTTCTGTAACAACCTGAAAATTTCACAAAATTTAAATTTTTTTAACGTAGCATTAAATGTTGTACTTGCTGTGCGGAAAGTATTAAATGCTTGTTGGTCGACATGTCGTAATAAAATGTTTATGACCGTCATATGTATGTATTGTTTTACGATGTGTGTGTGAAAAGTAACTATATCTGCACTAGGATACTGTTGAATGTTTTTATGCCTCAGTTATGCATCCCAAATTACTTATGAATTGCTGTCGATGCTCTTATACATTGGTTTGCTATTGTCTATATGTGCTAACTGGTTATTCTTCTTTTGATGATGAAGGGGCCCTATGGTACCCCGAGGCTTACTTAGCTAAATTAGCTAAAGCATTTGATACGTTCTTTTCATAGATCACAGGTAAGAGAAAGTTGTCATTTCGAAACTGAAATGTGGAAGTCCTAAGTGTTGTTAGTTAGTTTTCAAGTTTTAAAAAGAGAAAAAGTATGCTAGAAAGAAAATATCAGGGTGAGATCTACATCGATTGTTCTTTATCTATAACTATAATAAGTTGTTCATATGGGGTTACATCCCCAAATCTCAGTATAAATGTTATGTGTATTACACATTGAAAAGTTGAGCATTAACCGCAGTATTTAGGCGTTTTAACAATTTATGGTGAAAAGATCAAATCTCAATTTTCAAATCGCTTTTAATGTATTTCTATAATTTATCCTTTTGTCCTATGCAAAATAATTCTAACTTATGAATATATATTACTAGGGATATCTTGACATAATTGTAACAATACATTTAAGAGCTCTTTTCCACTTTGCAATGAGTATTTTAACACTTTGAATATTGTAATAGTTACTCTTATTATGACTATTGGCTATATGTAATGGTGCTAGAGTCTAAACCCATGATAATATAACACCTAGGGTACAAAGGTATCGTAACTAAACAATAGTTATTGAAATAGTTCTTATACCATGCGTAGGGTTTGATAAAAGTTGTTTTACATAATAAGTATTGTAATTTTGGTCTTTTACCTATTTCAACCATATAACATTATGGTGATAAGTAATAATGTGATATATAATCGAAACCTTGTCCTAAGATTTTCTTGTTATGACAGGTCCTTCGTATTAACACCACAAGGTTATGGCTCAAAGGACTTATGATAATGTTGAAGTTAGATCATAGGGTTAACTATATGGAAATGGTTGAGCAGTGAACCCAATGTATGATCCCGTTGGCAGGGATTCTATGTACGGTGGTAGTTATGGTTCATAAAGCGCAATAAATGATGGTAAAGTGGAATGCCTAATGGCATCACAGTGGTGATCATCACGTGCTAGTTTTCTCGAAGTTGATTTTACCCTAATCGCTCTTTGGTATTACTTCGTTGTGGTTGTAGTTTGGCATTCATTGTTGCAAGAGTGGGGTTCAGAGGAGGCCGACGGGCTATGAGTTTTTAGGGTTACTGGTGGGGTGAGGGCACCTCCCAAGTTTCGATATCATGACTTGAGACTATGTAACTTAAACCTCAGAGCCGAACCCTTTTTGCTATAGTAGTTAGGTAGTTGTAAAAGTTTTCAGAGTTTTAGGAAAGTCTTGTGAGTAGTTTAGATTGGAGGTCGGTTTCTTGCATGTAAAAGGTAGTTCTCAGAAATGTATCCAATCTTCGCTGTTGTTGCTAGTGAGGTGATGGCTTAGGTTTCTCGTTAGCTGTGGCAGCTCTGTTCCAGAAAGAATGTTCTAAGGTAATGTCTCGAAATCCAAGCTATTACTGTCATTCATAAACTAAGTTCACAATTCCATAATGCATTACTTAACCATAAATCGTTTTTGCTGGCAGGTACTCTTCGTCTGCAGGTTGTTTTGTTGAAGCTTCATGGAGACATTGCTTTCCAACCGGTAAGACTCGGTGGTTTCTCCTTCTTGGCCACTGTTGGCCGTTGTTTGGCGTTTAGCCACAAGTTGGGGTTTGGTATCGGGCTGAGGATATGACCGTTGTTATAATATTTTGTGAACCAGAAGATAAGTGTAGGGAGGATGAAATCCTCGACCTACTTTGATGTTGACCTTACAGCGTTTCACTGTAGAACCTTTGTTGAAATGTAACGTTTGTTTTGAAAGGGTTTTAACCCTCAGTCTTTTTAAAGAAATGGGAAGGTTTTGATACCTGTAAATTCATGTTGTCATAATTATTTATGCCTTAGAGTAAAACTCTGAAATCTGAGTTATTTTGTTCTAATGTTTTGTTTATGAATTGTTTTTGAAATGTTAAGACTGAAAGCCAAGGGTTAATGTCATGTTTTGTGCATTCAAACCCTGATTTATTTTGATCGAGTTAAGGAGTCGAATCCTAGACCGAGACCTAGTCTTGTCTATTTATTTCGTTTTGCTACAGACATTGGTTACATTAGGAATGTAACACTCTTCTTTTAATGTTGATGCCGAAAGGTTACTTTGTCTTTAGTTAGGCTTGTACAAGTTATAAATAATGTGACTTTGTTCGTCAATGTTGAACCTAGGCAAAAGAAATTTGTGTTTTAAAAGAAAAAGGGTTTTGTCGACAGTCTGGACTATAAGCTCTTTTTGAAACTAAGATATATTTGGTTCTCTTAGGGTTTCCAACGAAATCTATAGGTATAAGGAAGGGTTCTTTATCCGGTTGAGATTGTATTGTAACTCCTATGTGATATGTTAAGAGTCTTATGATACGAATAGCTAGGGTTCTAACAAATGAGCATTCGTTCAAACAAAGTCGTTTGTTTGCATAAATGTTTTCAATTCAAGAATGGTGATAACGTTTGATAATACATAAAATAATATATTACAGAAAAGGATAGAGATCTTTAATAGAAGCTTTCGAATGGAAAAAATGGATATTTCTATGTTTGGTTTACAGTTATTTAAATTTCATAACAATAATGATGAATGTCTAAAATGGAGTTTATATACTTTGATTTTTGAAAAGAACATAATAGATTATGTTGGGTTCCAATCTACTGGTGTAAATTAGATCTTAAATTTATGTCAATCCGAAGTTTGTAAAACTTAGAGGCATATCCCAAATATCGAGATTCAGACCTAGACTTAGTTGAAAATTTAGTTTACTATGAAATAAATCTAATAGATTACTAGAATGCTGTAAACAAGAAACACAAAACCTTCCTTACAGAAGTAACTTCATTTGATCTCTTAATCTAATTAGAAATTCATATATGAAATACTTCTGAAACTAAAAATACCTAAATCATGAAAGTAAGTTACAATGCTTAATACCTTACTGTTGAAAGTAGACAATCATTGATTTCTCTTACAAGAAAAACAATTCACAATGCTTAGCTCTTTTCAATAGTTTAATATCAAATAAAGAAAAGTAATTGGGATTGATCCTACAGTTTTTAACCATTCAAACTAAAAAAAACTCATAACCCTACCTTGTAATCAAATCCTGTGCATCAATATAATCTAATCCAATATGCAATGCATGAACTGATAATCGAAATTAACTCTACAGTCAATAATCAAAACATACCAATGCGTTTCTAATGAAGCAATGGGTGTGCAGGTTCGGCAGAGGGGGCCCTCCACTGCTTCACTCACACACGCAGGAAGATTTACAGAACGTTCAACACTCAAATCACTTTCACCATATAGAAATGAACATACACCAGAAATATATCGAATATCTGAATCTTTATTTCAATAACATACGTTTACCATCTGGGGGGTGGTTTCATCTTTTTTTTCAAATACTTATACAAATTGTTTTTAAAACTGAAAATGCTACAATCCCGGGAGATTCATAATGGCATTCTTCCTAATATCTCTCTACCCTCGAGATCGTCCATCATCCCCATAAAAATAGACCAGATCGATATAAAATCGAAGCTGTCTTGTTTTTGTGCTAAGTGGTAGCACAGGTGGTTGTCTTTGACCGGCATTGACTAGACACCTGTGAGAGCCATATCATGAGTTTGTTAGAAATTTATCCATCCTTTAACATCGAGGATCCTATTCCATCTCTCATTTCGTGCCCAACTGGCCTGAAAGTAACCAATCTAGGAGCAAGTACGGGAAGTTAGCAAATTTTGTAATTTGAATTAAAACCTTAATTTAAACGCCTTAAAAGTCACATAATTCAATTTATTAAAAAGCAACAATATTTATACCTTTGACCAAGGTTTTGAGGATGAGCATGAGGTTTTATGGATCAAGTATGAGGGTTTATGGAGAAAATTGGAAAGGATTTATAGGGCAAAATAGGTATAAAATGGTGTCCAACATCTCCCCCAAGAGGAAGCTGTTGCAGGTCCTCATGCATAAAATGTATTTCCCAAAAAATTGACCTTGCTGATATCATGCACACAAATTTGTTGCTGATCCTCTACTTCTAATCCTCTGATGTATCTCCTGTCTGTGATGATGCATCTGTAGAAGCTCGAGCTGCATAAAGGATTTTTTGTTTCGCATACTTTGCTTTGAAAGTCTTCTTTTGTTTATGCCATTTACATGCATGCTTGGAGATCTGTACCTTCTGAACTTGAAGCTTCCTGTTCTTCTCTCTTAACTTTTCATTCTTCAGTTCTAATTCTTTCACTTCCAATTTCAACTTCTCAATCTTTTTACTGTTTTTGAAAGATTTCTTCTTTTTCATCTGTATTGAAGGCTGCTCAGAAACAGTTTCCATCCCTAATTCTTCATTCTCTTGCCCTGAATACTCCTTCTTTTCTTTTTCTATGATTTGCTGTTCAAAGAAAGGAGAAACTTTATCTCTTGCATTTTCCTGTCCTGGATGCTCTTTCTCTTCTTTTTCTTGTTGTTCAAAGAAAGGAGAAACTTCATTGCTCTGTTCTATCATTTCATCTGGAATCTTTTCAGTTTCTTGGGTATCTCTTTCTTCATAAATTTGCCCTATCTCACCTGCTGGACTTTCCTCTTGACTTTCCAAGGATTGAATATATGCATATTGTTTTTGTTGGCCCTCATCATCCTCTTCTAGTACTGGATTATTCTGAGCTTGCTGACGTTTCCTTGACTTTTTCTCATAAGTGGTCAAGATTTTATCTTGCTCTTGGAATTTCTTCTCTTCTTTCATCATGCTGCTGGTTCTTATTCTTCTCTGAGGCTGTTTTGAGCTTGTTGCCTCAGAGTCATCTTCATTATCTATTATCATCAACACCTCTTCTTCTTTCATTCCTCCCTTGGGCGATTTTGAGCTTGTTGCCTCAGGGTTCTATTCTTCATCTTTAGTGTATGTTATCATTAACACTTCATCTTCTTTCAAGCTTTCTCCAGGCAACTCTTCTGGTTCTTCAAACTGATTATGAATTATAAATTGTTTCCATGTCAGGTTTTGCCTTTGTAACTCATGTGTGATGATTATTTTGATGATCCCACAATGAAAAAGGCTTGTTAGGTTGTCTTTTGCAAGTTTTTGAACAACTTTAGCCATCTTGGAAAGGATTTGTAATAGAAAATGGGGCATGTTAATCTCACAATCACCCCTCAAATGCTGCAATATCTTGATGTGATAGAGGTTTACAATACCGAATCTCCCCTCACAAGTGATGAATCTTTGGATGATATATACTATTTCATCCCAGGGATGAATCAACCAACTCCTTGGTACTCCTTTCTTCCATTTTATTGAGCCTGCCCTTGATTTGCATAAGAAGGGTGTCCATGCCTTCTCCTTAAACTTTTTTGTCTTAAAGAATCTCTCTCCCTGCTGAGGTAAGCCAATGATCTGTGCCATAATATCTTCAGACAGTCTGAAAGTCAAATTACCTACTGTAGCCCTCTCTTCATCAAATGAACCAGCAAAAGCTAGGCTAACATTGTCATAATTCCCATCAAACTTTTCAAAAAAAGGCACCCATTGTTTCTTCTCAAAAATTTCCATGCATCTTTCATGAATGGCAGTGGGATCGAATTTCTCTGGTTCTAGTCTAGACACCATTTTGTAAATTTAACAGGAAAAATCTCTCTTTTATGCAATGGAAAACTTCAAGTAAGACTTAACCCTAGCTTGCAATCCCAATTTCAAATTTTAAACTCTATAAAATTTCTCTTGGCTTCAAATTGTTTCTCTTGAAGTCTGAATTGCCAGCAAAACCAGAATTTCAAGCTTACCTATCCTGTGTGGCTCCTTGCTGTGCACATTCTGAATGAAATATGCATTCCCATGGCTGTGTTTCCTCTTTTGTAATGCTAATGGTGTTTCTTTTCATCATACCAAATGAAAATTCTTGCTGAGAATTGAAAAGAATAAATGCTCGAGTTCCTGAGTTGACAGGTTGCGTTTTCCTCCTCTGTAATGCAACTGGCATCTCTTCCTTGGGTTAATCAATATCTGTTCACCCTTTTAACCAGCAATGGGTATGAAGTTTGGGAAAGAGCAAGTCGGCTAGACAACCCACTGATATGTAAAATATCACTTTAAATTTCAAATTTGTAGATTGTGCCTCCCCATGCATAGGCAAAATTCGTGGGGGGTAAGATCAATGATTCCCACCTCTCCTGTAATGATGATTTGGACATGCCACTTAATCCTCGTTAGCTTGCCACTTAATCCATGTTCCATGATCCTTTTCATATACTCACTTTTTTAACTTAATGCATACCATGCACTAGTATCTTCATCTTAGAGTATATAAAAGAAAACATAAAAATATTCGAATTCCCTTGGTAAACAAAAACATATTGTTCTTCTTTGCTTCCTGTTGAAAAATCCTGCATGTAGAGTGCAGTTTAGGTTTTGACCAAAATATAAAAATTGCTTCTGTAATTGATTCTGACCACCATTTTGATACCTAGGGTAAGATAATGGGAAGTGAATGGACTGCTGGCAAGGATTGTGAAGGTGATAGAGTAGACAGTCAGGGTTTTGAGGATAGGTAGGTATTTTTTTTTGTCATCACTTTAAAAATAAAGAACCATGCAAACTTTTAAAACATAAAAAGTAAAATTCTTACGGACTTTGTTTGATATTCCCTTGTGCTCTTCTTGCTGCTTGATGTAGCTGGTCTGCTTGTCTGTTGAGAAAAGAATTTGCATGTTCCTGGTTCATACATGTCCTTAATGTGTCTTCTATTGAAAACTGTCTGCTATCTTAGGTCCATGTGCAAACATTCTAACGAATGTACTTCTTCTCAGGTCCCTTCTGCTGAGCTTGAGATCTGTGAAATGAAACTTCATGCTGGAATGAAATTCTAGGATCTGGAGAAGGCTTGGAGGGTTTCAAGAATGGAAAGCTCTGATATGCTTATCCCTCTCAGGCCTATTTATTGACTTGTCCTCAAGTCAAACAAAATCTTTATTTGCTGATAAAAAATGTATGGAAAAAATAATCCATGAAAGAACTGAAACTAGGAATTTGAAATTGTTTTTGTGAATTTTCAATGGCCAAGTAAACTTGGTTTTCCAAGGAAAATTTGAGTTTATGTTGTGCCAGTTGCTTGGTTTTCACAACTAAACTCCTTTTTTTATATTTATTTTTATTTTTATTGAATCAGAATATGTCTAAGAAGAAAGTGAAGGAGAAACACCAGTGTGTTTGTCCAGCACTTCCATCTCCCTTTGCTGTGAAATTTGTTGTATGAAATCTTCTTTGTTGACAGGCTTAGTGTAGAGTTTTAACCTATGGCCATTGACCACGAATGTTCTTGCTTCATCATATATTGTTTGTAGTTTGACTGAGTCATTGTCATAGGCCTCTGCAATCTCATATGGACCAAGACAATGAGTTGTGAACTTGGATTTGAAGTCTTTGAACTTTGAATCAAACAATAAGGCCCAGTCACCGATGTGAAATTGTTTCTTTTTGATGAACTTATCATGCAATGGGCCCTCTGTTGTTGTACCAAAATATTGTGTTCGACTACAGCTTGTCTCATTTCATCTAATTGATTTAACTGCAGTATCCTTTCTTGTTGTGCTTCAGAAAGATCCATCCCTAAATCAACTACTAATTTAAAAGTATGAATTTGAAATTCAATTGGTAACAGTACTTGCTTACCATAGACTAGTTGATAGGGAGAAAAACTAGTACTATTTTTCCAAGTAATTCTGTATGCCCATAAAGCTTCAGTAAGCTTAGCTGACCAATCTTTTCTGTGCATCTGGACTATTTTGGTGATGATTCCTTCCAAAGTTTTGTTGGTATACTCCACCTGGCCATTGGCTTGTGGATGATAAGGTGTAGATTTTCTGTGCTTAATCTTGTACTTGGCTGCTATCTCCTGCACTAGTTTAGAAGTAAACTATGATCCTTGATAAGTAACAATCTCTCTAGGAACTCCAAATTTGACAAATATTTCTTCAAAGAGAAAGTTTACTATTATTTGCTCTGTGGCTCTTGGTAATGGTTTGGATTCCACCAACTTTGTAACATAGTCAGTACATACTAAAATGTACTTCTTTCCTTGTGATGGTGGATTGATCGGACCAATGAAATCAAGAGCCCATTTTTCGAATGGTTCTATGAGGAATTTTGGCTGGAGTGGCATTTCATCAGATCGTATTGGCCATCCCATCCGTTGACAAGTATCACAACTCCTAACATAATTATTAGAATCTTTGAAAATAGAAGGCCATTAATACCCCAAATTAAGTATCTTGTATGTTGTTCTTTTATATGCAAAATGGCCACCACACGGTTCATCATGACAAGCTTTTAAAATATCTAAAACCTCATCTCCATTGTAGAAGAGATCTCCATTGACCCATATGTGTCTAGCACTTTGCTTGATAATTCTTTTCTTTTCTTTGGATGACATAGATGGAGGTAGCTGTCTTGATGATAAATTGTTGGATATATCAGCATACTAGGGAGTTATAACAGAAATAGCAAATAATTGTTCATCAGGGAAACTATTTGAAACAGGAACAACCTCACCAAAATTGTGTAATCGAGACATAAAATCTGCCACTTGATTTTCTCTTCCAGGCCTATCTAGAACAGTGATGTTGAATTCCTGCATCAATAATAACCATCTGGTTATCCTGCCATTAGTAATCGACTTGTTCATCAAATATCGTAAAGCAGAGTGATCTTTGTGGACAAAGATTTCATAACCAATAATGTAATGACAAAATTTGTTCACAGCATGAACTACTGCCAACATCTCCTTTTCAATAACTGTGTAATTCAATTCTGCAGGGGTTAGATTTTTACTGATAAAGTAAATAGAATAAGTCATGGTATTCTCTTTTTTTCCCAAAGAGGCTCCTATGGCAGTATCTGATGCATCGGTAGAAATGTGAAATGGCAATGTCCAATTTGGTCCCCTTAAAATGCGTGCAGTTGAGAGCTTCTCTTTAAGTTTCTGAAATGCAACTTGATAGTTAGTATCCCAATTGAAATGTACATCCTTTGAAAGTAATTTAAATAATGGCAGAGCTATTTGACTGAAATGTTCAATAAACCTACGGTAATAGCCTGCATATCCGAGAAAGCTTCTCACATCTTTTTGAGTTTTTGGTTCAGACAGATTCACAATGATTTGTATTTTTGTAGGATCCACATTAATTCTAGATGATGAAATGTGATGTCCTAAAACTATCCCTTCAGTTAACATCATAAAAAACTTTTCATTGCTAAGGGAAAGATTTGATTCAACGCACCTTTTTAATATTTTCTCCAAATTTTCCAAGGAATCCTCAAAGGTATTGCCATACACAGAAAAATCATCCATATAGACTTCAACACATTCACGAATTAGATCTGCAAAAATGGCCAAGACTGCTCTCTGAAAAGTAGCTGGAGCATTACATAAACCAAAAGGTAAAACCTTATAGGCATATGTACCCCAGGGACATGTAAAAGTAGTTTTGTCCTGGTCCTCTGATGCAATGCTAATTTGATTATATCCGCTGAAACCATCTAAAAATGAAAAATAGTGTTTTCCAGCTAAGGCATCTAACACTTGATCAATAAATGGAAATGGAAAATAATCTTTCACTGTTGCTTTGTTTAACTCTCTGTAATCTACACATATCTGCCATTTGCCATTTTTCTTAGGAACAAGAACTAGCGGGGAAACCCATTGGTTGTTAGAGATAGGGTAGATAAATCCTACCTTTAATAACTTTTGCAATTATTCCTTAACTATCTCTTTCAGTATGGGGTTCATTTTGCGTTGAGGTTGTCTGAGAGGTCTGATTTTATCATCTGTGTAAATGTGATGAGTGCATGTTTCGTGAGGAATGCCTGGCATGTTAGTGTATTCCCAAGCAAATGCTTTGTGATATTCATTCAATAATCCAATCAACTGTTCTTCTTGTGATAAAGTAAGATGTGCACCAATATTCAAATGTTTCCCTGGACTGATTGCAACTGTTTTTCTTTGGACATCAGTTATTGAATGAACATTAAAAATATCATTAAGTGCTAATGCCAAAGAATGAACTGTGCAATTTTCCTGAAAATTCTATCCCAAAACTTGATCTGCAATAGCATACTGCATGTCTCTTAATTCCTCCGAAATATCAAGTTCAAAAATAAAGTAATCTAGCAAGTCTTCATTGTTTTCCTCTTGAAAATAAAAAAGTTGATTGATACTTAAGACAAGCTGAATTACTTCTTCTTCTTGTTCTTTTGTTTCATTAATCCATGATAACTGATCTGACACAGAAGTTGTTTGGGCAGAAGGATAAAGTGTGATATGTTTTCTCTCCGTCCCATGTGAAATGAGCATACTTCCTATTCTACAACCAATAAAAGCATCAGCTGTTGCCAACCAGGGTCTTCCAAGAATCAATGGATTCCCTCCTAGATTAGACTTTGGTTGAAGCACTATGAAATCTATAGGATACTCCCAGGAATCCAAAGAAACTATGTTATCTTCTAGTATACCTTTAGGTGTGATTTTAGACCTATCAGCTAGCTCTAAAAAACTGTAGTGGCTGGTCTGAGATTTTTCAAGTGAATATATTCCATTGTTTCCAGTGTCACGACATTGATAGCTGCACCTAAGTCAATCAATGTTTTTGGAATCGAAAAATTGTTGACAGTTATTGTGACCATTGGGATTCCTGGATCAACATATTTTTCAATAAAAACAGTGTTAGACATTAAACCTGCTAACTTTCCTATCACATGAATTATTGGTGGATCCTTCTTCCTCTTATTGAGACATAATTCCCTAATTGCTTTTGTGTAGATTGGAATGTCCTTTATAGCTTTCAATAAGGGAATTTTGACATAGACATTGGTTAACTCATTCAAAACATGAAAATCAGGTAGAGAAATTGAGAGTTTTTCTTTAACTAACCTCTTTGGAAAAGGAGGTATATGAGGTACTAATGCTTTCCCTTTCTGACTGTGATTATTTGACTGAATTTTTTCTATATTTGATTTTTTTGGATTTTTCTCATTTTCTGTTTGTTCTTCAAAAATAATAGGAGATTCTTTTTGCAAAATTTTTCCAGATCTTAAGTTGATATTTTGAAGTGGGAGGATTGAGTAGGGGAGTGCCATTCCTTCATCAACATTATACATGGGTTTATCCATTTTATTATTAGGATTTGGTATAGGTTGGGTTGGCAATTGTGTTGGTCGAGGTGGTGGTTGGTTTCATGGTAACTGAAGCTATTGAGGTTGTTGGCCTAGTTGGGGAGCAAGATTTGGTTGTTGGAAAAATGGAGCTTGATTCTGCTGGTATTGGGGATATGCAAAGGGTTGTTGATAGGGCTGTGGATAGGCCTGTTGATATGTCTGGTTACCATGAGTATATCCTCGCCAATTTGGAGCAGGTTGGGCTGGATGTTTCTGAGGAGACCAAGTTTTCTAGGGCATAGGTGCACTCCATGAATTTTGAACAGGAGTTTGATAATTTGAATGGAACTGCTGCATAGGATCTTGAGACATACCTGAAAAACGTGGCTTCCAAGGTCTTCGTTGTCCCATGAGATAGAGAGACTCCATGCTTTGATTCTCTTCAATTCGAGCTGCCTGCAATTCTTTCAATCTGGGGCAATCATCAGTTTTATAATTTTCAGTACATAAGCCACAAATTTGAACAGTATTTAGAGGACATTCTTTGAGTGAATGTTTCTTTCTACATTTAGGGAAGAAAATAGATAGGGCTTGATCTTGTTGGTCTTGTTGTTCTTTTCTTTTCTTGGTTTTTGATATCTTGATCTGTGTTCCCAAAGTACTCAAAGGATCAGTTTTGAAATCTTCTGACAAGTTTCCAAGTTCAGCTCTGGATATTCCACTGGTTGTAGACTTGGTTATTTTGGAAGTTACATCCCTCTTTCCATTTCTGGCCTTTCCTCTTGAATACTTCTGACATAAGTCTGTAATCTCATCAAATGGTAAGTAGGAGATGTCACCTTTGCCCATCACATTCAAAATATCAAGATATTCATCTCTTATTCCTTTCAAAAAGATTATCCGAGTGATCTCATATGTCAAGGAATTGTATTTAGATTTCTGTAAGTTATATGAGAATCTTTCAAGATACTCTTCCAATATTTCATCCTCCTACTGAGACATCCTAAAAATATCATCTTTTAAATCTTTTGATCTACAGTATGCTTGATATTTTCGAAGAAAAAATTTCCTCATATCATCCCAACTAGTTATAGAATGCTCTCCTAATCCCATGAACCATTTCAATGCAGCTACTTTAAGAGTAGCAGGGAAGAGACGAAGTTTGTGTGTGTCATCGGTATATCCATAGGTACGGCATAAGATATCAAATTCGAATAAGAAAGAATTTAGATCTTCAGAAGTCATACCAGAGAAATTTGGTAGAACAGATGGTGGAATATTTTTCATCCTTACCTCTTCTCCTAGGATGATGCTAGTGTCCAAGATTGGGAATTTAAAGGTGGCTTCCTGGTCTTCTTCTGCTCTTTCCTCCCTTTCATGCCTTCTCTCTTCTTCCCTTTCATGCCTTCTCTCTTCTATTAGTTTATTTTCAATTTCTAACCTTCTCTCATACTCCCTTCATTGTTCTGCAGTTGGCCCTTTTAATATTTCTCCCTCATCCATTTCTCTTCATTTATTTTCAACCTCCATCCTACGTTCATATTCCCTACGTTGCTCGAAGGTTAGTCCTCCTTTCTTAGATGTTTCCTCTTCAGTCATTTCAAAAGTATCAACAATTGTAATGAATCCTTTTCTATCAGATAAAGAAGTTCCCGTTACTTCTATTTTTGGGGGGTTTTTGACAAATCTTCCTTTTTCGTCTCTTTGTCTTGACATAAAACTAAAATCTGCTCTGTTTTTTTGGAAATTTTTTTATAAGATAACTAAATTTCTTAAGTCTATTTCTAAAATGCCTCCTCGGCAACGATGCCAAAATATTGGGTTCCAATCTACTGGTGTAAATTAGATCTTAAATTTATGTCAATCCGGAGTTTGTAAAACTTAGAGGCATATCCCAAATATAGAGATTCAGACCTAGACTTAGTTGAAAATTCAGTTTACTATGAAATAAATCTAATGGATTACTAGAATGCTGTAAACAAGAAACACAAAACCTTCCTTACAGAAGTAACTTCATTTGATCTCTTAATCTAATCAGCAATTCATATATGAAATACTTCTGAAACTAAAAATACCTAAATCATGAAAGTAAGTTACAATGCTTAATACCTTACTGTTGAAAGCAGACAATCATTGATTTCTCTTACAAGAAAAACAGTTCACAATGCTTAGCTCTTTTCAACAGTTCAATATCAAATAAAGAAAAGTAATTGGGATTGATCCTACAGTGTTTAACCATTCAAACTAAAAAAAACTCATAACCCTACCTTGTAATCAAATCCTTTGCATCAATATAATCTAATCCAATATGCAATGCATGAACTGATAATCAAAATTAACTCTACAGTCAATAATCAAAACATACCAATGCGTTTCTAATGAAGAAATGGGTGTGCAGGTTCAGCAGAGGGGGCCCTCGACTGCTTCAATCACACACGTAGGAAGATTTACAGAACGTTCAACACTCAAATCACTTTCACCATATAGAAATGAACATACACCAGAGATATATCGAATATCTGAATCTTTATTTCAATAACATACGTTTACCATCCGTGGGGTGGTTTCATCTTTTTTTTCAAATACTTATACAAATTGTTTTAAAAACTGAAAACACTACGATCCTGGGAGATTCATAATGGCATTCTTCCTAATATATCTCTACCCTCGAGATCGTCCATCATCCCCATAAAAATAGACCAGATCGATATAAAATCGAAGCTGTCCTGTTTTTGTGCTAAGTGGTAGCATAGGTGGTCGTCTTTGACCGACATTGACTCGACACCTGTGAGAGCCATGTCATGATTTTGTTAGAAATTTATCCATCATTGGACATCGAGGATCCTATTCCATCTCTCAGTTCGTGCCTAGCTAGCCTGCAAGTAACCAATCTAGGAGCAATTGCGGGAAGTTAGCAAATTCTGTAATTTGAATTAAAAGCTTAATTTAAATGCCTTAAAAGTCACATAATTCAATTTATTAAAAAGCAACAACATTTATACCTTTGACCAAGGTTTTGTGGATGAACATGAGGTTTTATGGATCAAGTATGAGGGTTTATGGAGAAAATTGGAAAGGATTTATAGGGCAAAATAGGTATAAAATGGTGTCCAACAGAGTAAGTAGTGTTTATCTACTTGCAAAGTACAATTGATCTTCAATGAAACCCTAGGTTTTGTGCAGAAAGTAAGATGTTTGCTTCTAATGCTATAAAAACATTATAATGTCTATATGATAAGAATGTCGTTACATTTTCTGAGACTTGACATGAAATAATTAAATTTGCAGAATATAACAGGTAGGAAAAATTTAAAAGAAAAACATAACAGAAAAGGAAATTTTTAAGGGAAGTGAACTGAGTTAGTTCTATCATTCATCATGCTCATTACATATCATTTATCTAATTTTAATCCCCCTTCCTTGTACTAGAGTACAGTACAGAAAATAGTGCGTGGAAAAATACAAGGAAGTCATTTATTCAATCATTTCATATACTTAATCATCATTCTACAAAATCATAACTAGATCAGAATTCAAAACAATTACTTTTGTATGACGATAACTATTATTTTTTAATTAATGAATACTCAATCAGAAATTATAGAAAATAATTTAACTACTTAGAGGATGAAATAACAAGTAGAACCTGTAACTGTAGATAGTGTGGACAAACACCCAAGGATGCCTGTTCCTCCCAATCTTCTCCAGAAGAAGCAGCCAAACTACTTGCCTCCTTTGGACCCCTGAGCCTGTTTACTGAACCACTAGGTAGAAGACTCTGTGTAGAAGCAAGGCACTCAAATTGTATAACCAACAATCAATAGAGACTTTCCAAAAACCTCAATCTCTGCACTCAGCAGTAAACAAGGCAGACTTACACCATGATAAAAAACCTAGACTTCCCCTCATCGAATCTCTTGTGTGCATACAACAGAAACACAAGGTAAATTTCCTCGTCAGGAAAAGTGTTGAGCCTCAGTCCAAATTTGATGGCTCTTAAAAAGATGCCTAGGTCTTTTTGGTGGCCAGTTTTCAATAAATGAGCCTCAAGCTCCAATCCCATCTTTCAGGGCACTATGACCACAATTCAAGGGAGTTGTACCATACCAACAGCTAGTTACTTTCCTTATGATGCTGCCACTTGTCCATTGCCTTCTACCCCAGATTCCATTCCACCTAGTGGGTCAGTAAACACTCTTTCAACAGTTTTCCTTGGGTGAGTGTCTCCTCTTTTATTTATTTAAATAATAATATTGTGCAATTACAGTCATCCTTGGACACTTGTCCAATATAAAACTTTACAATAAAAGTTAAGATAATGTTTTTCTTCAAACATAAAATGTTTTCAGCAAAGGGGTATGTTACAGTTTCCAAAGGTTATTAGGGTGAAATGTGGAAAAAGAGGTGGATATATGGAGGTAACTGGACTTGACAACGATATAAAGGATCAATTGTATAAAGTGGCATCCGTGAATCTTTGTTCCAACATTTATGGTCAGATATTTGCTAGTTTTGTAATGAATCCCCCAAAGAGTGGAGACGAGTCATTTGAAATGTTCTATGTAGAGAAGGATGGTATTCTTTCATCTCTTGCAAGTCGTGCCAAGACCTTAGTGGAAGCATTGAACCAGTTAGAAGGTGTTACCTGCAATGAAGCAGAGGGTGCAATGTAAGCCTTTCCTCGCCTTCACCTTCCACAAAGAGAAATCAAAGCTGGAATGAAGCAGAGGGTGCAATGTAAGCCTTTCCTCACCTTCACCTTCCATAAAGAGAAATCAAAGCTGCAGAAATAGTAAACATGGTGCGAGATGCTTTCTATGCTCAAATATTATTGGAATCCATAGGCATTGTGGTTGTTCCAGGCTCTGGATTTGGTCAGGTACCTGGCAACCTGGCACATGGCATTTTGGAAGCACAATTTTTCCCTAAGAGGATAACAATTTTGCCCCAAGAAGATGATAAGATGCCAGCCATAGTTTCTAGATTGACAACATTTCACCAAAAGTTTATGGAAGAATTTCGTGACTAAGCATGTTTGGATATATGTTTACTTGTGCATCAACTTAAATTGAAGGTACTACTTGATGCGAGTTGCATGAAACAATGCCCTATTATATGTAGGCAATAGTTAAATCATTATTTATCTAAGCCCTCTCACCCGTAACATCATTGTTGTTCCTTCAATAAACTATGGGATGATTTGATGATTTGTTGGTATTCACATCAATTTCAACTAGTTTACAGGTTGGTAGTGCTGCTGTATTCAAATCCAAGATGATATTTTATTAATGATGTGAATGCAATCTATGTGGGCAATAGTTAAATCATTATTTATCTAAGCCCTCTCACCTGTAACAACATTGTTGTTCCTTCAATAAACTATGGGATAATCTGATGATTTGTTGGTATTCACATCAATTTCAACTAGTTTACAAGTTGGTAGTGCTGTTGTATTCAAATCCAAGATGACATTTTATTAATGATGTGAATGCTATCGAGCATTTTGCAAAACACGACACTTTCTAGAAATCACGTCATATGCTAAAGTTTGGCTGCAAGTTGTCTCACCCCTAGCAATGCCATGAAATTGTTAGAAGTTTGGAACAAAACTGAAGGTGTAGGTACATGGTTAAGATATTAACTTATTTGTATTTTCCAAGTCAAATACTAGGAGCCATGTAAGGACCTAAAGCACTAAGTTACACTTTGGCTTGATAATCGCTGGCTAAGTTACACCATATGTCCTTATTGGGTTCTGTATATGGATATGGCTAAGATACATGTCTTGCACTGATATGTCTAGGATACGTTCTGGTTATGACTAGGATATGGTAGTAGGAAAATCCCAATGTATTCTTAGAAGAAAAAAAGAAGAAAATAACGAATTTAAACCCAAAAGTTAAAAAGTAATAAATATATGAGAATATAACACCTCATTTCACACCCTTTATACAAGTTTGAGATGCAATCTACCCCTATTACGTGCAGTTGTGTTTGAAGAGTATAGTTGTGTTTGAAGAGGGAATTTGAGGGTTTAAAAAGTGATTTAAAAACAATTTTTGTGAGTCATTGTGTGATTTTCATTAGTGGGATAATTTCAAGTAGGATCTTCTTTAATGTTTGTTGATTTATTCATCTCTCTTGGGTTTATTGCATAATATAATTATATAATATTTCTTTAATATATTTTAAATACTATATATGTAAAATATATAATATATTTTACATAAATTGTGCAGATGCTATAAGAGCATTTCATATGATCAGGGAAGATGAACTTCCTTACAATTGATAGCATAACATAAGAATAAATGGGTACACACCAACTAATTTTAAGAAACTAAGTTTAAGAAAAAATAGAAACAAAAGAAAACTAAGGATGTAAGAAATTTAAGAAACTAAGTTTAAGAAAAAATAGAGACAAAAGAAAACTAAGGATGTAAGAAATCCTCAATCCTTCTCTTCCCTTTTTTCTTCTGGACCTCAACTGACCTCCTTGAAGGTAATTCCACAGGGACAATCTTTATTTCAGACATTAGATTGCCATAATTCAATGAACACACTGCTTCTTATCGTATTCAGAGTTTTCAGATTGAAGAGATGGATTCATTCCTCTCTATGTAACATTCTTAACTACTTCCATCCTCGAAGGAGAAATATCTGTTTTCTGGGATTCCTCTCTACCCACCTTGGGAAAAGTCTTTTTCTCGTTCGACAATTCGGGATAGGTAGGATTGACCTTCTCTGAATTCACTATTTGTTGCAATTCTTCATCCCAATCTCCATCATCAGGCTTTGATTGCTCAGGAAATTCCCAACTTTTTGGTTTTGGTTTTGAGTCTTGGCACTTATTTCCTTGGAGGGTGGACTCATGCATGGGGCTAATCTGTAGATGTCATGTTTTCTGATAGATTTGACATTGGAAAGTTGTATTTTTGCGTCGAAGAAACGCATTCAACAACCCAATAGGGGATGTGTAATTCCTTCCGTTCTCATCCTAGAGCTGACATGTGTCCTTTTTAAAAACTAATAAAATATTATAAAAAATAACATGTTGGCTAAAATTAGATTTAAAGCATTTGTAACAGCATATATATAAAACTACACAAATTAGATAAATTGAAAGGATTCCTCAACATTTGTGTTGGTTGTGGAGCCAAATCTTCCAGTCTCATAGATGATATTGTCACAGCTGTGCACCCCAGAGGACTGTACACTCATTCCCATACCTTGGGGTTCGGGGGCGGAGCCCCCGCGAATGGGTGTTCGGGGGCAGTGCCCCCGAGAAATGGAGGTTCGGGGGAAACACCCTCGAGAAAAAGTTTTGGGGCTATTTTCGCCAACAGTTTTTGGGCCCATGGTTTTGGGTATCCCGTGGTATTTTCCCATTGTATTTCCCTTATAAAAGAAAGACATTGTAATACGGCTAGGGTTGATGTATTAGGTTTTATGCATTGTAAAGATCTCTGAGATCAGGAGAGAGACTGTGAGATAGTGAAGAGGAAGTGCACCGACTGTGCTGCAGGTTGTATCCCTTCACTTTGCTGGATGACATAATAATAAGAACTGGCAAATTTCAGTGTGGACGTAGCCCAAGTTGGGCTGAAGCACGATATATCCGTGTCTCTCTTCTAATGTGTGTGTGATTATATTTGCATTTCTGTTTATTGTTATTGCTCTGCGATCCTATTTTTTCTAACAATTGGTATCAGAGCCAAAGGTCTATTTGGTAGATAAACCCGCAGGAAGCTAGGGTTTCTAGTTCGAGTGGGAGCAATGGCGGAAGAAGGAAAGTTTAAGGTTGAGAAGTTTAATGGCCAAAAATTCCAGTTATGGAAAATGCAAATGGAGGACTATCTGTATCAGAAGGATCTATTCCTACAATTGGGAGGAAGAGAAAAGCAGTCGGGATATGAAGGACAAAGAATGGGAGGTTCTTGACAGAAAGGCTCTGGGAACAATACGACTGAGCCTGGCTTCGTCGGTGGCTTTCAATATCTCAAAAGAAATGACAATGGAGGGTTTGATGAGTGCACTGGGTAAGCTGTATGAAAAACCCTCGACCTCCAAAAAGGTATTTCTAATGAAGCGTTTATTTAATATGAAGATGTATGAAGGCGGATCTGTTACTAATCATTTAAATGAGTTTAATATGGTTACAAATCAACTAAGTTCTGTAAGTGTGAACTTTGATGATGAGGTTAGGGCTCTTCTAATCTTGTGTCCATTGCCAGAAAGTTGGAATAGCTTGGTCATGGCTGTAAGTAACTTTGTCTCTGGTTCAAACACCTTGAAATTTGATGATGTTATTGGTGTTATTCTTAGCGAGGAAATGCAAAGAAAAAGCACAGGTGAGACATCAGGTAATGCGTTGACCATGGAGAGCAGGGGAAGACAAAAGGAGAGAGGAAAGAGCCAAGGTAATCGTGGCAAGTCTAAAACGGGAAGATCCAAGTCCAGACTGGGAAAGATAGAGTGTTGGAACTATGGAAAGAAAGGACATCTGAAGAAAGACTGCAGATCTCTAAAGAAGAAAGGAGATGCATAGCAGGAAACTACCCAGGAAGCAAATGTAGCAGGTGATGTGTTACAAGATGCTTTGATTCTCGCATTAGATAATACTAGTGATTATTGGGTAGTAGATTCAGGGGCTTCATGTGATGCTACACCCCATAGGAAATATTTTCATGATTATGTTCCAGGTGATTTTGGACATGTTTTATTGGGTGATGATGAGCCATGCAAAATTTTTGGAATGGGTAAGGTATGGATAAAAGTTAAGAATGGAACTGATTGGCTGTTGAAAGATGTAAGGCATTTTCCTGCTATGAAAAGAAATCTGATCTCAACAGGGCAGTTGGGAGATGGCGGTTGTTATCTACATTTGGAGAAAAGTGGTGGAAGATCACTAAAGGATCAATGGTGATAGCAAAAGGAGACATGGTAGGTACGTTGTATTTATGTCCTCATAATACTTACCATTCTATCTCTTTAGCTTCCACAGGAACAGATACAACATTGTGGCATCATAGGCTTGGCCACATGAGTGAGAAGGGGATGTAGATTCTCCACTCAAGGAAGTTGCTGCCAGATTTGAAGCAGGTAAGTTTGGAATTCTATGAAAACTGTGTTTATGGAAAACATAAGAGAGTCATATTTCTCAGGGTTGGGAAACATAAGAAGAATGAAAAGTTAGAGATTGTGCATATAGATGTATGGGGACCAGCTCAAGTACAATCTCTTGGTGGCTCTCGTTATTATGTTATATTTATTGATGATGCAACTAGGAAAACTTGAGTTTATTGCATTAGACAAAAATCTGATGTGTTTGCTACTTTTAAAAAGTGGAAAGCTTTGGTTGAGAATGAGACAGGAAAAAGGTTGAAGTGTCTCAGATCTGATAATAAAGGTGAGTATCGCGGCAAGGAGTTTGATAGTTACTATTCATACCATGGGATTCATAGAGAGAAGACAGTCCCAGGAACACCACAAGAAAATGGTGTCTATGAAAGGATGAACAGAACGATCATGGAGCGTGCAAGGTGTATGAGATTGCATGCAGGGTTGCCCTTATAGTTTTGGGCAGATGCTGTAAACACTGCTATTTATTTAATAAAAAAAGGACCTTCAAGTGCTTTGGATGGTGGTATTCCAGAGGAGGCATGGATAGGTCAAAAGGTAAACTACTAATTTCTGAGAACGTTTGGTTGTGAAGCATTTGTCCATATTGATAAAGATAATAGAACAAAGCTTGAAGCTAAATCTAAGAAATGTACCTTTATTGGATATGGGGTTAATGATTTTGGTTATCACTTATAGGATTATGAAAATAACAAAATAATAAGGAGCAGAGATGTGATATTCAATGAAAAGGTCATGTATAAATATCAGTTGCAGGGAAAGAAAGAGGAAAAGGAAAACACAGAGTACACAGTACTTGATGAAATTAAAGAAAATGAAGTTCCAAAGGTGCCAGAAAATCAAGAACAGCAGCAAGTACCTGAAACTCCTGCAACTGCAAGAAGATCTACCAGGTTAAGTAGACTCCCTTAACGATACTTTCCTTCAATGTATTATTTATTGATGACTGATGCTGGTGAACCAGAGTGTTATGAAGAAGCAATGCAGGTGGAAACTAGAAAGAAGTGGGAGCAAGGCATGAATGAGGAGATGGACTCATTGGTAGGAAACCAGACTTGGGATTTGGTTCATTTTCCTGCTGGTAAAAGAGCATTGCAGAACAAATGGATTTATAGGTTGAATGAAGAAGAAGGAGGTAAGAAGCAGTACAAGGCCAGACTTGTTGTAAAGGGGTTTGCACATAAGAAAGGTATAGATTTTGATGAAATATTTTCTCCTGTTGTTAAGATGAATTCAATTAGGACTATCTTAAGTCTAGTGGCGGTAGAAGATTTGCATCTTGAACAGTTAGATGTAAAAACAGCCTTTCTCCATGGGGATTTGGAGGAAGAGATATATATGCAGCAACCACAAGGGTATGAGGTCAAAGGTAAGGAGAAGTTGCTATGCAGGTTGAAGAAGAGCTTGTATGGCTTGGAGTAAGCTCCAAGGCAGTGTTATTTAAAATTTGACAGGTTTATGACAGAACAAGGTTATAGTAGATGTCATTCTGACCACTGTGTTCTTTTCAAGAAGCTAGACAATGAAAGATATATTATCTTGTTATTGTATGTAGATGACATGCTTGTTGCAGGGTCTAACATGCAGGATATAAATGTACTCAAAAGGAAGCTAGCTAATTCATTTGCAATGAAGGATTTGGGTGCTACAAAGCAAATCCTTGGTATGAGAATAACGAGAGACAAGAAAAATCGCAAATTGACATTATCTCAGAGTGAGTACATACAAAAGGTGTTGGAGAGGTTTAGAATGCAGAATGCAAAACCAGTAAGTACACCTTTGGCTATCCATTTCAGTCTACGTAAGGAAATGTGTCCCAAGACACAGGAAGAGACAGATTACATGTCCAAGATTCCCTATCAATCAACAGTTGGCAGCTTGATGTATGCCATGGTGTGCACAAGACCAGATTTTTCACAAGCAGTGGGAGTTGTGAGCAAATATATGAACAATCCAGGTAAAGAACATTGGAAGGCAGTACAGTGGATTCTCAGGTATTTGAGAGGTACTACCACTCAAGCATTATGTTTTGGAGGTTTAGACACTGTTCTACATGGATATGTTGATGTAGATATGATAGGTGATGAGGATAGTAGGAGGAGCACCACAGGGTATGTGTTTACTGTAGGTGGAACAACAGTAAGTTGGATTTTGATATTGCAAAAGGTTGTTTCACTTTCAACAACGGAAGCAGAGTATGTTGCTGTTACAGAGTCTAGTAAAGAGATGATTTGGTTGTAGAGGTTTATGGAGGAAGTGGGTAAGAAGCAGAAGGATAGCAGGTTGTATAGTGACATCCAGAGAGCCATTCATATTGCAAAGAACTCAACATTCCATTCCAGGACTAAACATATACAACTCAAGTACCATTTCATACGGTATGTTCTGGAAGATGAACTGTTGAAGCTGGAAAAGATACACACTATCCAGAATCCTGTGGACATGTTCACAAAGATAGTGACCAGAGGAAAACTGAGTTCTTTTTCAGTTTCAGTTGGCCTTCTAGCATGAAGGTGAAGAGGAGAATATTTCCAAGTCCAAGTCCAGCAAGTGCAGCAGCAGTGGAGTTGCTGTGATCAGTATCCAAGTGGGAGATTGTTGGTTGTGGAGCCAGATCGTCTAGTATCATAGATGATATTGTCACAGCCGTGCACCCCAGAGGACTGTACACTCATTCACCTACCTTGGGGTTCGGGGGTGCGGGGGCGGAGCCCCCGCAAATGGGTGTTCGGGGGAGCGCCCCCGAGAAAACTTTTTGGGGCTGTTTTCGCCAACAGTTTTTGGGCCCATGGTTTTGGGTATCCCATGGTATTTTCCCATTGTATTTCCCTTATAAAAGAAATAAATTGTAATACGTCTAGGGTTGATGTATTAGGTTTTATGCATTGTAAAGATCTTTGAGATCAGGAAAGAGACTGTGAGACAGTGAAGAGGAAGTGCAGCGGCTGTGCTGCAGGTTATATCCCTTCATTTTGTTGGATGGCATAATAATAAGGACTGGCAAATTTCAGCGTAGACATAGCCCAAGTTGGGGTGAACCACAATATATCTGTGTTTCTCTTCTAATGTGTTTGTGATTATATTTGCATTTCTGTTTATTGTTACTGCTCTGCGATCCTGTTTTTTCTAACAATTTGCACTCTAAAAAAAAGGGTTTCCATCTCGAGAGATTTGATCCCTCTCGATGCTTCGTAGATCCCCTTTAAGATGGATCTATGATGGTCATAATCGAAAACCTGCAGGCTGCATCCATCTAAAATTTTATCGTTTCAGAATCATTTTGTCTGAAAAACCCTTATTGAGGTCTATCTTAACACAAATATGAGCATAAGTACACAAATTTTCTATAGCTCTCTCAAAATTTGCTTTTATATAGTTGCCTACTTTATTTCCAATATCCTCAAGAACTGATAAATGCCAGAAATGTAATGGCAGATTTGGAAAGCAAACCTATATTGTCATTTTTGTGATTGTGAGAGTGTAAGGGTCAAAATATGGAAACCATGGAATGTTGGAATTTGTGAAATGTAATACCTTAATTGCTTGCACCTTAATACTATTTATTTTTTAGTATTGATACATATACTCATCTTCTGGATCCTTCAGGCTGTGATCTAGTGGTTGAGACTAGGCATTTCCACGATAATGTCCCAGGTTCAAACTCCTATGGGCATAAAACCCTGAACATGTGTATGAGTTGGACAAGATTTACATCCTCCTCATTAAAGTGGGCTTTATAGTAATAATACTGAGTTGGGGTTCATAGTTCCCGATGGGTAAACAAATATTTACTTTACCAAAAAACATATGCTCAACTTGTCGCCTCTTAATTCAAACAATGTTCCACTCTGTTAATTATGAAATAAACATATTTGTTAGTTCAGCTCGCATACTAGTGCAGCTAGAAGATGGTGGACTCTCTACAACTTTATCCCGAGTAACATATATTCAGCCTTCAAGTACATAATTGCTTAATGGTTTAGAATGTGGAGTTCAACCTATAAACTACTTTCAGTGAAAGTGACCAAACGTAAAACCACTAAATTGTTTTGAGCTTACATTGCTCCAGACATCACAAGTTATTTGGCTTATTTTCTAACAATTAAGTAATATTTATTTGAAAATGTTAAAACATAAAATTGCTCTAGAAGCTATACTTGCGTAAAGACAATGATCCATAAAAGTAAATAAGAACTTGTAATATTGTTCCCTAAATCCATGGAAAACGAGCAAAAATATCTAGCTGTACGGTTGAACTCTATCCATTTCTTGGGAAAAGTGATGAATGCGTTGCTTCAAATTTTTAAGGTAATGGTCTATTGAGATAGGGTATCACCAAGTTAACAACATACGTTCAAACCACAGTGGGCATAGAGCCCAAAATATCTAGTTGTATGGTTGAATTCTATCCATTTCGGAAAAGTGATGCATGTTTTACTTCACCTTTTTAAAGTATTGTTCAAATTATCTGTTGAGATAGGGCATCACCATGCTAACAAAATAGGTTAAACTTCAAACCACAGTGCGCATAGACCCCTGGATTTAATTTGGCCCAGTTAGATGGGTTTCAAAAGCAACATTAATTTCAAAAAAATCTCTTATTCAAACTCCAATATTATTGCAACTTTTCAGGTGCATTGGATATGCTTTTCTGATGGATTCAATGGTAACAAGGATTACATCGTTGAAAATTTGCCATCACGCAATGAATAGATGAATTTGCTTCATTCAATATTTGAAGTCACATCTTGCAGTTAAGTGGATAAATTTGTTTCTCTATCCCATGAATAGTCTAATAATTCCATGATTATTTGTGTTTGCACTTTGCAACTCTCACAGTTTCATCATTCTACTCCCTTGATGCTAAGCCCTCACTTGCTAAACGATAAAGTAAATTCGCTGGCACTCAAATTCTAATCTACATAAGGTTGATCAAGATGAATTGCAAGGATTTTTTTAATACTTTCCTAACGGTCCCAACTTTAAAGTAAAATTCAGTCCAATACTATGCCTACTGAGACCAATGCCTACACGTATTTTATTCCAATAATGATTCAACATACATTCGTGAGGTTTCTCTAATGAATCAGTCCAATACTATGGCTATTGGGACAAACTCCCATAAGTAATTTAATACAAAAGGAATCCTTAGATTGGGAGCCTTCCATCATTTCAAAAAACAAAACAGGCAATCTATAGACTTTACTGCAATCTCATGCCTATGTAAACTGAAAAAGAGAAGAAAAAAGGCTATAGTAAACAAAAATATTTGTAGAATAGACACATAATTTAAAAAAACAGAGCCAGAGAACCACGGTAAAATGTTTCAAAAAACTGAGAAACAATGTTTCAAAAATATGAGAAGCAAGGAAAACTCACCTGTTATAAGCCCTCTTCGCCAGAACTCTGGTAATATCCTTGTAACATAGTTAGGAGAAGCAGGACATAACTGCAAGATTTGGGAAATCTGGAAAACGGTAAAAATATTTGAACAACCCAACTCACCATCTTCTCAGCTTAAGATGCCAATTTGAATTTACACCTATTGAATGCAGGGCAGTCCACCATCGACCACTTCGTTGATTCTCTAATACATAATCCAATTTCTGGCAATGTAAGAGGGGTTGTCAAGCAGGAAAATCTGAAATAATTGAAAATGAAGAGAGGGGATTTCCCATTCCTTTGCAACTCCCTCATATGTCATTGGAGATGCAGGCAGCCAATGAAGATCCATTGGACACTGCAGTTGAGGAGAAGTTGTCCAACTCAATAGAATAGTCCAGAAACCCTAGAAAATATTAAATGCAAGAAGACAAGAAATCCCATGGGAATACTGCAGCACGCCAGTTTGACGAGAACATCAATCCGGTCTATAAACTTTGAATGAGGATGCACCAATAAAGATCAAAGGGCCATCAACCTGAAACCCCACCTCCTTACTCTTGGGCCAAATAGAAGACCACACTATAAAATCATCTTAGACTAAGGAACTCAATACTCTACAATAGTGACCTGATCTGTGCTGCGATAACCTCACATTGAAATATGAAGAGGATGGGGAAGATGCTGGTTTATTAACTGCTTTTCCTAGTGGTGTTGTTCTACTGGATAAATAATGTTCCTTCGTGAAGTACTGCTTTGTTCCTTCTTCCTGACTGGGCGATGTGCTGGCTCGTTCAAGACCCTGTCAAAGACGAGAGGGCATTTTCTAAATCACCAAGAAGACCCTGTCAAAGACGAGAGGGAATTTTCTAAATCACGAAGAAGAACTTGTCAAAGACGAGGGGGCATTTTCTAAATCACCAAAAATGAGCGGCAGATTTTCCTAGGAGGTCTCCGAACGAACAAATTTCTCTCCCAAATTTTGAGGTCTCTGAATGAACACATTTCGCTCCCAAGTTTTGTCAAAGACAAGGGGGCATCTTCTAAATCAACAAAAAATAGCAAGAGGCCTTCCCAAGAGGTCAGGAGTTAAGGATATTTTGGGTGGGAGGTGCGTTTAGTGTTTTATGTATAGTTTTTTTTATAAATATTATATAGAATATTATATTTATTTTTAATATATATATATATATATATATATAATATAATAGTATTATTTTTTTATGTATTTATTTTTATAATATAATATTTATTTGTTATTTATTTATATAATAAAAAATAAAAATTTAATAATCAAAATAAAATTTAAATTAAAAAAAATAGCATTGCCATTGCACAAGTTAAGACTTTAGAGTTTTATTTTATGCCATTAACAATTTATTTATTCAATGTCGATTTGAGGAAATATTAGAATCATGGTAACTCTTTTTTAAAAGGATTTTAAAAAGGGGGGGATTTTTTTTTCTTTTCAAAATGGAGGATATTGGTGATTTTTTGCAGGGGAGAGACCCGAGGGGAACTTTAGAACTTTCCAAACTTAGGCGTGAAGAAAACCATGATGAATGGATGCATATGGAGAATTACTTGAGGTTGTCAAATTGACAATATTTAGTTAACGGGACGCAAAATACATGAACTTGCCGAAAATTTAACAAACTGTGGAAAGGGTCAAACGACAATGGTTTTGTTCAAACAAAATATGAACGTGGCCAATATGACGAGCCAAACACAATCACACCAACTTTATGACATGGAAATGCCGAGAGGGAAAGACAACAAATATTCAAGACTCGACTCAACCACACTATGATGATGCACATGATGCAACTTGGTTGATCTATCGAAGGGATAATACGAAAGCAAAAATGGTTAAATAACATATGGACAAGGTAAGCACATCAAACTGGATTTGATGGTACAAATGAAACAATATTGCAAAAAACGTTCAACAGGTTCTCCTATGACATCATGTTTTGACACTAGCTCGTGTCTCTGGATCCATCTACAATGTTACAATTTAGTAAATTTTAACACTGCATATGGATTTAGAGACCCCCTAGAAAGGGGATCTCTGAATCCATTTGCAGTGTTAAAATTTAGTAAATTGTACAAATTCATTGTCAAACTTGTAATTAATTTCCATTTTCGGAGTGACAACTAAAAATGATCAAATAAATAACCAATTGTTATGTGGTCATTTTTAGTTTAGTTCTTATCATGTGACCAAATTGGTCATTTATCTTGGTCATTTTTAGTTTAGTTCTTATCCCATAACCAGATTGGTCATTTATCTTGGTCATTTTTAGTTAGCTCACTTGAAATTTCTCAATTTTGGTCATTTATCCCTTGAAAAAACTATGGTGACCAAATTGTTTGGTCTCCTGGTCACTTATCTCCCATTTTATACTAGTGGTAGATGGAACCAAACTCTCTCTGATCATTCCCTTGTCCAACAACTCTTGAACTTGTTAGTTCAAATTAACATTCTCGGTCGGCGTCATCCTATGTGGTGCCTTGTTCCATAGATTTGATCCAAGGATTAAGTCGATCTGAGGTGAAATACTCCTCGTCGGAAGAAATCTTGTCGACATCTCATTGACCATTATGCCTTTAAATTGTTGGAATATTCTCTCCATCATTTTTCAGTTTTGCATGCATCTAGTCATCATGCATGCAATTGCATGCATCCAATCATCATTTTGGTGGTCCTCCCAACACCTAGAGCCTAATTTCATCTCCCTACATCCTGTCTTCAGCCCCCAGTAGCCCTCCTACCTACCTAATGTGCCCTATTTGACTCTTCTGCATGACATGTGCGCCTTTGCTCACCTACCACCGGTTATCATTCAATTAGAGCGCCTCATCTCACCTACCAGTTGTCTGACAGTCAGTTAGAGCATTGATTGAGCAGTTCTTCCACTGATTGCTCATCCTAACTGCCTGTAGCTCCTAGTTAGCTAGTTCTGGAGTGCCACTTGACCTTCTGACAACCTCATGCGCCCTCCTTGGAGTCTCCATCCCCTATTTCATGCCTAGATGGTTCTGTTAGATTCAGTTACACTCATTTGACTGACTGTTGACCATTTATGCCTCATACTACTCATTGGATGATGTCTCCAATGTTATCTAAGGTAGACATTGAGGATGATTCAAATGACCTCCTTGGTTAATTCGAATTCTATTGACAGATTATCACAATTATTGCATTGTCTTCAGTTTTCACAGTGCCAGCTCATAGCTAATGTATGATACTGCTATTCTCCATTTTCTGTGTTCATGAGTGATTATTGAGTGCATTCTTCTCTTCTTCTTTGCAACTTCTTGTTTTATTGTGCGAGGCTTGTTACAGCTGTTAGATCCTACTACAGATTATCACATGGTAATAGAGCTTGCAACAACTATTCGAATTGCAACCATTGCAACATTGCTTTGAGCAGATGTCTTTCACTTGAGCACCAGAAGCCTCTGAGTTTCCACAACAAATCCTGGTGCTATTACCTTGAATTCACTGGAGCAATCCAGTGATATGTGCTCAGTGTCCTAAGGCAGTGTTCATTTGAAGTGTAGCAAATCTCCATCAACAAAACTCTTCTTGTTTTGCAGGTTTATTCATCCATTCGAATCCCTCTTCAACAGATTCAAATTCAGCAGCTATTATGGATCTCCATTTTTTTTGCAGGTTATTCGAAGTGTTCTATAGTTGCAGTTGTTTCCTACAGTTGCAACAGTTTCAGAATATTCTACACTGGTGATTCTGCACTTCTGCACCAGAAACACACCAGTAGATTCGAATTGAACAACATCTTCCATGGATTTGAAAGCAGTTCCTTCTCTCACTTCATACAACTATGAAGAATGGAAACCCAAGATGATAGCATACCTGAAGAGATATGGTCTGTTGGATATGTGTACTTGTGTTAAGAGAGATTTTTCTTCCTATGAAGAGGAACAAGATTGGCTTGATGATTGTGAAAGAGCCTCAACAACAATACTTGATGCTATGTTTGACAATATGGAATATCTCATTGATCTTGATGAACATCCAAGTGATAACTGGAAAAGTTTTAACAGTTTGTTTGGAAAGAAGGAAGAGGATGATGTCCATTTGGAGAACAAGCCCAACAGTACTGCCTTCAGTGCTCTCTCTATTCATGATTCGGCCTCCATCATCTCCCATGATGAAGTTGTTCAAGATAAATTCGAAATACAACAAATGGTTTTAGTTGTTCCATTTTCTGATCCGAATTCTGAGCAAAAGATGTCAGTTACTACTCTAGAAGTTGAAGAGACCTTCATAATCTCTACTTCCCATGGGCCTGCTGATGTGCAAGATGATGAACTATTGAGCATTTTGGAAGTAAAATCAGATTTGGGAGACAATGCATTCGCCCTCCTTGATCAAAATCTTCCTATGGAATCCTATTTGGTCATTGGCACATGTTTTCATAGTTTCACCGAAGATGGAAGACTCTATCATTTGCTTGAGTTCAAGTCTCATGCATATCCTTGTGATTTTGGTTTTGATCTCACACATGTTGGTTCAAAGAAGATCACAAGAAACCATCCTCAAATTCTTGGATCTGTGTATTGGAGAAAACTCACTATGGCTTGGGGTACCACTACAGATAGTTGACTACCAGAAATTAACTCAATTCTCAGAACTATGCTATTATGAATGACAATGCTAAGATAATGGAGAATGTAACCAACCTCGATCGAAATGTTTGATGTAGATCCCCGTTGGAGCTTTCAATCCGTGCACTTGAATCTACAAATTAGTCTTGACAGAAAATATACAACAAGTACATATAATATATAAACGACATTAACATCATCAATAGCAATGGTCCATGATATTATAAGTAAATGCAACCCAATGTAGAATAAACAACATTCACAACATTAATGGATGAGAATATGAGTATTTCTATTTTTAAATAAGAATAAGTACAATGTGATACGACCTCTTGCCGGCAACCAATCTGAACTGATATCTGGATCAATCCACTTGTGCCTCCACCACTTCAATCCTCCATGAATGGCAAACTCAAACTATGGTAGGAGTTTGGAAGGTGAACATAATGGGTTCACAACTACAAGGATCAATGATTGTAGACTCAAGATAGGGAAAAAATACACTAGAGTTCTCTTGCTCTTCTTTCTCCCCCCATCCATAAGCCATATGTGCTCAATATATAGTCCTCTCAAAGGTAAGTGAAATGACACATCGAGGCGTTTCTTGGGCAGATGGAGGGTCAAAGGTCACCCAATAACCGCTTTTTGGGAGTAAAAAGTAATAAACTAGTGATTTTTACCATTTTACATGCTACCCGCGGGCTATAGTGATGCAAACCGTGGGTACGCCTGCTATAATGATGCAACAAGCGTACAGGGGAAAAAATAGGGAAAAATAGTGTCTGAAGGATATAAAGTGGATCTGAGTCAGTGAAATGGATCCTACAGGCCAAAGAATGCCGATGCTCACAAGGTGGAAAATTACGTTGTAACAATCTAATTTGAAGTTCAAGTCATCACCATTATGTCATGGTTCATTTGATTTTGATCTCACCCCTGCTGGTTCAAATGAGATATCAAAGAAATACATACAATTTCATGGAATTGATGCACCTGTTGATGTGCAAGATGATGGCCTACTGAGTATTTTGGAGGTAAAATCAGATTTGGGAGGAAATGCATTCGCCCTCCCTCATCAAATGCTTTCTTTGGACTCCTATTAGGTCATTGGCACATGTTTTCATAGTTTCAACGAAGATGGAAGACTCTATCATTCGCTTGGGTTCATGACTCATGCACCTTTTTGTGATTTTGGTTTTGATTTCACCTATATTGGTTCGAAGGAGATCATGAGAAACCATCTTCCAATTCTTGGATCTGATTTGAAGTCCAAGATAGCATCATCATGTCATAGTTGCTTTGGTTATGATCTCACCTATGTTGGTTCAAAGGAGATATCAAAGAACTATCTACACATTCATGGTTTTGATTCTACCTCAGTTGGTTCGAATCACATGCTTCATAATGATCTTCATATTATGTTTTTGGAGCGTGATCCACTTCTTCCCAAGAGGAAGATACCACCATCCTTGATTGATGATCAAGAGAGCGATGCTTCATCACACGAGATTTCAGATTCAAAATTTGGAAGTGATGATGAGCCAGTTTAACTTGCTTCTTCACACGAGATTTCAGATTCAGAGTTTGGAAGTGATGATGAGTAAGAGAGCAAACCTTCATCACATGATATTTCAGATTCAGTATCTGAAGATGGAGATGATGAAGAGGGAATGTTAGAACCAGATCCACAAGAACCTGAAGGTCTAGCAACTAATGATGAAGATGAGCGAATGGGAGATCCAGATCCACAAGAACTTGATGATCTCTCACCTGATGATCCTCCTCTTCCTCGATGGGCAGCCATTACACTCTGATCTGTCGGTGATTTGGTTGGTGATCCACATGATCAGAGAAGAACCAGATCATATTTTTAGAATGGAAGGCTTCATCCTTCTCACATTATTGATCCATTTCAGATCGATCGATCCTTCTTCGGAAAAGAAGGACACTTACCTCCTTCAGGGGTGAGTGATGGCATGCTACATTAGCAACATTCAGTCTATTTTTGAGGGAGGGATTTCTTCCCACTGGGTTTTCCCTCTTTCCTCATTTATTATTTAGATTTTTGTACGGGGTGACCTTTGGTTTCAGTCAACATGGCCCTATTTTTCAGTTTTCAGTTATTACCTCATATTATAGCTTGCAGGGGGGTGTTGGAATATTCACTCCATCATTTGTCAGTTTTGCATGCATCCAGTCATCATGCATGCAATTGCATGCATCCAATCATCATTTTGGTGGTCCTCCCAGCACCTAGAGCCTAATTTCATCTCCCTAGAGCCTGTCTTCATCCCCCAGTAGCCCTCCTACCTACGTGATGCACCCTATTTGACTCTTCCACATGACATGTGCGCCTTTTCTCACCTACCACCAGTTATCATTCAGTTAGAGCACCTCATCTCACCTACCAGTTGTCTAACAGTCAGTTAGAGCATTGATTGAGCAGTTCTTCCACTGATTGCTCATCCTAACTGCCTGTATCTCCTAGTTAGCTAGTTCTGGAGTGCCACTTGACCTTCTGACAGTCTCATGCGCCCTCCTTGGAGTCTCCATACCCTGATTCATGCCTAGATGGTTCTGTTAGACTCATTTGACTGACTATTGACCATTTATGACTGATACTGCTCACTGGATGATGTCTCTAATGTTATCCAAGCTAGACACTGAGGATGATTCGAATGAAATCCTTCATTAATTCGAATTATATTGACAATTTATCACAGTTATTGCATTGTATTCAGTTTTCACAGTGCCAACTCACAGCTGATGTATGGTACTGCTATTCTCCATTTTCTATGTTCATGAGTGATTATTGAGTGCATTCTTCTCTTATTCTTTGCAACTTCTTGAGAGTTTGTGTGAGTCTTGTTACAATTGTTAGATCCTACTGCAGATTATCACATAAATTTCGACAATATTCCTCAGAGCTTTGTCGGGATGTTCTCCATCGACCCATCTACAACTAGACCTTTGGGAATAAAAATGAAGCAACATTGTTGCTTCTCTTCCTCCTTTATGAATTCCTCAGCTGAACAAATCAACACTCTTTTCTCCCAGTAACGACTCTCCTTTCCTTGGTAGTTTATGTCTTCCATCAAGGGAATCAATTGAAAGCTTCTTCTATCCTTCTCGAAAGTAATAGTATTCCTACGACCATCATACACCATGTTTCATTCATATTTTCATGGTCATCCCAATGAAAAGTGACACGCATCCATCGATATTAGATTGCACAACACGCTGTCATACAACTCACTGATCTTGAAGTTGATAAGGCATTGTTGTGTCACCGTGACATGGTGACCACTCTGCAACCACAACACTTGGTATGCATTTGGGTGCGGTTGGAACTTCAACCCCAACTTGTCGATCACTTCCGTCAAGATCATATTTTCCATGCTACCTCCATCGACGATGGTCATACAACATCTGTCATGAATCTTAACTTTCATTAGGAAGATCAACTTCCTCTATGTTGGTTCCCTTGCTTCCTATTGACCAGGTTGTAACAACGTCTATCGGATTGTCATATTTCTGCCTCCCTCTGAAGAAATATCTGTTGTGGTCTTCCCTTTGGTCAAAACATCTCCTTTTTTGATTCCTCAACTCATGGTCTCCTGTTGACTTTGTGTCCCAGTTGACGGAACTTGTAGCACTTGAATATGGGTTGGTTTGCACGTCTTCCTATGAATTCCCCTCTTCAACCATAGGTGCCTCGAGTTATGGGGTTTTCACCTCCTCGTCTTTATTCTGGTGCAGATTTTTTGTTTCTACCTTCTTGTTGTTGTTCCTCATGACTCTCCTCCTTCCTCACCCTGCTAGTCTATCCCCTAGAGGAAACAAACTTCTGGATTTTATCATTCAACTTCCCTTTGCTCATCAGAATATTCTGTGGCAACTTCTCTTTTTCCTTCAAGGCTAACCCGTAAGCCTCTCTGATGGTCCTAAACCTTGATAGGCTCAACTCATCCTGGATGGCGTACTTCATACCATTTACGTACCTTGTGACTACTTCTTCTCCCTTGTCATTTTGTCCTAACCTGATGGACAATCAATCTAATTCCTCTGTGAATTCTTTAATAGTCATCTCCTTCTGTTGCAGGTTTTGTAGCTTCTTGAACAGATAAATCATAGAGTCAGCTGGAAGAAACTTGTCCTTCAACTTGGAGACCATCCTATCCCAAGTATTCACTTTGTCTTTTCCCTTCTTCACTCTGTCAGTCTATAGATTTTCCCACCACAACGAGGCATGACCCTTCAACTTCAAACAATCAACCTTTACCCTTTTGGGGTTTTCTATCTGCTCCATATTAAATCATTTCTCCATTTCCCTGACCTAATCAATCATTTCTTCAGGGTTCAAGCTCCTCGAGTAGGTAGATACTTCCATCTTAGACCTACCCTTCATCTAAACAATACCTTCAACACTTTGTCTCTTGTGACTTCTTCCTCTTCAACATCTGCAACATTTTACTCCTCCTCAACCTTCTTATCACTTTGGTCAAGGGTTTCCATCCCCAATTCCTCTCTTATGGGATTTCATCAATGATGATAACTCGCTTTTCATACTTCTCATGGTCTGGACGCATTCTTCTAACATTTCAAGGTCAACCATGACCCTTGCACCTCAATGTGCTCTTCACCCTCTACCACTAACATTCACGCCTCTTTGATCCATTTATTACGACTCAACCAACTGGTACACCTATTCCCATCCATCATTGGAGTTTCTCCCTGTGTCCAATCGCAACCAGACTTCAAATGCAGGACACAACCTGCTCTGATACCAAAAGATGCATACATGACCTGGGTCGACTGCGGATCAATGTACACAAAAAAAAAAAAAAACAAACACACATAATCAACACAATAACAATATGCCAAGAATTATGGCTTTCAATTAAATAATCAATCTCTTTACAAGAGGAAATTTCAATATAGAGTCTATCTCTGTTAAGTCGGAATGAACATCAACCATTTCAACACTTAACACTTCACAGGAATACGATCTTCTACGCACAGACAACCACCTTTGCTTATCTTGTTAGGATCAACCTCCACAAATAAAAACCCTTCTATGTTAGTTCACAATTGGTATTTATAGGTGTTTCAGAGCTCAGAGTCCCACTTAGATATTCCCTTAGAAGCTTCACCCACTCCTAGGCACTTCCATATACATTTAAACATTCACATGAATCTTCTTGGCTCCTTCCACCATCTTTCCTTCTACAATAACCCTCATAACTACTCTACAACTATTCCAACTACTCAAATGGCCCTATTCCTTAGAATTTTGGATTATCCATCAGTCACCTTTTGTCATCGTTTTATGTCTCATGACTTCCCTTCGATCCTTCAACCAACAACATATTTGACATCCTCTTCTCTTTAGCCTTCTTGTGCGACTAGTTGTCTATAACCCGACTTCATTATTCTAGCTCATCATTTGTCATCAACCATAGTCGGTTGGAATTCCCATGAATTCCATTCTCCTGTCGACTCTTCGGTTCATTTTTTGGAGGTTATCGACTATCCTGCAGGTGACTTCAGTCATTTAGATTAGACTGGTTTTCTTGGGCCTAGATACCCCTGCATCATATACCCACTTTGTCCTTATTTATGATCTTCCCCTGTTTCTGTAGACTACCTTTTCCTTTTGTGGATTACTTATTTATCCCTTCTAAGGAAAATCCCTTTAAAAATCCATTTTTCAACTCATAGGTGCCCTATGTATAGCTAGCCCACGTATACATTCCTTTGCAGTGTCTAGCTCGTGTATGAACCTATTTGGGGATAAATATATATATAGATACATATATATATATATATACATATATCTATATCTATATCTATATCTATATCTATATATATAGATATAGATATAGATATATGCGCCTTTGCAGTGTCTAGCCCGTGTATGTACCTATTTGGGGATATATATATATCCCCAAATAGGTACATACACGGGCTAGACACTGCAAAGGCACATATATGCGCGCTAGCTATACATAGGGTGTGCATGAGTTGTAAAAAGGGATTTTAAATGGATTTTCCCGAGAAGGGATATAATAAGTAATCCACAAGAGGACAAGGTAGTTTGCAAAAAGGGGGAATACCATAAATAAGGCCAAAGAGGGTATCTATGCAACTGATGTGGAAACCCATGCTATAACACCGTCTAAGAAGAACATCCAACGACATGAGACCACCTAGGTAATTCAACCTCATCAACTAGGTGAATTAGAAGATGAACCTACAAGTCCACGAAACTCATGGGAAATCTATCTCTTAACGTCACCATGGAATTCTAGTGATATGAATCTCCCTTGATGTGATCCAATCTAGAAATGCATATAATTTAAACATGGCATGACACAGGTTCTTGGGGAATTCATGGTTCACACATCCATGTACAAGCAAAGGATAAGGACACTACAAAATAAACACAATATACAAGATTGATTGTCATAAAAATTCAAGTGCATAATATATTATAACCTACACCATGGTAAATAAAACATGTATTCGACATATGTACCCTTAGAAGGTTCATATGGTCATGTGTTTTCAACCTCAACAAATGTGATTCTATGATGAAACAATGCCATAGAGTCAACCCATGTAAAGAAGGCACCTTCACACCCAATATGCCTTCCTTTTCTAGAGAAAGTTAATCTTTCTTCAAAATCATGGGATATCACCTTCTTTAAAAGATCCAAAGGGACCAACCTCTCTTTTATTGTCTCGTCTTGACCATTGTTTCTTTTTAGTATTTGAAGAAATATGATCTCCTAACACCCAATGTGCCACTTTTTTTCAATGATACGTGCCTCCATAAAGAAGACGAAACATTTTTAAATATATGCATGGGATATAGTAAGTGGGTAGTATTAAGATGCTCCCAATATGGAATGCCATAAAATACAGATTTCTTTTTCATCCCAAAGGGAATTTTCTCAACATAACTACCAACAAATTCAAGATCATCGAACTTAATTTCCTCGTTTGAATCGAACAATTATGCAAATTCATTTTCCTTCTCTATATCATATTCCCTAAGCCAATCATTCAATGTCATTATTTTAGATCAATGGTTTCTCTCTATATTACCATTGAAAGTGGATATTGTTCTTCAATAAGGGTGGTCTTTTGGGAGGAGTGCCCTCAAGCATTTGTACACCAGATTTCATAGGTGGTTGGACGGGGACCACCTAGCCTTTATAGAAACTCCACAACATTTACATGCTTGATACCCTCTTGTTACAATACTACGATGTTATTGTATACAGAGCATGCTAGTGTTAAAGAAGTCATTTGCACCAAATTAAGTTTGCAAAATAATATTGGTACAAATATAAATAAATCAATCAATATGATCACCATAGAAAACTCTTAATCCCAAATAATCATGTGTGGTGTACAAAAATATTCCATGGAACATAAAATACCTCTTTGTGGGGATGGGTCTTGACTCTTGATACATCTTATACAACTATCCCTTCCCATAATTCCTTAAATCCATCGATCAATAGTTGTAGGTATAAATTCATATTCTTAACTTGTATTCTACGAGGGAATATATGAGCCAACATAAGATGTTCATTCTTCACAGAATACCATGGGTGGATATTGCTATTGATCACAACTATTTCCAAACAAAATAGTTAGTGTTTTGGTGGGAATACGAGTTAACTCCATCCATGAATATGCTCAATTAAAGGATTTGTACATCATCCTTGAATTTATTGGGCCATGTATCCTCTATATGCTTCATGGTTATTGAATCAATTGATATTCACCTAACCCTTGGCTCACTTACCCAAGCATGACACCCCTACAACATGGCTAATTATTTGCAATGAAGAGTCTTTGAATCCTTGGGATTATAGGCATGTGCCTCAATATCTTATGAGCAAGACCATGTGATTTACCCCTATTTTTATTTCTTGTACTTTTCATGCCCACATTTTGAACATATCTCTTTGTTCACATATTCACCTCTATATACGGGACAAAATGGTTAGTTACCTCAAATCATCGAGAAACAAACATCTAATATACCATACATTGCTTATAAGTTGTACAATAACATTGTTGTCCCTAGTTGGGTAGACTTTTACCCATGCCCAAATATAAGAGTGGTAGAAGAAGATTTTATGCTTTCAAAGAAGGTATTGGTGATATGAGCATCATCTCTCATCTCATCTTGCTAGAACGTGTAACAAATAAAATAATATATAAACATATCAATAAACAAATAATTAAATAAAAAAGGAAAAGTAATTAAACAATTATAAAATAAAATTGATATGTAATTAATCGAATAGATAGAGACGTACCTTTCCATTGAAAAGGCGCATAAGACCATATTTGAATGGTCCATCATATTGTAACGTAATAATTTCTCATCAATATATATTCAACATTATTTATTCTTTCCAAATGGAATTATTTTCTATTGGTTGACTATTCACTTGAATAGTCTTATTGTGATTCAGACACGATCACAACATGAGAATATCTGGATACAGATATTACATTGGTATCAGAGCCCCTTCTTGGGATTGATTCCGGCCTTTGGCTACAAACCATTCTCAGAGCATCTTTGATCCATAGTTGATTTTGGCCATCATTTTTTGGGTTTCCCAAAAATCTAGGACCTTGTCCAAAAGTAGGCTTTTGGCCCAAAGAAGATTCAGTCACAACTTTGAAGCAAATCAAGTTAATAAAAAATATATGTTATTCCACTGCAAAATTCAAAGGCAACCGCAAATCAAGAATACAAGAAAGGGAAACAAGAATTAATTATTTCAGTTGCAAATAAGAAGAAGAGAACAAGAAGTAAGAAAAAATATTACAAAGAAGAAGTGGAAAAAAGAATTATTCGCAAGAGAAAAAAAAGAAAAAAAAAAGAGTAAAAAAAAAGGTTAAAGAATAACATTCATGAAATTGCACATGGTTTTATGAAACCACACATGGTTTTGATGAATCTGCACATGGTTTTACTTAGTATGCTAAAATTATAAACGAATTTATAAGGTATGTACAAAGAAAGATATAAACATATCAAGAAACAAATAATTAAATAATAAAAGAAAAGTAATTAAACAATTATAAAATAAAATTGATATGTAATTATCGAATAGATAGAGACGTACCTTTCCATTGAAAAGACACATAAGACCATATTTAAATGGTCCATCATATTGTAACGTAATCATTTCTCATCAATATATATTCAATATTATTTATTCTTTCCAAATAGAGTTATTTTCTATTGGTTGACTATTCACTTGAATAGTCTTCTTATTGTGATTCGAACACGTTCACAACATGAGAATATTCGGATACGAATATTACATAATAATTGTAACAACATTCCCTCCATGGCATTCATATCCTAGAAGAAATCATCCATACCAACCTCTATTTCATTGCCTTGATTACCAACATGCGAAGAACCAACGTTATTATAGATTCATAGAAATTTTGAATTGGTGATTTGGGATGTAGTGGCGGTTGAATAGGTGGTTTATTCAACCATGCTTGGTATGATTCCTTTACAATTTGTGCTCATTTAGTATCCTTCTCTCAATTTTGACATCTTAGTGGGGTGAAACGGAAGATGGTGGATAGGTCACTTGTCATCATAATTTTGATCGCAAAAATATTGAATATTACATCGATGATACTAGCAATCACAATGCATTTAGAATGTTCAAATTTTATACTAAACAATTATCTTAAGTATGGAATTTTTTTCGATAGCACGTGTGCAACCAACAACTTATAAAACAAAATGTCAAATTAAGCAATATGTTTACATTAATTCCATTGAAAATTAAAACATGCACTTACTCAATGATCTTTTTCTTATGCCCCAACGTAACATCTAAAGGTAGTCCCAATGTAGGGTGTATTTGACGAGTGATTTGTGGTATACACAATTCATAGTTTATTGAAAACTAATCATCAGGATATAAACTACATATTGCATGCACACTAACAAATCTCAATGATTTCCTTTCCATAAAGAACTTGTCATTGGAGTGTTACTCAAATGAAGAATTTGTACTAAATAATGAATACCTAAAACTATTTTTGAATCTTACAATGTTCCTATGAGTGCATGCATGAGCAACGATATATAACAGGTTCTTCCCATTAAAGTTTCCAAAATCATAATCATTCATGCACATAATATACATGGCAATTTTATGTTTGTATTTATCCAAATTCAAGTAATTAGAACTACAATAAAGATGGCCACCAAATGGCATAAGTTCTATTGATTGTTTGAGAGGAATGATTACATGTGAAAGGATAAACAACCCAAGATTTGAAGTGTCTATTTTAGACTTGGGAATCATATAATTACTACCACAAAAAGAGAATTTGGTCCCAACATCAGGCATAGGTAGATAAGACGACAAAGTCCCATACAAATTATGGTTGTAACATGTTTGTTATTTACTTTGTATATGGATAGGAGGAGAGTAGTCATCGCTACCCTCCAACAATTGAACCAACCTTGGTTTGTAATTATAATTTTTTTTTCTCTCTGCTCGTACAATTTTTTGGATCATTAGAACTCTCATTTCATACTTTGGATCATTAGAACTCTTAGTTGACTCAACTGATGGAGACAAGTTGGTCAAATTTGAATGAAACATAGTTGTTTTGGCTTCCAACTTTTCAAAAAAGGAACATATGGAGATGTTCCGACATGTCTTTTATATATCATCTATTGATTTTTTTTACCAAAGTGGGAGGTATCATACCATTGACATTGGGTAGTCAATCATTAATATAATGGTAAAGTGTGACAGATTAAGGGTTCTTCTTCAACTCTTTAGATTTTGAATAACCACATACTACTGGGGTGTCATAAAAGAGATCTAGTTGATGGTGAAGTGCCACTGACCCATGATGGTGGCTTGAATATGGCATGTTACAATTGGCAAGGTAAAGTGGCTCTCCATTTTCACCTACCATCTACTTGTGGTATCTTACTCCTTATAAGACTTGCGCCATTTTTTGACTGGTGAATTATTTCATGCATCCAAAATCAATCTTGAATTAGGATCCTGCAAAATTCAATGCATACGTATTCACATGCATATGCTTAAATAACATAAATTTAATTAGATAATCAAAATATAAATAAAATCACAACTTACTACAAATGGTAGAGGAGACTTTGAACAATATGGAATGATCTAAAATTTGAAGAATTGTTCATTTGATAGAATGACTTTGTAGAGTCAAATCAACAATCAATACATATCTAAATTCTTAAAGGAAAGTTTGAGAAGCATATAGGAGTCTAACTTCAAATATGCTTTGAAACCAACTTTTAACTATATGGTGTGACTTTGAGTAACATTTGTATCATATGGAGTATTACAATTTATGTCTCTATATTCTCAAAAGAAAGTTTGGGATGTATGTAACATTTTAACTTCAAGCAGACATTTGAAGGGATTTTTATTCTAACCGGTGCATTTAATTCATATTACCGCATTGATATGTACATAAAAGTACACCACTAGGTGCACTAACCTATGATAAGCACCAAAACGAAATATCTGCAAAAGTAAATATATGTTAAATTTTAATAGCAAATATTTGCATTTGTATCTTGCTTTAATATATTATAGTAGTGCGATTTTATATTTGGTGCACACTAGTGCACATCAATATTATAGGTGCACGAATTTACAAAAAAATGAATTAAAAAATGGTGCATGTATTTTTCATCAATGAATTGGAATACCTAGCGAAAAAGTGAAAAGTGAGTTTATAATAGAAACCCTAATCACTATTTCATTATTTTGTTAAAAGTTTGAGGGAAGACTTGTGAAAGAGAGACTTGCGAGGAAATACTTAGGAGTGCCTTTATTTTTATGAAGAGACAAATTTGCAAGTGATTGTAGGTCACATACTACTCCGCAAAGGAGTATTTTCAGGTATGCAACTTTGTACTATTCATCTCAATTTTTCCCTTAATTGTTTTAAAAAAAAATCATTAAGTTTTTATGTTCCTATTAATATTTACAGTGCACTCTAAGGATTTTTTTTTTCATAGTTACCTTCAACACTAGAAACCCTAATTTTATTGTTGCTTCCCCTTTGTTTTCTGTGGATGCAAACTTTAGGAATAGGATTTTATCCTTTGTACTATTTCACATATAGGCACTACATATTTAATGGCTTTGGGTATCTATATATGGCGTTTTGTGTATCTATATATGGCACTTTGGGAATCTATTGCAATGGGACCACTTATTGCATTGGATACAAAAACCTATCCTTGTCCTATTGCAAACTTTAGGAGTATGATTTTATTCTCTCTACTATTTCACAATAAGATTTTTTTATTATAGGCACTGCATATTTAATGGCTTTGGGTGTCTATATATGGCACTTTGTGTATCTATATATGGAACTCTGGGAATCTATTGCAATGGGACCACTTATTGCATTGGATCCCAAAACCTATCCTTGTCTTGTCATATTTTTTGAAAAAAAATGCTTTTGCAGTAATTGATGCATAGTATAAAGTATAACACATTGGTGGTCTTTTTATAAAGAGCATCACCATAAATTCATTTCATTTAAAAAAATTACCCATATACCAATGTGTATTCCTATGTACAATGCAAAAGTCTATATACCTATACTAGCAACAACTACATCAATATTATTAGTGTGTACAAATACGTCGATAGGTGTATACATAACACTTTACATAGGGAAAAAATTTCATGAATGTGCTAAATATATGCCTATCAATGTATTTAGACACATTAATAATATTAATGTGGTTGTTGCTAGCAACCAGTTGAAAGATAGAGATATCTCCAAAATATTTATAATATTTATAATATTATATTATAATATAATAAAAAATATTTCAAAACTATAAATAATTTTTATAATATTATAATAAAAATATTATATATATATATATATATATAAGAAGGAACATTATATTATATCAGAAACAATACATAATAAAGAGGAGGTCTAAGGATCCATCATTCCAAAACTTGAACATGACCCGACTCGATAGTTTGAGGAACTATTTGAGCTTCCAAACTATTTGAACACATATTATAGACCATATTGAAATTTTTCCAAATGTTATTGACATGCAAAAGTGACAAAACTGACCCTACAAACTGAAACGTAAAAAAAAAACTACATACCAGACCAAAGAACTGCTAAACATATTATCCAACCTGCAGCTTTGGGCAAGCATCCCTGCCTTCATGTTGCATGTCTATACCATGCAGAAGAGGACACCTTAGGAGGACCACATTCCTCAGAGAGGCTGAGCACACCTGATTAGTAATATTAGGTGCAACCATGGCCACAAGAATAACATCCAACCTGTGGTTCAGTTGGTCCAATTTATCATCCACATACTAAATGGCCCGACGAGTGTCAAATAACAAATTCCATTGGGCCTTTGAGATCCCTCCCATATGTTCCATGTTATGAGGGCGCACCTTTGCAGAATGTTGAATCAGGTTGTCCTTAATCAACTCCAGATGTCCAGACATGGAGTTATAATCATGAGTAAGAGCCAGGGGGGAGAAGGAGGAGATGTGGGCTAGAAACCTAGATAATTTCCCTTCTCGTCATACCATTCAACTCTGCAACTCTAGTAATTAGACCCCAAACCATCCACCATTGAATTCTCTGAACCAGAAATTGGGGCAAAAGAGAGGGCCGAGGAATCCATCGAGGGTGAGGAGGGAATTGATTCAATCAAAATGCTAATGTGAGCAGGACAAGACCCCACAACAAGACGAGAGCGTCCACGAACGCGTAGGGGCATCATGGGGAGGGGAAAGAACAATAGTATGCCATCCCCGCTCAAACATCCGACGATATAATGCTCCAAACTTTCCACATAAAGGATGGCGTTAATGCCGCACGCGGGAGGACTTGTCCATCTAGGAAAACTGCCAACCAACCATCCCATCTTGCCATTAATCTCGCACTGCATCCTCGTAGAAGTGCAGAATGGAGGCGGATCCATCGTAACCTACTTACAAGCCTGATGCCAGAGTGTGGGATGGTATGTTTCCATTAAAATCAATGCATCAACCAAAGCAGATAGGGGCGATTAAATGAGCCCTCCGCCACCTGCCTAACACCCGTCACCACATTGCATGAGCATAAATTGCTAGTTGTCACCCCATTCGAGGTATTAATAATATTATATTAAAAATAATAAGTTAATTAATATTAATAATAATTATAATATTATATTATAATATAATTTACAATTAATAGCATATATTGTTTATAAGAAATAAACATTATTAAATAAAAATAATAAATAAATATTATTAAATAAAAATAATATAAATTATAAACTCACACACAAACATAATATATTAATATATATATTTTCCAAATAAAACGTTACAAACTCAAAAGTAAATACAAAATATTTTTCAAATTTATAATTAAATAAATTTGAGTATGTTACATCCAAGTTATGATAAAGCATGTTTCATTATATAAAATCCAATTTGATTGCGACATTCATCATGGTTGATTTAAATGTTAAATTGTTTCATTTATCAATGGTTGACTACGGTTGGCCGTGGTTGACCATGGTTGATAATGTTTCACTATGATTAATTATGGTTGACCGTGGTGACCATGTTCACTAATGTTAACTATAATAGACCATGTAGACATACAAATATGGCCTATGTTGATTTGTGACATTACCTAATGGTGATGTCACATTGCAACATTGATATTGGCTAACCTTTGTTGAGTTGTGACAATTTTCAAGGATTATGGTATACTGTGACATTCCTTAATGGTTATGTGTCATTGCAACATTCTATGGTTAAGCATGGATAACCATGCTTAACATGGTTGAAAATGACTCACCATGTTGTGTTATGATTAAGAATGCTTTGACCATGGTTGATTATGTTTGATCATTGTTAACATGGTTCACATGAATTATTATGTTCATCATTGGTTACATTGCATTGTGATATTCATTAAGGTTTATGTCTCATTGAGTTTGGTTGACTTTGGTTGAATTTGGTTAACTATAGTAGGCAATGATTGTCTTTATGTGTCATGTATGATGTTCCTAAATGGTTATGTCACATGGTGACATTTATCTTTATTTTTTTCAGAGAAAAAAAAATGCACTCTTGTTATTTCAAAAAAACATTTATCTTGGTTTACTTGTGTTGAATTATCATGATGTCACAATATTCACGAACGATTACGTTGCATTGCAACATTCCTCTCAATTGGTATGTTAGATTGTGATATGTTCTTTAATGGTTATGTTGCATTGAGCTTGTTTAACTATGTTTGATTGTGGTTGACCTTGGTTTACTTTGGATTATTATGTTGATTATGGTTGAAAATGATTGACTTTATGATAGAATGAGACAATCATTTTGGCTTACTGATGTTGATTGTGATGTTCCTCAATGGTTATGTCATAGAAATTCATCTTGATAAATTTATGTTAAATTGATACATTGTCACAACATTTATGAAGGGTTATGTCACATTGTAACATTCTTCTCAAGTGTCATGTTGGATTGTGATGTATTATAAAATTTATCCGTTTAGGGTGACATTTCTAAAGGGTTATATTAGATTGTGACATCCCTTAATGGTTATATCTCATTGTGACATTATATTGTTAACCATGGCTAACCATGTTTAATATGGATGGGGATGGTTTACCATGTTGTGCTATGGATAAGAATAACTTGATCATGGTTGATTACGTTTGACAATTGTTAAATTTTAATGAATTGTTATGTTCATTAATGGTTTGCTGGATTGCGACATTCATCAAGGAGATGCATGTGATTTAATGCTCCTCTATTTTTTTTAATTTGGTTAATAATTGATTTATTAAATGAGGATTGGTTTGTTGAGGTCATGATATATCATTTGCCAATATAACATCCCATTTATATTATATATAATATATTAACATATATTATGATTCATTCCTCAATAGTTATATATGTGCTTATGGGTGATGTATTAATTATATTAATACATGATGGACTATGGTTATGTTTCATAACAATGTTCTATTATGGTTGATCATACCCAACTATAGTCAATATTATCAAACATAACAAACATTGTAAATATAATTGACCATAGTGATATTATAATAAGATGTATATGATATGGTTGTATTTATTGTGCTATTCATGTTGGTTCATTTTTCTTGACTTCATATGTTTCTTAAGGGTTATGTCATAATGTGACATTCTATATGGGTTATGTTGAGTTTGGTCTAACATGATTGATCTGGGAAGATGCACAATTTATAAATATTTTAAAAGTTTAAAGTTTATAAAAACATAAATTTTCTCCTTGAATAAAATTATGAAAATATAAACATGATCGAGGGAGTGATGAAGTTTTGAATTAGATATTCTCTAACATACATATTCCCACAAATAAAGATTATCTCATGGTCCAAATCACCTATTCTTTGTCTGCGAAATTTTTGCAATTTCTTGCAGATAGTATTTTTTTCAACAACCATGCTTTCACTTTTGAAATTTCTAATCTACTCTCTTTCAATTAGCACACCCCCAACACTATTACACTATCAAAAGTTTTATTCATCAATAGTCAAATCTTATTAAAACCTTTACCATGCATTATTTCTTGCTTAAACATATTTTACTTCTAAACGGTAGGACTTACATAATTTAATACTTTTAAAAATATGAAGCTTGATTACAGTTGAAATGATTGAGTTTGGTTAGCCATGGTTGACCATGGTTGATCATGTTTGACTATGCTTAATTATGGTTGACCATGATAACCATGGATGACCATGTTCACTGATGTTAGCTATAAGAGACCATGTAGACATAACAATATGGCTTATGTTAATTGATGATCTTGCAACATTGATCTTGACTAACTTTTATCGAATTGCAACAATTTTGAGTGGTTATGTTAAATTGTGAGGTTCCTTATTAATGGTTATGTCTCATTGAAACATGATATGGTTAATTATGGCTATCCATGTTTAGTATGGTTGAAAATGGTTCAACATGTCCTATGGTTAAGAATGATTTGACCATGGTTGATTATGTTTGACCATTGTTAACCATGGTTCGAATGAATCGTTATGTTCATCAATGGTTACATCGCACTATGATGTTCATCAAGGATAATGTCTCATTGATTTTGATTGACTTTGGTTGGCCATAGGTAATTATAGTAGATAATGATTATCTTAATGGGTCATGTATGATGTTCCTAAATGGTTATGTTACACTGCGACATTTATCTTACCTAACTTATGTTGAATTGCTATGTTTTCGTAACATATTTGAAGGGTTTTGCTGTAATGCAACATTCCTCTCAAGTATTATGTTGGATTTGTGATGCGTTCGTCAAGGGTTATGTTTCAATGAGCTTCTTTGACTATGTTGAATATGTCGATTGACTATGGTTGACTACAATGTACATGGTTAACCATAGTTTACTATGGTTGACCACGCTATACATGGTTAACCATAGTTTACTATGGATGATCATGTTGATTATGGTTGAACATGATTAACTTTATGTCAGAATGAGATAATCATCTGGTCTTACTTATGCTGATTATGATGTTCCTCAATAGTTATGTCACATTGTGATATTCACCTAGATGAACTTATATCAAATCGATATGTTGTGGTAACATTCATGAAGGGTTATGCCACATTGCAACATTACTCTCAAGTGTTAGGTTGGATTGTAATGTGTTATAAAATTTCTCTCTTTAGTTTGACAATTCTAAAGGGTTATGTTAAATTGTGACATTCCTTAATGGTTATGTCTCATTGTATCATTTGGTTGAGTTTGGCTAGCCATAGATTACTATGGTTGACCATGTTTGACTATGGCTAATTATGGTCGATTGTGTTGACCATGGATGACCATGTTGAATAATGTTAACAATAATAGGCCATGTAGACACAAAAATATGGCTTATTAAAAATATTCATTCGTTTTTATTTTAAAAATGTTAAACTTAATATATATATTCATTAAATTAATTAAAATTCATATAATTTTATATTTGTTTAAAAAATATTAAAGTATATTTTCATACAATCAAAACACACACACATAATATTAATTTAATTTGTTAATATAAAATTATTCCTATTAAATGTTAAGAAATACAAATAATCTCTTCTCATCATATAACATGTTTACACACACACACACACACACACACACACACATATATATACCCATCCAAGCAACAATCTCACGGAAAACCCTTTATGTACTTATACATGATTCATAAATAGTAAAAGGGATAAATTATTGGCCCTAATTACATAGCTTAACTCGGTAAGGACATCGAGTGAGGTTATCAACATTCACATAGATAGACAATCTAAAGACTGTACCACATGAATTCCTCCTTACAACTTTAAACAATCATCCCACTAAAACTTACCCACCAAGCATGCTCTCTCTCTCTCTATTATTTATTTATTTAAAATTAATCCTACTAAATTTTAGAAATAAATATACTCTCTTCTCATCATTTCACCTATATGTTTGAAATATATAATTTGATAGTTTTAAATCTCTTTCTTACTTTTGTATTTATATTTATGTGTAAACACATTCCATATTTATACATATCATGGAATATAGTTTTAATGTATATATTCATTGTTTCTATGCTTTGACGTGATATAATGTATGTACATTTTTGTGTTTCGAATCTATATAAGGAAAACATACAATTATTCGTCTCATCATAAAAAAAATACAAGTTAAGCCAGTTATTAATTTTTATGGGAACTAAAATGTACATTTTTGTGTTTCGAATCTATACAAGGAAAACATACAATTATTCATCTCATCATAAAAAATACAAGTTAAGCTAGTTATTAATTTTTATGGTTATTAAAACTAATGGAAAACATACAATTATTCATCTCATCATAAAAAAATGCAGGTTAAGGTGTGATGTCAGTTATTAATTTTTATAGAAAGTAAAACTAATGCTAGAGACCATCTTTTATATATTTATTTGAGTCTATCAGTTGTATTAAGTGTATTAAGTTAAGTTATGTAAGAAATTGTATCATGAATTTTAAAGAATATTTGAATTATATATATATATATATATATATATATATATATATATATATATATATATATAGTTTGGTGGGTTAGCTCAAGTGGCTGTGTGTTGTAATCGCAAGAAGAAGGTGTCGGGTTCAAATCCTCAGGTGGCTATGCAGGACCTCACTTGATGTTCCCACTGGGTTAGGCCCCGTAATCAGGGCCAGTGGTTTACCTTGAGTACCATCCTCGAAATGAGAGGAAGTACCTGGGGTTTCCCATGACGTGTTCCATTGAAAGGAAAAAAAACGAAATATATATATATAGTAAATATTAAAAATATAAAAAACAATTAAAAATTTGAAGGGTTATATTATATTGTAACATTTTTCTCGAGTGTTATGTTAGATTGTGATTTGTTTTTTGAGGGTTATGTTGCATCGAGATTTTTTAGCTATAGTTGAGTATGGTTGGTTGTGGTTGACCATGATGTACATGGTTGACCATGATTTACTATGGATGATCACGTTGATTATGGTTGAACAAGATTGAATTTATGTCACATTGCGATAATCATCTTGGCTTACTCATATTGTTTGCGATGCTCTTCAATGGTTATGTCACATTGTGACATTCATCTTGATGAACTTATGTCGAATTGCTACATTGTCATGACATTCATGAAGGGTTATGTGACATTGTAGCATTCTTCTCAAGTGTTATGTTTGTAGTGCCACTAGACTGATGTAGACTTTTAGGGCACTTGTCAAGTGACCTGGCCGAATAAAAATTTAATCAAAAGACCCTTTGATTATATATGTTGAATAATTGAGAAACATATGCTACTATGCACGACGACAAATTGATGAGTGAAAAAAATAAATTGAATGACATTTGTGGAAATGGACACTTTATCTGAATTTGATGAATGAATGCATGCTTGCTTAATGATTAGTTGTTTTATGAAATATGTGATATGTATACATGAATATGTTGCTTAACAGTTAGCTATGTTATGAAATATACAATGTGAGCGAAAGAAATGCATGTTGGCTTAATGATTAGCAGATTGACGAAATATATGATGCTATGAGTAAATTATGATTGCTTAACGATTAGTAGATTATGAAATGAATTATGATGAATGAGAATAGAGCTACTAATGTGTGCTTTGGAGCATGTGTGCAACGACAGGTAAAACGATTCAACGACGGACTCACAAAGGAAATAAATGGGTCATAGATTACGAATAAAATCACACATGGAGGAACGACGATGGTGTCGATTTCCTACAGATTCCACACATGAGTTGAAAAGCACCTATCCGCTTACTCAGGGAAGCGTAAAGTCGTGTGAAGTGGACCATGGTGGAGTTGGTCACGTATGAGGTTGGGGGACGTGCAGTAAGAACATACTTACTCCTCAGCGCCATTAGTCTCCAATAGAGTGTAGATGGAGGATTGAAGGTAACAGATCCTAAATCCATACATGAAGTTCCCACAAATCAGATGCAACGGAAAAGTACTAACGAAAGTATTCGACGATGTGGTGCCGTGTTGATAAAAAGAAAATGTGGGACTGATGGACCCGACGAAGTGGTACCTAGACCCAAGACGGGAACAATCGAGGAATACCATGCATTAAGCATATTGGTTTGCATTTAGACCATTTGCACATGAAATAATTATTTTATTTAAAATAATGGAGATTATTTGTTTAGGAGAAAATAATATACTAAAACATTAACATGTAGACATCTCCACTTGCACACACAAAAATAGAAACTAGATTGAAACATCAGGGGGGGGACAAACTTGAGTAAATCTAGGAATGTAGGTGCACTCTCTTAGGAATTGGACACATGGCTGGGTGAGCTAATTATATTTGAATAATTAAAATATTAGGCATATTTGCATGAAGCAACATGTGTCGCAGAGGAATTTCCTATTTAAGGAAGGAAAGAGGAAAGGGGAGGAGATCCTATGGTTGGATGGTTACCGTAATGATTGTAAGACATTGATTTGCTTCTATTGTGAGTTTGGAAAGAGGTCTTGGTGGGGGGGAAGCCCACTTCTGGATCTCTAGTGTGTGTGTGAGCTTTACGACCCGAATTGCTCGGGGGTTTGAGAGGAAGAAGAGTACTCCCGATATGGTTGGGAGGTCAACCGAGGTGTCCGTCGGTGAATTCTAAAGTTTGGAAGAGGATCAACAAGAAATTAAGCTCCAGTATTTCCCTCGACAACTTGAGTATTCATACGGTCAGGTAACATCTATTTTAGTTTGAATATATGTGTAAAATTGCAAATGATTTTAGATAGTAGTTATATAAATTACACAACTATCATTATTTGTAATTCGTAATGATTGTTTGAATGTGTATTAAGAAAACGAACATGAATTAGATTTCATGGCCCTGGAAGTAATCGTGAACCTCACGATTCAACCTTGGAATGCACAAAACCTTGTAAATTTTCTTGTTGCTTATGGGCTTGCGAAGGCAGCCACGAAAATGTGTGGGTTTGCTTGACAGTAATTTTAAATTGTTTAATTATTTAATTGTGCATGCAACCTGCCGAAGGGAATGATGTTCGACCTCTGTGGGTCAACAACAGAATGTCGTATTCAATGGTATCTCTGTATAACCACCGAAGCAATGGGCGATCGATCTCTGTAGATCGACCCTGGATCATTGTATCCATACATAAACTGGAGTTTTCGCTTACAATGTTTGCTTACAATTTGATGAAAGGAAGGAAATCGATCCCTACGATTGATGCCAGATCACTGATCGTAATTTGTATTCTGATTAAAATGTTTGCATACAGTTTATTGAAGGGAAGGCGATCGATCTCTAGGACTGATGCTGGATCACTGATCATGGTTTGCACTATTGTTAAATGTTTATATATGCATTGTGGCTTAATGTGATTACACACAGATCGTGAAAGGAAGGCGATCGATCTCTGATCGATGCCGGATCACTGTTTTAACATTTTCATTATGGTTTAATGTGATTACACACAGATCATGAAAGGAAGGTGATCGATCTCTGATCGATGTCAGATCACTATTTTAACATCTGCATTGTGATTACACACAGATCGTGAAAGGAAGGCGATTGATCTTTGATCGATGTCAGATCATTGTTTTAACATTTTCATTATGGTTTAATTTGATTACACACAGATCGTGAAAGGAAGGCGATCGATCTCTGATCAATGCTAGATCACTGTTTTAACATTTGCATTGTGGTTTAATTCGATTACACACAGATCGTGAAAGGAAGGCGATCGATCTCTGATCGATGTCGAATCATTGTTTTATCATTTGCATTGTGGTTTAATTTGATTACACACAGATCGTGAAAGGAAGGCGATCGATCTCTGATTGATGCCGGACCACTATCTATACATATGCACTGTAGTTAAATTTGATTACACACTGCTCGTGAAAGGAAGGCGATCGATCTCTGGGATCGATGTCGGATCACTGTTTGAATGCATGCATTCTTACTCGAACATTTACATACAGCTCGCCGAAAGGAAGGCGATCAATCTCTTAGATCGATGTCGGATTCATAGTTCACATGCTTGCATTTGCTGTTTATATTGTTTACACACAGTTCGGGAAAAGGAAGGTGATCGATCTCTTATATCGATGCCGGGTCACTGAAATTTTCTTATGTTTGCATTTAGCATGGAATGGATCGATCCCCGTGGATCGATGCCACATGGAAGAACTTTAATATTCTCTTATGTTTGGATTTCGTATGGAATGGATCGATCCCTGTGATCGATGCCACATGGATGACTTTAATAGTCTCTTATGTTTGCATTTCGTATGGAATGGATCGATCCCTGTGATCGATGCCACATGGATGACTTTAATATTCTCTTATGTTTTCATTTCATATGGAATGGATCGATCCCTGTGATCGATGCCACATGGATGAATTTAATATTCTCTTATGTTTGCATTTCGTATTAAATGGACCGATCCTTGTAGATCGACGCCGCATAGCTACAATACTTTCTTATGCTGGCATATCGTATAGAATGGATCGATCTCGGTAGATCGATGCCACATGATTTTAATGCTTTCTTATGTTTGCATTTTGTATTGAATGGATCGATCTTTGTAGATCGATGCCGCATGACTATAAATAATTTCATATGTTTGCATTTCGTTTATTATAAATAGATCGATCTATGGATCAATAGCAAATTTGCGTGTATGATGTTCATTTTATTCGGTTACGTGTGATAAGCATATGCATGCACACAATGACAAGAACCTACAAAAATTAATTGATGAAATACACGATATATCAGATCACAAAATATTTTTATTGATCGCGGGCCACTCTGAGGGGGCAACCTCCTTTGAGCAAGATGAATACAAAATAACTTCACAGTGCCTTCATTGGCCTCAACAAAAACTTATATACTAAGTCTAGGCACCAATACTATGGGTCAATACCATGGGCCAATACAAACTATGGGTCAACAAATACTACGGGACGACTTACAAAGCATATGCGTCCAACAACAATTAGACAAACTATGGATCGACAAATAATACGGGACGACTTACAAAGCATATGCGTCCAACAACAATATACTAACAAAGTAAAGACATGGGTTCCTAACATCCCCTCCCCCTTAGAAAAAGCTTTGTCCTCAAAGCTTTAGATGTGGAAATTGTTGCTGAATCTGAAGGAGTGGTTCCCATGTAGCATCCTCTGGTTGCATGCCGTGCCACTGAATTAAGACCTCTATGATAGAGCGAGAGAGAAGTTGACGAGTGCACCAATTGAGGACGACCTCCGGCTCCAAAAGGATGGATCCTTCATTATCCACTTCTGGTAAACTAGTTTGTCCTCTGATGTGGTTGCCAAGAAATTTCTTCAGACAAGAGACATGAAATACTAGATGAATGCGGGAAGAAGGAGGAAGTTCCAATTTATAAGCAACGGACCCAATCTTCTGAAGAATCCTATATGGCCCATAGAACTTTGGAGTGAGCTTATGACGCCCTTTGAGTTTCAGGGAGGATTGGTTGTAAGGCTGTAGACGAAGAAAAACCATATCACCTGCTTGAAAAGTGCACTCATAACGGTGTTGATCGGCTTGTTGCTTCATTCGATTTCTTGCCATGTGAAGATTGTCCCGCAAAATGTGAAGAATCTGATCATGGTTTCGAAGGACCGTGTCAACTGCCTGAACTGGTGAACTGCTGGGGGTGTATGGAAGAAGAACTGGCGGTGCCTGACCATAGACTGCTTCATATGGATTCATTTTAGAGGCAGTGTGGTAAGAGGTATTGTACCACCATTCAGTGAGAGGGAGCCACTTTTCCCACTAATGTTGTTGTTCAGAGGTGAAGCAACGAAGATAAGTTTCCAAGCATTTATTGATAATTTCAGTCTGACCATATGTTTGTGGGTGATACCTTGAACTCATCTTCAGTTTGGTGCCAGTGTGGCAAAATAGTTCTGTCCAAAAATGACTGGTGAAAGTCGCATCGTGATCCGAGACAATGGAAGAAGGGATTCCATGAAGATGAAAGATCTAGTCCAGAAAAATATTCGGGATAACACTGTTAGCAATAAGACATCCAATAGAAAAATAAATAAATAATAACAATTAGAATAACAATACTAGATTTATCTTGAAGGGAAAAACCAGTCATCAATAATAGATCTATTCTTGCTCCTTGGCCAAACCAAGTCAAGGCAGCCAAGAGCATTTCCTGCTCATGGGGAATCCAACCCTATTTATAGGTTCTTTACATGCAAATGCAAATATAACTAGCAAGAAACCACTAACTACAAAAACCATGTACCCAAAACCACTTTCTACTTGCTCATTCCGTAGTCAAAATTAACCCTAACAAACATGTCCTGTAGAGTGCAGCTTTATCACAAGCCTCACAGTATATCCATTCGCAGTGTTCCTGTCAATCCAAGTAGTGAAGGTTGTTGGCTTAGCTTAATGAAATTGACAACTGTTCATATTGCTAGCAATAATGATGTATCTAATCCTTTCGAACGAAAATCACTGCAGACTACCACGCCAAAGCAATAACCAAAAAAAAACCAATTTTTCTTAAAAATATCAACAATGTTAGCCGGCCAATGCAGAAATGGTTTATGGCAATTACTTGCATTGATGAACAATGACAAACTAAGCTTTACAGTAGGTATACTCATTTTTTATGCCTGTCCTGTACATTCTGAAAAAAGAAACTTATAGAATTTTTTTATCAAGCAACGGATGCAAACTTCTAGGCGCCATTTAGTTGTGCAATTGATCATAGTAATATCACATAAGCATAACTTTTAGGAGTTCTAGGCATATTTTGACATCAGATTCGTACCATTACTTTCTGATGATTTGGCCATTTTACTATTTAGCTTAAACTTCCACTCATGCTCTCGGCGCAACAAGGACATGAGTGTAAGTCTACCCCTTAAGGTCCACAAATTAGTTTAACTACCCAAAACTCATGCAAGGAAACAAGAGCATGAGTGGAAGTTTACTCAGGATGTAATGAAACAAGGGCATAAGTGTAAGTGTACCCTTTAAGGACCACCAATTATCCTTTAAGGACCACCAATTAATTTAACAACCCAAAACTCAAAGTCATGGCATAAGTGGAAGTCTATCCCTTATAAACTACCAACTGATTATTTATTGTAACTTGATTTTCTTTTTCCTTGAATAAAGATGATGAATTAACTCATATTTAACTTAAAGATGATGAATTAACTCATATTTAACTTAAATACTTTAGAAAAATTAACTTACCACCTTCCTTATCATATTCTTTCAGTGTCGATGCTCCTTCCTTATCATATTCTTTCAGTGTCGATGCTTGTCATTCTCTAATATCTCGGAAGCTTGTCTATGGCTACTCCACGCAGAGCAGCAACAGCAACATCATTAACACTAACATTAACATATTCTCCACGATTTGAGACGATGGGCTGCAAAGATACCACTGATACCACTGATAATATTCTTTTTGTTGCTTCTAAAGCTCACGTTCTTATTTCTCTTCAGCTATATCTTCTCTTAATAACTCAATACCATCTGCAGATACAACCTCAGCCATGGCACTGTTGCATTAATTGTATTGGGACCACATATTAGCCGTAGATATGAAACTGCGGTGAAGTTTTGGGAGCCATTTCTTTACTTTGCATGGCTGAATCTTCCAAATATCATTTCATACGTCACTGCTGAGATCAAAATCTTTATATCACAATGACTTTTTGAATGATCTAAAAGCATACATGAAGGTCATTTCTTTACTTTGAAAGGTTGAATCTTCCAAATATCATTCCCATACGTCACTGCTGAGATCAAAATCTGTATATCTCATAGCCTTTTTGAATGATTTAAAAGCATTTAGGAAGAAAGTGATTGATGAAAAGAGACTCCTGTTTCAAACCATGTTATATGATTATTCTTAACGTGCAAGGAATATCTGCAAAGATTTTAGGTTTTAACTCGAGTCCACTTCAATGCAAATGCAAAGCCAGTTCACACACCACCCATTGATGAGATGTTAATTCATCATCTTTTTCTGGTCACCGTTGATTCAAGCCTCCATTGTCGCTTAAGAAAGAGATGATGATTGAAATGGGCAATACTGTTATGGCCATTTCTCATGTTCCATTATTTTCTTCAACATCATAGAACATATATTTGCCTACTTTATTTTCTTGTAAAATCCATGTGCATTGCACAACTTTCATTATTGGAATTTGGTGTCCCTAGTAACCTTTGATTGGTCAAGGGTCCAATCTTTTTGATGTGCAAAATTGCTTTCTGTTTTATTTTAAAATCTAAGCTTAGAAAGTAGTATAAAAAGCCACCATTTTCATTACTTTTTATGTTTATTTCTTTTAAATTTGGTAGGTGTTCTTGGAATTCGTGTAATAAGGGTTTTAAATTTGGTAATTGTTTTTGGAATTCGTGTAATAAAGATATTAGAGGACATTGAATTCATTTTTGAAATAAAAAATGAATTTTAACAATGAAAAATCTCAATTTAATCAAAGATTCATTATTGATTAAAGATTCATTATTGATTGCATCAATAATGAATAACTATGTATCGATTCCATCAATAATGAATAACTACTTGAAAAAGCAAAATATTCTTTAATTTAGACTACTCCCAAGCTTAATGTACAACTTCAATTGATTGCTGAAAGTGTAAAAATATAAAGTTAGCATCTATTTACGAATTATGTTAAAATGGATATGAAGTAATTGTTTTCATGAATGGTGTATATATATAATTTTTGGCTTTTAATTAATCTTTTCATGTGTGTAGTTATTACTGGTAAATTGTCACATTTGTCTTGATTTTTTTTTATTTCTTGGGTTATGAGTATTATCCATAGCTAGAAAGATTATATAGCCTTTCCATTCCCTAATAACATCATTGTATTGTTTGAAGGAGCAAACATTACTTGCAATAATGGCCTTTGAAGACCCCATACAAGTTTGTGTTGAAGGCATATCACAAGGTAATATTCTTGAGCTTGAACCTAATATCCCTAATATTGAAACAGATGAAGTTGAATTTGATAGTATTTGTGGTTAGCTCCAACCAGATTTCATGTTGGGGTATCTTGTAGAGAGAATTTCCTTTGATATTATGATTAGTGCTAAGATTCATGATAATTGGGAGTGCTATGGTTGGCATTGGACTCACATCTAAACAAAAAGATTTTTCCTTTTCTAGTTTGAGATTTCAAACAATGCTAAGAGGGTGTTGCATAATTATCCCTGCATTTACAAAATCACTCTCTTGGTTAAGGAAGTATAGACTCCATACTTCTCAGTCAATAAGAAGGATAAAGTAGAATGTCTTATCTAGATTGAATTCCTCAATCTCTCGGTGCAATTCTAGCATAGACTTGTAGTGCTATGTTTTTACTCCGGACCTTGACTATTATACAATGTTATTATTTGAGATCATTCGATTGAACCATTTATGTGTTGAAAATCCTTGGCGTCGGAACTTGAGATTTAGTGCATTTTGAACGTTTCAAGTGATTGATTATGAATGATGATAATTAGATGTTTATGTTTCCATGAACTTAATAAAATGATGGTTAGTAAATGAAATTATGAATATGCATTATGTATCATGTGCTTTGACGAGTTTTTAGGTGTGGTGGGGAAACACAGGTGCATTGATTCAAGGTTGCATTGATATCACACAGACTTCAGATTGAGTCGGGTATCCATGACAAGTGATGTTAACATGGTACAATTTGATGTATTATATTTTATGTTAGGATGATTTGATGTGCGTGGTGTTTTCACGTGCAAGCATAGGATTGTGATTGCCAATCGGTCCACATAAAGGTAATGGGGCTGAATGGGGAAGAGATTTTAGTAAGACTAGTGATTTATTCCACGCAACGGGTTGAAAAGTGAGAGAGGATTTTTCTCGCCAAGTGCATGTTTCCATGAGGGTAGGCCATAGACTCAGTCATTCAGGAGGATCTATTGGGGGGCGCACAATAAGGACACGACCTTTTTTCCATAGGAACCATGAGTCTCTCAATAGGGTCAACCGGATTGATTTAACATGGTCCTAACCATCGCACCAATCCCCACCATGGAAAAGGGATATTTGAAGGGCATGAAGGAAGTCACGACACCCTTGATATGCCCGTCGAAATGCAACGTCTCAATAAAATAAAAACACAAGGGGTTAAAAATGTTTATTTAAAGAGAAATGAAATGGGTTTAAATAAATATGACTAAATAGGAAAAAACATAAATTGTAAATTGTAAATAAGGTCAACTTGTGCATAAAGAAAAATGATTGAATTATTAAATTAAGACTTAGTGGAATCCAAGAACACATGCACAAAATTAGGAGAAATGGGGAAATCAAATGAAACATCTAAGAGAGAATCCAAGAAAGTGGGCGAGGATAAATCTTTATTAACTAAATTAAAAATATGATTTAGTATGCAAGTGACACATGGTTGGATGAATAATAAAACAAAAGGTAATTACTTAATTCCTAATTTTGCATGTGAGAGACACAAGGCAAGGATCTCAAGGCTATAAAGATAGTAGGAGAGCATGAAGCTCACACACCTCCTTTTCCTTATAGTTGGGTGGCATAGACAATGCCAAATTTGTTCAGTGACTGCTGAGATTTTGGTTCGTTATTATTAGTGTGAATAAGGTTGGGATCCCTTTAGTGCAATCTACACACTCTAATTACGCTAGCAGATCTCTTCTCATCCAACCCCATTGCGGTTCGGGGGTCGTTAGGGAAGAAGAGTGCCCTTCAAGAGTTGGTTGGGTGGTATCCGGTGGAGGCGCAATGGTTGGAAATAGAGGAGAGGACTTGCAACGAGGCTTCGATAGCTCTTTGAAACCTTCAACACTTCGCGACCATGTCTCAGGTTGGTAGAAATCCTTAATTAATTGATGTATGCTATTCTTCCGAAACAATGTAATAGTTTAATTGAAAAGGAAATGGTGGGTTGCTATGTTATTTTGGATACGTGGATCCATAAAAGAAATGATGAGTTTTAGAGTTGTTTAAATATTTCCAAGTTATAGATCTTCCCTTAAATAAAATATGTCGAATTTAATTGTTGAGATCTATATTGTTTGTTGATAATATTTTAAAAAAAATATTGTACTCCAATTAACGCTGTGTAAAGTGAGGGTTCTACAAAAATTCAACATATTGTTTCCCCACTACAAGAGGTTATCAACTTCAACCCTAGGATGTAACTTCGGGTATGTGTTAGGGTTAACCTATCCCAAGAAATTATGGATTTTATCCTTATTTAGGTTGGAGGAAGAATGTTCCAATAACATGTATTCTATTTCAACATACCCAATACCTACTTTCATAGTGAAATCCTTGACCACCACTATCTCCTCATGGAATTATCCAATTTGCATGCTAATCTCGTTTCCCCAAGGCCCCCCAAGATATAAATGTTGACATAGGTGCATAGACCCAATTGGAGAGAAAAAAAAAGTTGGATAAAGCTCTGTTAGGTAAAGCTTTGTTGGTGGCGACAACATGACCCATTAAGCCCCGGTCCCTTTGATACCAACCCCAAGGTTTTGAACCCAGGTAGCTATTCACAACCCACAACACTTGGCTCATCACAACCTATGGCACCCAACCCTAGCAAGAGGTTAGCAGTCTCCTCCTTATTGAGTAGTGGGTCTAGGTGGTCATCTTATTGAGATACCTTGATTGGTGTAGACAACCTATAGAGGCCAAAGCAAACATTTCTTGGTAAATTCTTTTAATATTTTGGTGCACTCTAGAACCTTTAAGGGAATGAGGTGGAGATGGAAGATGCAATAGGTTTATGATGCAAGTGACCTCATGGGATGTTTAAGGCTTAAATGACCCTAGGAGAAAATATATTGTCCACCAAATGTTAACTTCCATTGGAGGGACAAATGTGATCTATTTTCAAGAATTAAAAGTTGTATGCTTTATATTGTGTATGGACTTAGTTCTTATCCACCCTGGAAGAAAATATATTTCTCTAATCATTTCAATTTTCAATGGAAAATGAGGGTTTTTTTATTATGGTATCTTCTAAATTTGTTTATGTAGTTACTAACTAGCATGTTGACCTCTCACAATGAATTGAATGGATTATGCTTAACCTAGACAATTCCCTTCTTGGACTAGCTAATCTCTATACCTCTAATAATTTTGGAGAAAGGGAAACCTCTTGGTGTTGGATAACCAATGAGCTTCATGATGTGTCATGGATTTTCTATGGGGATGTTCACATGATAAAAATTTATCAAGACAAAGAGGAAGTGTTCCTAGTATGCTTTCCCTCCAATGAGAAAAAAAATGGATGGATTTAAAGGCTCACAATGAGTTGTATGATCCCAATTGGAACCATAAGCACAAATCCATTGAACCTTTGTTTGCTTGGACCAACTTTTGCAAGAAATATAACCTAACTTATTAGCGAATGGATATAGATATTCTCTCTACGTAGAATTCATTCTATTTGATGCGAATGGCACATGTATGGTGCATATGGTTTCCATTACCACTCTTTCTAACCACAAGCTGAGTTGGTTCTCTCTTTCATGTGATACACATAAAATGCACTACCAAAATGTAATATCCCAGGTTTTGTCACCCCTTTGGTAATATGTAAAAGACTTAAGTGTTTTTTTTTTTCCTAAGTGTGATGTTGAGCTAGAAGGCTCTGGAGCATCAAATACATTGATATGCTTGATGTTGTGTTGGAGGATATGGAGCATCAAGCATGTGAACCTAAAGTATTTTTGTTTGCACTTGATGTTGAGTCGAGAAGACTCCGGAGCATCAAGGATTAATAAATATTATGTTATTTCACCTACTTAGTAATGCTAACTGAGTTAGGGACATCCACTCAAGAGGTACCAAGCAGGGTTGGAATTTCATTTCATCTTTGCCCTTCAAGCTAAATCTTTTTGATGTTTTGAACTTTAATCTTCCCCGTCACTTAACGTTTTGTTGAAAAAATTACCCTTCAATAAAACTACAACTACCTTTGGTTAAATTTTTTATAGCAAAACTCAGCCAAGAGCCATTCTCCACACATGGGATCTCCTATCCAAATTTTAGAGCCTATTTCACACCTAGAGTGTTCTACTTGGCTTCAATAGTGGCTCCACATAGCATTGTGATGTAGGCCGGCAATAAACAATTATTGCTTTGCGAGGATATTTTTCTTTCCGGCCTCCGAATATAAATATTTTGAAACAAATCAAGTAAAAACATAAAAAAGCTTTTATTTGATTTCAATATAGTTACAGTTACAAGATTATTCTCAGCTTGACTGTATTTGTAAGCCACTGTAAAAGATACTTAAATGCTTTAATTTAATACCATTTAAACTAAATAATTGACTGACCTCCATGTCAATCCAAACGTTTTGGTGTAGAGTGTCAAAGCTCGAGTACTGTCCTCTGAGGGAACAACAATACAAATGAATAAGCTATATGAGTTTACATCCTCGCCTTCAGTCACCTGCAACATATCATGCCATTCCCCGGATGCATGGTCATGATCAACACAACAAGTATGGTACCCATTGCTAAGAGGCTCATGTGGATTCACTCACCCACCCATTTCCATTTGAGAATTTAACCACATTACTTATAAAGCTAATTACCTCCACCTTCCACTAGGTCATGAAGATTCCAATTAATATGAACCAGTTTTATCTTTAGCCGTGATTGCTTACTCAATATTATGGGATCCTCTTCTACCACGAGCTATCGCCCATCAAATTCAACTTGCTGACTGCACTCAGCTACAGACTCTTAAAAATTAGTCCCAACTTTCTTTTAACATCCATTTTTTTAGTATCCATTTTTTAGTAGATTTCCACACTTGTTTGCATAGTAATATTTAAATCGATTTCGACTGCCCTTTCTTGCTCTAAGGAAACAACCACAATCACTGCTTAGAGCTTTGCCGTAAAATTCCTCTTGGGAGTGGAGAACACAAAAATACTTCTACTGAGTATATTTCAGGGGCTTGTAGGTTCAGATATCCGTCACAGGGAAGTGAGTCTCCACCTAATTCAGGCAAAGGCACTAGTAAACGATTCACCAAAATTCCAACGACAACCCTAACCAAACACTGGTGTGCGATGAGGTGGGTGCCCTCTTGAATTATCGATCTCTGCATATCAACATCATGGCTAGCCACACCAGAAAACATGGGAAGAAAAGCTTCCAAACTGGGAGAGCACACGCTCAACCACACTATGATTCTTTGCAAAGGCGGCTCCTTCAACCGCATCCACCATCACCCCTTTCTTTGCCAAAACAAGCTCATGAGGTAGTGGTGGACACTGGACAGCGTTGCTGAGAGACGGGTCTTCAAAAACATGGGAGTGAGATCTCAAAACGGTGGTGGCTATATGCTTCACTCAATGCCCAACAGGTAATTAGCTCAGAGGATTTTTCTGTTATGAAATCTGGACCATGCAAGGAAAGGAACTCCCGGCCCCATATGGTGATAAATTAAATCTCGCCTGGTTTTAGTTCTGTAACTCTGTTCTCTGCTGCAAACAAAAACGCGTTGCCGTGTAGATGACAGTGACTGTGACCGTAAACATGTAGCAGAAGACTAAATCGAGTGGAGATTGGCATTTAATGTGAAGCAACTAGTTGGGAAGGTACGAACTACGAAGGGTTCAAGTTACAACAAAAGGGGAAAAGGGGTCTGCTTGCCGCAGTTACCATTACCTACTTACCATCACATTACCTCCTCTATGTTATTAACAGCCTTCTAATCAAAACTAATCACGTTTTATAAAAAATATTGAACGTCAAAAATACGTTAGTGTTGATTAGTTGCCCGTTTAACTCGACGTCTTGACAAAATTTATGGCCGTAAATAACGGGCAAAATGCCCTATGACGGGCAAAAAAAGAATAAAATAAGAATACTAAATAAGATAATAAAGAACAATTAAAAAAAGGAATAATTAATAAACAAAAAAAATCCTAACTACCTTTCAGAATAAAGAAAAATATAAAAAGGGAATGAATAATTAAAAAGGGGCATATTTTTCCTCAAGAAAAGAAGAGCATCCAAATTTGAAAGAATGAGCCCTCTCCTAAAAGGAATTGCAGAGAAGGACAATTCAAGGGGTGATATTGGTCCATACATCACTAGAAGGTTCAGTGTAAGGCCTGGCCTGGAGCGCTCCCTAACCATGGATATAAAGGATTATGGAGGTCCTGGAAGGACTGTGAACTAAAATACTTGAAGGGTTATTTGATAAAAGAGGTCTTACAAAAGGCTGGTAAAATACCTTGTGAGTACTCTCCATTAGATAATCAAGAGATAGAGCACAAGACACCCTTGTTATACTCTCTTAATCTGCTTGGTCTGGTTCGGGGTGATTTGTGGGTTAAATGTTCTAAGTTGTTTAGAAAATATACGGCAGAGAGGAACGTGGAAGTTAGAAAATATACGACAGAGTGGAAGTCCCTATCACACTTGGCCTATTAAGATTGATAAGTCATTCTTACTTTTCTTTTAGTTAATTTCACGTTACTATATCTCAAGGAAATAATTAATATGTTTGTTTTAACTATTCGAATATTTCTTTTGCTGGATCCTTTTTGTAAAAGGAGTGATTATTTTTATTTAAAGAGGAAAAATAAAAAATCCAGATTAGTTCTATTTATGTATTCTTTCTTGGTAAGTAAATAAAAAGAAAAAGGATATTTAGTATAGCTTCTTTATTATTTTGTTGAAGTTACCTACCTTAGTTTTTCTGTATAAATTATTTTTGAAGTGTAGATCAGTAAAATTTATAACGATACATAAGTACTATTTAAATTATGATAATCTCTTCAAAATTGAGTATTTTGTTGTTTACGATTGATTAAAAATAAAATGGTACTTATGGCTCAAGTATGGGAAAATAAATTAAGTACAGCTAATAGGGTTACTATGCCCTTAGGAATAAAACTTCCAATTAGACCAGTTATGGAGGAAGGAACCGGTTGGTTCCTCTAACACTAGGGTTCTTAGTCCATATCTAGATTATAATGTAAAAATTGATACACACATATAAATAGGAAATAATGAAAAAATGAGTTTATATCCTGACACGATTATTACTGAGGAATAAGAAAACCATAGAGATTATATCCATTCAACCCTTTTTAAATCAACAGAGACAAATTATAAAAATACAACTATAAAAAGAAAATTTATTATTATTATTATTTGATAAGGCTTGAGGCCTAACATAAGTTCTTGAAACAGTTATCCCCAAGGGTTAGCTCAATTGGTAAGACATGCAAACAATCTCTTGGTATGGGGGGAGGTCACAAGTTCGATCCTTGAGTCCTTCGGGGTTAGGCCAGCCGTTTATCTCTGGCTGACGGTTTACCATCCTTACCATCCACGAAATGTGGGGAAGTATTGGTGGGTTTCCTGTGCACCGTTTCCACAGAAAAAAAAAAACTTCTTGAAACAATAAAAATATTATATAGGAAATTAAGTCAAAGTATTTAACTTTTACCTACAAACTGTCTAACCTCTATAGCTATAACCACATCTTAGTAAAACATATAAGTAATGATTCATTCAACTTTCAAACCAATACTAGAAATCACAATGCCACAACGACCCTTTCAAATGAAAAGAGCAAGCAAATGGATCGAATAGAAAGGAAGGATGCATAGGAGTTTGACTGCATAGAGGTAAGTTGAAATTTAATTCCATTGCTTGAACATGAGTAATAATGGAAAATTATTACACAAAAAAGAAGTTCATTTGAGATAAAAATTGTAACTATAGAACAAGATATAGGAAAGGGAGTTACAATTCTACAAGCAGAGCTTACAGTCACCATCGGTTTATAAAACAACCCATAACAAATTACTGTAGAAATCACAACAAGAGAATCTCTAATTGAGACACCCTTGTCACCATAAGATAGGAGTTAATAGGGTTTAGTTAAGTAATTCTGTTGTAGGCTAAAAGCAAACATTGAAGACAACACACATGACATATCCTCTAGGCCAAGAATTTTGAGATAACAACCCTATCAAAATTACATTCGTTTGGATTAGTTACAGTAGCTTAAATGTTCAGTGGGGAAAACAAGTCTAGGCTTGTATGAATTCAGACACAAATCACTGGTGCCAATGTAATAAACGTCACATAGAACTTACATATAGAGAGTTGAAATCATATATATAGAATTTCACAAACATTCTTTATATTACATCTATTGCTAAAAAAAAAGGCAGCATTGTACCCGAACAATCATATGGTCCCTTAAAACAAGGTTTAATCCAAAAAAAATGTATCATGTAACCATAATGGCCTTAATAGCTACGGGACCTTTATCCAACGGCCTGAGCAACAAGAGGAAATAGTTTTTACAAAAATACTATTGGTTAAGATGAGTACTTCAGAGACAGAAACCTCACCGTGGTAGGAAGAGGAACAATAGTAAAAAAACACACGACTTCCACATTGTACACTGAGAATCGACTCAATAAACCGAGAAATAAACTAAACCTAGAAGAGGATCACTGCTTATCGGGTAAACTTTGAGGGAGGCACTAACTATCGAACCCAGTACTGAAGGCACCTCAACACCTGCAATCCACAAGTGATAGAAGTCAAATGCTAAGAAATATAGTGTCATAATTTAGAAAAAAGAATCAATTGGAAATACTGCTAATAACCATAGATTACCTATACAAGGTAGAAGAAACCCCTACCTCAATCTAAGCAACGAACAAATTATTCACGGGGTAGAAAACAAACCAAAACATAGATACAATACTCTAGTTCTAGGAACAAAGTAGAAGATGCCCTGGCATCTCGGCCATAGTTAGGGATTGCTTAGAGTAAAGGGTCAAGGTGAGCTCGAGTAGAGCTTCCATAGCTCAGAGAAAAATGACAATGAATCCAAAAACCCCAATGGATACCTCTCACATAACTTTTGGCTTTTTCCAATAAAAAATTTAATGTACTCGCAGGACAAATCAATGTGGTAGCATTGGGTTGATGATCCAATTCGATGCAAGTATAGGTAATAATCGCAATACTCAAGTTCATAATTTAACCATTGACAAGGTGGATTAATGTGTAAATACAAATTACTATAGAATCATAGAATTGTTGGAATATATTAATTATATTCCTTGGAAGGTAATAATGTATTTGTATTATGTCAAAATTTATCCACAATCTTATGTAAAAGAGTAATACATTAGATCCCATATTCATTATGGTAAAGTATACTCTTGATATCCATCATTATATAAAGAGATGTTATTACGGAGAATTATATTATCCCACATGCAATATGTGAGAGTAATTCCTCCACATCTCTTGGTATATAATAGGGTCAAGGGAGTCACATCATATACAACAAGTGATAAAGTGGTATATGCTCATGGATAGTATTGACACATGGTATTGTGATATCAAGCTCTACTATATCGTATTGGGGTTATTTATAGTTGCTCTCTTGTAAGATTGAAGGAGATTTCTGGAGATAATAAGAAGACAACCTTCCCGTGGACATATCCCAATTGGGTGAACCACGTATATCTGGTGTATTCTTTTCCTTGTTCTCTTTTTGTTCTTATTTATGTTGATATGTTATTGATTTCTAAGATAGGTAAGCTAGTTTAGCTAGATCTAGAGTTCTGACATGGTATTCTTATGACCAAAGTTTTGGCCACAGATGATCCTACCTCTTATGCTCAAGCTAAGGGTAAACCTCATTGGGAACAAGCTATGTCTTCTGAGTATGATTCTCTTATGAAGAACAAGACTTGGTCTCTTGTTCCTCTTCCTTCGGGAAATAATTTAGTTGGTTGTAATTGGATTTATAAAACACAGTTTACTGTAGAAGGACATATTGAAAAATACAAAGCTAGATTAGTTGCAAAAGGTTTTAATCAACTTGAAGGTATTGATTATAATGAAACTTTTGCTCCTGTTTCTAAAATGAATACAATAAGAGCCATCTTATCTCTTGCTTCATCTTATAAATGGGAAATACACCAAATGGATGTTAAAAGTGATTTTTTAAATGGTAATCTTAATGAAGATATTTATATGCAACAACCTCCTGGTTTTATTAATGTTGAATCATCAAGTTTTTTATGCAAATTACACAATTCCTTGTATGGTCTCAAACAAGCACCTAGGGCTTGGTATGAAAAAATTGATACATATTTCTTGAATAATGGTTTTAAGCGTTGTAATCTGATCCAAATTTGTATGTTAAGAACTTTGGTGATCATATCCTCATTATTGTGTTATATGTGGATGATCATATTATAACTGGTAGACAACTTGTTTTAATTCAAAGTATGAAAAGTGATCTTCAAAAGCATTTTGAAATGATTGATCTCAGTATATTGCACTATTTCTTGGGTCTTCAAATTTGGCATATGGAAGATGGTATTCTTCTCTCTCAGCTGAATTATGCTACATATTTATTGGCTCCTTTCCACACGAGTGATTATAAACCTGCTCCTACGCCATTTCAATCCGGTGTAAAGTTAACTGTTGAGTGTACTACTCCTCTTGTTGATGCTACTATTTATCATCAGCTCGTAGGCAGTTTGATATATTTAAATCACAGTAGACCAGATCTCTCTTTTGTCGTCAATATGGTTTCTCAGTTCATGTAGTAACCTCATGAAAGTCATTGGCAGGAAACCAAGAGAATTCCGAGATATTTACATGGGACATTGAACTATGGTGTCTTTTATTCGAGCAGTTCTACAGTTTCACTTTTTGGATATACATATTCTGATTGGGAAGGTGATAGTTATGATCGACGGTCAACTGCTGGTTATATTTTGCAACTTGGTTCAAGTCCTATTTCTTGGTCTGGAAATGAGAGGGTGAAGCCTCTTCTTTATCGTCATGTGAAGCAGAGTATAGAGCAGCCAAAGAAGCAACTAAAGAAGCAGTTTGGTTATGGCATGTTCTCACTGATCTTGGTCTGGTTCCACAATCGTCCACTGTGATGAAGTGTGATAATTAGGGGGAAATTCAGCTTGCTTATAATCCGGTATATCACTCCAAGATAAAGCATCTTGACCTTGATGATCATTACATTCGAGGTCTTGTCGCAGATGGTATTCTTTCTCCTGAGTATTGTCCTACCGAGCAGTAAGCAGCCGATATCTTCACCAAATCCTTAACAATAATGAACTATGTGCATCTTCATTATTTACTTGGGATGAGGGAATTTGTCATCAAGGGGGGGCAGTAATGACTCCTTCCTTCCTTAGTGTTAGAAAGGGATTTTCTCCTAGCCATTATTAAGGGGGAGTGTTGGAATATATTAATTATATTCCTTGGAAGGTAATAATGTATTTGTATTATGTCGGAATTTATCCACAATATTATGTAAAAGAGTAATACATTATGTCCCATATTCATTATGGTAAAGTATACTCTTGATATCCATCATTATATAAAGAGATGTTATTATGGAGAATTATATTATACCACATGCAATATGTGAGAGTAATTCCTCCACATCTCTTGGTATATAATAGGGTCAACGGAGTCACAACATATACAACAAGTGATAAAGTGGTATATGCTCATAGATAGTATTGACACATGGTTTTGTGATCTCAAGCTCTTCTATATTGTATTGGGGTTATTTATAGTTGCTCTCTTATAAGATTGAAGGAGATTTTTGGAGATAATAAGAAGACAACCTTCCCATGGACATATCCCAATTAGGTGAACCACGTATATCTGGTGTATTCTTTTCCTTGTTCTCTTTTTGTTCTTATTTATTTTGATATGTTATTGACTGCTAAGATAGTGTTGCTACTGCAACCTGAACCCCAATTTTTTTATTATCTTTTTGTAGAGCCCCTCCTTCATGTTTTAGAGTTTCTGCTTCTTGGAAAGTCTCCCTCTTAGTACTTAGATTTTTCTTTGAAAATATTGAAGTGCAAGCCTTTTTATCCTAAGTACGAACTTGAGTTTTATACTCCGAAATGGTCGCAGTATTTTTGATTAAATTCCACCGACCATTTCACATATTTTCAGTCATCTGAGCAGACCGTTTTGCAGGTTTTTATTTATTTTTTGCCGACCCTTTTTGCAGCATTTTGACATTCCGATGCCGACAGGTCACTCTTTTGACCTTTTCCTTTTCGACCAGTCGCAGTTTTTTATTATTCGTTGTCGACCGTGTCGCAGCTTTTAACATTTTTTTATCTCCGACGTTTCGTGGCCGGTTGGGAAAACCTACTGACCTTTTCGCCAGTTTTTGAGCTCGGTGCCCCGACCACCCTGCTCCGAACGAGGTTTCCTTCGCCATTTTTCACCACGATTTTGGCTAGAACCTGCCGAATGTTCCCTATGGTTTCACGAATACGGGCCGATTGCTCCACGCTTCCCACCGTCACTGTTTTTCTGAAAAAACTTGTCGTCCGTTTCAGATTTTTGGACAGAAGTAGCGTTGACCATTTTGTGGTAGCTGAGGACAATTATCCGAAACGTTTGGCGAGGATTTGTCTCATTTTGAGTGCCAACAAAATTCATTAATTGGACACCTACCGAACCCCATATGCATTAATGGATAAAGGATTATTTATAGCAGAGGGGGTTTTATTTGTTTTTTTTACCATTATTTGCACAGCGTAAGAACGTCGTCCGAGCATCATTGAAGTCTTTTCCAGTCAGAAAGTGCCAGGTGCCTACCAATCGATAGGCTCACATACTCTCCCAGCCACTCTACGTCGACAGGTAGGCGTTTTAGACACTTTGTCATTTAATTTTGGTTACTTGGGGTGTTGGTTTCAACACTTTTTGGGCCTTTTCAGTTGTTTGCGAGGGTTTGGGGGGTAGGGTTTCTAAGCTTGGACTTAGTTCCATTATTTTAAACTGTCATCTGAGACCTCAAAGGAAATGGTGCTCCCGCTCGGGGTTTCCCACGATTAACCTAAGCCCAGTCGTCAGCCATAGTCTGCACGTCCTCGCTAGTCGATATGAACTTTTTTTGTTGGGATTGGGTCTGTCACAGCCGGTGACCCTTAAGTTTTTCCAACTTTCTAGGAACCCAACACTTACGCGGAAGACCGTGTGGGTCTTAGCTTGTTTTTGTCCAGCTCTCGCCTTTACAAGCATTCTGTGGCTAAACCTCATGTATCCGACGACTCATGCGGCATCCTGTTCTGTTGTGGCCTTTAGAGTATCTACACACGTCATGTTGTTTTGAGCCGAGAAGGAGTTATATTTTCTAGTAGAGTTTTAACACAGAAGTTGCCTTTAGTTAAAAGTTGTGCTAAAATTATTTTGTTTCTCACATTCATGCACATACACGAAAATTTTAATAGCTCTCTCTGTCAACATGAAAATTAGTTTTTCTTGGTTGTTTATAGTTTTTTTTGCTTTCCATAACTGTTTATACATTAAAGAAAGGAGAGTTAAATTCATCTGTCACCCTAAAAGGTTTAGTTTTTTCATAAATATTTTTGCATCCTAAACCTCATCAAGGTTAATGAGCACTCATAGCACTTAAACACTATTTTAGTCATGCTCATTAATTATACCATGGATGAAAAATTATGTGTAAATATGTTTCCTCATTGGTTCTTCATGTGTCCCAACAGACTTGATATGCATAGGCATCCCTCCATGTATCCTATCAGATGACTAGGGCTCACAAGTACACGGGCCACTACACACAGATTTGTGAAAGGTTTATCTTGCCATTATACTGAATGATCTTCAAAGAGGAACCAAATTGTATGTCAGAAAATTCCATGCCAGTCATCGAAGAATACATAGATTATTACTTCTCCGCTGAAGGGACATATATCAGGATGTTTGGAGGAACTCAACCTCCTTCTCTATTGCCTCGGTATGCCACTGATTATGTTATACATAAAGAGGATGTAGGACAACTTTTTATCAATGGGGTTAGTAGGTTTATTCATGACAAAAAGAAGGCTTCTTATCCACCGAGGCCATTTATTATTGGGGCATACAAGCTTCACAAGGAAAAAGAGGGTGAAGATTTTGTCAAAGATTTATAGGCCTTTCATTTCAGAACAAAGTTTTTCATAAGACATGATAGCGAAGGTAAGGTTGCTGCCCATTTTGCTTCATGTAGGATCACATTTGATTACGCACATCTTTTCGACAAAGATGAAGAATTCTTTCATAGCACGAAGAACATGATCGAATTGAACAAGCGTTTCCGTCCCAAAATCGGAACTAGTTCCATTTCTAAAGCTAATACGACCAAGGAAGCTGAGATGAATCAAAAGGAGGAAGCATAAAAGCGGCGTAAGGATTCATTATCTATACAGTTAGCAGAAGCTGAAAAGAAGCAGAAATAAGAAATTGACAAAATACAGAAGGAACAGGCTGAAAAGATCCAAAAGGAAGAAGCAGATAGAATTCAGAAAGAAGAAACCGAAAAAATCTAAAGGGAAGAGATTGAGAAGATTTAGAAAGAGGAAGCCGCAAGGTTGCAAGAAATGAAAGAAAGAGCAGAAAAAGAAGCAGTTGAACGGCAAAGGCAGAGGGAGGTAGAAGCAAATTCCAATAAAGCTGCGGAATAGAGAATCCCAAATATGAAATATATGGACATAGACTTATTGGGGGTAAGCACGGGAGGAAACTTCCCATTGTGGGAGCCCAGTCTTACCCCGTTCACACCATCAAAACGACATACGGTAGCCCAGTTGGATACAATATTTTTCGAGAAGAGGCAAGAAAAGAGACTGAAATTACCAACACACGCCGATGTTGTTACCATAACGGAAAGCACAATCTTGGAGGGTACCCACAGGGACCCTAAGTTCATAGCGTCTATCAACATAGCTGTTGTGCAAGCAAGTGCAGACAATGTGGAAAATTTTATGAACGACGTAGAGAGAAAGAAAGAGAAAATGCTCATACTTAAGGACAATTTGGTGAAGAGTTGGGGAGAAGGGATAGAATTGAAAATAAAACATAATGCCATTCTATCTGAAAAGGAAAGGATGATAGAAGAATATCAGAGTTTAGAAGCGGAAAAGGATGCATTAATTGTACATTTGATGATTATGGAAGGGGAGAGGAGTGATTTCGAAGCACATATTACTCAATTGAAATCAAGGGAGTCCACTGTAAACCACCAAGTTCAAGAGTTGAAAACTCAGATGGAAGAGCTGGTTAAGGAAAATGAATCTTTAGCGGAGCAACTGGAGTTGGTAGATAAAAGGAAGTTAGACATAACTCCATTTTGTGATCAGGAAAACAAGATTCAAGAACAAATATGTCGTTCCCAAGAGGTTCTCATAGAGATGATTTACGAGATGAAAGTGTCAATGGAACGAATGAATGAGATAGTTGCATAATTGCTAGTGTTGGGCCTAGGTTGGGACAAAGTTTTGGAGACACCTTTTTGATACGCAGGGAAATATGAGCTAAGCACAGCTCAGAAATATTATTTTGTCTAAGTGTTGAAGATGTTGCGGAGCTGTGCGCAACATCCAAGTTTTTATCAGGCTGTGAAGCTGTGCGCAACATCTGAATTTTGGAAGCACCACGAAGACCAGCACTGCGAGGAAGCAGTGCTACGAAGCAGTCGAGACACGTGGAGCCAACAAAGCGGAGTGCTGGACAAGGATTCGGTGTAGGTATCAGATGGACCATTAATGGTCTAGTTTTGGAAAGATGCTCCAAGAGTGCCGAGCGGCGAGCACGAGCAAATCAGGCAGGCGACCAATGCATGAGTTTGTTGAGGAAAGCGACGTCTTGGCACGCCTGGTGGGAGAAACCATTAGAGATGAACGGTTTAGAGAAAGTGAACTGTTGGAACGCGTGCGACAGGAAGGCCGGGTAGCGACATAATGAAGACATGGAGAACCACCATGATGAAGCAGACGCTACCAGATGCCAGCAAGCCGGTTTAGGGAAACCGGAACAGTTTTGTAAACCATAAGGGTTTTTGGGTTAGATCTTCGGCATTATAAAGACATGAGCTTTGGGCATGATCTATAAAAGAAGACTATTTTGTACGGGATGGGGTTACAGTGAGTTGGGTTATGACTTTTTGTAGTGTAAAATCTATCTAAGCTAAGAAGATTGTAAAGGCTCTACAACTGTGTGCGCAGAGACCTATCTAAGAGGAAGGAGATTCTGCAGCTGAGTGCGCAGACTAAGAATGGTTGTCCCCATCCCTTTTTAAATAAATAAATAAATAAATAAATAAATAAATAAATATATTACCAACCATTCTTGTGGATGTAGCTTCCCACCCGGGGGAGTGAACCACGTTAATTCTTGCGTTGTGTGATTGTGTTGATGAATGCATGATTACTTATGTTTTCTGTCAAATGAATGTCTAGATGTTTCCTTGCATACTGTATGAGAGAGATTTTATATGCATTTGCCATTAGATAGGTATGGAAATGATATGTTAATTTTCGCATGGATAGTTGAATGGTGAACATTTAGTCTTGTGTATGAAGGCAGTAATTCAGTCATTTGGTTAAGTATTTGCTTATACACAATAAAGGAACGTATAACAGTGGATTAGATCATTCGTCTGTGTTCAAATCTTAACATCTTGAGCCAATGAATGAATGAATGTAAAGAGAATAGTCAGTTAAGCACCTGAACGAATGGATGAGTGATATTCGTTTCCGTGCCTTAAGTGTTTTCTAGTTAGCCCAAGTCTAGAGCGAAGCTGCATTGTGCGCAACTTCAGGAGAAGTCCCGCGGTAGAAGAGTATAGTGGTACAGACCGTAGCGTTTCTCATCGCTGCATAGTCTCACCTCGCAGCACATATCCCCTGTTGTGTTGCACAATGCGTCAGTCCAAGCAACTTATCACTTACTATGGAAATATGATTCCGTAGTACCCCATAGATACACCTCGGGTGAGACCTCAACCTGCTTACAGGTTGTTGCTGAAAGGGCCGGTGCGAATGGGTTTTGTTGGTCAAAGGGAAACCACAAAGAACCTGGGTCTTATAAGAAAACATCTGGGTCAGTTATAACCAATAAATGGTTTCGTTTCCGCGCTAGAATCTGTGATGAGTTGAAAACGTGATGAGTGAAGAAGAATACTAGGTCTCGGAAGGATTTGATAATTGGCATCCTGAAAAGACAGAAATCCAGGCTTGGTGGGATAAGACCATAAGATATTTTAAAAGGCAAGAGAATAGACATCCGCGTCTAAGTGACACACAGTGGTCAGATAGATATCTATTGAATGATATCCATGATATTTTATGGGCATCATTCCCCAATGAGCTGCATGCGTGGATCTCGCAGCTCACAGAAAATAAAAACTGTTTTCAAGGAGGAACTCCTACAGAGTGGACTCCTAAGCTCATAGCGCAGATCAAAGGAATTGACAGCCCATTGACACGCGCAGTTTATTTTTGGGCCATCATATGCTAGAAGGCTTCGTAATAGAATTTGCTATAGACACACTCAAATCCTACAACCAAGCAGAAGCATCCTTTTTCAGAGGATTCCAGGGTAAGTTGCTGAACAATCTCAGTCTATACATTAAGATGTTGTTAGCTGAGAAAGGTGTTTTAAGAATGCAGTAATATTCTTAAGTTTGTATTGATAAAGAGTACATATATTGACTCTGATGAAGAGACCCATAATCTTATAAGTGGTAAGAGATATAAATTTAATAAGAACCGTGTAGACCCTGGACTCCACATAGATACCGAGATTCTTGCTAACATTGACAACGAAGCTGCACCACCATTTACCCCTGAGAACCTACCGGCTGCAGCGACCGCACCACCTTTATCTCAAAAATCACCCGCTGCGCATCCCACCCCGCATAATACTAAACCCAGTACATCTACCCCAGTACGCCCATTTGTATTCACTACACAGAGCCCTTTACAGTAGCCACGCACTAATTCATGCGCTCCACCACCTAGTAGCACAATGGAAAACACGGATATGAAACTACCAATATTCAAGGAAACTGGCCTAGAAGACCCTGATCGGCATTGGTTTCTTTGTGAAGTTGTATGGAGTGTAAGACAAATCGAGGATGATGCAGTGAAGAGAGCACAACTCATCACCACTTTTAGGGACAGAGCTCTACATTGGTTCATGAAGTATTCTACCACACAGCCGTGAACCCTCACAGAAATTAAAGCTGCGCTGGTCATAGAGTTTAAGAAACCCAAATCTGAATCCCAGTGTATAACCGAGTTAAAGGAAATAAAGTAGAAACTGACTGAAATAGTTTGGGAGTTTGATAAGAAGTTCAAGACCCTATTAGACCAATTAAGATTTGTTATAGATCCGGCACAACACAAGGAATGGTTCATTCCTGCCCTGTTGCCCCATATAAGATTACCATTGATGCAGCAGAAGGTTGAGTCACAGGCAGAGGCCTTGGAGATTGCAATGAAGCTAGAAGCTTCGCCGATTGGTGAGACTAGTTCTGGGATGTCTCAGATCCAGAACCAGCTGACCACCCTGACACTAGAACTACAAAGCATGAAGAATGGCAAAGAACAAAGGCATGAACCTAGACATGAGGTCTGGTGTACAGGTTGTAAAGGAGAAGGCCATGACTGGGAGCATTTCCCTTTATTTTGTGACTATCTTAACAGTGGTGCGCGCAACCCACTAAATCAGAATCAGGCCCCATGGTGTGAAATTTGTAGAACTATAGGACACAGACTTGAAGACTTCTATCTTATATAGAAATATGTGAAAATGCCTAAAAATCTATACTGCAATTTCTGTAAATTAGTTGGACATGATGAATCCAACTGCCGCACATATGAGCTAATGAATGAAAGAAAATGGGATATGGATTCAATGAGAGGCGCTGGCTTGTACTGTGTACAAAAAGATAACCAGCTAAAACTAGAGAATGCACCATATGACCAAGGAGGATATAGAGGTCATGGTGCTGGATACCGCGGTAGAGGAAGAAATGCTGGCCCGACGCAAGGAAGAGGCCGCGGCCAGGTCATCTGTTATAATTGTGGCCATCCAGGTCATATGTCTAGAGATTGTGTTAACCCATGCACTACGTGCAACTATTGTAAATAATTTGACCATGTCATTGAATATTTCCTAGTGCTAGAGGTGGAAATGCAGAAAAAGAAGATGGACGGATGCGCCAAACACGAACGTCCAGTGGATCGCAGTAGAGAAAAGACAAGCAGACTCGAGCATCAATGTGGTCACGCGCAGTAGTGCTCAGACAGGCCGCGACAGGGGAGCAAAGGATTCCACGTTAGGGGAGTCTCACACAAAGAAGCCTCCTCTTGAGACAGAGTGGATAAGGAAAGCTCTGGGAAAAATACCTGCTCTCGACCTACATAAGAACAAGGAATTCTTTATCGACGCGCGAGATATGTTCATAGAACCAGAAACAAAAACACAGAGTATCCCGTTATGAAGTGCAGTACCACATGTAGAAGACATACCAGTGGATTATGATAAAACAAGCACTGCGACGGATATTAGCACCCCCATTGCGCAGTTCTTGCGAAGCTAAATGAAGCTACTTAAAAGTGAAAATTCCATAGTAGAGCTGCAAAAGATCATAAACCAATATGAGCCATAGACTGGAACAAAGGTTTCTGATAGCGCAGTACATCACATAAGGAAGCATAAAAGAACGGGCCAAGAAATGAGACTTACCGCGAAGATAGGAGATTTTGAAATGGATGAAGTCATCCTTGATCTGGGATCTGAAGTAAATGTCTTAACTAAGCAGACATGGCAGCAGATAGGTCGACCAAAGTTGTCATGGTCATCTATCCAGTTGAGAATGGTTAACCAAGAGAAAGTCATACCTTTTGGCCGGTTAGCTGACGTGATAGTCGACATTGATGGAGTCCAAAGTCATACAGACCTTGAAGTTATCGAGATTGTGGATGATAGTCAGCCTTTTCTTGCAATACTAGGAATTGACTAGGCTATGGATAACTTGGCTATTATCAACTTAAAAACAAACAAGATGATATTTGGAGGCAAGCATCTTAGGGTCATTGCACTGTTGGATCCTGCAGATGGTGACAGATACAGCCAGCCAATTCAGGAGGAATCCAAGGCTCAAGACTTGGACAGACTATACCAAGTCACACCGAACTAAGAAGATTACATTAATCCCACCGCAGACGGCACACTCAGCTGGAGATGTGACAGCTCCTGCGTCTCTGATTCGGAGGCAGGGTTGGGAAATTGGCAAAGACGAATGCATGAAGTATCAACAAGAAGGTGTGCACAGGTTACGAAATCACTGCGCTAGATTGGGAAGGAGGTAAGTCATATTCCCACATATAATGGTTTTGCTAATGTTTATACTTTCATCCAAGAATACACTGCAGAGATTGCAGATGAGCACAGATTACCAGCATTGGATATGGCACTATGTGACACAGCCACCAGATGGTGGAATGCGCACAAGTAGACATTGACCACTTGGGATCAATGCATAATTAAGATGCAGATTCGGTTTGCTGAAAATGTTACCTTACCCTTTGATAAGTTCAATGGATAGACAGACCCTAGTCAACACATTGAAGTCTGTTTGTAGGCATGGCTAGGAAGGCCACGTGAAGAATGGGTGCACCTGTTCGTGCATACCTTGGAGGATGACATTCCAAAGAAATGGTACCTAGACCTGGAGTTGTGCAGAGAAACCACTGATTGGGAAATGTTGACTGCGAACTTCTAGAGGGACTTCAGCTTTGAGGACGAGAACCTGCTGATCCATGAGGCATTACAAATAATTAAGGAACGCATATTCAGGGAAGAATTTCCTCACAGAAATATGACATTGGAGGAATTCTTTGGGGCAGATACCTTTCCTGTGAACCTATAGTCAGAATGGAAGGAACATGAAGAACACCTTATTGAGTGTTACAACCTAGCTGAAGACATTGATGATAGAAATGAAGATGATGATGATGATCTGCGCAATATAAACATACCAAAGTCGGAGGGTGCGCGCGACGTAGAAGGACCTCCGTTAGAAATCCCAGATATGAGCGGACCAGTAAAGACACAGAAGGTGAATATTGGCACAAAAGAAGAACCGAAGTTCACAGCAATCAGAGATTATTGGGATGATTAGATTGTTGTAGAGATCGCAGATACTTTACATGAGTATCAGGAGCTGTTTCCGACAAAATTTACAGAAATGAAAGGAATTCTGGGAGACCTAGGAGTCATGAAAATACCTTTGAAGCCAAGCGCAAAGCCTGTGAAGCAGAGTCCGTACAGACTAAATCCATGCTACAAAGAAAAAGTACGTGCAGAACTGGATAGATGCTGGAAGCAGGAATCATTGAACCTGTCGAAGAATCAGAGTGGATTAGTCCCATGGTCATTCAAGACAAGAAGGCAAACGACGAGATTAGGATTTGTGTTGATCTCATAAAACTGAATGATACTTCCATGCACGACCCGTTCCCTACCCCTTTCACAGATGAAGTGCTTGATAATGTTGGAGGGAATGAGGCCTATTCTTTTACTGATGGTTTTTCTGGGTATCATTAGATCAAGATTGATCCCGCAGATAGGCATAAGACGACTTTTGCTACAGAATGGGGGTCGTTTTAGTACACAGTAATTCCTTTTGTCCTAAAGAACGCACCTGCCATATTTTCCAGAGTGGTCGTCGTAGCATTTAAAGAATTTTTGCATAAGTTTCTCGAAGCCTATTTTGATGATTGGACTGTGTTTAGTCTATTAAATAACCATTGTGTGAAGCTCATAATGATGCTTGAAAAGTGTCGACAACATCAGATCTCTTTAAATCTAAAAAAGTGTATTTTTTGTGTCCCTTATGGCGTCCTACTTGGGCACATTGTTTGTAAGCAAGGATTGATGGTGGATCCTGCGAAGATTTCCATTATTGTGAACTTTCCAACACCAAATTCAGTCAAGATGTTGAGATCTACTTTAGATCATACTGGATACTACAGGAAATTCATAAAAGGTTATGCGCAGATAACCGCAACAATGGAAAAACTGCTAAAGAAAGACGCATCATTCGTCTTGAACGCGGAATGCGAACAAGGTTTTGATACATTAAAGGAAAAGATGGTGACTGTGCAGATTCTAGTTTTTCCAGATTGGACGAAGCCATTCCATGTCCATGTTGACGCATCATGCATTGCATTGGGAATCATATTAGCTCAACCGGGCGAAGGAGGTATTGACCACCCTATTGCATTTTCGAGCAGGAAGCTCTCAACAACAGAGAAGAACTATACCACTACCGAGAGGGAAGGCCTTGCAATGGTATATGCCCTATAGAAATTCAGGCATTACTTGCTTGGTGCGCACTTCCTTATGTTCACTGACCATTCTGCATTGAAATATCTAGTCAATAAGCCAGTGTTAAGGGGGCGCATATGTAGATGGTTTTTGTTGTTCCAGGAGTATGATTTTGAGATTGTTGTTAAGCCAGGTAGACTAAACTTGGGACCTGATCATCTATCAAGGATTGAGTTAGGAGAAGATCTGACGAACATTGAAGATAGTTTGCCTAATGTGCAGTTATTTATTATACAGGTTGTCGATGACTACTATAAGGATATCATTAATTTTTTAACAATAGGGTTGGCACCACAGGAATTATTTGTCCAGCAGAAGAAGCAACTAGTGGTGCGCACCGCAGACTTCATTATAATTGTAGGTCAGTTATACAAACTCGGCCCGGATGAAGTCCTGCGCATATGCGTACTAGATCATGAGAAACCATTTATCCTAGTAGACGTGTATTCAGGGATTGCGGGAGGTCACTATGCAAGAAGGGCCAGTGCGCATAAGATATTGCGTGCAGGATTATGGTGGCCCACGATCCACAAAGATTCTAAAGAATACTGCAGGAATAGCAATGCCTGTCAGAGGATAGGGAAACCTTTGCGAAGGGATGAAATGCCATTAAACCCGTAGTTGACCTTGCAGGCATTTAAGAAATGGGAAATTGATTTTGTGGGTCCTATAAACCCATCGAGGAAGAGAACCGGTGCAAGGTATATTATTACTGCTACTGATTACCTCACTAGATGGGCGGAAGCAAAACCAGTAAAGGACAGCAGCGCAGTTTATTTTTGAAGAAATACTGTCAAGGTCTGGTTGTCTGAAGATTTTAATGAGTGACCAAGGTACTCATTTTTTGAACAAGACCATTGAGGCACTTACAGAGGAATTCCACATTTGTCATCAGCGCAGTATGACATATCATTGACAGGCGAATGGCACTATTGAGGCTTTCAATAAAATACTGGAGAACGCACTGACTAAGGTCTACAACATGAATAGAGATGATTGGGATCTACGCATCTCTTCTGTTTTATGGGCATACAGGACTACATGCAAGAAATTGATAGGACATACACCTTTTCAGTTGGCTTATGGGCAGGAAGCTATAATGCCAATGGAGTACATTGTCCCTAGTTTAAGGATTGTTGCGTTCACAGGGATGACAGACCGTGCAGCATTAGACGAAAGGCTGCTACACCTTGTTGGGTTGGAGGAGGATCGCTTCATTGCCGGCTTCCATCATCAAGTTCAGAAAGACCGCAAGAAAGCTTGGCATGATCGCCATATAAAGAACAAGTGCTTTCAGGTAGGTGACCTAGTCCTCCTGTATGATAGCAAATTCATGAAATTTCCTGGTAAATTTGAGATGCATTGGCTTGGTCCATATACTGTAATACACGTTACTAACACTGGTGCAGTCCAGTTAGCCAATTTAGCTGGGGATACTTTACCAAATTTGATAAACGGAAGCAGGTTGAAGCTGTATCATGACAGCCTTGCTTCGTAGAATCTTGAATGATAAGAAGAAAAATAGATTTCCAAGTGTCAGGTACAGTTGAAACAGGACACTGGAAATGTAAAGAAGTCTGTCCATGAATGTTAAGTAGAACAATGTGTTTACCGCGCAACACTGTTGAAGCTGCGTGGAAAAAAAAAAGAAGAAGAAGCAAAAGGGAAAAAGAAAGAAAAGAAAAAAGAACCGCGCAGTTGAAAAATTTTCACACTGCGAAGTAGCTGCACAGGATCGCAAATAACTTGTCGTGCAGCTCAGCGCAACACTCAGAAAATATAGCCGTTACATTGCCGTTGGAAAAATAGACGTTATGTGACCATCGCAACGAACTGCTCGAGCATTTAAAGGAAAGATAGCCGTTATGAACACGCTGACGACGGAAGAGATGGAAGGATTTTCTCAAATTGGCCAACAAACAACTCATTAAATACTCATATAGCCGTTGGTAGGCGCGGGGAGGACCCAGCTGCTCCTATAAATAACACTGCTCCAGGACTCGTGGGCGTTACTCAGCACTTAGAATTTTCTTGCAATCATTCCCTGAGCTAATATCCTTCTATCATCTGACTATCAAAGTCGTTAGCTAACTTGTGAATGTCTGAACCCTCCTATAGAGAAGAAGAGCTGACCATTGAAGGAGCAATCCGAGTCTTTCAGCACGGGGGAATTGCAGAGTTAATGAGAACCCCTACCAAGAAGGTTGTAACAGATAAGCCTAAGGATCCCGTAGATCACCTCGCCATACTTCAGTCATGTAGGACAAAGGGAAAGATAAAGGGAAAGATGTAACTGCACCACCATGCAAGATCCTAAAGATAGGCCAGTTGGCACAAAATTCGCCGGTATTTTAGAAAGAACCATTGAAGCTGACACCAGAGTATATATCACCACGGGCGTTGGACGCCCCAGTCTTTAAATTGGCCAAGAATGTTAAATATTAAATCCCCTTGTCGCTGATCTCAAAACACGTAGAGGTTTCCAAGAACTTGTTTAGAAAGATTCCAGACTGCAAGTGGGAATATTTTGACCTCCTAGGCATGCAAAAGGAAGAGCCCCACGCGCCTAAGTACCCATAGTTCCAGCCTGACCAATACATGTGCTGGAAGAAAGATGCCAAGGGCACATTTAACTTGGTTGCTGAAAGTTGGCTAACACCAGTAGTTCAGTCAGGAATGTTGAACCTCGTCAGACTGCCACATTTTGATCGCTCACCGGAAGTTAATGCCGTGGTTCACACGTTGATGGCGCGAATCCACCAGGGATACCTATGGATAGAAAAAAATATTGATGTCAACATTGCCTTGATCCACCACATAACAGGTCTCAGCAAGTGCGGTACGGATCCCAAGCAATTATTCCAAGGGAAGATCAAGGAAAAAGAAGTTGTCGAGAAAATGAAGAAAAGCCATGCATTGGTGAAGGGGAAAAGAGGTTTTTCCACAGAATAAATTGAGGACAGAACAAAAAAATTTGTCACGCGGTTACTTGCAGGGAAAGTCCTCAGAATGGCTAGGCCTACGGAGGTATTTGCGGGCGCAGTATTACTTGGTGCCGTAGCGGCTGAAGGAACCGAGTTCAATTGGTGTCAATATCTTCTGAATGAGTTCTTGGACGAGCTCAATGATACCCAGGAAAATGGTGGACAGTTCCACTTCACATGGCTGATCATCCTCATTTCCTTTTCTGGATGGAAGGATCCAAGGGACTATGTGGGTGTCAATATAGAAAGCAACGATCCCAGAGGATTCCGGTATGCCAACCTCTGGTAAAATATCAACGTAGAGCAACAGCATGCGACAACTAAGGTTTTCTATCAATATTACACTCAGTTGCGTGATGCGATTATCCATACATCCCGCATCAGGAAGCAACTAACAGCGAAGTACATTTTCATTCTTGATTTCAGCGTAGACATGCGACGTATCTTCATTTCATCCAAGGCGAGAATGAAGAAGCCAAAATGGTTCCCGGGTAATTACCATATGTATGAGGAGGACATTGAAGCCCTCATGAAGGACTGGCCTGCCGACTTCCGTGTTGAAATCATGGATGTTGAGATAGAATCTGAAGAAAATGAGCCAATCCCACTTTCATACCCGATTGTTGAAGAAATAGGAAAGCAGAAAGAGCCGGACACTTCACAGAAGCCGAAGGCGCGGAAGAAGATGAAGGCCACAAAGACTCAATCTGACGCAGTCCTGAATGAAGATGACTACGAGATGATAGCAGAAACAGTCTCAGAATAGATGAAGGAGCTCATGGCTAATAAAGATAAAAATGATAAGGTCATCCAGGTTGACCTGCAGAAGACTTGGCTCGCACTGCAAGGCCTTATGAAGAAAATGGACGATGTCCAGAAAATCCTAACCTTGCCACGCAACACAAGAGCTGAAGGGAGGTCGGTAGGAACCTCGCAACAAACGCCGTTGCAGATAGAAATAACGCTGCCGTCTAAGACAAGGATTTTCCATGTGGACCCACTGGCTATTGCATTGCCAATGGCAGAAGAGACCATCCTCAACACGAAGGGTTTCGAGCATGTAGAGCTAGACTTGGAGAAAATCCCCTTACCGGGATTACATTTCATCCACACACAGATCATCGAGGAGATTCATGAATGTACAATAGATTCGATGAAGTCACAAGCGGAGCTCACTACAGCAAACATACAGCTCAAGTTGCATGCAGACATGCAGCTGCGCGATGAACAAGACTGCCGAAAAAATTTGGAGAATACCATATCCACTGTTGCCCAGGATATTGAAGGTATAGAACTCGAGGATGATCCTGCAAAAATAGTTATGAGGATCAGAGATAAGGTGAGATCCTTGAAGTCAGAGATGCAAGATAAAGAGATTTATTATGAGGCCGATATTGCCATGTTGAAGGATAAACTCAATAAGCAGACGCCATTAACTGAGCAACAATTAAGAGAGCAAGCCATCAGTGCGCAGAAAATAATGAGTGGCATGACCTAGTGCTAAGATCTCTTGGAAAAGGTTTCAAAGGCATTCACTTCCCTTGAAGAGGATCAGGGGCTACTGCAGGTAAAGACCGCGGTAAAGGAAAAGCAGACCGCGCTAGAGAAGTTGGACGCAGAGCTCAAGACTCTGCCACCCAAGGAGAGGCTGTCTAGGTATAAGGAAGTATCAGGATTGAAGAAGCAAGTCCAGGAATTAAGAGAGAAAGAGACTGAGATGGATAATCAGTCACAACAACTCCTGAAGGATGCTACAGCGGTGTCACAGCAGATAGAAGACAAGCTAAAGGAACTGCTTGACAACTAGGAATAGGTATAGGGATAGATTGGAGAAGAGATAACTCCAACACTGCTTGAGATAGTACAACAAATTGAACAAGATACCAGAGAAGCAGTAGAGCAGTTGTTCGGTACATATAACGAGTTCGCAGCCAAGTTAGTTCCATCGATCGCAGAGCAGAGTGAGACAACCGAAGAAGCAAGTGGCTCGGGGACGAGCCACATGTAAGTGTTAGGGGCATGTTGGGCCCAGGTTGGGACAAAGTTTTGGAGACACCTTTTTGATAAGAAGGGAAAGCTGAGCTAAGCGCAGCTCAGAAATATAATTTTGTCTATGTGTTGAAGATGTTGCGGAGCTGTGCCCAGCATCCAAGTTTTGATCAGGCTATGAAGCTATGCGCAGCATCCAAATTTTGGAAGCACCGCGAAGACCAGCGCTGCGAGTAGGCAGTGCTACAAAGCAATCAGGACACGTGGAGCCAGCAAAGCGGAGTGCTGGACAAGGATCAGGTGCAGGTATCGGATGGACCAGTAATGATCTAGTTTTGGAAAGATGCTCTAGGAGTGCCGAGCAGCGGGCACGAACAAATCAGGAAGGCGGCCAATGCACAAGTTTGTTGAGGAAAGCGACGTCTTGGCACTCCTGGTGGGAGAAACCGTTAGAGATGAATGATTTAGAGAAAGTGACCTGTTGGCACACGTGCGACAGGAAGGCCGGTAGCGACAAAATGAAAATGTGGAGAACCGCCACGATGAAGCAGACACTACCAGATGCCAGCAAGCCGATTTAGGGAAACCGGCACAGTTTTGTAAACCATAAGGGTTTTTGGGTTAGATCTTCGGCATTGTAAAGACATGACCTTCGGGCATGATCTATAAAAGAAGACTATTTTGTACGAGATGGGGTTACAGTGAGTTGGGTTATGACTTTTTGTAGTGTAAAATCTATCTAAGCTAAGAAGATTGTAAAGGCTCTGCAGCTGTGTGTGCATAGACCTATCTGAGAGGAAGGAGAGTCTGCAGCTGAGTGCACAGACTAAGAATGGTTGTCCCCATCCCTTTTTAAAGAAATATATTACCAACCATTCTTGTGGATGTAGCTTCCCACCCGGGGGAGTGAACCATGTTAATTCTTGTGTTATGTGATTGTGTTGATGAATGAATGATTACTTATGTTTTCTGTCAAATGAATGTCTAGATGTTTCCTTGCATACTTTATGAGAGAGATTTTATATGCATTTTCCATTAGAGAGGTATGGAAATGATATGTTAAGTTTTGCATGGATAGTTGAATGGTGAACATTTAGTCTTGTGTATGAAGGCAGTAATTCAGTCATTTGGTTAAGTATTTGCTTATACACAATAAAGGAACGTATAACAGTGGATTAGATCAGTCGTCTGTGTTCAAATCTTAACATCTTGAGCCAATGAATGAATGTAAAGAGAATAGTCAGTTAAGCACCTGAACAAATGGATAAGTGATATTCGTTTCAGTGCCTTAAGTGTTTTCTAGTTAGCCCAAGTCTAGAGTGAAGCTGGATTGTGCATAGCTTCAGGAGAAGTCCTGCGGTAGAAGAGTATAGTGGTGCAGACCGTAGTGTTTCTCATCGCTACGCAGTCTCACCTCGCAACACATATCCCCTGTTGTGTTGCGCAGTGCGTCCGTCCAAGCAACTTATCACTTACTGTGGAAATAGATACACCTCGGGTGAGACCTCAACCTGCTTACAGGTTGTTGCCGAAAGGGCCGGTGCGAAGGGGTTTTGTTGGTCAAAGGGAAACTGCAAAGAACCTGGGTCTTATAAGAAAACCTCTGGGTCAGTTATAACCAATAGCTAGCATTTTGAAAAAAGTTGTATGATGTTGCAGAGAAGATTAGGATCCATATCGATTGGAGGGAAAGAAATTCTGATTACCCTGACCACTTGCCTCCAAAGAAAGCAACAAATTTAAAATCAGAAATTGAACTCGTGGAGTTTTGCAGAAAGAGTGCCAGGAAACTAAATTAGGACATCCCAGAGACCATTAAAAAATGTCAGGATTTCTACGACAGGATAGAGCAGGTTCATGAGAAGTGTCATCTCTCTCTGCTTCTAGAAATGGACAAGCTTCCCTCGAAAGAATTACGCATGGAGGAATTGCAGAGCGAATTGAAAGAGAGTTGGAATACATCAAAAAATTGAATGCCCTCACTGAAGAAGACATCCACCATTTTGTAGGAAAGCGTCCATCCATGTAGGTTTCCTAGAAGATAGTTGAAAATCTGCAGAAACATGATTAACTCATATTGTCACTCAGCTGTCATACCATGAAGTCTCCTTACAAGTATTAGAGCCTAGCAGACTTAACATCATATTTGAGGGGTCCAATGCATGGGGAGAATATTTTTTTAGCTTAGCCGGGTCCACATAAATATGAATTTGTAAATATTTTTGTATTTTCTGATGTAAGCACTAGAAGACAAAATTTTGGGAATCTTAGGGTTAGGGTAGATGAAGAGTCACTAGAAGACGAAATTTTGTAAAGATAAATAGGGGGAGAGAATAGAGAGCAAGGGAATTTTTGCAGGTAGAATAGAGCTGGACTATTTTTGTATGAGAACTATTTTTATGCTTAATAAAGAAGGATCTGTTTCTTGGGAAAAGCTGGTGTAGATATTTTGCATGGAATGTGTGGAATGTGAATGGAACTACTTCTTATTGAATTTATAACTAATACTGTGAGATCATTCTAAATTTCTTGAATTACTTCATGGTGATGAATGATTTTGCTTTTTGTGCAATGGTTTATGTGCTAAATGAGTAATAATGTGCTTTATCATATCAGAGCTATCTTTGATATTCTTTATGTTGTAAATGTGATTATTGTGTTGAAACAACTATCCATGGGACTTCTATGAACATTTCTAGTTTATTACTCTTAATTCAATCTTGCTCCTTGTAGGGATAGGATAGTTAGATTAGATTAATTTAGAATAGGAATAAATAGGTAATTGATAAGGTAGTAACGGTAAGACGAGAGGTAAGAACCTGTGCTTCGCTAGTGTGGTTGTTGCCTATCAATTACATGCATTTAATTAGGGCACTTGCATATCATAATTAAAATAAAATACATAAACGGTGAACCGGGCCGTAATCGGTAAAATTTTAAAACAAACACACACACACGGTAGCTGGACCATTAACCAAATGGAATCCCCACACCAAATGGTGAGTGATCTAATTGGGATTTCTTACCGGGGAGAATCCCCAACTATTGGTGATGTGATTTCAGGGGCATCAACAGTTTTTGGCGCTAGAAAAAGGGCCGCCGGTGCATGGATGGCAGAGGAGACCCATTTGTATGGAAATATTCCTCTGGAAACCCACTTAAAACAACTATACAATAAGACTTCGTTCTGGAACCTAAAGATCAAGAAAATTTGAATTCTGTAAGTGAACATCAAGAAGCTCTATACGCTGTCCCTTTTGAAGAAGTAAATCATTTTCGTAGGCATACTCGTTCTTATGTGAGGAAACTTGGGGGATTGAATGTTGTTCCCATATTACCCAGAAGGTGGCTTCCCAAGAAAGAAATCCAATATACCAGAGATTCAGTGCTTGTAGAAAATTTGGAAGAATTATTGGATTTATCCCTGTAAGAAATCACTGAACCTCTTGATCAGTTGAGACTGGAATCTCCTCCAACTCAGGAAATTCCTCATACCCCACCACATTCAACGCCACATTCACTGCCTCGTTCTCCACCGAGAATTATGGATGGAAATGTACTTGCGTGGAGAGCCAGGGGGCCACTTAATTTGGCTTCTCCTTTGAACGATCTGCCCAAACACCCAGAACGGGTTCTACCCAAATTCGATCCTGGAAGAGTCATCTCTGCTGAAGATGATTTGAAGAGTTTTTATTTGGCTCTAAATCTTTTAAATGTAGAGCATGAAGATGTGGTCTCCAGACTCTTCCCTTACACTTTTGATACAAGAGCATCTTCTTGGTATTTCAGTTTACAAGCTAATTCCATAGCAGATTGGGATAGTTTTGAAAAATGATTTAAAAAAAAAATTGGAAATCAAAAGACCATTGCCACACTCATGAAAGAATTGCTATCTATGAGAATGGATAAGAAAGAAAAGGTGAAGGAGTTTAATCAAAGATTCACCACTCTGTTAAATAATTTTGGTGCTGCAACAAAACCAACCGAAGAATCCTTGGTAGAATATTATACCACGGCACTGTATCCACCTATAGCCACGTTTGTTAAAAGGGCAGTTAAGGCCACATTAATAGAAAATTATAAAGAGGTTAGGAAAGTAGAAGCTGAAAAGGATAGTATTTCGAAACATGCATTAGATTCAAAAGTAAAACCGACAACCGACAAGAAGCCTCTCATATTAGCTAGACCTAAAGAAGAACCCCCAAATGAACTGTAAAACATGGTTAAAATGGTACAAAAATTGTCAAACAAGATAGTGGACTTAGAGAAGGAAAAGCAAGCTAGTACATCTAGAAAACCATTCAAACCCTTCTACAAGAAAATGAAAGAAAGTGGAAAGTCTCCACCACCTATTACTAGTTATGCTGTCCTAAATCTAAATGAGGTTGGCATGGAACATTTTTGCACTTTTCATCAAGAACATCATTCGGAAAAAAAATTCCCACAATGGATAAAATCGATGACATTAGTGATGAATCAATTGTTAGATGCACAACTGACAGACCAGGAAGAGGTGGAAGAAGATCAAAATATAGGACAATAAAATCTGACCGAGGAAACCAAAATGGTGTTATGGGATTGGGCACCCACTCCGGGATTAAATGAAGAAGAGCCAACTGAAGAAGTCCAAGTATCATCAGTAAATGTTACCACTAGAAGTAAAGGACCAGTGGCAGATCAAAGCCCGGGGTTGCCTAAGGTAGAGACTAAAAAATAAGTATCAGAAAGGAATGTTGTATCTACCCAACTTCAACCCAAAGTAAATACTGAAGTTATAAAAGAAACAAGCCCAGTAACAAATAATCAGGCAAAGGTCTTAGTGAATAAAATAGGAAATTGTGGTAAAAGCATAGAATAATATAACATGGGGTATGATATTGTTGAAGACATTAAAAAAACCAAAGAAAATATATCTTTATTTGATTTATGTAATATTCCCCAGCAGAGAAAGAAATTGTTAGAATCTTTTGATCCACAATCAAGCAGTGTATTAGAAACCGTTAAATCTGATACCGAAATCAACGAAGCAAGCATTGGTGGAAAATCAAGATCCCAAACTCTATCTTTCCTGTTAACTTTTGAAATTTTCAATCATAACGTGCATAATTACTTGGTAGATTCTGGAGCTTCATCCAATGTTATGCCACTATCAATCTACAAGAGGATAAATGGGCAGCCTGTACCATCTCCTTCCCAAATCATATAGTTAGATAGGTCTATTGTTAAATCCATAGGGGAAATGAAAGATGTTCTTATCAGACTGTCTGCAGATCCAAGAGTGTGTCAATTCATAGATATTATGGTAGTGGATATACCTGAAGCATATGGTCTGATTTTGAGCAGGGATTGGTCTACGAAACTGAATGGTTATTTTGCAACAGATTGGTCTCACTTATGGTTTCCATACCAAAATAAACAAAATTAGATTAAGGTATTGAGAGAACCTCACATGAACCAAAACGTAACTTAGTTGGAAAAAAATAATGAACCTATGAATTTTTCATCTTCAGTGTTGAGGAATTATTTTTTAGAGATTGAACTGGGGAATTATCAATCAGAAGAGGTTAGCCATGATTCAGACAAATAGTCTAATCTCCTTCAATTCTCACGGACTGATGATATTGATTGTAACATAGTAGAGTTAGTTACTGATGTAGGAAACTATACTGACTCAGTTAGAGCATAAAATAAATGTTGGACTTTATAATTTGATGGTTCCAAAATGCAAGAGGGATCCGGAGCCGGTTGTGTTCTGGTTGATCCTGAAGGAAACAAGCAGTTTCTCTCTTGTAGGCTAGAGTTTGAATGTACGAATAATATAGCTGAATATGATGCTCTAGTCCTAGGTTTAAAAAGGGCCATTTATTTAGATATCAAGCACTTAAAAGTTTTCGGTGATTTAGAAATATTTGTCAGATAGGTAAGAAACACAATTCATTGCCTGTCTCCACATTTAAAATGATATCAATCAGAAGTCTAGAACTTAATTTCACAATTTGATTCTTTTAATATAAATGTTGTTCCTATATTGAAAAATTCAGCAACTAATTTATTAGCTACTTTTGCTTCCAGATTAGTGCCAACGAATAACAAATGTTCTATTGAATTGATTTTCGGCCTTCTGTACCTAATAATATCACAAATCTAAGAGTGTTTGATGATGATGAACAAATCATCAGTTTCCTAATGAATGAAGACACCTTCAAAGAATCTGTAATTGAGAAGATCAACACAATTTGGATTTGCAGAATGAGGATGCAAATAAAGGAAACTTTATGCCAAGAGGAGTAAGAACCCTTGAAGAGTTATTTGATTTACAAAACAAGTTCAGAAGGTCAGCTAATGTCAAGACAAACAACTCTTCACTGCAACATGAATTGGTAAATTTGGGTACAGAAGCTAAACCCAAATATATTAATCTGGGTAAATGTTGTTCGCTAGGTGAAAGAAGTAAGTTCATCAAACTTTTCCAGCAATACAAAGATGTTTTTGCATGGAATTATGAAGATTTGAAAACATATGACACGCACATCATACAGCATGTAATACCAATGAAGCAAAGTGTTAAACCATTCCAACAACACTTACGAAGAATGCATCTAACACTCGAGCCATTAATATAGAAGGAATTAAAAAATTGTTGGATGCTAAGATCATGTTTATGGTTTGGCACTCCAAATGGGTAGCTAATTTAGTCCCTGTCCGGAATAAATCAGGTGAGATAAGGCTATGCGTTGATTTTCAAAATTTGAATAGAGCATCTGACAAAGACAACTATCATGTGCCGCCAATGGAATAGATCTTACAAATGGTATTAGGCTCTGAACTGTTCTCCCTGCTAGATGGATTTTCTGGATATAATCAAGTCTTAGTAGCAGAACCAGATCGACTTAGACTACATTTCGTACGAAATGGGGAACACTCACATATCGAAGAATGCCATTTGGCCTAATGAATGTTGGAGCCACATTCTAGAGGGACATGGAAATTGCGTTCTGAGGATTAGTTGGCCACTGTGTGTTCATTTATTTAGATGATGCAATAGTTTTCTCCAAGAAGAGAGAAGACCATGTTTCCATTTAAAGCAAAAATTTTATCGTTGTAGGAAATATGGTATATCTCCAAACCCCAAAAAGAGCGTTTTTGTTGTTTTGGAAGGAAAATTGTTAGGCCACATCATTTTGAAGAAGGGAATCTTGATAGACCCGAAAAGAGTTGAAGTTATAACCAAGATTCCCATGCCCCATAATAAGAAAGCTATGCAATCATTTATGGGCACGATTAATTTTGTTTGAATATTTGTGCCTGATTTCGTGCAAATTGTTAAACCTTAGCAATAAATGGTGAAGCAAAGTGGTCAGTTTAAATGGAATGACATAGAGAAGGTTGCATTTAAAGACATAAAAAATGCTATAGCTCACGCACCTTATTTAAGAAGTCCAGAATTTGAAAAATATTTTATTATATATACTTTTACTTCAGATTCATCTCTCGCAGCTGTGCTCACTCAGAAAGAAGAATCCAGAGATGAATATCCAATATCTTTCATGAGCACTAGGTTACAAGGGGCTGAATTGAATTACCTATCCATGGATAATAAATCGTATGCATTGTTTAAAGTGGTAAAGCAGTTCAGGCCATACATTTTGAAAAACAGGACGAAAGTTATAGTACCTCACCCGACTGTCAGATCCCTATTTGTACAGAAGGAATTGGGTGAAAGAAGACGAAACTGGGTAACTTCTCTTCAAGAATATGATATGGAATTTAAGCTAGCCACCATCATTAAAGGAAAAATCTTGTGTAAATGGATCACTGAAAATCCATCCAACGAAGATCAGGAATGGGAAAATGAAGTTGAATTGAATCTAGCTGAGGTATGTCCTATATTCACTGCTCCAGAGTCTTGGTACAAAGATTTGGTGTACTATTTTCAACAAGATATTTACCACAACACTGGAATCCTAAGAAGAGAAGGGCACTCCGATTAAAATCAGCATCTTATCAGATAATTGATGGAGTACTCTTTAGAAAAAATTATGATGGGATTTTTCTCAGATGTCTTGAGAAAGAGGACGCTGATAAAGTGGTCAAAGAATTACATGATGGCCCTACTAGGGGACATTGTTCTGGAGATACTACCGCTCATAAAATACTCAGATCCGATTACTATTGGACCACCCTTTTCAAATATTCCCATGCTCATGCCAGAAGATGCGATGTATGTCAAAGGAGTGCTGGAAGATTGCCAAAAGCAGCAGGTCCCTTACAACCAGTTATTATATCTTAACCATTCGAACAGTGGGGAATAGACATTATCGAAGAAATTAATTTGAATTCCTCGCTACAACATCAATGTATCCTCATGGCCATTGATTATTTAACTTGGTGGACAGAAGCTGCTGCTCTGCGTAAAGTAAATGAAGACGTCGTCATCGGATTCTTGTAAGAGAACATCATAACCAGGTTTGGAGTTCCAATTTCTTTAGTTTTTGATAATGCAACTTATTTCTCGTCTGTAAAATTAACTGCATTTTCTTATGAAAGAGGAATTAAATTGAATTAATCAGTGGATTATTATCCCTAGGGAAATGGACTGGCCGAATCTACAAACAAAAACCTTATCTGAATCCTGAAGAAGACTGTTATTGAGAGTCATAGGAACCGGCATACAGATCTTCCCAATGCTCTATGGGAAGATAGAGTTACTCCAAAGAATTCCTTAGGAGTCTCCCCTTACACACTAGTTTATGGGAATAATCTTTACTCCCACCTAATATACTACTCCCATCCCTACAACTAGCCCAAGCCTCTCGAGGTTCCAGTAGTCAAGTCTTACAATCACGAATTAATATCTTGCTGAAACTTGAAGAGTTACAGCAAAAGGCCAAAGATAGATTCCACCAACACCAAGATATTGTCAAAAGGTGGTTTGATAAACGGAAATTTGGAAAAAGAATCTTTGAGGTAGGTGACTTAGTTCTGAAGGGGGATCACCCACATGACGACAAGGGAAATCATACAAAATTTCAACAATTATGGCTTGGCCCTTACCAAATTTCTAGAAAGTTTGGTTCATCTACATACAAACTTAAATATTTACAAGGGGAGGAATAAAATCTCCCTATCAACGGTCTTGCTCTGAATCAGTACTTCACTTAGGTTTAGAAGCACTTTTGTACATAAATAAACTTTGCTTTTCTTTATTTTTCTAGCTCATTGTTTTGTGTTTTACGTAGTCTGTCTTGTTTGTTATATTTTCATTAGATTCATTTTGTTTTGTTTGCTTATTGTTGATTTCTGTATTTTTCAATAAAATCCCAGCTCAAATTCTCGGTATGTGGAAAGATAGGGCTCCAAACAATCTCAAAGGCATTACCTAAAAAGACAGAATCTACTTATAAAAGAAAAGTTTCTCTATGTGACAATGCTATTGCTGATTAGTTTTTAGAAAGGGAGGATCATTTTCAGTTCCATATTTGAGCATGATAACCCCTGTAAAATAACTGAGACTTATGATTTCTGTATTACTATCTTGGGGCTCCGTTCACTCCCACATTAATGATTGTATCATGCAGTTCTCTATGATGGACCCACAGAAAGGAAGCAAGTCTCCCAAATGAATGGTATTCAAAATGATCCCATGTTGCAAATCAAAATCCAAAGGAGTTTATATCAAAGAGTCCATTTTCCAGAATATCTCACCTCTATCAAAGCATGGTTGAGAAAGTGAAGACATCCAATCAAGACAGTTTCCCTAGTGGTCAGCTCAGCAAGGTTCTTCTCTTTCCGTGAGCATGACAATCAAGTAAATCTCTTGCTCACACAAAAGGACACTATGGATGGATGAATCTAATTCAAATGTTGAAGATTGAAGAAATCTATCATGGAAGACTCAGACGATAAAATTCGTCAATAAAGAGAGCACCTAAATAAATCCAGACAACATGGGAATGAGGAACGAACGAATACATCTGTGGGATTTTGATACGATCTCGTGGAGTCCTATTTAGCGGGCATCTGAAAGCTATATTTAAAATGAACTTCACATTTTGGCCTCAGGTGAGTGGTTGAGGGGTCTAATTCAAAGTTACCCTTATTTCCCGATGACCAAAGTGAAAAAAGTGGTCACTCACCTGTATAAAATGTGAACTGTATAACCATTTTGTTACATATGGGGCCAATGACATGTAAATTTTCTAACCTTGAAAGAGATTATTCATAGATCTGTGTTCACCAGCAAATCGCCAATTGTTGCTGTTGCAACCTGATCCCCCAATTTTATTTTATTTTATATTTCTGTAGGGCCCCTCCTTCATGTTTTAGATATTCTACTTCTTGGAAAGTCTCCCTCTTCGTATTTAGATTTTTAATTCAAAATATTGAAGTGCGAGCCTTTTTAGCGTAAGTACAAACTTGAGTTTTTTACTCTGAAATGGTCGTAGTCTTTTTTATTAAATTCCACTGACCAATTTTGAGCTTTTCAGCATCTACGCCAACCATTTCGCAGGTTTTTGTTTATTTTTCGTCGACCCTTTTCGTAGCATTTTGACATTCTGACACCGACAGGTCATAATTTTTGACCTTTTCCTTGCCGACCGGTCACAGGTTTTGATTATTTGTTGCCGACCGTGTCACAGCTTTTAACCTTTTTTCTCTCCGATGTTTTCCGGCCAGTTGGGAAAACTTGCCGACCTTTTCGCCACTTTTTGAGCTCGGTGCCCCGACTGCCCTGCTCTGATCGAGGTTTTCTTCACCAGTTTTATCCTTGGTTTTGGCCAGAACCTACCGACTGTTCGCTATGGTTTCACGAATACGTGTTGACCGGTGCACACTTCCCGCCGTCGCATTTTTTTGGAAAAAACTTGCCGTCCGTTTTGGAGTTTTGGACAGTAGTAGCGTCAACCGTTTCACAGCAGTTGAGAGAAATTCTTTGAAATGATCGACGAGGCTTCGTCTCATTTTGAACACCAACAGAAGTCATTAATTGGCCACCTATCGAACCCCATGCGCATTAATGGCTAAAGGATTATTTATAACGAAGGGTGTTTTATTTGTTTTTTTTACCACTATTTGCACAGCGTAAGAACGTCATTCGAGAACCATTGAACTCTTTTCCAGTCAGAAAGCTCCAGGTACCTACCAATCGATAGGCTCACATACTCACCCAGCCACTTCGTTGTCGGCAGGTAGGCATTCTAGACACTTTTCCATTTAATTTTGGTTACTTGGGGTGTTGGTTTCAACACGTTTTGGGCCTTTTCAGTTGTTTGCGAGGGTTTGGGGGGTAGGGTTTCTAAGTTTGGACTTAGTGCCATTATCTTCAACTATCATATGAGACCTCTGAAGGAAACGGTGCTCCCGCTCGGGGTTTCCCACGATTAACATTTAATCCCGGTCGTCAGCCATAGATTGCACGCCCTCGCCAGTCGATATGAACTTTTGTTGTTTGGACTAGGTCTATCATAGCCGGTGACCCTTAGGTTTTTCCAAGTTTCTAGGAACCCAACACTTACGATTAAGATCGTGTGGGTCTTAGCTTTTTTTTGTCTAGATCTCATCTTTACAAGAATTCTATAGCTAAACCTCATGTGTCTAACGACTCATGCAGCCTCCTATTCTGTCATATCCTTTAGAGTATCTACACTTGCCATGTTTTGAGCCGAGAAGGAGTTATCTTTTCCAGCAGAGTTTTAACACAAAAGTCGTCTTAGTTAAAAGTTGTGCTAAAATTATTTTGTTTCTCACATTCACGCACATACACAGAACTTTTAATATCTCTCTGTGTCAACATGAAAATCAGTTTTGCTTTGTTGTTTATAGTTGTTTTTGCTTTCCATAACTGTTTAAACATTAAAGCAAAGAGAGTTAAATTCATCTGTCACCCTAAAAGGTTCAGTTTTGTCATAAATAGTTTTTCATCCTGAACCTCATCAAGGCCAATGAGCACTCACAACACATAAACATTCTTTTAGTCATGCTCATTAATTATACCATGGATGATAAAATATGTGTAAATATTTTTCCTCGTTGGTTCTTGTTGTTTCCCAACATACTTGATATGCATAGGCGTTCTTCTAGGAGAAAAGCCAAGCTGGTTGAGTCAGACTCAGACGTTGAAATTTTATTAGACACCTCACTTGAAACAATGTTCGGAGATACCAAAACAATGACAGGAGCCACAATTTCAATGGGGCGAGCTTTATAGGGCCATTAGAGATACAAATTTCCCTGATGCATCTATTGAAGAATTAATGGTTTACAAAATATCAAGAAGTCTGGTCTTCATAAGGCATCCACACACCCAGAATTATTCCCGTGCGCCGAAGTCATTGGGTGGATCCTACCTGTTAGTCCCAGAGACGTTCTAAAGCTCTTTTTTAGAACTGTGCCTGGGAATTAATAATCACTTCTGAAAACTTTACTGAATCATAAAATAATCTGACAGAAACAATGAAGAATTTGTTCAGATATCCACATCATCTTTTTCAGGATCTTGCATGCAATTAGGGTTTGCATGCAAATTCTAGGGTTTGCATGCAAATTCTAGGGTTTGCATGCACTTTGCATGCATCCCAATCACCAGGTTGATGCCTCCAACACCTGGGAGCCACTTACTTCAGAGTTTTATCCCTCCTAGTCAGGAAGGCACCCACTTCTCACCTACTGCCAAAGAAGGGCGCACTTCTTCACCTACCACTTCAGTTACACTTAGTTAACTCCGATTCTCCCTGATTTGAGGCTAGTTTCACTCCCGACTGACTATTTCACTTCCGTTGGACCTCCAGATTAACTAGATGACTTGTTTTGACTTCAGTTAGCCTCCCATACGCCCTCCATTGAGCCTCCTTCCCTTAATCAGTGCTACACACTTCAGTTACACTTGTTACACTCAGTTAGACTCAAATTGACACCTGGATGACTGGTTCTTGTGCATTGATGACCACCACCGATTGATGATGAGGACTCCTAGTTGGAGTAAAGCTACTCCATTCAGTGATTCGAATGACCTCCTTAGGCAATTCGAATTGCTCAGTCATTGTGACTGTATTCTATTGTAATCATTCACCCTTACTGGGATATTGAGCACTGTTGCATGTTTTGCATAGTTTTTACACCATATTTTCTATATTCATCTATTGTGATTGATTTACTTGTTCATTAGATCTTCTATGACTAATTTTACATGGTATTAGAGCCATTGCAGGGACAAGATCTCTTTTCTACAGTTGTTTCTACAAGAAGATTTGAGTGAATTGCTCAAAAATTGCAAAAAAAAAGTTTTGGCATGAAAGATCTCAAGGGCATTCGCTCCTGTGCATGCAAAGCTTGAAAATACATCCAATACCACTCCAGAAGCTTGAGTTTCCACATAATTCCTAGATCTGATACATTGGACCCATTCAACATTGTTTGATCTCCAATCCCAAGTGTGATGCAACTCTAAAAGGGTGGATTGTTCGACCTCATTGTTCTTGGTTTATTGTGATTTGCAGGTTATTGTCTCCATCATTTGCATTCGCTACTCTTCCCTTGCAAGCTCCTTTACATTATTGTGCACTCACTCCTAGAAATGGAATACTCTTCTTCAAAGCCTATCCTCACCCCATTCAATTATTTTGATTGGAAAGATGATATGGAGATCATATTACGTTCAAAAGGTTACTACCGAGCACTCTTGATCTTGAATTGGAGCCAAACAACTTGTCAGATAGAACCAAACACTACAACAAGCTTGATGAAGCTTATGTTCTTCTTTGTCTCTCCATCTCCAAAGATCTTCACTTCCATCTCAGCGGATTGAAGACTCCAAAAGCTATATGGGAGCAACTTGAAACACTATTTGGAAAGCAGGACGAGCTTAGGGCTTTTCAATTAGAGAATGAATTGATTGCCCTTAGTCCTGAGAATTTCGAGACCATTAATGAATTCTTCACAAAATTCAAGAACTTGAACTTGCAGTTGAAGAACAGTGGAGTTATCAAAGAGGATAAACAATTGATCCTCTCCATTCTTAGCAAGCTTGGGAAATATTATTCGGTATTTGTCTCTACTTTCAATTCCGGTCGGCTAACTACCCCGAATTGGAAGATGCCTACCTTGAATGCCTTCATTGAGCCCGTCACAAAAGAGCATGACAAGTTGATTCAAATGGGGTCCATAAGCTCCAAAGATTCAGCCCTATATGTTCAAGGACCCAAGATATTGAATGGTAAAGGAAAGCAAAAGAAGGAGAAGCCCAAATTCGAGCCTCACAAGCAAAGAGAGAAAGGCAAACAAACGGATGCACCATCCAGTTTGAAGTTCAAGCAAAAGGGAAAAGAAGGTAACCAAAAATCTAAATGTACTTATTGCAATAGTGGCTTTCATCCCGAAAGTTCATGTATGAAGAAGACTATAAATCAAATGGCCCTCCTTTTGGAAAAGAACAACATAACTCTTCCTGACGGTGCAAGGAAGAAGGATAGGAATGATGATCATGAAAGAGGACAAGCACTCATGGCAACTGTTTCGAAGCCCACTACTCTCTTGATAGATTCGGGTGCATCGAATCATATGACTGAAAATATTGATTCTTTTTCTTCATTCGATCCAAACAGCTCCATCCCCATCCATTTGGGAGATGACTCAAAAATTTCTTCAAAGGGCAAAGGTACGATTCATGTAGATCTTGGAAGCTTTCAGAATGTTCTCTATGTGCCGTCCTTGGCTTCAAATCTTCTTTCTGTGTATCAAATGACACACACTGGTGAACCGAAGCAAGTTACATTCAGCCCTAATATAGTTGAAATTTCTGATATCAAAAGTGGAAGACTTGTTGCAGTCGGAAAGGCAAACCACACTGCAAAATGCTATGAGTTTTCACACTTTATTCTGCTTGCAAAGCCCACTACTCTTCGCACACATGGTAATGAGGTTAGTAGGCTTTGGCATGAAATATTTGGACATCTTAATTATAATTATTTTCTGCTGCTATCAAAAAAATCCATGGTAGATGGTCTTCCACAACTTCGTTCCTTGAAGGGAATATGCACTGGTTGCATTATTGGGAAGCACCCCGAGCACAGATTCAATCGCGGCAAAGCTAGCAGAGCTTCTACAGTTTTGGGGTTGATACATTCTGATATCAGTGGTCTACTTCCCCATACATCATTAAATGGTTCAAGGTATGTTTTGACATTTATTGATGATTTTTCCCGCTTTACATGGGTATTCTTTCTCAAAAACAAGTAAGAAGTGCTTGGAAAATTCAAGGATTTTAAGGCTTCTGTTGAGACCGCCACTGAGAGCAAGATCAAAGCTCTTAGATCTGATAATGGTGGAGAATATATCAAGTATGAGTTGCTGCAACTTTGTTCCCAAAGCGCAATTCAGATCCAACATACAGTTCCTTACACACCCCAGCAGAACAGTGTAGCTGAAAGGAAAAATCGGTCACTGAAAGAGATGGCTACATGCATGATTGAATCAAAAGGTTTGGCTGCAAATATTTGGGCTGAAGCAATCAATGTCGCTGCATACATACAAAACTGTGTTCCACATTCATCCGTGAAAGGTATGACTCCTTTCGAAGCATTCTTTGGTCACAAACCGGATGTGTCAAATTTGAGAGTTTTTGGCTCTACTGCATGGGCTAGAATTCCTTCCAAGAAGAGACGAGCTTTGGATCCACAAAGTATCGAGTGCATATTGATAGGATATGGGGAAGAATCAAGAGCATATAAAATCATGGATATCAGATCTAAAAAGATATTCATAGAGCACAGTGTGCAATTTGAAGAATTGCAACTAGTCGAGGAAGAGACTGCCGATTCACTGCCTTCACCAAAAGAAGATCCGTGCAGCGATAATGAAGGTATGAGTTCTGATATTTTTGATATTTTAGAAGCATATGATGATCATTACATATCAAGTTCGGAATCCGAGCATTATCAACCTCCTCAGTTACCAAAGTGGGCCCAAAACAATCTTCAATCTGCTGGTTCGAACCTTGGAAATTTTGTTGATCCGAGACGAACAAGAGCAGACTTTCAAAGAGCAGGTATGGCTCTTTCTATTGCTGATCCATTACTTCCTGAGATTTTTTATTTGATGTTTGTTTCATATCCCACATCATACTATTCTTCCCACCGAGATCCGAGATGGAAAAGTGCCATGGATGAAGAGTACAGTTCTCTTCAAAAGAATAACACTTGGGAGCTAGTTTCTCTTCCACCTGGAAGAAAATTAGTGAAGTGTAAATGGGTCTACTGCACGAAAGTTGCTGCTGATGGCTCTATCAGAAAATAAAAATCAAGGTTGGTGGCAAAAGGTTTCTCCCAAGTCCAAGGAGTGGACTACACTGAGACCTTTGCACCGGTTGCAAAGATGGATTCCATCCGCCTTGTTTTGGCTATTTCCGCATCCAAGCACTGGGAAGTGCACCACATGGATGTGAAGAGTGCATTTATACATGGAGACCTTGCTGAAGAGGTATATATGCAGCATCCATAGGGCTACACATCAGATCCATCATTAGTTTGCAGATTGAAGAAATCTTTGTATGGGTTAAAACAGGCCCCAAGAGCTTGGTACGCAAAGATGGACTCCTTCCTTCTTTCTCAGAATTTCCAAAGATGAAAATCTGATCCGAATGTGTATCTTCAGTGAGTTAAAGGTAATTTGTTGGTTATTGTACTTTATGTTGATGATCTTCTCATTACTGGTAGCACTCTTACTTCAATAAACAAGCTAAAAATTGCCTTAAATCTAGCTTTTGACATGAGCGATTTGGGCTTGCTGAGTCACTTTTTGGGCTTGGGGATAGCTCAAAATTTTGATGGGATCACTATATCTCAAAAAAAATATGCTTTTGACCTGTTATTGAAGTTTAATATGGCTGAATGTAAGGCAGACCCATTCCCATTCCTCTCAAGAATCGGTCTTGAGGAGGGAGATTCTACACTGCTTGCAGATTGCAGTATGTATCGACAGTTGATTGGTTCACTACTTTATTTGACACACTCAAGGCCTGATATTTCATATGTCGTGAGTGCCGTGTCAAGGTATATGCAGCAGCCACATGAGCTTCATTGGCAAGCAGCCAAGCGGATTTTGCAGTATGTGCAAGGTACGAGACAGTTTGGCATACATTATGCTGCAGATTCTGAGCTTGATTTCATTGGTTTTACTGATTTAGATTGGGCAGGTGATAGCATTGATCGGAAGTCCACTTCTGGCTATGTTTTCATGATTGGTCATGGTGCTATTTGCTGGTCCAGCAAAAAGCAAGCATCCATTGCACTTTCTTCAGCAGAGGCAGAGTATCGATGGGCAGTCAATGCCTGCATTCAGGCAATTTGGTTGCAGGGTATTCTTTCCGAGTTTGGTTTTGGTGGCACTACTTCGACTGTCCTATTTTGTGACAATCAAAGTGCTATCAAGATATCCACAGATCTAGTTTGGCGGCAGAGGACCAAACACATTGAGATTCATATGCATTACATTCGACAGTTGGTGCATGATCGCACCATCATTCTGCAATATTGCCCTACTGATGAGCAAATTGTAGACATCTTCACCAAGAGCTTCACTGAGAAGAAGTTCTCTTACCTCCGTTCACTTTTGGGGGTGAGTTCCATCATGGTGGAGACAGATTGATCCATTATTATGCTTTAGCTTGAGGGGGGGATTTCTTCCCACTGGGTTTTCCCTCTTTCCTCACTTAGTTTATTTTCAGCATTTTTTGGATTATTGTATTGGGGTGACCTTTGGTCTTAGTTACCAGGGCCCCACATTATTTTCTTTTGCACATCATAGTCTAGCTTGAGGGGTGGTGTTCGGATATCCACATCATCTTTTTCAGGATCTTGCATGCAAATTCTAGGGTTTGCATGCACTTTGCATGCATCCTAGTCACCAAGTTGATGCCTCTAGCACCTTAGCCACCTTATTCTAGCACCCGGGAGCCAATTACTTCAGAGTTTTATCCCTCCTAGTCAGGAAGGAGCCCACTTCTCACCTACTTCCAGAGAAGGGTGCACTTCTTCACCTACCAGTGCAGTTCCACTTCAGTTACACTCAGTTAGCTCCGATTCTCCCTGATTTGAGGCTAGTTTCACTCCCGACTGACTGTTTCAATTCCGTTGGACCTCCAGATTGACTAGATGACTTGTTCTAACTTCAGTTAGCCTCCCATGCACCCTCCAATGAGCCTCCTTCCCTTAAACAGTGCTACACACTTCAGTTACACTTGTTACACTCAGTTAGACTCAGATTGACACCTGGATGATTGGTTCTTATGCATTGATGACCACCACCGATTGATGATGAGGACTCCTAGTTGGAGTCAAGCTACTCCATTCAGTGGTTCGAATGACCTCCTTAGGCAATTTGAATTGCTCAATCATTGTGACTGTATTCTATTGTAATCATTCACCCTTACTGGGATATTGAGCATTGCTGCATGTTTTGCACAGTTTTTACACCATATTTTCTATATTTATCTGTTGTGTTTGATTTACTTGTTCATTAGATCTGCTATGACTAATTTTACAGAATTTTGATATTGAAATGTTAATGGGCAATATTTCAATGTGCAAAGGAATCAGACTTTAGTAGCAGATGAAAATGGAATGGTGCAATATAAAGGTACTATATAAGTAAATATTTAAATTACATTTGCAAAAAGACGTGTTGAGCCTAAGGGAGGAATTCAACAGTTTGAACAAAATGAATAGAAAAAAACCACTGAATAGTATGAGGGTATCACTTCAAGGTATATTAGCCTGAACACTTCAACCACCAATTACCAAAGAAGATATACTTTTAAGCATAAGCACTCACATAAACCCAGAAAAGCTCTGCATATCATACATAAATGGAAGAGATGGAAAACAGAAGAAGATACTAACTCAGCACATCAAAAATTTGAATCCATTAACTCCAAGATAGAGTAATAATATGTTCCTGTATATTGATCTACTATCAAACATAGAAGTAATACTTCTTACATCAGAGAGCCGACCTTTTGGCTATCGCTTACTTGGCTATATATAGCCTTCCTACTCTAAAAACAGAATCTGTTACGATCTGTTCAGCTCAACAACTTAGAGAAAGATAGTTTATACTCTTTAACAGAGTTTGTTACAAATAGCAGAAATGAGTAAAATATTTGGTCCTCTGCCTGACCATGACCCGGGACCATTTTGATAATCAAAATAGTACGTCCGAATGGACAAAGAAAATATGCCACCCTGATAAATAGGATAACCATGACGTGAAACTTTTGGAATTGCAAAGGACTTCGTTCACGCTTGTTTGACTGCCTTTGGCCTAGCATGGACGTGGCTGCAACCATACAAATGATGGACGATGTTTCACAGACCACTATTGCTTCCCTCCTTCATCCCTTCCAAGCCCTTTTCTCTCGGAACCTGGCTGCAATGGGACGAAGACCTACTACTGACGCCGGGCTGTGGAATAGGACCTGATGTAAATAATGCTTTGTTAGAATCATTCAGGTACTACCGCTCCACCATTTGATCATCATTCGCTAGGACCGGCGTGTCTCAACCCCCCGCGCTTCTGCAACTGAGAGGCCACTCTTTCTTTTAACTGCTACACATGCTGAATTCTCCTTAGACATCTCATATGAGACCTCGGGTTTATCTCACTCACTGACACACAGATGTGAAACAGCAGGCTGCTCATGGATGCTGGCCATCTGGCCTCTCAGTGTTCATGGAGAGGCACCTCTCGAAATGTAGTGAACCATGGGGGAAAACTCAGCTAATTCGCTCAAACCAAAAAATGAGTACCCAGCTTTCAGTGATGAAAAAATGAGGCGAAGGAGCTCTTAATGAAACAATAATGTCCAATGGGGTATTTATAGAATTGACTGGGCCTTCCCTGGTAAGTGAGCCTGTATCATTTGTAATCATTGCTTGACACCTTTCGAGCTTTACACGCAAAGAGTGAGTTGTAACTTAGTACGATGCCGACGGCGTTAATCATTGCTAGAGATGGCCACTTCAGCGTGAAAAGCGAAAACGACAAAAATAGAAAACCGCTGATGGTATTCAGGCTCTTTGAAAAGTGGTCTTAGAAACCTCCTTTAGAACCCCTAAATGACTCTAGAGGCTCCATGCGGAATCGTTGGTTTTTGCCTCAGGGAGGGGATGTTTGCTATATACCTCACGCATCTCTTCTACCTTGACGCTCTTTTAACCATCGATCTCCTGCCAAGATATCTCGAGATAAGTGTCTAGAAAACCCGCAACTCGAGGGATGGGTCCTTCTCTGTACCTCTTCGTCAGTAGGATCATAGATGCTTCAAAAAATAAACACATGTGGCTTTACTAGCTGGTTTCAGGGCCTTCGAAAAGCAATTTGGGAAAACCATCTTAACGCTCCTAAATAGCTGAGAAGATGACACGTGTACATGATGGTTTCTAGTCAGGGACAGTTCATTCCTTGGAAAACATAGACTGCTCATGGATCTTGAAAATGTCTTTTTAACACCGTCTTATGTGAGCTAATATAACGAGCCTTCACTGCGTTTTTAATCAAGCAAACTTGTTCCAGCGACCTCTATCTATGCAACTTCGATCTCTCCAATCATCTTTCAGACATAGCTTCCGATTTAGTTGACGCCCTTTCTTTGACAGCGAATATCACTAACACTACCCCAGGTAAATACTAACACCATAATCATCTCAGATTTCAATGGAATAGGGATTGCATCCTTCCAACCAGCCCATATAACTGTAGCCTACAAGCTGCCTGCCCCTAAAGTCATGATGAATGATGATTGGGTGAAAACAGTCACCATAGATCATTTGGATTTCGCCAAAAGGATGATGATATCTGAGAGACAGTTAAGATCAAGGGCCAGTGGGGAGCATGAGATTCCGAACCTAAGGACACCATACAGGATCATAGCCCTAATGTTGAGCCGAGTTTTTGGCTTGGAAAATGGGAACATATATAAACTCAGCTGGGTACCGATAATATTCCACATTGCCACACATGGTACGATGTTCAATTGGGCAGATATCATCTATGACAGCATGTCATCACATATAGCTGCAGCTCAAGGAGTATTGACACAAAATAAAGGTTGGTTTCTTCATGTCCTCTTATCTGGTAGATTGCTTATTAATCAAACACTCTTTTCTTGACTTGGGATGTGTCTAGAACCATAATGAATCTCCCCTCCATGTAGCCTATCAGATGACACGGGCTCACAAGTACGCGGGCCACTACACACAGATTTGTGAAAGGTTTATCATGCCATTATACCAACTATTCTTCAAAGTGGAACCAAATTGTATGTCAGAAAATTCCATGCCAATCATCGAAGAATACAGAGATTATTACTTCTCCTTCGAAGGGACATATATCAGGATGTTTGGAGGAACTCAACCTCCTTCTCTATTGCCTCGATATGCCACTAATTATTTTATACATAAAGAGGCTGTAAGACAACTTTTTATCAATGGGGTTAGTTGGTTTCTTCATGAAAAAAAGAAGGCTTCTGATCCACCGATGCCATTTATTATTGGAGCATACAAGCTTCACAAGGAAAAAGAGGGTGAATATTTTGTCAAAGATTTAGAGGCATTTCATTTCGGAACAAAGTTTTTCAGAATACATGATAGCGAAGGTAAGGTCGCTTCCCATTGTGCTTCATGCAGGATCACTTTTGACTACGCACATATTTTCGAAAAAGATGAAGAATTCTTTCGGAGTGCGAAGAACATGATCGAATTGAACAAGTGTTTCCATCCCAAAAGCGGAGCTAGTTCCAGTTCTAAATATAATACAGGAAAGGAAGTTGAGATGAAGAAAAAGGAGGAAGCAAAAAAGTGGCGTAAGGATGCATTATCTATACAGTTAGCAGAAGCTGAAAAGAAGCAGAAATAATAAATTGACAAAATATGGAAGGAATAGGATGAAAAGATCCTAAAGGAAGAAGCAGATAGACTTTAGAAAGAAGAAATCAAAAGAATTTAAAGCGAAGAGATTCAGAAAGAGGAAGCCGCAAGGTTGCAAGAAATTAAATAAAGAGCAGACAAAGAAGCGGCTGAACAACAAATGCAGAGGGAGGTAGAAGAAAAGTCCACGGAAGCTGTGGAACAGAGAATCCCAAATATGAAAGATATGGACATAGACTCACCGGGGGTAATCACGGGAGGACACTTCCCATTGCGGGAGCTCGGTCTTACCCTGTTCACACCATCAAAACGACATACGGTATCCCAGTTGGATACAATATTTTTTGACTCTAAAATAAAGACTATCGTGAAGAGCTTATAAAAGAGATTGAAATTACTAGCACGTGCCGATGTCGTTACCGTAACAGAAAGCACAATCTTGGAGGGTACCCATAGGGACCCTAAGTTCATAGCATCTGTCAACATAGCTGTTGTGCAAGCAAGTGCAGACAATGTGGACAAGTTGATGAATGACGTAGAGAGAAAGAAAGAGAAAATGTTCAGACTTAAGGACAATTTGGTGAATATTTGGGGAGAAGGGATAGAATTGAAAATAAAACATAATTCCATTCTATCTGAAAAGGAAAGGATGATAGAAGAATATCATATTTTAGAAGCGAAAAAGGATGCATTAACTATACAGTTGATGATTATGGAAGGGGAGAGGAGTGATTTCGAAGCACATATTACTCAATTGAAATCAAGGGAGTCCACTGCAAACCATCAAGTTCAAGAGGTGAAAACTCATGGAAGAGCTGGTTAAGGAAAAGGAATCTTTGGCGGAACAACTGGAGTAGGAAGATAAAAGGAAGTTAGACATAACTCCATTTTGTGATTAGGCCTGCAAGATTCAAGAACAAATATGTTGTTCCCAAGAGGTTCTCATAGAGGGGATTTACGAGATGAAAGTGTCAATGGAATGAATGAATGAGATAGCTACAAAATCGCTAGAATTCTGGAAAAATATGTATGATGTTGTGGAGAAGATTAGGAGCCATATGGCATGGAGGGAAACTAATTCAGATTACCCTGAACACCTGCCTCCAAAGACAACAAGAAATTTAAAATCAGAAATGGAACTCCTAGAGTTTTGAAGAAAGAGTTCCAGGAAACTAAACGAGGACATCCCAAAGACCATTAAAAAATGTCAGGATTTCTATGACAGGATACATCAGGTTCATGAGAAGTGTCATCTCTCTCCACTTCTAGAAATGGACAAGTTTCCCTCAAAATACTTACACATGGTGGAACTGCAGAGCAGGTTGTAAGGAGAGTTGGAATACATCAGAAAATTGAATGCCGTCATTGAAGAAGACATCCACCATTTTATAGGACAAGCGTCCATCCATGCATATTTCCTAGAATATAGCTGCAAAGCCACAGAGAGAGGATTAGCTCATATTGTCACCCAGCTGTCATACCATGAAGTCTCCTTACAAGTATTAGAGCCCACCAGACTTAACATCATATTTGAGGGGGACAATGCATGGGGAGAATATTTTTCTAGCTTAGTCGGGTCCACATAAATCTTAATTTGTAAATCTTTTTGTATTTTTTGATGTATGCACTAGAAGAAAAAATTTTGGGAATCTTAGGGTTAGGGTAGATGAAGAGTCATTAGAAGGTGAAATTTTGTAAAGATAAATAGGGGGAGAGAATAGAGAGCAACGGAATTTTTGCAAGTACAATAGAGCTGGACTATTTTTGTATGAGAACTATTTTTATGCTTAATAGAGAAGGATCTATTTCTTGGAAAAAGTTGGTGCAGAGATTTTACATGGAATGTGAATGGAACTACTTCTTATTGCATTTATAACTAATATTGTGAGATCGTTCTAACTTTCTTGAATTACTTCATGGTGATGAATGATTTTGCTTTTTGTGCAATGGTTTATGTGCTAAATGAGTAATAATGTGCTTTATTGTATCAGAGCTATATTTGATATTATTTATGCTGTAAATGTGATTATTGTGTTGAAACAACTATCTGTGGGACTTTTATGAACATTTCCAGTTTATTACTCTTAATTCAATCTTGCTCCCTGCAGGGATAGGACAGTTAGATTAGATTAATTTAGAATAGGAATAAATAGGTAATTGATAAGGTAGTAACGGTAAGACGAGAGGTAAGAACCTGCACATCACTAGTGTGGTTGTTTCCTGTCAATTACATGCATTTAATTAGGGAACTTGCATATCATAATTAAAATAAAATACATAAACAGTGAACCAGGGCGTAACCGGTAAAATTTTAAAACAAACACACACACATGGTAGCCGAACTGTTAACCAGACGGATTCCCCACACCAAACAGTGTGCGATCTAATTGGGCTTGCTTACCAGGGAAAATCCCTAACTATTGGTGCTACGATTTTAGGGGTATCAACAAATAGGTAAGCTAGTTTAGCTAGATCTAGATTTCTGACAATTATATCATATTACAAGGGGGACGAGCCTTGACCTTTAACCTAGTAAGGGTAAAATTTATGAACCACTACACTCTTGGTGTATGTGAACCTAAGACTTGAAGTGTGAAGTAAGACTTTCAATAGTTTCCCCATAGTAAAACACTATGGATTTCCTAGAACTGTAAATGAAACAAAAGAACGAGAAGAATAAATATGTTAACAATATATGCCCAAGAGAAGAAACTCACTAAGAATGGAAGATATTTAATAATTTCATATCAATGGAAAAACATGTATAGATATTTTCTTACCATGAACATGATTTTGTACTCATAACGTAAATGCTAGTAGTAGGTCAATCTGCAAGAGGGGAATTAGGAATAAAATTTAGCTAATAATATAAGTAAACTATGCCCCAATGCCAAGTTTAAATTCTCTCCCAATGCACTAAGTCAAAGGATAAAAAAAGGGGAAAATTCTATGACTAATAACAAAGAACATGGAGTTTTAAATTATATTCTATGACCAATACTGTATATGAAATAACAATTAGACCTAACAGAACGACAAATCATGGCTTCTATGTAAAATAAAATAAAAAATGTTTAGTAGTTTGGGGACATTTCAATTGGTATTAGAGTTGAGGTTCAACACTCAGAGACCTTTGGCCTTACCACAAAAAAAAATGACGGATTTAAACTAACAAACTATTTGTTTTTGCACATCAGATAAAGGATAAAACAAAGACATATGGTACTTTCTCAACGAGCACAACCGAATCTGCCGAATAATGTTGGAAACCATAATTCAGAACATATAGGAACATAGGAACATAGCAAAATTTGAAAGGTCCTGGGAGGCTTTAGCCCGACAAGAATAACTCATCGATCAAATACAAAACCCAATACAACAACAGAATTAAAAGAATTATCACCATGATTAATAATCATATTTCTGGTCATCAAGAGCATCTTAATTCCCCTCAACCACATGAGGAGTAAATACATAATGGATAAAATAGTGATCGGAGGAGCCTAACACCTCCTGAATTAATAAAAATTGTGCAGAGCTTAAGAACTGAACTACAAAGTTGCAAATATGATAATTATAAGGACATAAAAGAACAACAACAAATGAAGGCCATAATATTGCAGACGTTATCTGAGATAAAACAAAACCAACAAAATGCTCATAGTACAGGTAAGCGAAAAAAAAATATGAACATGAAGAAGCTAGAAAACAAAAATCGAAAGAAGTAAACTCTACCACAGATTCTAGTTCATCCATAGAAAAGAGGAGTTACACTAGTGATGATATCACTGAGTCATCATCCTCTTTTCCTAGCAAGAAAAGACATAGGAGGAATGATCTATAGCGAGAATATAAGAAAATTAAGGCCGAGGAATGGATTTTGGAGAAGGCCGAGGAATGAATACAAGAGAACTAGATTCTAGGGAGAAGGCCGAGGAATGGATTTTGGAGATGAGTAAATATTTTAAGGTACACGACTATCCCAACAAATTAAAGGCACAATTGGCTATTTACCACTTGATTGGAAAAGCCGCACATTGGTGGCGGGATCTAAAGTTTACAAAGAACCTAAAAGAAAGAAGGGTTTCATGGAAGGTTTTTAAAAATTTGTTCCAGGACAAATATATGTCAGAGCGTTTCTTCGATAAGAAAATCAAGGAGTTTCGTGAACTCAAGATGGGATCCATGACCATGGACACTGTAATAAATAGATACCTGGAATTACTGCATTATGTTCCATATATTAGGAAAATAGCCAACATAGAATGGAAAATCTAAAAAGAAGGAAAGAACAACAAAAAAGGAAATCAAAGAGTAGGGAGGATTCAGACCCTCACCCTACCAAAGACCTGTAGGAAATTTCTCAAAATTCGCAAGGAGTGAAATACAGTCTAACCAACTAGCCCAAAGCAGAAACAAACCAATTACCTATTCTAAAAATAAAAATGCACCAACAACTATTAAGTGTTGGGGATGCCAAGGCCCACATCTATTTATATACTGCCCACAAAAAGGTCAAAATATTTTAAATAATTTGCAGCAAGACGTGACAATTGAATATGTGGAAAAAACACCAAGAATCTGCACGGATCTAGAGGGACGTGAAGATGATCATCAATCCACAGTAGTGGAAATAAGAGGTAATATCTCCACACAAACTATTTCTATATTAATAGACCTAGGGGCATGTCGTAGCTTCATTTCTCCAAAGATAGTGGATAAATGTAAATTAAATAAGAATAAACAAAAAATACCATGGATGGTAAAGTTAGCAACAGGGGCAAAAAGGAAGGTCTCATAAATAATTCAGAACTGTCAAATAGAGCTAAATGGGATGAAAACAAGTGAAAAACTAAATATTTTACCCCTAGGAGCCTATGACATTTTAATTGGTATGGATTGGTTAGAAAAAAATCATGTCATACTTGATTGTCTAAATAAAAGATTCATTTGTATTAATGATCAAGGAAAACATAGAACAATGCAAGGGATTCCTAAGAAGATTTCAGTTAAACAAATATCATCCCTACAAGCTAAAAGAAGCATTAGAAAAGGGTGCAAAATGTATGTAGTCAACATACCTATATAGAAGGTAGAAGGTGAACAGGATCTAGAGGATTTTCTTGTATTAAAAGAATTTAGAGATGTTTTCCCTAAAGAATTACTTGGTCTACCTCCTAAATGGGAACTTGACTTCTCAATAGACCTTGTACCACGGGCAGTACCAAATTCTAAGGAACGTTCCCATATGATTTCACCTGAGTTGATTGAGTTAAATCTACAACTACAAGAATTGATTGAGAAAGAATACATAAGGCCTAGTGTATCCCCTTTGGGTGCACTGACCCTATTTGTCAAAAAGAAACATAGTACCATGCACATGTGCATTGATTATCGACAGCTAAACAAATTAACAATAAATAATAACTATCGCTTGCCCATAATAGATGATTTATTTGACCAAGTACAGGGTGCCAAGATATTTTCTAAGATTGAATTAAGGTCTGGATATCACCAAGTGAGGATTCATGAGGAAGATATCAATAAGACTGCATTTATAACCAAATATGGTCATTACGAATTCGTAGTGATTCCATTTGGATTAACCAATGAACCAACTACATCTATGTACATGATGAACATCATCTTTAGTAATTATTTGGATAAATTTGTACTGGTATTCATCGATGATATACTTATTTACTTAAAAATCAAGGAGGAACATGACAAACACTTGACGACTATCCTACAAACACTATGTGAAAAACAGTTGTACGCTAAGTTCAATAAATGCGATTTCAACAAGAGACAAATCTAATATTTAGGCCATATAATTTCAGAAAAAGGGATAGCAGTGGATCCCAAAAAGATTAAGGCTATTATAGAATGGAAAATTCCTTCAAATGTATAAAAAATTTGATCTTTTATGGGGTTAGCAGGATATTATCGTAAGTTTATTAAATATTTTTCAAAAATATCCTACCCTATAACCTCTTTACCAAAAATGAATGTGAAATTTGTGTGGATAGAAAAATGTGAAAATAGCTTTCAGTAATTGAAGCAACTGTTGACAACAACACCCATATTGAAAATAGCTGATTTGGATAAAGAATTCATAGTTTGCATAGATGCATGTAAAGAAGGTCTCGGTGGGGTCCTTATGCAAGAATACCATGTCATATCTTACGAATCATGAAAACATAAGGAACACGAGAACAAATATGTCATGCATGATTTTGAATTGGATGCCATAATTCACACTCTAAAAATGTGGCGGCACTATCTGATGGGAAAAAGGTTTATACTTAATACTGGCAACTTAGGATTAAAATATATCTTTGAGCAGCCAAATCTAATCCTTGGACAAATTAGATGGTTGGATTTTCTTAGCAAACATAATTTTTAGGTAAGCATATTAAAGGAAAAGAAAACAGGGTTGTTGATGCTCTAAGTCAAAAATTACATGTACTTTATGAGGTAACAATCAGTCAAACAAGTTTAGATTTACAGGATAAAATTGGGAAAACAACTAAAGATAATGATTTTTATGTTGAAATCCACAAAAAAATGCAAGAAAACAAATTAGGATAGCAACAGGAAAATTTCAGAATTGATGAAACTGCTCTAATGTGGTATAAAAACTGACTATATATGCCTGAAAGAGAAAGACTAGGGATTGGAATATTAGAATGATTCCATAAACTTCCCTATTCATGACATTTGGGGTACCAGAAAATGATTACACCAACATCCTGCTGGATTATTACAACCATTACCCATTCCAAAATGGAAATGGGAGGTGATAAGTATGGAATTTATCACTGAACTACCAAAAAGAAAGAAACAAAATGACACAATTTTAGTTGTGGTGGATAAACTCTCTTAAGCAACACATTTTATCCATGTTATATCAACCTATAAGGAAATTCACATAGCAGACATTTTTCTAAAGGAAATCTTCAGATTGGATGGTATACCAAATTCCATCATATCTGATAGGGATGCAAATTTCACGGGGAACTTCTGGAAGGATCTATTTACATGGATAAACGCACAATTGAATTTTAGTACAACATACCACCTCAGACAGATGGAAAAACTGAGCGCACAAACCAAATTGTGGAAGACGTGCTCAAGTTGTATGCCATGCACAACCCGACTCATTGGGAATATTACATACACCTACCTGAATTTTGTTACAATAATAGTTACCATATTTCCCCTAAAATGGCACCCTTTTAAATCTTATACGGCAGAAAATGTTGCATGCCTATGGCTTGGGATAGTCCAATGGGTAGGTTGATGTTGGGGCCTGAAATACTAAAATAACTCGAACAGATTGTGAAAAAAGTACAACAACATTTAAAAGAGGCTTAGGATAGGCATAATAGTTATGCAAATAGAAACATATGGAATAAATAATATCAAGTTGGGGAGCATGTCTATTTAAAAGTGAAAGCAAAGAAAAGTTCCCTTAGCTTGGGAACATGTAAGAAATTGGCTCCCAGATATTGCAGTCCTTTCAAAATTTTGGCAAGAAAAGGACCTGTGGCTTGTGAACTTGCTCTTCCAACCCATGTTAAAATACACAATGTTGTTCATGTATATTTACTTAAAAAGTATTTTTATGATCCTAAACATGTTGTGGATTGGAATTTGATGCATGTGGTACTGGAAGGGGAATTCTTGGTAGAACCCCTTCGTATTTTGGACTAGAGGGAAATACAGCTCCGGAAGAAGACTATAATCCAGCTGAAAATACAGTGACAACATTACAGACCTGAGGAGGCTACATGGGAAAGGAAGGAAATCATGAAATAAATATATCCCTTCCCATTTCAGAACTCTTAATAATACATGTTAACATCGGGACGATGTTGTTTTACGGGGGGTGGGATGTAATATCCCAGGTTTTGTCACCCCTTTGGTAATATGTAAAAGAATTAGGTGTTTTTGTTTTTCCTAAGCATGATGTTGATCTAAAAGGCTCTGCAGCATCAAAACATTAATATGATTGATGTTGAGCTTGGAGACTCTAGAGTATCAAGCATTTGAACCTAAAGTATTTTTGTTTGCACTTGATGTTGAGTCGTGAAGACTTTGTAACATCAAGGGTTAATAAATATTATGTTATTCCACCTATTTAGTAATGCTAACTAAGTTAGGGACAACCACTCAAGAGGGACCAATCACATTAGGTAAAGGATAATCCTATCAATAATAAAATAAGAATACTAAAGAAGATAATAAAGAATAATTAAAAAAGAGAGAATAATTAATAAAAAAATACCCTAACTACCTTTCAGAATAGAGAAAGATATAAAGAGGGAATGAAGAATTAAAAAGGGGCATCTTTTTCCTTAAGAAAAGAAGAGCAACCAAATTTGAAAGAACGATCCTTGCCCCTCTCCAAAAAAGAATTGCATAGAAGGACAATTCAAGGGGTGATATTGGTCCACACTTCACTGGAAGGTTCAGTCGTAAGGCTTGGAGTGCTCCCTAACCATAGATATAAAGGATCATGGTATCCTTGGAAGGACTGTGAACTAAAATAATTGAAGGGTTATTTGATCAAATAGGTCTTACACAGGGCTAGTAAAATACCTTGTGAGTACTCTACATTAGTTAATCAAGAGATAGAGAAGAAGACACCCTGATTATACTGCCTTAATGTGCTTGGTCTGGCTCGGGGGTGATTTGTTGCGCTAACTGTTCTAAGTTGCTTAGAAAATCTACGGCAAGGAGGAACGTGGAAGTCCCTAGTGTAGTTGGCCTACTAATATTGATAAATCATTATTAATTTTCTTTAAGTTAATTTCTTGATACTATCTCAAGGAGATAATTAATATGTTTGTTTTAACTGTTCAAATATTTTTTTTGTGCTTGATCTTTTCTATAAAAGGAGTGATTATTTTTATTTACAAAGGAAGAATAAAAAACGCTAGATTATTTATATTTATGTATTCTTTCCTTGTAAGTAAAGAAAAAGAAAAAGGATATTTAGTATAACTTCTTTATTATTCTATTGAAGTTACCTACCTTAGTTTTTCTGTATAAATGATCATTGAAGTGTAGATCAATAAAATTTATAATGATACAGAAGTACTTTTAAATTATGATAATCTCTTCAAAACTGAGTATTTTGTTGTTTACGATTGATTAAAAATAAAATGTTACTTATGGTTCAGGTCTGGAAAAATCAATTAAGTACAGCTAATAGGGTTACTATGCCCTTAGGAAGAAAACTTCCAATTAGACCAGTTATGGAGAAAGGAACCAGTTGGTTCCTCAAACACTAGGGTTCTTAGTCCATATCCAGGTTATAATGTAAAAAATGATAAACATTATAAATAGGAAATAATGAAAAAAAAAGTTTATATCCTGACATGATTATTACTAAGGAGCAAGAAAACCATAGAGCTATCCATTCAACCCCTTTTAAATCAACATAGACAAATTATTAAAAAATATATATAAAAAGAAAATTTATTATTATTATTATTTGGTAAGGCTTGAGGCCTAACATAAGTTCTTGAAACAATAAAAAAATTATAAAGGAAATTAAGTCAAAGTCTTTAACTTTTACCTACAAACTATCTAACCGCTATACCTGTAACCACATCTTAGTAAAACATAGAAGTAAAGGTTCATTCAACTTTCAAACCAATACTAGAAATCATAATGCCGCAACGACCCTTTCAAATGAAAAGAGCAAGCAAATGGATCAAATAGAAAGGAAGGATGCATAGGAGTTTGACTGCATAGAGGTAAGTTGAAATTTAATTCCATTGCTTGAACATGAGTAATAATGGAAAACTATTACACAAAAAAGTTCATTTGACATAAAAATTGTAACTATAGAACAAGCTATAGGAAAGGGAGTTACAATTCTAGAAGCAGAGATTACCGTCACCCTCGGTTAACAAAAAATCCAGAACAAATTACTGTAGAAATCAAAACAAGAGAATATCTAAAGTAGAAAACGCCCTGGAAACTCAACCATAGTTAGGGTTTGTTCAAAGTAAAGGGTCGAGGTGAGCTAGAGCAAAGCTTCCATAGCTTAGAGAAAAATGACAATGAAGCCAAAAACCCTAATTGATCCACTCAACTGTTGCCATTGTTGTCGAATGCTAACATCAACTACAACAAGTTGTTGACTTCGACAAGTTTCGAATTCGACAAGTTCCGAATTCGACATGATTTCAACAACCTCAATAACTTCGACAAGTTCAATAACCTTAATAGTCTTGTGGTGTTGGCATACAGCGTTGACCTGCGATTTGTGACTATTGAACCATGAAATATTGTTTCTCTATCTTCCAGTCGACTGTAACGGTTGAAATTCCGAAACCGTTCTAACTTCTCTTGTAACTAAACGTAACAGGCAGGCACCCAAGTGTGTCAATATTCTATATAAGCATGTATAATATTGTAACATACATCAATGAAACGATCAGGCATTCAGCCGTCGAGTAATAGAGAATATCAGTTCGCATTCTTGCATATTGTTTGTGTGTATTTGTGTTTATCTGTGTAGTGTATTCTTGCTTTGCTCCTTCTATTTCTAAATATTTCACCATAACAAAGCTGACTCATTCAGTTGAATTGTTGTCCCCCTCGTGCACCTGGGCGTGGGCGGATCATTGGTATTAGAGTAATCAATTTTGTTCGTGCTTAATTTTTGCGTAGAAACTTCCAGTGAAGTTACCTAACTTATGCCTCTTCAAACATGCTCGCAATCTCAGCAATCCAAGCAGACACTACCTCAAGAGTTGGCAGAAGAAACATATGATAGACATGCATCCGACGAGACAACACAATTTATTGAGCAAGCGTTGGCTTGACAATAGACTGAAATGTTCGCCCAATTCAATGAAATTCTCACGTGATTTGCTTCGACATCCGAAGGATTTTTGAAGAGAACTAGCTCCGAAAAAATCATCCCCTTCAAAGTGAAAATGAATTTGGACATATCGAATCTAGAAGGCAAGATTGACACGGAATCCGTCGACAATTGGGTACAACAATTGGAATCCTATTACTCTGTTAATAAACTCTCAAAAGCTGAAAAAGATCACCATTGCATCCTTAAATATGTTAACATATGTACATTGCTAGTGGGAGAACCTCTCGATAAAGATGGAGAAAAGTGGAGACCCATCGACACATGGGATAATTTTTTTTAATACGTCTGAAAAGAATTTTAGCCGCTTAAATACCTCAAACAACAGTATAAGAAGTGGCAATAGCTAAGGCAATGGAAAGACCAACTAGTACAAAGTTACACCAACATGTTTTATCGACTCATGGCTAGACTTGGCATTCAAGAAGAAGAGAAATTGCTTGTTCTATAGTACATCAACGGATTGTCCCAGTATATTCAGCAGGAGATGGAATTTTTGGCTGTCAATACACTCGTGGATGCATTCCACTATGCCAGCAAACTTGATACTAAGAATAAAGGAAAATCACGCTTCGCGACAAAGCCAACACTAGGAAGACCACCCAACAAGAAGGCACCAACCGACTTCGACAAGTTGAAATATTCTTAGTCGACACCACCAAATCCAGATCACAACAAAAATCCTTTTCAGAAAAGGGAACGTAGAAAACAACTGCCTACTGGGAAATGATGTGATTACCACCACTCATCTTGGCATGATACGTCTGAATGCAAAGCGCGAAAGACATTTTTTGGAAAAAGTGTCAACATTCGACGTGTTCGACAAGTCAGTGGAAGAATCTGATCCAAACACGATGACCCTTTTGACATCAACATCAACCACTCCAGTATCCTCAACTATCATCGATGAGGAGGAATGAGAGTGCCTATTACATACAGAAATATGGGTTCAGAGCAATCCATTACATTTTATTGTGGATAACAGTAGCCAGAAGAACTTCATTTCTGAAGATCCCGTGAAGAAACTAGGTCTTTCCACCACTCCACATCCTCAGCCTTACAACATCGGTTGGATGAAGGATGGACAGGAACTACGGATCACCCGAAAATGCAAGATCGCCGTCTTCATAAAACCTTTTGAAGATGAAGTACTCTATAATGTGGCACCACTCTCCGTAGCTGATGCCTTGTTTGGGAAATCTTACTTGTGAGATCACCATGAAATTTATCAGTCACGGCCTCAAAAGGTGATTGTCAAAATACGAAATCGATGGTATGGCATACCAAAATGTCGACCTACACCAATAGTATCAATGATATCTACTAAACAGACAGAGAATCTCATCAATCATGCTCATAAGTTCGCATTAATCATGATTAAACCGCAACATTCTAGGAAGATTGCAGTGACAAGTCAACTCATCGACCAGTTCAACTCCTAACAAAAGCAGTTGATCGACAATGTTCTCGACAAGTATCCAAGTTTATTCCAAGATACGTATAGAGTACCTCGACATTGCCAAGTAAAACACTCCATTGAACTTGATCCTGGTTCTTCTTTTCCTAACACATCTGTTTATAGAAGATCCATTCTCGAAAATGAAGAGATTCGCAAACAAATCCAAGATTTGATCAACAAAGGTCATATATGACCCAACTCCTCTCCTTATGGATGTCTTGTCATCCTCGTTCCAAAGAAAGACGGGACTTGGCTCATGTGCATCGACTACCGGGCACTCAACAAAATTTTGGTAAAGAATCACTACCCTCTGTCATGGATAGACAAGCTCATCGATTGTCTGAAAGGTGCCAAATTCTTTACTAAGCTTGACTTCAAGTCGGGATATCATCAAATTCCAATTGAGCTCGCAAATGTGTGGAAAATTGGTTTCAAAACCAAGTAAGGATTGTTTGAATGGTTAGTCATGGCTTTTGGCTTAACGAATGCACCTGCGACCTTCATGCGGTATATGGATAACATCCTTCGACCTTTCATCGAAAAATGGGTCATTGTCTATCTCGACAACATACTGATTTTTATTCGATCACGGGAAGAACATGTCAGACAGCTTCGACAAGTCCTCGACACTCTCCAACAACATCGACTCTAGTTGAATATGGACAAATGCACCTTTGCAATGACCAACATCAAATATTTGGGGTATGTAATTGACTCTGCAGGAATTGACATCGATCCAGAAAAAGTACAAATCCTCAAAGATTGGCCCATTCCTCAAAGCATTCAAGAACAAAGAATTTTTCTTGGTTTGGCGAATTTCTATCAATGATTCATACTCGGCTTCAGTCACATAGCCTAGCCCTTGAATCAGTTGACGAAGCAAAATGGGAACACTGTCTTCAAATGGACATCGACACAACAAGAAGCTTTTGAACAACTCAAGAACAAGCTTTGCACTGCACCAATACTTGTGTTACCTGATTTGCATCATCCCTTTGATATTGAGATGGATGCATCGGACTATGCCTTGGGCACAGTAATCACTCAGTTTGTTCACCCAATCAATTTTCATTCCAAAACTTTTAACGACACGATTAGAAGATATTCAACATATGAAAAAGAACTATACACCATTGTGCAAGCTCTCAAGCAATGGAGGAATTACATCCATGGCAAGGAAATAGTCATCCTGCCTGACCATAATCCTCTATAGTTCGCTTTGACCCAGTCAAAATTACAAACAAATCGATATCTCAAGTGGATTAATTACCTACAACAATTACAGTTGGTGATTAAGTATCAGAAGGGTAAAGCAAACATCACCGCCAATTGTCTAAGTCGACCACACATTACTCTCCTTTTCATAGTGATGAGTATGCAGGGATATGACACTACCACTTGCCCTCAATTGTATTAGGATGACAACTAATTTTCATTAGTCTATCAACAACTACAGACCAACAAGTCGTCGACCTCCGACTATTTCCTGAAAGACACCTTGCTATACAAGCTTGGACAACTTTGTGTACCAACCGGTGAGCATCAACAATAGCTCATTTGGGATGCGCACTACCATAAGATTGTAGGACACTTTGGAGTAGTGAAGACACTTGATATTCTCCAAAAGTATTTCTTTTGGCCTACACTTAAAAATGACGTCAAAAAGTACATTCGATCATGCATGGTTTGTGCCATTGCTAAACTGCCTAATCGACGACAGGGATTGTACACACCTTTGCCAGTTCCTAATCGAACATGGGAATCTATTTCTATGGATTACTTGATGGGATATCCTACTACCAAACATCAGCATGACGCAATATTAGTAGTAGCCGACAGATTTTCCAAGATGGCCATTCTCATTCCATGTAAGAAGACCACGACAGCGCAACATACCTCTCAGCTCTTCTATACACATGTTTGGAAACACTTTGGCTTACTGACAACCATTACTTCCGACCAAGATGCCATATTCGTTAGCATATTTTGGAAGACTCTCTTGTAACAACTGGATACATGACTCTCATTGTCGACAGCCTTCCATCCTTAGACCGACGAACAGACAAAAGTTGTGAATCGCTTGGTAGTACAACTGCTTCGCATGTACAAACATGGGATGAAAGTCTTCCATACATACAACATAGCTACAATCGTGCTTAGCACAACTCTAAATGAAAGAGTCCATTTGAGATCTGTTACATATTTCAACCCTCAACACCTATCGACTTTATCAGCTCCTAGACATAGTCAAACCTCAACACCGACTACAGCCAGTGGGAAGTTGATAAAGCCTTGAAGTTTCGAGATTATATTTGTGACATCCAGAAGCAAGCACGGGAAATGTTGCTATGGTCAAACAAGAAAGCTAAGTCCTGAAACGACAAGCATCATATTCCTCATTCATTCTAAATTGGGGATAAATTCTGGTTACATCTCAAGAAGGAGTGCTTTACCGGTCCATATAAGAAGTTCAAACCTCTATGATATGGTCCGTATAGTATTCTTCGACAGATTGGGGAAATTTTTTTCTTGCTTGACATTCCTACATGCTTGGGTCTGCATCTAGTATTCAATGTGGATCTACTTCGACCATACCATGCACCACTGTTGGAACATGACGACTTATTGACAGCATAACCCGAAGACATCCATCCAGATGTTCAGGAGTCTCTTCCTTGTGACACCATTGTGGGACGACGAGTACTCCATACAAGGACGGACACAATTCCCTTGTTTCAGGTTGCTAAAGCCGAACAACTCCCATCCCAAGGAAAGTGTTACTCTTCTACTGAACTGACAGACAAGTTTCCTCACTTGACCGAGCAAACAATAGGGACCATTGTTTCTTAAGGAAGGAGGTTTGATCCACTTAGTAGTTGGCATTGTTGTCGAATGCTAACATCAACTGCGACAAGTCATCGAATTCGACATGTTTCGAATTCGACGCGACTTCGAAAACCTCAACAACTTCGACAAGTTCATCAACCTTAACAGTTTCATGACATCGGCATGCAACGTCAACCTGTGACTTGCAATTGTCGAACCACAACAGACTGTTTCTCTGTCTTCCAGTCGACTGTAATGGTTGAACTTCTGAAACCATTCTAACTTCTCTTGTAACTTAACGTAATGGGAATGAACCCAAGCGTCTCAGCATTCTATATAAGCATTTATAATATTGTAACATACATCAATGAAGCGATTAGGCATTCAGCCGTCGAGTAATAGAGAAGATCAATTTGCATTCTTGCATATGGTCTGTGTGTATTTGTGTTTATTTGTGTAGTGTAATCCTGCTTTGCTCCTTCTGATTCTAAAGCTTTCGCCATAACAGAGGAGAATCATTCAGTCAAACTATTGTCCCCCTCTTGCACCTGGGCGCAGACGAATCATCAATGGACACCTCTCACATAACTCTCGTATTTTTCCAAGCAAATTTTGAATGTACCGAAAGGAAAAATCAATGTTGCAGCATTGGGTTGATGACCCAATTCGATGCAAGTAA